>OX451736.1:1653346093-1654751093 GCA_948472305.1 Vicia faba | reverse complement strand
TACTCCTACAGCACGTCCCTGTACAATGCTCAAGGCTCTAGGCTGAGTAGCAGGAGCAACTTTTAATTTATTATGAGCCCAAACGATGGATTCAATAAGTTCTTGCCAATAACCACGCCCGCTGAATAGAAACATTAAACTAAAAGCCCATACAAAATGGACGCCTAAGGAAAAAAGACCATATGCCGATAATGAGGAACCATAAGACTGAATTACCTGGGATGCCTGCGCCCATAAGAAATCGCGAAGCCACCCATTAATGGTAATCGAACTCTGGGCAAAGTTTCCTCCTGTGATATGAGTTACTACTCCTTGATCATTTATACTTCCCCAAACATCTGACTGCATTTTCCAACTGAAATGGAATATTACTACAGAAATTGCATTGTACATCCAAAATAATCCTAGGAAGACATGATCCCAAGCGGATACTTGGCATGTCCCCCCTCTTCCAGGGCCATCACAAGGGAACCGAAAACCGAGATTTGCTTTATACGGTATCAATCGTGAGCTACGAGCAAATAGAACACCTTTTAGGAGTATCAATACCGTTACATGAATAGTAAATGCATGAATATGATGTACCAAAAAATCTGTAGTTCCTAATGGAATAGGTAACAAAGCTACTTTACCACCCACTGCCACTAAATCACCACCGCCCCAAGTCAAACTGGTGCTTGTTGTTGCACCAGGGGTTGTTGTGCCAGGTGCTAAAGCATGAGTATTTTGTATCCATTGAGCAAAGACATGTTGTAATTGTATAGCGGTATCTGAAAACATATCTTGAGGGCGTCCTAAAGCACTCATGGTATCATTATGAATATACAACCCAAAATTGTGAAAGCCTAAAAATATACACACCCAGTTGAGATGTGATATGATTGCATCACGATGTCTAAGAACACGATCTAATAGATCGTTGTATCGAGTAGTTGGATCATAGTCTCTTACCATAAAAATGGTTGCATGTGCAGCAGCACCAACAATGAGAAAGCCCCCAATCCACATGTGATGTGTGAAAAATGACAGTTGTGTACCATAGTCAGTAGCTAGGTATGGATAAGGAGGCATAGCATACATATTGTGAGCTACAATAATGGTCAAAGAGCCTAACATAGCTAGGTTAATAGATAATTGAGCATGCCATGACGTTGTTAGGATCTCATATAGACCTTTTATGACCATGGCCTGTAAATGGACCTTTATGGGCTTCTAAAATATCTTTTATACCATGACCAATACCCCAGTTAGTTCGATACATATGACCAGCAATGAGAAAAAGAATTGCAATAGCTAAATAATGATGTGCAATATCAGTCAGCCATAGACCACCAGTTAGTGGGTCTAATCCTCCACGAAAAGTAAGAAAGTCCGCGTATTTTGACCAATTCAAGGTAAAAAATGGGGTTGCTCCCTCAGCAAAACTTGGATAAAGTTGAGCCAAAAGATCCCGATTCAAGAGAAATTCATGAGGAAGTGGGATCTCTTTGGGATCTACTCCAGCATTTAGAAATTGGTTAATTGGTAAAGATACATGTACTTGATGCCCCGCCCAAGAAAGAGACCCAAGTCCTAGTAGACCTGCCAAATGGTGATTCAACATGGATTCTACATCTTGAAACCAAGCCAATTTTGGAGCAGCTTTGTGATAATGAAACCAACCAGCAAAAAGCATTAAGGCTGCAAAGACCAACGCACCAATTGCAGTACAATAGAGTTGTAATTCACTAGTTATTCCAGATGCTCGCCAAATCTGAAAAAAACCAGAGGTTATTTGTATTCCGCGGAAACCTCCGCCTACATCACCATTCAATATTTCTTGACCCACTATTGGCCAAACCACCTGGGCACTAGGTCGAATGTGAGTAGGATGAGTATTCACAAGTGATGTTGTAGGTATCTGATACAAATGTATTAATATACCCAAACTTAGTGTATTGTTGGAAAATGATGTTTTTCATCTTTTACCAATCATGTTGTTTTACAGTTGCAAGCCTTTCCTACAATGAAACGGACGTTATTGTCGTACAACCCTGATGCACATCTTGAAGGAAGTGCTCAGTGTAGAAAGGTTGTATCAAAGGGTATAAATAGATTTAATTTTCAATGTTATACTTCATTCTTAATGTTATGTCATTGTGTTATATTCTTTATCATCACCGTGCAGGCTACATACCTCATATTGATAAGGTGATCCGGGCTGGTATTGTTCCTCGACTTGTGACATTTTTGACACAGAATGAGATGCCTCAACTGCAACAACCTTTGTTACGTAATTCAAACACATGGAAATACTTGGAAGTGGCAATGCATATGTTTTATATACGACTTTCTTGAAAAATTTCATCTCCATTTTAATAGGATCCCTTTCAAATTTTAAACTACCATTACTATTTTTACACCAACATACTTCTAATTTTGTTACATATTACATGATGCTTTTCGAGACGCTAAAGAAAGTGGTTTTGGTGTTACTGTCATCAATAAAAGTGAAATTCGGCTGAATATAGAACATTTTCTCATTTGTCTCCACTATTTTTCTCATTTGTAAAAATATAACATTTTCTTCACTACTCAAATACTAAAAAATAATTATTAAATTTTTTTATATATAAAATCATGATTATTAAATTATTTTATATTTACTATCACTTATATATTCTATTAAAAATTAATACTAAAATATTTAAGGATTACTGGTCCGATGCAATGTAATGTTAAAGCCACTCACTCAACCTGTTATAGTCTCAACACATAATAGAGTTTTCGAGTAAAAAGAGAAGGCTTGAGATTGCATGAAATTGCATTCAAGGATTTTTTTTACAATGCTACTCAATTATGAAATGTGGCAGCTCAATTAGATTATTCATTTACTATTCATTTGAGGTATAAAATAGAAGTGTTTGATACATATTATTATTATGTTTAACATTGTTACATGTTTTTTGAATTCCTTCAATACAAATTGGAACGCTTGGTATGTATGATTTTATCTTTTTTTTTTAAACTTCTCTTCAAATTGGAACACTTGGTATGTATGGTTTTAGCTTAAGCCTTCTATGTTATTGGGCATTTCTATATAATTCTGCTTAATTGAATAAAATTTATAGAACTTCAGAAAATAATTTTTCTTTATTGCTTTGGGGAATTCTTCAGGAAGTTTGACATTCCACGTGTTTTGTTTAGGAAGTTCCAAGACAATTGTGTTTATATACAATAGAAAATTTGTGCACATAAGATTTAAATTAATTATTCAATTGAAATCAATTTCGTCTTACAAATAATACATCTTTTGCACACCTATTAATGTTGCATCTTTTGCACTATCAAATCTATATAGTGTCTTAGTTAAAATCTCTACATGTCTTCTCCTTTGAATTTTGATGATTTTTATTTTAGTTTAAAGTAAATTTGAAATGAGTATTATGTTGGAAAAATTCTATCTCAAAAGTCAATATTTTTGGAAAATAAATGAATTATTAAATATTTTTTATTGAATCCTTTTGAAATGAGAAAAAATATTTTTAAAATATAAGTTAATAAAAAAAATTTAATCAAAAGAAATTTTATCTCGTGTCTCGCACGAAGACGATCTAATACCGTGAGTATATCCATGATCCTTATATGATTATCTTGAGTTTCATTTTAGGTATACTGATCGGAATCAACCATACTATCTCATAAATTTAAACTCGTATCTTGTACAGAAATACACATTAGTAAAAATAAATAGTCAAATGGCTTGGCATTTGAAATAAATGAGAAAATTCCTGGTTCCAACCCTTATAGAATCATACACCACATAATAAAGATATATTTAGGTGGCTACATTGAAAGGGTGTGTTTTCAATATAATTATTGAAGAACATTTTTATAAAGTCATATCATTTTACTTTTTTCAATATAATTATTGAAAGATATTTTTATAAAATTATACATTATTTCATTTTCTTATAAAATAATAATTATATTTTTAATTCGCGTGAAAGTGTCAATGTACACCTTACACATGTTGAAGTAAAGAAAAACAATGCAAAAAAATTTGTCTTGGATACCCAGACCACATGGAACTCGTGGCAGAAATCAATCAACTAAACATGATACTAACATGAATGGTAAATTTGAAGATGATGATGGTATATGAATCATCGCATCAAATGACTACTTTAAAGTCAATTATGCAAAGAGTCAAAAGGATGAATAAGCCTTTCCATATAAACACACATAGTGAATGTCCAATATTAGTCGAATCCATGAGATAATTTTTTTAAATAACTTTATGTTGAGTTATGTGCTTTTAGTTTCTTCTTTTTTTGTGTGTTTGTTAATTTCTATTTTCTTAAGAAGGTAAAAATTTAGTATTATTTTAATTTTTTTATGTTTTTGTATTTAAAAATTAAAAATCATATAAAACAAATCATTAAATGTTCTATCGTTCAAATTGAATTTTGAAAACTTAATGTAAAGTTAAAAAATTTAGAAATAATATGGTTTAATTCTTTTAAATTTTTATTATAATTCAATTCGGTCCGAATCAGTTTTCAACTCAATCTTACCATAAATATTATATATTTAATTAATTAACTATAATTCAGTTAGTTGAATTTTGATTCTATTAGCCAATGTTTTAAAAATTAAATAAGAGATTAAATTGATGAAATTTTTGATTTAAAGTTCAATTGGTTCAATCGGTTAAATATATAGTCGAACCGTTTATTAAATAAATTAATAATATAAAAAAATTAAAATAATAGAATATAATTAATAAAAGAAAGTTTAAAAATATCTAAATTAAATAAGATATAATACTAAAAATAAACAATACAATATGTTAAATTGTAATTCGATTGTGTCGAAATAGTGTGTGTCGAAGGAAGATTGTCCAGTCGAAGAGTTTGTGGATCGAAGCAAGCTACACATAGATTTGATTGGTTTTAGATTTAGATAAATTTGATTTAGATCTCAAATAGATAGATTTGATTTAGTACCAAAATATGTATTTTGGTCTTTGACTTTGGGAGCAGGCTTACCTAAATCTATAAATAAAGGGAGTAACCCCTAATTTTGTAATTAAGTCAATTCATTGTAATTACAGAATTTGCAGTTGCAAGTGATTAATAAAGTTTTTCACAGTTTGTGGGCAGAGAAAAACTCTGCATAAAATAATTGTCTTCTTTCTTTTCTTTTCTTTTCTCATAACTCATTGTCATTGTGTTGTGATATCAATCTTGTTCATCAAGATTGGTAGAAATTCATCATAGATATTTGGTGGATTTCAAACATCTGGTATCAAGAGCTCGGTTAATCGATTCAAGGGAAATATTGATCAAGAACGATTGAGGAAGAAGAAGAATTCACGATGGCGAGTTATGAGAATGCAAATTATCCAGCAACTCTACCAATTCTGAAAGTAGACAATTATGAGAATTGGTACAAATAGATGAAAGTTTTATTGAGGTGTCAATATCTTTGGGATCTTATAAAGGATGGATTGGAAGCGCTTGGAGAAAACGCTTCAGAAGAAGAAATGAAGAAACACACAGAAACTAAGTTATAAAACACTCTTTATAATTCATCAATGTCTGAGTCCAGAAAAATTTGAAAACGTGAGTGATTCAGAATCTGCAAAAGAAGCTTGGGAGGTTCTTGAGAAGTCTTTTGGTGGTGCAGAAAAGGTGAAAGAAATGAGGTTACAAACTCACAAGAGAACGTATGAATTGCTTCAGATGGAAGTTAGTGAGAGTATATTTGATTTCTTCACTAGGTTACAAAGCTAGTGAATCAAATCAAGGTATGTGGAGAAACATTAACAACAAGAGTTGTTGTTTCGAAGATCTTGAGATCTTTGGCTCCTAAGTTCGACCATGTGGTGGTGGCTATAGAAGAAGGGAAAGACTTGTTGAAATTGACAAAGGAAGAGCTTCAAGGGACGCTTGAATCTCATGAATAAAGAATGATTGAAAGATCTGCAGGTAAGTCGAAGAGTGATGTGGCTTTGCAGGCATATTCAGCAAAAGAAACCAAAGGCAAAGGAAAGTGGTTCGACAGAGGTAGAGGCGGCTACAACAAATCGAGTGGTAGAGGAAACCAGAATGAAGGAAACATGTCGAATCAGATAAGACCATACCAAGGCAACCAAAGAGGCGGTGTTGCAAATAGAGAAAGAGGTGGTGGTCGAAAACCTGACAAGAGTCATATTCAATGTTACAATTGTCAGAAGTATGGTCACTATTCGAGTGATTGTCTAGAAAAGCGGAAGAATCAAGAAAGTGATGTAAAGTTTGCAAAACATGAAGAAGAAGATATGATATTGATGGTCACAACAAGAGATGAAGATAGATTCAAGGACTAATGGTACTTGGATTCAGGATGCTCATCATATATATCTGGAAGGAAAGACTGATTTGTCAACATAAATCCCTCAATGAAAAATATGGTAAAATTCGCAAATGGCAATACCCTAGCTGCTGGAGGTATTGGTGATGTTATGATTATGATGAAAGATGGCAAGAGGTCAGTAATTTCCAATGTGTTGTACATATCAGGCATGAAGAACAATTTTCTCAGTATAAGGCAGTTGGTCAAAAAGAATTATAAAGTGTCAATCTAAGATAAGATGATTAGAGTCGTCGATGCAAATGGAAGATTAATCTTAAGGCTCCTATGTCTCTGAATAGAACCTTCAAGATCGAACTAAATGTGATGGAGCACAAGTTCCTTTCGACTGCAGCTAGCAGAGATGAATGGATATGGCATTATTGACTAGGACATCTCAACTTCAGAGACATTAGAGATTTGAAGAGAAGAAATATGGTTTCAGGATTGCCAAAAATTGACATTCCAAGTGAGGTATGTGAGGAATGTGTGCATGCGAGGCAACACAAGAATAAATTCAACAAGGATGTAGGAAGCAGATCAAAGGTTATTCTTGAAGTCATATACTCTGATGTATGTGGACCAATCTAGGTGGATTCGATGGGAGGTAACAAATACATTGTTACATTCATAGATGATTTCAGTCGAAAGTCGTGGACTTACCTGATAAAGAAGAAAAGTGAAGTGATCGAGGTATTTGCCAAGTTTAAGTCTATGGTCGAAAGACAAAGTGGATAAAAACTCAAAGTTTTGAGAACTGGTGGTGGTGAAGAGTATGCGTCGAAAGACTTTGATAGATTATGTGAAAAGGAAGGGATTGTGCATGAGGTGGTGCCACCCTATACTCCACAACATAATAAAACTGCATAAAGGAAGAAATCGAACCATCATGAATATGGTGAGAAGTATGTTGAAAGGAAATAATTTACCTAAAGAGTTTTGGGTTGAAGATGTGTCGACTGCAACATACATTTTGAACAGATGTCCTACGAAGAAGCTAGAAGGAATTACTCCAGAAGAATGTTGGTCCGGTGTGAAGCCTAGCTTGAGTCATATGAAGGTATTTGGATCTATTACATATAGACATGTGTCAGATCAGTTGAGAAGAAAACTTGATGACAAGTCGAGTCAAATGATTCTAGTTGGATATAATTCGATATGAGGTTACAAGTTGTTTGACCCAGTGAACAGGAAGATTGTGATCAGTAGGGACGTGATCATAGATGAGCTTAAATAATGGGATTGGACTGAAAATGTCAAGAAAGATTCCGTGGGAATCCTACTTGAAGAACCAGAAACTCAAGTCGAGAGAGAAGTTCGACAAGAGGAACCAGCAGTTATAGATCAACCAAGTACAAGAATACCTCAAAGAACAAGATGCATGCCTGCAAGATTACATGATTGTGTGATTACATCAAATGATGTGATAGATAATGAAGGTGAGTTGGTACATTATGCTTTCTATGCATATGTCGAACCTGTCAATGCAGCTGAAGCATTGAAGGATTCAGAGTGGGTGAAAGCAATGAACGAAGAAGTAAAGTCTATCGAAGACAACAACACTTGGTCACTTGTCGAATTTCCTCAAGGAAAGAAGGCAATTGATGTCAAGTGGGTATAAAAAGTGAAAATGAATTCCAAAGGGGAAGTAACTCAACATAAAGCAAGGCTTGTGGCGAAAGGATTTCTACAGAAAGAAGGAATAGACTTTGATGAAGTTTTTGCACCTGTTGCTAGGATCGAAATAATCAGGTTAGTTGTTGGTCTAGCAGAAATAAACAGATGGCACATATGTCAGATGAACGTGAAGTGTGCATTCCTGAATGGACCCTTATACGAAGAAGTTTATGTTAAACAACCAGTTGAGTTTGTGAAACATGACGAAGAGAGAAAGGTGTACAGGCTGCATAAAGCCCTGTATGGATAGAAACAAGATCTAAGAGCTTGGAATAATAAAATTGATAGTTTTCTAAGGGAGAAGGAATTTGTGAAGTGCACAACTGAACATGGAGTATATGTAAGAAGAAGCAATAGTGAATTGCTTATACTATGTCTTTATGTCGATGATTTCTTGATAACAGGTAGCTACAAAAGTGAGATCGAAGATTTCAAAGGTGATCTCAGCAAGGAATTCGAAATGTCTGATCTGGGTGAGATTTCATATTTCCTTGGCATCGAATTCTACAAGAGCAGTAGAGGTTTGATGATGCATCAAAGAAGATATGCAGGAGAAATTCTCAAGAGATTTGAGATGGAAGAATGCAACTCAACTTCGACACTTACAGAACCAAGATTGCAACTGTCAAAAGATGTAGATGAAGATGATGTCGACCCAACCCAATACAGAAGATTTATTGGGTCATTGAGATACCTTTGTCATACAAGGCCTGACTTAGCATATATTGTAGGTATGGTAAGTAGATTCATGCAGAAGCCAAAGGTATCACATCTAGCAGCGGCGAAAAGTATACTAAGGTATCTCAAAGAAACTCTTAACTATGACATTTTGTTTCCTGCAGCTGATAAAGGAAAAGAATGCAAGTTAGTGGGATACACTGATTCGAGTTCGTGTAGTGATGCTGAAGATTGAAAATCAACAGCAGGGTGTGTGTTTATGTTAGGTGGTGCACCATTTGCTTGGAGTTCAAGAAAGGAACCAGTAGTGACATTATCATCATGCAAAGCAGAATACATAGCTTTTTCTCTTTGTGCATGTCAAGCAACTTGGATGGTGAACTTGATCGAAGAGATAACAGGGAAAGAACATGGAGCAATTATCATGAAGATGGACAGCATGTCAGCTATCAATCTGGCGAAGAACCCGATAGCACATGGTCGAAGCAAGCATATCGAAATGAGGTTTAACTATATTTGAGAGTAGGTAGCAGATGAGAAGATGAATTTGGAACACTGCAGAACTGAGAATCAGATTACAGACACCATGACGAAGGGAGTGCATGTCGAAGTATTCAGAAGACTAAGAACCATGATGAATATAGATAGTTTATACACAATGAATTAGGTGGTGTATTAAATTGTAATTCAATTGTATTGAAACAGTGTGTGTGCGTGTGTGTGTGTGTGTGTCGAAGGGAGATTTCCCTGTCGAAGAGCTTGTTGATCGAAGCAAGCTACACACAGATTTGATTGGTTTTAGGTTAGATAAATTTGATTTAGATCTAAAATAGATATAATTGATTTAGTACCAAAATAGGTATTTTGAGCTTTTATAGTTTTGAGCTTTGGATTAGGGAGAAAACTAACCTAAATCTACAAAAAGAGGGAGTAACCCCTAATTTCGTAATTAAGTCAATTTATTGTAATCACAGAATTTGCAGTTGCAAGTGATTAATAAAGTTTTCCACAGTTTATGGGAAGAGAGAAACTCTGCAGAAAATAATTGTCTTCTTTTTTTTTATTCTCATAACTCATTGTCATTGTGTGGTGATATCATAGATATTTGGTGGATTTCCAACACAATATACTTAATAAAACAACAAAAAAAACAAATTCGAGTTGAACTACAATAAACAAGCCATAATTGACCGTAACAAACAATATTGTCTTGAACAACAACTAATATTGAATTGGATAGCGTGACTATGTTTGAAAGAGACGGCATGATGATGATTGAAAGTGGTTGAAAGGAAAACTATAATGCACACACAATACGACATCAACATAGTCGCAAGAATGCATCAGATCGTTTCCGTAGTCCTAAGTAGGACATAAATAATGCACTAGAAATCATAGGTGGTAGGAATTTTTAAATAGGCTTAAAGAAATTGACTATTAGAACAACGGCATTTCTATCACATATTCAAAAAAATGACTTGTGAATATCAAACATTAAATAACTTACGTTGGATCTCTGCCGATTGTTCATTAGACAAGGTTAAATATCTAACTGTCTGTAGAGACGTAATCAAACTAGTGTACTGCAGTGGCATCCTACTGATCCAACTTCTAGGACCAAAATGTTGTGAAAGACCAACTGTTTTTTGACCAAAGTGCAAATTCAATACTTTGACATTTTATGTCCCCAAGCTACCTGTGATAAAATTAAAGACACAAATAATCACCATTTTCAGGGTACATACAAAAAGAAAAAACATTCAAAGCTCTAAGAAAAAATCTAAACTTTCACCATTTGCATGTGCAATATCAATATACTAAAACAACATAATGATTCTCCAAGGTAGAATTGAATACAAAGGTTGTAACTCATTATGATACTTAACCTATTATTCACAATTTTTTTTAAACAAGATGGGTAAGATATCAAAACAAAAACTGTGAAACATAGTCTGAAGACTATGCCAATTTAACAACACTCTCGTACCTTTATAAAAAGGACTCATATCCTCTCCCACAATGCAGCGGTGAAAGAGTATTTTAAGTGCAACACCATACTAAGTATGGTGTGGCAATGTTTTACGCATAACTCCTGCACTGTGGGAGAAGATCCATGTCCTTGGAATGGGTTTGGAAGTGTCTAAAATAAATTATTTGAATTTTATCCAATGAAATCAATACTTGTGTAGGCTCTCCAAGCACCCTTCTTTTTCCACTTCCGTGCACCCTCATCAGCAACCCTAAGAATACACGAAAACGAAACCAAGAAATTCTCATTGAGCGAATCCCCAACAAACCCAACGTTGTTATTTCTCATCACACCAAGAAACCGAAACGGGTCGATCCGAGGCAAATGGAAGCCACGTGGAACCCATTTCCATGAATTGATCAAGCTCATATTTTCCCTCTGGTTTCTGATGCAATTCTATGTGTTTCAATGGAAGGGACACGTGTCGTCGTAGAGTGGGGTGTGATTTGGATTGAAAACCCATTTGCCTTTGAAGAAGTTGCAGTTGGAGATTGAAAGTGACTGTGAGGTTGAAGAAGAGGGTGTGTGGAGAGAGATGAGAGAAGAGAAGAGATAGATGGATGCAAGTGTTAGTAAGATGAGGTAAGGGAATAGATGTGAAGGTAGCTTTGGGGATATTGTAATGCTGTGTGACTCATGGAATCCATATCTTCACTCAAATAACATTTCTAATTTTTTCTGCTTTTAAACTTTGTTTTAAATTTTTATTTTAATTATTTTGTTCTCTAAAACATCTCAACCAATTACCCCTACGAAAGAGCTTTTAAAAGCGCTTTTTAAAGGTCATCTATAATAACGATTTTACATCAAAAAGCGCTTTCGTAGCATATCCTATAGCAGTGCTTTTAAAAGCGCTTTCTAAAGGTCAGCTTTAGCAGCGCTTTGGAAAAGCGCTTTCTAAGACTGACCTTTAGCAGCACTTTTGAAAAGCGCTTTCTTAAGGTACCCTCTGAAAGGTCAGCTTTAGCAGCGCTTCCCAAAAAGTGCTTTCTAAGGGTGACCTTTAGAAGCGCTTTTGAAAAGCGCTTTCTTAAGGCACCCTTTGAAAGCGCTTTTTTAAGCGATTTTTTTTAAAACCTACAGCAGCGCTTTTTTCCAAAAGCGCTTTCTTTTATGTGCTGCTAAAACTTATTTTTGGCGTAGTGTGTCAAAAGATGCAGATGAAGATAATGTCGACCCAACCCAATACATAAGACTTATTGGGTCATTGAGATACCTTTGTCATACAAGGCCTGACTTAGCATATAGTGTAGGTATGGTAAGTAGATTCATGCAGAAGCCAAATATATCACATCTAGCAGCGGTGAAAAGTATACTAAGGTATCTTAAAGAAACTCTTAATTATGACATTTTGTTTTCTGCAGCTGATAAAGGAAAAAAATGCAAGTTAGTGGGATACACTGATTCGAGTTGGTGTAGTGATGCTGAAGATTAAAAATCAACAGCAGGGTATGTGTTTATGTTAGGTGGTGCACCAGTTGCTTGGAGTTCAAGAAAGGAACCATTAGTGGCATTATCATCATGCGAAGCAGAATACATAGCTTCTTCTCTTTGTGCATGTCAAGCAACTTGGATGGTGAACTTGATCGAAGAGATAACAGAGAAAGAACATGGAGCAATTACCATGAAGATGGACAACATATCAGCTATCAATCTGGCGAAGCACCCGATATCACATGGTCTAAGCAAGCACATCGAAATGAGGTTCCACTATCTTTGAGAGCAGATAGCAGATGGGAAGATAAATTTGGAACACTGCAGAACTGAGAATCAGATTACAGACATCATGACGAAGGGAGTGCAGATCAACGTATTTAGAAGACTAAGAACCATAATGAATATAAATAGTTTAGACACAATGAATTAGGCGGTGTATTAAATTGAATTCAATTGTGTCAAAACAGTGTGTGTGTCGAAGGGAGATTTCCCCGTCGAAGAGCTTGTGGATCGAAGCAAGCTACACACAAATTTGATTGGTTTTAGGTTAGATAAATTTGATTTAGATCTAAAATAGATATATTTGATTTAGTACCAAAATAAGTATTTTAGGCTTTTATAGTTTTGAGCTTTGACTTAGGAAGCAAACAAACCTAAATCTACAAAAAGAGGGAGTAACCCCTAATTTCGTAATTAAGTCAATTCATTGTAATCACATAATTTACAGTTGCAAGTGATTAATAAAATTTTCCACAGTTTGTGGGAAGAGAGAAACTCTGCATAAAATAATTGTCTTCTTTCTTTTCTTTTCTTTTCTCATAATTCATTGTCATTGTGTGGTGATATCATAGATATTTGATGGATTTCCAACACAATATACTTAATAAAACAACAACAAAAAACAAATTTGAGTTGAACTACGATAAACAAGCCATAATTGACCGTAACAAACAATATTATCTTGAACAACAACTAATATTGAATTGGATAGCGTGACTATGTTTGAAAGAGACGGCATGATGATGATTGAAAGTGGTTGAAAGGAAAACTATAATGAAATGATAAAACTTAGAAGTTTGTATGGTTGTAAAAACAAAATACAATTTTTTTGTGGTTGGAGAATGTATGTTAAGTTTTGATATTTACATATTAAACTTTCAAAAAAAGAAGCAAATTTGATGATTTTTTTAATCGATCAATTTTACAAAACCGACTCCGTTCTTTGGTTCGAATGGTTTTAGTTCAATTCAATTTTTTCGATTTTATTTCAGTTTTGATCCACTAACAATTTTAAAAGGTTAATCCAACTAGATTGATCTTTGATTTTCAGTCCAACCGATTGAACTAATCGATTCAATCCGATTTTTAAGACATTACTATTAGTTATTATTACCTATAATTTGATTTGATTATTAAAGTGTTTGGAAACAATTGTTGCATTCACTAACCAAAAATGGTTTAGTTATTTAACAACATTTATATCTACTTTACTACAATAACTGTAATCAGAACACAACCAACTACAATTTAAAATTCAAGTTAAATTTATAAATTTAACATTAAATTTTCTTTGGTTTTGGTGTATGTTTACAAAAGAGACCCTTCTACACGTTCTTAAATGTAGAATATTTAGGTCAATAATGTTGTGTCTGAAAAAAACAATTAGGATGAAGTGGCATATATTATTAAATTCCTTTGAGCATGTGCACTCTACTACTAATATAATTGAAATGAATATAAAAAGTGATCTATTAGATACCTAACATGATGCTCCATTCTATACATTGTATATTGTTGACCTTTGAAAACCACACATATTTTGCAACAAGCTCCATTTGACAACAACTACTAAAAATGGCAAAGTTTAGATCATATTATGGGAAGGATTTTCTTTTTGTTCTTCTTTTAGTATCGTATATTTCTTTTCAAGTTGCAACATGTGGCTCCATAGTAAAGTTTCTTCCTGGATTCAATGGTCCCCTTCCTTTTCTGCTTGAAACTGGGTTAGTTTTACTAACTTGGCTATATACCTCATGTTTTTTATTTACTAAGCTATATGGTATTAAAATAAATATTTCATATTGATATTTGTTAATAAGGTATGTGGGAGTAGGAGAAAAAGAGGATGTGCAAGTGTTTTACTACTTCATTGAATCAGAGAATAATCCAAAGGAAGATCCTCTCATGCTTTGGCTAACTGGTGGACCTGGTTGCTCTGCTTTGTCTGGCCTTGTTTTTGAAATTGGTAATTGAAACTTTGCTTTGGATACTCTTACAATAAGTTTTTGAAGCATTAAAGTATATGCAATAGTATAGATATCTTTTATTAATCTTTTTTAGGTATCAAATGCGTCTTTAATTGATTTGTCTAGTCCTTGAATTGTGTTTATTGATAGTCAAATTAGTCTATAGAGTCACTAACAAAAAATACATTTGATAATGTATTTGTAATTTACTAATTTTGATACATTCATAACTATAGTGATAGTGCATCATATATTTAAGAATTAGGAATTAAAATGACAATTCATTTGAATTTATGCTCAATAATAAAATAAATTTATTTATAAATTATCCTAAGATGGCACATTAAAAATATAAAAAATTAAATTAAATAAAAAGTATTTTGTAAGAGTTGTCTTAAACTCCATAAGAATAAGATGATTAGGAAAAAAATTAGATCCTAAAACAAATTCCAATTGCGAGACAAGAATCCAGTGTGGTCGGAGACACAGAAGTCGGGTGGAGGACGATGGAAAGAAAAAAAAATCAAGAAATTATTATTGTAGTGAATCAATATGGGGTGTTGAAAAAGAGAATGAGAAGAGAAAGATAGAACAGAGTAACCTAACAAGCTTCTTTTTCACTCAGTTCCAAGGAAATCATGGGGCGAGGGAGAGGTATCATACATCTTCAAAGATTTTAGAGACATTGATGAGGTTGTTATCCCTCCAAAACGTGATAAATAAGGTAAAAAATACGACTTTGCAAGATTCAGAGATGTGAAAGACGTGAGAATGTTGGTGATAAAATTGGACAATATAGTCATCAATGGATGGAAGATTTATGCAAACATCCTAAGATATTTCCGTTCTTGACAAACTTTCGCTTCTAAGCATTGTTTGTTAAACAACGCTTCTGAATATTGATTCTAAGCAATGCTTCTAATTAAGTTATGAAAACATAAACTATTAGGCATAAGTAAAAGTAAAGAACACGTGATATATCCTGGTTCACTTGAGAAACATCCAAGCTAGTCCAGTCCACCGTGCTAAAGTGATTTCGCCTTGAACTCAAGGACTTAATCCACTATAACCAATCTGATTACAGTCGCACGGGCAACCGCCGGTGACTAACATCCAATGACGCGTTCAGGGATCCAAACTGGATATAACATTCATTAACCCAATAGAATCTGATCCCTCAAAATCTCCTACAAAAGATTTCCTTCCAATGATATCCATCAGTAACCTCACAAGGCTGACCTTCACTCAGTCCCCTTTGAGATATGACTACCATTGACTCAATAGAATCGACTGCTAGGATTTCATAATGATCTTCAGTCACTATCTTCTTGAGCACAAACCTTCACTCAGCCTCTCAAGGTATCATCAAACAACTGCTTGATTTACATTTGTTTACAATAACATGCTTCTACACAAGCTGGATGTAAACAGAATTTAAGCATACATCAAAAGATCCTAATACACACTAAAAATATTACATTGTATTGTAGCTTGATGTGTGGTCTTCTTTTCTTCAAATAACTTCTTCTCGGACAATAATCTAAAGTAGGGGTGTTCAAAACCAAACCGGCTCAATAGAAAACTGCAAAACCGAACCGAACCAAACCGAAACCGCAAAAAAACCGCATTTGGTACGGATGTGTTTGGGTCATTTTCTCGTGGAACCGCATGGTTCGGTTCGGTTTGCGGTTTGTATTTTACAAACCGAACCAAACCAAACAAAACCGTATTATGTTATAAAATCTTACTAACCAATATATATTTCTATAATTCTTTAGATAAATCAACATGTATTATGTGTATATTTTATCATACTTTGTATTATATTCATTTTAATTTACAAATCATAAAAAATAAAATATTATTCATTTATAAATACTATTTTCACAAAATATATTTTATCATATTCTTTGTATAATATTTATTTAAGAATGCAATCTTGTTGATATCATTATTTAGATTTAGATAAAATTATAATACGCAAATTTATGTATCAAATTATAAATTTATTTTGACAATTATAAATTTTTTATGGTAATGTATGAACAATTAAATATAAAATTATATTTTCCTATATATTTGTATGTATGACATAATAATTATTTTTTTTAAAAACCGAAACAACCGAACCAATCCAAACCGCATTAGTTTGGTTTGGTTTGGTTCGGATTTATTTTTAAAAGCCAACCGAACCAAACCGAACCGCATGTTTTTTTCTCTTGCGGTTCAGATGATTTTTTGCTTCAAAACCGCCCAAACCGCACCGCGAACACCCCTAATCTAAAGCACTTGAATTGCTGAAGTCTTCTTCTTAATAAGCTTCTGGAAGCTTTGTTGATCTTGATGTAGTAAAGAGAAGAACTTCTTCATCTTGATTCACCTTAGAATATTTTGGACAACAACTCTTGTTCTATTTTCTTCTATGATCACTTTATAGCACAACATTTATATTGTGGATTTGTAGTTGGAGCTTTCATGATCATCCTCATCATCTTCTGCGGTTTAACAAGCTTTGTGCAACATATGAAATTAAGCACATTGTGAATCAATGATTTCATTGTAATCATTATCAACATGATTGAAGAATCATTTGATAACAATTGTTCTTGTTGTTGTTATAGTGGTTGATAGATTTTTGGTTGTGTTCTGATAATGTCAGCTTTAATTTTAACATTGAACACCAACAATATTTTAAACATACAATTATTTTCTTATATAGCCAAGAAAAATAGAGCCATTGGCTATTTGAAAAAGAGTCGTTACAAATAGTACTGCTACGTCATTTACTCTTCCATAATTCAAGCTAGTGGAGAGGTAGTGGAATAAGGCTTTTTCGTACTGTGTACTATTGTACCATGTTAATGTTATATTCTTTTCTTCTGCACTTCAGAGACTTCTGCGAGCATGAGTTTAGAAGCGGGAACATAACACAAGGTCTTTAGAATTTCAAGTCTTCAGAGTCTTCAGAACTGCGTCTTCAGAATCTTCAGCTCTTGGTCGTGAGAATCTGCTGTAGAGAATCTTGGATCATAAGAACTTCAAGTCTTCAGAGTATTAAGAACCGCGTCTTTAAAGTCCTTAGCACTTGGTCTTGAGAACCCGTTGTAGAGAACCTTGGATCAGAAGAGCTTCAAGTCTTCAGAGTCTTAAGAAACGCGTCTTTAGAGTCTTCAGCATTTGGTCTTGAGAACCTGTTGTAAAGAACCTTGGATCAGAAGAGCTTCAAGTCTTAAGAGTCTTAAAAACCGCGTCTTTAGAATCTTTAGCACTTGGTTATTTAAGAATCCTTTTTAAGAACCTTGTCATTAGAAACACAAGTCTTCAACATCTAGACTTCAGTGGAAACTTTGTCTTCAGATCGTTTAACTTTGTCTTCTTAAAATAGGTTGTCATTTTAGAAACTAAATTTTTAGCATCTGGACTTCCGTAGAAACTTTGTCTTCAGATCTTCTAACTTTGTTTCTTTGGAACACATTGTCTTTAGAAACTTGAGTCTTTAGCATCTGGACTTAAGTTAAAACTTTTGTCTTCAGATTTTCTGCCTGTTTCTTTAGAACCCATTCTCTTCAGAAACATGAGTCTTCAGCATCTGGACTTAAGTATCAACTTCTGTCTTCAGATTTTCTGACTGGTTCCTTTAGACAAACATCAGAGCCTACACGTCAGAGTTTTTTGGAGTGTCTTGCTACTATTCAACAGAACTTGTGTAACACATAAGAGAAATTAATTCTCTTCTAATATCTTGGTCACACCATCCATCAGAAGCATAACTTGTTTGTTAAGTACTCAATAACAAACATTAGAGTATCAAAATTATTTATACAAACATACTCATTTGTTATCATCAAAACTCAGAGATAATATTGTAAAATCAAATCTTGTTCTTACACGTGAGAGGGGTTGAGGGAGCAAGAAGAAATGAAAGGTACAATGATTAGATAAATTATAGACTGTAACAGCAAAGTTGACTATGGAAAAAATGGTGATGACAACAATGCTAAGATACTTTTTCAGTGGAACGATTAATAGCAATCAGAAAGGAGACACAAACGAAAAGCAATTGGAAATTGAGGAAGCAGGATATCAAGTGCTAGGTTCCAAGGATAATCATGCTGACACTCCTAGTTCCAACCAACAAGATCCTGTGAAGTCATTGGGTGACGAGGAGATGGAAAATAGATCTAACGAGGAAGAATTAAATGCCAACCATGACATATGGGCCGAAACTAAGGGGTGGAGCACAAAGAAGATTATTCTGATCCAATGTCTTATAGCTCACATACTTGAACCAAAAAAGACATACATGATGCTTTTTAATGGTTCTGCAGTCTTGATAAATCATTCACAGTTAAATCTTGCTACTTGAAACTGATGCAGGAACAAATAGGAGATGTGAGTGAGGTGATTTTCAACATAAAAATATGTTCTTGGATGTGGCTTGTAATATATTCTACATGTAAATTGAAATGTAACTATTATGAATGGTGCAAGCATCCAAAAGAATATCTAAATGTGTCTTGATTGTAATGCTGATCTTTACCTTGTAAAAGGGTTAGAGTGCCCCTAATACTCTTTTGTAAATATACAAGTTGCTTATAAAAAAAAACTAAAACTTGAGATCTTGCATTGTAGGTCCACTTGAATTTAGAAAGGAGGAATATAATGGGAGTCTGCCTAATCTGATACTGAAACCATATCCATGGACAAAGGTTAGAGTTTAAAATTCTGTTTTGTGTTGGCTAATTTTAATATTTTTTGCTTTATTGTATCAATTTCATCGAATCATTTTACTTAAACATTTAGATACTGACTTCTAAAATAATTTTTTATTTATAGGTGAGCAACATTATATTTGTAGATTTGCCTGTTTTCACGGGCTTTACATATGCCACAACAAATTCAGGTTCACAACGAAGCGACTCCATACTTGTTCATCAAACTCATCAATTTTTCAGAAAGGTATTCAAACAGTTTCCATTGGTTTCATTTCACAATAATCATTTTTTTCTTTGCTTTAAATTTTATTTATTATAATCAATAAAAAAGAGCAAAAGTTATGTTATAAATATTTGTAGTGGTTAGTTGATCACCCAAAATTCCAATCAAATGATATTTACATTGGAGGTGATTCATACTCGGGCATTCCTCTTCCAGCAGTTGTTCAAGAAATTGTACAAGGTACAAAACTCATGGCTCAATTATGTATTGTAATACCATTGTGTTGCTATTCATTTGTTGTATATTGAAAATTTTAATGAAATTATTCACAAATTTCTATGTTTGTAGGAAATGAAAAAGGTGTCCAACCTTGGATTAATCTTCAGGTTAGCTTCTTAATGGATCACCCTATAAATTTAGGATGCACCATTTAGAAAAAATACATGTGTTTACTGTATGTTTTAATAATGTCAAAAATATAAATAAGTATTGAAAATCTATAAAGTACTGACACATACATGGACATGAGACACATATTGTTTCTCCAATTTAATTAAACCGATAATGCATGATATTGAACAAAACAATACATTATAAAAACTTTCAAGTTGACCATGCCATCATCGAGTAACTTCTAACTAATTATGTTAATTTATTTTCTTCAGGGATACTTATTGGGAAATGCTATAACAACTAGAAAGGAACATAACTATAAAGTCTCTTTTGCTCATGGAATGGGACTCATATCTGATGAACTATACAATGTAATTTAAAAAAAAAAAAATTCTTTAATACATATTATAAACCTATGAAACACCGAGATATATGTTAACTAACTAATCTATATTATTTTGCAGTCACTCCGGATAAATTGTAAAGGCGATTATATAAATGTAGAAAGCAGAAATATTTTATGTTCTAAAGATATTGGATTATTTGAAGAAGCTATATCAGGACTTAATTCACCTCATATTTTAGACCCAAAATGTGATTGGCGTGATGACACTGAAAAAATTCTAAGAAGATCTCTAATAAAAAAATATCCCTATAACTTCCTCACTTCAAATCTCAAATTGCCTCCCTTAAGTTGTCGAGTAATGCTTCTTTTCTATATACTTATGGAATGCAATAACAATCTTTTTGTATAAATCTCAAAATACTTTGTTTAACTTGATGTTTGTTTTCTTTCTATTCTTAGAGTTATCCTTATATCCTTTGCGGATTTTGGGCCAATGATGAGAGTGTTCGCAAAGCATTACACATACGCAAGGTATAAAGTTGAAACATACACATAAAATATATAATTTTCTTATGTTGACTTTCTATTTATTATAAAAAAATGTTTTCTCCTTATAACATGTTACACAATTTCTCACATTCGTGCACTATTTCATGAAGTTGTTTACTAGTTATGTAATTATAAAACAAGTGGTTGGTTGCATGTGTTGCAGGGTAGTATGGGAAAATGGTATCGTTGCACCTTTAATATACCTAATAAGCAGGATATATTAAGCAGTTATGATTATCATGTAAATCTCAGTAGAAAAGGCATTCGTTCACTAATTTACAGGCCAGTAGTATTTCTCTATGCTCATATAATTCATAAGATGAACTATATGTACTTTTATGATTTCTTATTGACAGCAAATTTTGTATATTTCTAATAACAGTGGAGATCATGACATGTTAGTTCCTTTCTTGGGGACACAAGCATGGATAAGATCTTTGAATTATTCCATTGTTGATGATTGGAGACAGTGGCATGCAGATGACCAAGTTGCAGGGTAGTCATATTACTATAACTTTAATTTAAATAATGACTAACCATGCATAATTTATGAACATGTTGAACTAATATTTGTTTTGATTTTCTGTGTGTATAGATACACACGAACTTACTCTAATCTGATGACATTCGCAACTGTTAAGGCAAGTCTCTTTTTCTAAATTTATATGATTACAATTTATATACATATATTTCACTTGATTAGTTTATTGTGGTTATACTTTATTTGTTAAAGTGTTTTTGCTATAAGTGTTTTATTATCTTGTAATTATCCATTCAATTCCTTTATCATGCACTTAGAATCACCTAGTTTCTTTACTCAATGATTAATTTAAGAAATTTGCAGGGTGGAGGACACACAGCTCCAGAATATCAGCCTAAAGAATGTCTTGAGATGTTTAGTAGGTGGATATCTAATAAGACTTTGTAGAAATAACTAAAAAAATTACAAATAAATTAAATATGTATTATTTGAATTTGCACATGATATAGCAACATTGTCAGGTTTATTACTATGTCTTTTACTATAATAAAAAATCTATCGATATTTCTAAAGATAGCAGCAACGAGATCCATATTGCAAGGTAAAGTTGAACTTAAATTTTTTTGATGACCGATAAGTAAAAAAAAAGTTTTTCAGTATTTATTTATATTGAGTTTGACCCATTCTTATAAAATAAGGAGAGTCACTCTTTATAAATTCATTTTTAGTTTTATCTTTATTCTAAGATTGGAGTGAAATTGGGGACTATTTTAGAATCAGAACTGTATAGTTACCCAAACAAAGTTACTATCATCAAAGTTACAATCCTGCACAACATTCAGCCTTATCTCAAACCTGGGATGCACAACATGCATAGACTTGAGATTTGAAAAATTGCCAATGTGTGGTGATGATCAATACGGTTTTAAACGCTATTCCAATTTATACTTTATCCTTCTATAAAGTGCTGTCAAAGGTTATCCAAGAGTTGCGTCGTATTCAACTATAGAAACTACTTTGACAGATTACTGGGGCGAGTTTGAGGACCAAGTCCAGCGAGTCTGTTTGCTAGCTTCAGGTAGAGATAATTATGTGTGGTCGACTGAGTCTGAAGGTGTGTTCAAGGTGAGTTCTTGTTTCAATCGCTATAGTGCCATCTCTGTTCCTATGGTCGATGCGGAAGTTCTGAAAGCGCTTAATTACATTTGGGAGTTGAAAGTTCCTTTCCCTCTTTTAACATAATCTTTTATAATTTTGAGTCATATATGTCTAAGTTTCATGTTATAGATTTTTCCACGATGCATTGTGCCAAATTTCAACATTTACAAATCGACCATGATATTTAATAAGAATGTGGATGCTGAATCTAAAGGAAAATTCCTCTCTTGGATGCCCATCAACAATGCAAACAGAATTTGAAGCTATTTTAGCCTCCCAACCCAGATTAGAAGATCTAAAAGACAAGAATTTAACTTGATTTTGGATAGAGTGAGGAAAAACTAAATGGGTGGAAAGAGAAGAAATCATCTTATGCAGGAAAGGACATCCTTATCAAGGTAGTGGCTCAAGCCATCCCTAACTACGTTATGAGTGTGTCCAAGATCCCGATCATTGATGCAATCATCCAGAACTATTGATGGGGAGCTAAGACAGAGAAGAGAAATATCAATGGGGCAAGTTGGAACCACCTATGTCTACTCAAAGCTAAGGGTGGTTTGGGATTCAGAAAAATGAGCATATTCAAAAAGAGAAGAGAAATATCAATTGGTGCTTTTCTGATTCATTTCAGACCTCGAGTAAAATTGGTCAACCAATTGGGCTCTAAAAGAGAACATTATCAAAACCCTAAGAAGAACTTTAAAATTCTACACTAGAGAAGAGAAAAACTAAACTAATAAAAATAAACCTCATTGATTTTTTTTATTGATTTCTAAATAACACATTACATGAATATATAGTATTCTAAAAATATCAAGTCATCTATGTGGCACGTGGCACAATCTTAAAGACTAAGAAATTTCTAGAATATAATACTAATATGTTAAAATTGTTAATTAAAATATCTAACCAATTAAATATAAATAACTCTCTATCACTCTCCCCTCCCTTCCCCTCCCTTCCCCTCCAAACCCCCAAGCCACTACAAGAAAAAACGAAATTAGTCAGGAGATAATCCCCTCACAAATGGCAAAAAAAAATCCTACAAATACAAAAATTGCGAGGGGATTGCTGCCCTAACAAAACAGGGGGTCACAAATTGGTTTGCGAGAGAATTTCCACGTCACCTTTTTGCTTGGGGCTAACCCCCTCGCAAAATGCAATCAAAATTTTCCAACCTACAACATGCAGTCGTAGGCGCAAACTAGGGGCTCAGCTACTGCAATGCGTCAGAAAATTTGCTTGAGGTTAAGCCCCTCTAAAATGCAAGCGTTTTCCATTGGCTAGGGTTAAGCCCCTTATAAAATGTATGCGTTTGCATTTTCCTTGAAGTTTAACCTCGGCAAATTGTAAAAATATTTACAATATTATGAAAAAATATATTGGCATTAATAGAATATAAAAGTTCAAACATAATTAAAACACAATTAATAGAATAAATATAATTATATAATTAAAATTCAATTAAGCATAATAAAAATTAAAATAAAACTCCATACAAATTACAATAAAGTTAAAATTAAGTTCAAAATAGTTAACATAAACTCCTCCATGGAAACTAAAATAAACTTCAAATTTTCAAATTCATCCTTTCAAGAAATTTACTGTGAAGCCTGGACCCGACCAGATATCAGTTCAACTTTATCCTTTCAAGAAATTTACTGTGAAGCCTGGACCTGGCCAGATATCAGTTCAACTTCATTCTTTCAAGCAAGTTACTGTGAAGCCTGAACCCGACCAAATATCGGTTCAACTTCATCCTTTCAAGCAAGTTACTGTGAAGCCTGTACCCGACCAGATATCAGTTCAACTTCATCCTTTCAAGCAAGTTACTGTGAAGCCTGGACCCGACCATATATCAGTTCGACTTCATCCTTTCAAGCAAGTTACTGTGAAGCCTAGACTCGACCAGATATGAGTTCAACTTCATCCTTTCAAGCAAGTTACTGTGAATCCTGGACCCGACCATATATCAGTTCAATTTCATCCTTTCAAGCAAGTTACTGTGAAGTCTGGACTCGACCAGATATCAGTTCAACTTCATTCTTTCAAGCAAATTACTGTGAAGTCTGGACCCGACCAGATATCAATTCAACTTCATTTGTTCAAGCAAGTTACTGTGAAGCCTGGACCCGACCAGATATCAGTTCAACTTCATCCTTTCAAGTAAGTTATTGCAAAGCCTGGAGCTCGACCAGATAACGATTAACTTCATCCACCTTAGAAATTTTCTTTGAAGCCTGAAATCCGACCAGAAAACAACCTAACTTCACTCTCCCAAGTAATTTCCCGCGAAGCATGGAATTCGACCAGATAACAGTTAATTTAATCTTCCTCAGTAAGTTACTGTGAAGCCTGAAATACGACCAGATAACAGTCAACTTCATTATCCTCAACAATTTGCTGCCAAGCCTAGATTTCGACCAGATAACAGCTAACTTTTGATTCTCTCCAGTCAGGAATAACTCCCCGGTAGAGCAACGAGTAGTTAAGACTCCTAAAATTTGTTCCCCAAGCAGAGATTAACACTCTCTACAGAGTCTTCTTAAACAAGCCAATATTCCCCAGCATAGTTTCTCCTCAAACAACAGAACAGAAATTTCCAGCAGAAATATTCTAAACAAAGTTGAAGATACATTTATTCTCCAACAACAGTTAGGGATTCAACCTCCCAAGATTCCCCAGCATGTTGTCAGGGATTATTTTTCTAGACAAAGACACACTGCAATAGACGCATCACATTCATAAACCATGACGCATACGTAACAAATGCATACATCATAATCTCATTTATTTTGAGAACATCATTATGCCATGCATACATCTGCATGCAACTAATCCTCTTCCTTGCAGAAAAAAAATCAATAATCAAATGAAGACCTCTTCTAGTTATATCTATCTCTTCCAATTTAAAAACAGACAAAAGACATTTATTGTATCAGTATAAATCAACCAAAATATTTATCCTGATACCTCCCCAGTCACTCTAGATGGCATCCTTAAGCTCATCTCTGACAAATCTCTGTCATCTCCTCCAAATGGAATTTGTAAGCTCATTCCCTACATCATCAACTATCAGTGTTATTTCGTGCAAGTGCAAATTTCTGGGCACTTTAGTGTTCAATCATCTTCCACCTTCAAGTCACGAATGGCGGACTCGCCAATCTAACTCTTCAGGTTTAAGAAGATTGAACATGGGCAGCTGTTGTACCCCAAAATTTTTCTTCTCATTTCTCAAAGGATCATCCGGGACCCTCATGATTGCTTCTGTCAATTTTCAAGTCTCAGATTACAATTTTTCAAGAAAGTCATTCACAAGGACAAAATGGTCAAATGCACACTGAAAAGTCAAATTTTGACTTTTTTTTTTATCAAAATCAAGTTTCAAAAATCATATTTCACCAAGGCACGAAGTTGGTTCATTAAGAAATCAAAAGTCAAAAATTACTTTGAAAAGTCAAATTTTTAAGCACTTAGAAAATTTTCTAAGTGTTAAGAAAATATGATAATTACATGATTTTGGGCCAGATTTTTATCATGATACAAGATGATTCAATCAGAACTTCTGACATGAAAGTTATAGATCCCAATGAGATCTAAAACATTGTTGAACAGAAGTTCTCCTAGAAATGCTGGGATTTCAAGTTATAAATCCTTGAAGACACGTTCATGAAGCTAATTCTGTGTATTTTTTAGTTAGAATTTAGACAGAACTTCTGGCCAGCTTTCACACAAGTACAATCAGAATTTGCAAAAGTGATTCAGAAAGGGATGGCAGAACATGTTACAAGCTTTCTAGAGAATTCCTTCAGATCATGCTGGAGCAGGGAGAATCAAAGGTCAGAAGTTCTACTCTTCGATCGTAACATGACCCTTCGAATCTCACTCTTCAACATACAGAAGTTCTACTCTTCGATCAAAACATGACCCTTCGAATCTCACTATTCAACATACATAATATCTACTATTTGATCAGAACATAACCCTTCGAATCCAATTCTTGAATGTGTGGAAGCTGTGTTCTTCAATCAGAATATGACCTTCAAAACCTCATCCAAGCTTGCCTCAATTTTCCAAGTTTCGACTGAAGTCTTGGACTGTTGCTTGCTTGCTGTACACAAACTTCGACTGGGCATACTTTCCCTTTAAAATAACCCCATTCAATCCAAAGGGAAGGGCTTCTTGTTAGTTCTCCTTCGATTGCACCACTGCCTTTGCATGCTGGCTTGACTCACAAATGCAATAGCTACCCACATGCAAGTTGTATCCTTATTTTGATTGAGCATTTATTCTCCTTGGAGCAAGCTTATTTCCTACTTCTACTAGGCAAACTTTCCCTCTGGGCGTGCATTCAGCGCATAAAAGCAAGAACTTCTCCAAACTGGCCTTCGATTCACAAAAACTCCCACTGGGCAAAAGACCCCTCAACGTGTCACCAGTGCACGTATCCCTTTTTATTTTGTTTTCAGCACAAGGCCAAAACTCTTTCAAAGTTGCCTTTGAACACAAGGCATTGGCCACCTTTGTGTCAGCTTCGCCTAGGAAGTGACCTCCTTTATGCCCACTGTGATACGGTGGGAGAACTGACTTGAAGGTTTTACGTTTGATCGCAAATGTTGCGGTTAGCAAGAGTCGCCACCGACTTTTCTTTTATCCAAAAAGGAAAGGTGAAAAAGCACAGGAAAGATCTTTGAGATTGTTTCTTGAGTTCGGGGGGTAGATTATGAAAAAGGAAGGTATTAGCACCCTTTTCATCCATGGTTTTCCATGGGCTCTTAGTTACTTGCTATATCACTTGCTTTTGTTTGAAATTGTGCTTTGTGTGGTTTTTGAAAGTATTTTATAAATAGGCCATTGTTTAGGCAATCTTTGTAATGATTCTCGTTCGTAAGAATGTATACAAAGATGTTTATCTTTTTGAAAATGTTTTCAATGTTTGTAAGATGTTTGGAAATGTGTGTATTTGTTTTGAAAATAGCAAGGATATTTGTTTTGAAATGGAGCAAGTAACTAGAAGTAATCTACCTACTCAAATGTCTTTCTTGTTCATTTTTTCTTTCCCTTTGATATTGTTGTCTTACCATTGATTTGGTAAGCAACCCTATCTTTGGATGTAAACGGGACAGACGTGGGTCATCGTACAACCATGATTAGCAATGTTGCAAAGTATCTTAGCATTTTTTAGGGACTAAGATCATTTTGTAAGGCAACTTTGGATAGCGTCATCGAGGGACTATGATCTTATATTTGTTTGTTTTGCTAAGATACTTCACATGCGTAATATGACCATTTTTGTGTAAGGAAACCAAGTGGAGTAACCCTAGGGGGTGCTTGTGTGCAAGTGTGTTATTTTCATGCTTGATTTTGTCTTGGATTAGGGTTTTCTATTTGATTGTTTCTATCTTGCCATACAAACCCTAATTACTAACATGTTATGTAAAAAGCGATAAATTGCGTAATTTAAAGATCACTACGCTATTACAACATTTTGTGGAAGGGTATACAAATTATGAATGGGGATTGCAATAATATAAACCTAATTAATCTATTACAACCAAATCGAATTTATACAAGTATTGAAATAAATAATGTACAAGATAATTTAAATATGCAAGGATATATAAATGCAAGAAAAAGATTTTTGTTTTGTTTTTTATGTGAAAAAGGTTTTAATCTAAGCCTAATAAATAAACCAAAATTGAACTTAAATTAATTAAGAAAGAAAAATTATTTTTTAGAAAAGATTTTGATTAACCCTAATTTTAATTTGTTAGAAGAAAATAAATGTCTTTAAGTATTTTTTTTTGTATTTTTGTCTTGAAAATAATAAATAGTATTTATGAAGTATTTTGGTCCTTTTATATGTCAAAATAAATATTTATAAGTGTGAGAGAAAAGAAATAAATATTTAACCCAATTTTATTTTAATTTACAAATTTATTTGGCAAAAATAGGTAGTATGTAACTAAATAAAAAAATATTTTTTATGAGAAAATAAATTTTATATTATTAAGAAAAATATTTGATAAAATAATAATGAAAATAAAAAATATTAAATAAACATTTGGGCCAGGGGTGCTGCAAGTAAATAGAGGGTGAGAGATTAGCAAAAAACATAGGGCCCAATGCCCCTGATCCCACGCTGCAAACAATAAAAAAAAAGATGAAAAATGTGGAAAAATGCAAAAGGCAGCGCCAAGGCTTGAACCTGTAACCTTAGGCATTTCTGCGCGCTGCCTTACCACGGGGGTGGCTGTACATCCGTTAGTTCAAATGAAAACAGAAATACATAATGTAAATCACTTCCTTGCCCTGTACTTCGTCATTTTCCTCTAGCCAGCCAGACCACCTGTATCTCTCTCATTTCTCCATGAAAATGGAAACTCCAAACATGAAAGTGATAGGATTTCTTCCCACGATTTCAACCATATAACTTATGTAAACTAAAAGTCAAAGATCAAAGCTAATTTTACTGGCCCTAATTTAAAACCTAATTTTTACAGAAATTTCAAATCCAAAATTCTCTATACACAATGAATATAAATGAAATCTATGAACATGGTTGGCTTTAGTGCAAGGATATCTACATTTTATTTTCACAAATTGAGACCAAAGGATGCCTGTATGAAGAGATCGAAGTTAGAGTTTTTACCTCTTTCAGTTGAGATCGTGAATGGAGTTTGAGAAAGTTTTGAGAAGGCCTGAGAATCTGTTTAGCTTTCCTGGACCTCCCTGAGTGTGTTCTAATCCTTACTTTGCCTTAAAAGTTCCTGAATCTCCCTACTCAAGTCAACCTGCAAGCTTGACATGCAAAAATGGAAGATGGAGAAGGAGGAGTTACAGTGAGGGGATAATGGTCTGGAACACTTAGATATGATGTATATTAAGTGTTTAGGTGGTTGAAACTTAAAACGCACGAGTGGTTTTTGAGATTGCTATGCAAGGTGCAAAATTGCAAGTTATGGCAGGTTTTCAGTGATAAAGAGTTTGGGAGAGTTTCTGAGCTTTTTCAATCGTGTTCTAAATCACAATACATTTGTGTATAAGTATAGAAAAGGTTAGACCTCAAGCTTTCTCAATATTTCTAAGTTATAGCCTTTTGGCTCTATTGCTTACTTTTGAAGAAAAGTGAGGAGACAACTCTCTATGTGCGTGTACAAGTCTGATATGAGTTGGTATAGGTCTTAGACACATGGCTTTTAGTTTATAGGGTTTGTGTGTGCAGAAAGAACGAGTGCAAAGCTCAAGGAGTTGATAATTGCAAAAATTGTGCTTTATCAAAATGGAAATGGCAACTTTGTGCCATTTATGGAATTGTAGCTTGGACAAAGGCTCTAATGCTTGGATTAAAGCTTTATCAGTTGTGTAAACATTTAATTATGGAGTGAGAAACAATTTTGAGGCCTGCAAAGCAAGGATTATGCAGCCTAGGTTTGAATTTGAATTTTGGTTCATCATGAAATGGCTTGAAATCAAAGTGAGAAATTGTCAACTTCATCTCTTCGATTCTCCCTACTCAAGAATGATCTCAAGGAGTTATTGGAAATTTTGGAAAGCTTGCAATGTGATATACAACTCATGTTTGAATTGCTTTAAAATATTCCCCTTGGAACTATGTGAAAAATTGGCATGAAGTTAGGTCCAAAACCTGCCTAACTAGGGCAAAATTTCACTAAGTTATTTTAGTTCATGAGCATGTATTCACAAAATTATATCTTGAGATCCAAGCATATTTAGGAGAAATTATGTGTGGCAAAATTGTAGATTTCATGGATATATACAACTTTCATGTTGGGAACTTTTTTTGAATCATCTTGTATCATGGTGAGAATTTGGCTTAAAGTTGAGAAAAAATAAGAAATTTTCTATACTTAGAAAAATTTCTAAGTTAAGAAATTTCAAATTTCAAAACAAAATCTTCAATCTTTGATTTCTTGATGAATAAGTTTCACATTTTGACATGTTTTTATGCATTATGGTCTTTGGAACTTGAATTTTGACCAAAAAGTCAAAGTTTGACTTTTCAGTATACAGTTGACTTTTGATCAATTGACTGAAAAATTCATCTGTCAATCCAATGGATTTGCAATGTTTTGAACCATGTCATTAGGTAAAGATAATGCAATTGAAATCTTGATATCATGCTTCAAACCAATTGATCATTTTCTAGGTCAAAAATCAGAAATTGCCCTTTCTCAATCAAAACCCTAATTTTGACCATTTTGCCCTTTTGATGATTTGATCAAATTTCTTGAGGAATTATGGTCCAAACTTGATCAAATGATACATATGAGTTTAAAATGTTGATGTGGATCAAAAATTATGAAGTTTGACTGTAGATTGGCCATGGTTGACTTTTTCTCTAATACAACTGATTTTTAGGTCAACTGTCCAATTGACTGATCAAAAGTGTGATTCAAGACTTGAAACTTGACATGAGTAATCTTAGGGATCCATAATGATACTTGAAAGTAAAATGAAGCATTGATAGTCCAACAATCCTTGTGTAATCTCAAACCCTAATTTTGGGTCATTAGTGCATGATGAGATGTCTTGAGCTGGTCAAGCCCTAATCCAGTCTTGAGTCAAAGAGATCTTGTGGAAAAAAATCTTGATAAGTGAGAGGGCAAATTTTGGGGTAAAACACCTACCCTGACTTGTTTCATGCTAGCATCCACAAGGCACAGGCTGCCTTTGTACCAGTTTCGACTGGGCACAAACTCCCCTTTGAAACATTTGTATACACTTTAGCATGCAGAAGGCCCCGTCGAAGGCCACACAAGAGGCCCATTCGAAGGAAGTAATACTAGAGTCAGTCGAAGGGTATACAAGAGGTACATTTGAAGAAGCATACAGAAGGCCCAGTTGAAGGCCACACAAGAGACCCATTCGAAGAATACATGTTGGTCCATTCGAAGGACACATAACTGGTGGGAACAAATGTTGTTTTAGTCTGGTCGAAAGTTATGGAAGGATGGAGGATTCGATTCAAAAGATCAAGTTGAACATTTAGACCCATAAGCTAGGCTACGTGTTTCCCCTTTTCAGGCCTCAAACCTATGACTCACTCTATATTTAATTGTTTATACAAGTTAAAATAGGCTTTTACCCATTTGTTGTCCAAGACCACTTTCCCTTAATAGTATAATACTACTTTTTAGAAAAGTTTTTCTTGAGCCTTGCACCTGTTTTCCTTCTGAAGGAAGCAATCCATCTGAACCATTCATCTTGTTATCATGGCACAAGTGGAAACTTACTTTCCAGCTGAGCCTTATTTTATTATTTTTACTCCCAAACTTCCCAAAACCTTTCTCTATAAATAGAGAGATCCTTTGCAAAGAAAAAGGGGGGGGGAAGAGAAGAAGAGAGGAACGTATCTTCAAAATTCTCAAACACCATAAAATTCTAAAACACTTAAACACTTGTGAAAACCCAAACCCAGAATCCAAACACTTGTCTCTTTCAAATCTGAAACATCCTTACATATTGCTATCCTTTGAATCCAGCAAGAAGGACATTCCACTTGTTTGCTCTTTCGAATCCAGTGTCAAAGGCCTAATCCTTGGTCCTTCCCTTCGAGTCCAGAGATATTTAAGGGAATCACTCAAAGCCCAACACACGCTCCAGCCTCCAGCAAGGTAAGTTGCTGTAAACCTTAAACTTTTCGTTTCTTGTGTAACATGTAAATACAATTCCTTTTCGTTTCAAACATGTACATATTATTGCTCTTCTTTTCATTTCCATCCTTAATATATGTTTCATGGTTAACAACCTTCTTGGTTTTTGCTCTTTGTACATTTAAACATTCTTTAAGAACTAACCTGGTCCTAAGGTGTTTTACCCCAAAATTTTCCCTCTCATATTTCTCCAAACATTGCAAGAAAAATCTCCAAGTGGCTCAAGATTGCTCAAGAGTTGGACAGTCAAGCTATCTCCTAAGGCAGTCAACCCCAAATTAGGGTTTTGTGTTGCATCAATATCCTTGAGTCCAAATGACCTCAAGTTCTCTCCATTGTCCTAATATTCTCTCAAGATCATCCATGTAGAATTTCAAGCCTTGCAGAGGAAGTTTGCTCAGTCAAATGCTCAAAAGGTCCAAAAATCGATTGTCCTAGGGCAAAAGTCAACTGTGACCCAAATACAGTCAAACTTCAAGATTTTTTATCAACATTCTCATTTTGAAGGATATTTCATCATTTTATCAAGGTTTGATCATGATTCATCAAGGATTGCTCAAAATTCATCAAGACTCAAAAGTTGCTAAATTAGGGTTTTGCAGGAAAAGTCAACTCAACTTTGACCAAACATAACTTTCTCATACTTTATAAAAAATGACCCATCCAAAGCTCATTTTGAAGAGTATGCAATTTCCTACAATCCATCTTCACACACCAAGATCAAGAAAAAAAGTTACAAATTTGGACATTATAGGTCATTTTTGAAAGTCAACAAAACACCTTTTTTTACAAAGCTTATAACTTGAGCATGGGATATCAAAATGATATGAGACCAAAAGGTTTGTTTAGAGGACATCTCAAGATTTCTAAAAAGTCAAATAACACCTCCAAAAGTTAAAAATTGAAGAAGTTATGCATTGTTGAAGTTGGGCATTTTTGCAAAATTGCAAAAAGTCAACTATCCCCAAAACTTCAAATTTTGTCAAATGGGCCCATTCTTTTCCACTTGATTTGAGCTTGCATCATTTCCCACGTGTCCTAGATTCATCCATGTGTCCATTTATCAATTTTATTATTTTATTTGATTTTTCATTGAATATTTCATTTTAAATCAAATTAAATCAAATAAAATCCCAAACTTTGATTACATGAGATTTTTTGCTATTTTCAGGATTGGATTCTCATCAATATCATCATCAAATTCGTATCACACAAGATCATGTGCAAAAAGATGGTTTTTTGACAAAATTGGCAAGCTTTCAAAAGTGAATCAAATCAAATCATAAGGCATTGATTTAGAGGGATTCCATCCATATTTTGTTATCCTAATACCTTGTATCATACATAAGCAAGAGAGGCACACGAAATTGAGGGTTGGAGGCTGCAAGAACAAGCAAAACAAAACTTGGAAAAGTGGTGAAAAAGTGAGAATTCGAAATCATAGCAAGAGAGGTTTTCAGAAGCCAAGAAGCATACCAATCAATTCCTGGGTGATCATATAATCCTCCTGGATCCAAAGCACGCATTCACAAGCCTTCTAGAGTTCTGTAAGTATCACAAAAATCCGCTTCTTTCTTGAATTCGCAAATCATTATTCATGCATCTTTCGTACAAATTATTTGCATATTCATGATCCTTACAACATTTCTAAACTTTTGGCAATACTTAATTTGATTTATATGGACTGGAACCTCATAACAGCGTGGCTAGGGTTACGTGTTGGATTTTAGGGATTTGCGTTTCAGGTGAAATTGAATCTCGTGATAGGCATGGTTGCACTCAGGAGAGGGAGACGAACCTAACCATGCCTTTGGTAGTCGTTTTTATGGCCTGGAATTAATTTTTGGGTCGAGCTACGCATTTAGCTGCGGATCCAAATCCGCAGGAAATTTTACAGTGGCTGGAGGTAGGGGACGATGGCGTGTCATCTCCCCAATGGCTGATTCAAAAACACGCGGGCATTTTTTCATTTTTTCTGGCATATAACGCATTTTCTCTTATTATTATTATTATTATTATTATTATTATTATTGTTTAATATATTAACAACTAAAGAACAATGGCCTAGTGGCGAAGCAAGCAATCCAAGCACCCACAAGACCTGGGTTCAATCCCAGGTCCCCCCAATTTGCATTTGTTTTTCTCTTCAGGTGATCAGATGCACATTTAAGCATAGTAGCATACCATACGCCTCTACATCTCCAACAGCCAGATGGCCAAAGGCCAGATCTGGTGATCCAGATTGATGGTCTACCATGGACCAAGTCCAAGCGCGCACAGGGGACCTTAAAAGTCAACCAGGCCAGCGCTTAATGGGCCTCAAATTGCTTCCCAAACACTCTAATCAGGCCCATACCCCCTATCTCTCTATATTTTATTTTATTTAGTTTTAATTATTTATTTATTATTTCTATTTAATTACTAACCAATTAAAAAATTCTTCTTTTTTATAAAATTAAAACCACAAAAATATTTTCTTCATAAAATCAAATTTTAATTTTTTTTAACAAATACTAATTAAATTAATTTAGGCTTTAATTAGACAATAACTTTAATATATTTTTGTAAATAATTAAAATTGATTAGACTTAATCAGGTTTTTTACTAACATTGATTAATTTTATTTTATTTCTTTAAATACCAAAAATCCAAAAATAAGTTATTTTCATTAATTAATTAATTTATTTAATTTAATAATTAACTTAGATAATTTCTTTCTTAATTCAAAAACAAACAAAGAAAATCTTTCCTTCAATAAAAAGGGTCAAAACCCTAAACTCGCACTCGATTTAATTTTCCCGCACGCAATCTATTTATTCAATATTGTATTTGTTCTCGGAATGTAATAGATAATTAGGACCATTTAATTGTTTTTATTGCATTATTTATTTTTCCGCATTTAAATCAAAGGGTTGCTTTTGGCGATGTAAATACCCGACGCCTTGTAATTTAATTTCCGCAATTTATTTTCCGCAAAATATAACTGTTAGATGTTTGATAATAGGGATGCATGACAAGAATGAATGTTTAACCTAAAATCAACTTAGATAACCATTAACATGTGCAAAGACAAAATAACTGAAAACAACACACTCGCACATGCACACTCTTAGGATACACCCCATTTGGTTGCCTTCGTACGCGGTCATTGAGTATATGTCACATTAGAGGTCGTCCTCTTGTCTAAAGATCATAGTCGCCTCGAAACGGTTGCCTCGGATATTGTTGCCTCAAAACAAATGATCTAAAACATTAGGGTTACCGCTAAGGCGTCCTAACATTGCTTTAGTGACCGCGCGTCCCTCATTCGAATTGACCCTAAAACTCCAACGACGGTGCTACCTATTCATCAATAGTGGGATAACATTGTCTAAAGGAAGATAGCATAGAACGATTCCTTTTTCGAGTAGGTAGATGGTTCTTAGATACTTGCTCTTTCAAAAAAACAAAAACTCTTCACACTTACACTTTTCGAACAAAGTTTTCAAAAACACTTCATACGCTCTTGAGGACAGAAGCAAGAGATAAATCAAAGTTTTAAAACCAAAACTTTTTTCAAACCCACAAGCACAAAGAAAGCAATATTTTGAAAATAATATGAGCAAGTACCTAAGAGCCCGTGGATAACCACTGATAGAAAGGGTTCTAATACCTTCCCTTTCTATAATCTACCCCATGAACCCGAGAAATATCTCGAAAAAGGACTTTTTCTATGATTTTTTCCTTTCCTGGTTGGATAAAATAAAAGTCGGTGGCGACTCTTGCTTACCGCGACATTTTGCAAAAACAAACGCAAAATGCAAACCAGCATTCCAAAAAACAGTCAGTTCTTTCCCACCGTATCACAGAACTGGCGACTCTGCTGGGGAGGCTGAATAAGTGGGGTGTACCTTAGGAATAGTTCATAATGTTTTCAATTTCTTGACTTGTATGCTTTATATTTGTAGGCTTGTCTCGGAGTTACTATAGATCCTAACCCGGATCTGAGGGATACCCTTTAGGTAAGTAGCAATAAATTGTGAGGGAACTGTACGACATAGACCGCCACGGTTGAAGCAGTAGCTACGTTGGTGTGGCACTTTAGTTTGTACCGATATCCCTTGTGTTGGAACGAGGAGAATATGGATCTTCTAAGGGGTCATTAAACACCAACCGACCTTAGAACCTTTAAATTGACCAACTTGGCCATAGAACAGTAGCAGTATGCTACACTCATTGAGACTAAACTCTCGCAATGATTCCGGCTGAAAGAAAAGGTTGCTAAACTGGAATTATGACCGATCGAGGGTAGTCAGTGATATTGAGATCCTCTAGAACCCGGTTACTATTTTTAGGACAGGTTTGAACCAATTGAACTGAAAGAGGTTAGTACCTAGACTCCTTGCCAGCCTGAAATCTAAGGGCTCTCTGTATGACTTGTGTGCCTTTACCATGTTTGCTATTTGTGGATACTTGTGGTGTGCTTTCTATCATGACATAATGACATCATAACATTGTATACATCTTGCATTGGACTAACCTATTTCAAAGACAGGAGGGATTCATCTTTGTTCAGTTTTGTAGGTCATGGCACCTATGCGTAGGACCACCATCCGGATCAACTTTGTCCAGATTCCCACTATGCTTAAAGAATTGGTTGCGAAGATGTCAGATACTACCTCCTTCATCAGAAGACATGGGCATCTTCTTAGTTTGGACACTTCCAAATTGGACGAGCAGATGATGAGTGTCCTAGTCCAATTCTTTGATCCACTGTACCATTGCTTTACTTTTCAGGACTACCAGTTGGTCCCCACCTTGGAAGAGTTCTCTGATCTGCTTGGTATCTCTATTTTGGAGCAGACCCCGTTTATAGGTTGGGAGAAAATCCTTAGGCCGGAAGAGATTGCTTCAGCCCTTCATCTGAAAAAGGCTGAAGTAATGGCTAATTTAGAAACTCGTAGTGGAGCAAAGGGCTTTTTGACTAAGTTCTTGGTTGGTAAGGCTAACCATTTCTGGGATAGTCTAGACTTCCAAGCATTCGAAGATATTCTGGCTCTTCTGATATATGGCTTGGTACTGTTTCCTAACTCTGACTCCTTTATTGATGTGAATGCGGTAAAAATCTTCATCTCTGGTAATCCTGTACCCACTCTCTTGGGTGACATTCTTCATCAGCTTTATACCCGTACTGCTCGGAAGCGGGGAACCCTGATGTGCTGTGCTCCATCGTTGGCAAGGTGGTTTATTTCTCACCTTCCCAAGTGAGTTTTGAAGAACAAAGAAGGAATGGGTTGGGCCTATTGGGTTATGTCTCTCTCTCATAATGACATCATCTGGACCATTAAGGGTATGGATGAGGTGGCTATTATTGATCGATGTGGGGAATACCCCAATGTTCCACTAATAGGAACCAATGGAGGAATTACTTACAATCCATGCTTGGCCTTACGTCAGTTTGGGCGAGCCAGAAGGGAAGGACCTCATGAGCTACTAATGCCTAGTATAGTCTTTGATTTTCAAGGGGATAGTGACGAGCAACGCTGCAGATTCATAAGAGCTTGGGATAGAGTACACAGATCTGATCCACACGAGCTGGGTTCGAAGACTTCTCTACCAATGGAGCCATATCTCCGATGGGTTCGTATTCGTGCCCAAAAGCTGGGAATGCCGTATGAGGCCGTCTTGCCTATTTTTGTTGAAGTTGCTGATGAAGAAGGGGTACCTCCTACCATCCTCCATCCTCATATGCCCACTGACATTAGGGCACTAAAGAGATCATGGATGCAGCTGGGAGAAGAGCGGGATACTTGCCGAGAAAAGTATCACGAGCAAGAGTAGAAGATTCAGAAGTTGACTAGGCAGCTGGAGAACAAGCGGATCCTCAATGACTACATCCACACCGACAAGAAGCGACCATGGGAGCACTGATTGTCCTTTGATTATTTCCAGTTTTATTTTACTTTTCAGTATTTCCTTTCTTGTAACGCCTTAAGGGCATCTGTTGAATAATTTGAATTCCAAGTTTATCTAATAAAAGTGTGTTTCATGTTTAGTTTACGAATTTGAATCTCTGGATGTCTTTGAAATCATATCATACGCATTTCATTCCATGCACCTCATAACAGGTACCCTTACAAGTTTTCTCATCTTCTTCGCTGTTTATTTCAGCATCATGTCTTCTGAACCATCAAGTGAACAAGCAATCAAGGCTCTACAGGCTCAAAACACCCAGTTCCAAGAATTGTTCGTGAATCTAGCTAAGGGTCAGCAAGATCTGAAGGCCATTATCCTGAAAGAGAAGAAAAAGAAGAAGAAGAAGACGGTCCTGTTCAATATGGGTCGTAGATTCGGAGACGGCTTGCGAGATGAAGTGGATTTGACCACCTCATCTGGAGGGAAAGATAGTTAGGAAGAAAGGAGGGCTCCTAGCCCTATGGTTTCAGAAAACGAGACAGACTTCGACGAAGACCAGTATCCTCCAGCTGAGGATAGATACAAGCAACTGGAAGACCGGTTGAGTGCGATGGAAGTTCAGAAAGTGTCCGGTCTGGACTTTGGTGATTTAGGACTGTCATCTGGGGTGGTGATTCCCCGCAAATTCAAAGCACCAGCCTTTGCTAAATACGACGGAGTTTCTTGCCCGAAACTGCACCTCTGTTCGTATGTTAGGAAGATTCAGCTATACACCGCTGACAAGAACCTATGGATCCACTTCTTTCAAGACAGTCTCTCAGGGACTCAGCTTGAATAGTTTTACCAGTTAGAAGGAGCCAGTATCCGCAGTTGGGAAGATTTGGCTATTGCTTTCTATAGGCAGTACCAATACAATGCCGACCTCGCTCCCACGCGTACCCAACTCCAGGGTATGTCAATGGTACGGGTGAAGGTTTCAAAGATTATGCTCAGAAGTGGAGGGACCTCACTGGGAGAGTGAAACCACCCTTGGTTGACCGGGAGCTTGTGGACATGTTTCTAGGGACCTTGTCTGGTCCATATTTCAACCATCTGATTGGAAGTTCTTCGTCTGGGTTTACGGAGCTGATTATGACCGGGGAGAGGATTGAGGCTGGTATCAAATTCGGTAAAATACAGAAGGGTGCTTCATCCGGCACCGAGAAGAAGCCTTTTAAGAAGGAATCTAGTGTTGTTTACAGTTCGGAAATCCAGAATAGACATGAACGTTGCCAAGCTATTAATGCGGTTGTTATTTCAAGACCTGCTGGTGCTCCCCAGCGCAACAATCAACCAAAGGCCGAGAGACCATGAAGACAGTTCACTCAGCTCAACATGACTTTATCTCAAATTCTGCCGCAGTTATTGAAAACCAACTTGGTGGTTCCAAGGGAGGCCCCGTAGAATCCAAATACAACATCACCAAAGTACAACCCTAATGCCCGCTGTGCTTTTCACTCTGATAGCCCGGGGCATGATACAGATGATTGTTGGGTTTTGAAGAACAAAATACAGGACTTGATTGATGCTAAGGAGATTGAGTTCGAGGCGCCTGAAAGACCTGATGTTGTGACAGCTCCTATGCCCAAGCATGGAGTAAATTCTATAGAGGAAGACTCGTTTGTGGTTTCTGTGAAGGATATTGCTACTCCATTGATGACTGTGAAAAAGAACCTTTTGTTAGCCGGTTTATTTTCGGGCTGTGACGAGGGTTGCTGTATGTGTTCTGTCCTACTTATCGGTTGCCATCTTTTGAAGTCAGGTGTCCAACGCCTGATGGATAATAAAGAAATCCTGTTTGAGAAGACTGTTGTTCCTTTAGTTCATACTGAAGAAGTTGCTATAATCACCATTTTCGACAATTCTTCCAAGGCTCCCACGAGAAAGCCTGTTAGAATTACATATGTTCCAAGAATCGCGCCGTTGATCATCACTGTTCCAGGGCCTATCCCCTATACATCTGATAAAGCTGTCCCTTGGCAATACGGGGATGATGTTTACTATCACGGAATTAACCAAGATTTGGATGCTGATACTGACGTCAGCAACATTGTTGGACCTACTAAAGTCACCCGCAGCAGAAGACTTTTCTCCCCTGATATCTCTCCACCAACTGTTTGGAAACCTGTTGTTATTACACCTGCCAGTGTACCTGCTACTATTCCTGTTCAAGTTCCCATTCTTACCCTTGTTGTCGAGTCATCCGATACCCGGGGCAAAGGGATTACTGATGAGCCTGCCCAGACGGAGGCACCGAAAACAATTACTGTTGAAGCCTCTAGACAAGAGATGGAGGAGATTCTGAAGATTATCAAAAAGAGCGACTACAATGTAGTCGAGCAGATGGGGAAAACCCCATCCAAAATCTCCATGTTGTCACTGTTGCTATGCTCAGAAGCCCATGCCAAGGCTCTGATTGCATTCCTGAAGACTGCACACGTACCTCAAGAAACATTAGTTGATCAGTTTAAAGATTACGTAGCTAGTCTGACTGTCGATAATGGGTTGGGCTTCTCTGACGCCGACTTGACTTCTAAGGGGAAGAATCACAAGGATGCCCTGCATGTCTCCATTGAATGCAGGGGCACCACTCTTGCTCATGTATTGGTGGATACTGGTTCCTCATTGAACGTTTTGCCTAAGAAAGCTCTAGACCGGTTGGACTGTGAAGGGTTGGAGTTGAAACCAAGCAACATTGTCATCAGGGCCTTTGATGGGTCTAAGAGGATGGTGCACGGAGAAATGGATATTCCGATTAAAGTTGGTTCTCAGGTTTTCACATCTACATTCTATGTGATGGATATTCGGCCATCTTATTCATGTTTGTTGGGTCGTCCGTGGATCCACAAAGCTGGGGAAGTAACCTCAACGCTCCACCAGAAGCTGAAGTACCCAGTTGTTGTACCCCAAAATTTTCCCTCTCATTTCATCAACATTTTCACAATCACAAGACCCTTGGAACTCAAGATCAAACTAGGGTTTGCCTTGCTCAAGACACCTCCTTGCACTGTTGACCCAAATTAGGGTTTGAGTTCACACAGGGATGTTTTGACCTACAATGCCCAATGTGACTTTCATACTTCATGTTGGACTCACAAGTTTGCCCATACCAAGTTTCAAGCCTTGATTCAAATTTTTGCCCAGTCAATTGAACAGTTGACCTAGAAATCAACTGTATTGGGGAAAAAGTCAACTGTGGCCAATTGACAGTCAAACCTCATGAAATTTGACCCACATCAACATTATAAACTCAGATGAACCATTTTATCAAGTTTGGATCATAATTCCACAAGAAATTTGATCAGATCACCAAAAGGGCAAAATGGTCATTTTTAGGGTTTTGACTGCACAAAGGCAATTTTTGACTGTTTGACCTGGCCAATGGCAAATCAAGCTCACACATGGACTCAAGGACTCAATGACATTGTCTTGACCCATTCAACAAGTTCAAAAGATCTCAAATGCATAGGATTGGCAGATGAATTTTTCAGTCAACTGATCAAAATTTGACTGTACACTGAAAAGTCAAACTTTGACTTTTTGGTCAAAATCAAGTTCCAAGAGTTATTTTTCATCAAGACATGTCAAATTATGAAACTTGTTCATCAAGAAACCCAAAAATGCAAATTAGGGTTTAAAATGGAAAATTTTCATAACTTAGAAATTTTCAAAGTTATGAAATTTTCTTATTTTTTCCTAACTTTGTCCTTTTTTTTAACCAAGATGCAAATGGATTCAAAGAAAACTTACAACATGAAAGTTGTAGTCCAGCATAAAGTCTACAACTTTGATTCACAAAGTTTTCTCAAAAGAATCTTGTATCTCAAGTTATGATTTTTGGAACAAGGGTACCTAAAACTTTTAACTTAGAGAAAATTTGCCCTAATCTAGGCAGGATTTTGACCCATCTTCTTGGCCACTTTTCACATAGTTCCACTTGGAGTTTCAAGTTGCATTTCAAAGATGTATTATATTACATGTTCCAAGCTTTCCAAATTGTCCAATAACTCCTCAAACACCCTTGTGGTTAGAGAGAATCGAATGCTTGAAGTTGGCAAAAACTCACTTTTGTCCATGGCCAATGCATGTTCATACAAACTTGCATTTTCAAATCAGCATGTTTGGTGCTAGCAGGCCTCAAAACCAACTTGTACTCCATAATTTAATGCATATCCATTGAGTTAAGGTATTGTTTTGGTCATTAGGGCTTTGTACACAAGATTAAGCCCTAAATGGTAAAAGGTATATTGCCATTTTTGCAAAAAGGTTACTTTATGTCAAAACATTAAGCATTGAGCCTTGAACAAAATCTGAGACTGCAAACCAAATCCATGAATTGGAGGGGCCAAGAGTGTTGTGTGCAGGGTGATAGGAGGGTCTGTACAAGGCTATAATATTATTTCCACACTCTTGCTTAAAAAAGAAGAAAAGTTGCAAAACATAGACCATCTCTCATATCTGTTAAGACAAGCTTACACAAAAATTGTAGACAAGTTTCATACTTCCCAACAAACCAGAAACACGACCCCTTCATCACTCAAACCTCCTCATACTCAAAACCTCCATTTTTCTGCAAAACAGAGTCAGTTCTGCATTTTGCAAGCCATAACCAAATTCCATCGTGCGTTTTGTCCAAAGATGGTTCAAACACCTTCCAATCAACTCACCTGAACTATCTCAGGCCCCCATTGCAAGTTGTAACACCTCTAACACACTTTGCCATTTTTGTTTCAAAGCTCTGCAGGTTGAGTTCTACAGCATGATTCAAGCTGTTTCAAAACAAGCCAAGCATTGGAAAAGCTTCCTTGGACCTCAGGCAAGCTCAAAAGAAGCTCAAACATCATTGAAGGTTGCTACTTTGTCCAGCTCGAAGTCAACTGAAACAGGTATTTCATGGACTTCTATCTCTCTATCTAGGAATGGTTAGGCTTAGGTTTGTGAATGAAATATGTTGTACTCATAGCCCTGAAGCCATACATATGCTTAGTTTTCATTTACATTAATCGTGTTAGGAGAATTTCACTCATGAACTTTCTGAAAAAACTAGGTTAGAAATTAGGGCCAGAGAAATTCTCTCTGGTCTTTGAGAGTTAATCCAAGTTTTTTACATGGTTGGATTCGTTGTTTAATTCTCTACAATGTTCATGTTATGAGTTTTGTCAAAAAAATCAAAGAATCAGGAGATAGTCATTGATGTACAGAGGCGCGTGTTTTTGTGAACAAGAGGAAGAAGAAGAAGTCTGACTGGGCTGGGCCTGGTTGTTTTCACTTCTAACACCCCACTTTTCAGTTTACACCCCCCTGGGCCATTTATTTGAATATTTATCATTTTGACATTTTTATTTTTTACTCTGACTTTATTATTTTTTGTCTAAATATAAAAAATGCCGAAAAATTATTTTCTATATTTTTCATGTTTATTTGATATTTATTTTTATTTTACTAAGTATAAATATGTAAATAAACTATTTTATTTTTAATAAATCTAAAAAATAATACAAAAAATATACTTATTTTCATTTATCATTTCTATTTATATTTGAGAATATTTCCTTGAAAATACCCATTTTTGTAAATAATTAATTTTTATCTTTGTATATTTAATATAATTAATATATATATATATATATATATATATATATATATATATATATATATATATATATATATATATATATATATATATATATATATATATATATATATATATATATATATATATATATATATATATATATATATATATATATATATATATATATATATATATATATATATATATATATATATATATATATATATATATATATATATATATATATATATATATATATATATATATATATATATTTTCATGGTTTATTAAAATTTTGTACTAAAAATATCATTTTCATAATATACCTTTATTTTTTTGTATAAATTAGTATATTATTGTATATAATATTATTTATTAAGAATTAGGGTTTTTGCCCTAAATAGGAAAATAATTAAAATTGACCCTTTATTTATTTATTTACATTTCACATTGAAAAAATACTTTTCACATACATAAATATCTTTTTTTTTTGCATAATACATTATATTTGATATTTGTTTAATTGTATTTATTTAAATATTAAATAGTGCCTATACATTCAATATGGTTGTAATAACTTAGAACTTATTTTTTTTGTCAAATACTCCCAATTCAAATTTGTACCCCCCTCCCTATATCATGTTGTAATAGTGTAGCATTTAAATTCTCGCACATTTAAAAGCTCCCAAATTATGCCATGCTTAGACTTAGAGTTTGTATGCGAAATAAAATCAACAACTAGCTTGACCTAATCCAAGATAAACATGCATGAAAAACAAACACAATGCACACTTATACCCCTAGGGTTTCATCCACTTGTTGCCTTCAGAAATGGGTCATGGTTGCATGTCAAGCACTTTGACAAAACAAAAACAAAACAAAAGATCATAGTCCCTCGATGACGCTATCTGAGTTGCCTAAACAAAATGATCAAGTCCCTCAAAAAAATTGCCAAAGATACTTGACATCATTGCTATCATGGTCTATACGATGACCCGCGCCTGTCCCGTTAACATCCTAACACAAGGTTGTTCACCAAATACAATGGTGAAACAACACTGTTAAAAGGGTTAAAAACATAAGAAAGATCTTTGAGTAAAATAGGGTAGATAGCTCTTAGTTTCTTGATCAAAAGCTTGCAAAACATCCTTGCTATTTTCAAAACACACTTCACAACACAATTTCAAAACCCCACTTTCAAACATTGAAAACTTTTCAAAAGACAAAAACACCTTTGTATACATTCAAACAAGAATCATTACAAAGGTTGCCACAATGATGGCCTCTTTCTAAAACATCTTTCAAAATCACACACAAAGCACCATTTCAGACAATTGAAAAGCACCATTTCAAACAATTGAAATGCAAAGCAAGTGATCTAAGCAAGTAACTAAGAGCCCATGGATAAACATGGATAGAAAGGGTGCTAACACCTTTCCTTTCTATAATCTACTCCCCGAACCCAAGAAAACATCTCAAAGGTTTTTTCCTGTGCTTTTTGACCTTTCCTTAGGATAAAATAAAAAGTTGGTGGTGACTCTTGCTAAACCGAAACATTTGCGAACATAAAAACGCAAAATCCTAAGTCAGTTCTCCCACCGTATCACAGAACTGGCGACTCTGCTGGGGAATGACTTTAAAAGTGGAGTAACCTTAGGGCTTAGATCACCCTTTGCATGATTATTGTTTACTTTGATTGCTTTACATTTTTGTTCTCTTGTTTGGGCTTGAAATCCTCCACCCGGATTTGGGAAACATTCATAGGTAAATAACAATACATTGTGGAAACTGTGAGGGGTATACCGACACGGTTGAAGCAATAGCTATATTAGTGCGACATATTTGTGAGTACCGGTAGCCTTTGAGTCAATCAAAGAGAATACGGGGCCGCTGAGTGATGTCATGAAGCACTAATGAACTAGAACCTTACTTGACCATCTTGGCCTTTTATTAGGGGTAGTGAGATGACCGGCTTTGGTGCAGTCCGAAGATGGTAGATACTCGATACTACACTCATTGAGGGTTGTTTTCTTGGAATATTTTGGTCGCTAGTTAAGTGGCTAAACCAAAACAATGAACATAGAAAACAATCCAATGATATTGAGCTCCTTAGAACCCAGTTACTATTTATAGGACAAGTTTTGAGCCAACTAAACTCAAGAGGGTACTTACCTATGAAACTTCATGTAAGCCTGAAATTAGGGTTTTGTGTGATTTGCTTGTACATGTGCTTGTACATACATCATGAACATCATAAAGCATCATATGCATCCACTAACCATTTCAAGGGTTTGGATCTTCATCTTTGTTCTTGTTTTGTAGGTCATGGAATCTCTTCGCAAGAAAACAATTCAAGTCAACCTTGTGAGGATCCCTCCTCAACTCAAGGAGCTTACTTCCAGCATTCCATAGAATTCTCTCTTCAGTGAAAGACATGGTAAACTCCTCAACTTAGTCAACACCAGCATTGAAGAAGACATGGTGAAAGTACTTTTCCAGTTCTTTGACCCCCTACACCACTGTTTCACATTCCCTAATTATCAGTTGGTGCCTACTTTGGAGGAATTTTCTCAACTCCTGAGAATTCCCATTCTTCATCAACTACCCTACAACGGTATGGAAAAAGAACCAAAGCCTGAAGATGTTGCTCAAGCATTACACTTGCAACCATCTAACATCAAGGGGCATTTGGAAACCAGAAGTGGTGTCAAGGGATTCTTGGCAAAGTTCTTGTTTGAGAAGGCACAAGAATGCTGGAATTCTCTTGATATACAAGCATTTGAAGAGATTGTGGCACTCCTCATCTATGGGTTGGTCTTGTTCCCAAACCCTGATCAGCTTATAGATGTGAATGCTGTCAAGATTTTCATGTCCAGGAATCCTATACCTACATTGCTTGGGGACATCCTACACTCACTTTACACACGAACAATGAGGAAAAGAGGTGTTCTCATATGCTGTACTCCTCTCCTAGCAAGGAGGTTTATTTCTCACCTTCCACAATCAGTTTTGAAGAATGAGCAGGGTTTAAGATGGTCACAACGATTGATGACTGTTGTACCCCAAAATTTGCCCTCTCATTCTTCAAGGCCTTTCTCACAAGGATTCTCAAGGTTCAAGCTTGCACAAGTACTTTGGAATTTTCCAGTACCAAAATTAAAAGGAAACTGTCAAAAAGGGAGAAAATAGATAAAAATATGATTTTGACAAATTTGGAGGAAAACAAGTCTCCTTCAATTCAACACCCTTCGATTGACTCTTGGCCTCCTTCGAATGCCAGTTTAGGTACATCCTTCGTTTGGATTTGAAACCTCCTTCGAATGCAACTTAGGTACATCCTTCATTTGGATTTGAAACCTCCTTCGATTCAGCCTTTTGATTGGACAAGTGTGTTGCCTACATGGTTGAAATCAAAGGCCATGACATGTTGGCCACACATGCCCCCTGTAAGGAAACCTTTTCGATTCACCAAGCATGCTTCCTACAAAGCCTACTTCGATTTGGACAAGTTTACTGCCTACAAGCCTGCTTCGACTGGACAAGTTTGCTGCCTGCATGCTTGCTTCGTTTGGACAAGTTTCTATGGGACAAAGTAACCATCTCTATGCATACTTCAAATCCACTTGCACCAAGGGCCTCTTGCATACTTTGCTTCATACAAGCTTCGTTTGATCCAAGAAGTGTCTTCATACAAGATGTGACTAAGTTCGCGCTTCCCTTGAAAAAGCGCCCTTCAATTCAGAAGCCAGGAACTTCCCTCATGCTAAAAAGACACAAGGAAATGACTCCCTTTATGTTTGTTTCGATCCACATGCTTCAATTGGGCAATATGCTTCCTTCGAGCATGAGCTTTCGATTTGGCGATATGTTTTCTTCGATACAAGCTTCGACTGGGCATTAACTTGTTTTGACCACAAGGCTTCGACAAAACATTGACTACGCTTGTACTAGCTTCGACTGGACAACATTTCTCTTTAGTGTGCTGCATTTCCATCCTTGACAAACTTCAGCACATGGTTGATGTCCCCTTCAAATGATGCACAAAGGTGATTTGTTCGAAGGACACTTGTTGGAGGAAAGTCGAACAATATGTTTGGAAGAAGAATCTGGTCGAAGGAGGGTCAAAATGAAAGGATGAAATATTCAAAGATGCTTTCTGCCAAGTTCAGGCATGGTACACTGGCCAAAACTGCTGCACAACAATCTTGAAACACTGCCCCATTCTTGCATCGAAATAGCATACAAGCACTGTTCCTCGAAGGCTACAAAGAACAGTTTACTCAAATTGTTCAAATTATTTTGTTTTCCCTCCAAAGCTTCAACCAACTTTGCCTATAAATAAGAGGCTCCAACACATGTTAGAGAGGATCTTTGGACCAGAGGAACGAATCTCCTAAATTTTCTCAAACACAACAAATCTCTCAAGTCACTTCAACACTTGTGATAAAAAACCCAGAATCACATACTTACTTCCTTCGATTCTGAAGAACAAATACTCTTCAGTATCCTTTGAATCCAGTTTGGAAAGAAACATAAGACTTGTTTCTTTCCTTCCTTCGAATCCAACATTCCAAGCACAACTGTTGGCCCCCTCTTTCAAATCCAGAACCCTGGGCCTCCACTCAAGGTCCCACACCCATTCAAAGCCTCCATCAAGGTAAGTCACTCTTACCCTTGAACCTTTCATTTCATGGCATAACACGTAAATAATCTTTTCGTTCGTTTCAAGCATGTATATACCATTGTTCCTTTCGTTTCCACCCTTTTAACATGTTTTTTAAAGTTAACCCTTTCGTTTTGCTTTCTGTTTACCTGAACTAGATTTAACTATTAAACTGTTTGAAAGACAAATACTAGCATGGCCTCAGGCCATGTTTCCATTTAATGCTTTAAATGAAAGAAACAGGAAACAGGAAATAGGAAACGAAGCTTCTGGCTTCTACCCTTTTTTCTCCAGGTCAAACGAAAGAGACAACCAGGAGCAAAACCATGTTGACTTCCAGGCCCATACGAAAAGCATGCCTTCACTGATTCCGGGATCAGTCGAAAGGCATTCCCTCACTGCTTTCAACCTCTAGTCGAAGAAGGCAACAAGGTAGAACCAGAAGGCTTCGCCATAAACTGACTTCCTGGACAATCGAAGGACATGACCTCACTGGTGCCAGCCCCTAATCGAAGGCCATGACCTCACTGGTGCTAGCCCCAATCAAAGGAGGCCAACATAATGCAAATCGAAGGGTGCTACTGCCTGGGTCGAAGAGCTCATTTTCCTTTCTTTTATTTTGTTTTTGCCTTTAAATTTTCTTGCCTTTCAATATGGTTGTAATAGTGTAGGATTTATTTTTTGCACTTTTTATTACTTTTGTACAAATTCTAGTAATTAGGTGTGTATGGTAAGATAAAAACAACAAATAGACCACCCTAATCAAAGACTAAATGCATGTAAATAAAACACCATTCACACTTGCACCTCTAGGGTAGCCTCGCTTGTTGCCTCGAAAAATGCAATCATGTCCCTCGAGTATGAGACACTCTAGCAAATGTCCCTTCGATAAACAAAGATCGTAGTCCCTCGATGACCCTCGATGTTGCCTTCGATAAAACGATCTCGTCCCTTACAAAATTGCTAGAGCGTCTCACAAGTTGCCTTCAATGATTGCATACGATGACCCGCGCCCGTCCCGTTCAGCATCCTAACGCAAGGTTGTTCATCAAACACAATGGTGAAATAACACTATTAAAAGGGTAAAAAACATAATAAATATATTTGATTAAAATAGGGTAGACAACTCTTAGTTACTTGATCAAAAATCTTACAAAAACATCCTTGCCATTTTTCAAACACACTTCACAACACAACTTCAAAAACAATTTCAAAACAACTTTCAAAACATTGAATTATCTTTTCAAAAAGACACACACCTTTGTATATATTCAAACAAGAATCATTACAAAGGTTGCCTAGACAAGGCATCTTTTTCAAAACATTTTCAAAACCACACACCCAAAGCACCATTTCAAACAATTGAAAAGCAAAGGCAAGTGATCTAAAAACAAGTAACTAAGATCCCATGGATAACCATGGATGAAAAGGGTGCTAGCAGCTTCCCTTTTCATAATCTACCCCCCGAACCCACGAAAACATCTCTAAAGGTCTTTCCTGTGCTTTTTCACCTTTCCTTTTGGATAAAAGAAAAGTCGGTGGCGACTCTTGCTAAACCGCAACATTTGCGAACACAAACGCAAAATCCCAAGTCAGTTCTCCCACCGTATCACAGAACTGGTGACTCTGCTGGGGAGTATTTCTAAAAGTGGGGTTACCTTAGGGTTTTAGATCACCTTTACATGCTTACCTTGATTGCTTTACTTTTTGGGTTCCTTGCTTGGGTTTGTTTTAAATCCTACACCCGGATTTGGGGGCACCTTTTAGGTAAGTAGCAATAAACTGTGAGGGAACTGTGCGGGGTATACCGATATGGTTGAAGCAGTAGCTACGTTAGTGTGACATATTTGTAGGTACCGGTAGCCCTTGAGTAGTCAAGGAGAATACGGGGCCGCTGAGTGATGTTATGAAACACTAACGAACTCTTAGAACCTTAATTGACCATCTTGGCCTTTTTTAGGGGTAGTGAGATGACCGACTTTGGTGCAGTCCGAAGTTGGTATATACTCGATACTGCACTCATTGAGGATTGTTTTCTTGGAATATTTTGGTCGCCAGTTAAGTGGCTAAACCAATACAATGAACATAGAAAATAATCCAGTGACATTGAGCTCCCTAGAACCCGGTTTCTATTTTAAGACAGGTTGAGCCAACTAACTTCAAGAGGGTACTTACCTACAAACCCCATGCAAGCCTAAACCTAAGGACTTGTTTGCTCTGTGTGAATATGACTGTCTGTATATACACTTGCTTGCTTTTGCATACATGTACATAACATCATAACATCATACCATAGCATTTTCAATAACCATTTCAAGGATCTCGAGGGTCTTTTGATGCAGGGTCGTGTTGAACCAGACGTCTACCAAAGGACAAGAGGGTTTGCCTCTAAACGAACACCGTCAAAGATCAAGTGCAACTACTTGAATCAGGGGCTATGACCCACTTGACATGGTGAGCTTGATTCTCGTGGAAAGACATCCACCGATACAAAGTTATCCAATAAAAGATGTTGATCGAAGTTCAACCTCTAACATTTTCTTGTGTTTACCCCAAGAGATTCTTGAAAACATGCATCCACATATCATGCATTGTATCATAACATGTTTTCCTTTTCAGGTTTCCTTATTCTCCTACTGTTTATTTCAGTAGAGATGGCTCTAGAGAAGACTATCAAGGACATCCAGGCTCAAAACGCTCAACTTCAAGAGATGTTCTTGAACCTATCCAAGAGACAAGAAGAGGTCAAGGCACTCCTCACCAGGGGCATGATCGTGGGAAATCCTGGGGACGACAGAGATGACCAGTTGGAGTGGTTACAAACTGAGATAGCCATAATGAAGGTCCAAATGATGGGGCAACTGGTGAGCCAGATGGCTCTTATCCAAAATCTGGCACAAGGACAAGAAGAGCTGAGGGTCCTCATCAACAAGCTTCGTCGGGATGGATGTAACCAAATGGGGCAAACATCTAGGATTGGGGATCAAATTATCATTCAGCCTCCCTTAAGACAAGAAGCTGAGAGTGCACCTTTCCAATTTGCTTCCGTGTCACGAGCCCAACAACAACCTCGCCAACAACAACAGGGTAATCGGCGTAGGCAGAATACATCTGAAAGATGCTTCACCGAAATTGACATGTCATTATCTCAAGCACTGCAACACCTGTTGGAAGCCAAGCTGGTTGTATTAAGGGACCCTCCTCAGAATCCCAACACAGCCTCCCCAAGGTACAATCCAAATGTAAGATGTGCGTACCACTCCAACAGCCCTGGACATGACACCAATAGCTGTTGGACATTGAGAAATAAAATTCAAGACCTGATCGACGAGGGAGCTTTGGAGTTCACACAAGATGGCCAGAATGAGTTCTTCTGTCATCCTTCAAAGGCTCACCACCTAAAGTGACAAGCTCAAACAAAGAGGATTCTGTTCATTTTGAATTTTCAATTGTAATCTCTTTTGTTATTCAAACAATTATCTATTAATGTCAAACTTTGTTTTCATTAATGCATTGCATATGTTTGTCTTGATTTGATCCACTCATTTCCATTACATTTAAACTATGCTTTTTATTCTCTTTATGACTTTCAACTCTTGCTAAAAGTTACAAGCCTTTAGAGGGAGGATGACGAAACAATACCATAATCTCATACAGTATGCTTTTGAACAGACCTTGCTGACGATGTACAAGCGTTTCTTTCAAATCCTAAACATTGGAGTTATAAGGAAGATAATCCCTAGTCAACCCCTTCGAGCCAAAGAAGTAGGAGTTTTCTGTTTTAAAACAAATTGAAACCTTTGATTAAACCTGGGGCAGGGTAGTCTTTCAGTTAATTCAAAAAAAAAAGATGCGCATTAAAGTCGCAAAACTCTCAGTTCATAATATAACGAACGACATCAAAAGCATTCCTCTGGAATCAAAAGACAGTGGTGGTTCCTTATCTCATAGGCAGTCAATCTCTCAAAAGAGAAAAGCCCACTGAGCCAAAATCTATAAAGGAGGCTTAAGAAAGCCGGGGCATCCCGCTGACTGTAATCTCGAAAATAGGAACAGTCAGGCAAAAATTAGGGATAATAAATCAAAAGAACGAGGTCATTACAAATCCTCGACAACATGAAAAATGTTGCAAAAAAAAATGATGACTGCCTTCCAAAATCCAATTTGTGTGAACCATCACCAAAACGTCGTTCTAAATTCGAATAGAGTTTGACGCACAATTAACTGAGTTTAGGATTGAAGAACATCACGAAGAGCGGGTGGGTACAAATATGCTTTGAGCCTTTATCCTTTGTTTCTTAAACCGTGAACCAAGCCACGTTACAACCCTTCAAAAGTCCTAATTGAAGCATGGGTTAGTTCAAAAGCATACTGTTACAAAAGGTATCCTGACTCCTGTAAGGCTTTGCCCTAAATCTTGTGTTGAATTTGTCTTATAAAAAGTTTTCTGCTAAAAAATGCATTTTTCAAAACTTCGAGACAAGCATAAACTTTGCATTATTTGAATATCGTTGTTTGCACATGGTTATTTGTTTGACAGCGAAGAAATTCATACAGTGAATGTTCGGAGGAACGAAAGCTCTCTCAGTGAGTAAAATCACTTCAAGTGGGATGACACTCCCGTGGCAAAAATCTCCTATTGGCAAAAAGGGACTTGATATGGTGTTGTCCAGTAAACCTGGGGCAGTCTAGTCAAGATTTCAAAAAATCTTTCAAAGTTCAGTAAACCTGGGGCAATCCAGTCAAGATTTCAAGAAATCTCTCAATTGCAGGTTAACCTAGGGGCAAGTCTCCCTCACCATCACTTGGGGCATTAAAACGTCAATCTCAATAAAGGGTTACATACAGTCAAACATTTCCAGGCAGTGCCACAAACACTCGCTGCTAGGGGCAGTGACAAATCTCCCCAAAATCCTTCTCATAGGATGATTCCCCAGCAAGAGTTTAATCTCTGAAAACCTTTCCCCAGCTGAGACAACTTCAACGAAGTCGTCACCTCTCTAGCAGACCGGCAACAGGGTTTATTTCTCCAACAAATGGAAGAAATCCCCAGCTTGAGTTTGCCTCGCTGACTACTACAAATTAAAGGACCGCAACTCCTCTTCCCCAGTAGACTACTCTACAATCCCCAGCAAGTTACTGTGAAACCTGGACCCGACCAGATGTCAGTTTAACTTTGACTCCCCAGTAGAGCAACGGACAACCGAGACTCCTGAACTTGTTCCCCAATAATGAATCAATACTCTCCACAAAGTTCTCAACTTTCCCCAACAGAGTTCTCCTCAACAAAACAAGGATCCTCAGCGGAAACATTCTAAGCAAAGTTTGAAGACATACCTACTCTTCAACAGCAGTCCAGGATTTAATAACTCCCCAACACTTGTCAAGAATTTATTCTCCAAGACAAAATTACATTTCAATAACATTCATAGCATATGCATACAAAATACATATAACATAAATCTCATTTATTTTGAGAACATCATTACACAATGCATACATCATGACATTGCATACAACTAACTCTTTACCTTTTCAGGAAAGATCGATCGACAGATAAAAGTCATTACCTTTTGGAATAGCAGTCGTCAAAGATTCCTTCATTTCCTTTTGAGGTAGTAATCATCCAAGATTCCTTCATCATCCTGTTGAGGTAGTAATCGTCCAAGATTCCTTCATCATCCTGCTGAGGTAGAAGTCATCCAAGATTCCTTCATCATCCTGCTGAGGTAGAAGTCATCCAAGATTCCTTCACCATCCTGCTGAGGTAGTAGTCATCCAAGATTCCTTCATCATCCTGCTGAGGTAGAAGTCATCCAAGATTCCTTCATCATCCTGCTGTTGTAGTAGTCATCCAAGATTCCTTCATCATCCTGCTGAGGTAAAAGTCATCCAGGATTCCTTCATCATCCTGCTGAGGTAGTAGTCATCTGTTGTACCCCAAAATTTGCCCTCCCATATTCTTCAAGATTTGCCAAGTCAAAGCTTCAAAATCTCCCCAAGAGTTGCACAGTTCAAGGGCCTCCTAACAGTCAAAAACTAGGGTTTTGGTTTTGGCAAAGAAGTTGAAGTTTCCAAGGGCCCAATCAAGTCCCACATGCCTACAAACATGGTCAAGCATCTATATGTCAAGTTTCAAGACTTACAGCACAAAATTGCACAGTCAAAAACTCTAATTGCTCAACAGTCAACTGTAGGGGCAAAATGGTCATTTGACAATCAAAAGTCCAAATTTTTGGTCAACATCTTATTTTGAAGCCACAAACATCATTTGATCAATTCTTGATCATGATTTTCAAGGCATGGCTCAAAAAGTCTCAAGATGCAAAAGTTTCCATATTTGGACAGTTGAAAAAGTCAACTGTAACTTGACCAAGGCATAACTTCCACATGGTTTATCAGAAAAATTCCATCCAAAGCTCATTTTGAATAGAAAGACATTTCCTACAACTCCTCTTCACACTTCAAGTCCAAGAAATGCTCTCACAAAAAGTTATCAATTTCAACATTATAGGTCATTTTCAAAAGTCAACAAAAAGGTACTTTTAGTCAAAGGCCATAACTTGAGATTGGTAAATCAAAATGACATGGGACAAAAGGCATTGGTTATAGGACTTCAAGGCCTTTCCAAAATGTCCAAGAACATGATCAAATCTTAAAAATTGAGCAAGATATGCCTTGTGGAAGTTGGGAAATTTTTGGGAATTTTGAAAAGTCAACTTTGCTTCAAATGCCTTAAAATTGCTAATGGGCCACATTTTCTTCCAAGATTCATCATCCAAAGGCTATGCACGACCATTTGGCCCAAGGGGAGTTATTTCATCATTTTTTATTATTTATTTGAATTTTTAATCACCATTAATTCATTTAATTAAATAAAATATGGGAAAAATACTCATCCATGCTTTTTAAATCTTTTTGTGCATAGAATACCTTCAAGATTTCGTGCACTATCCAATATGGAAAGAATCAAGGTGATTTGGTCATGATTGGCATCAAAACACATGGAAAAGATTGAAAAAATATGTCATTAAAATCAAATATCTCATACATCAATGCATGGATCTTTTGGCTCAAATTGTAACCCTAATCCATCCCATACATAAGTCAGAATGCAAACCTAATGCCAAGAACCTCGAAGCTGCGCCCAATCCTAAGAACCACTTTGGCATTTTTGTGAAAAAAATTGAAAACTGAAAACGCCTTTAGAGTTAGTTTCAAGGCAAGATACCTATTCCATTGCACTCCCAAGGCATCAAGGAACGTTTCTGGATCAAAACCATTGTTTCTAACGCAAGGAATTGGTAGAACGACCCTGTCCTGTTCATAATTTTTCTCATATTCATGTATCATGATTCATGCGTTGTTTTCAATTTCTAATGTTTGATTTGTGTTAGTTTATTCATTCTAAAGCTAATCATGCCGGTTAATTGAGTTTTCGTGCTTTATTCATGAATCCACCATTGAAGCTTGCTAGGGTTACAAGACTGTAAAATTGGGGCTTTACGTTTGAGGAAAAATCAGGCAACAAGACTTATACCTTTCGAACCAGAAGCTTCATACGAATCCAATACACTAGTCACGCTCAATTTATGAGCCACCATATGCTAATCGCTATTATTCTGTTCTTCATTTAGTGGGGGTTTAAAACCCCCGCTATCTCTTTTTATTTTACAGGCAATTGAAGAAGAAGACAGACGTGTTCATGCATAACTGGAGAATTTGAACATTGGCGCGCTGATTTTTGTTCTAACGTCACTAACACCAATTTTCTTTTATATTATTTATTTGTTATTCTAGGTACAACGCGCGTTAATGGTTCAGTTGGTGGAGGATAGCATTGGTAAGCCTTGGGACCTGGGTTCGAACCCCAGGTCCCCCTTCTTTATTCCATATTTTTCTTCTTAACGTGGTTCTATGTAGCTCGCTCCCTGAGGCCTACCATGCAGCCTCATGACTTGGCTTGCCACACGTCCCATGGCATCAGTCCAATGGTCCAGATCTAAAGCCTATGGAATGGTTCAGTCAATGCCTACGCACATGATCACCCAGAAGTCAACAAGGCCAGGAATTAAATGGGCCTAATTACTGGGACAAACCTCCAAACTGGGGTCAACACCCCCCATTGGTTTGCATCAATTCTTCTTTCTTTTTTATTCTTTTCTATTTTATTTGTTTTATTTCTCTTTTAGTTTAATTCATAAATTAATTTTTCTTTAATATAAAAAATAAAATAAAAAATCAGAAAGACTAAAATAAAAATATATTTTATTTAACATTTTTTGTAAATAAATTTTATTAATTGATTTAGTTTTAATTCTAGGTTTTAATTTTAAATGTTTTTTTATAAACTAAAAATTGTAGAATTAGGGTTTTAAAGACTTTTATCCTTTTCTTTCTTTTTTACCATATTAATTATTAATTATTATTTTTGTAAATAAATCGCCTTGCAAATAATTAGGTTAACTTTAGGTTTAATTTTCACATTTTTTTTAATAAACTAAAAATAGCTAGAATTAGGTTTTAATTCCATTAATCCTCATTAAAATTCATAAAAATACAAAAACTCCAAAAAATCTTTTCTTTTTTTATTTTAACTTAATTAATTTATTAATTGCAATTTAATTTCGTTAAAAAGGGTCCAACGCCCTCGCTTTCGATTATCAGTTCGTTTCACGCATTTATTTCCTTTCTTATAATATTCATGTAATTCTCCCAAAGCCATGTAATAGCTTAATTAGGACATTTTTACTTTCCACTTTATTTTATTTCAAATCGGGTCCTGGATTAATTTGGCGATGTGGACCCGCGCCTTTGTAATAGCGTAGTACCTTTCAATTCCCGCAACTTTTAACTGTTAACTATTGCATGAAAGAATGAATGTTAAAATAAAAGCAACGCGTAGATCACCAATGCATGACAAGACAAAAATAAATGAATCTGAGACACAAATCACACACCACCCCTAGGGTACGCCTCACTGTTGCCTTACCCCTCGAAAGGTGATCGTCGAGTAGAGGACGTTTTAGTAAGTCCTCATGTCCATGAATATGGCATGAGGGTAGCTTCTAAGGTGTCTTCCCATTGCTCCGGTGATCACCATGTCCCGAACCTTCGAATTGACCCGAACACCTCCAACGGTGGTGCTACCTACCTCTCAATGGTGGGATGGCACTACTTTAAGGACATTTACACAGATGAATTCCTTAGGGTAGGTAGACGACTCTAGATACTTGCTCTAATTTCAAAACAAATCAAAAAAAATACTTTTCACACCGACACCTTTTCAAAAAGCTTTCGAAAGCAACTTTTCAAACACTCTTGAGGACCGATACAAGAGTCGAACTGAAATTTTCAAAGAACTTTTTAAAACCACAGTTGAAAAGCAAACAAACCATTTTTGAAAACACAAATGAGCAAGTATCTAAGAGCCCATGGATAACCATGGATAGAAAGGGTGCTAACACCTTCCCTTTCTATAATCTACCTCCCGAACCGAGAGCAATCTCTATAAGGAATTTTTCTGTGCTTTTGTCCTTTCCATTTGGAGAATATAAAAGATGGTGGCGACTCTTGCTTCCGCGACATTTCGCGAACCAGCGTTAAACAGTCAGTTCTAGATCCACCGATCACAGAACTGGCGACTCTGCTGGGGACTTCTTTATAAAGTGAGGTGTACCTTAGGGTAGTTCATAACTGTGTTTTCAATTGTATTGACTTGCTTGCTTTAAATTGTGGGTTGCATCGGAGTTACATAGATCCTAACCCGGATCTGGGGATACCCTGTTAGGTAGCATAAGCTGTGAGGGACCTGTCCGGCGTAGACCGACATGGGTGAAGCAGTGGCTACGTTGGTGTGGCACCTTGGTCTGTACCGATATCCCTTGTGTTGCAACGAGGAGAATATGGGTCTTCTGAGGAGTCATTAAGCACCAACAGACCTTAGAACCTTAAATGACACAACTTGGCCATTAGAACAGTAGCAGTATGCTACGCCCATTGAGGCTAAACTCTCGTGATGGTTCTGGCCGCAAGAAAAGATTGCGATGCTGGAGTTATGACCGATGGAGGGTAGTCAATGATATTGGGATCCTCTAGAACCCGGTTACTTCTGATAGGACAGGTCCTAACCAACAAACTGAAAGAGGGTAATACCTAGACCTCATGCTGGCCTAAACTCTAAGGGATATCTTGTGTGACTTGTGTGCCTTCGTACTTGACTACTTGCATACCTGTTATCTGACACTTGAGTTTCTTGCAGGTTTTGTTTACAGTCCTTAATCTGGACTCATAACAGGGTTTACCTACATTACTCCATGCATAGCATAACTTCATACCATTGCATACATCCTGCATAAGAACTAATCCATTTCAAGGATCTCAAGGGCTTATGATGGAGGTCATGCTGAACCAATTACCCAGCAAGGGGCAAAGGGGATTTATTTTCCTCTAGACAAGGTTGTCAGGGGCTATGACCCACTGGATATGGTGAGCCTTTGACCCTTTGAAGAAGGACTCTCAATAATATGCAGTTCCTTCAATCAAGCTACCGGACCCAAATTCTAACAAATTTTCTTGTTTATCCCGCGAGGTCCTTGAAAACATTACATGCATGTCATACACATCATTGCATAACAGGTATCCTTGTTGCAGGTCACTTACCTTTCTCGCTGTTTATTTCAGCAATGGCTTCCCAACAAGATAACCAGGACCTTCTTGCTCAAGAGACTCGGTTCGGGGAAATCCTCCTGAATCTATCCAAGGGGCAGGAGGAGCTGAGAACACTTCTCATGGAGACTTTGGTCAGGAACAGTGTTGAGGACGAACGACTGAAACATCTGCAAGCTGAAGTGGATGCATTGAAAGCCCAGATGCTGGGGCAGGTGTCTGCCATTCAAGGTTTAGCTCAAAGACAAGAAGAGCTCGGAGTTCTCATCAACCAACTGCTTCAGAGTAACCAACTGGGGCAAACGTCTAAGGATAAAGAGCCGGTCATCATTCAACCATCTTTGAGACAAGGAGATAAGGGGAAAGCTCCTCAAATGGCTCCAGTGTCACAAATTCAGCATCAACCTCACCAGCTTCAGCCAGACAAGCCCAGGAGGAAATTCACCCAGCTCAACATGTCGATGTTTCAAGCTTTACAACGCATGTTGAGGTTGAATCTGATCACATTAAGGGCTCATCCTCGGAACCCCAACACAGCATCTCCTATCTATGATCCCAATAAAAGGTGTGCCTACCACTCGGCCAGTCCAGGACATGATACAAATGAGTGTTGGGCTCTGAAGAACAAGATCCAGGACCTGATTGATGAAGGAGCATTGGAGTTCACACAAGATGGTCAGGCTGAATTTTTCTACCACCCCTCCAAGGCTCACCATTTGAAGTAACAAGCCCTGAGGATGAAAAGACTTTTGTTCATTAGGATTTTCAAGTTGTAATTTTCTTTTGTTCAAACATTTACTCATGTTAAACATTGTTATTTCATTAATGCATCGCATACGTCTGTTTTGAAGCAATATATTTGTATTCACTATATGCAAATTATTTTCCTATTCTTTCTGATGATTAACGCTCGATTAATAAAGCTAAGCCTCTTGAGGGAGGATGACGAAAACGATACCACAATCTTTACAGTATGCTTTTGAACAGACCCCGCTGATGAGGTACAGGCATTGTTTCAATTCCTAAACACTGGAGTTATAAGGAAGATAATCCCTCGTCAACCCCTCTGAGCCAAAGAAGTAGGAGTTTTTCTTTTCGAAATTTAAAACCCTTAATCATAACCTGGGGCAGGGTAGTCTCTCAGCTGATCCAAGTGCATAACGAATGGCACCAAAGAGGTCCTTACAAAACAAAAGACAGTGGTGGTTCCGAACAATCATACAGATAGGCAGTCATTATATCTCAAAAAATAAAAACCCATTAAGTCAAAACCTATGAAGGAGACTTACAAAACTGGGGCATCCCGCTGACTGTAATCACAAAAGAAACAGTTCAGGCAAAAAAAAAATAGGGATAATAAAATATAAAAAAAAGAGGTCCTACAAACCCTCAACAAAAACAAAAAAAAAAGACTGCCAATTCAGAATAAATCATCAATGTCGGAACCATCATTGGAACGTAAAAGCAAAGACTCAAACAAGGTCTAACGCATGATTAGCTGAGTTTAGGTTGGAAGAACATCACGAAGAGCGGGTGGGTATAAATAAAATTTAAGCCTTTATCCTTTGTTTCTTAAACCGTGAACCAGGCCACGTTATAACCCTAAAAAGTCCTAACTGAAGCATGGGTTAGTTCGAAAGCATACTGTTACGAAAGGTATACTGACTCCTTAAGGTTTGCGATAAAATACGGAGTTGACATCACGTTTTACAAACATTCACTTGTTTTATGAAAAAGAATGCATTTCCAAAAACTTCGAAACAGACATAAACTTTGCATTTTTAACATAACTTTGTTTGCATATGAATATTTGTTTGAACAGCAGGGAAATTCGCACGATGAATACCTAGTGAACAAAAGCACTTCCAATCAAGGGGCAGACATGATCATGGTCTATCATCTGGGGCAGTTAAGTCAAGATTCGTAGGATCTCTCAACGATGCCAAGCAGCTAGGGGCAACTCTCCATCTGAGACACTTGGGGCATTGGACAGGAATTCCAGCAACAAATCTTGCACGATCAGACATCTTCTGGTAACATGGCAACACAGTAACAGGGGCACCTCCCTACATCCTGAGAGCATGGACATAGTCGAAAAAATACTACGCGTAATCAAAGACCCGCTAGGTTGACACACCTAGGCAAAAATAAGGGCTTCCCGGCGAACCAAAAGGGTTCGGGCAAAAATGAGGGATGAAATGAAAAAAATCTGTATACCCGGCAAGTCGAAAACCTGAAAAGGCGGCTTGGGCAAAAATGGGTATCCCGGTGGGCTGAAAACCCGAAAGGGCGGTCCAGGAAAAAGTTAGGGATCAAAGCGTACGACTATGTCCTGTCATCTCATCACTTGTCTACCAGAAGAAGCTTTGTCCATCAACAACTATCAGCACCTCACAGGTCTTCCTCTCTCTCCTCAGAAACAGGGGCAATGATGAGTTGTCCAAATGATCTAATGGCTCTGTCCACCAAGGTACTAAGATAGGTTCAGTTGAAGAACATAACCAGATATCTTAATCCCCCAGAGAGTGAGTCAGCAAGTCAATGCACTCTCCCCAAGCGAAGCTATGCAGTCAACCTTAAGGAAGTTGGGTATCCTCCAGCAGATCTCAACATTCCCCAGCGCAATGTACGGGCATTCTTAACGAGCATCCCCGGCAGTCTTGATCTAAAGATTGTTCCCCGGCGGTATACCAAACATTCAGTGGAGTTACTTCCAATACATCTCAAAATTTCACCAGGAGAGTCCAACCCGGTTTCCCCAGGAAAGTTGGAATCCATCTCCCCAAGCAGCAAGCTTATCCCCAGTAAATTCTGGAAGCTTGTCCCCTGCAGAGCACGAACGCGTCTCCCAGCTTTATTCAAAGAGTTATTTCCCTACCAGGATATAACTGGGTTATCCTCAGCTAAAAGCCATGAGAAGATCGTCCTCGGCAAAGTCTTCTTATCCCCAGCGAAGTCTACTAACACTTCCAACATAACAATGGTATCCCCAGCGAAGTTACCATCAACATTTCAGCAAAGTACTTCTCTCCCCACAGAGTATTATTCCCCAACAAGATCGCTAGAGTACTTTTCTCCCCGCAGAGTGTTCTATTCGCCAAGTTTATTCCCCAACGGAGTTATCTTCTCCTACCGGTATTCTTGCAACTATCATCCCCAAGCGGAAGCAAAGATCTATTCTTCAACATCAGCCCAGGAGTGACTTCCTAGCACCCGTCAAGGATTTATCTTCCTAAGACGGAAAGATACATTCATAAACATCACATTTTCATACATTATAGCATGCATATATGCATCATATCTTACAAATCTCATTTATGTTGAGAACATCATCGCTTGATCCATATCATGCCTTGCATATGACTGACCTTTACCTTTCAGGAAAGATCCAGTTAAGTTCTCAGCTATATTTCAAGACTTTAGTCTGGTTCAGTTAAATCGACCCTAAGATTTTCCTGATTCTTATCCAATCAAAGGCCTTCTCTGGTTCAGTCAGATCGACCCTAAGATCTCCTTGTTTCTTATCCAGTTGAAGATTTCAAGACCTAAACCGGTTCAGTTAAATCGACCCTAAGATTTTCCTGTTTCTTATCCAGTCAAAGGCCTTCTCTGGTTCAGTCAGATCGACCCTAAGATCTCCCTGTTTCTTATCCAGTTGAAGATTTCAAGACCTAGACCGGTTCAGTTAAATCGACCCTAAGATTTTCCTGTTTCTTATCCAGTAAAAGGCCTTCTCTGGTTCAGTCAGATCGACCCTAAGATCTCCCTGTTTCTTATCCAGTTGAAGATTTCAAGACCTAGATCGGTTCAGTTAAATCGGCCCTAAGATTTTCTTGTTTCTTATCCAGTCAAAGGCCTTCTCTGGTTCAGTCAGATCGACCCTAAGATCTCCCTGTTTCTTATCCAGTTGAAGATTTCAAGACCTAGACCGGTTCAGTTAAATCGACCCTAAGATTTTCCTATTTCTTATCCAGTCAAAGGCCTTCTCTAGTCCAGTTAAATCGATCCCTAAAAGATTTTGCTGATGAAGACTCAGTAGAAGACACCCAAGATTCTCTCAGCGTTACTGTTGAGGTAGAAGTCGCCTATGATTCTCTCAACGTTACTGTGGAGGTAGTAATCGTCCCCAGATTCTCTCAGCGTTACTGTTGAGGTTGATCGTCCCCAGATTCTCTCAGCGTTACTGTTGAGGTAGTAATCGCCCCAAGATTCTCTCAGCGTTACTGTTGAGGTAGTAATCGCCCAAAGAAGTTGAAGTTTCCAAGGGCCCAATCAAGTCCCACATGCCTACAAACATGGTCAAGCATCTATATGTCAAGTTTCAAGACTTACAGCACAAAATTGCACAGTCAAAAACTCTAATTGCTCAACAGTCAACTGTAGGGGCAAAATGGTCATTTGACAGTCAAAAGTCCAAATTTTTGGTCAACATCTTATTTTGAAGCCACAAACATCATTTCATCAATTCTTGATCATGATTTTCAAGGCATGGCTCAAAAAGTCTCAAGATGCAAAAGTTTCCATATTTGGACAGTTGAAAAAGTCAACTGTAACTTGACCAAGGCATAACTTCCACATGGTTTATCAGAAAAATTCCATCCAAAGCTCATTTTGAATAGAAAGACATTTCCTACAACTCCTCTTCACACTTCAAGTCCAAGAAATGCTCTCACAAAAAGTTATCAATTTCAACATTATAGGTCATTTTCAAAAGTCAACAAAAAGGGACTTTAAGTCAAAGGCCATAACTTGAGATTGGTAAATCAAAATGACATGGGACCAAAGGCATTGGTTATAGGACTTCAATACCTTTCCAAAATGTCCAAGAACATGATCAAATCTTAAAAATTGAGCAAGATATGCCTTGTGGAAGTTGGGAAATTTTTGGGAATTTTGAAAAGTCAACTTTGCTTCAAATGCCTTAAAATTGCTAATGGGCCACATTTTCTTCCAAGATTCATCATTCAAAGGCTATGCACGACCATTTGGCCCAAGGGGAGTTATTTCATCATTTTTTATTATTTATTTGAATTTGTAATCACCATTAATTCATTTAATTAAATAAAATATGGGAAAAATACTCATCCATGCTTTTTAAATCTTTTTGTGCATAGAATACCTTCAAGATTTCGTGCACTATCCAATATGGAAAGAATCAAGGTGATTTGGTCATGATTGGCATCAAAACACATGGAAAAGATTGAAAAAATATGCCATTAAAATCAAATATCTCATACATCAATGCATGGATCTTTTGGCTCAAATTGTAACCCGAATCCATCCCATACATAAGTCAGAATGCAAACCTAATGCCAAGAACCTCGAAGCTGCGCCCAATCCTAAGAACCACTTTGGCATTTTTGTGAAAAAAATTGAAAACTGAAAACGCCTTTAGAGTTAGTTTCAAGGCAAGATACCTATTCCATTGCACTCCCAAGGCATCAAGGAACGTTTCTGGATCAAAACCATTGTTTCTAACGCAAGGAATTGGTAGAACGACCCTGTCCTGTTCATAATTTTTCTCATATTCATGTATCATGATTCATGCGTTGTTTTCAATTTCTAATGTTTGATTTGTGTTAGTTTATTCATTCTAAAGCTAATCATGCCGGTTAATTGAGTTTTTGTGCTTTATTCATGAATCCACCATTGAAGCTTGCTAGGGTTACAAGACTGTAAAATTGGGGCTTTACGTTTGAGGAAAAATCAGGCAACAAGACTTATACCCTTCGAACCAGAAGCTTCATACGAATCCAATACACTAGTCGCGCTCAATTTATGAGCCACCATATGCTAATCGCTATTATTCTGTTCTTCATTTAGTGGGGGTTTAAAACCCCCGCTATCTCTTTTTATTTTACAGGCAATTGAAGAAGAAGACAGACGTGTCCATGCATAACTGGAGAATTTGAACATTGGCGCGCTGATTTTTGTTCTAACGTCACTAACACCAATTTTCTTTTATATTATTTATTTGTTATTCTAGGTACAACGCGCGTTAATGGTTCAGTTGGTGGAGGATAGCATTGGTAAGCCTTGGGACCTGGGTTCGAACCCCAGGTCCCCCTTCTTTATTCCATATTTTTCTTCTTAACGTGGTTCTATGTAGCTCGCTCCCTGAGGCCTACCATGCAACCTCATGACTTGGCTTGCCACACGTCCCATGGCATCAGTCCAATGGTCCAGATCTAAAGCCTATGGAATGGTTCAGTCAATGCCTACGCACATGATCACCCAGAAGTCAACAAGGCCAGGAATTAAATGGGCCTAATTACTGGGACAAACCTCCAAACTGGGGTCAACACCCCCCATTGGTTTGCATCAATTCTTCTTTCTTTTTTATTCTTTTCTATTTTATTTGTTTTATTTCTCTTTTAGTTTAATTCATAAATTAATTTTTCTTTAATATAAAAAATAAAATAAAAAATCAGAAAGACTAAAATAAAAATATATTTTATTTAACATTTTTTGTAAATAAATTTTATTAATTGATTTAGTTTTAATTCTAGGTTTTAATTTTAAATGTTTTTTTATAAACTAAAAATTGTAGAATTAGGGTTTTAAAGACTTTTATCCTTTTATTTCTTTTTTACCATATTAATTATTAATTATTATTTTTGTAAATAAATCGCCTTGCAAATAATTAGGTTAACTTTAGGTTTAATTTTCACATTTTTTTAATAAACTAAAAATAGCTAGAATTAGGTTTTAATTCCATTAATCCTCATTAAAATTCATAAAAATACAAAAACTTCAAAAAATCTTTTCTTTTTTTATTTTAACTTAATTAATTTATTAATTGCAATTTAATTTCGTTAAAAAGGGTCCAACGCCCTCGCTTTCGATTATCAGTTCGTTTCGCGCATTTATTTCCTTTCTTATAATATTCATGTAATTCTCCCAAAGCCATGTAATAGCTTAATTAGGACATTTTTACTTTCCACTTTATTTTATTTCAAATCGGGTCCTGGATTAATTTGGCGATGTGGACCCGCGCCTTTGTAATAGCGTAGTACCTTTCAATTCCCGCAACTTTTAACTGTTAACTATTGCATGAAAGAATGAATGTTAAAATAAAAGCAACGCGTAGATCACCAATGCATGACAAGACAAAAATAAATGAATCTGACACACAAATCACACACCACCCCTAGGGTACGCCTCACTGTTGCCTTGCCCCTCGAAAGGTGATCGTCGAGTAGAGGACGTTTTAGTAAGTCCTCATGTCCATGAATATGGCATGAGGGTAGCTTCTAAGGTGTCTTCCCATTGCTCCGGTGATCACCATGTCCCGAACCTTCGAATTGACCCGAACACCTCCAACGGTGGTGCTACCTACCTCTCAATGGTGGGATGGCACTACTTTAAGGACATTTACACAGACGAATTCCTTAGGGTAGGTAGACGACTCTAGATACTTGCTCTAATTTCAAAACAAATCAAAAAAAATACTTTTCACACCGACACCTTTTCAAAAAGCTTTCGAAAGCAACTTTTCAAACACTCTTGAGGACCGATACAAGAGTCGAACTGAAATTTTCAAAGAACTTTTTAAACCCACAGTTGAAAAGCAAACAAACCATTTTTGAAAACACAAATGAGCAAGTATCTAAGAGCCCATGGATAACCATGGATAGAAAGGGTGCTAACACCTTCCCTTTCTATAATCTACCTCCCGAACCGAGAGCAATCTCTATAAGGAATTTTTCTGTGCTTTTGTCCTTTCCTTTTGGAGAATATAAAAGACGGTGGCGACTCTTGCTTCCGCGACATTTCGCGAACCAGCGTTAAACAGTCAGTTCCAGATCCACCGATCACATCATCCAAGATTCCTTCATCATCCTGTTGAGGTAGAAGTCATCCAAGATTCCTTCAACATCCTGCTGTTGTAGTAGTCATCCAAGATTCCTTCATCATCCTGCTGAGGTAGAAGTCATCCAAGATTCCTTCATCATCCTGCTTAGATAGTAGTCATCCAAGATTCCTTCATCATCCTGCTGAGGTAGAAGTCATCCAAGATTCCTTCACCATCCTGCTGAGGTAGTAGTCATCCAAGATTCCTTCATCATCCTGCTGAGGTAGAAGTCATCCAAGATTCCTTCACCATCCTGCTGAGGTAGTAGTCATCCAAGATTCCTTCATCATCCTGCTGAGGTAGAAGTCATCCAAGATTCCTTCACCATCCTGCTGAGATAGTAGTCATCCAAGATTCCTTCATCATCCTGCTGAGGTAGAAGTCATCCAAGATTCCTTCATCATCCTGCTGTTGTAGTAGTCATCCAAGATTCCTTCATCATCCTGCTGAGGTAGAAGTCATCCAAGATTCCTTCATCATCCTGTTGAGGTAGTAGTCATCCAAGATTCCTTCATCATCCTGCTGAGGTAGAAATCTAAGATTCCTTCACCATCCTGCTGAGGTAGTAGACATCCAAGATTCCTTCATCATCCTGCTGAGGTAGAAGTCATCCAAGATTCCTTCACCATCCTGCTGAGGTAGTAGTCATCCAAGATTCCTTTATCATCCTGCTGAGGTAGAAGTCATCCAAGATTCCTTCACCATCCTGCTGCGGTAGTAGTCATCCAAGATTCCTTCATCATCCTGCTGAGGTAGAAGTCATCCCAGATTCCTTCATCATTCTGCTGTTGTAGTAGTCATCCAAGATTCCTTCATCATCCTGTTGAGGTAGAAGTCATCCAAGATTCCTTCATCATCCTGCTGAGGTAGTAGTCATCCAAGATTCCTTCATCATCCTGCTGAGGTAGAAGTCATCCAAGATTCCTTCATCATCCTGCTGAGGTAGAAGTCATCCAAGATTCCTTCATCATCCTGCTGAGGTAGTAGTCATCCAAGATTCCTTCATCATCCTGCTGAGGTAGAAGTCATCCAAGATTCCTTCACCATCCTGCTGAGGTAGTAATCGTCCAAGATTCATTCATCATCCTGCTGAGGTAGTAGTCATCCAAGATTCCTTCATCATCCTGCTGAGGTAGAAGTCATCCAAGATTCCTTCACCATCCTGCCGAGGTAGTAGTCATCCAAGATTCCTTCATCATCCTGCTGAGGTAGAAGTCATCCAAGATTCCTTCATCATCCTGCTGAGGTAGAAGTCATCCAAGATTCCTTCATCATCCTGCTGAGGTAGTAGTCATCCAAGATTCCTTCATCATCCTGCTGAGGTAGAAGTCATCCAAGATTCCTTCATCATCCTGCCGAGGTATTAATCGTCCAAGATTCATTCATCATCCTGCTGAGGTAGTAGTCATCCAAGATTCTTTCATCATCCTGCTGAGGTAGAAGTCATCTAAGATTCCTTCATCATCCTGCTGAGGTAGTAATCGTCCAAGATTCCTTTATCATCCTGCTGAGGTAGTAATCGTCAAAGATTCCTTCATCATCCTGCTCAGGTAGTAATCGTCCAAGATTCCTTCATCATCTGTTTGGAGTAGCAATCGTCTCAGATTCCTTCATCATACATCATTATCAAAAAATACCTTCTCTGGTTAGATTTATTTCTCCCAGTTAAAACAGGCAACTAAATACCTCCTCTGGTTAGATTTATTTCTTTCAGTTAATGACAGGCAATCAAAGACCTTCAAATAACAGTCCAGATACGATCCAGATTTGAATATAATTCTGCCACTCATTCAAATACAGTCCAACAATCATTTCTGGATGGCATCTTTAAGCCCATCTCCAACAACTATCCATCATCTCTCCAAATGGCATCTGTAAGCCCATTCCCGACATCACAATCCTGATACTACACCATGCGAGTGCAAATTTTTGGGTACTCTAGTATTCAATTATCTTCCACCTTCGGATCACAAAAGGCTCGAAAGCCAATATATATCCTCAGGTTTAAGAAAATTGAACAGGAGCAACTGTTGTACCCCAAAATTTGCCCTCTCATTCTTCAAGGCCTTTCTCACAAGGATTCTCAAGGTTCAAGCTTGCATAAGTACTTTGGAATTTTCCAGTACCAAAATTAAAAGGAAACTGTCAAAAAGGGAGAAAACAGATAAAAATATGATTTTGACAAATTTGGATGAAAACAGGTCTCCTTCGATTCAGCACCCTTTGATTGACTCTTGGCCTCCTTCGAATGCCAGTTTAGGTACATCCTTCGTTTGGATTTGAAACCTCCTTCGAATGCAACTTAGGTACATCCTTCGTTTGGATTTGAAACCTCCTTGGATTTATCCTTTTGATTGGACAAGTGTGCTGCCTACATGGTTGCAATAAAAGGCCATGACATGTTGGCCACACATGCCCCCTGTAAGGAACCCTTTTCGATTCACCAAGCATGCTGCCTACAAAGCCTACTTCGATTTGGACAAGTTTACTGCCTACAAGCCTGCTTTGACTGGACAAGTTTGCTGCCTGTATGCTTGCTTCGTTTGGACAAGTTTCGATGGGACAAAGTAACCATCTCTATGCATCCTTCAAATCCACTTGCACCAAGGGCCTCTTGCATACTTTGCTTCATACAAGCTTAGTTTGATCCAAGAAGTGTCTTCATACAAGATGTGACTAAGTTCTTGCTTCCCTTAAAAAGGTGCCCTTCAATTCAGAAGCCAGGAACTTCCCTCATGCTAAAAAATACACAAGGAAATGACTCCCTTTATGTTTGTTTCGATCCACATGCTTCGATTGGGCAATATGCTTCCTTCGAGCATGAGCTTTCGATTTGGCAATATGTTTTCTTCGATACAAGCTTCGACTGGGCATTAACTTGTTTCGACCACAAGGCTTTGACAAAACATTGACTACGCTTGTACTAGCTTCGACTGGACAACATTTCTCTTTAGTGTGCTGCATTTCCATCCTTGACAAACTTCAGCACATGGTTGATGGCCCCTTCAAATGATGCACAAAGGTGATTTGTTCAAAGGACACTTGTTGGAGGAAAGTCGAACAATATGTTTGGAAGAAGAATCTGGTCGAAGGAGGGTGTGATCGGTGGATCTAGAACTGACTGTTTAACGCTGGTTCGCGAAATGTCGCGGAAGCAAGAGTCGCCACCGTCTTTTATTTTCTCCAACATGGACAGGACAAAAGCACAGCAAAATTCCTTATGAGATAGTTTCTCGGTTCGGGAGGTAGATTTATAGAAAAGGAAGGTGTTAGCACCCTTTCTATCCATGGTTTTCCATGGGCTCTTAGATACTTGCTCATTTGTGTTTTCAAAAGTGTTTGATTTTTAAGTGTGAGTGGGTTTGAAAAAAGTTTCGTTTAAAGATTTCAGATCGACTCTTGTATCAGTCCTCAAGAGTGTTTGAAAAATTGTTTTGAAAGCTTTTTGAAAAGTGTCAGTGTGAAAAGAGTTTTTTGATTTGTTTTTTTGAAATAGAGCAAGTATCTATGAGTCATCTACCTACCCTAAGGAATTAGGCTGTGTAAATGTCCTTAAGGTAGTGCCATCCCACCATTGAGAGGTAGGTAGCACCACCGTTGGAGGTGTTCGGGTCAATTCGTTTTTTAGGGACAATGTGGTCACCAGAGCAACAGTAGGACACCTTAGAAGCTACCCTTATGCCATTGATCCTTTTCTAATTCCGAGGCAACCGTTTCGAGGCAACTGGATCATGTCATGGACATAAGGACTTACTAAAACGTCCTATACTCGACGACCACGTTTCGAAGGTAAGGCAAAAGTGAGGCGTACCCTAAGAGTGGTGTGTGAATTTGTGTGTTGTTTTCATGTTATGTTTTATCTTGTACATGCATCATGGTGATCTACGCTTATTTTTAATTTAGGCCATACACTCTTTTATGCAAAGTTTAGCAGTTTAAAAGTGCGGAAATTAAAGTGCGGAAAGTAAAATCCTACGCTATTACAAGGCGCGGGTCTATACATCGCCAAATTAACAAAGACCCGTTTTAATAAAAAATGCGGAAAATAAATAAATTCCTAATTACTATTACAAGGCTTGAGCAATTACATAATATTCACAATAAAATAAAATAACGTGCGAAATAGAAATTGAAATTGAACGTTCGAGGGCGTTGGACCCTTTTGAGAAATTAAATGAAATTAAATTGAATGAAAAGTTAATTAATTATCAAATTAAAGAAAAGAAACGTTTTTTAGGTTTTTTTGTATTTATGAAATAAAGAAATTAAAATTGAAGAGAAACCCTAATTCTAAGTTGTTTTTAATTATTAAAGAAAAAGTTAAAGTTTAAAACCTTATTTACACTAATTAACTATTTTACATATTTATTTACAAAAGTATTTAACAATTAATAATAATAATGATGAGAAAATTATTTATTAAAAAAAAGGATGAGAATATTAAAAAAACCTAATTTCTACATATTTTAATTTATTAAGAGAAATGTTAAAATTGAAACCTAAATTAACTAAGTTAATGGTTAGATTTTATTTACAAAAAAAAAAAGGTTAGTGATGAAATTAATAATAATTAAATATATTTGTATTTTTGATTTTTCTGTTTTTATTATAGAAAATTATTTTATGGTGAAAAAAACAATTAAAACAAATAAAAAAGAATTAGAAAATAAAAGAAAAGAAAATTAAAAAGGATGCAAACCAAGGGGGGTTTCAGGCCCAAGGGGAGGTTTTTTAAACGGTCTGCATTCTTTGGCCATTGGATTGGGTTTCATGGCCATTTGTGTTCTGGCTGTTGGCCATTTGTGTTCTGGCCTCAACGTTCCTTAATCTTCTCAGGATGTCTGTCTCGCCATGTATTGGTGTCATGCATAAGTTGTTCTTTTGGCCATTTGGCTTTTGGCTTTTGGCTTTTGGCTTTTGGCCTCAACGTTCCTTAATGAACCTGCATGGGATCCTGTCTAAATCTGCAGTATTGAATCTCATGAACACATTAAATAAAATCATAAAATGCAAATAAAGCCAATATATGAAGAAATTTAATGTTTATGCACAATATGGCATGTATGAATGATTATACCCTTTTGATCATGGAGATCAAATCAATCTTACCCTTACTGGAAAACTAGTGACCTGAATGCTTTTATGCCCTTTGGATCATGGAGATCAAGCCAGCCTTATCCTTACTGAAGAAGTAGTGAGGTGTTGGTTTATAACTGTGATGGCTTGTTTGTAGTGAGAGAGGGATTTGTAATAAGGATTTCAAGGTTTTAGGGTTCTTGAAAGAATTTGATATTCTAACAGTGTTGTGGCAAGGTTTTTTCTCTCTTTTTTTCTCCCTCCGGTTTGTGTGAAAAGAAGGTGATTATATAATGGAAATTAGGGTAAAGAAAATGGGCTTTGAATGTGCAATTGGGCCTCCAATGTTCACTTGAGTTCGTCATTTTACAGGCTAAATCGCAGGGACTTAAGTGCAATTTTTGAAGTTGAAATGTGAAAACAAAATGTAGCTGACATCAATAACTAACTCCTGTCCGAAAATCGGCTCAATCGGATAAACGGTGAATTAGTTATGAATTTTTGAAGTTTCAGCTCAGACAAACTTATTTTAGGCTCCAGTGTCGACTCTGACACGTTCTTCAATAAAAAAATGGTATTGATCGGAGCATAATCCGGTCTCGACTTTTGAAGCAAAGTTGTAGATCTATGAGTCAGTGACCTTGTGTAAAAATATGAGCCCAATCCGATAAAAATTGACCGAGTTATGAATTTTCGAAGTTTCGGCCCAGATGAAATAATATTCAGCATTCAGGATTTTCAGCGTGTCACGCACTCTGAGCAAAAAACGAAGGCCTTTTGAATACCGTTTGAACTCAATACCTTCTGTGAAAATGTAGCCAACTCAATTTGTAAAATTTTGGCGCCGGAACCAGCTCGATACGATGAAAATCGACCAAGTTATGATTTTCTGAACATGACGCAAATAAACTTGTCACAAATTTTCTGTATGAAAATACTTGATAAATCCACATTTTTGAAGACCTTCTGATCGAAATTGGCTTCCAGCCGTGAGAGATGAAAACGTAGATAATGTCAAGACGGAATTTTGGCCACCGGAACAGGTTCAAAACGAGCCACGATCTTCAAGTTATGAATTTTTTAGCGCGTAAAAACTGCACTTTCAGCACACTTTTTCACCATATTTCTTCGAGAAAACTCACACATTCGGATACCTTCTTTAAAGAATTGACTCTTGAGCCGAACCTGAATTTGAGAATACGTTATCAGAGATATCTTGGCGAAAGAACACCTGAATATGATGCGCCGGGTTGGACTTGTGAATTTTTCTTGAAGTGTTTTGAGAAATATGGGAGGGCAAATTTTGGGGTACAACAGTTGCCCCTGTTCAATCTTCTTAAACCTGAGGATGTAGATTGGCTTGCGTGCCTTTCGTGATCCGAAGGTGGAAGATGATTGAACAATAAAGTGCCCAGAAATTTGCGCTCACATAGAGTGTGTTAGCAGTATGATGTAGGGAATGGGCTTACAGATGCCATGTTGAGAGATGATGGATAGGAGAGATGGGCTTATAGATGCCATCGGGAGGTTGTCGATCGCGTAAGAGATTCCTTAGCGAGAACTTGCGTACCTGAGAAAGAAAAATAATTACCTGGCCTGTTACAGGAGTTGATCTTCAAACCCTTTATGTAGATGTGCCCTGGCTGGATACAGGAATCGAATCTTTAAACTCTTCAGACGTGCCCTGGCAGGATACAGGAATCGAGTCCAGAGAATATTAGTCGTCAACAAATACACCCTGGCAAGATACAGGAATCGGATCTTTGAACTCTTCAGACGTGCCCTGGCAAGATACAGGAATCGAGTCTGGTAATGTTAGTCGTTAACAGATACACCCTGGCGAGATACAGGAATCGGATCTTCGAACTCTTCAGACGTGCCCTGGCCGGATACAGGAATCGAGTCTGGAATTCATAAAGGTTGGTGAGTTGTCTCTACTGACAGGTTATTTCCATGGACGGGTGGTCTTTATCGACGGGTGTCTATAACAACGAGTGTCTATAACGACGAGTGTCTATAACGACGAGTGTCTATAACGACGAATATCTATGACGACGAGTGTCTATAACGACGAGTGTCTATAACGACGAGTGTCTATAACGACGAGTGTCTATGACGACGAGTGTCTATAATGACGAGTGTCTATAACGACGAGTGTCTATAACGACGAGTGTCTATGACGACGAGTGTCTATAACGACGAGTGTCTATAACGACGAGTGTCTATAACGACGAGTGTCTATAACGACGAGTGTCTATAACGACGAGTGTCTATAACGACGGGTGTCTATAACGACGAGTGTCTATAACGACGAGTGTCTTATAACGACGAGTGTCTATAACGACGAGTGTCTATAACGACGGGTGTCTATAACGACGAGTGTCTATAACGACGAGTGTCTATAACGACGGGTGTCTATAACGACGGGTGTCTATAACGACGAGTGTCTATAACGACGAGTGTCTATAACGACGAGTGTCTATAACGACGAGTGTCTATAACGACGAGTGTCTATATCGACGAGTGTCTATAACGACGAGTGTCTATGACGACGAGTGTCTATGACGACGAGTGTCTATAACGACGAGTGTCTATAACGACGAGTGTCTATAACGACGAGTTGTATCAGAGAAATCTTTAGGCATTGATTTAACTGGATTTGTATTCTTTGACTGGGTTGGTCTCTTTTGACTGTATTCGTCTACATAGTTGATCTTTTAACTGTATCCTTCCTGAAAGGTAAAGGTCAGTCATATGCAATGCATGATATGGATCAAGCAATAATATTTTTCAACACATGAGATTATATGATATGATGCGTATATGCATGTATCATGATGTATAATAATATGATGTTTATGAATGTATCTGCGTCTAGGAAAATAGATCTTTGACGGATACCGGGAAGTCAAATCCTGGGCTGATGTTGAAGAGTGAGATTCTTCGTTTCCGTTGGGGATGATGATTGCAAGAATACCGGTCGGAGAAGATAACTCCGTTGGGGAATAAACTTGGCGAAGAGATTACTCTGCGGGGAGGTAACTCTGTGGGGAAAGAGAGGTACTTTGCTGAGGTGCTGATGATAACTCCGCTGGGGATACCATTGTTGAGCTCTGTTGGAAGTTTTGATGAACTCCGCTGGGGAATAAGAAGAACTTTGCCGAGGACAATCTTTCCGTGGCTTTTAGCTGAGGATAACCCAGTTATAAGCTCTGGTGGAGAAATAACCTTTGAATAAAACCGGGGAGACGCGTTCGCTCTGCAGGGAGTGAAGGTATCTTGGTCGCATTCTTCAGCTGAACTTACCTTGGCACTTCGGTGGACAGGGCAACCGGATCCTTTAGACAACTCATTATTGCCCCAGTTTCTGTTGGAGAAGAAGGTACCTGTGAAGGTGTTTGATGACTGCCGTTTGACAAATCTTCTTCTGGTAGGCAAGTGACGAGATGACAAGACATAGTCGTACGCTTTGATCCCTAACTTTTGCCTGGACCGCCCTTTCGGGTTTTCAGTCCACCGGGATACCCATTTTTGCCCAAGCCGCCTTTTTAGGTTTTTGACTTGCCGGGTATACAGATTTTTTCATTTCATCCCTCATTTTTGCCCGAACCCTTTTGGTTCGCCGGGAAGCCCTTATTTTTGCCTAGGTGTGTCAACCTAGCGGGTCTTTGATTACGCGTAGTATTTTTCCCGACTATGTCCATGCTCTCAGGATGTAGGGAGGTGCCCCTGTTATTGTGTTGCCACGCTACCAGAAGATGTTTGGTCATGCAAGATTTGTTGCTGGGAATTCATGTCCAATGCCCCAAGTGGCTCAGGCGGAGGTTTGCCCCTGGCTGTTTGGCATCTTGAGAGATTCCTTGAATCTTGACTGGACTGCCCCAGATGATGGACAATGATCAGGCCATGCCCCTTGATTGGAGGTGCTTTTGTTCCTTAGGCATTCGTCGTGCGAATTTCTATGTTGTTCAAACAAAAAGTCATATGCAAACAAAATTATGTTAAAAATGCAAAGCTTATGTCTGTCTTGAAGTTTTTGAAAAATGCATTTTTCAGTAAAACCAGCAAATTTTGTAAAATGTGATGTCAACTCAATATTTTATAGCAAGCCTTAAGGAGTCAGGATACCTTTGGTAACAGTATGCTTTCGAACTAACCCATGCTTCAGCTAGGACTTTTAAGGGTTGTAGCGTGGCCTGGTTCACGGTTTAAGAAACAAAGGATAAAGGCTCAAATTATTTGTACCCACCCGCTCTTCGTGATGTTCTTCAAACCTAAACTCAGATGATCGTGCGTTAGACCTTGTTTGAGTCTTTGCTCTGAAATTCCAGTGATGGTTCGGATGTTGACAATTTATTTTGAATAGGCAGTCATTTTTTGTCGAAGGTTTGTAAGACCTCCTTCTTTTTTTTTTGATTTTGTTATCCCTGTTTTTTGCCTGAACTGTTTCTTTTTGTATTTACAGTCAGCGGGATGCCCCAGTTTTGTAAGTCTCCTTCATAGTTTTTTGACTTATTGGGCTTTAGTTTAGTTTTGTTTTGGTAATGACTGCATGTATTTATGATTGTTCAGAACCATCACTGTCTTTTTTTGTTTTGTAAGGATTCCTTTGATGCCATTCATCGTGCACCTGGATCAACTGAGAGAACTACCCTGCCCCAGGTTATGATTAAGGGTTTTAATTTCGAAAAAGAAAAAACTCCAACTTCTTTGGCTCAGAGGGGTTGACGAGGGATTATCTTCCTTATAACTCCAGTGTTTAGGAATTGAAACAATGCCTGTACCTCATCAGCGGGGTCTGTTCAAAAGCATACTGTAAAGATAGCGGTATCGTTTTCGTCATCCTCCCTCAAGAGGCTTAGAATTATTAATTGAGAGTTGACGTCAAAAAAATGAAAGCAGTTTGAATATAGCGAATGCGAATATATTGCTTCGAAACAGACATATGTGATGCATTAATGAAATAACCAAGTTTGATATGAAATAAAATGTTCGAACAATCAAAGAAAATTACAACTTAAACATTCGAATGAACAAAGGTCTTCTAGTCTCAGGGCTTGTCACTTCAAATGGTGAATCCTGTAGGGCTGGTAGAAGCACTCAGCCTGACCCACTTGGGTGAAATCCACTACTCCTTCATTAATCAGATCCTGGACCTTGTTCTTCAGAGCCCAGCAGTCAGCAGTGTCATGTCCAGGACTATCAGAGTGGTATGCACATCTTCTGTCGGGATGATAGTTAGGAGCAGAGATGTTGGGGATCCGGGGAGGAGCCCTTAGTGTAATCAGATTCAACCTCAACAGGTGTTGCAAGGCTTGAAACAACGGCATGTTAAGCTGGGTGAATTGCCTCTTGGACCTGCTTGGCTTACTCTGACCAACCTGTTGCTCTGGGCGAGGTTGATGCTGGGCTTGTGAAGTGGTAGCAATTTGGAGAGGTCCATTCTTCACCATACCAGACTCTTGTCCTCTTGGAAGCTGATCAAAGACCTGGTCCCTGACTCGGACTGGTTGCTTCATGTTGGATCTGTCTTGGTGGAGTTGACTGATCATGGTCCTCAACTCTTCTTGCTCCCGAGCTAAACCTTGGATGAGAGCCCTTTGCCCCAGCATCTGGGTTTTCATTGTATCTACCTCAGCTTGTAGGCGTTTCAGCCGTTCGTCCTTGTCATCCTCGGGACTTTTCTTGGCCAGATTCCCCATGAGGAGCGTCCTTAACTCTTCCTGCCCCTTGGATAGGCTTAGAAAGATCTCCCTGAACTGAGTCTCTTGAGCATGAAGACCCTGGTTATCTTGTTGGGAAGTCATTGCTGAAATAAACAGCGAAGAAGGTAAATGACCTGTCAAAAAGAGTACCTGTAATGCAACAATATGTATGATATGCGTGCAATGTTTTCAAGGATCTCGCGGAGTAAACAAAGAGACTTGTTAGAATTGGAGTCTGATAGCTTGATTGAAGGAACTGCATGTTGTTGAGAGTCCTTCTTCAAGGGTCAAGGTTCACCATATCGAGTGGGTCATAGCCCCTGACAACCTTGGCTAGAGAAAAATAAATCCCCTTTGCCCCTTGCTGGATATTTTGATTCATCATGACCTGCATCACAAACCCTCGAGATCCTTGAAATGGATTAGTCCTTATGCAGGATGTATGCAATGGTATGATGGTATGAGGTTATGCTATGCGTGGAATAATGTAGGTAAACCCTGTTACGAGTCCAGATTAAGGACTATAAACAAAACCTGCAAGAAACTCAAGTGTCAGATAACAAGCATGCAAATAGTCAAGTTGGAAAGCACGCAAGTCACACAAGAGAGCCCTTAGAGTTTAGGCCAGCATGGGGTCTAGGTATTACCCTCTTTCAGTTTGTTGGTTAAGACCTGTCCTATCAGAAGTAACTGGGTTCTAGAGGATCCCAATATCAATGACTACCCTCAATCGGTCATAACTCCAGCATCACAATCTTTTCTTGCGGCCAGAACCATCACGAGAGTTTAGCCTCAATGGGCGTAGCATACTGCTACTGTTCTATTTGCCAAGTTGGGTCATTTAAGGTTCTAAGGTAGGTTGGTGCTTAATGACTCCTCAGAAGACCCATATTCTCCTTGTTGCGACACAAGGGATATCGGTACAGACCAAGGTGCCACACCAACGTAGCCACTGCTTCACCCGTGTCGGTCTACGCCGGACAGGTCCCTCACAGCTTATGCTACCTAAAAGGGTATCCCCAGATCCGGGTTAGGTTCTATGAAACTCCGATGCAATGCCCACAATAATAAAGCAAACAAAACATTCAATTGAAAACACAAGTATGATCTAATCCTAAGGTACACCTCACTTTATAAGAAATCCCCAGCAGAGTCGCCAGTTCTGTGATCGGTGGATCTGGAACTGACTGTTTAACGCTGGTTCGCGAAATGTCGCGGAAGCAAGAGTCGCCACCGTCTTTTATTTTCTCCAACATGGACAGGAAAAAAGCACAACAAAATTCTTTATGAGATAGTTTCTCGGTTCGGGAGGTAGATTTATAGAAAGGGAAGGTGTTAGCACCCTTTCTATCCATGGTTATCCATGGGCTCTTAGATACTTTCTCATTTGTGTTTTCAAAAGTGTTTGATTTTCAAGTGTGAGTGGGTTTGAAAAAAGTTTCGTTTAAAGATTTCAGATCGACTCTTGTATCAGTCCTCAAGAGTGTTTGAAAATTTGTTTTGAAAGCTTTTTGAAAAGTGTCAGTGTGAAAAGAGTTTTTTGTTTTGTTTTTTTGAAATAGAGCAAGTATCTATGAGTCATCTACCTACCCTTAGGAATTAGGCTGTGTAAATGTCCTTAAGGTAGTGCCATCCCACCATTGAGAGGTAGGTAGCACCACCGTTGGAGGTGTTCGGGTCAATTCGTTTTTTAGGGACAGTGTAGTCACCAGAGCAACAGTAGGACACCTTAGAAGCTACCCTTATGCCATTGATCCTTTTTTAATTCCGAGGCAACCGTTTCGAGGCAACTGGATCATGTCATGGACATAAGGACTTACTAAAACGTCCTATACTCGACGACCACGTTTCGAAGGTAAGGCAACAGTGAGGCGTACCCTAAGAGTGGTGTGTGAATTTGTGTGTTGTTTTATCTTGTACATGCATCATGGTGATCTACGCTTATTTTTAATTTAGGCCATACACTCTTTCATGCAAAGTTTAGCAGTTTAAAAGTGCGGAAATTAAAGTGCGGAAAGTAAAATCCTACGCTATTACAAGGCGCGGGTCTATACATCGCCAAATTAACAAAGACCCGTTTTAATAAAAAATGCGGAAAATAAATAAATTCCTAATTACTATTACAAGGCTTGAGCAATTACATAATATTCACAATAAAATAAAATAACGTGCGAAATAGAAATTGAAATTGAACGTTCGAGGGCGTTGAACCCTTTTGAGAAATTAAATGAAATTAAATTGAATGAAAAGTTAATTAATTATCAAATTAAAGAAAAGAAACGTTTTTTAGGTTTTTTTGTATTTATGAAATAAAGAAATTAAAATTGAAGAGAAACCCTAATTCTAAGTTGTTTTTAATTATTAAAGAAAAGGTTAAAGTTTAAAACCTAATTTACACTAATTAATTATTTTACATATTTATTTACAAAAGTATTTAATAATTAATAATAATAATGATGAGAAAATTATTTATTAAAAAAAAGGATGAGAATATTAAAAAAACCTAATTTCTACATATTTTAATTTATTAAGAAAAATGTTAAAATTGAAACCTAAATTAACTAAGTTAATGGTTAGATTTTATTTACAAAAAAAAAAGGTTAGTGATGAAATTAATAATAATTAAATATATTTGTATTTTTGATTTTTCTGTTTTTATTATAGAAAATTATTTTATGGTGAAAAAAACAATTAAAACAAATAAAAAAGAATTAGAAAAGAAAAGAAAATAAAATTAAAAAGGATGCAAACCAAGGGGGGTTTCAGGCCCAAGGGGAGGTTTTTTGAACGGTCTGCATTCTTTGGCCATTGGATTGGGTTTCATGGTCATTTGTGTTCTGGCTGTTGGCCATTTGTGTTCTGGCCTCAACGTTTCTTAATCTTCTCAGGATGTCTGTCTCGCCATGTATTGGTGTCATGCATAAGTTGTTCTTTTGGCCATTTGGCTTTTGGCTTTTGGCTTTTGGCTTTTGGCCATTTGGCTTTTGGCCTCAACGTTCCTTAATCTTCTCAGGATGTCTGTCTCGCCATGTATTGGTGTCATGCATAAGTTGTTCTTTTGGCCATTTGGCTTTTGGCTTTTGGCTTTTGGCCATTTGGCTTTTGGCTTTTGGCCATTTGGCTTTTGGCCTCAACGTTCCTTAATGAACCTGCATGGTATCCTGTCTAAATCTGCAGTGTTGAATCTCATGAACACATTAAATAAAATCATAAAATGCAAATAAAGCCAATATATGAAGAAATTTAATGTTTATGCACAATATGGCATGTATGAATGATTATACCCTTTTGATCATGGAGATCAAATCAATCTTACCCTTACTTGAAAATTAGTGACCTGAATGCTTTTATGCCCTTTGGATCATGGAGATCAAGCCAGCCTTATCCTTACTGAAGAAGTAGTGAGGTGTTGGTTTATAACTGTGATGGCTTGTTTGTAGTGAGAGAGGGATTTGTAATAAGGATTTCAAGGTTTTAGGGTTCTTGAAAGAATTTGATATTCTAACAGTGTTGTGGCAAGGTTTTTTCTCTCTTTTTTTCTCCCTCCGGTTTGTGTGAAAAGAAGGTGATTATATAATGGAAATTAGGGTAAAGAAAATGGGCTTTGAATGTGCAATTGGGCCTCCAATGTTCACTTGAGTTCGTCACTTTCCAGGCTAAAGCGCAGGGACTTAAGTGTAATTTTTGAAGTTGAAATGTGAAAACAAAATGTAGCTGACATCAATAACTAACTCCTGTCCGAAAATCGGCTCAATCGGATAAACGGTGAATTAGTTATGAATTTTTGAAGTTTCAGCTCAGACAAACTTATTTTGGGCTCCAGTGTCGACTCTGACACGTTCTTCAATAAAAAAATGGTATTGATCGGAGCATAATCCGGTCTCGACTTTTGAAGCAAAGTTGTAGATCTATGAGTCAGTGACCTTGTGTAAAAATATGAGTCCAATCCGATAAAAATTGACCGAGTTATAAATTTTCGAAGTTTCGGCCCAAATGAAATATTATTCAGCATTCAGGATTTTCAGCGTGTCACACACTCTGAGCAAAAAACGAAGGCCTTTTGAATACCGTTTGAACTCAATACCTTCTGTGAAAATGTAGCCAACTCAATTTGTAAAATTTTGGCGCCGGAACCAGCTCGATACGATGAAAATCGACTAAGTTATGATTTTCTGAACATGACGCAAATAAACTTCTGTCACAAATTTTCTGTATGAAAATACTTGATAAATCCACATTTTTGAAGACCTTTTGATCGAAATTGGCTTCCAGCCGTGAGAGATGAAAACGTAGATAATGTCAAGACGGAATTTTGGCCACCGGAACGGGTTCAAAACGAGCCACGATCTTCAAGTTATGAATTTTTTAGCGCGTAAAAACTGCACTTTCAGCACACTTTTTCACCATATTTCTTCGAGAAAACTCACACATTCGGATACCTTCTTTAAAGAATTGACTCTTGAGTCGAACCTGAATTTGAGAATACGTTATCAGAGATATCTTGGCGAAAGAACACCTGAATATGATGCGCCGGGTTGGACTTGTGAATTTTTCTTGAAGTGTTTTGAGAAATATGAGAGGGCAAATTTTGGGGTACAACAGAGGGTCAAAATGAAAGGATGAAATATTCAAAGATACTTGTTGCCAAGTTCAGGCATGGTACACTGGCCAAAAATGCTGCACAACAGTCTTGAAACACTGCCCCATTCTTGCACCGAAATAGCATACAAGCACTGTCCCTCGAAGGCTACAAAGAACAGTTTACTCAAATTGTTCAAATTATTTTGTTTTTCCTCCAAAGCTTCAGCCAACTTTGCCTATAAATAAGAGGCTCCAACACATGTTAGAGAGGATCTTTGGACCAGAGGAACGAATCTCCTAAATTTTCTCAAACACAACAAATCTCTCAAGTCCCTTCAACACTTGTGAGAAAAAACCCAAAATCACATACTTCCTTCGATTCTGAAGAACAAATACTCTTCAGTATCCTTCGAATCCAGTTTGGAAAGAAACATAAGACTTGTTTCTTTCCTTCCTTCGAATCCAGCATTCCAAGCACAACTGTTGGCCCCCTCTTTCAAATCCAGAACCCTGGGCCTCCACTCAAGGTCCCACACCTATTCAAAGCCTCCATCAAGGTAAGTCACTCTTACCGTTGAACCTTTCATTTCATGGCATAACACGTAAATAATCTTTTCGTTCGTTTCAAGCATGTATATACCATTGTTCCTTTCGTTTCCACCCTTTTAACGTGTTTTTTAAAGTTAACCCTTTCGTTTTGCTTTCTGTTTACCTGAACTAGATTTAACTATTAAACTGTTTGAAAGACAAATACTAGCATGGCCTCAGGCCATGTTGCCATTTAATGCTTTAAATGAAAGAAACAGGAAACAAGAAATAGGAAACGAAGCTTCTGGCTTCTACCCTTTTTCTCCAGGTCAAACGAAAGAGACAACCAGGAGAAAAACCATGTTGACTTCCAGGCCCATACGAAAAGCATGCCTTCACTGATTCCGGGCTCATTCGAAAGGCATTCCCTTACTGCTTTCAACCTCCAGTCGAAGAAGGCAACAAGGCAGAACCAGAAGGCTTCGCCATACACTGACTTCCTAGCTAATCGAAGGACATGACCTCACTGGTGCCAGCCCCTAATCGAAGGCCATGACCTCACTGGTGCTAGCCCCAATCAAAGGAGGCCAACAGAATGCAAATCGAAGGGTGCTACTACCTGGGTCGAAGAGCTCATTTTCCTTTCTTTTATTTTGTTTTTCCCTTTACATTTTATTGCCTTTCAATATGGTTGTAATAGTGTAGGATTTATTTTTTGCACTTTTTATTACTTTTGTACAAATGCTAGTAATTAGGTGTGTATGGTAAGATAAAAACAACAAATAGACCACCCTAATCAAAGACTAAATGCATGTAAATAAAACACCATTCACACTTGCACCTCTAGGGTAGCCTCGCTTGTTGCCTCGAAAAATGCAATCATGTCCCTCGAGTATGAGACACTCTAGCAAATGTCCCTTCGATAAAAAAAGATCGTAGTCCCTCGATGACCCTCGATGATGCCTTCGATAAAACGATCCCGTCCCTTACAAAATTGCTAGAGCGTCTCACAAGTTTCCTTCAATGATTGCATACGATGACCCGCGCCCGTCCTGTTCAGCATCCTAACGCAAGGTTGTTCATAAAACACAATGGTGAAATAACACTGTTAAAAGGGTCAAAAACATAAGAAAAATATTTGAGTAAAATAGGGTAGGCAACTCTTAGTTACTTGATCAAAAATCTTACAAAAACATCCTTGCCATTTTTCAAACACACTTCACAACACAACTTCAAAAACAATTTCAAAACAACTTTCAAAACATTGAATTATCTTTTCAAAAAGACACACACCTTTGTACATATTCAAACAAGAATCATTACAAAGGTTGCCTAGACAAGGCATCTTTTTCAAAACATTTTCAAAACCACACACACAAAGCACTGTTTCAAACAATTGGAAAGCAAAGGAAAGTGATCTAAAAACAAGTAACTAAGAGCCCATGGATAACCATGGATGAAAAGGGTGCTAGCACCTTCCCTTTTCATAATCTACCCCCCGAACCCACGAAAACATCTCTAAAGGTCTTTCCTGTGCTTTTTCACCTTTCCTTTTGGATAAAATAAAAGTCGGTGGCGACTCTTGCTAAACCGCAACATTTGCAAACACAAACGCAAAATCCCAAGTCAGTTCTCCCACCGTATCACAATGACCCTCACACATTCTGATGTACATTGGTGTTCTAGGTCCAGAGAAAATGTCATCATCATTGATCGTTGTGGGGAATTTCCTAATGTCCCATTACTTGGCATTAGGGGAGGCATCACCTACAACCCCTGTCTAGCTTTGATACAATTTGGATATGCTCGGAGGGATGGCCCTCATGACATGCTGATTCCTGACCTAGTTTTTGACTTCGACAACGATGCGCAAGGACTTCGACAAAGGTTCATCAGAGCTTGGAGGATGCCTAACAAGGTGGATAGTAAGACACTAGGGCACAAAAATTCCATCCCCCTTGAGCCTTACCTCAAGTGGGTACGAACCCGCTCCCAGAATCTTATGATGCCATATCCTCACATTCTCCCCTTGATCAAAGAGCCTGTTATGGAAGGAGAGGTTCCATACACCATCCTGCATCCTGACATGCCAACATCATGGGAAGAAATTCAAAAGAGTTGGATCCAACTCAAGGAAGAACGGGATACTTTTGAAGCCAGCTTCTATGCCAGTGAGAAGAAGGTTTTGGAGCTCACCCGCCGACTTCACGAGGAGGAAACTCTCAACACTTACATCGCACCAAAGAGGATGCACAATGTCTTTTTACATTAAGAATTTTGTAATATTTCGCCCATGGGGCACTTATGTACTAACAAATTTCTTCTTAATATGACGTGCGTTCTTTTTGTTTGCAACAAATTTGAATTTTTGAACCCTTGAATGCATTACATGAATAGCATACCATTCATCATATGCATAAACAGGTCTTCACACCAGGTTTCCTTATCTTTCTGCTGTTTATTTCAGCAAGATGGATTTGGAGCAAATGGTGAAGGATCTACAGGCACAAAATTCACAATTCCAGCAACTCCTCATGACCTTGGTAAAGGGTCAATAGGACCTCAAAGTGTTGTTGGAGAAGAATAAAGAGAAAAAGAAAAAGAGACCTGGGGTAGCCACTTTTGGAAGAAGGTTTGAGAGCAATGCTAGGAAGGTTCTTGAGTTCCCCTCAACGTCTGACGAATGGGCCGGTAAAGGGAAAGGTGCTGCTGTACCTTTTGAATCTGAGGTTGAAGAGGAAGAGGAGGAAGAAGATGAAGACTACTCCGAGCAACAGTATCCACCAGCAGACGAAAAATATAAGAACCTTGAAGATAGATTGGCAGCTATGGAGTTGCAGAGGGTTCCCGAATTGGATTTTGAGGAACTAGGGCTGGTAGCTGGGATTATTATCCCTCCCAAGTTCAAAGTGCCAACATTTGCCAAGTACGACGGTCTGTCTTGCCCTAAGATGCACCTGAGGTCGTATGTCAGAAAAATCCAACCCCACTCATCCGATAAAGACTTATGGGTACACTTTTTCCAAGACAGTTTGTCTGGCACGCAACTAGATTGATTTTATCAGCTCGAGAGATCAGAGGTTCACAATTGGGAAGACTTGGCAGATGCTTTTTACCGTCAGTATCAATACAATGCTGATTTGGCGCCCACTCGTACTCAGTTACAAAGTATGGGGATGGCTTCCAATGAAGGGTTTAAAGAGTACGCTCAAAAGTGGTGTGATCTGGCTGGAAGGGTGCAGCCGTCGTTATCAGATAGGGAGTTAGTTGATATGTTTCTGGGGACCCTGTCTGGCCCCTTCTTCAACCATCTAATCGGGAGCTCTTCTACGGGATTTACTGAACTTATTTTGACCGACGAAAGGGTTGAGGCCGGTATTAAAAGTGGAAAGATTCAAAAGGATGCTTCTGCATCCACAACTGTTAAGAAACCTTTCCCATACAAGAAGGAAGCATCTGCTGTGTATTCTCAGAAGGGATTGGGAAGAACTGAGCGCCGACCGACTGTAGGGGCCGTGATGATTCAAAACTCGTCAGATGATCAACCTCGTAACAATCAGTCGAGACCTAATCAACAACGGGTGGAAAGGCCACAACGGCGGTTCACCCGCATCAACATGACGCCCGCTCAGGTACTTCCCTATTTGTTGAAGATGAATCTGACCAGTTTGAAGGAAGCGCCAAAGAACCCTAACACCTCCTCTCCATACTATCACTCTAATGCCAAGTGTGCCTACCATTTCGACAGTGCTGGGCACGATACCAATAATTGTTGGGCACTTAAGAACAAAATCCAGGATCTGATCGATGCTAAGGAAGTAGAATTTGATGCTCCTGAGAAGCCCAATGTTATATCTGCTCCGATGCCCAAGCACGACCACAATATTCATGCTATTATGGAGGACACTCATGTTACTGATGTTGTTGACCTGCTGACGCCTTTACTTGTGATTAAGGAAAATTTGTTGAGAGCCGGGATCTTTCCTGGTTGTGTTAAAGACTGTTATTTTTGTTTAAATATACAAGGTGATTATCCAATGTTGAAGTCAGGTGTCCAACGCCTGATGGATACTCAAGAGATACTTTTCCAGAAAACCCATGTTGACACTTTCAATCCTATTACTCCTGATACTTGTGATACTTCAACCAACGATATTGCTATCATAACCATTTCCGACAATCCTCCAAAGGCTTGCAAAAGGCCTGTCAGGATTACACCCAACTCTGAATGTGTACCTTTAAAGATCACCATGTCGGGACCTGTCCCGTACAAATCCAGCAAAACGATACCGTGGAACTATGGGGGAGAAATCTTCTACCACGACATCAAACAAATCGAAACAGTCAAAGAGATTTATGAAGAAGACCCTGGTATAAGGAACATCACGGGTACAAGCAAGATAACCCGCAGTGGCCGGATCTTTTCTCCGGAGATTGCTCCCCCTCGGGCAGTTTTCGGACCCTTAAAAGCTTTTGCACCTATTGGACCCTCTGTGCAAGGCCCAGTGATTGAAGATTTGGATACTCCTGAAGTAAGACCATCTGCTAAAACTACCGACAAGGGTAAGGGGATACTGGAAGTGCCTGTCAGGAAGAAGGCCCATGCTGTGGTTATCCCCGAAACCACTCAGAAAGAAATGGATGAAATCTTGAAAATAATCAGAAAAAGTGGCTATGACGTTGTGGAGCAGTTAGGGCAGACCCCTTCTAAAATTTCAATGTTGTCTCTTCTGCTCTGTTTTGAGGCCCACGCTAAGGCCCTGATCAAATTCTTGAAGGCGGCCCATGTTCCCCAAGAGACTTCGGCTGAATAGTTTCAAGAATGTGTGGTCAGTCTTACTGTTGATAATGGCCTTGGCTTTTCCGATGCTGACTTAACTCCCAAAGGAAGGAAACACAACGATGCGTTACATGTTTCAGTCGAATGCCGGGGAACCACTCTCGCCCATGTCTTAGTTTATACTGATTCTTCCTTGAATGTGCTGCCAAAGAAAGCCTTAGACCGCTTGGACTGCGAAGGACTGACTCTCAAGCCTAGTAACATCATTGTTAGGGCTTTTGATGGTTACAAGAGAATGGTTCATGGAGAGGTTGATATTCCTATCAAAGTAGGCACAAAGGTCTTCAAATCAACCTTTTACGTGATGGATATCCGACCGTCATATTCATGTTTACTAGGAAGACCGTGGATCCATTATGCCGGGGCAGTTACCTCCTCTTTGCACCAGATGCTGAAATATCCTGTTAAGGGTAAGACTATAACGGTGCACGGCGAGGAAGAGTACATGATAAGCCACCTCAACTCCTTCCGTTATGTGGAGCTGGATGGCGAGTTCATCGAAACACCTTTCTAGCATTTTGAGGAAGTTTCTCCCGAGGTAGCAGTTGCGAAGATAATGGTTTAGGTGCCTATTGCTCCCAAGCACGTATCTAGGATGGCATCTCTCAAGGACGCAGAGGCGGTGATCAAAGAATGGAATAGTACAACATGGGGGCAATTGCCTAATTTTCCTCATAAGGCGGATAAATTTGGACTGGGGTTTACAGCTGCAGGACAAAAGGCTATGCGTCGTTCCAAGACTGGAGGGCCACCCGTAAGGATCACTCATCACAGAATTAATGTTGTAGAAGATTAAGATGAAGAGAGCCACTTTGAAGATTGGATCTTCCCGACCGTTGAAGGGGGTTTGAGCAATTGGGAAGCAAAGGATTTTGTTCCTATCACCTTTATCAACCAGTAATTTTATCTTTGAACAATTTCCCATTTTTATGGTCTGTAATAACTAAACAATTTGCACACTATTTTCACCTCATGCCTTGCCCGGGGCATGTAGGTCCATTTGTAAGGGCTTGATTTTCTTCATAATCATATGCCATGTTTTAATGAATCATTGGATGTTTTTCATCTATAAACTGATGTGTTCCTTTTCTTTCCTTTTGCATTTTTGTTTGTTTAAGGATTGTGTTATACCCCAAAATTTGCCCTCCTCTTTTTCACAAGAAATCACAGCTTCGGGATTTTCTTGATTTTTCAGATTGGCTCAAAGAATCGGTCAAACAGACTTTTCTTATCAGTCAAACAAAATTAGGGTGTCCATTAACTTTTGAATCAGTCCAAGCAGATTATTAGGGTTTTTAGTGATTTGGTGGAGTTTGGCTCAGGGTTTGATCAGGCGGACGTTTCTTTGACAGCAAATCCAACATTAGGGTTTGCACACGCATTCTCAGAAGGAATTGAATCCACAACATTTCATTTGACTGTCACTTGGTTTTGACGCTTGTTCAAGATTCCTGTTTGTTTCTCAAAACCTAAACATCTGGGATAAAAGCTGAGGCATTTGAATTGAGAGTTTGAAGTGTTGGTTTAATCAGTGAAGTGAAAGGCGTATGGACGTATGTTTGTTTATTTGTGCAATGCTTTTGGTTATTTGGAATTCCGGAAGTATTGTTGGTTAATGCAAAGCAGTGAGACTACGATGTTTGTTGATTATTTATGTTATCTTAGTTACAATTATTGGGATAATTTCCAATTATTATAATTTAAGAAATTTAAATAATTAAATAAGCAATTGCAGAAGAAATCAAGAATTGTCTGACAAAAGATTTTTTATTCATTTTTAATTGTTGTTACAAATGTTTATTTGATACAGTAAATTTATTTACAGTATTTACAATAAATTACAATGATTAAAAATAAAATAAAACAATCATCCTAAGTTTCTTGAAGTCTTCATCTTCTACTGCTGCTTCCCTTGCCCCAATTGATATTTACCTGCAAAAAGAGAAGAAAGAAGTCAATATAGTATGGATTAAAAAGGCATTCTCAGACAGATAATTAAAATTTCATCATTAAAGGTTGTTGGCCGGAATCAGATTGTTTTGATTTTCATCATATTTTTCTCATCCTCTTTGCAAATCACAAGAAGACTCTCTTCTTGGTTCACAAAGAGGAAAGAAAAATTGTTTGCAAGCATATGAATTAATTAAATACAAGGCAGCATATTAAACAAAATGCACAAAGCTGCATAAATTCAAATTGTCAAAAAGGCAAACCAAACTGAAATGCCAAGCTAAGTTACAAATTCAAAACTGGGCAAACTAAGGCAAACCAAGCTGTCAACAAAACTGTCAACCAAACTAAGCTGTCAAAAAACTGTCAAGAAGAGTTCAAAACTGTCAAAAGATGTCAAAGAAGATACCAAAAGATACCAAAAGATATCAAAAGCTATCAAACTGTCATTAAAGAAAGGAAGAAAGTACAGAATGCAGAGGAAAGCTAAAGTTGCAAGCAAGCATTTTTATTCATCATTTTCCAGGCCAAAACCTTTTCAGAAAAGAAAGATATTCTAAGCAAAGATATGCTTTCTGGAGAGAGAGAAAGAGAGAGAAGTAGGGCTCTTACAGTTTGACAGGCTTAGAATATAGAAATATATAACAAAGAGTTCAGTTCAGAACACAGGGGGGCAGAACACATAGAGAAAGGCCACAAACTGTAAACACAAACAACAGCCTGCCTGTACCAACAAAGCTTGCCTGCATCTACACAAAAGCAAACCTGCATATCAACCTGTTGAAACCTTCAAGCAAGCAAACAACAACCTGCCTGTTACCAACAAACTGCCTTCAAGCAAGTAAACTAACAAGCCAAAAACCTGTTACAGAAACCTGCCTCAAGCCTGTAACCAAAACAAACTCAGAAACTTGTTTCAATACCAAACAAACAAAACTCCAAACTATCTCAAGCATGCCTCAAGCTTAAAGACCTGTTACAGAAGCAAACCTTTCAAGCCTGCCTCAAGCCTAAAAACCTGTCAAACTGTAGAACATTCAAGCCTGTATCAAAAACCCTTCAAGCAAGCAAACAATAGCCTACCCAAAGCCTAAAAACCAGTTATCAGAACAATAGTAACAACAGCCTCAGAATTGGGTTCATCACAGGCAAAACCAGCCAAACCCAAGAGAGGAAAAGAAACTCATAAGAAAGCAACTGAAGCAAGCAACTCAGAAGAGAAAACACTGAAGCTAGCAACTCAGAAGCAAAAACACGGAAGCTAGCAACTCAGAAGCAAAAACACTGAAGCAAGCATCTCAGATTCGAAATCATCATCATTGAAAAAGTCAATAAAATCCAAAGAGAGGAAACATCAGAACTTCAAAGATTCATCAACAATCAAACATCCAAACAACGAGGCAAGCATTCAGATAAGCAAAAAGAGAGAACTCAGAAACAACAACAGCATTTTCAGAACATTCTCGTCACTAAACGAAGGCTAAAGACGCAAATACCAGGAAGCTAGCATCACCATCATCGTGTTCCCTCTGCCTTGGCCGCCTGAGAAGCGCCGCCGTCCACTCCGTTCCAAACTCCTCTCAGAAACAACAAACCCTAAAGGTATTGTCCTCCTTCCTTTTTTACACCTCACATACACAAATAACACATAAAGATCAAAATATGTAAAAGTTCAAGAACATGCATGAATCCAGAACCCTAAAACGCGATAAAGCGAATAATACCTTTTTATCACCACCTGAGCAATCGTGGAAAGAGAAGGGTGGAGGTAGCGTCTGGCGGCCTAAGGTATGGGGAAGTCAGAAGCCATGGTTTTAGAAAGCATGAAGAGGCGATGAAGAAGAAAGGAAAGCAGCGCCGCTCACAAAATGCTTGTAACCCTAATTCTGAAACAAATGCTTGAAACCCTAATAAAAAAACATTGTCAATTGACATTGGGCTTTCGCCCCTTCCAACCCCTAAGCCCAATTCTAATTCTGGCGCTGTACCCCCTCTTTCTGTTCTCTTTTTGATTTCACCTTGGGCCAAGTGTGTAACTTAAGGCCCACATAACTTTTTTTATATTTTTAAACCAACATTTCTTAATTTTCATTTTATTTTATAACCTAATTCTTTTTTTTTTTTGTTAAATAATATGTTAATTTTTCATGTAAAAATGTTACTAATACTTTTTATTACACTTAAAATATGTAAATATTAGATTTTATTAAGTTAATTAATTTTAAAACTTTTGTTTAATTAATCTTATACAAGTTTCTAAAAAACATTAACAAAAACACAAAAATAATATTAACACTTAATAAATACATTAGGTTAACATTTTGGTCACTTGTAAATAATCATATGCATTTTACAATACTTTTATTTCTCTTTTGTCCTTATACTTTGCTATATTTTACATTGAGAATGTGACGATTCGATTTGGTTGTAAATAATATTGGACACTACTATCCTGATAAGACTCATCCCCATTTGTAAACATTTGTACCCCCATCCCCGGATACTTATTTGTAATAGCTTAGACTTTAAATTCCCGCAATTTATCGCTTTCTATATACTGTATAGTAATTAGGGTTTGTATGCGAAGATTCAAAATCAACCGCTAGATAACCTAATACAAGATAAATGCATGAAAATCAATACACCATTCACACTTGCACCTCTAGGGTAACCTCTCTTGTTGCCTCGGAAAAATGCAATCATGTCCCTCGAGCATGAGACACTCTAGCAAATGTCCCTTCGATAAACAAAGATTGTTAGTCCCTCGATGACCCTCGATGTCGCCTTCGATAAAACGATCTCGTCCCTTACAAAATTTCTAGATCGTCTCACAAGTTGCCTTCAATGATTCTAAACGATGACCCACGCCCGTCCCATTAAACATCCTAACGCAAGGTTGTTCATCAAACACAATGGTGAAACAACATTGTTAAAAGGGTTAAAAAACATAAGAAAGATCTTTGATTAAAATAGGGTAGACAACTCTTAGTTACTTGATCAAACTTGTAAAACATCCTTGCCATTTTTCAAACACACATCTCCACACAATTTCAAAACAAACTTTCAAAAAAACATTGAATTATCTTTTCAAAAAGACATACATCTTTGTATATACTCAAACATGAGTCATTACAAAGGTTGCCTAGACAAGGTATCTTTTTCAAAACATTTTCAAAACCACACACAAAGCACCATTTCAAACAATTGAAAAGCAAAGGCAAGTGATCTAAAACAAGTAACTAAGAGCCCATGGATAACCATGGATGAAAAGGGTGCTAGCACCTTCCCTTTTCATAATCTACCCCCCGAACCCACGAAAACATCTCAAAGGTCTTTCCTGTGCTTTTTGACCTTTCCTTAGGATAAATAAAAAGTCGGTGGCGACTCTTGCTAAACCGAACAAGTGCGAATACAAACGCAAAACCTCAAGTCAGTTCTCCCACCGTATCACAGAACTGGCGACTCTGCTGGTGAATATTTCTAAAAGTGGGGTTACCTTAGGGTTTTAGATCACCTTTACATGCTTACTTTGTTTTCTTTGATTACTTTAATTTTTGGGTTCCTTGTTTGGGTTTGTTTAATCCTACACCCGGATTTGGGGGCACCTTTTTAGGTAAATAGCAATAAACTGTGAGGGAACTGTGCGGGGTATACCGACATGGTTGAAGCAGTAGCTATGTTAGTGTGATATATTTGTGAGTACCGGTAGCCCTTGAGTAGTCAAGGAGAATACGGGGCCGCTGAGCGATGTCACGAAGCACTAACGAACTCTTAGAACCTTACTTGACCATCTTGGCCTTTTTAGGGGTAGTGAGATGACCGACTTTGGTGCAGTCCGAAGTTGGTAGATACTCGATACTACACTCATTGAGGATTGTTTTCTTGGAATATTTTGGCTGCCAGTTAAGTGGCTAAACCAAAACAATGAACATAGAAAACAATTCAGTGATATTGAGCTCCTTAGAACCCGGTTTCTATTTTAGGACAGGATGAGCCAACTAACTTCAAGAGGGTACTTACCTACGAACCCCATGCAAGCCTAAACCTAAGGACTTGTTTGTTTTGTGTGAATATGATTACCTGTATATACACTTGCTTGCTTTTGCACACATGTACATAACATCATAACATCATACCATAGCATTTTCAATAACCATTTCAAGGATCTCGAGGGTCTTTTGATGCAGGGTCACGTTGAACCAGACGTCTACCAAAGGGCAAGAGGGTTCCCCTCTAAACAAATGCCATCAAAGATCAAGTACAACAACTTGAATCAGGGGCTATGACCCACTTGACATGGTGAGCTTGATTCTCGTGGAAAGACATCCATCGATACAAAGTTCTCCAATCAAAGATGTTGATCAAAGTTCAACCTCTAACATTTCGCGTTTACCCCAAGAGATTCTTGAAAACATTGCATACATATATCATACATATCATTGCATAACAGGTTTCTCCCATATAGGTCTCCTTATCTTCCTAATGTTTATTTCAGTAAGATGGATATGGAACAAACGGTGAAAGATCTCCAAGCTCAAAACGCTCAATTCCAACAAATGTTTCTGGATATGGGTAAAGGGCAAGAGGATATGAAAGCTCTCCTTCTCAAAGACAAGAAGAAGAAGTCCAAGAAGGCATCGAGCATCCTGAACTTGAGAAGAAGACCTGAAACCCTAGATCTTTCAACTCCACCCAGCATAGGGGTCAGTCTTGAAGAAGACCACAATTTGGAGATCAATGATGTTGAAGCTGACTACTCCGAGGAACAATATCCTCCCGCTGATGACAAGCACAAACAGTTGGAGGACCGCCTCAATGCTATGGAGGTTCAACAAATACCTGGCTTGGATTTAGGAGACATGGGTTTGGTTTCTGGATTAGTCATCCCTCCAAAGTTCAAAGTCCCTACCTTGGCCCTGTACGATGGAGCCTCTTGCCCTAAGATGCACTTAAAATCTTATGTCCGCAAGATTCAGCCATACACAACTGATCCAAAGCTTTGGATCCATTTCTTCCAAGAAAGCCTGGTAGGGACTCAACTCGAGTGGTTCTATCAATTGGAGAGTTCTCACATCCACACATGGAAGGACTTAGCTGTTGCTTTTTATAAGCAGTATCAGTACAATGCTGATCTTGCACCAACTCGCGTGCAATTGCAGAACATGACCATGGGTTCTGACGAGAGCTTCAAAGGATATGCCCAAAAGTGGAGAGATCTGGCTGGTAGGGTGCAACTCCCTTTAACTGACAGAGAGCTGATTGACATCTTCATGGGAACTTTGACAGGGCCTTTCTTCAATCACTTAGTTGGAAGCTCCTCAGCCGGGTTCACTGAGCTAATACTGACCGGTGAAAGGGCCGAAGCTAGCATCAAAAGTGGGAAGATCCAAGGAGCTACTCCCTCTGATGCTCAAAAAATTCCCCACAATGGGAAGAAAGAGTCCAGTGCAGTGACTGGTCAAAAGAGTCGTCATGATCAACATGTAGGGGCAATCCTGATCTCTGATCCCACGCCTGTTCAACAAAGACGGGGCAAGAGGCGTAGGGTAAGATATCAAGAAAGGAAGTATACTAACATCAACATGCCTTTGTCTCAAGCGTTACAACATTTGCTGAAGTTGAAGTTAATCACGCTAAAGGATCCTCCTCAAAATCCTGATACTTCCTCTTCCAAGTATAACCCGAGGGTGAGATGTGCCTACCATTCTAACAGTCCTGGACATGACACCGGCAGCTGTTGGACTTTGAAGAACAAGATTCAAGACTTGATTGATTCCAAGGAGATCAAGTTTGACCCTCCGGAGACTCTAGCATAATCACCGCTCCTTTGACGAATCATTGAGAGTGTCTTTGTTCCATTTGGATTTTCAAGTTGTAATCTCTTTTGTTATTCAAACAATTATCTATTAATGTCAAACTCTATTTCATTAATGCATTTCATATGTTTGTCTTGAATTCATCCATTCGTTTTCACTATTCTTAAACTATGCTTTCTACTTTCTTTATGATATTTAACTCTTGATAAAAAGCTACAAGCCTTTAGAGGGAGGATGACGAAACAATGCCATAATATCATACAGTATGCTTTTGAACAGACCTTGCTGACGATGTACAAGCATTTCTTTCAAATCCTAAACACTGGAGTTATAAGGAAGATAATCCCTAGTCAACCCCTTCGAGCCAAAGAAGTAGGAGTTTTCTGTTCTAAACAAATTGAAACCTTTGATTTAAACCTGGGGCAGGGTAGTCTCTCAGTTAATTTAAAAAAGATACGCATTGAAGTTGCCAACTCTCAGTTCGTAATACAACAAACAACATCAAAAACATTCATCTGGAACCAAAAGACAGTGATGGTTCCTTATCTCATAGGCAGTCAATCTCTCAAAAGAGAAAATCCCACTGAGCCAAAACCTACAAAGGAGGCTTAAGAAAGTTGGGGCATCCCGCTGACGGTAATCTCGAAAACAAGAACCGTCAGGCAAAAGTTAGGGATAATAAATCAAAAGAACGAGGTCATTACAAATCCCCAACAACATGAAAAATGTTGCAAAAAAAGGAGATGATGACTGCCTTCCAAAATCCAACTTGTGTGAACCATCACCAAAACGTCGTTCCAGACTCATTTGGAGTTCAAACGCACAATTAACTGAGTTTAGGATTGAAGAACATCACGAAGAGCGGGTGGGTACAAATATACTTTGAGCCTTTATCCTTTGTTTCTTAAACCGTGAACCAAGCCACGTTACAACCCTTCAAAAGTCCTAATTGAAGCATGGGTTAGTTCGAAAGCATACTGTTACAAAAGGTATCCTGACTCCTGTAAGGCTTTGCTCTAAATCTTGTGTTGAATTTGTCTTATAAAAAGTTTTCTGCTAAAAACGCATTTTTCAAAACTTCAAGACAAGCATAAACGTTGCATTACTTGAATATCATTGTTTGCATATGGCTATTTGTTTGACAGCGGAGAAATTCACACAATGAATATCCAGTGAACAAAAGCCCTCTCAGTGAGCAAAATCATTTCAAAAAGGATGACACTTCCAACGATAAATCTCCTATCAACAAGAGGGCATGACATGTCACTATCCAGCACACCTGGGGCAGTCCAGTCAAGGTTTCAACAGATCTTTCAAAGTTCAGTTAACCTGGGGCAGTCCAGTCAAGATTTCAACAAATCTTTCCAAGTTCAGTTAACCTGGGGCAGTCCGGTCAAGATTTCAACAAATCTCAATTACAGATTAACCTGGGGAAAGTCTCCGTCACCATCACTTGGGCTTTAAGCGTCAGTCTCATCAAAGGGTTACGTACAGTCCAAATTCCCTGGAAGTGTCACAAGCATATGATACTAGGGGCGGTGATGAAACCTCTCCGAAATCTTTCTGAAAAGAAATTCAAGTGTCCTCGAGAAGTTCATCACCTCTCTAGCAGACCTGCAGTCATGGGTTTATTTCCCCAACATTTGTCAAGGATTTATTCTCCAAAACAAAATTACATTTCAACAACATTCTTAACATATGCAGATTGATCGACAGATAAAAGTCATCACCTTTTGGAGTAGTAATCGTCAAAGGTTCCTTCATCATCTTTTGGAGTAGTAATCGTCAAAGATTCCTTCATCTTTTGGAGTAGTAATCGTCAAAGATTCCTTTATCTTTTGGAGTAGTAATCGTCAAAGATTCCTTCATCTTTTGGAGTAGTAATCATCAAAGATTCCTTCATCTTTTGGAGTAGTAATCGTCAAAGATTCCTTCATCAACTTTTGGAGTAGTAATCGTCAAAGGTTCCTTCATCACCTTTTGGAGTAGTAATCATCAAAGATTCCTTCATCTTTTGGAGTAGTAATCGTCAAAGGTTCCTTCATCACCTTTTGGAGTAGCGTTCGTCAAAATTTCCTTCATCACCTACTGAAAGTTACGACCACCAACAAGATAACGGACAATTGAAACTCCTAAAAATCTGTCTTTCTCAAGAATGAAGACTCTCATCCTTGAAACCTCAGAAGATTGGTATACTCCCAATTTCTGACCCTTAACAGAATGAAGACTCTCATCCTTGAAACCTCAGAAGATTGGTATACTCCCAATTTCTGACCCTTAACAGAATGAAGACTCTCATCCTTGAAACCTCAGAAGATTGGTATACTCCCAATTTCTGACCCTTGACAGAATGAAGACTCTCATCCTTAAAACCCCAGTAGATTGGCATACACCCAAGCTCCTGATATCCCCAACAGAATGAAGATTCTCATTCTCAAAGTGGTATATAACCTGAGTTCCTGATATTCCCGACAGAATGAAGATTCTCATTCCCAAAGTGGCAAACAACTTAAACTCCTGAACTTCTTCCAGACAAGAATAAACTTTATCCAGAATCCCGAGTTTTACTCTCCGACAGGATAGCTACTTTTCAACAGTATAGCTATTCCTCACAGAATTCTTATTCCCCAAGCAGAATGAAGACTCTCATTCTCAATTCCTCAGAGTATTCAGATATTCCCCGGTGAAGATCTCCTCAAGACAGGAATCCCCAGTAGATTGGCATACAACCCAAACTCTTGATTCCCCAACGGTGGTCCCAGGACTTTTCATTTTCAACGATCAAAGGATTTTCAATCCCCTGCAGCAGTCAAGGATTTACTTTCCCCGACAGCAGTCAGAGATTTCATTATCCAGGATTCGTCTTCCTCAGCAAGACAACTCATCAGCTTACATGCGCATTCATTACATTCATATCATAAACATTGATATAACATACATTGCATCATACATTTCGTGCAACATAACTTTGTGTTTCAGCTAATATTTTACCCTTTTCAGGATAAGATTGATAAGCTCAAACTTCTGAAAACAGTTTACGGATTCTCCAGATATGGATGTTAATCTATCGCTTGTTCAGATTCAAGACCTCTGAAAACAGTTTACGGGTTCTCCAGATACGGATGTTAACCTATCGCTTGTTCAGATCCAAGACCTCTGAAAACAGTTTACGGGTTCTCCAGATACGGATGTTAACCTATCGCTTGTTCAGATTTAAGACTTCTGAAAACAGTTTACAGATTCTCCAAACACGGATGTTAATCTATCGCTTGTTCAGATTCAACTACTGAAAACAGTTTACGGATGATTCCAAACATGGATGTCAATTCATTGCATATTCAGATCCCCAGTTCAGAGATGTTCCAAACATGGATACCTTTCTGATACTCACCCACTCACCAACGACATACAGTTCAACAAACATTCTTGGATGGCATCTACAAGCGCATCTCCAACAAGATACAATCACCTTCAGATGGCATCTATAAGCCCATCCTCCTACCAACAATTTCCAGATGGCATCTCTAAGCCCATCCCCCGACAAGATTCTGTCACATCTCCAGATGGCATCTTTAAGCCCATCTCCAAATGGCATCTTTAAGCCCATTCCCTCAAACTACGCTTTGACGAGTGCAAATTTTTTGGGCACTCTAGTGTCCAATCTCCTTTTACCTTTGAGTCGCAAACGGCAAAACTGCCAATCTAACTCTTCAGGTTCAAGAAGATTGAACAGGGGCAACTGTTGTACCCCAAAATTTGCCCTCCTATTTTTCACAAGAAATCACAGCTTCGGGCTTTTCCTGATTTTTCAGATTGGCTCAAAGAATCGGTCAAACAGACTTTTCTTATCAGTCAAACAAAATTAGGGTGTCCATTAACTTTTGAATCAGTCCAAGCAGATTATTAGGGTTTTTAGTGATTTGGTGGAGTTTGGCTCAGGGTTTGATCAGGCGGACGTTTCTTTGACAGTAAATCCAACATTAGGGTTTGCACACGCATTCTCAGAAGGAATTGAATCCACAACATTTCATTTGACTGTCACTTGGTTTTGACGCTTGTTCAAGATTCCTGTTTGTTTCTCAAAACCTAAACATCTAGGATAAAAGCTGAGGCATTTGAATTGAGAGTTTGAAGTGTTGGTTTAATCAGTGAAGTGAAAGGCGTATGGACGTTTGTTTGTTTATTTGTGTAATGCTTTTGGTTATTTGGAATGCCGGAAGTATTGTTGGTTAATGCAAAGCAGTGAGACTGCGATGTTTGTTGATTATTTATGTTATCTTAGTTACAATTATTGGGATAATTTCCAATTATTATAATTCAAGAAATTTAAATAATTAAATAAGCAATTGCAGAAGAAATCAAGAATTGTCTGACAAAAGATTTTTTATTCATTTTTAATTATTGTTACAAATGTTTATTTGATACAGTAAATTTATTTACAGTATTTACAATAAATTACAATGATTAAAAATAAAATAAAACAATCATCCTAAGTTTCTTGAAGTCTTCATCTTCTACTGCTGCTTCCCTTGCCCCAATTGATATTTACCTGCAAAAAGAGAAGAAAGAAGTCAATATAGTATGGATTAAAAAGGCATTCTCAGACAGATAATTAAAAGTTCATCATTAAAGGTTGTTGGCCGGAATCAGATTGTTTTGATTTTCATCATATTTTTCTCATCCTCTTTGCAAATCACAAGAAGACTCTCTTCTTGGTTCACAAAGAGGAAAGAAAAATTGTTTGCAAGCATATGAATTAATTAAATACAAGGCAGCATATTAAACAAAATGCACAAAGCTGCATAAATTCAAATTGTCAAAAAGGCAAACCAAACTGAAATGCCAAGCTAAGTTACAAATTCAAAACTGGGCAAACTAAGGCAAACCAAGCTGTCAACAAAACTGTCAACCAAACTAAGCTGTCAAAAAACTGTCAAGAAGAGTTCAAAACTGTCAAAAGATGTCAAAGAAGATACCAAAAGATACCAAAAGATATCAAAAGCTATCAAACTGTCATTAAAGAAAGGAAGAAAGTACAGAATGCAGAGGAAAGCTAAAGTTGCAAGCAAGCATTTTTATTCATCATTTTCCAGGCCAAAACCTTTTCAGAAAAGAAAGATATTCTAAGCAAAGATATGCTTTCTGGAGAGAGAGAAAGAGAGAGAAGTAGGGCTCTTACAGTTTGACAGGCTTAGAATATAGAAATATATAACAAAGAGTTCAGTTCAGAACACAGGGGGGCAGAACACATAGAGAAAGGCCACAAACTGTAAACACAAACAACAGCCTGCCTGTACCAATAAAGCTTGCCTGCATCTACACAAAAGCAAACCTGCATATCAACCTGTTGAAACCTTCAAGCAAGCAAACAACAACCTGCTTGTTACCAACAAACTGCCTTCAAGCAAGCAAACTAACAAGCCAAAAACCTGTTACAGAAACCTGCCTCAAGCCTGTAACCAAAACAAACTCAGAAACCTGTTTCAATACCAAACAAACAAAACTCCAAACTATCTCAAGCCTGCCTCAAGCTTAAAGACCTGTTACAGAAGCAAACCTTTCAAGCCTGCCTCAAGCCTAAAAACCTGTCAAACTGTAGAACATTCAAGCCTGTATCAAAAACCCTTCAAGCAAGCAAACAATAGCCTGCCCAAAGCCTAAAAACCAGTTATCAGAACAATAGTAACAACAGCCTCAGAATTGGGTTCATCACAGGCAAAACCAGCCAAACCCAAGAGAGGAAAAGAAACTCAGAAGAAAGCAACTGAAGTAAGCAACTCAGAAGCGAAAACACTGAAGCTAGCATCCCAGAAGCAAAAACACTGAAGCTAGATCCTCAGAAGCAAAAATACTGAAGCAAGCATCTCAGATTCGAAATCATCATCATTGAAAAAGTCAATAAAATCCAAAGAGAGGAAACATCAGAACTTCAAAGATTCATCAACAATCAAATATCCAAACAACGAAGCAAGCATTCAGATAAGCAAAAAGAGAGAACTCAGAAACAACAACAGTGTTTTCAGAACATTCTCATCACTAAACAAATGCTAAAGACGCAAATACCAGGAAGCTAGCATCACCATCATCGTGTTCCCTCCGCCTTGGACGCCTGAGAAGCGCCACCGTCCACTCCGTTCCAAACTCCTCTCAGAAAAAAAACCCTAAAGGTATTGTCCTCCTTCCTTTTTTACACCTCACATACACAAATAACACATAAAGATAAGTATATGTAAAAGTTCAAGAACATGCATGAATCCAGAACCCTAAAATGCGATAAAGCGAATAATACCTTTTTATCACCACATGAGAAATCGTGGAAAGATAAGGGTGGAGGTAGCGTCTGGCGGCCTAAGGCATGGGGAAGTCAGAAGCCTTGGTTTGAGAAAGCATGAAGAGGCGACGAAGAAGAAAGAAAAGCAGCGCCGCTCACAAAATGCTTGTAACCCTAATTCTGAAACAAATGCTTGAAACCCTAACAAAAAAACATTGTCAATTGACATTGGGATTTCGCCCCTTCCAACCCCTAAGCCCAATTCTAATTCTGGCGTTGTACCCCCTCTTTCTGTTCTCTTTTTGATTTCACCTTGGGCCAAGTGTGTAACTTAAGGCCCACATAACTTTTTTTAATATTTTTAAACCAACATTTCTTAATTTTCATTTTCTTTTATAACCTAATTCTTTTTTTTTTTGTTAAATAATATGTTAATTTTTCATGTAAAAATGTTACTAATACTTTTTATTACACTTAAAATATGTAAATATTAGATTTTATTAAGTTAATTAATTTTAAAACTTTTGTTTAATTAATCTTATACAAGTTTCTAAAAAACATTAACAAAAACACAAAAATAATATTAACACTTAATAAATACATTAGGTTAACATTTTGGTCACTTGTAAATAATCATATGCATTTCACAATACTTTTATTTCTCTTTTGTCCTTATACTTTGCTATATTTTACATTGAGAATGCGACGATTCGATTTGGTTGTAAATAATATTGGACACTACTATCCTGATAAGACTCATCCCCATTTGTAAACATTTGTACCCCCATCCCCGGATACTTATTTGTAATAGCTTAGACTTTAAATTCCCGCAATTTATCGCTTTCTATATACTGTATAGTAATTAGGGTTTGTATGCGAAGATTCAAAATCAACCGCTAGATAACCTAATACAAGATAAATGCATGAAAATCAATACACCATTCACACTTGCACCTCTAGGATAACCTCTCTTGTTGCCTCGGAAAAATGCAATCATGTCCCTCGAGCATGAGACACTCTAGCAAATGTCCCTTTGATAAACAAAGATCGTTAGTCCCTCGATGACCCTCGATGTCGCCTTCGATAAAACGATCTCGTCCCTTACAAAATTGCAAGAGCGTCTCACAAGTTGCCTTCAATGATTCTAAACGATGACCCACGCTCGTCTCGTTAAACATCCTAACGCAAGGTTGTTCATCAAACACAATGGTGAAACAACATTGTTAAAAGGGTTAAAAAACATAAGAAAGATCTTTGAGTAAAATAGGGTAGACAACTCTTAGTTACTTGATCAAACTTGCAAAACATCCTTGCCGTTTTTCAAACACACATCTCCATACAATTTCAAAACAAAATTTCAAAAAAACATTGAATTATCTTTTCAAAAATACATACATCTTTGTATATACTCAAACATGAGTCATTACAAAGGTTGCCTAGACAAGGCATCTTTTTCAAAACATTTTCAAAACCACACACAAAGCACCATTTCAAACAATTGAAAAGCAAAGGCAAGTGATCTAAAACAAGTAACTAAGAGCCCATGGATAACCATGGATGAAAAGGGTGCTAGCACCTTCCCTTTTCATAATCTACCCCCCGAACCCACGAAAACATCTCAAAGGTCTTTCTTGTGCTTTTTGACCTTTCCTTAGGATAAATAAAAAGTCGGTGGCGACTCTTGCTAAACCGAACAAGTGCGAATACAACCGCAAAACCTCAAGTCAGTTCTCCCACCGTATCATAGATGGCTATCCCTTACACACACCCACACTCACAAATGCAGGTACCCATCCACTCCGGATTCCATGGGTGACTATTCTGCTTTAGCCTTCGATAACTCTGAAGATTTGGTCAATCAGGCCGAGTATGAAGTTGACGAAGATTGTGAAGTGCCGGGAGAGTTAGCCAGACTTTTGCAACAAGAAGAGAGGGCTATTCTGCCTCATGAAGAGTTGTTAGAAACCATCAACTTGGGGACAGAGGAAGACAGGAAAGAAGTAAAAGTGGGTGCCAACCTGGAACCAAATGTCAAGGAGCGCTTAGTGCAATTGTTGAACGAATATGTTGAAATATTCGCCTGGTCTTATGAAGACATGCCAGGGTTAGACACAGATATCGTGGTTCACCATCTCCCTACAAGAGAAGAATGTCCACCGATCAAGCAAAAGGTGCGCCGAATGAGGCCTGACATGTCTGAGAAAATCAAGGCTGAAGTAATGAAGCAGTTCAACGCTGGCTTTCTGGCTGTTACCTCCTATCCCCAATGGGTTGCTAACATTGTGCCCGTACCTAAGAAGGACGACAAAGTCAGAATGTGCGTGGACTATCGGGATTTGAACAGGGCTAGCCCCAAAGATAATTTCCCGCAACCGCATATCGACATCTTGGTTGACAACACAACTCAGCATAAGGTATTTTCCTTCATGGATGGATTCTCGAGATATAACCAGATCAAAATGGCCCCCGAGGACATGGAGAAAACTACCTTTGTCACGCAATGGGGTACTTTCTGCTACAAGGTGATGCCGTTCGGACTGAAGAACGCAGGGGAAACCTATCAACGCGCCATGGTAGCTTTGTTTCATGATATGATACATCATGAGATCGAAGTTTACGTAGACGACATGATAGCTCGATCACAGACAGAAGAAGAACACCTTGAACATTTGCAAAGGCTGTTTGCCAGGTTGAAGGAGTATAAGCTCAGACTGAACCCAAGTGTGATACGGTGGGAGAACTGACTTGGGATTTTGCGTTTGTGTTCGTAAATGTTTCGGTTTAGCAAGAGTCGCCGCCGACTTTTTATTTTATCCTAAGGAAAGGTCAAAAAGCACAGGAAAGACCTTTGAGATGTTTTCTTGGGTTCGGGGAGTAGATTATAGAAAGAGAAGGTATTAGCACCCTTTCTATCCATGGTTATCCATGGGCTCTTAGTTACTTACTTAGATCACTTGCTTTGTATTTCTATTGTTTGAAATGGTGCTTTTCAATTGTTTGAAATGGTGCTTTGTGTGTGATTTTGGAAAATGTTTTGAAAAGAGGCCATCGTTGTGGCAACATTTGTAATGATTCTTGTTTGAATGTATACAAAGGTGTTTTTGTCTTTTGAGAGGTTTTCAATGTTTGAAAGTAGGCTTTTGAAATTGTGTTGTGGAGTGTGTTTTGAAAAGTAGCAAGGATGTTTTTGCAATTTTGATCAAGTAACTAAGAGCTATCTACCCTATTTTACTCAAAGATCTTTCTTATATTCTTAACCCTTTTAACAGTGTTGCTTCACCATTGTATTTGGTGAACAACCTTGTGTTAGGATGTTTAACGGGACAGACGTGGGTCATCGTATAGACCATGATAGCAATTGTGTCAAGTATCTTTGGCAATTTTCTTGAGGGACTTGATCATTTTGTTTAGGCAACTCAGATAGCGTCATCAAGGGACTATGATCTTTTTGTTTGTTTTTGTTTTGCCAAAGTACTCAACATGCAACCGTGGCCCATTTTTTGAAGGCAACAAGTGGATGAAACCCTAGGGGTGCAAGTGTGTATTGTGTTTGTTTTTCATGCATGTTATCTTGGATTAGGTCAAACTAATTGTTGGTTTTATTTGCATACCAACCCTAGATCTAACATGGCATAATTGAAAGCTTTTAAATGTGCGAGAATTTAAATGCTACACTATTACAACATGATATAGGGAGGGGGTACAAATTTGAATTGGGGATATTTTGACAAGAAAATAAACTCTAAGTTATTACAACCATATCGAATGTACAAGATACAATATTTAACTGTACAATAATTGAAATAAATACAATAAATAAATGTAAATAAAATGTATTATGCCAAAATGTTTTAGTATGTAAAAAGTAATTTTTCAATGTGAAAAGTAAAATAAAGAAGGTCAATTTTAATTATTTTTCCTATTTAGGGCAAGAAACCCTAATTCTTAATAAATAAAATTATTTATTAATTATGTGCAATAATATGCTAATTTATAAAAAAAATAAAAGTATATTGTAAAATAATGACATTTTTGGTCCAAAATAATAATAAAAATGGAAATGTAACATTTTTTGTATTTTTGACCTAATTATTGAATAAGATAAAATATATAAGTACATTTATACATTAAGTATATTAAATGTGTAAAAAATTGAAATAAATTATTTACAAAAATGTATATATTTTAAGAAAATATTTTCAAATATGTATAAAAATAAAAATGAAAATAAACATATTTTTTACATTATTTTTAGATTTAAACAAAATGACATAAAGTATTTAAACATTTTTATGGTGAAAATAAATAAAATAAATACCAAATAAATGCAAAAAATTATAAAAATATTTTTGGATCATTTTTTATATTTGAAAATAAAATATCAAAGTCAGAAAAGAAAATAAAAATGCAAAAATATTAAAATATAAGAAAATGGGCCAGGGGGTGTGAAACTGAAAATGGGGGTGCCAAAAGTAGGAAGTAGTCAGGCCCAGCCCAGCTACTTCATCTTCTTCCTCTGTCCAACAGAATTTGAAAAAACGCGCGCTAGCTACCCCAACTTGTATCTCCTGATTCTTTGATCTTTTGACAAAACTCAAAACATGAAACTTGTAGAGCATCAAATAACGAATCTAACCATATAAAAAACTTGGATTAACTCTCAAAGACCAGAGAGAATTTCTCTGGCCCTAATTTCTAACCTAGTTTTTTCAGAAAGTTCATGAGTGAAATTCTCTCAGCACGATTAATGTAAATGAAAACTAAGCATATGTATGGATTCAGGGCTATGAGTACAACATATTTCATTCACAAACCTAAGCCTAATCATTCCTAGATAGAGAGATATAAGTCCATGAAATACCTGTTTCAGTTGACTTCGAGTTGGATAATGTATCAACCTTCAATGGTGTTTGAGCTTCTGTTGAGCTTGCCTGAGGTCCAAGGAAGCTTCTCCAATGCTTGGCTTGCTTTGAAACAACTTGAATCGTGCTGTAGAACTCAACCTGCAGAGCTTTGAAATGAAAATGGCAAAGTGTGTTAGAGGTGTTGCAGCTTGCAATGGGGGCCTGGGATAGTTCAGGTGAGTTGATTGGAAAGTTTTGGAACTATCTTGGGACAAAACGCACGATGGAATTTTGTTGTGGCTTGCAAAACGCAGAACCTGCCCTGTTTTGCAGAAAAATAGTGATTCTGAGTATGGGGAGGTATGAGTGATGAAAGGGTCGTGCTTTAGGCTTGTTGGGATGTATGGAACTTGTTCACAATGTTCTTTTAAGCTTGTGTTAACAGATATCAGAGATCCCTTATGTTTTACCACTTTTCTTCTACTTGAAGCAAAAGAATGGAAATGATGTTATAGCCCTGTACCAGCCCTCCTATCATGCTACAACTTTTGTTCTTGGTTACTGGAATTAGTGGACTTGATCTTGCCTCAAAGATCTGGCCCCCATGCCTCAAGGATTTGGTTTTGACATAAAGTGAAATTAGGCAAAAATGGCAATTTGCCTTTTTCTACTTAAGGCTTAATCTTGTGTATAATGTCCAAGTGAACAAAAAAAAAGGCTTAGACTGATGGATTGGCATTAAATTATGGAGTGCAAATTGGTTTTGAGGCCTGTAATGTTGAACCAAGCTAGCTAGATCAGAATTGCAAGTTGTTATGAACATGTGTTGGCCATGGACAAAAGTGAGTTTTTGCCAACTTCAAGCATTTGATTCTCTCTAACCACAAGGGTGTTTGAGGAGTTCTTGGACAATTTGGAAAGCTTAGAACATTTACTACAATTCCTCTTTGTAATGCAACTTGAAAATCCAAGTGTAACTATGTGAAAAATGGTCAAGAAGATGGGTCAAAATCCTGCCTAAATTAGGGCAAATTTTCTCTAAGTTAAAAGTTTTAGGTACCCTTGTTCCAAAAATCATAACTTGAGATACAAGCTTCTTTTGAGAAAACTTTGTGAATCAAAGTTGTATACTTTGTGATGGACTACAACTTTCATGTTACAAGTTTTGTTTTAATCCAATTGAATCTTGGTGAAAAAATGGGACAAAGTTAGGAAAAAATAAGAAAATTTCATAACTTAGAAAAATTCTAAGTTATGAAATTTTTTCCATTTTAAACCCTAATTTGCATTTTTGGGTTTCTTGATGAACAAGTTTCATAATTTGACATGTCTTGATGAAAAATAACTCTTGGCACTTGATTTTGACCAAAAAGTCAAAGTTTGACTTTTCAGTAAACAGTCAAATTTTGATCAGTTGACTGAAAAATTCATCTGTCAATCCTATGCATTTGAGATCTTTTGAACTTGTTGAATGGGTCAAGATAATGTCATTGATTCCTTGAGTCCATATGTGGGCTTGATTTGCCATTGGTTAGGTCAAATAGTCAAAAATTGCCTTTGTGAAATCAAAACCCTAAAAATGACGATTTTGCCCTTTTGGTGATCTGATCAAATTTCTTGTGGAATTGTGATCCAAACTTGGTCAAATGGTTCATATGTGTTCATAATGTTGATGTGGGTCAAATTTCATGAGGTTTGACTGACAATTGGCCACAGTTGACTTTTTCCCCAATACAGTTGATTTCTAGGTCAACTGTCCAATTGACTGGGTAAAGATTTGAATCAAGGCTTGAAACTTGGTATGGGCAAACTTGTGAATCCAAAATGAAGCATGAAAGTCAATTTGGGTATTGTAGGTCAAAATATCCTTGTGTAAACTCAAACCCTAATTTGGGTTAACAGTGCAAGGAGGGGTCTTGAGCAGAGCAAACCCTGGCTTGACCCTGAATTCCAAGAGTCTTGTGATGAGAAAGTGTTGATGAAATGAGAGGGGAAATTTTGGGGTACAACAGTTTCCCCTGTTCAATCTTCTTGAACCTGAAGAGTTAGATTGGCAAGTTTGCCTTTCGCGACTCGAAGGTAAAAGAGGATTGGACACTAGAGTGCCCATAAATTTGCACTCGTCCAAACATAGGTGCGGGAATGGGCTTAAAGATGCCATTTGGAGATGGCAGAAACTTGCTGGAGATGGGCTTAAAGATGCCATCCAAGAACCTTTGTTGAATTGCCATGCTATAGGCCAAAAGAATGAGTATCAAAATGGTATCCGTGTCTGGAATGCACTTGAACTGTATCGGGAGACTGAGTTTGTATGAGCAAAAGAATGGCGTCCACGTCTGGGGCGTATCTGAGCTGTAACTGTGTTTTAATGTTGAATGAATATCAGAATAACTGTCGTGTCTGGAGTGTATCTGTATTGTATCCGGGTAACAGAGAAATATCTGTGTATGAAGTAACTGTGTGCTGGGGATAAACTTTGAATGAGTGACAGAATTGCAACCGCGTCTGGAGCGTATCTGGACTGTATCTGAAGTTGAGATCTGTATGAGTAGTAGAATGACTTCCGTGTCTGGAGTGTATTTGTACTGTAACTGGGATCTGAATGAATGACAGAATGACTTCCGTGGCGACTGCACTAAGGGAATCAAACCGCTGGTGTAAGGGTCAGAATGGCATCAGTGTCTGGAGAATATCTGAACTTGAGGTTGATAATTGAATCTGAATGAGAGATAGAATGGCCGCCGTGTCTGGAGCGTATCTAGTCTGTATCGGATTGCTGAAGTCTGAATAAGTAGTAGAATGACCGCCGTGTCTGGGGTGTATCTGTACTGTATTTGACTTGAAACTCTGAATGAGTAATAGAACGACCGCCTTATCTGGGGTGTATCCATACTGTATCTGAATAATTGTTAATGATAGTCTTTTAATCTTATCCTGAAAAGGATAAAATGTTAGCTAAAACTCAAAGTTATGTTGCATGATATGTATGATGCAATGAACTGTATTTCATCAATGTTTATGATATATGAATGTAATGGTTATGCATGTAAGCTGAGTAGTCATCTTGTTGAGGAAGATAAAATCCGGATAGCTAGAGATAACAAAATCTTTGACTGCTTCCAGGGAAAATAAATCCTTGCCCGATGCTGAGGATTCAAAAATCTTTGATTGTTGAAGATGAGAAAACCTGGCTGACTGGTTGGAGAATAAGGGTAACTCTGGAAATCTCTATTGGGGAGTCAAAACCTGGGAGACTTCTGCTGGAGAAATGAGACTGAGAATCTTCAATCTGCTGGAAAATAAATCTGTGGGGAAATGCTCACTATTCTGGCTCCGCCGGGGATAGGATTTTCAGGGTTTTTGGGCTCCACTAGGGATCTTGAAACTTGATTTTGATGGGAATTTTGAAATTTAGCTCAGCTGGGGAATCAAGCTTTAGAAAGCAATTGCTTTGCTGAGGATCCTGAAGTTTAACTCCGTTGGGGAAACATACTCCAAATTTTAGTTTTTGTTGAGGATCCGAATGATGTATCCTAGGGGATTTCTTCTGAAATGACATAAAGATATCTTCCTACACCTTCAACCTATCAGTAATTATCTTTTTTCAATTTCGTTTTATTTGTAAGCAGTGATTATGTTCAAATGCATATGCCTATTTAATAAAACATTGGACGTTTTCAAATAAAACATAAGTGTAAAAAAGAAAAGAAAGGCAAGCAAATTTTGGCACTTCGAAGTATCTTTTGTGAGTATCTTTATACAAAGGAGATAGACATCCTAGTAAGAGAATGTTGTCGCAAAAATTGGGAAATTTTTATACAAAAGAAAGATGGCTATGTGTAACAATTCCATGGGATTCCCATTCTGCTATAGCCTTCACGACTCTGAATATCTTGTCCATTCACTACTTCGTCCGCCGATGACTAGATTGATCAGAAGCTCGGAGCTTGTTGATGAAGAGATTATTCTTTAAAGTGATCTGACGAGACACCGTCATACGCTTTAATTCCCTAATTTTTGCCTGAACCGCCCTTTCGGGTTTTCGGTTCACCGGGATGCCCATTTTTGCCCAAGTCGCCCTTTCGGGTTTTCAACTTGCCGGGTCATTTTATGCGTAGTATCTTTTGACTATGTCTGCGTTTGCAGGGTGTGGCAAGTCATCGCCGTCCATGGTGGTCAGAATCATTGCCCCACCAGAAAAGATGCTCTTGATTACAAATGGTCCTTCGTAAGTAGGAGTCCACTTGCCCCTGGGATCACTTTGCGGTAGTATGATCCGCTTTATTACAAGATCTCCGACTTGATATACTTGGCGCCTGACTTTCTTGTTAAAAGCCTTGATCATGCACTTTTGATACGCCTGACCATGACAAACAGCAGTAAGTCGTTTCTCGTTGATCAAATTGAGTTGATCAAGCCGGGTCTGAATCCAATCGTCTTCACTCAAACCGACGTCCTTCATAATCCTTAAAGAAGTAATCTAAACTTTCATGGGTAGGACAACCTCCATGCCATACACCAAAGAAAATGGGGTTGCCCCTGTTGAAGTACGCGTCGTGGTACGATATCCATGCAGAGCAAACGGTAACATCTCATGCCAGTCTTTGTAGGTAACTGTCATTTTTTGAATGATCTTCTTGATATTTTTGTTCGCGGCTTCAACAACACTGTTCATCTTCGGCCGATAGGGAGATGAATTGTGATGATAAATCTTGAACTGTTCGCATAGAGCGGTGATCATAGTATTGTTCAGATTTGTACCGTTGTCTGTGATGATCCTGTCGGGGACACCATACCGGCATATGAGGTTCTGCTTGATGAAACGGGCAACCACATTCTTTGTAACAGAGGAAAAGGAAGTTGCTTCGACCCACTTGGTAAAATAATCAATAGCGACCAAGATGAAGCGATGTCCATTGGACCCCGTGGGCTTGATCTCTCCAATCATGTCAATGCCCCACATTGTGAATGGCCAAGGAGCTGTCAGAATGTTGAGAGGAACAAGAGGAATATGTACCTTGTCGGCGTAGACTTGGCATTTGTGGCAAGTACGGGAATGTTGGTGACAATCAGCTTCCATAGTAGACCAGTAGTAGCCTTCCCTTAGAATCTTTTTAGCCATCGTATGTCCGCTCAAGTGAGTGCCAAATGTGCCACTGTGTACCTCAGTCATGATCAACTCTGCTTCGGCTTTGTCCATGCATCGGAGTAAAACACAATCATGGCTGCGCTTATAAAGGATGCCATTGCTTAGGAAGAACTTGGCAGCAAATCTCCTTAAGAACTTTTTGTCATTGACGGATGCTCCTTCAGGGTATTCTCTAGTCTGGAGATACCTTTTGATTTCATGAAACCAGGGTTGTTCCACTACTTCTTTGGTATTAATCTCATGACAGTGCACAGGTTCGTCCATTCGCTCGATGGTAATTTGGGGAGCCTCGTTATCCCAGTTGAGTTTAAACCTGGAAGACATTGTAGCCAGAGCATCTGCTAGCTGGTTTTCTTCTTACGGGAAGTGATCGAAAGTAATCTGCTCGAAATGAGGCAACAATGTCAGGACATGTTCTTTGTATGGGATAAGATTAGGATGTTTGGTGTCCCACTCTCCTTTAACTTGACTGATAACCAAAGCCGAGTCCCCAAATACGACCAAAGATTTGATCCCCAGGTCTATAGCAGCCTTGAGACCAAAGATGCAAGCTTTGTATTCGGCCATGTTGTTGGTACAGTTGAAACAAAGTCGGGCAGTGAAGGGTGTATGGCAACCCTTTGGAGAAATGAGTACCGCTCCGATACCGTTTCCAAGTGCATTTGAAGCGCCATCAAAGTATAGGGTCCATCGGGATCCTTGTTCAGGTCCGTCATACAGTCTGCTACCTTCAATGTTGTCCAATGTCATGATGTCCTCGTCAGGGAAGTCGAATCTCATAGATTGGTAATCTTCGACAGCTTGGTGAGCTAGATGGTCAGCTAGTACACTCCCCTTTATAGCTTTTTGGGTAGTATACTGGATGTCATATTCTGTCAGGATCATTTGCCATCTAGCAATTCTTCCAGATAAAGCAGGCTTCTCGAAGATATACTTGATCGGATCCATCTTGTAAATCAGCAAAGTGGTATGAGTCAACGTATACTGCCTTAGCTGGCGAGCAGCCCATACCAAAGCGCAACAAGTTTTCTCGAGCAATGAGTAGCCAGTCTGACAGTCGGTAAACTTTTTTCTAAGGTAATAAATGGCATGCTCTTTTCGGCCAGACTCGTCATGTTGGCCCAGTACGCACCCCATTGAGTTATCCAAAACAGTCAGATACATGATCAACGGTCTTCCTTCGACGGGTGGCATTAGAATAGGAGGTTCTAGTAAGTACTCCTTGATCTTATCAAAAGCAACTTGACAATCATCGTTCCATTCAACTACCTGATCTTTCTTTAACAGTTTGAAAATTGGCTCACAGGTAGACGTCAGGTGAGAGATGAACCTGGCGATATAGTTTAAGCGTCCCAAGAATCCTCTAACCTCCTTTTCAGTGCGGGGGGCATGCATTTCTTGTATAGCTTTTACTTTAGCTGGATCAACCTCAATGCCCTTGTTGCTGACAATAAATCCCAGGAGTTTACCAGACCTAACTCCAAAAGTGCACTTGCTTGGATTCAGTCGGAGTTTATACTCTTTCAACCTGGCAAACAGTTTTTGCAAATGATTAAGGTGTTCTTCTTCTGTTTGTGATCGAGCTATCATGTAGTCTACGTAAACTTCGATCTCATGATGTATCATATCATGAAATAAAGCTACCATGGCGCGTTGATAGGTTGCCCCTGCGTTCTTCAGTCTGAACGGTATCACTTTGTAGCAGAAGGTACCCCATTGTGTAACAAAGGTTGTTTTCTCCATGTCCTCGGGGGCCATTTTGATTTGGTTATATCCCGAGAATCCGTCCATGAAAGAAAACACCTTGTGCTGATCTGTGTTGTCAACTAAGATGTCGATATGTGGCAGCGGAAAATCATCTTTAGGGCTAGCCCTGTTCAAATCCCGATAGTCTACACACATCTTTAGGGATAAAACAAAAAAATTTGTACACCCGGAAAGTTGAAAACTCGAAGGGGCGATTTGGGCAAAAAAGGGTTTCCCGGTGGATCGAAAACCCGAAAGGGCGGTCCAGGCAGAAGTTAGGGAATTAAAGCGTATGACTATGTCTCGTCAGATCACTTTAAGAACAATCTCTTCACCAACAAGCTCCAAGCTTCTGATCAATCTAGCCATCAACGGACGAAGCAGCGAATGGACAAGATATTCAGAGTTGTGAAGGCTATAGCAGAATGGGAATCCCATGGAATTATTACACATAGCCATCTTTCTTTTGTATAAAATTTTTCAATTTTTACGACAATATTCTCTTACTAGGATGTCTGTCTCCTTTGTACAAAGATACTCGCAAAAATTAATACAAATATACTTCAAAGCGTAGAAATTCGTTTGCCTTTCTTTTCTTTTTACACTTATGTTTTATTTGAAAACGTCCAATGTTTTGTTAAATAGGCATACGCATTTGAATATAATCACTACTTACAAATGAAACGAAATTGAAAAAGGATAATTATTGATAGGTCGAAAGTGTAGGAAGATATTTTGGCGCCATGTCAGAGGAAATCCCCCTACGATACATCATTTAGATCCTCAATAAAGCTAAATTTCGGAGTATATTTCCCCAGCGGAGTTAAACTTCAAGATCCCTAGTGGAGCCAGAATGGTGAGTATTTCCCCCACAGATTTATCTCCCAGCAAGATCGAAGACTCTCGGTCCCATTTCTCTAAGGCTTCAATTCCCCAGAAGAGATTTTCAGAGTTTCCCCTATATCCCAGGAAAGTCATGAAGGGTTCTCATTCCCCACAGAAGTTGTCAGAGGCCTTGTTAATCCCTAGCATCGGTCAAGGATTTACTTCCCCCGACGACAATCAAAGATTTCATTACCTCCAGTTACCAAGGATTTATTTTCCTCAGCAAGACAGCTACTCAGCTTGCACGCATAACCATTACATTCATATATCATAAACATCGATGAAGTACAGTTCATTGCATCGTACATATCATGCAACATAACTTTATGTTTTTAGCTAACATTTTACCCTTTTCAGGATAAGATAAAAAGGCTATTGTTAACAATTATTCAGATACAGTACAGATACACCCCAGACACGGCGGTCATTCTACTACTCATCCTGACTTCAACAATCAGATACAGACTATATACGCTCCAGACACGGCAACCATTCTATCTCTCAGTCAGATTCTCAACTCAAAGTTCAGATACGCTCCAAACACGGATGCCATTCTGGCCCTTACACCAGCAGTTTGATTCTCCTCAGTGCAGTCGCCACGGAAGTCATTCTGCCACTTATTCAGATCCCAGTTACCGTCTCAGATACACTCCAGACATGGAAGTCATTCTGCTACTCATACAGATCTCAACTTCAGATACAGTCCAGATACGCACCAGACACGGTTGCCATTCTGTCACTCATTCAGAATTTATCCCCAGCACACAATTGCTCCGCATACAGATGTTTCTCTGTTACCCATTCAGAATACAGATACACTCCAGACACGGCAGTTATTCTGATATTCATTCAAAGTCTCAAATACAGTTACAGCTCAGATACGCTCCAAGCACGGACGCCATTCCTTTGCTCATACAGACTCAGTCTCCAGATACAGTTCAAGTGCATTCCAGACACGGATACCACTTTGATACTCATTCTTCTGACCTATAACATTGCATTTCAACAAACATTCTTGGATGGCATCTTTAAGCCCATCTCCAGCAAGATTCTACCAACACCAAATGGCATCTTTAAGCCCATTCCCTCAACATTATTTTGACAAGTGCAAATTTGCAGGCACTCTAGTGTCCAATCCTCTTTTACCTTCAAGTCGCGAAAGGCAAACTTGCCAATCTAACTCTTCAGGTTCAAGAAGATTGAACAGGGGCAACTGTTGTACCCCAAAATTTACCCTCTCATTTCATCAACATTTTCACAATCACAAGACCCTTGGAACTCAAGATCAAACTAGGGTTTGCCTTGCTCAAGACACCTCCTTGCACTGTTGACCCAAATTAGGGTTTGAGTTTACACAGGGATGTTTTGACCTACAATGCCCAAGGTGACTTTCATACTTCATGTTGGACTCACAAATTTGCCCATACCAAGTTTCAATCCTTGATTCAAATTTTTGCCCAATCAATTGGACAGTTGACCTAGAAATCAACTATATTGGGGAAAAAGTCAACAGTGGCCAATTGACAGTCAAACCTCATGAAATTTGACCCACATCAACATTATAAACTCATATGACCCATTTGATCAAGTTTGGATCACAATTCCACAAGAAATTTGATCAGATCACCAAAAGGGCAAAATGGTCATTTTTAGGGTTTTGACTGCACAAAGGCAATTTTTGACTGTTTGACCTGGCCAATGGAAAATCAAGCTCACACATAGACTCAAGAACTCAATGACATTGTCTTGACCCATTCAACAAGTTCAAAAGATCTCAAATGCATAGGATTGACAGATGAATTTTTCAGTCAATTGATCAAAATTTGACTGTACACTGAAAAGTCAAACTTTGACTTTTTGGTAAAAATCAAGTGCCAGGAGTTATTTTTCATCAAGACATGTCAAATTATGAAACTTGTTCATCAAGAAACCCAAAAATGCAAATTAGGGTTTAAAATGGAAAATTTTCATAACTTGGAAATTTTCTAAGTTATGAAATTTTCTTATTTTTTCCTAACTTTGTCCTTTTTTTTCACCAAGATGCAAATGGATTCAAAGAAAACTTACAACATGAAAGTTGTAGTCCATCACAAAGTCTACAACTTTGATTCACAAAGTTTTCTTAAAATAAGCTTGTATCTCAAGTTATGATTTTTGGAACAAGGGTACCTAAAACTTTTAACTTAGAGAAAATTTGCCCTAATCTAGGCAGGATTTTGACCCATCTTCTTGGCCACTTTTAACATAGTTCCACTTGGAGTTTCAAGTTGAATTTCAAATATGGATTACAGTACATGTTCCAAGCTTTCCAAATTGTCCAAGAACTCCTCAAACACCCTTGTGGTTAGAGAGAATCGAATGCTTGAAGTTGGCAAAAACTCACTTTTGTCCATGGCCAATGCATGTTCATACAAACTTGCATTTTCAAATCAGCATGTTTGGTGCTAGCTTGCAGGCCTCAAAACCAACTTGTACTCCATAATTTAATGCATATCCATTGAGTTAAGGTTTTGTTTTGGTCATTAGGGCATTGTACACAAGATTAAGCCCTAAATGGTAAAAGGTATATTGCCATTTTTGCAAAAGGTTACTTTATGTCAAAACACTAAGCATTGAGCCTTGAACAAAATCTGAGACTGCAAACCAAATCCATGAATTGTAGGGGCCAAGAGTGTTGTGTGCAGGGTGATAGGAGGGTATGTACAAGGCTATAACATCATTTCCACACTTTTGCTTAAAAAAGAAGAAAAGTTGCAAAACATAGACCATCTCTCATATCTCTTAAGACAAGCTTACACAAACATTGTAGACAAGTTTCATACTTCCCAACAAACCAGAAACATGACCCCTTCATCACTCAAACCTACTCATACTCAAAACCTCCATTTTTCTGCAAAACAGAGTCAGTTCTGCATTTTGCAAGCCATGACCAAATTCCATCGTGCGTTTTGTCCAAAGATAGTTCAAACACCTTTCAATCAACTCACCTGAACTATCCCAGGCCCCCATTGCAAGTTGTAACACCTCTAACACACTTTGCCATTTTTGTTTCAAAGCTCTGCAGGTTGAGTTCTGCAGCACGATTCAAGCTGTTTCAAAATAAGCCAAGCATTGGAAAAGCTTCCTTGGACCTCAGGCAAGCTCAAAAGAAGCTCAAACACCATTGAAGGTTGATATATTGTCCAGCTCGAAGTCAACTGAAACAGGTATTTCATGGACTTCTATCTCTCTATCTAGGAATGGTTAGGCTTAGGTTTGTGAATGAAATATGTTGTACTCATAGCCCTGAAGCCATACATATGCTTAGTTTTCATTTACATTAATCGTGCTAGGAGAATTTCACTCATGAACTTTCTGAAAAAACTAGGTTAGAAATTAGGGCCAGAGAAATTCTCTCTGGTTTTTGAGAGTTAATCCAAGTTTTTTACATGGTTGGATTCGTTGTTTAATTCTCTACAATGTTCATGTTATGAGTTTTATCAAAAAATCAAAGAATCAGGAGATAACCATTGATGTGCAGAGGCGCGTGTTTTTGTGAACAAGAGGAAGAAGAAGAAGTCTGACTGGGCTGGGTCTGGTTGTTTTCACTTCTAACACCCCACTTTTCAGTTTACACCCCCCTGGCCCATTTATTTGAATATTTATCATTTTGATATTTTTATTTTTTATTCTGACTTTATTATTTTTTGTCTAAATATAAAAATGCCAAAAAATTATTTTCTATATTTTTCATGTTTATTTGATATTTATTTTTATTTTACTAAGTATAAATATGTAAATAAACTATTTTCTTTTTAATAAAACTCAAAAATAATACAAAAAAAAATACTTATTTTCATTTATCATTTCTATTTATATTTGAGAACATTTCCTTGAAAATACCCATTTTTGTAAATAATTAATTTTTATCTTTGTATATATATATATATATATATATATATATATATATATATATATATATATATATATATATATATATATATATATATATATATATATATATATATATATATATATATATATATATATATATATATATATATATATATATATATATATATATATATATATATATATATATATATATATATATATATATATACTCATATACTTGTTTTATTAAATAAATTAGGTCGAGAAATACAAAAATACTACATTTTCATTTTATTAAAATTTTGTACTAAAAATATCATTTTCATAATATACCTTTATTTTTTTGTATAAATTAGTATATTATTGTATATAATATTATTTATTAAGAATTAGGGTTTTTGCCCTAAATAGGAAAATAACTAAAATTGACCCTTTTTTTATTTATTTACATTTCACATTGAAAAAATACTTTTCACATACATAAAGATCTTTTTTTTTTTGCATAATACATTTTATTTGATATTTGTTTAATTGTATTTATTTAAATATTAAATAGTGCCTATACATTCAATATGGTTGTAATAACTTAGAACTTATTTTTTTGTCAAATACTCCCAATTCAAATTTGTACCCCCCTCCCTATATCATGTTGTAATAATGTAGCATTTAAATTCTCGCACATTTAAAAGCTCCCAAATTATGTCATGCTTAGACTTAGGGTTTGTATGCGAAATAAAATCAACAACTAGCTTGACCTAATCCAAGATAAACATGCATGAAAAACAAACACAATGCACACTTACACCCCTAGGGTTTCATCCACTTGTTGCCTTCAGAAATGGGCCATGGTTGCATGTCAAGCACTTTGGCAAAACAAAAACAAAACAAAAGATCATAGTCCCTCGATGACGCTATCTGAGTTGCCTAAACAAAATGATCAAGTCCCTCAAGAAAATTTCCAAAGATACTTGACACCATTGCTATCATGGTCTATACGATGACCCGCGCCTGTCCCGTTAACATCCTAACACAAGGTTGTTCACCAAATACAATGGTGAAACAACACTGTTAAAAGGGTTAAAAACATAAGAAAGATCTTTGAGTAAAATAGGGTAGATAGATCTTAGTTACTTGATCAAAAGCTTGCAAAACATCCTTGCTATTTTCAAAACACACTTCACAACACAATTTCAAAACCCCGCTTTCAAACATTGAAAACTTTTCAAAAGACAAAAACACCTTTGTATACATTCAAACAAGAATCATTACAAAGGTTGTCACAACGATGGCCTCTTTCCAAAACATCTTTCAAAATCACACACAAAGCACCATTTCAGACAATTGAAAAGCACCATTTCAAACAATTGAAATGCAAAGCAAGTGATCTAAGCAAGTAACTAAGAGCCCATGGATAACCATGGATAGAAAGGGTGCTAACACCTTCCCTTTCTATAATCTACTCCCCGAACCCAGGAAAACATCTCAAAGGTTTTTTCCTGTTCTTTTTGACCTTTCCTTAGGATAAAATAAAAAGTCGGTGGCGACTCTTGCTAAACCGAAACATTTGCGAACATAAAAATGCAAAATCCCAAGTCAGTTCTCCCACTGTATCACACCAGTGAAAGGGAAAATTGTGATAGTACAAGGAGAAGAGGAGTACATGGTGAGCCACCTCAACTCTTTCCGATATGTAGAAATGGATGGGGAGTTCATTGAGACCCCATCTCAGCATTTTGAAGAGGTTCCCCAGACGCTGGCATCAACTGAGACTGTGGTTGAAGATCCACCCATGAAGATGGCTTCCTTCAAGGATGCCCGGGCTGTTGTCGAGAAAGGTGGGTGTGCAAATTAAGGTCAACTCCCTGATTTTGCACAGAAGACTAACAAGTTTGGTTTGGGTTTCACTGCAGAAGCTCAAAAGGCTGTTCGGAATGCACGGATCAGAAGACCTCCCCTGTTCATCAGCAATTCGGGAGTGAATGCCATTGAAGATGATGTTGAAGAGTCTGAGTTCGACAGTTGGATCTATCCTACTATTGATGGTGGACTAAGCAACTGGACAGCAAAAGACTTCATCCCAATTTCTTTTGTTACCCAGTAATGAGACTTTTGTTTTGAATTTGTAACAAACAATGTTTTAAACTTTACGGCCCGGTGTCTTACCCGGGGCACCGTGGCTTCATTTGTGAGGGCTTTATGTGTGTCATCTACATATATCATTAATAAAAGCATTGGACATTTTCTTGCATTTCAAAATTTTGCGCTCCTTGTCTTTCTTTTATTATATATTGCAAAACAGCTATTTTACACACACTCACATATACAGGTCTACATCCACTCTGGATCTCACTGGTAACGACTCTGCTGCTGCCAGTTATGACTTCGAAAGTCCGATCAACTTAGCCGAAGACGAAGGTGAAGATGATTGCGAAGTGCCTATTGAACTTGCTAGAATGCTACTTCAAGAAGAGAGGGCTATACAGCCACATGAAGAGTCAGTGGAAACAGTGAATCTGGGTACAGAGATAGACAAGAAAGAAGTTAAGGTCGGTGCAAATCTGGAAGCTAGTGTGAAGCAACGGTTGATTCAGATGTTGCGTGACTATGTTGAGATCTTTGCTTGGTCTTACGAAGATATGCCTAGGTTGGATACCGATATTATAGTTCACCGCCTGCCTACCAAGGAAGACTGTCCTCCAGTGAAACAGAAGGTCCGCCGAATGCGCCCAGATATGTCTGAGAAAATCAAGGCTGAGGTTATGAAACAGTTTGACGCCAGTTTTCTAGCAGTTACTTCTTACCCACAGTGGGTGGCCAACGTGGTTCCAGTGCCGAAGAAGGATGGTAAGGTTCGAATGTGTGTTGACTATAGGGATCTGAACAGGGCGAGCCGCAAGGATTATTTCCCTCTACCTCATATCGACGTTCTGGTTGACAACACCGCTCAGCATAAGGTATTCTCCTTTATGGATGGTTTCTCCGATTATAATCAGATTAAAATGGCTCCCGAAGACATGGAGAAGACAACCTTTGTTACTCAATGGGGTACCTTTTGCTACAAGGTCATGCCTTTTGGATTGAAGAATGCTGGGGCAACGTATCAGCGTGCCATGGTCGCTTTGTTCCATGACATGATCCATCATGAGATTGAGGTATACGTCGATGACATGATTGCAAGATCCCAAACTGAAGAAAGACATCTGGACCATCTTAAGAAGCTGTTTGACAGGTTGAAGTTGTACAAGCTAAGGTTAAACCCGAACAAGTGCACCTTCAGGGTGAGATCTGGTAAACTGCTGGGTTTCGTCATGAGCGATAAAGGTATTCAAGTGGATCCTGCAAAGGTGAAGGCCATACAAGAGATGCCAGCCCCCAGAACAGAAAAAGAAGTCAGAGGCTTCCTGGGATGTTTGAACTATATTGCCCGATTCATCTCGCACCTGACTGCTACTTGTGAGCCAATCTTCAAGTTACTGAAGAAAGATCAAGTAGTACGTTGGAACGATGAATGTCAGGCCGCTTTCAAAAGGATCAAGGAGTATCTCCAAGAGCCACCTATTCTGATGCCACCAGTTGAAGGGAGACCTTTGATCTTATACTTGACAGTACTCAACAACTCAATGGGGTGTGTGCTGGGTCAATATGACGACTCTGGCCGAAAAGAGCATGCTATTTATTACCTTAGCAAAAAGTTTACCGACTGTGAGACTCGATACTCACTGCTCGAGAAGACTTGTTGCGCTTTGGCATGGGCTGCTCGCCGGCTGAGACAGTATATGCTGACTCACACTACTCTATTGATATCAAAGATGGATCCCATCAAGTATATCTTCGAGAAGCCTGCCTTATCCGGAAGAATAGCAAGATGGGAAATGATTTTGATTGAGTATGACATCCAATACACAACCCAAAAGGCAATCAAGGGAAGTGTGTTGGCAGATCATTTGGCACATCAAGCAATGGATGATTACCAGTCTATGAGCTTTAAATTTCCAGATGAGAATATCATGATAGTGACCGACTGCGAAGAACCTGGACCGGATGAAGGACCTGAGGAAGGATCCCGATGGTCTATGTACTTTGATGGAGCTTCAAACACTTTGGGTAATAGCATTGGCGCCGTGATCATATCTCCTAAAGGCTCTCATACTCCGTTCACTGCCCGATTATGTTTCAACTGCACCAACAATATGGCAGAGTATGAAGCATGCATCATGGGTCTTCGAGCAGCAATTGACCTAAGGATTAAGTTTCTAAGTGTCTTCGGATATTCCGCCCTCGTGATCAGTTAGATCAAAGGCGAGTGGGATACGAAACACCCGAATCTTATTCCTTACAAGGAGTATGTATTGGCGTTGCTTCCCCATTTCGAGGAAATAACCTTTGAACACTTCCCTAGAGAGGAGAATCAGTTGGCGGACGCGTTAGCTACGATGTCTTCTATGTTCAAAGTCAATTGGGACAACGAAGCTCCCCAGATTATCATTTAAAGGTTGGACGAACCTGCACATTGCTGTGACATTGAGACTGAAGAGGTAACAAACAAGCCCTGGTTTCATGAGGTGAAGAGGTATCTTGAAGATCAGGAGTACCTCGAGGGTGCATTTGTTAATGACAAGAAGTTTCTGAGGAGGTTCGCGGCGAAGTTCTTCATCAGCAATGGCATTCTTTACAAGTGTAACCATGTTCGACCTTACTGCGTTGTGTGGATAAGAAGGAAGCAGAAAGGATCATGGCAGAGTTACATGAAGGTACTTTCGGAACTCATTCCAGTGAACACACCATGGCAAAGAAAATCCTTCAGGCAGGATATTTTTGGTCCACTATGGAAACCGACTGTTATCAGCATTCTCGAACATGTCACAAGTGCCAAGTCTATGCTGATAAGGTGGACATACCTCCAGTACCTCTGAACGTCTTGACAGCACCTTGGCCTTTTGCAATGTGAGGCATTGATATGATCGGCGAGATCATACCTACGACATCCAACGGGCATCATTTCATCCTGGTAGCGATTGATTACTTCACGAAGTGGGTTGAAGCAACTTCCTTTGCTACAGTAACCAAGAACGTCGTGACACAGTTCATTCGGTACAACTTGATCTGTCGATATGGTGTACCAGAGAGGATCATTACGGACAATGGTACAAACCTCAACAATAAAATAATCACCGAGCTCTGCAAGCAGTTCAAGATACAACATCACAACTCCTCTCCTTACCGGCTGAAGATGAATGGGGATGTAGAAGCGGCTAATAAGAACATTAAGAAGATTGTGCAGAAGATGACGGTGACGTATAAAGACTGGCACGAGATGTTACCATTTGCTCTTCATGGGTACCGTACCTCAGCACGGATATCAACAGGGGCAACACCCTATTCATTGGTATATGGCATGGAGGCAGTCTTGCCCATTGAAGTTCAGATACCCTCTCTTCGGATCATGAAGGATGTCGGTTTGAGTGAGGATGACTGGATTCAGACTCAGCTTGATCAGCTGAACCTAATCGACGAAAAGAGACTTACTGCTATTTGTCATGGTCAGACGTATCAAAAGCGGATGATCAAGGCATTTAACAAGAAAGTTAGACGACAAGAGTATCAAGTTGGGGACCTGGTTATCAAGCGCATCATACTACCTCAAGGTGATCCCAGGGGCAAATGGACCCCTACTTATGAAGGGCTATTTGTGGTTAAGAACATTTTCTCAGGCGGAGCTATGATTCTAACCACCATGGATGGTGACGACCTTCCTCACCCCGTCAATGCAGACATAGTGAAAAGATACTACGCATAATCAATGACCCGCTAGGTTGACTGGCCTAGGCAAAAATAAGGGCTTCCTGGCGAACCAAAAGGGTTCAGGCTAAAATAAGGGATTAAAATGAAAAAATATGTACGCTCGGCAAGTCAAAAACCTGAAAAGGCGGCTTGGGCAAAAAAAAAGGGTATCCCGGTGGACTGAAAACCCGAAAGGGCGGTCCAGGCAAAAATTTGGGATCAAAGCGTAACACTATGTCTCATTGGATCATCTTGTATCCAAACTTCGGTATCGGCTATCAAGCTCGGACGACACTAATCAATCTGCTCTACCTTCAACCAAGTAGCAAAGGGATGAGATGCTCGAGGACATAAAGGCAATAGCAGGGTTGGAACCCAGTGGGATCATTCACATAGCTGTATTGTTTAATTTTTCACAAATTGTGTAAATTCTATTATTTCAGCGGCGTTCTCTTACTAGGACGTCAACCTCTTGTACAAAAACGCCTATTCACAGGCCGAACTCCAAAATCAATACAATTCATTTTCAAAGAAATTTCAAACTGTTTTTCCTTTGTCTGTTTTGTTTTGCAAAAAACGTCCAATGTTCATTTTGATATATGCACTTGACATTAATTGATGCTCATAAATGTTTACATACAAAACAAAATATGGGTACTGGTAATATCAGAAACGGGGGCAATAAGAATTTTACAAAGCTTTACAGTAGCTCTGTCCACCAGGTACAAGGTAGATTCAACTGAAGAATATGACCAAGGTACTTTCACTCCCCGCAGAGTAAGACAGTAATGTTAGCTCTCCCCAGCCGAGACTTGCGACTGTGAATGAATCGGTAATATTCTCCCCAAGCAGAATTTATCTACCATCAGCACTGAAAAGGCTTAATATCCCCGACAATCTTAATATTCCCCAGCGGAGTATAAGAATATTCCCCGGCAGAATACAAGATATCCCCAGTGGAGTTAAAATTTTCCCAGCGCAGTCTGAAAAAGCTTCCCCATTAGAGTTGAAGAATCATCCCCAGTAGACTTCAGAAGTTCATCCCCGGCGGAGTATAAAAAATAAATATCCCCAACCGAGTTCAAAAGGAAGGCTCTCCCCAGAAAAGCTCAAAGGATTATCCCCATTAGAGCCTAAAAGGTTATTCCCAATTACGTCGCAACTGAAGATCATCCCCCAGCGGAGTTATTTCCTTTCACAAACAGGAATTCAATCCCCAACAAGATTCGGTATCACCAGCGACGATAATTCACCCCGATAGAATTTATCAGTGGAATCCTCAATAGAGCATCTCTTCCCCACAGAGTAATCTCCTCATCAGTATGTTCCCCAACGGAGTTATCCTCTCCTGCAGGTCTATTCTCACAATCATCTTCGTTCGTCATCCCCAGCGGAAATGAAGAATCAAACTCTATTCTCCAGCATCTATCCGGGATTTATTTTCCCCAGCTAAAAACATTACATTTCCATACATCATGACACATGCATATACGCATCATACAATACAATCTCATTTATTTTGAGAACATCATTGCTTGATATATATCATGCATTGTATATGACTGACCTTTACATTTCAGGAAAGATGCAGTTAAGTTCTCGACTTAGTCGAAGACCTAACCAGTTCTTAAATCTCAACCGAATTATCCTTGGTTGAATTTCAGATAAGGTTCTCAATCTCGACAATTTTCCTCCATCAAAGTGTGGACGAGTTCTACAATCTCAATGGTATACTATGTTGAAGACCAGACAATTCCTAGATATTGATGAAGATGTTTCCTCCGTCATAGTATGGACGAGTTCTACAATCTCAACGGTATACTACGTTGAAGACCAGACAATTCCTAGATCTTGGTGAAGATGTTTCCTCCATCATAGTGTGGACGAGTTCTACAATCTCAACGGTATACTACATTGAAGACCAGACAGTTCCTAGATCTTGGTGTTTTCCTCCGTCATAGTGTGGACGAGTTCTACAATCTCAATGGTATACTACGTTGAAGACCAGACACTTCCTAGATCTTGATGAAGATGTTTCCTCCATCATAGTGTGGACGAGTTCTACAATCTCAATGGTATACTACGTTGAAGACCAGACAGTTCCTAGATCTTGATGTTTTCCTCCGTCATAGTATGGTCGAGTTCTACAATCTCAACGATATACTACGTTGAAGACCCGACAGTTCCTAGATCTTGATGAAGATGTTTCCCTCTGTCATAGTGTGGACGAGTTCTACAATCTCAACGGTATACTACGTTGAATACCAGACAGTTCCTAGATCTTGATGTTTTCCTCCGTCATAGTGTGGACGAGTTCTACAATCTCAACGGTATACTACGTTGAAGACCAGACAAGTCCTAGATCTTGATGAAGATGTTTCCCTCCTTCATAGTGTGGACAAGTTCTACAATCTCAACGGTATACTACGTTGAAGACCAGACAGTTCCTAGATCTTGATGAAGATGTTTCTCTATGTCATAGTGTGGACGAGTTCTACAATCTCAACGGTATACTACATTGGAGACCAGACAGTTCCTAGACCTTGATGTTTTCCTCCGTCATAGTGTAGACGAGTTCTATAATCTCAACGGTATACTACGTTGAAGACCATACAGTTCCTAGATCTTGATGAAGATGTTTCCCCCAGTTGAATTACGGACAAGCTCTTAAAACTCAGCAAAGATGTTCTCTCAGCTGAGGTACATGCAAGGTTCTAAATCTCAATAAAAGCTAGACTTCCCCAGCGGGATCTTCTACAACAACAGGTATGTAAGTTCTCTTTAAGGAATCTCTTATGCGATCGAAACTCCTGCAAATGGCATCTGTAAGCCCATCCTCCTATCAACAATCTCAAAATGGCATCTGTAAGCCCATTCCTGACATCACAAGGTTGATACCACTTCATGTGAGTGCAAATTTCTGGGCACTCTAGTGTTCAATCATCTTCCACCTTCGGATCACGAAAGGCACGAAAGCCAATCTACATCCTCAGGTTTAAGAAGATTGAACATGGGAAGCTGTTGTACCCTAAAACTTTCCCTCTCATATTTCTCCAAACATTTCAAGAAAAATCTCCAAGTGGCTCAAGATTGCTCAAGAGTTGGACAGTCAAGCTATCTCCTAAGGCAGTCAACCCCAAATTAGGGTTTTGTGTTGCATCAGGATCCTTGAGTCCAAATGACCTCAATTTCTCTCCATTGTCCTAATATGCTCTCAAGATCACCCATGTCAAATTTCAAGCCTTGCAGAGGAAGTTTGCTCAGTCAAATGCTCAAAAGGTCCAAAAATCGACTGTGCTAGGGCAAAAGTCAACTGTGACCCAAATACAGTCAAACTTCAAGAGTTTTTGTCAACATTCTCATTTTGAAGGATATTTCATCATTTTATCAAGGGTTGATCATGATTCATCAAGGATTGCTCAAAATTCATCAAGACTCAAAAGTTGCTAAATTAGGGTTTTGTTGGAAAAGTCAACTCAACTTTGACCAAGCATAACTTTCTCATACTTTATGAGAAATGACCCATCCAAAGCTCATTTTAAAGCGGATGCAATTTCCTACAATCCATCTTCACACCCCAAGATCAAGAAATGCACTCATAAAAAGTTACAAATTTGGATATTACATGTCATTTTTGAAAGTCAACAAAAACACCTTTTTTGCCAAAGCTTATAACTTTAACATGGGATATAAAAATGAGATGAGACCAAAAGGGTTGGTTAGATAACATATCAAGCTTTATAAAAAGTCCAAGAACACCTCCAAAAGTTTATAATTGAAGAAGTTATGCATTGTTGAAGTTGGGCATTTTTGCAAAATTGCAAAAAGTCAACTATCCCCAAAACTTCAAATTTTGTCAAATGGGCCCATTCTTTTCCACTTGATTTGAGCTTGCATCATTTCCCACGTGTCCTATCTTCAGCCATGTGTCCATTTATCAATTTTATTATTTTATTTGATTTTTCATTGAATTATTTCATTTTAAATCAAATTAAATCAAATAAAATCCCAAACTTTGATTACATGAGATTTTTTGCTATTTTCAGGATTGGATTCTCATGAATATCATCATCAAATTCGTATCACATAAGATCATGTGCAAAAAGATGTTTTTTTGACAAAATTGGCAAGCTTTCAAAAGTGAATCAAATCAAATCATAAGGCATTGATTTAGAGGGATTCCATCCATATTTTGTTACCCTAATACCTTGTATCATACATAAGCAAGAGAGGCACACGAAATTGAGGGTTGGAGGCTGCAAGAACAAGCAAAACAAAACTTGGAAAAGTGGTGAAAAAGTGAGAATTCGAAATCATAGCAAGAGAGGTTTTCAGAAGCCAAGAAGCATACCAATCAATTCCTGGGTGATCATATAATCCTCCTAGATCCAAAGCACGTATTCACAAGCCTTCTAGAGTTCTGTAAGTATCACAAAAATCCGCTCCTTTCTTGAATTCACAAATCATTATTCCTGCATCTTTCGTATAAATTATTTGCATATTCATGATCCTTACAGCATTTCTAAACTTTTGGCAATACTTAATTTGATTTATATGGACTGGAACCTCATAACAGCGTGGCTAGGGTTACATGTTGGATTTTAGGGATTTGCGTTTCAGGTGAAATTGAATCTCGTGATAGGCATGGTTGCACTCAGGAGAGGGAGACGAACCTAACCATGCCTTTGGGGGTCGTTTTTATGGCCTGGAATTAATTTTTGGGTCGAGCTACGCATTTAGCTGCGGATCCAAATCCGCAGGAAATTTTACAGTGGTTGGAGGTAGGGGACAATGGCGTGTCATCTCCCCAATGGCTGATTCAAAAACACGCGCGCATTTTTTTATTTTTGCTGGCATATAACGCATTTTCTCTTATTATTATTATTATTATTATTGTTTAATATATTAACAACTAAAACACAATGGCCTAGTGGCGAAGCAAGCAATCCAAGCACCCACAAGACTTGGGTTCGATCCCAGGTCCCCCCCAATTTACATTTGTTTTTGTGATCAAATTCACATTCAAGCATTGTAGCATACCGTACGCCTCTATATCTCTAACAGCCAGATGGCCAAAGGCCAGATCTGGTGATCCAGATTGATGGTCTACCATGGACCAAGTCCAAGCGCGCACAGGGGATCTTAAAAGTCAACCAGGCCAGCGCTTAATGGGCCGTAAATTGCTTCCCAAACACTCCAATCAGGCCCATACCCCCTATCTCTTTATATTTTATTTTATTTTGTTTTAATTATTTATTTATTATTTCTATTTAATTACTAACCAATTAAAAAATTCTTCTTTTTTATAAAATTAAAACCACAAAAATATTTTCTTCATAAAATCAAATTTTAATTTTTTTTAACAAATACTAATTAAATTAATTTAGGCTTTAATTAGACAATAACTTTAATATATTTTTGTAAATAATTAAAATTGATTAGACTTAATCAGGTTTTTTACTAACATTGATTAATTTTATTTTATTTCTTTAAATACCAAAAATCCAAAAATAAGTAATTTTCATTAATTAATTAATTTATTTAATTTAATAATTAACTTAGATAATTTCTTTCTTAATTCAAAAACAAACAAAGAAAATCTTTCCTTCAATAAAAAGGGTCAAAACCCTAAACTCGCACTCGATTTAATTTTCCCGCACGCGATCTATTTATTCAATATTGTATTTGTTCCCGGAATGTAATAGATAATTAGGACCATTTAATTGTTTTTATTGCATTATTTATTTTTCCGCATTTAAATTTCAAAGGGTTGCTTTTGGCGATGTAAATACCCGACGCCTTGTAATTTAATTTCCGCAATTTATTTTCCGCAAAATATAACTGTTAGATGTTTAATAATAGGGATGCATGACAAGAATGAATGTTTAACCTAAAATCAACTTAGATAACCATTAACATGTACAAAGACAAAATAACTGAAAACAACACACTCGCACATGCGCACTCTTAGGGTACACCCCATTTGGTTGCCTTCGTACGCGGTCATTGAGTATAGGTCACTTTAGAGGTCGTCCTCTTGTCTAAAGATCATAGTCGCCTCGAAACGGTTGCCTCAGATATTGTTGCCTCAAAACAAATGATCTAAGACATTAGGGTTACCGCTAAGGCGTCCTAACATTGCTTTAGTGACCGCGCGTCCCTCATTCGAATTGACCCTAAAATTCCAACGGCGGTGCTACCTACTCATCAATAGTGGGATAACATTGTCTAAAGGAAGATAGCATAGAATGATTCCTTTTTCGAGTAGGTAGATGGTTCTTAGATACCTGCTCTTTCAAAAAACAAAAACTCTTCACACTTACACTTTTCGAACAAAGTTTTCAAAAACACTTTGCTCTTGAGGACAGAAGCAAGAGTTAAATCGAAGTTTTCAAACCAAATTTTTTTTCAAACCCACAAGCACAAAGAAAGCAATATTTTGAAAACAATATGAGCAAGTACTTAAGAGCTCGTGGATAACCACGGATAGAAAGGGTGCTAATACCTTCCCTTTCTATAATCTACCCCCCGAACCCGAGAAATATCTCGAAAAAGGACTTTTTCTGTGCTTTTTTCCTTTCCTTGTTGGATAAAATAAAAGTCGGTGGCGACTCTTGCTTACCGCGACATTTTGCAAAAACAAACGCAAAACGCAAACCAGCATTCCAAAAAACAGTCAGTTCTTTCCCACCGTATCACATAAGGTAATGTTGGCGTGGCCTTAGGCCATGTTGCTATTCAAACTCAAACGAAAGAAACAGGAAACAAGAAGTTGGAAATGAAGCCTCTGGCTTCCATGCTAACCTCCAGGTCAAACGAAAGAGGCAGCCAGAAGGCACATCACACTGACTCCAGGCCCATTCGAAAGTCTCAACATGCTGGCCTCCAGGCCCCAATCGAAAGTCATACTTTCACCCTTTTCATGCCAAATCAAAGAGAGCCAGAAAGTGCAAAATTGAAGGATTTTCTGCCTGAATCGAAAAGACCCTTTTTCTTGCTTTTATCTTATTTTTGCCTTTATATTTTCATGCAATTAAATATGGTTGTAATAGTGTAGGATTTTATCTTTCTGCATTTTTTTACTTTATACAAAATGTTAGTAATTAGGGTGTATGACAAGATAAAATCAACAAGTAGACCACCCTGATCAAAAGACAAAAATGCATGCAATCAAACACACTTTGCACACGTGTACCTCTAGAGTTAACTCTACTTGTTGCCTTGAGAAAATGCTCATAATACGCATGTGAGACGTCTTAGCAAAAAACAATCAAAAATACAAGATCATAGTCCCTCAATGACGCTTCGAATGTTGCCTTACAAATGATCTTAGTCCCTCAAGAGAAATGCTAAGATATCTCACAACATTGTTATCATGACTATACGATGACCCACACCCGTCCCTTTTACATACAAAGATAAAGCTTCTTACCAATCAATGGTAAGATAACAATATCAAAGGAAAAGAGGAATGAACAAAAGACTTTTGAGTAAGGTAGAATGTTCCTAGTTGCTTGCTCATCTTCAAACACAAACACCTTTTCAAATGCACCAACACTTTCCATGAAATATTTTTAAAAGTCCAACACTTTGTATACATTCTTATAGAGACGAGAATCATTACAAAGTTTGCCTAAACAAAGACACTTTTCAAAAATAGTTTCAAAACCCACCACAAAGCACACTTTCAAACAAAACCAATGATCTAGAAAGCAACTAAGAGCCCATAGATAACTATGGATGAAAAGGGTGCTAACACCTTCCCTTTTCATAATCTACCCCCCGAACTCAAGAAAATAATCTCAAAGGTCTTTCCTGTTCTTTTCACCCTTTCCTTTATTTGGATAAAAGAAAAGTCGATGGCGACTCTTGCTATCCGCAACAATTGCGATAAAACATAAAAACACTCAAGTCAGTTCTCCCACCGTGTTACAGACACCATTAACAGAGAGTAGATATATCACTAATGGTCATAAATCCTAATTATTTAGCTTGATTCAAAGGAATATCTTGATCAATCATGTTGTGTATCTTTAACCTCTTGAGCTAATTTAAGCATTGCTTGATTTCATGTGTATTTAACAGCAGGTGTTGTCATCATCAGAACCATGACATCATTAGGGATATGTAGCTCTTGTTTATCTACAAGCTTTGATAAATTATTAATTATACCTGCAAGCATATAGTTCCATATTCTCCCCCTTGTTGATGAAGATAATGCATCTCTCAAGGATATGGTAAAAGAAAAATCACGTTGATAAATATTTGAGTAGCTAAACTCTCCCTCACATAAGTAGAAATTATACTCTAATCCCTTTAAGAGTATACTTCCCCCCTTTTATCATAATCAAAGAGGTTGTTATTTCTCTGAAATTATGATTGGCATACATTTTGATAAAACCAACTTGGCAGAAACATGTTGAACAAGATGTTCCAACTTGCAGTTTTTCAACATGTCGAATATGATGTCCTAACCAGGAAATAGGACATCGCATCTGCAGCAGTTGAAAGCTATGGTTCAGTTGATTTGTTAGCTACTGAATATTCAGGGAATATTTAGTTAGCTTATGTGGCATCAAAGATTGACAAATCAGAATATTTTATGTTAGTTTTTGAAGATATGCACAGTTTTTAAATATGAGACATTTTAGGAAACTAATGATTGAAGACCTATTCTCTTGGAGAAGAATTTGCAGACTTTGTGCAACCTCACTACTACGGTTTTGAAGCCCAACCCAGTCCAGAATAATGTTATAAATAAACTGGTGTATACCTAGTATTAGGTGGAACTTACATGTGTGTTTTGTTAGGGTTTTTAGAATCCTTATTGTTGGGTTGTAAGTTCTGTGTCAAATGTTCATAAGCTTTTAAGCATTGAACATTTGTGTGTCAGATACTCATAAGTTGTTAAGCATTGAGTATTTGTGTGTCAATTCTAATAAGCTTTTAAGCATTGTGTTTTATGTGTCTTGGAAGAGTGACTTCCATTTTTATTCTCTACTTGTGTTTAGAGTTATTCCAATTGCTGAGTGTAGTTGAAGAGGATTTAAGGAGGGCCTAATACCTAGTTGTGTCATAGGTAGGAGTTAAGCAAATGGTAGTGATTAAGTTTGTAGACTGTAAACTAGGATGTTTGTTGTGAGGTCTACAAATTGATATTATCTAGTTAATTTCTTCACTAGTTTGATAGTCCCCAGAGTATGAAAGTTGTTCTGAACTGGATAGACATATCTATGTGTTCTTTATATTCAACACTGTTTATTTTGTTTATATATCTTGTTTTTGTATGTTGAAGTCGGATCCGATGACTCGACATCTCTTAGGACATTCGAGATCCGACAACCAGAATTTCAGAGGTGAGTAAAGAGCAAGACAAAAGTTTAAATATCAGTAGCTTCTTCATTAAGCATGATATCTTTAACCATTGACCTTACCAATTTCTCGTTCAGAGCTGAATTTATAAGTGTCACAACAAGAACATCATGGTTATCAGGCAAGGAACTAAACAATAATAAGGCTTGCAATTCATCATCCAACTTAATATCAGTAGCTGCCAATTGATTTGCAATATTGTGAAACACACTCATATGCCCTGTCATTGAATCATCATCCTTGTATTTCATATTAACCAGCTTTCTGATCAAACATGATTTATTTTACACGTTCTTGCGCTCATACAACTCTTTTAATTTATTTCACATTTTCTTTGCATCAGTTTCAACTTTAATATGTGGGTATACACTCAAGTCCAACCATTGTCTTATTATAGCCAGTGTCTTCCGATTCATCTTCTTTCGTTCGACATCATACTTATCACTTGGTTTACCTTTTTTCCCCTTAGTAAGATCATACAAATCTTTGTTGTATAACATATCTTTCATAAGTGTCTTCTAAAATGTATAATTAGTAGAGTTGAGTTTAATCATATCAGACTCTTGATTTTTCTGTATTTAAAATGCACAAAACAAGCCAACTAGAGCTCTCGAGACCACTTTATTGGAAAATTTTCCACCTAAATATTTTCCCAAACTTGTACAATTTAAACCGACAATCAACATAACCAATTCCAGAGTACAATGATAATAACAGAAAAATTAAATGGTAATAGCACAAATTTTTAAAGTAAAAAGATTCTCTCAAAATGAGAGAATAAAAACCACGAGATTTAATCCCGTAAAATCTTCTTCTATATCAATAATGGATATACAAAAGTCTTTCTAATAACACTGAGAAATAACAATCTTCACCGATAAACAATAAATATGGGAAACACACTTCAAACAATTCCTCCACAAAATATGAATATATCAAAACTAGGGGTGGCAAACGGGCATGTCCGCCCCGTTTAGACTCGCCCTGTAAAAACCTGCAAAAAATTAAAGCGGGACGGGACAATCACATTAAAGGGTGAGGATCTAAATTCTTGTCTCATCCCGCACTAAAGTGCGAATAAAACGGACATGCCCAACAGACCAGACCAGTTTTACCACCCCTAATCAAAACAACTCTAAAAGAAAACAAAATTACTCACCAGAAATATAAATAAAATTAACTAAGTGATGAGAAAAACATATTAAATTCATATTTATAGCTCAAACTGATAAAATTTACTCTACATTCATCTATCACTTATGCTTTTTGCTCTTTCTCTATTTCTATAGTTCTCTGAAATCTTATTTAATTGTACTTGTTGTATTATTTTAGTGATTAAAAAAAATACACTTTAAATACATATCAAATGGATTTGACCCAAATATAATAATCACATAAAAACTTTTTTCTTTATTTTATATCTCTTTTTTTCCCTTCTTTATTCAAATAAATAGGAGACCCACTTTAAAAGTGAATTCATGCTACACTAGCAAATGTCAACAGCTTAATCAACTTAATTAGTTAATTATCAAAATCTTACAAAAATCCTAATAACAAATTTGCATGTGAGTTTAAAAGGTCCTTCATGCAACAAGTGAAGTGACTATTCAAGTCAATATCTATGACTTTACTTGCTTTTGGTCTAGTATGTTTACAAAAGAGACACATACACTAAATATAAAACAATAGTTTATGTATTTATTCTAAATCCAGAACCTCGTGGGCATTTAAATGATTAATTTATTATTTAAAAAAGAATGTATTATTAAAATCCTTCGAGCATGTGCAAGCTGCAGATGGGATTCAATTTAAAAAAATCGACCTTTTTGAAAGCCGCTTATATTTTTTGCAACAGGATCCTTTTGACATGATTGACCAAAAATGGCAAATTTTAGTTCAAGTTATGTGAAGGATCTTCTTTTTGTTGTTCTTTTATTATCACATATTGCATTCCAAGTTGCAACATGTGGCTCCCTGGTCAAGTTTCTTCCTGGATTCAATGGACCTCTTCCTTTTCTGCTTGAAACTGGGTTAGTTTTATTTAAATTTACTTACCAACAGACACACTTCATGTGCTTTTTAAGATTGTTTCAATGTATTCATATTCATATATTGTTGATAAGGTATGTGGGAGTTGGTGAAAAAGAGGATGTGCAAGTGTTTTATTATTTCTTTGAATCAGAATATAATCCAAAGGAAGATCCTCTCATGCTTTGGCTCAATGGTGGACCTGGTTGCTCTGCTTTGTCTGCCATTCTCTTTGAAATTGGTAATTGCAACTTTTCTTTTGGATGAAGTATCAATGTTTTAGGCTACACTTGGAAACTTGAGATGTTGCATTGCAGGCCCACTTCAATTTAAAAAGGAGGAATACAATGGGAGCCTGCCTAATCTCATCTTGAGGCCACACTCATGGACAAAGGTTGGGATTATAAGTCCTTTTTTTTTTTGGCTGATTTTATTTTATTTTTGCTTTATAATGATATTTATAATGACTTTTTTTATTGATATAGGTGAGTAGCATTATATTTGTAGATTTGCCTGTTTCCACAGGCTTCACTTATGCCACAACAGATTCAGGATCTCAAAGGAGCGACTCGATACAAGTTCGTCAAGCTCACCAATTTTTTAGAAAGGTATTCTTCACCAAGATCTATCGCTTTCATTTCTTAGTAATCATTTTTTTTCTTTGCTTTTAAGTTTTTTGTGCACTTATGTTAATTCATTAATAATGTAGCAACAAGTATGTTATAAATCTTTGTAGTGGCTGAATGATCATCCAAAATTTCAATCAAACGAAGTTTACATTGGTGGTGATTCATACTCGGGCGCTACTGTTCCGATAGTTGCTCAAGAAATTTCACAAGGTACAAAACTCATTGCTATACTTCTTCAATTAAGTTCAACTATTCACAAGGTAACTCATTTGCAGAAAATGAAAAAGGGGTTCAACCGTTGATAAATCTCCAGGTTCGCATCTTAATGGATCACTCTCTTACAACCCCTATTGCATTCCTATGAACTAATATTTTCTTCAGGGATACATTTTGGGAAATGCTGTAGCAACTAGAAAGGAACGAAACTATAAAATCCCTTTTGCTCATGGAATGGGACTCATATCTGATGAATTATACGAGGTGATTGAATTATACTTTCTCCATATCTATTCTTAAAATTTAACTCTGCAATGTCTATTTGGTTCGTCTATTAAAGAAACAAACTAAAATGCTAACAATGTCTAATATTTTGTAGTCACTGCAAATAAATTGTAATGGAGATTATATAAATGCAGAGACCAAAAATGCTTTATGTTCCAAAGATCTCAGTTCATTCGACAAGGTATATAAATTTATCGGTTTTATCAAAATTTCATGAAACGAACAATAACTAATTCAACACCATTCTTCTGTTTTTACAGGCTATATCAGAAATTAATCAAGGCCATATTTTAGAACCGTCATGTGTATGGCTTTATACTGAGAATTCTCCAAGGAGATCTCTAATTGAGAAATATCACTCCAAAGTTTCGCCCTTAAAATGCCGAGTAATATTTCATGCTTCCTTATTGAATAAAAGATACTCCCTCCGTAACAATTTATAAACAAATTTGATTTTTTACAGTACATTTGACAATTAATGTATTTAGTCTGTATATGAATTAGATACATTAATTGTCAAATATATAAAAAAAAAGTCAAATTTACTTATAAATCGTTACGGATGTAATATTAACTTGATACTTCCAAATTACTATATATACTATTTGCTGCATAATAGATCATATACATTTTTGTTAATGTGATGTTTGTTTTTCTCCACTGTCAGAATTATCCATATTTACTTTCCATGTATTGGGCCAATGATGATAATGTCCGCAAAACACTGAACATACATAAGGTATATAGTTGATAAATATATGTTATAATTCTAATTTGCTCGCGTTGTTTATATGATCTTTCGGTTGCATGCGATGCAGGGAAGTATTGGGAAATGGCATCGTTGTTCCTATGATATACCGTATAACATGGATATTCCTAACATCTATGATTATCATGTAAATCTCAGTAGAAAAGGATATCGTTCATTAATTTACAGGTCAATACCTTATGTTCATATATTGTATAAGATACCATTGATTAGTGATCAACTAGGTTTACAATTTCTTGTGACGAATATATTTTATATATTTCTAACAGTGGTGATCATGACATGGTAATTCCATTTTTGGAGACAAAAGCATGGATAAAATCTTTAAATTATTCTATTGTTGATGATTGGAGACCGTGGCATACAAACGAGCAAGTTGCAGGGTATTTGCGAAACTGTAATTATATATAATAATCATGCTAGATTTATGAGTTATAACCAAGTTGAATAAATATTTGTTTTAATTTCCTACATGTATAGATACACAAGGACTTACTCGAATCAGATGACATTTGCAACTGTGAAGGTAAGTCTCACATGTTCCACAATTTCTACAACTCAAATACATATTTCAGTTGACTAATTTGTTATAAAGATTTTATACCTTTGACAAAGAATGTTTTGTCGTGTTTATCCAATTCCATTGCAGGGTGGAGGACACACAGCACCCGAGTACCTTCCTGAAGAATGTTTCACCATGTTCAGTAGGTGGATATCTAAGAGGGCGTTGTAGGAAGAATCAAAGATAAACTCATTTGTTAAGTTGCCAAAGAATATATATCACTTGGCTTGGCACATTTGCTGGTTTTTTTCTACATACCAACAAAGTTGATTTAACAGCCGGAAACTAGAGATAGAAAACATAAAATTGGTCGCCAATGTTGGCATCTTTTACAATTAGCAACATAAATAGGGGAGAGTTTCAAGAAGGAATTCCTAAGAAGGTCACTCTATAAGAAATCTTAGTTGACGTGTGACATGCATTGTAGTATAGAAGACATCAAAGAAAAGAGGGGGTGAGGGGGTTTAAATATTCCAATTAGTGATATTTTGTTATTAAGGTTTTTAATTTGTATGGTTTTATTTTTGTGTTTTATGAACACTTGTATATGATTTACTAACATTTTGTTTGACAATTTGATCTTATTAATGAATGACTCACGTGTATGATTTATTATGAGTATAATTTAAAAATGACTTATAATATATTGTTTAGTAATAGTGAGAAAGTCTTCAAAGTTACTGTCAAAGGGGCGAGGACACTATAATTCCCAGTCTTCTATTATTTGTTGATGACATTATGAACTTCGGTAAGAAATTCAATATCTATTTATAACTACTTCTAGAATATGATATGAACTCTAGTCAATTCATCCGTCCAAACAAAGGTAAATTCATACGAGGAGCAATTAGATATTCAAGGCTTCAATAATTTTCCATTATTATAGGATTCGCTATAGGAAGCACACCTTTTGATTATTTAGGAGTGCTTATTCTCAAGGGAACCCCTAGATTTATTCATCTAAAGGCTATATCATACAAAAGTAATTGCCAAATTATCCACGTTAATGGAAATGAGAAAAGTACTATGTACTATCACTCATTCATTTTTTATCTTTAACAATATACGTGTATAGTATATATAGGCCATACACAATATCTCATTATTTTACATAATATAGTCCCCCTCCACAAACTCAAGGTCAGTTGAAAGATAGAACTTTGAGTTGGAACGCAGTTGTTCCAAGTGGTTTAGTTAAGGTGTCGGCAATCTGAGCATGAGTAGGAATGTGTTTGATCAAAAGCTATTGTGCGACAACTATTTCACAAACAAAATGGATATCTAGCTCTATATGTTTTGTACGAGCATGTAACACAGGGTTGTGTGATAGCAAAACAACACTAACATTGTCACATAGATGGGTGGGAGGGAGGAAAGCAATATGTAGCTCAGTGAGTAAAGACTCAATCCATAAAAGTTCAGACGTGGCATGATCTAAGCCATGATATTTAGCTTCGGTACTGGAGCAAACCACAAGAGGCTGCTTCTTGGAGCTCCATGCCACTAAGTTGGGACCAAAGTAAATAGAAGAGCCTGAGGTGTAACGATGATTATCTGGATCGCTAGCCCAATCCAAGTCACTCTAGGCTTGAAGAGTGAACTTTTGATCAATGGGAGTAGGATTAAGGAGTAAGCCATAGAAGGTTGTGCCACTAAGATACCTCAATATGCGCTTGACAGCAAGCTAATGAGACTCTTGAGGGACTGGCATAAATTGGCAAGCCTTGTTAATAGAGAAGGCAATATCTGGCCTTGTAAGAGTAACATATTGCAGAGCCACTACAATGGAATGGTATAATCCTGGATCAGAGAAGATATTATTTCCATGCCTGCTTAACTTACACTGACTCAACATAGGAGTGGGAAATCCTTTTGCTTTTGGCATGTGAGCTTTAGTGAGCAAGTCATGTACATATTTGGACTGAGTGAGAAGAAGTGACCCATTAGATTGATACAGAATTTCAATACCTAAAAAGTAGGCAGGTTTGCCTAAATGTTTAAGAGCAAATTTATGATGCAGCTTTTGAATGAGATCATGAACTAGTGTAGATGAGGAACAAGTTACCAAGATGTCATCTACATATACAAGGGCATACATAGTAACTCCTTGAGAAGAATAGATGAATAAAGAATGATCACATCTACTGTTGGTGAAGCAAAGTGGAGAATAGCTTGTGCAACTTATCATACCAGGCTTTGGGAGCCTGTTTTAAGCCATAGAGGGCTTTGTTGAGTCTACACACTAGATTTTTATCCTTAGAAATGAAGCCTGGAGGTTGTTGCATAAAGACTTTCTCCTGCAAATCACCATTTAAAAAGGCATTGTTAATGTCTATTTGCTGTAACTCCCACTTATGAGTGATAGCTAAGGTGAGAAGAATTCTAATGGTGGTGGGTTTTACTACAGGAGAGAAAGTTTCACTATAATCAAACCCTTGTTGTTGCAGATACCCCTTAGCAACCAGCCATGCCTTAAACTTATTTATGTTGCCATCAACATTTTCTTGGACTTTGAATACAACAAAACTAGATTAGAATCTTGTGCTGGATACTTTAAATTGGTGTGGTTCTAATGATGGTGATTTTACTTTTAGACAAGCCTATGAACATTTTAATATAGAGATGATTGAGCCTTGTTGGTTTAAGAATATCTGGCTGATATATATTCTCTTGGTCAAGTCTTTTATTGTTTGGTGTATATTTCATATCATTATTGCCACAGATGATAATCTTCATAAAATAGGTTTTATTTTGGTGTCTTATTGTCCATTGTGCAATCAAGCTTATGAGACTCCTTCAAGTTTATATTACTAAACCAATTTCTTCCTTTTTCTTTCTACTTATTGAATTTTATGAGTATATTTTTGAGTTCTCTTTTAGAGAATAATTTGAATTTTTCCTCATTCAAAAACTATTTGGAGTGGTCGAACAAACATTATTGAATTCTCTTTGAATTTTTTTAGTTTCTCTTTGTTTGAGAAATTATTTCGAGTGGTCAAATTGCCATTATTGAATTCTCTTTGGAGAATTATTTAAGTCTCTCCTCGTTTGAGAAATTATTTGGAGTAGTCAAACGACCATTATCGAATTCTCTTTAAAGAATTATTTGAATTTTTCCTTGTTTGATAAATTATTTATAGGGGCATTTGTACCATAAAGGGTGTATTTCTAAACCAATTATCTACCGTGCAAACAGTAAGCGTAGATATTGTTAGTGCATGATACACTTTTAGTGAGGAGAGAAAGAGAGAATAATAAAGGAAATAAGGATTCTATTATTTACTTAACGAATCGTACAAAATAAGGATACATACTATGACTATTTATATACAATCCTAATTGGACTCGATCTAACACAACTTAGATTATATTTAAATATTAAATATAATCAAATCTAATCTAATCCATTTTAATATTTCAACACACTCCCATAATCCATGTTGTCGAACCTACGCTAGTCACAGTCGATCTGAACTATTCCTAATTTATTTCTCAAATTCAGGAATCTGTCGATCTTCAATCCTTTGGTAAAAATGTCGGTCAAATGTGCTTCACTTGAGCAATTCCTAACTTCAAGTTCACCTCAATTTACTTTTTCCCTCAAGAAGTGAAACCTAGATTTTATATGTTTACTTCTTCCATACAGAACTGAATTCTTCTCTAGATTTATAGCTGACTTGTTGTCGATTTGCAACACTAGAGGTTTCTTCACTTTGACCTCTGTTGTACCCAAAATTTTCCCTCTCTTTTCTCAAAGAATCACCCTGGATCCTCCGATTTGCTTTCATCCAGTTTCCAAGCTTTGAACTACAAATTTTCCAAGAAAATCACTCATAAGGGCAAAATGGTCGTTTACACGCTGAAAAGTCAAACTTTGACTTTTAGATCAAAATCAAGCTTCAAGAATCATATTTCATCAAGACACGTTGAAATATGAAGTTTTGTTTCATCAAAATCCATGAAGGTCAAAATTCTAAATACTTAGAATTTTTCTAAGTGTTTAAGAAAGTATGACATATTCAGAACTTCTGACCAGATTATCACCTTAACGCTTAGCAAGTTCTGGATATTCTCAAGGCAGAGTTTGGTCAGAACTTCTGGACAAGTTTTCACAAAAAGCTTCAGTCAAAGGTTGCAAACATGATTCAGAATACGACGCTTTAGTTAGAACATGTGGAAACAATGTGCTCCTTCAAAACATGATGGAGCCAGAAGGTACAAAGATCAGAGGATGGATGCTATGCTGAAGCAGAACTTCTGATCCAGAACAAAGCCTTGGTGTAGAATCTCACGTTGCAGGATTTCTGGTTATGATAAGTCTCATCATCATTTAATGCTCACAACCACTTTCTGAGTCTTTATCCAAAGGATTTCCACCACGTGTACCTCTACTGTCTTGGGATAGAAACTTTGCTTTTACTTTTCCTTAATTCCTGCTGACAGCCACCATGCTTGTTTCAAAGACAAGGCAGTGCTTCAGCACATGAAAGCTATTTTCAAAGCTTTGGTCAGAACTTGACCAAATCCCAAAACCTTGCTTATACTTGCTGCAGAACTATGACCAACAGCTGGTTCAGCCTACGCTTGCATCTCATGATTACACCAAACTATCATACGAAAACTGTAATGAAAAAGCAAAGTAACAGGATGCCAAAACAGGTTCAAATCTCACTTGCTTTTTCCCCCCAAATCACAGCAAAAATCATCTATAAATACTTGGTTCCATCACACGTTCAAGGGGCTGGCTTTTGAAGAGAGAGATTGGCCAAAAGAGAGAGAAGGAAATTGTGAAACCTTCATAAAAATCCAGATTTCTCATACATAAAAATAAACCTTTGTTCTCCCTTTCGAACAAAAGGATACAACCACTCTTCCGTCTCTCTTGCTGATTTCAGAAACACCCAAAGGCAGCCACTCAAAGCTCCAAGCACGTTCCAGGTAAGTCTTTGTGACTTTACTTGCTTTTCATTCTGAACATCATTAACATGTAAATATCATAGTATTAATGTTGTACATATCATTGCATGAATAGAAAAAAAAACTATGCATCAGAACTTCTAGAATAATGCTAGGCTCAGACTTAAGATTGGAACTTCTGGATTTGTTGTGCTGTGATTATTCTGATTTGCTGAACTGAATAAATTATTGTTATGCTGATTAAGAGTTGAAATGTAACACATAACTTCTGTTTTTCACTCATCATTTTAACGCACAGAACTTCTAGGAATTTCTCACTGTTTAGGCACGCAGAACTTCCGAGTTCTCTTCACTGTTTTAACACACAAAACTTCTATGATTTTTCTCACTGTTAAACACACACTGAACTTCTGATTTTCACCCACTGGCTCAGCACCATACATAACTTCTGATGTTCACTCATAATCTTAACACATCACAAAACTTCTGAGTTCTCTTCATATGTCAAATACACTGAACTTCTGATGTTTCCATCAACTATTTTCAAACACTCTGAGTTTCTGATTTTTTACATACTAACAATACGGAACTTCTGACTTTTGGTTCACTGGCTGAACACCACCCAGAACCTCTGTGTTTTCCTTCTAACATTTTTTGCAGGACTTCAGAGTGTATCAATCCAGAACCTCTGTTCCCTTTCCCTCTGACGTTTTTTGCAGGAACTCAGAGTGTACCAAATTAGAACTTCTGATTCTGACGCTTCCTTCTGAGTCACGCGCCTGGCTTCAGAACTTCTTATCCTTGTTTCTTTGTTTGCAGCAACGCTGTTTCTACTTTGCATTTATTTTCCTTTTTAATCTTAATATAACAACATAAAAATATTTTCCTTTTAATTTATTTCCTTAAGACAAAAACATTTTCTAAACAAGTCCATTTTCTTGTACATTCTTATACACTTCAATATGGTTGTAATAATAACTTAGGACTTTATTTTTACTTGTCATCCCCATTCATAAATATGTATCCCCATCCCCTAAATATTGTAATAGCATAGACTTTCATTTTCTGCAATTTACTGTTTTTCTTATACTGTATAGCAATTAGGTGTATATGGCAAGATAAAACCAACAAGTAGACCACTAAAAAAGTCAAATACAAATGCATGCAATCAAACACACTTGCACACATGCACCCTTAGGGTGATTCCACTTGTTGCCTTACGAAAAATGGTCATGTTATGCATGTGGGATGTCTTAGCACAAACGATCGAAATATAAGATCATAGTCCCTCGATGACGCTATAAATGTTGCCTTTCAAAATGATCTTAGTCCCTAAAATAAAAGTGTTAAGTCATCTCACAACATTGCAATCATGGTCATATGATGACCCAACGCCCGTCCCTTCACATCCAACGATGGGGCTTCTTATCAAATCAATGGTAAGATAGAAACATCTAAAGGAGGAGGAAAATCACATCTAAGACCTTTTGAGTAGGTAGATTCGCTCCTAGTTGCTCGCTTGCTCACAACAAAAACATTTATACACCAACACTTCCATTTGAAACATTTTCAAAAAAAAAAACACTTTGTATACATTCTTATAGAAACGAGAATCATTACAAAGTTACATTTTTAAAAATCACTTTCAAAAAACACATTCCACAAACACATCTTTGAACTATTTTCGAAAATAACACTTTGTATACATTCTTATAGAAACAAGAATCATTACAAAGTTACATTTTTCAAAATACTTTCAAAAACCACAAACACATTCAAACAAAAGCAAGTGATCTAGCGAGTAACTAAGAGACCATGGAAAACCATGGATGGAGAGGGTGCTAATACCTTCCCTTTTTATAATCTACCCCCGAACTCAAGGAAACATCTCTAAAGGTCTTTCTTGTGCTTTTTCACCTTTCCTTATTGGATAAAAGAAAAGTCGGTGGCGACTCTTGCTAAACCGCAACATTTGCAAACACAAACGCAAAAACCTCAAGTCAGTTCTCCCACTGTATCACAACCTCCATTTCTTCAAGTACAGATCTGATCCAAATTGCTTGACACGGAGCATAAAATCCTGCTATATATTCAGCTTCACACGATGACTATGCCACCACAGGTTGCTTCTTCGAACACCATGAGATTGGGGCACCAAATACTTGAAAGAAATATCCAATTTTGATTATTTGATCTTCCTTATCTCCACACCAATGATCATGTGAAAAACAATTAACTATTGCTTCTTTGTCTTCATAATCTTGTCGAAATAGTATTTCACAGTTTATCGAACTCTTCAAATATCTCAGGATTCTTCTTGCAGCCTTCATATGTGACACTCTTGGTTCACTCATATATATGCTTACTAATCTGGCAACAAAACCTATATCAAGTCGACTGTTGCACACATATCTCAGAGATCTGACGATTTTCTTGAATAAAGTTACATCGACTTTGTTTTCCTCTCCATTCTTCTCCAACTTCACATTTTGTTTGACAGGTGCGGATGCATGATTCAAATCATCCATTCTGAATCTCTTGAGTATCTCTTTGACATAATTTCTTTGATGTAGAACCATACCTTACTTCAACATTTGAAATTCCATGCCTAGGAAACAAGACAATTTTCCCAGATCTGACATTTCAAATTCCTTCATCATTAGCTCTTTGAATTTTGACAAGTTCTCCAAACTGTTTCTAGTTACTAGAAAGTCATCAACACATAAGCAAATGATTGTTATATCTTGTGCTACAACTTGAACATAGACACCATACTCAGATTTGTATTTGATAAATCCCAATTCGACTAAGTATGAGTCGATTTTCTTGTTTTATGCCCTAGGTGCCTACTTGAGGCCATAGAGCGCTTTGTGAAACTTATATACTTTACTCTCTTCCTTCTGAATCACAAACCATGGAGGTTGTGTGACATAGACCTATTCATCTAAAGGACCATTCATAAATGTTAATTTCACATCTAAATGAAATGTCGATAAGCCTTGATTGCATGCCAATGCTACCACTAGTCAAACAATCTCTAATCTTGCTACTGGAGCAAATACTTCAGAGTAGTTGAGTCCTTTTCGTTGAAGAAACCCTCGAGCTACTAATCTTGCTTTATGTATTTCTATTGAACCATCAACATTGTGTTTCAACTTGAACACCCATTTCACTTTGATAGCTTTTGTATGTGCTGGAAATTCGAATAAATCCCATGTATTGTTTCTTTCGATTTCTTGTAACTCTTTGACCATATCTAACTTCCATTGTTTAATCTTCAAATCTTTGTTATGGTTGATTGGTTCAGCACCTTCAAGTAAAGCAAAATGAACTAATTCTCCATCTGGTGTGACTTTATCATCACCTACTACCTCATAATCATGAAGTCTTGTTGGAAGAACTCTATTTCTTTGAGGTCTTTGGCTTGTTTCGCCTACAGCCTCTTCAACTTCGACAATTTCTGGAATGTCAGCAACTGCTTCTATTTCAACTTCGAATGGGTTCTCAACAATTCCTTGGACTTTGACTTCATCAGTTTCTTCGTCAAAATCAGAGCTTATCAATGGCTTGTTAATTGAATTACTAGAATTCCAATCTTAGGCTGAATTTTCATCAATCACAATATCTTGACTTAACACAATCTTCACATTAATTGGATTGAATAACATGTATGCACCAGTCTTATGATATCTTACCAGAATCATAGGTTCACTCATGTCATCAAGCTTCCTTCTTCTCACATCAGGAACATGCTTGTGATAACACAATTTTATATAGTATATTTGATTTAATTTTCATAGATAATGTTAGTATTTTTATTTAATTATTTCATTTTATTTCCATATTACGCCGGTATTTTTATTGTTTCAGGTATTTTATTTTAATTAGACAAATTGAGCAAAGTGAAGAAATTAAGAGAGTTATTGGACTAAATATGCAAGAAATGAAGAAAAGGGGTGTGCAAAGCAATAATGATGGACCAAAAGGTTTATCATCTCCAAACTGGGCCCAAACGAATTCAGACCCACGCAATCAAGAGAACCCTAAAGTCACATGCAAGAGTGAGACGCACGTCTCATCTCTTCTCCTACAATTGAGGCGCCCGCCTCGGACTTTCCCCTTAGTGGGAGGCGCCCGTCTCAACGTGGTCAATTGAGGACGTGGTCAATTGAGGCGCCCGTCTCAACGTGGTCAATTGAGGACGTGGTCAATTGAGGCGCCCATCTCAACGTGGGCAAGTTAAAACGAGAAATTGAAGGATAAGTGGTACGAAAATATCTCAAGAGGTGGTTACATTCTACCACTATAAAAGGACATCAGGAAATCAAAATTGGGACCGTTTTTGCTTAGATTTTTTTCCAGTTTCAGAATTTTTACTTTCATCGCATTACTAGTTTCCATTGTAATTCAATTTCCAGTAGTTATTTTCCAGCCAGCTCCTTTTCCTTTTCGAATACTTAGATTTTATTTCCGTTGAAGAACCGGGATTCTGTACGAATTGATTCAAGCTTCAAGGATTATTTCCAGCATTTATTTAATTCAGGTTCCTTATTTACATCGCTTTAATTAATTATTTGCATGAGAGATATTTATTTAGCCATGAATTTATTTATGAATGTTAATTCCTTTAATGTATCCATGTCTGCTTTTATGAGTATGTCTGGCTAAATTATTTAAACATCGGTATGTAACGAGTTAATTTGAATGGATCCGGAATAAACAGGCTTGATTATATTTTATAAAATAAACACTTTTTCTGATTTAGTTATCTAGTTTATTTTGTTAAAAAGGTTTAGAAACCAACAGAGCGAAAGTTTGAGGTTAATAAACCGACTAAGATTAGAAACCAATAGAGCGACAGTTTGAGGTTTAGAATCAGATAGTAGATACTAGGTATTGTTTTTAAAGACTGCGACAGCGTTTTAAAACCAATTAAACTTTATTTATTTTCAAAAAGTAATTTTAAAATCAATGGGATAGCGAAAGCATACATCAGAGTTTAAAATTATAATTTACTTCAATAGAGCGAAAGTTTGAGAATAGATTTTTGAATAAATACTTTTTGCTGAAAAAGATATTATTATCATTTTTGAAAATAAGCCAGTGGAAAGCCGGATTCTTTAAATGTTAACGAAGTACATACCGATATTCGCATTATTATTATTTCAATTAGAATTAAGTTTTATTACCCAAAAATTCCCCTAATCAATTATTCGATAGCTATAGCTTTACACAGTAGTTTAGGTTACGTTAGTTCGATTTATAGTCCCTTAGGTTCGATATCTTTTAAAACTACGCGATAGGGCTGTATACTTGCAGTCTCCCGATTAATTTAGACGATAAAGTCGCGATCAAGTTTTTGGCGCCGTTGCCGGGGACTATTTAAGTTGATATCGTAATTTTATTACGAAGTATAGACTATAGCAACTATTTCTTTTCCCTGTGTATGCCAAATACTCGCTCTCAAGGCGCGCCTTTGCATATACCTATATACGATATCGAGTGTTACCATAGATTAAGGAGACGAATTCAAGAGTATTTAGAACGCAACAACCTTCCTCCGACCAAACTTCCTGACGTTGAAGAACTCAAGAAGATGGCTGATCCTGATGCTCCTGCTCCTCGTCCTCTTAAGGACTACGTTGTTCCTTCTCAAGCAGAGCCTCATAATAGTATTGCTGCTCCTGCTATCGCTCGAAACGATTTCGAGCTAAAACCTTCACTTCTTTCCGCCGTTCAGCAGAACCAGTTTTCTGGAGCTCCTACTGACGACCCGAATCTTCATCTGTCAGTGTTTGTGCAGTACGCAGACATTGTGAAAGCGAATGGTGTTAACCCCGAGGCGATACGATTGCGCCTATTTCCTTTTTCTCTCAGAGACAGAGCTCGCGCATGGCTCCAATCTCTTCCTTCCAAATCAATCACCACGTGGGATGAGTTGAAGAAAGTCTTCTTGGCTAGATATTTTCCTCCAAGCAAAACTGCTATGCTCAGAGCCAATATCAATGGTTTCAGACAAAAAGACAATGAATCACTCTTTGAAGCTTGGGAACGTTATAAGGACATGCTTAGACTTTGTCCTCATCATGGTTTAGAAGAATGGCTGATCATTCACACGTTCTACAATGGTCTCTTGTATAATACGAGATTGACTATAGACGCCGCAGCTGGTGGCGCACTGATGAATAAACCATATACTGAAGCAAGACAACTTATCGAAAGCATGGCTCAAAACCATTACCAATGGGGTACGGAGAGAGTTAGCGTAGAGAAATCTCAAACGAAAGGTGCCATGGTTGAAGTGAATAGTCTGGATCAAGTCAATGCTAAAGTGGAAGCTCTCACTCAAAAGCTCGAGAATCTTACCACCGCTCCCGCAGCTACTGTTGCTGCAATTGCTCAAACTTGCGACTTATGTGGTATTCAATCACATCTTGCTCCAGAATGCCCTCTTTTAACAGGAGTTCCAGTTGAACAAGCGAATTACGTACAGGGTAATCCTTACAGCAACACATATAACCATGGCTGGAAGAATCATCCTAACTTTTCATACAAGAGTAACAACGCGTTATACGCACCTGGACAAGCTCCTGCTACACCACCTGGTTACCCTAAGGCTATCCCAAATCATCCTAATAATGGTCCTAACACGTCTAATGCTCCTAGGAAGTCTAATTTGGAAGTCATGATAGAGCATTTCATCGCTACTCAATCCCAAACCAATAATACTCAATCCCAGACTAATAAGGATGTTCAAAATCAGAATATACACATTAATGAGCAGATTAAGCAATTATCTAACAAGCTTGATGCTTTAGCTACACATAATAAAATGTTAGAAACACAAATCTCTCAGGTAGCTCAACAACAAGCGGCTTCTGCTGCTCCTGCTGGCTCATTTCCTGGACAGCCTCAACCTAATCCCAAAGGACATGCAAATGTTGTTATCTTAAGAAGCGGAACAGAGTATGATGGACCTGTAGATCCCAGAAACAATAGCCCAGCTATGCAACAAAATTATGATAAACAATCTGAAACTAAAGATAAAGAAGAAAAGGAAAATCAGAGAGATAATAATGAAGATACCACGCAAAAAGATGAAACTTATGTACCCCCACCACCTTATAAGCCTCGTATCCCATACCCTCAAAGGTTAGCTAAAACTAAGAATGTGGGTCAATTCAAGAAATTCGTGGATCTTCTGAAACAACTTAATGTTACAATTCCTTTTACCGAAGCTATAACTCAAATGCCCTCCTACGCTAAATTCCTTAAAGAGATTCTATCCAATAAGAAAAAGCTAGAGGATAATGAAACTGTCATGCTTACTGCTGAATGTAGTGCAATTATTCAAGACACAATGCCTCCTAAACTCAAAGACCCTGGAAGTTTCTCTATTCCATGTGTAATTGGCAAATTTGTCATAGATAAAGCTTTATGTGATCTTAGAGCCAGTATAAGTGTGATGCCGTTATCTATATGCAAGAAACTTGAAATGGGAGAACTCAGACCAACCAAAATGTTCGTTCAATTAGCAGACAGGTCAATTAAATATCCTGCAGGAGTTCTCGAGAATGTTCCTGTACGCATTGGCCAATTCTATATACCAACCGATTTCATTATCATGGACATAAGGGAGGACGAAGTTACCCCAATCATTCTTGGAAGGCCTTTCTTAGCTACAGCCGGTGCAATTATAGATGTAAAAAGAGGAAAACTTACTTTTGAAGTAGGTGAAGAGAAAATCGAATTTATCCTCTCTCAATTCCTGAAAGCACCTGCAATTGAAGATACTTGTTACTTCATGGATATCATCGATGAATGTAGAAAAGAAGCTGAGCTTGAAAATGAAGACAATCTCGATGAAAATCTGAGTAGTAATCTAAGTGAATGCTTAGCTATAGCACCAGATCCTACACAATGTTTAAGGAAACCACCCCTAGAACTCAAAACACTTCCTAAAAATCTAAGATATGAATTCCTAGATCCCGAACTCGAACGACCAGTGATAGTCAACGCAGAACTTGGCGAAACCGAAACTGAAAAACTTTTACAAACTCTGAGAAAATATCCAACAGCCTTAGGATATAATATCACTGATCTTAAAGGAATAAGTCCCTCTATCTGTATGCATCGCATTATGCTAGAAGAAGATTGTAAAACTTCAAGAGAACACCAGAGGAGACTAAACCCGATTATGAGCGAGGTTGTGAAAAAGGAAGTTATGAAGTTATTAGAAGCAGGAATCATATATCCTATATCTGATAGCAAATGGGTTAGCCCTGTGCATGTTGTACCTAAGAAAGGAGGTGTCACAGTAGTCGAAAATGAGAAAGGAGAAATCATAACTAAAAGAGTCGAATCTGGATGGAGAATGTGCATCGATTATCGAAAACTTAACAAAGCCACCAGAAAAGATCATTCCCTTTACCATTTATTGATCAAATGTTGGAACGTTTAGCTAGACACTCTCATTTCTGCTTCTTGGACGGTTATTCAAGTTTCTTTCAGATACCTATTCATCCTAATGACCAAGAGAAAACAACTTTCACATGCCCTTTTGGAACCTTTGCTTATAGAAGAATGCCATTTGGTTTATGCAATGCTCCTGCAACTTTTCAAAGATGTATGATGGCAATATTTGCTGATTTTCTGGACAATATTATGGAAGTCTTCATGGACGATTTCTTCGTTTGTGGACAAAGATTTGAAGAATGTTTAGAAAATTTAGAAAGGGTATTAGAACATTGTGTGAAGGTTAATCTAGTGCTTAATTGGGAGAAATGCCATTTTATGGTACAAGAAGGAATTGTTTTAGGACACATTATATCCAAAAGAGGAATTGAAGTCGATTCTGCTAAAATCGAAGTTATTGAGAACCTTCAACCTCCAAAAATTGTTAGAGAAATCCGAAGCTTTTTGGGACACGCCGGTTTTTATCGACGATTCATTAAAGATTTCTCTAAGATAGCTAAACCCCTAACTGAGCTATTAATGAAAGACGCTGAATTTATCTTCGACGAAAAATGTTTAGAAGCATTTCAAACACTTAAGAAAGCATTAATTTCTGCACCTATCATGCAAACTCCAGATTGGAATGAACCTTTTGAAATAATGTGTGACGCAAGTGACTATGCCGTAGGAGCTGTTTTAGGACAGCGAAAGGATAAAAGACTCCACGTCATATATTATGCAAGCAGAACCCTGGACGAAGCGCAGATGAATTATGCTACAACCGAGAAAGAATTCTTAGCAGTGATCTTCGCATTAGACAAGTTTCGTTCCTACTTAGTAGGATCCAAAATAATCATATACACTGATCATGCTGCTATTAGATATCTCCTAACCAAAAAGGACGCTAAACCTAGACTCCTGAGATGGATATTGCTGCTGCAAGAGTTCGATTTAGAAATCAAAGATAAGAAAGGAACCGAAAACGTGGTAGCAGATCATCTCTCTAGACTAGAAATTCTTAAACATGAACAAGTGCCGATCGATGATGAATTCCAGTATGATAAACTAATTGCCCACTTGGAAGACACAGAACCAGATAAACTCATGGAAACCACCTTAGCCGTCTCCTCGGTGCCTTGGTATGCCGATTTCGTAAATTACCTCGCTGCAGGCGTTTTACCACCTGAACTTACCTACCAACAGAATAAGAAATTCTTCCATGATCTTAAACAGTATTATTGGGATGAACCTTTACTTTTCAAGAGAGGTCCCGATGGAATTTTCCGCCGATGTGTGCCAGAAGAAGAGATTGAAAACATTATAAAACACTGTCATTCTGCACCTTACGGAGGACATGCGAGTACATCCAAAACTTGTGCGAAGATCTTACAATCCGGTCTCTATTGGCCTAATTTATGGAAAGACGTACATGCCACCATTTTAAAATGCGACAGGTGTCAACGCACCGGTAATATATCTAGACGTGACGAAATGCCACAAAAAGGCATTTTAGAAGTCGAAATCTTTGATGTGTGGGGGATAGACTTTATGGGACCCTTTCCATCTTCATCCGGTAACAAGTATATACTCGTGGCTGTGGATTATGTCTCAAAATGGATCGAAGCTATAGCTTCTCCAACAAATGACACCCGAGTGGTACTTAAGTTGTTCAAGAACATAATCTTTCCTAGGTTCGGTGTACCCAGACTCGTTATAAGTGATGGTGGATCTCATTTCATTTCCAAAATCTTTGAAAAATTATTAGGAAAATATGGAGTTCGACATCGCATAGCTACACCTTACCATCCTCAAACTAGCGGACAAGTTGAAGTTTCAAATCGCGAGATAAAACAAATCCTTGAAAAAACTGTCGTTACGTCCAGAAAGGACTGGTCCTTTAAACTTCACGAAGCTTTATGGGCTTATAGAACTGCCTATAAAACTCCCATCGGTACTACTCCTTTCAAGCTTATTTATGGTAAGTCATGCCATCTCCCAGTTGAGTTAGAACACAAGGCCTATTGGGCCATTAAGAATCTGAACTTAAGTTACACTGCCGTTGGAGAGAAGCGTATCCTGGATATTAATGAATTGGAAGAACTTAGACAGGATGCGTACGAAAATGCTAGGATTTACAAAGAGCGCACAAAGAAATGGCACGATAAGCATATATCTAGGAAGAATTTTAACATAGGCGACTTGGTATTACTATTTAACTCACGATTGAAATTATTTCCTGGAAAATTACGATCTAGGTGGTCCGGACCTTTTGAAATTACTCAAGTTTATCCAAGTGGTGCGATAGATGTAACACCCCGTTTTCAATTAATTGATTTATTTAAATTTGGGAATTTATTTTATTAGAATTAATAAAATAAAAAGAATTATTTATTTTGGAGTATTTGAGGAAAATAAAAGAAATAAGGAATATTGGGATTTTTATGTTATTGGGCTTAGATGTTGTTAGTAAAGAGTGGGGGTGCAGAGAAATAAAGTTATGTTTGGGACTTAGGCCATTTTCTCATTTTTGGTTTTCACGTAAGAACAGAAGTTGGAATTTGGGAAAATAGAGCTCTGAAGAACGGAGAACGAAGAACATCGCTCAAGAACTCAAAGCTGCTAATTGATAAGGTAAGGGGGGTTTATACTCGATTTATATTTGTTTATGGGTTTATGTACGGTTGATTCGGGTAATCGTAGGAAATCCCAATTGTTAGATGTTTCTAGGGATCGATAACCTTAGGATTGAACTTTGTTAAAAAAAAGGTTTAAGTTCCCGATTTTATGAATCAATTAGAGACCTTAGATTCCTATGATGGATTGGATGTCTTTGTACTATATTGCACCGCCGTAGAGAGGTATTTTCGTGCAAAAAAATGGGTATATGAGCTGCTGCAAAAACAGAAAAATTGGGTTCGCACTCATCAACACGGGCGCGTTGATTTACGCGGGCACCCGTGTTGATTCACTGTATGCTGATGAAAATGTGTTTTCTGGCCATAATTCAACACGGGCGTGTTGATTAACACGGGCGCCCGTGTTGATTCACTGTGTTGGCATAAAAATGGGTTTTCTGGGCACAATTCAACACGGGCCGTGTTGATTTACACGGGCGCCCGTGTTGATCCCCTGTTTTGTCAAAAAAACGTGTTTTCTGGACACATTTCCACACGGGCAGTGTTGTTTTACACGGGCACCCGTGTTAAACCTCCTGTGTTGGTTTTTAAACTATGTTTTCCGTGCATGTTGTTAAGTACGGATTGATCCGGTTTTGATGTGCAGTGTTTGACATGTTTTGAATATGTGTTTATTGAATTCCTAGTGTTGATTGATGTGTGTATCGAATAACGATTGTATGTTATGATACCAACACTATGTGGATCTTATTGTCATGCTTTTAGATGATGTTATCAAGCATGAATTATGATATAACTTGATATGATTGATGTTTAATAGTATGCTGAGTGGTTACATGTTATTCCTATCATGTTATGTTTGATATTGTTGATGTGCATGATATGTTGATTGATGTTCATAGTATGCTGAGTGTTACATACTTACATATCATGTTGCATTTGTTAATTCCCATTGTGTGGAATTAACATGGTGGCCAATATACGTGTCCGCGATATAATGGAACGTTGAGGTGGTAGCCGTGTCCGCGATATAATGGAACGGTGAGTTATCCGTGACCCGCGATTTAATGGGGCGGTGAAGTGGTACCACATGCATGGGTGTGTTGCATTACTCGAATATAACATGAATGGATGATTTTTCCAATGTTATATTTGATTGTTTGTATGCACGTATGATTTGATAAATGGTTGATGATATTTGGTGAATATTTGCAAATATGAAAGGCAATATGTCATGGATATATGAATTGTAAAGGTTTTGTAAACTATGAAATATGCTAATTATTGGGTGATGCTTATGATTTCGTGAATTGATTGTTATGAATGTATAACCAAATGTATATTTGAGAAGCTCACCCTTACTGTTGAATATTTCAGATTGAGGAGCTTCGCTCAGGTGCTTGGCGAAGGCTTATCGTGTCTAGTTTAGTTTCGTTTTAGTATGTTCGGGTCATGCTCTGATAGTTGTAACTCCGGGAACGTTTGGTTGTCGAGCTGCTTTAGTCAGACTCGTTTATTTTCTTTTAATTGTTATAATATGACGTTGACTTTTCCAGGTGTTAATCCCTGATGATTTTGGAAAATATTATAACATTTGATTTTATTAAATAAATTATTCCGCTGTGTAGACATGTATGAGTTACCACTAAAATTATGCATGACAGGAATTTATTTTATTAAAAGAGAATTGTAGCATTCCTCGATTATTACATGTACTCTGAGTTTATAATTTTTAATATTTGCGAAAATTATATGCGGGGTTTTAGAGGGTGTTACAATAGTGGTATCAGAGCATAGTCGGTCGTTGTGACCAGAGTCTTGAGTCAGTCATTCCTTTTCGTATGCGACTAGTGCAAGGTAACACTGTCGATACTGTATTCTGATGTGGAGTATGTTTTAATTCTCAGGAATATGGCTGGAAGAGGTAATGGACGAAATGATGCTGCACTAGCTGAGGCTTTGGGGATGTTAGCTGGTGTACTTGCTGGAAACCCAACTGGAGGCGTGATTGGTGCTGATAGGCAATTGGGAAATTTCCAGAGGAACAATCCTCCGTTGTTCAAAGGTACACATGACCCCGAAGGTGCTCAGAAGTGGCTGAAGGAAATCGAAAGGATTTTCCGTGTGATCGATTGTGCTGAAGATCTGAAAGTCAGATATGGTACGCATATGTTGGCAGAAGAGGCCGACGACTGGTGGGTTGCCACAAGGACTGAAATGGTTCAGGATGGAGAGGCACTGACTTGGGCTAACTTCAGAAGGGCTTTTCTGAGGAGGTACTTTCCTGAAGATGTTCGGGGAAGAAAGGAAATTGAATTTTTGGAGCTTAAGCAGGGCAATCTGACTGTTAGTGAGTATGCTACTAAGTTCACTGAGCTGGCAAAGTATTATGCACACTACAACAATGATGAGGCTGGAGAATTCTCTAAATGTATCAAATTTGAGAATGGTCTCCGAGATGAGATTAAGCAGGGAATCAGGTACCAGCGTATTCGTAGATTTTCTGATCTGGTGGATTGTAGCAGAATCTTGGAAGAAGATATTACCAAGAATCGGTCGTCTCACTCTCGTGGGGCTGTTGATAAAAGAGGGAAGCAACATATGGACCGTGGCAAGCCCTATGGTAGAGATAACCAGAGATCAGGCGGTTGGAAAAGGCCTAGTGGGGGAGATTCTAAGGCTCCTATCAGATGCTACAGGTGTGGTGAGTCTGGTCATCACATTCGAGATTGCAAGAGTGATGAGAAGAAGTGCTATAAATGTGGAAAGGCTGGTCATTTGTCTATTGATTGCAAAGGGAAGTCTGTTACTTGTTACAATTGTGGCGAAGAAGGTCACATTCGTCCGCAGTGTCCTAAGCCTAGGAAGGATCAGTCAGGTGGAAAAGTGTTTGCTTTGTCTGGATCTGAGACTACCCCAGAGGATCGATTGATTAAAGGTACGTGTTTTATTCATGGCACACCTTTAGTTGCAATTATTGATACTGGTGCAACTCATTCTTTCATTTCTTTGGATTGTGCTGAGAGGTTGAAACTGGACATATCTGGTATGCGAGGTAGCATGGTTGTTGATACTCCTGCATCGGGTTCAGTGACAACTTCACTCGTATGTAGGAATTGTCCTATTGAGATTTTTGGTAGAGGTTTCGGTATGGATTTAGTGTGCCTACCGCTTGAACAAATTGATATTATCCTTGGGATGAACTGGTTGGAATTTAACCGGGTTCATCTGAACTGCTTTGCTAAGACGGTGATTTTCCCAGAAGCAGTTGGTGTCGAGAATTTGACTATGACTGCTAGGCAGGTGCAAGAAGCAATGGAAGATGGTGCTAATGTGTTTATGTTACTTGCTTCGTTAGATGCAACAGGAAAGGTCAGGAGTAGTGAATTGCCAGTGGTGTGTGATTTTCCAGAAGTCTTTCCTGATGATGTTGGCGAGTTACCTCCTGAGAGAGAAGTGGAATTTTCTATAGATTTAATTCCTGGTACGAGACCGGTGTCGATGGCGCCATATCGTATGTCTGCGTCTGAATTGGCTGAATTGAAGAGTCAGTTGGAAGATTTACTGGAGAAGAAGTTTATTCGTCCAAGTGTTTCGCCTTGGGGTGCTCCGGTATTGTTGGTTAAGAAGAAAGAAGGTTCTATGAGACTGTGTGTTGATTACAGGCAATTGAACAAGGTAACCATTAAGAATCGGTACCCGTTACCGAGGATTGATGATTTAATGGATCAGTTAATTGGAGCCAGTGTATTCAGTAAGATTGATTTGAGATCTGGATATCATCAGATTCGTGTGAAAGCGGAAGATATTCAAAAGACTGCTTTTCGAACGAGGTATGGGCATTATGAATATTCTGTTATGCCGTTCGGAGTTACTAATGCACCTGGTGTTTTCATGGAATATATGAATAGGATTTTTCACCCATATCTGGATAAGTTTGTTGTGGTTTTTATTGATGACATTCTGATTTATTCCGAGAATGACGAAGAACATGCGGAACATCTCAGAATTGTGTTAGAGTTGTTGAAAGATAAGAAGTTGTATGCAAAGTTGTCCAAATGTGAGTTCTGGCTGAATGAAGTTAGTTTTCTTGGACATGTGATTTCTAAGAATGGTATTGCAGTGGATCCTACGAAAGTAGAAGCGGTATCTCAGTGGGAAGCGCCGAAGACTGTTTCGGAAATCAGAAGTTTTCTTGGTCTTGCAGGTTATTACAGAAAGTTTATCGAAGGATTCTCAAAGTTAGCATTGCCGTTGACGAAGTTGACTCGTAAAGGACAAGCGTTTATTTGGGATTCTGATTGTGAGAAAGGTTTCCAAGAATTGAAGCGGAGATTGACAAGTGCTCCTATTCTGATTTTGCCGAATCCGGTGGAATCTTTTGTGGTCTATTGTGATGCATCTCTGTTGGGTTTAGGTGGTGTTTTAATGCAGAATCAGCAGGTAGTTGCGTATGCTTCGAGACAGTTGAAGGTTCATGAAAGGAACTATCCTACTCATGACTTAGAGTTGGCAGCAGTTGTGTTTGTCTTGAAATTGTGGAGACATTATCTGTATGGTTCGAGGTTTGAAGTGTATAGTGATCATAAGAGTTTGAAGTATCTTTTCGATCAGAAAGAGCTCAATATGAGGCAAAGAAGGTGGTTAGAATTCCTCAAAGATTATGATTTTGGTTTGAATTACCATCCTGGTAAGGCAAATGTAGTTGCAGATGCTTTGAGCAGGAAGTCCTTGCATATGTCTATGATGATGGTTCGTGAATTGGATTTAATTGAGCAATTCCGAGATTTGAGTTTGGTTTGTGAAAGTACTCCGAAGTGTGTTCGTTTGGGTATGTTGAAACTTACTAGTGGTATTCTAGAAGAGATCAGGATCGGGCAGAAATCCGATGTTAATTTAGTTGATAAATTGACATTGATCAACCAAGGTCAAGGTGGTGAATTTAGGATTGATGAAAATGATGTTATGAGATTTGGCGATAGAGTTTGTGTTCCTGATGTCGCGGAAATCAAGAAAAGTATATTAGAGGAAGGACATCGCAGTGGGATGAGCATTCATCCGGGTGCCACGAAAATGTATCATGATTTGAAGAAATTGTTTTGGTGGCCGAGAATGAAAAAGGAAATAGCTGAATTTGTGTATGCATGTTTAATCTGTCAGAAATCGAAGATTGAGCATCAAAAGCCGTCTGGGTTTATGCAACCGATGTTTATTCCAGAATGGAAGTGGGATAGTATTTCTATGGATTTCGTATCTGGGTTGCCAAGGACTCCTATGAATTGTGAAGCGATATGGGTCGTTGTGGATAGGTTGACTAAGTCTGCTCATTTTATACCGGTGCGAATGGATTACTCGATGGAGAGATTGGCACAGTTGTATATTGAGAAAATAGTGAGTTTGCATGGAGTTCCTTCTAGTATTGTGTCAGATAGAGATCCGAGGTTCACTTCGAAATTTTGGGAAGGATTGCAGAAGGCTTTGGGTACTAAGTTGAGATTGAGTTCAGCTTACCATCCTCAGACTGATGGACAGACGGAGAGGACGATTCAATCGTTGGAAGATTTATTGCGTGCTTGTGTTTTAGAGAAAGGTGGAGCTTGGGATAGCTATTTGCCATTGATTGAGTTTACTTATAACAATAGTTACCATTCGAGTATTGGTATGGCTCCGTTTGAGGCATTGTATGGTAGACGGTGTAGGACGCCTTTGTGTTGGTATGAATCTGGAGAGAGTTCGGTAATTGGGCCAGAGATTGTTCAGCAGACTACCGAAAAGATCAAATTGATTCAAGAGAAGATGAGAGCTTCTCAGAGTCGTCAGAAAAGTTATCATGACAAGAGGAGAAAGAATTTAGAATTCAGTGCTGGAGATCATGTGTTTATGAGAGTTACTCCGATGACGGGTATTGGTCGGGCGTTGAAGTCTAAGAAGTTGACTCCGCGTTTTATTGGTCCGTTTCAGATTACGGAAAGAGTTGGAGAAGTTGCTTATCGCATTGCTTTACCTCCGAGACTTGCGAATTTGCACGATGTTTTTCATGTTTCTCAGTTGAGGAGATACATTCCAGACCCATCTCATGTAATCCAAATAGATGATGTACAGGTAAGAGATAACCTGACAGTAGAAGCATTGCCTATGAGGATAGAAGATCGGGAAGTGAAACAGTTAAGAGGTAAAGAGATAGCATTAGTGAAGGTTGCTTGGGGAGGTCCAGCAGATGGAAATATCACTTGGGAGCTGGAGAGCCAGATGAAAGGGGCTTATCCGGAGCTGTTCGTCTAAGGTATGTTTTCGAGGACGAAAACTCTTTTAGTGGGGGAGAGTTGTAACACCCCGTTTTCAATTAATTGATTTATTTAAATTTGGGAATTTATTTTATTAGAATTAATAAAATAAAAAGAATTATTTATTTTGGAGTATTTGAGGAAAATAAAAGAAATAAGGAATATTGGGATTTTTATGTTATTGGGCTTAGATGTTGTTAGTAAAGAGTGGGGGTGCAGAGAAATAAAGTTATGTTTGGGACTTAGGCCATTTTCTCATTTTTGGTTTTCACGTAAGAACAGAAGTTGGAATTTGGGAAAATAGAGCTCTGAAGAACGGAGAACGAAGAACATCGCTCAAGAACTCAAAGCTGCTAATTGATAAGGTAAGGGGGGTTTATACTCGATTTATATTTGTTTATGGGTTTATGTACGGTTGATTCGGGTAATCGTAGGAAATCCCAATTGTTAGATGTTTCTAGGGATCGATAACCTTAGGATTGAACTTTGTTAAAAAAAGGTTTAAGTTCCCGATTTTATGAATCAATTAGAGACCTTAGATTCCTATGATGGATTGGATGTCTTTGTACTATATTGCACCGCCGTAGAGAGGTATTTTCGTGCAAAAAAATGGGTATATGAGCTGCTGCAAAAACAGAAAAATTGGGTTCGCACTCATCAACACGGGCGCGTTGATTTACGCGGGCACCCGTGTTGATTCACTGTATGCTGATGAAAATGTGTTTTCTGGCCATAATTCAACACGGGCGTGTTGATTAACACGGGCGCCCGTGTTGATTCACTGTGTTGGCATAAAAATGGGTTTTCTGGGCACAATTCAACACGGGCCGTGTTGATTTACACGGGCGCCCGTGTTGATCCCCTGTTTTGTCAAAAAAACGTGTTTTCTGGACACATTTCCACACGGGCAGTGTTGTTTTACACGGGCACCCGTGTTAAACCTCCTGTGTTGGTTTTTAAACTATGTTTTCCGTGCATGTTGTTAAGTACGGATTGATCCGGTTTTGATGTGCAGTGTTTGACATGTTTTGAATATGTGTTTATTGAATTCCTAGTGTTGATTGATGTGTGTATCGAATAACGATTGTATGTTATGATACCAACACTATGTGGATCTTATTGTCATGCTTTTAGATGATGTTATCAAGCATGAATTATGATATAACTTGATATGATTGATGTTTAATAGTATGCTGAGTGGTTACATGCTATTCCTATCATGTTATGTTTGATATTGTTGATGTGCATGATATGTTGATTGATGTTCATAGTATGCTGAGTGTTACATACTTACATATCATGTTGCATTTGTTAATTCCCATTGTGTGGAATTAACATGGTGGCCAATATACGTGTCCGCGATATAATGGAACGTTGAGGTGGTAGCCGTGTCCGCGATATAATGGAACGGTGAGTTATCCGTGACCCGCGATTTAATGGGGCGGTGAAGTGGTACCACATGCATGGGTGTGTTGCATTACTCGAATATAACATGAATGGATGATTTTTCCAATGTTATATTTGATTGTTTGTATGCACGTATGATTTGATAAATGGTTGATGATATTTGGTGAATATTTGCAAATATGAAAGGCAATATGTCATGGATATATGAATTGTAAAGGTTTTGTAAACTATGAAATATGCTAATTATTGGGTGATGCTTATGATTTCGTGAATTGATTGTTATGAATGTATAACCAAATGTATATTTGAGAAGCTCACCCTTACTGTTGAATATTTCAGATTGAGGAGCTTCGCTCAGGTGCTTGGCGAAGGCTTATCGTGTCTAGTTTAGTTTCGTTTTAGTATGTTCGGGTCATGCTCTGATAGTTGTAACTCCGGGAACGTTTGGTTGTCGAGCTGCTTTAGTCAGACTCGTTTATTTTCTTTTAATTGTTATAATATGACGTTGACTTTTCCAGGTGTTAATCCCTGATGATTTTGGAAAATATTATAACATTTGATTTTATTAAATAAATTATTCCGCTGTGTAGACATGTATGAGTTACCACTAAAATTATGCATGACAGGAATTTATTTTATTAAAAGAGAATTGTAGCATTCCTCGATTATTACATGTACTCTGAGTTTATAATTTTTAATATTTGCGAAAATTATATGCGGGGTTTTAGAGGGTATTACAATAGAGATTAAGGGACCTTCGATTGAACCGTTTATAGTAAACGGGCAGCGTTTAAAACATTACCATCTAACTGAACTCGAGGGAAATTCTCAAACGATAAATCTAGACGAGCCACACGCTCGATTAGAAGCCTAGTCTTTAGTTTTATTTGTCGAGCTTACGACATAAAACAAAGCGCTTTGTGGGAGACAACCCACCGTTTTTTATTTCCTTCTTCTTATTTTTCATTTCTTCTTTAGTCTATTTTTAACAAAAACAAAAACAAAAATATATCTATTTCTTTTCTTTATCTATTCATTATATTTCTCCTCTTTGTCTTATTTCTTTCTATTCTATGTTTTTTCTTCTTATCGGCATTTTGGCCAATGCTGATCTTCTTTATTTTTCTTCTCTTCGGGATACTTCTTGCTACTTATTTCTCTTCCCACTATGTCTCGAGTTGACAATATGCCAGTTAGTTTCAGAGGAAGAAATCAGCGCACCAAATATGGAGTTTTATCCGAGCGTGAGATGTTACCTACTATCTACCCTCATCATGGTGCTATGACTGCTCTTGGTATTCGTGATAGTGTGCTTTTTCTGCTGAATCAGATTGGGTGGGATAGTTCACGCTTGATGACTTGCTATGCCACTTATCAGAACCTCACTTTGGAGTTCCTCAGCTCTTTGATATACTTTCCTACTCATGGGTTCGCTTTATGCTGTGGACTTATTATCTTCAGACTTTTTGGCATCACTTTCAAGTTTAACCATAAGGAATTGGGTGAGCTTCTTGGTTTTCCTAATGGCATAGGAGTTTATCATGAAACTCAGAGGAGTATCTTGGATTTAGAGAGCTTGACTATTTTTGGGGATCTATTTCTGGAATCCTTAACCCTGAGCCCGAGGACTTTGTATCAGAGAATATCCATAATCCGGCCTTCAGGTATTTCCATAAGATTCTGGCCCACACCATTTTTGGAAAACCACATAATGTCACCACTGTTTCTAAGGATGAGTTTTTTATCATGTTTTGTGCTTCGCAAAACCGTCCGGTTAATGCGATCACTTATCTGATCCGTACCTTTGTGGATCTCATTGATACTGATCATGCACCCATTCGGATGGGAGGTCTCGTCACTATGATTGCGAATGTTGTTGGACCTCGACAATCCTTTAAGCATCTGAATGCTTTTACTGGTATTACTTGCATGACCATCGAGTTCTGTTTCAACACTGGTATAATTGGTGATCTTGGCCCGACTCAGTTCACCTTATTGATTAATGGTCAAGTTATGCAGCTGTTTACCTTGCCTAACCCTGCTACGAGTGTGCATAACAAAGCCAACTGGCTTTTTGGTCTTGATCAGCAGCCTTCTCCGCCCCGCACTCCTGAGACTCCGCAAGATTATGAGGTTTTGGAAGATTCTGAGGAAGATCCCACTGCTCCTTCAGGTTATTATGATATGGGCCCTCCTCAGCACGATTCTACCGCTCACCCTGTTGCTCCTGACACCGTTATGCATGAGGCTCCTACCATTGATTATGCTCTTGTCATCCACGCTCTCCAGGTGGAACATCAGGCTTTGAGGGACGATTTGACTAGTTTGCGAGCCGATTTCTTTGGTTTTATGGATATTGTTTCTGCGCAATTTCAAGAAGTTTTCGCTTACCTTCATTCTTCCTCCGCTCCTAAGGCATGACCATGTAGTGGCTAGAGCTTTTAAGTAGTTCATTTTATTTAGTTTAGCTTAGTTTAATTTTGTTAGGAATTGCAATATTTTCGTTATGTTCTTTTTTTATTATTATGTTTTACTTTCCAAACACTTGATTCTTAAAATTGTAAGCAACTTTGGTCTTCATTTTAAAAGCAATTCATGTTATTTTCTTATAATTATAATATTGCAGCTTAAAATATTATATCATATAAAAATATTTTGTTATAAGAATACTAGTATTATTACATGCATACTGTCATTCACACGCTTGCCTGTTCCCAACAAGCTGAGACGCACGCCTCAGCCTAACACGCTGACAGGAGACGCACGCCTCCAACTTTCCATGCAGCTTTGAGACGCACGCCTCACGCGTGGTCTCCTATGTCATGCGGTCGCCTCAGCTTGTGCTTCGTGCAGTAAAAGTTAGTCTCCTTGCATTTACTTGTCTTGTCCGTTTCGTTTTCCCATTCACCCCAATTAATTCAAATTCAACACTCTTTATTCTCATTCAAATTATATTCTTTCCATTTCCCACCATTAATCCCCATTCAAATTTTCCCCTCCATTTTCCAACACCCACTTATTATAATTTATCACTCTTAACTCTCACTCCACTATAAATACCATTCATCCTTCTTTCTAATTTCACAACATTTCTAACCATCTCTACCATTTCCTCTCCTACACCCATATTTTCCACCTTTTTCCTTCTTCTACCCATATCCATCCATGGCTCCACGAAACAACCAAAGACAAGTTAAGCCCGACCGACCACCACCCGACCTATCCAATATCATTTTCCGCGATAACGACGACGGTCAACAACAACAAAAGTATAACAAATTCTATACATGTTCCGTCGTTCCTACAAAATACGTAAGTTCGGAGTGTTTGGAAACCTTAGGAATGACTGATAGCATCGTATTAATGCTCAATAACACCGGTTTAACCAGTCTCTGCACAAACCCATGTCCAACTTATGAACCACTCGTGCTTGAATTTCTTAGTTCCTTCTCTTACACAACACTTGTCGACGATCCCTACACAACCGGAACCGCCAACTTCCGCATGTTCAACCAAGAGTACTCTCTTGATCAAGAAAGAGTCGCCGAACTCTTATCTTTCACTCGCGGCGAGCATGTTCATTACAAGCCTTTCGACGATGACCACGATCTTTCTTGGGATCAAGTCGGCTTCTCCTTATGGAATGATCTAACCGGTCAAACAACGGAAAGTTGGCGCGACCTCTATGCTTCTCAAATACATAACCCTGCATTAAGGTACTTTCACTGCGTTCTTGCTAACACCATCTTTGGTCGGACCAATAATCACAAGGTCAACCAAAATGAGTTGTTCATCATTTTCTGTGCCCTTAATGGTCAGCCTGTCAACGTCGCTCCTTTCATGCTCAGTCACATCCACACATGCGTGAACGCAGCAGGTACTAATCCCTTTGTTTTTGGAGGCATCATCACATCTTTAGCATATGCTTTAGGCCTTTCCGCCGAGCTATCTTCCTCCGCTCCTAAGGCATGACCATGTAGTGGCTAGAGCTTTTAAGTAGTTCATTTTATTTAGTTTAGCTTAGTTTAATTTTGTTAGGAATTGCAATATTTTCGTTATGTTCTTTTTTTATTATTATGTTTTACTTTCCAAACACTTGATTCTTAAAATTGTAAGCAACTTTGGTCTTCATTTTAAAAGCAATTCATGTTATTTTCTTATAATTATAATATTGCAGCTTAAAATATTATATCATATAAAAATATTTTGTTATAAGAATACTAGTATTATTACATGCATACTGTCATTCACACGCTTGCCTGTTCCCAACAAGCTGAGACGCACGCCTCAGCCTAACACGCTGACAGGAGACGCACGCCTCCAACTTTCCATGCAGCTTTGAGACGCACGCCTCACGCGTGGTCTCCTATGTCATGCGGTCGCCTCAGCTTGTGCTTCGTGCAGTAAAAGTTGGTCTCCTTGCATTTACTTGTCTTGTCCGTTTCGTTTTCCCATTCACCCCAATTAATTCAAATTCAACACTCTTTATTCTCATTCAAATTATATTCTTTCCATTTCCCACCATTAATCCCCATTCAAATTTTCCCCTCCATTTTCCAACACCCACTTATTATAATTTATCACTCTTAACTCTCACTCCACTATAAATACCATTCATCCTTCTTTCTAATTTCACAACATTTCTAACCATCTCTACCATTTCCTCTCCTACACCCATATTTTCCACCTTTTTCCTTCTTCTACCCATATCCATCCATGGCTCCACGAAACAACCAAAGACAAGTTAAGCCCGACCGACCACCACCCGACCTATCCAATATCATTTTCCGCGATAACGACGACGGTCAACAACAACAAAAGTATAACAAATTCTATACATGTTCCGTCGTTCCTACAAAATACGTAAGTTCGGAGTGTTTGGAAACCTTAGGAATGACTGATAGCATCGTATTAATGCTCAATAACACCGGTTTAACCAGTCTCTGCACAAACCCATGTCCAACTTATGAACCACTCGTGCTTGAATTTCTTAGTTCCTTCTCTTACACAACACTTGTCGACGATCCCTACACAACCGGAACCGCCAACTTCCGCATGTTCAACCAAGAGTACTCTCTTGATCAAGAAAGAGTCGCCGAACTCTTATCTTTCACTCGCGGCGAGCATGTTCATTACAAGCCTTTCGACGATGACCACGATCTTTCTTGGGATCAAGTCGGCTTCTCCTTATGGAATGATCTAACCGGTCAAACAACGGAAAGTTGGCGCGACCTCTATGCTTCTCAAATACATAACCCTGCATTAAGGTACTTTCACTGCGTTCTTGCTAACACCATCTTTGGTCGGACCAATAATCACAAGGTCAACCAAAATGAGTTGTTCATCATTTTCTGTGCCCTTAATGGTCAGCCTGTCAACGTCGCTCCTTTCATGCTCAGTCACATCCACACATGCGTGAACGCAGCAGGTACTAATCCCTTTGTTTTTGGAGGCATCATCACATCTTTAGCATATGCTTTAGGCCTTTCCGCCGAGCTATCTTCCTCCGCTCCTAAGGCATGACCATGTAGTGGCTAGAGCTTTTAAGTAGTTCATTTTATTTAGTTTAGCTTAGTTTAATTTTGTTAGGAATTGCAATATTTTCGTTATGTTCTTTTTTTATTATTATGTTTTACTTTCCAAACACTTGATTCTTAAAATTGTAAGCAACTTTGGTCTTCATTTTAAAAGCAATTCATGTTATTTTCTTATAATTATAATATTGCAGCTTAAAATATTATATCATATAAAAATATTTTGTTATAAGAATACTAGTATTATTACATGCATACTGTCATTCACACGCTTGCCTATTCCCAACAAGCTGAGACGCACGCCTCAGCCTAACACGCTGACAGGAGACGCACGCCTCCAACTTTCCATGCAGCTTTGAGACGCACGCCTCACGCGTGGTCTCCTATGTCATGCGGTCGCCTCAGCTTGTGCTTCGTGCAGTAAAAGTTGGTCTCCTTGCATTTACTTGTCTTGTCCGTTTCGTTTTCCCATTCACCCCAATTAATTCAAATTCAACACTCTTTATTCTCATTCAAATTATATTCTTTCCATTTCCCACCATTAATCCCCATTCAAATTTTCCCCTCCATTTTCCAACACCCACTTATTATAATTTATCACTCTTAACTCTCACTCCACTATAAATACCATTCATCCTTCTTTCTAATTTCACAACATTTCTAACCATCTCTACCATTTCCTCTCCTACACCCATATTTTCCACCTTTTTCCTTCTTCTACCCATATCCATCCATGGCTCCACGAAACAACCAAAGACAAGTTAAGCCCGACCGACCACCACCCGACCTATCCAATATCATTTTCCGCGATAACGACGACGGTCAACAACAACAAAAGTATAACAAATTCTATACATGTTCCGTCGTTCCTACAAAATACGTAAGTTCGGAGTGTTTGGAAACCTTAGGAATGACTGATAGCATCGTATTAATGCTCAATAACACCGGTTTAACCAGTCTCTGCACAAACCCATGTCCAACTTATGAACCACTCGTGCTTGAATTTCTTAGTTCCTTCTCTTACACAACACTTGTCGACGATCCCTACACAACCGGAACCGCCAACTTCCGCATGTTCAACCAAGAGTACTCTCTTGATCAAGAAAGAGTCGCCGAACTCTTATCTTTCACTCGCGGCGAGCATGTTCATTACAAGCCTTTCGACGATGACCACGATCTTTCTTGGGATCAAGTCGGCTTCTCCTTATGGAATGATCTAACCGGTCAAACAACGGAAAGTTGGCGCGACCTCTATGCTTCTCAAATACATAACCCTGCATTAAGGTACTTTCACTGCGTTCTTGCTAACACCATCTTTGGTCGGACCAATAATCACAAGGTCAACCAAAATGAGTTGTTCATCATTTTCTGTGCCCTTAATGGTCAGCCTGTCAACGTCGCTCCTTTCATGCTCAGTCACATCCACACATGCGTGAACGCAGCAGGTACTAATCCCTTTGTTTTTGGAGGCATCATCACATCTTTAGCATATGCTTTAGGCCTTTCCGCCGAGCTACTTTCTTTGTTACAATATATGATGCCAGCCACTCTTCTTGATGTCATCTATTGCCGAGATTCCCATATAATCTCTCCAAGACATGATGGCCGGTTTACATTAGTGATAAATCGTCGTCCAATTCCTGATTTTGTGTTGCCTTGTCCGAATCGTATCGACGTCCGAGTCCGTGCAAATTGGCGTTATGCTCTTGATGCACCTGCCGCCCAACAACCAGATAATCCCGCTGCAAATTTCGCAGCCATGCAGGCTCATATGCTTCGTCAAGATCAGTTGTTTCATGCCATGCAACAAAACCAAGCTGAGACTTTACGTCTCGTACAAGAAGTACAACGTGATCAACAAGAGATGCGACGCGAACAACAACAATATGCCTTTCGCCATGATCGTAACCTCGAATCTTTGCAAGCTCGCATAGCAGACGCACTTCATCTTAATGATTCTAATTCTGACGTACGACGAAGACCTCGTATTAGAGGACGAAGAACAAGAAATCATGATTCTCAAAGCAACGAGTGATCGCCTTTCTAGTTTCATCTGATTCTCTTTTGTTTTTATCGCATTGAGGACATTGCTCCTTTTAAGTATATGGGAGTCAGATCATTTCCTTGCTCATTTCTATTTCCTTTGCTCTCTTTGTAGTATTTTTCCTTTTATTTCTTTTCTTGTATTGCAAAATTTCAATTCAATAAAATACTTATTTATGCAAATTTTAATCTCTTATGCAAAAATTTGTGCTTACTCGAATTCCCCCTATTTCTTGAGCCATAACGAATAAAATAAAACAATTTTAACACGCATTTATAAAACATCATTCAACTAGTATTAAGGTTGCCTATTATAAATAAGAATTCGAGCAACTTAGCAAAATTGCTATCGTCTTAACACTTCAAAACCCCCGATATGTTGGATCGATTTAAGTACTTATTATACCAAAACCTTTAAAACTTAGTTTTAGATTAGCCCCGAGTAGTTTATTAAGCAGTCGGCACCGCCATAAACACAAACTACGTGGGGAGCTTATGAATATAAGTGATTGATCAAATATTCTTAAGAAATTGCTTTTATCTGAAGATGCACTTATTAAGTTAGATGGTCCTTACCAGATCATTTAATCCAACAGTTGCAGAAACTATAAATTTAAATGCATAATAATCCATTATAAATTGGTTCAGTGGTCCCTGGTGCTGAACTTGGTAGGGCGAATTACGGTTCGATCCCCCGCAATTTTTAATTGGAAAAAGGGAGTACCATATGATTAAATTACCAGAACTCCTAGCTGGCTTACTAAGATCAAATTCACTAACCAGTTACTCCACTATGTGCGTGTAAGGTAAAGGGCTTAATGTGATTGCACTAGAATGAAAACGGGTGAAATAAAACATAGTATTGGGTTAAGCTATAATGACATGACTTAAATTGGTCTGCTTAAATGGGGTTGTCCAGTGTTCCTACGGTAACTTTGGTGTTTAAGTTCGACTTAAATTCTCTAACGAAAAATTCAACTTGCAACCTGGTACGAAGTGATGTATGTTCTTATATCTGTGTTTAATTGCGCGTCAGTGATTTTCACCTTTTTACTTTTGCTTGAGGACAAGCAACGGTTCAAGTATAGGGGAGTTTGATAACACAATTTTATATAGTATATTTGATTTAATTTTCATAGATAATGTTAGTATTTTTATTTAATTATTTCATTTTATTTCCATATTACGCTGGTATTTTTATTGTTTCAGGTATTTTATTTTAATTAGACAAATTGAGCAAAGTGAAGAAATTAAGAGAGTTATTGGACTAAATATGCAAGAAATGAAGAAAAGGGGTGTGCAAAGCAATAATGATGGACCAAAAGGTTTATCATCTCCAAACTGGGCCCAAACGAATTCAGACCCACGCAAGCAAGAGAACCCTAAAGTCACATGCAAGAGTGAGACGCACGTCTCATCTCTTCTCCTACAATTGAGGCGCCCGCCTCGGACTTTCCCCTTAGTGGGAGGCGCCCGTCTCAACGTGGTCAATTGAGGACGTGGTCAATTGAGGCGCCCGTCTCAACGTGGTCAATTGAGGACGTGGTCAATTGAGGCGCCCGTCTCAACGTGGGCAAGTTAAAACGAGAAATTGAAGGATAAGTGGTACGAAAATATCTCAAGAGGTGGTTACATACTACCACTATAAAAGGACATCAGGAAATCAAAATTGGGACCGTTTTTGCTTAGATTTTTTTCTAGTTTCAGAATTTTTACTTTCATCGCATTACTAGTTTCCATTGTAATTCAATTTCCAGTAGTTATTTTCCAGCCAGCTCCTTTTCCTTTTCGAATACTTAGATTTTATTTCCGTTGAAGAACCGGGATTCTGTACGAATTGATTCAAGCTTCAAGGATTATTTCCAGCATTTATTTAATTCAGGTTCCTTATTTACATCGCTTTAATTAATTATTTGCATGAGAGATATTTATTTAGCCATGAATTTATTTATGAATGTTAATTCCTTTAATGTATCCATGTCTGCTTTTATGAGTATGTCTGGCTAAATTATTTAAATATCGGTATGTAACGAGTTAATTTGAATGGATCCGGAATAAACAGGCTTGATTATATTTTATAAAATAAACACTTTTTCTGATTTAGTTATCTAGTTTATTTTGTTAAAAAGGTTTAGAAACCAACAGAGTGAAAGTTTGAGGTTAATAAACCGACTAAGATTAGAAACCAATAGAGCGACAGTTTGAGGTTTAGAATCAGATAGTAGATACTAGGTATTGTTTTTAAAGACTGCGACAGCATTTTAAAACCAATTAAACTTTATTTATTTTCAAAAAGTAATTTTAAAATCAATGGGATAGCGAAAGCATACATCAGAGTTTAAAATTATAATTTACTTCAATAGAGCGAAAGTTTGAGAATAGATTTTTGAATAAATACTTTTTGCTGAAAAAGATATTATTATCATTTTTGAAAATAAGCCAGTGGAAAGCCGGATTCTTTAAATGTTAACGAAGTACATACCGATATTCGCATTATTATTATTTCAATTAGAATTAAGTTTTATTACCCAAAAATTCCCCTAATCAATTATTCGATAGCTATAGCTTTACACAATAGTTTAGGTTACGTTAGTTCGATTTATAGTCCCTTAGGTTCGATATCTTTTAAAACTACGCGATAGGGCTGTATACTTGCAGTCTCCCGATTAATTTAGACGATAAAGTCGCGATCAGCTTGTAACACATAAAGCCAAACACCTTCAAATGACTTACTTATGGTCGTTTACCACTCCATACTTCTTCATGAACCTTGTTCTTCAATATCTTGGTAGGACACCGGTTCAGGATATAAATTGCAGTCGAAATAACTTCACTCCATAAAGACTTTGGCAAATTCTTTTGCTTCAGCATGCATCTTGCCATATCCAATATGGTTATGTTTCTTCTTTCTGCAATTCCATTATGTTGAGGCGTATAAGGAGTAGTTACCTCATGATCAACACCATGTTCTGCACAAAATGTTTCAAACATCTTCGAAGTGTATTTGTCTCCTCCATATGTTCTCAGAACTTTGACCCTTTTCTCACTTCGGTTTTCGACAATCATCTTGAATCTCCTAAATATTTCAAATACTTCATCTTTTCTCTTAATCACATAGATACATAACTTTCGACTAAACTCATCGACAAATGAATCAAAATATTTGTTTCCACCAATGGTATGTTCTTCGAACGGGCCACATACATCTGAATGTACCACTTTGCGTATGCATGATAATCTCATTGGCATAGTCAAAACCAAATAGTTTTTGGATTACTTTTCGACTAAACAACCTTTACAAAGTTTTTCGGGTATCTCAAGACTTGGGATACCAGATACCATATCTTGAGTAACTAGCTAATTGAGTGATCGAAAATTCAAATGTTTAAACCTCAAATGCCACAACCAACTATCCTTGTGGTCGATAATAATTTTTAGACATTGTACTTTAGTCGAACTGATCATGGTCTTAAACGTCCTGTTCTTCGACATAGGAGATTTTAAGACCAAATTGTTCTTGGTGTCGAACATTTTTAAAACTCCATTTTTCATGATAACTGAGAAACCTTTTTTTACTAGTTGTCCAACACTTAGCAAGTTGCTCTTCATTCTAGGTACATAGAGCACATCTTTGATCATAACTTCCCCCTCATTACTCATTTGAAAGACTGTATTGCCAGTACCTTCTGCTTATAACAAACTTTTATCAGAAAATTTTACCTTACTCTTCTTCAACTCGTCAAAATCTTCCAACGACTCCTTTTGACCAATCATGTGGTTCAAGCAGCCTGAGTTGAGAAACCAGATCTTAAATTCTACACGGTTATCTACAACTGCAACCATAACCACCATATTGCCTTCAGAATCATTTGAATCTTGTCGTGCAAGGTTCTCTCCTTCTTCCTTGTCTTTCAATCCCTTGTCTTTTCTGTACCAACAATTCTTGGCTATGTGACCTCACTTTTCACAGTTATAGCATTGCACACCTTTTTTTATCTTCTTTGTCCTTTCGATAATTTCCTCCTCATCTTTTTGAGGATTCAGAAACTCTGTCTTTGACTTGATGCTTGTGAGTGTTCGACCAAGACTTATTTCCATGAGCCTTGTTAACTTTCCATTTGAATTTGTTGGAATCACCATTCTATTTCCATGTCTGAGCTTGCAGTGAGTCGTGAACTCACTTTCTTTCGATAATCTTTATCTTATGCGCCTCCAATGAACCAACCAGATCTTCCACTTTTGTGGTTTCAAGATTGTTGGATTCTTGAATAGCTACGATAACATGATCAAAAGGAGAGGTTAACATTCTCATTACCTTCTCAACTATCATCTTATCAGTTATGGTTTCACCACAACCCTTCATGAGATGGATGAGTTTGTGTACCTTCTACACATATTCTACAACTCTTTCGTCTTCTCCCATCGATAACAACTCATATTGTCGATTCAAGGTTTATAACTTGACAACCTTGACCTACTCACCTCTTTCATAATACTTCATTAGAATATCCCATGCCTCCCTCAGTGTTTCAGCATGATAAATCATGTCGAAGTTAGTAGCGTCGACCGCCGTCTAAATGCAATAAGCAGCCTTGCAATCTTTCTTCTTGACTTTGTTGTGGGATTTTTTCTGTTCATCAGTTGCATTTGCAGCCAACACAAAAACACCATTGGTAACCACTTCTAGGGTTTCATGGAAGCTAAACAAGGATTGCATCTGTTTTTTCCATCTGATCCAATTTTTGTCATCAAGCATTGGAAGATAATTCGAAATGCCCTTATCACTAGCCATCTTTGCAGAGGTTGATTCACTTGCCCTGGAAACAGGATCTATGACGTGAAGTTCTTGAAAACTTGATCAAGAACAATAATCGGAAGCTCTGGATACCAATTTGTTAGTGTGTGAGGCACTTTTAGTGAGGAGAGAAAGAGAGAATAATAAAGGAAATAAGGATTTTTTTTATTCACTTAATGAGTTGTACAAAATAAGGATACATACTATGACTATTTATATACAACCCTAATTCGACTTGGGCTAATACAACTTAGATTATATTTAAATATTAAATCTAATCAAATTAAATCTAATCTATTTTAATATTTCAACATATATAGAACTATCTTGAGTTGTCCTAGAGGTGTCATGGTTGATTTCCTATCTTGCTAATTTTTTTGTAGTGTTGTGAAATGTCTTAAATAGAGCAACCTAATGTGTGACTCGACCCGATAATTTCTTCAGTGACATTTTTCAAAACCGATTTTTAAATCTTAAAACAAAATTTTTATAACATTTTCTAACTGTCATTACTACCGAAGAAATTATTGGTACTTCTGCTACTTCTGTCTCTGACAAACCGTCTAAGTTTGAGGGAAGTCACTTTAAAGGATGGCAACAAAAATTGTGACTTTCTTAACCTTAAAAAGGGTTGTCAACATTCTGACCGGTGACATTCATTGTGTTCCTTCTAGATTAATCGAGCAAACTAATTGTAAGAAATATGTGGATTCATATGGAACAATTTCTACTATTGAATTTGAATCCGTTGCACAAATTAAACCAAACAATTTACAGCTCAGGAAAAAATCACCTTATGGAAAGATAAAGACTACCTCTACAAAAATCATATTCTAAATGGACTTACGAATGAGCTATATGATTATTACAGTAGCTTCGTGTTGTACCCCAAAATTTGCCCTCGTATTTTTCCACAAGAAATCACAGCCTCAGGCTTTTCCTGATTTTTCAGATTGGCATAAGAATCAGTCAAACAGAATTTTTCTTATCAGTCTATCCAAATTAGGGTTTTCATGGCTCTGGAACAGTTCAAGCAGACTGCTAGGGTTTTGGTTGAGTTTGGCTCAAAGTTTGATCAGACAGGCGTTTCTCCAGTGTTAAGTCAAAAATCAGGGTTTTATGCGCATATTTCTCAGAAAGAATTAATTCTATCAGTGCTTTTCAATTTACTCTGAGATATGGACTGAGGCTGTTGATTGAGAATTTGCAGTGTTTGGATTTAATCAGTGAAAAGAGGACATGTGGACGTTTGTTATTTAGTTGTGCAATGCTTTGATTATTCGGAATTCCGGATGTTTATTGGTTATTTATTATTCTGAGTTAAAATGGTTGGGATTTATTTCCAGTTATTATAATTTAAGAATTATAAATAATTAAATAAATAGTTGAAGAAGAAAAAGAATTAACTGATAAAAAAAAGGATGTTTATTCATTTTGAACTGTTTGTTACAGATATTATTTAAATATTGTAAATTTATTTACAGTTATTTACATTAATATTATTACAAATAATTTAAATTGAAATAAAACTATGTCCTAAATATCTTGAAATCTTCATCTTCTACTGATGCTCCTTTGGCTCAATTGACTTTTACCTGCAAAAAGAAAAGAGAAAAAGTCAAAAGCAGATGAAATGAAATTAAAGGCAAACAGTTAATTTGAGGCTCATCATTAAAGGTGGTTGGTCGGGATCATATTGCTTTGATTTTTATCACATTTTTCTCACCCTCTTTGCAAATCACAAGAAGACTTTCTTCTTGGTTCACAAAGAGTAAAGAAAAAGTTTACAAGCTCACAAATCATTAAAGAAATGCACAAGGCTGCATAATGCCAAAAGAAAAACAAATTGCACATGTCAACAAGCTGTAAATTCAGAATATGCCAATCAAAGTGAAAAGTTCAAACTCAACATTTCAATGTTCAAAGGCAAACTAAGCTGCCAAAAGCCAACTAAATGTCAAAACCAAACTGTCAAAGATAAAGCTGTCAACAAGTACAAAAGTGCAGAAAATCTGGGAAAAGATATGCAGAGAAAAGAAACAATGTAAGCAACATTCAAAAAGCTCATCATTTCCCAACACCACCTTTTCAGAATAGTACATGATAAGCAATAAAAGAATGCTTAAATCTGGAGAGAGAAGAGAGATAAAAAAGGCTTACAGGGCTTAGGCTTAGAAAAGAAATATAAATAAGATATACCAGCATATAGAGGAAGAGGCAGAAGATACCAAAGAAACAAAAACTGTAAAAAGTCTCAGAGCTGCCTCAAACCATAACCCTGTAAAAAAAGGCTTGCAAACCTGCATCAAACAAAAGGCCTTAACCTGCATCAAGCCAAAGGCCTTCACCTGCAGAACCAACAATGGTCTGCCTCCAAAACCAAATGAATCCATTAAACTGCTAAAACCTCGAACCTGTTTCAACACAGTTCAAACAACCAACAGAGCCAAAAACCCAAAAGGCCTTTCAAGACTGCCTCTCAACCTGCATAAGCCTTAACCATCAACAAACAATCAAAACCAGAAATGTCAACCTGCTCCAGCCAACCTGCATAACTCACAAACAGCATACCAAGCCTGTAACCTGTATCCAGAATATACAACACCAAGCTCACTACAAACCTTGAAGCCCTCAAGCCTAAAGCCTGTAGTAAAAGCTTGTGAGCCTTAACCTGTTCTAAACCAAAAGGACATAACCTGTCAAAGTTCTAAACCTCTACAAGCCCTGTCAAACAATCTCAGCCTGAGACCTGTTTAAAACACAAACAGCATACCAAGCCTGTAAACTGTCATCAAACCCAAACAGGCCATCCTGCTAAACTACATGTTAAGCCTTAAGCCATCAACACAAAGGCATGTATCCAAACATCCAACACCCTCAAAACTGTGTTCATCACTGGGCCAACAACAAATAGGTATCTCAGAAAGCAAGCAAGCCATTCAAAAGCGAGGCAAGCAAGCAAAGAGAAGAGGAAAAAGACAACTCAGAACCCAAGCATATCAAGCATATCAAGCATGTTGAGAGCAAGCAAATAAGAATACAAGCATACAAGCAAGCTATTCAAAAGGAGAGGCAAAGAAGCAGAAGAAGAAAAGAAGTGATTAAAGCTAGGTTTTCAAGTATCATCATCAAACCATAAAAGACAAATACAAGGTAGCAGATTAGCAAGAGCAAGCTAGCCTCATCATCGCGTATCCCTCCGTCCAGCCACCCTAGGCACCTCCAAGTCCGCCTCCTCCTCCGTCTCCAAGGGTTAAGGTAGTATCTCTTCTTTCCTTTCCTTTCACGCACTTCAAACAGAAACGATGACAACAACACTTAAAAATACATAAAAATCAAAACATGCAAAGGGAACTAATAAGAACCTTAAGACATAGAAACGAGAAGTCAAACCTTGCAAACATTGCCTGAGTGGTCCACGGAGGGAGAAGGAGAGATGATGGCACCTGGTTGGCCTTAGATGGAGGAAAGCTCAGTGGCTATGGCGAAGAAAAATGAAGGAGACGAAGACGAAGATGCACGGCGCTGTAACCCTAATCCTCTTTCTGAAACAAAAATCAAGCAACCCTGAAACAAAATATGACCAACTGTCTGGGCCTTGCCCCACAAATGCCTAGGCCCATCATATTTCCAGCATGCGCACCCCCTTCTTTTTCCTAAACCCACCTATTTTTGTTTGGGCCAAAGACAAGCATAAGGCCCATTGAATCCTTTAGCTTTTTTTATCATTTCAAACTAACTCATACTTTCTTTTTTTTACATTAAACTTTAATTAACAATACTCTTTTCTTAATATAATTAATATTTTGTTAAATAAATAATACCTTTTTTTTTCTTATATAAAATGTTCTTATTTGTTTCTTTTTATTTTTATTACATTTTTAAGTGAATATATAAACCTTAATATTAATTTTCTTAAATTAAAACATTTTCTTTTTCTTTTCTTAAAAATCTTTTCTTTATACATAAAAATACTAATTAAAATACATTAATATTAATACATAAAAAAATAGAACTTAAAACATTTTCTTTTCTTTTATTAAATTTTTTTGTTTGTACATACTTAACAAAAATACAAAAGATAGCAATACTTAATTTTTCATTAAGTTAACATTTCTCACCTTGTAAATAAATCTCATACACTGACACAAATACATTGACACATTTACATTGCTTTATTCCTATACATTGATACATATTACATTTGAGATCGCAATTCGATTTGGTTGTAATTTATTTGGACACTACTCTTCTAATAAGTCTCATCCCCATTTGTAAATACTTGTACCCCCACTCCCGGATACTTATTTGTAATAGCGTAGACTTTAAATTCCCGCAATTTATCGTTTTCAAATATACCATGGTTAGACCTAGGGTTTGTATGTACATAAAATCAAGCGCTAGGTAACCTAATACAAGGATAAATACATGAAATTAATACACAATTCACACTTGAACCCCTTAGGGTTACTCCACTTGTTGCCTTCAATAATGGGCCATGTTGCATGTTGAGTTTCTTTGGCAAAACAAAACAAATCAAATGATCATAGTCCCTCGATGACGCTTTCGAAAGTTGCCTAATCAAAATGGTCATAGTCCCTTCAAGCAAAATTGCCAAAGACACTTGTCGCAATTGCATTCATGGTCCATACGATGACCCGCGCCTGTCCCGTTAACATCCTAACGCAAGATTGCCCACCAAATACAATGGTGGAACAAAATTGTTAAAAGGGTTAAAACATGAGAAAAACCTTTGAGTAAATTTAGGGGTAGACAACTCTTAGTTACTTGATCAAACTTGCAAAAACACTTGCCTACTTTTCAAAACCACACTCCACAAACACTTTCAAAACAAACTTTCAAAAACATTTGAAACATCTTTTCAAAAAGACAAACACCTTTGCATATACTCAAACAAGAGTCATTTCAACGGTTGCCTAGACAAGGCATCTTTTTCAAAACATTTTCAAAACACACACACACACACCACAATTTCAAGCAATTGAAAATCAAGGCAAGTGATCTAAGCAAGTAACTAAGAGCCCATGGATAACCATGGATAGAAAGGGTGCTAATACCTTCCCTTTCTATAATCTACTCCCCGAACCCAAGAAAACATTTCAAAGGTTTTTTGCTGTGCTTTTTAACCTTTCCTTAGGATAAAATAAAAAGTCGGTGGCGACTCTTGCTCAACCGAAACATTTGCGAAAACAAACACAAAACATCAAGTCAGTTCTCCCACCGTATCACACTTCGGTACTACAAATTAGGTCCTAGAAGCTTTGAAAAAGAAGTTTGATACTGAAGAGGTTGGAGCAAGGAAGTATGTTGTTAGTCGTTACTTAAAGTATCTGATAGTAGATGAAAGTTCTCTGGTGGATCAATGTCATGAACTTTAAAAGATTGTTCATGAGATAATCACTGAAGGTACGTCTTTATATGGACAATTTTAAATTGCTTTTATTATTGACAAATTTCCCCTAATTTAAAATATTTTAAAATTTTGCTTTGCCACGATACAAAAGAATTTTAATTGAAAGTCTGATTATTTTCCTTAAAATGGAAGAATAATCTCAAAAATAAAATCAAAAAGAAAAAGTATTGGTTATTTCAAAACAAAAATAAATTGGGTGTAGTTCTAAAGTCATTTGATAAACCATTAATTAGAACAACAATGTTGGAACTGAATTAAGAATAAGAACCCTTCAAGGGCCCCAATTTCTCCAATTGCTAGGCAGAAACCACCACCTCAAAGAAATAACACTGGAATTTTTCCTATTTTAACTGTGAAAAATTAGGTCATATGGCTAAGAAATGTAAGAGCATGCCTAAACTTTGTGATGCCCCTAATGCATATGGTAACTTGACTGATGAGCAATTTATTGTTATGATCATTGAAATCAACATTGTTGGTGGATCTAATTGTTAGTGAATAGACACTAGCGTCTCTCATCATGTCTATTATGATCTTTCAATGTTTGAAACGTACATGAATGATGATGATAAGGAATTGTTGTTGGGATATGCTCACGCCACTAATGTTACTGGTATTGGAGACATGGAGCTGAATTTCACCTTCGGAAAGACACTAATCCTGAAGGAAGTCATGCATACTCCTGAGATTAGAAAGAATCTTGTTTTTTATTATCTTCTAAATATGGCAATGTTTAGCTAGTATATTGGGAAAGATTTGTACACTATCACTGAGAGCGGTATTTTTGTTGCGAAAGAGTACACCACTTATGACATATTTATGTTGAATGTTGAAATGGATAAAATGTCTCCTTATACATGATCTTTGTGTGATTTTAATATTTGGTACGCTAGACTTTTTCATGTTAATAAACTCATTATTTATAACTTAATTAGATTTGGTTTAATTCCGAAGTTAAACATCACTGACTTAGAAAAATCTGAGTTTTGAACCACTAGATCTAACACATTATGATATATGTGAACTTGATGGAGGTTTAACTATAAATAGTAAACGTTATTTCATCACTTTAATTGAATATTTCTCTAATTATACTTTTGTATATCTAATGAATAATAAAAGTGAAGCGCTTGGCATGTTTAAGACTTGTGTGAATGAAATTGAATATCAATATAGTAAGAAAACTCATAGACTTCGTAGTGATAGGGAAATTGAGTATGATTCCAGTTTATTTAATGAATTTTATAAACAACTTTGAATTGTACATGAAATTACTACACCATATTCTCCTGAAATGAATGGTAAAGAAGGAAGAAAGAATAAAACTCTTATTGAACTAGTCTTTGATATTATATTGAATTCTAGTGTTGCATCTCATTGACAGGGGAAATTTTTTAACTTTTTGCTAGGCCCTGAATAGAGTTCCCAAGTCTAAAAAATAAGATCTCTATTTATGAGATATTGTAGAAAATAAAATCAAACTTGCTAATTAAACTCTCTTTAGAGTTCCCATTGTATGGCTTATGTTAGGATTCCAGATCATAAGTGAATTAAACTTGCTAGTAGAGCTTTTGAATGTGTATTCATAGAGTATGTAACAGATGGTAAGGCATATATATTTTATGACTTAAATTCTAAAGTTATCATAGAATCAAATGGTGTTGAATTCTTGGAAAAAATTTCATTTCAAATTCAGAAATAGTAGGGACGCTGAATTGAATCAAATTTTTATGATAAGAAGCACAATAAACAACGACAAAGTAGAAAAAATCTTCAACGAAGTAAGAGAGTAAGAGTTGCAAAAGAATTTTAGCCTGATTATATGACCTATACATTAGAAGAAGATCCAATAAATCTTCAAGAAGTCTTGTCATCTCTATATACAAATTTATGGTAAGAAGCTATTAATGACGAGATAGATTTTCTAGAATCTAAAAGGACTTGACACTCAGTAGACTTTCCTCCTAGTTGTAAACTGTTAGAATAATAATGCAAGTGTGAGTAAGTGGAGAAAGGAAAATGTTTATTAGTAAGAAAATATGAAAGTAAGAAAGACAAGAATTAAATCTCAATCATTCATTACTAACACTACCATATCATTCCTATTAAAAATGAAATTAAATTTGAAATAAACTTAAAATTATCCTCTAAAACAACGACTAGTATACATTCTTGCCTTTCTTATTCAAATAATTCTTACTATATAACATTACTCGTGGGGAAATAGTCTCACATTAGATAGGAATGTGGTGACTTGAACATTTATAAGTGGGAGAACCTATTCACCCATCACCTTAAGATTTTAGATGGACAAGTGGTGTGTCTCTCACAAAGGTGTTGGGTGAGTAGGTGTGTCTTTTTTGGATAGGACTAGGCACCTTTGTGAGCTCCCCCAATAAATGATATCATGAGCCTTTAATTTTAAAAAAGAGATTGACTTACTTCTATTGAAAAGTACCCCACATGGACAAGAATGTTCATCGCTCGATTGTTACGCTAACACAAATCAATTTATTGCAAATAGATTTTAAAAAATAAACTAAAACTCGATGGAACATTTGATCATTACAAGTATTGTCTTGTAATAAAGGTTTTAGGAAAAAAGAAAAAATATATTTTTGAGATATCTTTTCTCTAGACACTAGAATAACATGAATTAGAATACTAAATTCAATTGATGTTATTTATAGATTAATGGTATATCAAATGAATGCTAAAACAATTTTTGAAATAATGACTTAAAAGAAAAAATATATCAACTACCTGGAAGAGTTTGTAATTTATAAGTAAGAAACATGATCTATAACACTAATGTAAAAAGAGGATTTTACACCTATTTGTTAGAGTTATTAATTCTAAAAATTGAATAGCGGTTAGCAGAATAGTTTTTTTATAAATAATAATAATAATAATAATAATAATAATAATAATAATAATAATAATATAATAATAATAATAATAATAATAATAATTATTATTATTATTATTATTATTATTATTATTATTATTATTATTATTATTATTATTATTATTATTATTGACTAATATTAATATATTATTATTTTATAGCGAGATAGACGACTGTTTTCTACTAGGATTAATGTATTATTTTTTAAGAGACTTAATAATCATTATTATGAGTTGTTTTTCTTGTAAAAAAAATTACTATCTTATTTTATTTTCAATAGTAAGAGGTCGCTGAAGCATAATGGTTTACAGCTGGGATATTGAATGCCTTTTCCATGATAACATGTTATCTTTATCACTTTTTTGCAGTGTTTTAAAACCTAGCTCGGCACGGTCGGTCGGACAGATTTGATCGAGAACCGGTGGGCAGGCGGTCCGATTAAGGGATAAGATCGAAATTATATTTAGACCGGATAAAACCGATGTGAACCGGCCGGATCACCGGTTAAATCAGTGAACTGACGATTTTTAATGAACCGGCGAGTTTGACTATTTATTTTATTTTTTAGGGCTTTTGAAAAAAAAATTAACATAAACATTTTGCCTCCTCGTTTTCCAAACCTAGACATTTGAAAGGTTTTCTTTTTTATTCTGTCTTTTCTTTTTCTAATTGAAGTCATATTCTCAATTTTCTCTACCAACAAAAACTCTCACTTGTTGCTGTTATTTGATATTCTTTGTTTGCCGTCAAAAATTTCATCAAAGCATCAAAAACAAGTTATTTCTTTTTTACTTGGTCTAATTTGCATTGATGTTTTTCAATATGAATATTATTGTTTCATTTTGTTGATTAATTGATATGGAAAATAAATAATTAAATTTGATCATTTTCTATAAAATTGGGTCTTTTAGTTTAACAAATTGAGATAGAATGGGTATGAATGAAGCAATTTTATACTTTTATGAAGTAATTTATTATAGACTGGTAATGAAGTTGTTGTATATTGGAGATAGAAATTGGGATGAATATATATTACTGTAATAGTCGTTGAAAAAAATTATGGAGATAGAAATTGGGTTTAAAACTATGCACAGTTTTCTGTAAATTATATAGTAAGACAAAGTTTTTCTGTTTTTTATTAATTTAAATTATACAACAAAGAAAAGTTTCAGGATTTTATTAATCTAAAATATATAGCAAAGACCGGAAAGCAAAGTTTCTATTTTTTTTATTATATATGATGATGCACAGTAACGATGATTGGTAGCCTATATGTAATATACAACAACATATTCATATATTTTGGATTTAGATATGCTACATATTTATTTGAATTTATAATTTTCTATATTATTATAGTTACAAATTCCAGGTAATGAATATATTTTTTATAGAAACCGGGTCAAAAGCCACGCGGTCTGACTAGTGACCCATTGGTCCGACCAGTAACCCAGTGACCCAGTAACTTTACCGAGTCGATCACCGGTCTGGGTTTTAAAACATTGCTTTTTTGACTTTTCAACCCTATATTCTCTTACTTATTTAATTAATTACATATATTTATCTAAAGGTGTTCAAAATTATATTTTCCTCTATATGTGTATGTATGAGTTAATAATTTTTTTTGTAAAAAACCGAATTTACACCATTTTATCTAATATATATATATATATACACCTTTAGATAAAATGGGTGTAAAATATCTGATATTTACACCCAATTTTAGATGAAAAAACTGATGTAAAATGTATGAACACTGAGTTTAAACAAATTTACACCTATTTTTGATATAGTTGATTTAAAATGTTAGATATTTACACTAAATTTTAAGGAATTTACTCCCTATTATAGTTAAATCGGGTGTAAAATAAATGATATCATAAATATATAAAAGTTAAAATACCTTGAAAATCATCTATACCTTTCTGAGTTTACGTTCAAATTTTTTTGATTCAATAGTTAAAAGCGTCTTATTAGACCATGTGCAATGGGTATGTTGAGTTTGAACTCAACATGCAAAATCTCCTCCAATGGGTGTTGAGAGAGGTGTTGAGTGTGTGTTGGAAGAGAGAGGTGTTGAGAAAACTCAACACAATTGAAGCTGCCACGTGGCTGTGCTTGATTGGCTGACCAGATTTTTATTCATTTAATACTTTGAACTCAATTATTTCGTTGCAAATTATTTTATTTTTTTATTTTTTTTTTACCAAAATTCATGATTTTTTTTTCTCTATAAATAGAGACTTGGTTCATTTGATTTGGACACAGAAAAAAAAACTAAGTTTTTCACTATCTTAATTTTATTATTAGTGTTTATTTTGAAGTTAAGTGTCTTTTTTTAGTGAAATGGATCCCAATAATCATTTTAACACTCAAAATTCTGCTAATTTTCCATTTAACCAAAATCCCAACAATTTTGTTTTTATTACAAAAAATTAAAAAATAAATTATTAAGTATTTATTATTTTAATTTAATTTTAATCGATAATTGTAATTTTATGTAATCATAAAAATAAAAATAAAATTTAAATAAGAATATGAAAATAAAAAGTGGTGGGGTAGGGTGTTGAGTGAAAAACCATTGGAGAGGGTAAAAGTTGAATGAGTGTTGAGTTATTAGGTGGAAGAAAGAGAAAATGATGTGGAGTGTTGGGAGTTGAAAAAGTGGGTGTTGAGTTTTTCAATCATTGTAAATGGTCTTATACACTTGCTTCAATTATATGCATTTGATAATTAATGTTGCTAATGTGTCACTCTTACAATTTTTCTTTCTATTTTTTATTTTCTTTAATTCTCGATATTTTAAATCTAAGGGACTATTACACTTCAGATTTGTGTGGTAAGCATAATTCCAATTATTTGGGTAATGGAAAGTCACACAGGAAAATGAAAACAACATACCTTTTGATATTAAATTTAACACTCTTTTCAATGCATATAGTAACCAAAAGTCACAGAGAGATGAGAAATTGCCTATCTATTTCTTCTTCAAAACATCATCGAACCTACAAACAAATGAAAACACGATTCAAATAGCTGGGAACAAGTCAAAGTCATCGGAAACACGCTCCACAATGCAACTCTGGTCACCTCCACCATAATGCCTCTATCGCGAGCACCACCGCATCGGAAATAGAAACTCGCCACCACACCATCGGAATCCACTGCAAACTTTAGATCTAACAACCCAGTACATTTTATTTTTCAAATTTCACTTTTGATGATTCTCTTATACTAATTTATGCAATGGATTAAGGGTTCTTATTGTTTTCCTATGTTTTTATGGTACTGCAATTATTAGCTGTAGAAAGGGAAAATGGACAAGTAAGTTACTCTGCGGTTTTATACTTGGTTCTGGAATCAGGTTTGTTTTCAATATTTGTTATTAAAAATAAAGCGTTTTATTAATAAAAACTGCAGATTGAGGTTTTGAATCCTATCACTGGAGTTTCTCAAGCTACAATTTCAAAGCCCAATGATTTAATTGTTCATTCTCAAGAGAATAATATTATTGGTTTGCATCTATTTGGAAAACAAAATCTTGAGATTGATTCTAGGTATGTAAACTAGCTTTTTGAAAGTTTATGATTGGTTTTTTTATTCTAATAGTTATTCTAACTGTAGTTAAATTTCTCTATGAATAATTGAATTTCCTTGCCCATTTATCTGTGTGAATGCAATAGCATATGCATGAATGAGATTTTTGTGTTATTGTTAGGTTACTTTGTCGGCAGATGATCTAACTTTTTTATATAAAATATTTATTATTATGCTATTTTTAGGTAACACTGATATGCTTTCCTTGCTTTACCAGATTGATTGTTGAAATGAATTCACAACATAAACAGAAACTACGGGATTCTAATATGAATTTTGATCTTATATATTTATATTGCAGAATTCGTGTTGCAGCAGATGATATATCAGAACTTTGTTCCTCCTGGGACATATAGTTGCCATCACTCAATCTATGCTACATTTTATCAATTTGATTTATTCAGCTTTCTTTGATACACTTTGAGGCATTTTTAGAGTTTAATAGTTGTTGTGATAGAAGTTATTTTCCTTAACCATATAATCCAACTTCTCGATCTGCCATCAATATTATTCTCAGCGACACTATCAGCCACACCATGGCTACTCACTATTCATGATGCTCTCTCACCTAGCCCCTGATAACACTATTTGGCCTAACTAATTTGGCCATGTTAACATACAACATTATCTCATTATCTAAAGATAAATGGTTTTTTTTGTAGCATGATAATCTTTTTGTAGTATTTGGTATTAATTATTTGTTGTGAGTATCTTACATGGTTGGGATTTAAACCAGTTTCTGCAGGTAAAGTGAGCTTCACATGTTACATACATATGTTGTTTTCATTTTTATAATATGCTCTTATGAATGATATCAAGTTCCTTAAAAATTAGAGCTTATTATTTGGGAAGTCGGAGAAAATGGTGGTTTGTAAAATGTTGAATGGTTTGTACCTGCAGGAATTTTATTAGAACATGTATCTCTATACATTGCCAGAGATTGTTGAATGACACTTCAAATTATGATGAAGGTTCTATAGCATCTGGGGATTACAGTGATGTTATCGTATACGAGATTCAGTTCGAGGTTGCGGACACAAGTGGCTCCTCTAGGGGAAACAATAATTATCGCATGTGCATATATTATTTCTTCTTTATTCACTTTTCCTGTATTGCAATATTACACTTTTTTACATCTCACGACTTTACTTATGCCGAACATTTTCATTGTTTATCTATTCATGCCATGATAAAAAGTTTTGGAACTAAAGCTGGATTTTTTAGAAGCTTTCCCCAAAAAGATCCTAAGCTGATTTTCAGTGTTTCTACGAGAATTTAGATGTTTATTTGGTAGTTATTGTATAGTAATACCTCAATATTTATTTACTTCACATTTGATTATGGAGGAAAATGACCGGTAAAATAGCAAGTGTACTATTTTGCCTCTTGTAATAATAGGGAAAATTCCCCGAATGTCGATCTTAAGGACTGCACAGAATTATCGAGTTTAATGCGGGGTTCAATTAAACGAAACTCAATTTGGGGTTTGGTTTGGTTATTGTTCTTAACACTAATTAAAAATATGCAAATGTAAATTATGACCTTTTTACTAGTGTGAATAGTATGCTAGGGGTGAGTGTGTGGTTTTCCCTGTAATGACCTTCACTATTGATCTCTTCTACAAGTTTATTACCTTCAACTACCGACCCTTTAGATTATTTTCCCCTAAGTCCTTAGTGAGAAAACCTTTAACCATTCATCCTAAATCCCAGATCCTTGGAAATATCTGATGGAGTCAAGCCTTTAACTTATTAAGGGTTAAATCTGATGACTATAGGGTATCCCTAGTCCTAGGTGATATCTACTATAGCCTAATCGTACAAAAATCTTAACAACCGTGGTTCAGATGGTTGTTAACCATAACTGAAACCTAATTGGTCTGATCAGAAAAGCATTAGAAACCTTGAGCGATTAAATTGAAAGGAAACTACTGTATTAAAAATCAATAATTCATAGTCAACACATTCGCAAATCAAGGACACCCCTAGCATTGGGGGTTTAGCCGCACATAATATTCAAAGAGATTTCAATAATAATAAAGATAGACATTACACAAATTAATGGAGAACTCTGATCTTCAATTTCTTTCGCTCATGAAAGGTCTTCGTTCCCCCAAAACTTGCATAGACTTCAATCTTTATTGTCCAATTCTCCCGTTGTCCAAAACTCTTCTTTTTCTTCTCCAAATCAGGTATTTATAGTGTCAGGTCATCCCTCTGATGCCAAATGTCCAAAGTACCCTTAATGATCCAAGAATACAGGGAAATCTCAAAATTGAACTTTCACATGCCTAAGCTGACATGGGCCATGTCACCGAACACGAGCACCCGTGTTAGAATCTGTGATTTGCGCTATTTAATTTCAGGTTCCAGCTAAATTGACACGGGCCGTGTCATGGGACACGGGCGCCCGTGTCGCCTTTGGTCCTTCCTCCCACAATTCATGCATAAGCTAACTTAACACGGGCGCCCGTGTCGCCTTCTGCCTTGCTCAAATATGAACTTTTTCCAAATCTCTCAATCCTGCACTTTTCTGTCCCGATTTGTCCTGTTTTATTTGGTTGAACTTAATAACACTAAAATACAAAACCAAAGCATAAAATGCGGTAAAATGAAATAAAACACCAATCAATTAAACGAAACGATAACTAAAATAAATGCTAAATTCTTGTGTAAAAACCACTGGTCAAACTCCTTCAAACTTAAACCGTTGATTGACCTCAAGCGACCGTTACAAGAACCCATGAAAATCACAGTAGCTCGATACTCATACGTGAGACATCCGTTCAAATTAATCAAAAATTAGTCCATCTGATGTTCACTTGACGCGAAGAGTTTGCTTAAGAATCTTTAAATTTAGAGTTTCTTCTTCATATACCTCTCTAACTAAGCTTTATACTTAAGTCTCTTTCCGATTTTCCTCCCTTTTCATTCGGACAGTCAAATTAAGGCAATGATAATTATAAATGATCATCACACGCACAAGACTGATTAAGAGAGATTTTTGCTCAGGCACCAAATAAGAGCTTTTGCTCCTTTATAAATTCAGATGAAATTTTCAAAACTTTTCAGTTTATATATTGTCCTTTATGGACGACGTTATGGGATCAACCCCCTTTGGGCTGAATAACCTGGTGAGGACTACCCAACTTAGTGAGCCAGTTTCCTTTTACCGTCTTTTCATCATTTGGTTCTAAATTTATTTCTTTCTCCTTCATTCGTACATGCATGTGAATCTATGTTATACCAGACTGTGAGGATAAACTACTTCGGGAGTACTTCTCATGATTTAAGCACTATGGTACAAATCCACACATTAGACTCATATCCTGTCACGTTATTTTGAACTTCCCACCCTTGAATAACCATCCCTTTGTCTCTATATACTATTCCCGAACTCTATGAGACTCAAGTTATTGGTCAAAATAAAAAAAATTGGCCAATTTGAAGGACTTCAACTCATGGATTTACACATCAATTTGCAAAGCACTAACAAATAATTCGGAATGAAGAAAAGCAATAACACCCCCCCCCAACCCAAACTTGACCTGAACATTGACCCCAATGTTTCAGAACAAGCTTGAGAAGGTGACTCACAGAGGGTAATGCAACACATGTTGCAGCCTCCTAGCTCTCACCAGTAAGACTCCCTTTTTATTATCTGCAAATAAAAAAAGAAAAATTAAGTTATTAAAAGCATGGATTGCCTCCCACAAAGCGTTGCGTTTAACGTCGCATGGATTATCGGGTCATCCCCTTATAGGGGGTACTTCCTCTTTCACACCTTGTTGCATGTTTCTTCCGCAAACCAGAACTCGTTCAGATCAAAAGTGTCAACCCATTTGTGCTTCCAGCCACTTCCAACTTCCATCTTTTCAGCTCAGTGTTCCTTTTTCTTTTTCTTCTTTCCTTGTTGACTACGCTTAGGAATTTTTATTGATGCCACTTGAGAAATTTTTCCTGAGACCTCTTCTGGGAGTGACTTTGAATTGTTGTCTTCTCCATCTACTTTGATCATTCCGATTGAAGATTTATCCTTTCCACCTGTAACCTGCTTCTTGATTTCCAATACCTTCAAGGTTATCACCTCATTAAATGATTTCAATGTCAGATTACCTATCTCGATATCAAAATTACATCGACTCATCAACATAAACGGTCGACCCAAAATGATAGGAGTCTCTTCATCTTCCGGTATGTCCATGATTTGAAAATCAACTGGGAAAACAAAATTTCAAATCTCCACTAGGACATCTCCAGCTATCCCATATGACTGCTTGATGGTGTGGTAAGAAAATTTCAATTTTGTTCCATTTCCGCTTATTTTCTTAATACTGAACTTCTTGAAAATCGATAATGGAATTAAACTCACACTCGACCCAGAATCAACCAGAACCCTCTTGAAAGCTCTGTCTTTTATTATGCACGGTATTGCAACTGACCCCTGATCCTTCTGCTTGACGGATGTTTTTCTCTCTGGCACAATTGTACACAAATTCTCATCAATTGGTACATGTCCATCTTCTGTTTTTCTCTTTTTGGAAAGTACCTCCTTCATGAATTTCTGGAACAAAGGCATTTTGTCGAGTCCTTCAAAGAACGGTATGTGAATTTTTAGCTTTTTGAAAATTTTGACAAATTTCTCAAAATCTTTTTCTTTTGTGTCCTTCTTTGCCACTTGAGATGGATACGACAACTTAATTTCTGGTTTAGTCTTCTCTTTAACTGGCTTTGCAGGTGATGCCACTTCTTCCTTTTTTTCTTGTTCTATCTCACTTCCAGCTCTACTTCTATTATATTATCGTCAAACTTCACCTTATCTGGTTTTTCTCTATCCACTTTCTCACTCCTTGTTTTGACATCATTCACATTCTCATGACTTTTCTATCTTTCTTGTGCTTGCAGAGCTACCTGTTGTGCAATCTATCCCATTTTAACTTCCAAATTTTTTATTGCAATTGTGGTATTTCTATGATTGTTCCTTGTCTCTTCTTGAAACTGAGAGGTCTGGGCAGCCATCTTTTCAATAGCCACCTCCCACTATGCCTTCTGAGGATCTTGTTGCTGCTGATCTTTCCAGGAGAAATTAGGATGATTCTTCCACCCAGTATTGTAGGTGTTAAAATATGAAATTTTTTGCCTCAAGAATTTTATCCCCTCAATTTTCTGTGGTGTTGCAAGACATTGCACAATAGTGTGCGGTCCACTACAAATTTCATAAGCTATCTTATGTATCTGTTGAACATGAGCTACCTGTTGAGTATCCATATTCATTGCTTTCAGCTTTTTCTCTACTTCTACAGCAATGGCTTATTCAATTTTTAGTTGCTGATTGGTTTCTAATTTCAGATCAATCACTCCCTCTGGTTTGCTTACAGCTCTGTCATATAGCTCCAGATGCTCATTTACAGCAATTGCTTCAATAGTTTTCTTCACACCAGTGGTTGTTGCAAAGTTGGCTGAGCCACCGGCTGCTGTATTAATAAGCTGCTTTGTCTTTATTCAGAGGCCATTTACAAACATCTGTATTTTCTAAGTTTGACTCATGTTGTGCGTTGGATAGGCTACTAGTAACCTATTGAATCTCTTGTAAACATCACCTAGTGACTCTCCTTCTTTCTGCTTAAAATTCACAATTTCATATCTTTTTACGAAAGTAAATAGAAGCAGGAAAGTACTCATCCAGAAAAGTCTGCTCCATCTGTTCCTAAGTGGTGATACTTCCAACAGGCAATGAGTAGAATCACTCTTCAGCATCTTCAGACATCGTGAACAGGAACATCCTTAATTTCTTAGCTTCTTCAGAGTGCCCCTCAATCTTCAAAGTAGTGCCCATAGTGAGAAATCTCTGCAAATGCTTATTGGCATCTTCATTGATCTTTTCGGTGAATAATTTGTTCTCGAGTTGGAGGATGGTTGACAGATGCAGTTGAAAGTTTACAACATTGACCGGTTGATTTACAATAGTCAACCTACATGCTGGAGCATTTGCTCCTCCGTAGTCCCCAAGAAGTCTCTCTGGTGGCAGATTTTCAGCCATTGGTTTTACCTCTTCAGACTCTGAATCTGAAGGATCTGAAGAACTTGTTGACTCATGTCTATCTAACCGAGCTAGTATGCGCCTCGCGTGAAAAGTTCTTTTTATTTCTGCATCAAACTGAAATTTAGCTGAGGACTTTCCTCGCATGCAAAGGTTAGGAAAAATCAGTAAAACAAAAATATGGAAATTACAGAAAAGGAATTTTAGTTGTAGAGCAACAAAATTTTAATTGAACTCCAATTAAACTCAATGATTAGGCAGTCCCCGACAACGGCGCCAAAAACTTGATCGGTAAAATAGAAAGTGTCCCCGAATGTCAATCTCAAGAACTGCATAGAATTACCGAGTTTAATGCGGGGTTCAATTAAACAAAACTAAATTTGGGGTTTGGTTTGGTTATTGTTCTTAACAGTAATTAAAAATATGCGAAGGTAAATTATGACCTTTTTACTAGTGTGAATATTATGCTAGGGGTGAGAGTGTGTGGTTTGCCCTGTAATGGCCTTCATTATTGATCTCTTCTACAAGTTCATTACCTTCAACTACCGACCCTTTAGATTATTTCCCCCTAAGTTCTTAGTGAGAAAACCTTTAACCATCCATCCTAAATCCTAAGTCCTTGGAAATATCTGATGGAGTCAACGTGGATAACTCGACCGAGCTCCACAGTCTTTGTGCCACGACGGTAGAATACCCGACTCGTGATGGGAAGTTCACGCCACCGAACCCGGGTCCCTCGAAAATGAGACCTGGATTCCGGCCCTCGCCCCGACAGTTTGATCGGTTTCCCCGCACCGACAAACATACAAAAACGAGCACATCCCCGATATAAACTCTACAAAGTATAAAAGTCCTAATCGAGCTAACTTGTCAACAATCATGCAAATAACACATTAAATATTAAAAACAAAATGACCAATAGCCGGAAATAAATAGAATGACCACTTGGGTCAAAATTGTGCGAATATTACATAAACGGGCAATAGCCCGGGATACAACAAATATTATAAAAAAACGGCACGCAGGCCAAAACAAACAAATGATCATCCCCTCTGCTTCTCCCTCGACGATAGGCGACAATCGAGCAGAGTCCTAAGCCGGTTGGTCGATGACATCCCCCAAGTAGTCAGGAACCAGAATATGTCCGTCAGCCACATAGTAGGTTACCCCCATGCCCAAAGTATTGAGCTCAACACCTAGATTCAACACATGTATCTGATTCACCGTGTTGTCGAAGCTCCCCTCAGAAGCATCCTGAGCATCGTCCACTACAAGCTGAAAACGGGCTACTAGCTCGACCCGAGTCTTCAGGTCCTTGGTATCCTCCGGCTCATCTTCGGCGGGCACTAGCTCGACGGGCAAGGCCGCCACCCTCCCTTCGAGACGCTCACTCTTGAGCATGAAAGTGCTACGCTCCTTAGCCAACTTCCCTGATTCTGCCTCGGCCAGCTTTAGGACTTTGTCTTTATCGACCAAGGCCTTCTCGGCCGCCACCAACTTGGCTCGGAGGTTATTGATCTCCATCTCCCAGGATGAACTCCCCTCGGTATACGCCACAACCATCTCCAAGATCCGCATTAAGCCACCCGCATCTTGAGCCAGCTTCGCCCTCTTTTCCGGATGACTCGTCCCCTCGAGAAGGAGAGATTCGGCCCTGGGAAGACGAAGTGTCACACTCTCGAAAAAGGACCTCTCCAGCTAGCAGGGAGGCAGATCATAAGCCCTTTTTCCCATTTCCCCGGTAAGGTCGACGCTCCCCTCAGGTTGAGGCCTCTTCGCCTTCGAGGAAACAACAGATGGAGATAAAGCAGTTGTAGACGGGGTCGAGGACGACCTGCCTGATCCAGGAGCAGGAGCTGGCCCCGCGCCAGTCTGAGCATCCTTCTTGGCCTTTCTCGTCCGAGCGGTGAGTGTCTTAGCCAGACGTTCTTGAGCGGGATTCATATTTTCTGCAAAACAAATAAAAAACAAGAGTCAGTAAAACGACTTGTCAAACAAACAAAGATCACATACTGGAAAAAGAAAATCTATACCCAGATATCTAATGGGATCCTCGCTCCCAAGGAGCTCCCGAACATTTATGAGACCCGGCTCGAACACGGGCTCCCCGTTTCTGTCCAACACTGGCCTACCCCCTCGACTGACTCGCTGGACTGGAGGGATTCAAGCAACAAACAAGGTCGAAGTAGCGAAGCTCGACAGGTCCTCGCCCCTAAGCCCCCCTCTCTCCAGACATAAGAACCCAGCTCCTTTTCGAAATGTCTGCTAGTCCATTGGAACGAGAACTTGGTAACCAGTGTCGCGGTGGGCTCCCCCAGCTCGTTAAATCGAGGAGTCCTATCCTCGTTGAGACGGTCGACTCTTGAAAATGTCCAGCATCGCCTTCGACGACGTGGGTTGCACCAATATGTACTTGTCTTTGAAATGGCGCACATACTCCAAATAGGCCTTGAACAACTTCATGTTGCCCTATTTAAGAAAGACTCATCCTCATCACCCGTTAGTTTGGCTCCTTTGAATATCGATCTTACCGGATTAGACTTGGACCGTCACAGCTGGCTCGAACTGGTTTTGAGTGAGATGGGGGGGGGGGGTACCTGCAAGACACTCCGATGCTAAAATGAGAGACGAAATGGCCAGGCAAAAAGTGTAGAGGTGTGTAATAGATGAATACCTGACCCTCTTGGAACAGAGGGTATTTATAGCCCCCAGCGCTGGGCCAAGGTCCCCTCATTAGGCTGACCAGAACTGGCCCAATAAAGGAACTGCCAGGTTCTACGTGTGTAGTGGGGACCCGCACGTGATCCCCTTCCTAGTGGTGCTCGGCGAAGGATGAGGAAGGACAAAGACGCAGTCTTTCCGGAACTTTGAGGATTCCATAATGGTCATAGTGGACAGAATCTGCCCTACGGGGAGAGTGCTCGAGCTGGGCTCGAGCTCGAGGTCCCCTGGTCGGGAGGCTGCTCATCGAGGGCAACAACGAGCGTTGCAGATGTAGTCTGTGGTCGGGCACGTTTGGTGATGTACTGATCGCGGGCATTCCCCGAGGAGCCGCTTAGATCTGGGCCTTTATTTGCACTTTGGGCCAAGGTGGGCCCAGTCCAGAACAGGAGCCCCCCAAGTCGTTGTTCCTAGTGCAGGAGTTATGACTTGATCTTATCTTGCTTTTACCGTGGGGACCTGGTGCCCGGACCAGGGCTTTTGTTTTTCGAAGCATGCTCGCACAATTTCTCGCGGGCTGCGTTCGTCGGATATGTGGGGCAGTCCTTGGGAATTGTAACGCCACCTTAGCAAAATAGGGTCATCATTTCCTAGGGGAGTAGATGTCGAGGACGGGGGAAGTTCGTGTCTCCCCAGTGCAACGTTTCACATTCCACGCCATCCTTATAAATAGGACCCCTGGGCCCATAATTTAGTTTTCCTCTTCACGCTCTTCCCTCTTTTTCTGTTTCCGTTTCCGTCATTTCCCATAACACTGTTAGACCGCCGCACTATCCGCCATTGATTACTTTCACCGCCGTCGTTCATACCTCTTTTCTTCCAAGTAAGTGTTTGTTCCTCCTATTTTTCTTCGTTGTAGGTAGTTTTGATGCTATTTTTGATACTAGAAATACATATTTGGAAGTAATGCCCGGTAGATCCATGATTGTGCCCGAGATATTCATAGTTTAGGGACATACTTTATGATATTGCCCATGGTATTCGTAGTTTAGGCACATAATTATTGATACTGCCCGTGAGATTCATAGTTTTGGGCGTAGGGCTCATGATATAGCTCGTGAGCTTCATGCGTTTGGTCGGGATGTTCATCCTTTTAGGAAGTATGTAGGGTAGTGTCCTCGCGGTATCCTAGTGTCGGGTAGGCGAAGTAAGGAACTTGCTCGAGTGATTCATGATTCTCCCGGGGCTCGTGCTGTCCCCGATGCATGGTCGGATCTGGGGTGTCCGTGTTCGACTTGTTGTGTACTTCTTCCCGCCTCTGTGGCGAGCATGCGGATTTGCTCTCGATTCCATCGGTTTCCTGTGCTTTGCAGGTAAATGGTTAATAATCCGAAATCCTCAAGGCAAAATGATGCCGAGGAAACAAGTACGGAAGAGAATATTACATTAGTCGACACCATTGATGACCCTACATTAGACTGGGTGGGCGTCGAGCCCCGGGGGATTGCTTCAGCGTACTGTTGGCGTGCTTATACTGTCATCGAGCATGGTGGTAGTCATCCAGGTTTTCAAAAGAATTTTGTAGTAATGAGGCCGACGATCGACGCCTGTATCTGCTCGGAGTTTACCGAGTACGCATTCCCTATGTACGAGATCGTGTTCAGGGATCTTGGTCTTAAGCTACCCTTTAGTGACCAAGATCCCTGGCCCCTTCGCAGCTTCACCTCAACGCGATTGCCTTCCTTCGGGCGTTCGAGCTGACGTGTCGTTTCTTGAGAATTGGGGCGATGATTCCCCTTTTCTTCAGGGTCTTTCACCTGCAGCGTCAGTCTCGAGGAGGCAGGCACAACTGGGTATCCCTAAAACAGTCGAAGAGGTTGTTCAGGATGTATATGGACTCGGTAAGGGATTTCAAGGATAAATGGTATGTGCTGCAACCGGTCACCCAAACCGCCCTGGACTCCTTGTTCGAATCGGAAACTATGGTGGTCGACGCGGACGAGGAGCCCCTCATGGATGCTGAGGGTAGTCCCGCAGTCGGGCGTATTTCCAAATTCCCGATCCATTGGTGCTCGGGTCATTACGATCATGGCATCGGGCACTATCATACACCCGCGGGGAGCATGAGCGCCGAGGACGAGGAGGCCTATGTTATCCTTTGCAAGTTTGTTGACAGCTTCTTCCCTGCCCGATGGGTTACGAGGGAAGGGGATGACATTCTTGATGAGGATGGGTACCCGACGTTCGAGGCGCGTCCCATCAACACCAAGGCACTCGTTGAGTGCCAGTCCTACGGGAAGGCCGTAGATCTGCTAGGTTTCTTGCTTCTTCTCTCATTGTTTTATTCCATTTTATTGTTTTTTGCTCGCTTGTAGCTAACCCGGGCTTGCTCCCTTTTGCAGGTCACATGGTTGAACGACGAGAAAGGTTATTGAAGCTAACACAAGACAAGAAGATAAACAAGAGGCTGGTGAAGGCACCGCAAGCCACAAGGATGGGCCCGCCAGCTAGTTCGGGGGAGATGTGTCCAGTGGGTCCTCGGGCTCTCCTGATGCCGAGCAACCCACCGAGCTGGTTACCAGGAAGAGAAGTCGGGCTGAAAAGAAGTCGGAGATTGGCGACGAGTCCGTAGCTGCGCGGGCCTTCGACTTACCGCCCTGTTTTGCAGAGAAGGATTTCTTCGAGGGGTTTCCTCTGACGGTGAGTGATAACAAGGCTGAGACTATTAAACGACTCGACAAAGAAGGCCGGAGGAAACATCTCGCCGCCAGCATGGTCGGGATGGTTAAGATGGCTGAGATGGCCGTGGTCCTTGCCGAGGAAGGGTCGGACTCCTCGGACCGCATTAGGGAGTTGGAATCAGAGAAAGCTGCTTTTGCTGCCAAATCTCGTAAGTTAAAGGCGGCCCTCAAGCGTTCCGAGGAAATGTTTCGCGAGCAAGCCGACATGCTGTCGGGGGAGAAGGAAAAGTATGCAAAGGTTACTGAGGAGAGGGATTGCCTCCAACTGGACAAGGAACGATTAGAGAGTGACAACAAACATTTGTCCAAGGAAGTCGAGGAGCTAAAAGCTGTTATGCTTCCTGCCGACGACGAGTCGGAGGAGACAACTTCTTTGCGAACCCGTTCAGATTTGGTTGCACGTATCCACCTTCTCGAGTCAGACTGTGTCGGTGCCCTAGACGATGGGTTCGAGGCCGCAGTCAGCCAACTCTCCATCCTGAATCCGAGCATGAACACCAAGGGAGTCGGGTTCATGTCTCAGATTATTGATGGTCAGGTCGTGCCTCCTCCCGAGTCTCCTGGGGTAGATGCCGGTAGTACTGGGGACGTTTAGCGTGAAGTTTTTGTTTGGGCCTGCGCGCCAGTGTATTTCTATGTTTTTGGGGCCTGCGTAACCGCGATAATTCTTGATTTCTTTTGGTCGTTGTGCCAAGGCTTGTAACCTCGAACATCGCCAGCCTTTTTGGTCGGTTTACTATTAACTTGTCTTGTGCAAAAACTTTTCTAATGGATGTTTATTTCGCCTTATCTTGCTCGTATCTAGGCTAATGTTCGACTGTTACTTTTGTGATGAATATTTTGTTTTAGTTATGTCCTCGAGCGGAGATATCCTTTCGACCCCTTTGATGGTTTCGACGTACTTTGAGATGCGTCGATTGTGCGGAGTGGAGTCCGCATGTCGAGCGTATGACCTAGATCAAGGTCGTACGGACGCGGCGTGAACTGCCCATCGCGAGCTGGGTGTTCTTCCATATGGGTACTTCAACAGTGGAGCTCGATCGAGGTGTCCCTGTCGGGCATTGTCGTTCGACCTCGTTGGCTGAACGACATTATGTCGTTTGGGTGTAGATCGGGCCCGTACCTTGGTCTGTCTACATGGTCGAGACATTTCCCTTTGTTGACTAAAGGTGGATGTTCGACGGCGAAAGTCCTCAGTGTTTAAGGGCTTTAGCTATAGTACTGTTTTAGCTTAGCAATGTTCCAGGGTCACAGTAACGGTTCTCCGTTTAGCTGCTCGAGGTAATATGCCCTGGTGCCTGTGGTGCCATGGATGCGATAGGGTCCTTCCCAATTCGCGGCTAATTTCCCTTCGCGAGAGTCTTTCTGGTTTCTTTGCAATACCAGGCTGTCAATCTGGAACTCGCGTCTGATGACCTTGTCGTCATGATGCAGAGTTACTCATTGTTTTAGAGCGGCCTCACGCAGGGTTGCCCCTGATCGAATTTCCTCGACCAAGTCAAGTTCATCTCTAAGCACTTCGTCGTTCATTTCCTCATCGAGGGGCATTTCTTTCCGCCTGGAGGGTTCCCTAATTTCTACGGGGATGACGACCTCGGTGCCGTATGTTAGTCGAAAAGGGGTTTCGCCCTTCGTTGAATGGGGCGTGGTGTGATAAGCCCATAAGACGCTGTGCAGCTCCTCGACCCACCCCCTTTTTGCTTCGTCGAGCCGGCGTTTGAGTCCTCGCAGGATGACTCTGTTGGAGGCCTCGGCTTTCCCGTTGGTTTGGGGATGCTCAACCGAGGTAAAATGTTGTTTGGTTCCGAGTTTGGTGACGAAGTTTCAGAACCCGCGGTCGATGAATTGGGTACCGTTGTCTGTGATCAGCGCCTTCGGGATTCCAAATCTGGCGAGGATGTTTCATTTGTAGAAATAGAGGACGTTGTGCAAGGTGATCTTCGCAAGGGCCTCAGCCTCTATCCATTTCGTGAAGTAATCCACGGCCACAATAAGGAACTTGTTTTGGTACGTCCATTGTACGAATGGTCCAAGGATATCCATCCCCCACCAGGAAAATGGCCACGTGGATGACAGTATGCTCAACTCGTGAGGGGGGGGGGGGGGGGGGAGAGATGCACGTCGGTGTGCTTCTGGCACTTGTCGCACTTCTTAATGTGATCTTTGGCGTTCTACTGCATTGTCGGCCAATAGTACCCTGCTCGTAGAGTTTTCCTCGCCAGGGATTTACCGCCCATGTGCTGAGCATTAATCCCTTCGTGTATTTCCCGTAATACCTCGGGGACTGTGGATTCGTCGATGCACTTCAGGAGGGGAATGGAAAATCCCCTGCGGTACAGCTTGTGCTCGAGCACCACGTAGGAGCACGCTCGTCGTTTGGTTGCAGTTGCTTCTGTCCGGTCCAAAGGGAGCTCGCCCTTTGTCAGAAAGTTGTACATCAGGGTCATCCAGCACGAAGCGCCTCTGATGGCGTGTACCTCGACGGGTGTCGAGGTTCTTTCGATGCTCGGGCGCGATAAGAATTCTTGTATGACAGATTTGTTCTCGCCCTTCTTCCTTGTGCTTGCGAGCTTCGAAAGTACGTCAGCCCTTGTGTTTTGCTCGCGCGGGACGTGCAATATTTCTACTCGGTCGAACTTCATCATGCGTTCTCTGACTAAGTTTAGGTATTCAATGAGGCTGTCGTTTTTAGCCTGGTAACTCCCTTGGACTTGGGAAGCAACGAGTTGAGAGTCCGTGAAAATTTGTACTTCGCGTGCCCCTAGGTCCTCGACCAGCTTCAGTCCTGCGAGCAGGGCCTCGTACTCTGCTTGGTTGTTTGAAGTTGGGAAGGAGAGGGTTAACGAGTGCTCGATCACTACACCCTCCTCATTTTCTAGGAGGATCCCCGCGCCGCTTCTGGATGAGCTGGAAGCTCCATCAACGAAGATGGTCCACTTGTTCTCTTTCCATGTGGGTGGGTTGTGAGCGGTCATTTCTGCGACAAAGTAGGCCAGGGCTTGTGCCTTCAGGGATTTCCTGCTATCGTATTGAATGTCGAACTCGGAGAGCTCCAAGGACCACTTCAACATTCGACCCGCCATGTCAGGTCGACCTAAAAGTTGTTTTACTGGTTGGTCGGTTTGCACTATGATCGTGTGAGCCAGGAAATAGTGTCTGAGTCTCCTCGCCGCGTTGACGAGGGCTAAAGCTACTTTTTCTATCTGTTGGTATCTGCTCTCGGGCCCTTGTAGCGCTTTACTCGTGAAATAAACGAGTTTCTGCTTGTCGGTAGTCTCGCGGATGAGAGTCGCGCTGATGGCTTCATTCGAGACAGCCAGGTATAAGAACAAAGGTTCCCCGTCAACTGGTCGAGATAGTACGGGTGGTTGGGATAGGCTTTGTTTTAGGTGGCGCAATGCTTGTTCACATTCCTCGGTCCATTCGAAGGCTGCCTCTTTACGAAGGAGTTTGAAGAAGGGGAGGGCGTGCTGAGCGGATCTCGCGACGAAGCGGGACAGCAAGGTAAGCATGCCGTTCATGACTTGTATTGACTTTTTCGACGTGGGTGTCAGGAGGTCGGAGAAGGCTCGACACTTGTCAGGATTGGCTTCAATTCCTCGTTCAGTCAGGTAAAAACCGAGGAATTTCCCTGCCTTGACCCCGAATGTGCACTTCTCGGGGTTGAACCTCATCTTGCATTGTCTCGCTTGAGCAAAGACTGCTTTGAGGTGGGCTGCATGGTCGGTGTCTGCTCGGGATTTGACGATCATGTCGTCCATGTAAACCTCGAGCATGTCCCCGATTTGGTTGTGGAACACTTTGTTCATCATACGTGGTATGTCGCCCCTGCATTCTTCAGACCAAAGGGCATTACGTTGTAGTAATAGTTGCCGGAGCTAGTCATGAAAGCAGTGCAATGCTTGTCGCTTACGGCCATTGGGATTTGGTTATAGCCTGAATATGCATCCATGAACGACAGTATTTTGTAACCGGCCGAGTTGTCGACCAGCATGTCTATGTTTGGTAAAGGAAAAGCATCCTTCGGGCATGCCCGATTGAGGTCGGTATAATCAACACACATTCGCCATTTTCCATTATTCTTTTTTACTAATACAACGTTCGACAACCAGGTTAAATACCGGGCTTCAGAAATAAAATTTTCCTCTAAGAGGTCTTTTACAACTTTTTCAGCAGCCTCCATTTTCTCCGGAGACTGCCTACGTCTACGTTATACTACTGCCTTAGCGGCTGGATCTATGGCGAGACGGTGACAGGCGACCTCGGGGTCGAGTCCGGTTATCTCTGCGGCGCTCCACGCGAACAAGTCAGCATTCTCGCGCAAGCAGGCTTTGATCTGCTTCCTTTCCAGGTCGGGGAGGTCAGTACCGATCTTCACTCCTTTGCTTGCGTCTTCGTCGAGGGAGACGAGCTCGAAGTCCCCGTCCGGAATTGGTCGGAGGGGGACTTGCTCGCCGCTGGGAGGCTCATCCTGGTCGAAGCGGGTGTCCAGGGCTATGAAGTCGACCTTTGGGGGAGCTCTCTGCTCTTATGCCTTGATGGGCTCTGTTTTCTCGGGCTCTGGTCGTGTCGTCGCCGGTCTCTTGGCGGGCCTTGTCCCCGTGTCGACGGTGTCGCATCCCTTGGATGCCGCGTTGAAACACCTTCGAGCAGCGGCCAAGTCCCTTTGGATGGTGGCGACCCGCGCCCTCTTGGTGTAAAACTTCATCTTCAAGTGGACGGTAGAGGGTACCGCGGTCAGTTCCGCCAGCGTTGGTCTTCCTAGGATGCAGTTGTAGAGGGACGAGCAATCGATGACGAGGAAGCGCACCTTAACCTGCCTCGTCGTCGTGTCCTCGCCAAAGGTAACCATGAGCTCGACGTATCCCCAAGGTTTGGAGGTCGAGCCGTTGAAGCCCTGTAGGTCCGACCCCACATAAGGTGAGAGGTGCGAGTCGTCGAGCTGCAGGGTCTGGAATAGTTGATTGTACATCACGTCGACAGAACTTCCTTCGTCGACGAGAATGCGGTGTACGTCAAAATTAGCCATTCTCGCTCTTATTAGCAGAGGAATGACCGCGTTGGGGGCTCCTCTGGGGAGCTCTTTGAGGTAAAAGGTGATAGGCTTCGACCTACCTTTCACCCTTTCAAAAGTCACCGTCTGAGGAGGTGCAGAGTCGACTAGTTCATCCAGATTCCTCTTGACCGAATTTATGGTTAGGTCGTTGAATCCTCCACCATTGATGACCATGGAAGAGTGAAAGTGCTCCCACCTGCTGTGTGTTGACAACGGCTCTTGTAATTCCTCGGGGACGTAGAAGTTCTCAGGTCTTGTGATGGAGAAGGCGGTCTGGATGGGGACCGACTCGTCAGATGGTCGGGTATCTTCCTCCAGCTCTCTTGTCTCCCGGGCGTCGCAACGAGGAGCGTCGTTTCACTGATATTGGGCGTGTCTTCCCCCTTTTATGAGGGTCTCCATGGCGTCCTTAAGGTGGACGCAATCCTCCATCAGATGACCATGGCTCCTATGGTACTGACAATATTTGCTCTTGTCCACCCCGGGCTTGGTAGGAGTTGGTCGAGGGCGCTTGACGCTGCCATCTTTGAAATTCATGCTGGCACACTCCGCCAAGATGCGCTCGCGGGAAGCCGTGAGCGGGGTGTATTCTGTGAAACGCCCTGAGGGTCCTCTCTGTTCTCGGACTTCTCGGGGTCTGTGATCCTTTCTTTTCTCCCGGCTCGTCGAGGAGGAGCAGCCTCTTGGCGCGGGTTGCTGCTGGATCCACGAGTTCTGGGATCACGGGCTCTGTTGGCCGCTTACCTTTCCTCGTAATCCATATAGGCCCTAGCCTTCTCGAGGAGAGCATCGAACATTCGGGGCGGTTCGATGCCCACTGCTTTTCTGAACTCTATGCCGGGGAGGAGTCCCCTCTCCAGCAAGTATCTTTTCATGTGGTCCATGCAGGGGACCTGGATGGCTTCACGATTGAAGCGGTTGATGAATTCTCTCAAGGTTTCATCCTGCCTCTAGATGATAGCCTCGAGCGCCGCTTCGGTCTTTAGATGTCGCCGTGACGCGGTGAACGAGCTTATGAATTGGTTTTTCAAGTTTCTCCACGAGGTGATTGACCCCGGGGCGAGACCCTTATACCAATCCATTATTGCTTTCCTGAGGGTTGTGGGGAACAACCGACATTTGATGGGTCCCCCAACGTTATGGTAGTGCAACATAGCTTCGAACCTGTCTATATGGTCGACTGAGTCGGCAACTCTGTCGTATTCCTTCAAGTGAGGGGGCTTCTCCATTCCCGGGGGGATTGGAGCCTCCATGGTGGCTTGTGATAAGGGACCGCGGGGGTCGTCCTCATCACTTCGTTTTGGGGAAAGGGACGGGGACCTGAGGTATTGTCGGGCACGACGGTCCTGATCGTGCTGGATGTCCCTCGAGCGGTGCGCTCGTTGGTCCATCCTCCCGTGCCTGTCTCCAGGGTGTCTTCTTTCTTGTCGTAAGGGGCCATGGTTGTGCCCTCCGACTTCAATGATTGGTTACCTCTCCAAGGGGGGTCGTCTCCCCGATTGTCGGGGTGACGGGCTTCGGGAGGTGTCTCTGTATTGTTTCCGCGGGGGAGACGGGAGACGTACCTCTGTTATTCGAGGAGGCGGGGTCTGAGGCCTCCCGTGTCTCCTCGGGGGTCTTCTGTCGTCCTCTAGCGCCCTCAATCTTCCCCCCTGGGAAAAGATGAGGTAGTTGGTTTGATTGATTGCCGCGAATAGTGCTCTGGTCGTGGCATCTGCCCTAGCGGGGACAGGGACCTTCTGAAATTGGGCAGCTAGATAGTTTGGGGGAGCCGTATTGTCTTCTTCGTGTGGATGGGGGACTGAAGAAGATGAGGCTGTAGCTTCATCCCGGTTGCCTGAGGGCCCGGGGATGACGCCCCCGGGGAGTGTATTATGGCCGGTGTTGCCGGCGTTGTCGGGGGCTTCGTTCTTGTCCGCGAGGTTGTTGTTGGCATCAACGACGCGGATGTTCTGGTCATCCCGAATTTGGTCAGCCATGACGGTAGAAGGTGATTTTTAGCTTTGGTCTTTGAGAGTTTGTAAGACGGGGAAGCTAGTTTCCCACAGACGGCGCCACTGATCTTACCCGATCAGACTTGGCCCGTCACAGCTGGCTCGAACTGGTTTTGAGTGAGATGGGGGGGGGGGGGGGTACCTGCAAGACACTTCGATGCTAAAATGAGAGACGAAATGGGCAGGCAAAAAGTGTATAGGTGTGTAATAGATGAATACCTGGCCCTCTTGGAACAGAGGGTATTTATAGCCCCCAGCGCTGGGCCAAGGTCCCCTCATTGGGCTGACCAGAAATGGCCCAATAAAGGAACTTCCAGGTTCTACGTGTGTAGTGGGGACCCGCACGTGATCCCCTTCCTAGTGGTGCTCGGCAAAGGATGAGGAAGGACAAAGACGCGGTCTTTCCAGAACTTTGAGGATTCCATAACGGTCATAGTGGACAGAATCTGCCCTACGGGGAGGGTGCTCGAGCTGGGCTCGAGCTCGAGGTCCCCTGGTCGGGAGGCTGCTCATCGCAGGCAACGACGGGCGTTGCAAATGTAGTCTGTGGTCAGGCACGTTTGATGATGTACTGATCGCGGGCATTCCCCGAGGAGCCACTTGGATCTGGGCCTTTATTTGCACTTTGGGCCAAGATGGGCCCAGTCCAGAACAAATATGAAAATAGTAGAAGAACAACGGGATCATGGCCCCGATCTTCAGATAGTCGCAAACTATCTGGAATGCCCGCACAAATGCAAATCCTGTTCAGGTGCAACTGAGAGGGGGCCACACGCAGATGCCGGAAAACGGCCACTTCAAAATCAGAGAAAGGAAGACGGAGACCCATCTCCCAGAAAACTATGTCGTACATAGGAATCTGCCTCCTATCATATCTTGAGCAAATCCTGCTATCTTTCCCGAGGATGTATAACGACCACTCCTCCCGGCCCCCCTCCTCGTGCACGTAAACGTCGGTGAAAACGTCTTCCCCGTGCTCGTAAAAGTATGACCGCCACTCCCAGGGGGTCCTTAGTTATCCAATCTCGAGGATCCTCGTTATCTCGAGGAGGAAATAGGCCTTCCCGTGCCAAAGAGGTCGCCCCTACATCAGGCTCCCCCCGTCTGTTGATCCATCAGGTTTTGCTGCTCCTCAGAAATTTCTAATATGCTCGACGAGCTGCCACTGGTCTCGCTCGAAGAGCTCCTAGAAGATTCTATGGATTCGCTCAAAATATTAACATGCACGTCGTCATCCATAGCACCTGAAAAGCAGAGGAAAAGGGTGAGCTCGACATCAATGCCAGAACCACCCTTCCACTGCTAAACATGTGAAATGGCGCTGGGAGACGAGGATCCTATCCCCGACCAGAACCCTCACTGAGGTGCGCTGCCGGGCAAAAAACGCAGAAATAATCCAGAACTCCGCTAAGGTATTCTAACGGGCACAAGTTACAGAAAACGATCAAACCCTAAACGAATCACCTATAGCACGCCACTATGCCCCCGAGAGAGCTCCACGGAGGCTCCGGCAGCCATGCGCCACGAGAACAACGTCCACCACCTATGGTCTCTAACGATCTCCTCCCTAACGGAACCCTAAATCCTAACTACATGGATATCTAAGAAGCAAAAAACAAAAGCGCTAAAACATACAACAATGGAGAATCAGAAACTCACCAAAAGAAGAAGAAGAGACGAAACTGGATAACCACGAACGAAGAAATTGAGCAAATGCTGGTGGTCGACCGTCGAGCTAATACGAGCAGTTGAAGAAGAAAGTGAAGAATACTAATCGCCCTGTTCCTCTTGTATTTATAGCTGAAACGGTCTGCGCGTACAAAACACGCGCCTTGGGAACCCTAGGGTCGTCATCATGACACCCTAGCCTTAGGCCATCATTGGCGCTGCTCGACCGACACATTTCCTAAAACACGCTACCTCTCCAAATTCAACAACCCCGACGGCAAACGTTTCACCTCCCCGACAAAGAAGTACAAGGGGAAAACACCCATTTCCCCGTCCTCTGGGCATACATCAAAGTTTTCGCTCTTGTACCCAGAAGCAACGACTTGGTGGGCTACTGTTCTGGACTGGCCCGACAACTTGATTGGGCCCAGTCTGGAAATCTCATGAGTGCCAACCGTTGATCGTTGCCCAGACCAATCTCGCATGTGTCGGGCAATGCCTCCCCTCTTGCCCTTTTGGCCCAGCACAAACCCGAGATACCCTTCGAGCATCTCCTCTGCCTGCCCGACACCAACGTCGTGCGGGCCTCCAGGAACCGACCAGGGGAATGCCCATAACCAGCTCTCCCCTGGGACCAACGGTTAATTACGTGCACATCTTCCTGATTTGACCAAGTCCTGGCAGCTACCTAATTTTCCGGACCCACATATCTAGGCGAGAAATCAGAAACCAATGGCCACGCGCCAGGGGCATTATATAAACCCTCACACCTTTGAGGGCCAGGTATCACATACTTACTACTCACTACCTAATATTCGGCCAGTACCTTCTTGCTCCTGCTCTTACTTGATCGTTGGAGTACACCTTGCAGGTACAACCCCCTCCCTCCTCTGCCCGACTGAAGATCATCCTCCGACCACTCTCCAGGTTCTGGTCAACCACAGGATCAGATATATATTTACATATGATAACACTACAATATTATGGATATCACAAAAGCAAACACTTGTAGTAACTTCTTCAAATCATGCTGAAGTAATTGCCCTTCATGAAGCAAGCAAAGAGTGTAAATGGTTACGATCGATAACTCGACATATCCAAGGAACGTTTGGTTTACCAATTGATAATAATCTAATAATTTTGTATGAAGACAATGTTGCATGTGTTACCCAAATGAAAGAAAGTTACATAAAAAATGACAGAACCAAGCATATTCCTCCAAAGTTCTTCTCATTCACGCAAGAACTCGAAAGAAACAAAGAGGTTGATATTTAATATATGTGTTCCGGTGATAATGTGGCAGATCTCTTCACAAGGACACTTTCTACATCAGTTTTCAAGAAGCATGTATAAAATATTGGAATGTGTCACCTTCGAGAACTTTAAAGAAGAGCTAAATTAGTTATATTAAGGGGGAGCATAATGGTGTTCTCTTTTTCTCTTATTGAGGTTTTTATCCCAATGAATTTTTCTTAATAAGGTTTTTAACAAGACAACATATGTTCTCATAAGATTCAACTCGACAAGACTTTAATAGAGCACCGTGATAAATATTTCAAAGGAGAGTGTTATAATAATTGAAAATATTATATATTATTATTTATCATATTATTTAGAAATATTTATCTTAAATAGTAATATCAAATTATTAGAGATCTGTAATTTATCGAAAATAGAATAGTAATACCAATTATTACATTAGTGTAATAGTAATATTTTTAGTAGTATAAATACCCCCTTTAGTTCATGTAAACACACACTAAATTAATTTTTTTTGAATAATACAAGTAATACCATACTATATTTTCTCTTAAGTTTGTTATATCATATGATCCTAAATATATTTTGCAATTAAATCAATTCACAAAATATTAACATAATTTGATTTAAATATCGGGCTTTTCTCAACCATTTATTTATTATTTTGATAAATGTTTGACTATCATTTTAGCAAAATTTCATTTAAACAAATTTTCAAACAAATGAATGCCCTTAAATTAAAGCTAGTTAACATGACTTAATTCTTAAACAATATCAGGCAAAGTAAAACCGTTGATTTTGGCGGGTTCGAATCTGCGTACAATAAAAAAATTCACAATATCCCCTTTCCTTCACCTGTATAATTTCTCTCTCTTCTCTTCTGGATCTGCGGCGACACCATGGCAACTTCCAATGGCTCCGACGCCGGAACCACTCCATCGGAATCGGCGTTGATCTTTCTCGGAACAGGCTGCTCCAGCATGGTTCCCAATGTACTGTGTCTCATCAATCCCTCTGATCCTCCATGTTCCGTTTGCGCTCAGTCATTAACCACTCCGCCTGAGAAAAACCCTAATTACAGGTACTCTCTTCAAACGCCTTCATCACGATCCGTGCTTTTCTTGATATCACCTTCAGTTTATGGATTTTATGGATTTCGTGGATTTGTAGGTGCAATACATCTTTGTTAATTGATTATTGTGAAAGCAATGGCGATCACAAGTATATATTGATTGATGCTGGTAAGACCTTTAGGGAGACGGTGCTCAGATGGTTTGTTCATCATCGGATTCCAAAAATTGATTCTGTGAGTTTATACTGGCAATGTTTATGTGTTCGATTTTCGATTCAGATGAAGCTTAATTTTGTAGCTGATCAGTACTGATATGCTAATTGCTAGTGTTAGTGATTGATTGCTGTATGTAGTTTTACATTCTCCCAGCCCAGAAGAAATTTATTAATGAATCATTAGTTAAGTATGGTGATGGCTAGCTACTGACCTTATATTCAAGATCATGGATTGGTTATTACAATTTGATTTTTGCCTAGTTTTTCTTTCTTTTCTCTACAAAATGTTCTTTGTAATTTGTGTTGACCTGAACTTTTTATTCTTTGAAAGTAAAGTATAAGTTCTTGGTTGAGTTGCAGATTATTTTGACTCATGAACACGCTGATGCTGTCCTTGGATTGGATGATATACGTGCTGTGCAGCCTTTTAGTCCAATAAATGATATTGAGCCCACCCCCATCTACCTGAGCCAGCATTCAATGGATAGGTACCTCTATTGATCGTTGCATGATTTGATTTTTGTTTACCTTAAATTACATCTATCTTCCTTCTATATATCGAAAGTGTATAAGGCATTACAAAGTAACCTTAACTATCAAATAGGCGCAGAAAAAGTAACAGAATCATTACTGTTGGTATTAGTTATACTACTTGTTTAAACTAAAAGTTCTGACGTAGCATTTGCACCCTAGATAAATGTTTTAAGATGTAGATAAACACAGATTTTTGTTTTAGTTCTTTATGGTTAACTGATACAATATGTATCATTAAGAATAAAATTCAGCTAATTGAATCACCTAATATAATTTTCAATCTGTTAAAGGGTATCTCATTGATCAATAGTACTCTTTAAGTTTATTCTTTAATATAGATGATATAATTCTGTTGCTATCGCAGGATAATTATGTGAAATATTTCAACTGTATGAATCTTTGAGATGAAACCACTGAACTCAGATGCTTGTATATTTGTGAAAATTGTTAACTACAATGTTGCTCCTTTTTTTAAAAGCAAAATGAATAGTTCATCAAATGAAATAGTACAAGCAGTACTGAAAATATTCAGTACTGAATCCTAATTCAAAAGCAGTAAACAAAAGCACAGCCATAACAGCAGCAATTTGAAACCAGTATAAACAAAAAACCAAGCCAAAACTTATCCTAACATCAAATTGAGCAGAACAAGATTAGCAGTAGGAGATCAGTTATATTTTTAGTATGTGTGTTGATCACTTAACCCATAGATAACAATGTTATTCCTATCTTAGCATGAATTATGATGCACCTTTTTTTTGACTTTATGGGCTATCCTATGCTCTCTAATAGATGAATCCGTATTTTAAAATTTTGCAACAGCATAGAAGAGAAGTTTCCTTATTTGGTTCAGAAAAAACGCAAGGAAGGACAAGAAATACGAAGGGTAGCTCAGATTGCCTGGAACATTATTACTGATGACTGCAATCAACCATTTTTTGCATCAGGATTAAAGTTCACTCCTTTACCAGTTAATTGTCACTATCTTTGTCCTTATGTTAAGAATACAATACTCCTTTTTATATGAGGACTCACTCTTTTTTTGTGGATGTAGGTACTGCATGGAGAGGATTACATCTGTTTGGGATTTCTTTTTGGTGAGAAAAGTAGGGTGGCTTATATATCTGATGTTTCACGGATTCCCGCAAGTACAGAGTATGGTACGATTTGAATCACCTGCATGTTTGGACATATGCGTTTCTTCAGTGCTATCTCACAAATTGGACTATAAGTGTGCTAAGAGATAACCTCTCTATTTGTTTTATAATTTATGTGGCTCTCTTACTTATCTACTGTCTGAAAATATATGACTTGTCATGTTGTAGTTTGAAGTTAGTTATCATCATTAGTAATTTGGGCAGGACCTGTTCCTTTTTAGATAGTCAGAACATCTTCAATTCTAGAAGACAAGTTTAATGTTTGAGGTGTCTATACATAACAAGAAAGTTGTCGGTTCATTTATGATTTTTGACATCTAACAATAAATTTCCTTTTTATAGCCATTTCAAAAAGTGGAGCTGGACAGTTGGATCTTCTAATATTGGATTCATTGTATAGGGTAAGTAGTTCCATTTTAAATTTTTTTTGGTTATAAAATACAAATATTTAGATGTTTTTCCACACACGTATACAAATGTGTGTGTAAAAGTTTTTCTGCCATTGAATTTGTATAATAGTGTACATGATATGCCACTAAAGGATCTTTTCATGCACAATCGGCATGCATGCTTGATTTCACGTGCACTCTTTTATTGGAATATTAGGGAATTATTTTGATTGTGTCAGGGCAAACATTTGAAAATAGGACACAGTAAATAGATAACATTTTAGTAAGAATATTAAATGAAAATAGATTACATTTTCTGAAACAATAGTCTCTTGGTATCTTTTTGTAATCAATTTTCTCAACTATATTTTATTCTTCTCATACAAGACAGACATCTTATGATTTTTGCTAGTTCAATTACCTGACACTAATTCTAACTTAGTTTTCTTATTTATTTACTTTCTCATTGATAGATATCTCTAATAGAACTTGATCAACTATTGGAATATTAACCATTATCATAAATGCATAATGGAATACAGTGGCATAGAAGTGCTATAATGGAATATAATGGCTTGGGTTAGAATATAAAAAGAAAATATTGTTTATTGATAGACAATCTTTGCCTTTGTTCCCGTATAAAAATACCAACGGACTACAGAATCATAAATGAGGAACAAGAGACAAAGATAATGCAGATGCAGATGATTCTAACCTTCTGGTTCTGAAGGAAAAGACTAGCCTCTCTTTTTTTTTTTTTCTGTCCCTATTGTTTATATCCTATCATCTATTGATTCTGACATTTAAACTAACTAACTAATGGGGTGTAGTTATCTAACAGTTTCTCTCTTTGTTTTGTGTGTCATTGCAGACTGGATCACATAATGTTCACCTTTGTTTTCCACAGGTTTGTTTTCAATTTGCAAATTAATAACTACACTATCTCATTGGAGGTAAAATAGTGTTGATTGGTAATTTTACAGACTCTTGAAACTATTAAGAGGTTGTGTCCGAAGCAAACCCTTTTGATTGGAATGACTCATGAGTTTGATCACCACAAGGACAATGAGTTTTTGAAAGAATGGTCTAAAAGGTATTCATTTGTAAAGAAGTCAAATATTGACTGTTGCTATTACATTTAGTAATAATTGACCCAACAATCTGATAGTAGCAGGGTCATGTAAATGTAGTAATAATATATTTGGTTCTTCTATGATTGTGTTTAGGGAAGGAATTCCGGTGCAGCTTTCCTGTGATGGTTTGAGAGTCCCCATAAACTTATAGCAATGGAAGGTAATCTCTTTGCTCCTAATCTTCATATTTGTAATCAAGAACGGTGCATAAAAAAGGATATGAATTCCTCGTTATGATCAGCAGCATGCATTTGTTTTTATCCTTTCAGTGAACATTAACGATATTAAATCTTAACTTGTGCAGTTATCCTCTTGTAGGGTAAAACAATCAACAATGTATAACATACAGTTGATCTTATTTCCTAAGATGCTCAGTTTTTACAGCAATTCTAGGAACTGACAGTTTTGCTAGTTGCCGGCATTTGTGGATGTGACACTGATAACTTATTATATTTTTGTGGTAGAAATCTCAATTTTTTCAGTTAAACTCTTGAAATCTGTATTAAAGCAATTTTAATTGCAAAATTGGATAGCAATGAGTATTAAGAGCTCAAAAAACACCTGTATCCTAAGTTTCTTTTGCAGGGTCACGTTATGCGCCACTAATCTCCTGACTAGAGATGTAGTCTTCAATCATATAGGGATTGTTATTATAGATAGATCGGCAGGACATTTTCTTGTTTTCCACCGTATACTTTAGCCTTTCTATATTCCACCGTTGCCAATGTTTTTACTGTTGAGTTCTGAACCTTTTTGTAGAATTTTTAAAAAAAAATATATCTTAAAGTTGTAATTTACTAAAGGATAATAAACTATCTTAAATAGAAATAAATTTAAATCTAATGAATTTGATTAATAGGTTTCATATTAATAAAAATAAAATAATTACAAATGCTACAATTTACTGTATAATATTTACAACTATCAAACTAATGTTAATCACACGTCTGTCGACTAATGTTTAGAAGGTACGTGGGGGTAATTATTAATTTACCATTTAATTTTTTTTTATGAAATGTTGGTCGTTCTCATGACTTTGGTCATTGCCATGTTGTACTGAATTATTGTCATGATGAATTGAATTATGTATAATATTGATCCTTGATGTATTGTCACAAACTATTTTATATGACCTTAACATTATATCTTCAAATTTTCTAGCACTTGTTTTATCTAGAGTAATTTGCAAATTCCTAATGTCATTGCTTTGAAATCTTCTTTAGCGATTGATCAAGCAACTATATTCTTACTCTAAGAATGATGTTTTCACACAATAAGGTACAATAGTTTAAAGTAGATTTTTCGATCAATAAATGAACCATATAGTCAACATAAGTGTAAGTCTTCAAAGTTAAACTTCCACCTCTTTTAAGCAATAGTTATTTGCTTGAAGTGGCTTTGAGATATTGTAGAACACAGCCAACAACATGCAAGAGTCTCATCCTTGGATCTTACATGAATTCGTTCACCACAATGATTTTATATGCCGAGTTCGACCTAGTGTGTGCAAAGTAAATCAAAATTTTCACTAATTTCTGACAGTGACCATTGTCAACTTTATCATTTTCCTTCTCATTGCTCATCTTATAATTTTGTTCAATAGAAACACTAGTAGGTTTGCATTCAAGTTTTTAGGTTTTTTTGCAAAAAATCAAACACTTTTTGAGAAATAAAAATGCCTTAATATAAATGAATTATCTCAATTCTCACGAAATACATAATTCACCCAGATCCTTTATTTCAAACTCTATTGATAATTTATTTTCAAGTAATTTCCTATTAATCAAATCATCTTTTGTAACTATAATATCTTCAACTTAAAACAAGAAGTATAATTCGATTTTCTCTTTGTGTATGGTTAAAAACATCAAGTGTGATCTCTTTGAATTGCTTATAGCCAAAACACAATATTATCTATAAGAATCTTCCAAACCATGTCTAAGGGGATTGCTTTAATCTACATAAGGCCTTCTTCAATGAATCCATTTTGTTCGCTTCACTTATAATATTAAAACTAGGTGGAATCTCTATATACACTTCATCATCTAAGTTTTCATACAAGAATACATTATTAACATCAAACTATTGTAAATTTCATCCAGAATAAGTAACAAGAGATAGTAACATTCAAACAATATTCATCTCTACCACAAGCAAATGTCTCTTTGTAATCAATGTCATATGTCTAAATATAACCTTTTACATCTAGTTTTTCCGTGTAACAATCAAGTGTGTCATCTAAATTGTGTTTTACAATATATATTCTTATGCATCCAACTGACATTTTGCTTCTCTATCTCATCAATTTTCCAAGTATCATTTTTCTCAAGAGATTTCATTTCCTCTCTCATAGTTTGGGTCCAATTATTATATTTCAGTGTTTCTTCAATAGATGATGGAATTCTCATATAATCAATAACTGTAATAAAACTTTGATATTATGTGAAAAAATATTTAGATGAGACATATTAAGAAATAAGATATATATACTTTAAGGGACATGATCTCTTATCTTTTCTCAAAGCAGTGGATAAATAATTTAAATCAATATGTCAAGTATCAAAAATTTTAGAATCACCAATAGGAGAATCATTTGCAGTACTTATCTTATTTTCAATACTTACCTCTGATTCAAGCGATTAAAGTTGCTTCGAAGAAGATCATATTTACTTTTTATGTGATGCACTATAATTGGTGCATATAATAATGGATAAATTGAAATAGGACTAAATGTAGATTCAAGACTATGACTAGAAATAAGTTGTCAGAAGTATACTCGAGTGTTTTAGGGAAATTATGGATAAGGATCAAAAACTCAAACTCAAAGTCGGAGTGATTCATGTTCTTCTCTATGGCTGAGGAAAAGTGAAGAAAGAAACATTTTTGTGAAAGGTGACATCTTTAAAAATAAAGTACTTACGACTAAGAGGAAGATAACATTTGTACCCTCTTTGTTGGGAGGATTACCCACAAAGGCACGTCTAATCTAAGTACACTAACCCAACTTTACTGGTGTTTTTTATGGACATGAACAAAAACTACGTAATCAAATACTCGAGATTCATGATTCTGCCTTATAGAAGCAAAAGGTAAAAGTGAATTCATAAATTAAACATGACTATCATTACCTATAATACGAGACACTACACGATTAATTAGATAAACAATTGTCAAAGCTGCTTCACCCCAATATTATTTTAGAAGAGACATTTGGAAGAGAAGAGCTCGAGCAACTTCAAGTAAGTGACAATTTTTCCTTTATGCAACGCCATTTATTGTGGGGGTGTCGACATGTTAGAGTTACTTGTATATTATTCATATTGTAACACTGTAGCAATATTATTTTCTGTTAGCTTCTGTTACATAACTACATTTGTTAGTTTGTTAGGAGTTACAACTAATAGCTTTGTGAGTATTCATGTATAAATAGCTGGCACTGTATCATTGGTCCTCTTAATGAATGAATCCAAAAACCTTATCTCTTTTATCATCTTCTTTACTCTCAACTCAACTTCACAGAGTGAAGTATGAGCTTTGTTGTATGAATTCTAACATGGTATCATTTGCTCGTGTATAATCCTTCACGCTTCCCTGAGCTTCGATTAATCTCATTCAACTCATCATTTTCACAAAAGCTTCAACAATCGTTAATGGAGTATGACAATCAAGGATCGGTGCTCAATGATCCAGCTTCTATGTTGTTTGCTTCGACGAAACCCAATAACTCCTTTGGACCTAAGCTCTCTATCAAGCTGCAGGAGAATAACTTTTTGTTATAGAATCAACAAGTAAAAGGTGTGATTTTTGCGTAGAAGATGCACAAACTCGTTGTGAATCCTCAAATTCCATAGAAATTCAAGAATGCTCAAGATCGCCTTACAGGTACCATCTCTGATGAATATGAAACTTGGATTGTGCAAGTGTTTAGTTTGGAAAAAGGTAAATAACCACTAGTCTTCCAAAAGCCTAAAAACTAAGGGTTACTTACAGGATCGACTAGTTAATCCTAAGACATGTGCTAATGTATCTAAGTATAACTTGTTCGACCGATGTAAGACTTTTTTATTTTTGAGAAACGGTTTTCTCTGAAGGATAGAACAAGCATGAGTTTCCACAATGTAATGTCTTGACCGACTAAAGGTGAATCGTGACCGACAGTAAGTTATGACTTGTTTAAATGAAATAAATGTTGAGTGGCTCTTTAGTAAATTCTAGTATAGAGATAGAACGAGTTTCAAAAGCGTAGATGATAATATAAAAGGATCGTTTGAAAGTAAATAAAATTAAAGCAAAAGATTCAAAAGGAAGAACTAAAAAGAAAGGAATTTGCATTGACATAAAGATGGTGATTCACGTACATTAACATCTTTGAAATCTTCTGCTTCCTTACGCTTGGAATGTTGGATTTGTTAAGTGATTCTAGTACAAAGTGAACACCCCGAATCCTACAATGGGTCCTTTTATTTATAGTAGTTACAAATCTAACTGCCTACGTACTAGAACACACTGTATACTTGACACGTATTTGACCTTTAGGTAACTTCTTATCTATATTTTCACCACGTACTTGGCGCTTAATTTGGAAAACTATCTTGCAACTGCTGGTACTTTCAAATTTCAAAATTATCCTGCTCCAGCGCTTACTTAGACGCCATCCTTTAGCGTAGATAGATGATCCAAACTTCTCTAAGTCTTAGATTTCACTTTGGTCGACAAGACCAAACTTTGACTAGCTTATTTGTCAATTGTCTCGACTTTTCATTGATGACTAATAATTTTCCCAACTATTTCTCATTCTTGAGCTTAATTTCCTTACAATCTTTATTTGTAGGATACCTTCTTCTTAACTCGTGAGACTACCCTCATTAATTACGCAATATATACCTTAAAATATTTTTTTAAGGTAACAAAATGCCCCCCAGAGATGCCATTTTTGAATTTCGGCCAACATGAGACAATGGCATCTTTGAAACATCGACCATTTTTCCAACAACTCATTCGCTTCCATTTCTACCTTAGTTGGCGTAACTGTTCCCCCCTTACTCACGACGTTACGCCATCATGATATCGTGTCACGTTTTCTCCTCGAGACGTGTAACTACTAATTCTCCACCACTTCTTTTTCTTAGTGGGAGATGTGGCCCACCATCTCGATACTCCCTCTCACCACATGCCCATAGATTAAGTGACACGAATTTGAGGAGTTGAGAAAGAAAATTTTAATCATTTTCTTGATTATTTCCTCTTCCTTTTTACTTAGGGTTTTCCTTCTATAAAACCCATTCTTCTCTCGTTTGACTCTTCTCTTCAACCTGACTCAATGCATTCTGTCTTCAGAGAACACAAATCCTTTTTCCTTCCAATCTTGTTCTTCTTCAAGCTTCTCTATCTTTTCCAATGGCGAGCTCTAGTAGAAAGGTTCCTTCTTCTGCAACACTTCCACACCCACTCCTTATTGATAGGAAGGAGTACGTTCTCGAGTCACCTTTTTCAGAAGAAAAAGCAAAGATATGGAAATCGCAGGTATTAATCCCTTTCTCTCTAAATGATAAACCCCTGGAATTTCTAGGTCCTCTCCCTGAAGAACGTAGACCAAAGATTTCTATGGACGAACATGCATTATTCTAACCAATTACCTTAATAAACCATTGGTTTCTCTTGAGAAGCCTTTGTCACTACACTATGTAGATAGAAACTTCAGGACTGCTCCTCCCAGAAATTGTCCTAAGTTTCGTGCTTGGATGACACGTTTAGAAGCAGAAAACTTGATCAATGGCAAAATTTAAGTATCTACACCCTTTTACAAATATCTTGTTGTGGTCCTCCTTATTCCTGCAGTATGTTGCTGGCTGCAATCCAATTTTAGGAGGGTTTGACTAATACCTTTCATACGAACTTTGGCATGATTACTCCCACACTTTTAGACATTGTTGCTATCATTGAATTAAAACCGAATGGTCGCGTATTCAATCATGGGGGTGCAGACCCCATATCCTTGAAGTTGATGTAAGTGATTCTGGTAAATCGACGTATAATAACTTCATCGACTATCATGCCAAAACCTCAGGCCACGTGACTCTCGAAGAGCATGTAGCGTTTCTAACCTTATGGTTGTCTTGCTTTGTTTTTTGTTCAAGGTCTATGCAGATAGCCAAATAATTTTTATATTTGGCTACTCAGTTACATCAAGGTCATAATATTGCTTTGGGCCAGCTAATGTTGGCTTCTCTTTACGAGTCATTATCTGATGTCGTTTCTCAAATCAAAATTTTTGACCCTACTAACTCCAAGAAGAAGAACATTTTAGCCCATGGCCCCTTTTGGTTCTTACAATTGTGGCTCAATGCCACTTTCTCTAAAGATATCATGCCATATGGGATGAGAAGAGTGGCGTGTCCTCCAACGGAATGTCACGTTGTTTGGAAATGCCTAATTCCTATGACCCTGTGATAAAACTTCACCCAACGCTGAGGTATTTTGACTCTTGTTCAGCAATATGTTAACTCGTGTCGATTTTGAACCTTTAATGGCTCCTTTTTGTAATAGACCTGATGGCCCTTAGTGGTTTACTAGAGCTTTTCCTCCTCCGAGAAATGAAGACAAGAGTATTTCTTTAGTTATCTGGAGGTTTTTTTCGGTTCCTCAGTTTCTGTCAACTGTAATTGTTGGCACCACTCAAGGCTTGGTTTCTTATCAACCTAATTTAGTGGCTCGATAATTTGGGCTATGTCAGTTTATTCCCAAATCTCTATTTCCCACCTTTGAGTTTCTTTTTAATATCACCAACGATCAACCTTATGATGTCTTCAGAGCAGACGTCGACAATTTTTGGGAAAAGAGGCCTAAGCTTGGTTCTATCCCTTTTGAACCTGCATTTTATTGTACCAAGGAATTTGAAACTTGGTGGCAGTCATATATTACTGCATATGTTGGTTCCCATGAGACAAAGCTAGCTGAACTAACCGAAGCTTTTACCAATTTGCAGGCAAAGGCAACCAAGTGTAAGACTACTCATGCCAAACAAATTCAAGCTTTCCAGCAGTATTTCCGAGTTGTGTATCGACCTAATGATCTTCGTCAGACCATTTTTGAGGCAGCCAAAGAATTAAAGGAGAAGGTAACCGATGGGATCCCAAAACTTAAAATTCCTGGTTACGCGAAAGATAAATATCTTTACGCCCTTCACTTTGGAAAAATTAATTTTCCTCCTTTTCCATCTAGCCCCTTGGCTTTGGCCTTTGTCCCACCTATTCCCAACTGGTGGTATAGCCCTTGGTCATATATTGAAAACGCTTATAAGAAAAAGGACGAAGCATTTTCTACTCAATTACTCAGGGACTCTTCATATTGATCCTCAATATGTTAGAGTATGCTCTACCATGCAAGCTGGTAACCGTTTTTTTTTTGGAAAGCTTGCCTCTTTACTATTTTGGCTCTTCTTTCCTTATAGACATCCAAATAGACCAAGGGGATGTTCCTGTCGACCAGACTGGTCCTTCGACAGAAAAGGTTCAGGTTTGAACTTTACTGATTTCTTGTTCTTTATCTAGCATCATACACTTAGCCAATTTTCAAACCTTGTAGGTTACTCCTGATAAATCTCCCTTTGACGATGACACCATTTCGACTGCTCTTAAGAAACCCAGTTCTTTAGTACATATGTTTATACGCTATTCCTTCAACTTTCCTTATGATTTGAATGATTACTAACACTTTATCTATTTGTAGAGTCAAAACCGTTCGACAGATTTGACTGCTCCTTCCATAAAATCCAAAAGGTCCAAGAAGGACAAACATCATTCTACTACGGGGACAGAGGTATTTTTTATCGGCTTAGCCACCCTTTTTTTTTTACAAATAGCTTATATTTCCTTCTATTGCCTTCAGCCATCTCCTGATACTCAGTCCCATCAACATTCCCAAAAATCCAAAGGCCACAAAAGGAAGAAAGATTCTCCTACCAAGAGTGGAGTAGCAAAGAGGAAAAAGAAAACTAAGGTGCCTTTGGCCAAAGACTTTGAGACTAACCCTGATTCATATACTGATTCCATAATGGTGGACACAACAACTGTCGACCCACTTCCCCCCCCCCCCCCCCAAGATTGTTGGAGCTTCAGGGCCAACTGGGACCATCGTTGTTGTCCCTGTTGAAGAGAATCTAAATCCCAATCTTGACTTGTCGGCACAGGTAGTCACCTATTCCACTTTCATTCAACTTGTTGGATTCATCTCATTAATATATTTTATCTTTTTAGGCTGAGACTTCTAATCGACAACCCCAAAGTATGACCGAATACAACCCACTTTCAATGGGTTCTTCTCCTTATAATCAAGGAATTCTTGTCTTCGACAGTGGTGAGCTTGTTGATTTGACTATTCAGACTACTCATAATGATTCTAACTCAATCACTAGTCCTGTCAAGCATAACGTGATACGGTGGCAGAACTGACTGTTTAATACTGGTTTGCATTTTGTATTCGCAAATGTCGCGGTAAGCAAGAGTCGCGACCGACTTTTATTTTATCCAATCAAAGGAAAAGGAAAAAGAACAGAAACAACCTTTTTCAAGATATTTCTGAGTACGGGGGGTAGATTATAGAAAGGGAAGGTGTTAGCACCATTTCCATCCATGGTTTTCCATGGGCTCTTAGATACTTTCTCTTTTTTAAAATTGTTTGTGTGTGCTTGCTTTGAAAAGTTTTGTTTTACTTTGTTTTAACCCTTGTTTTTGTCCTCAAGAGTGTTACGAAGTTGTTTTTGAAAACTTTGTTTGAAAAGTGTTTGTGTGAAAAAGATTTGTTTGTTTGAGCAAGTACCTAGGAACTAATCTACCTACTCGAAAAAAGGCGTTCTTTTCCTCCTATACTTTAGACCGTGTTATCCTACTATTAGTGAGTAGGTAACCCTAGTCGTTGGATGTTTAAGGGACTATCGAAAGAGACGTAACGGTCATTGAAGGCAATATGTAAGGATACCTTAGCATTTCGAAGGGACTGTCATCATATATTCGTAGGCAATATCGAGGGACAAGATCATTTCTCGTAGGCAACTCGAGGGACGTTAAGGGACTATGATCTTTATGATGACTTTTAGATTGAGGGTCTTTTGCTAAGATATCCCTACGTTCGAGGGACATGACCATTGTTTTCTGAGGAAACCAAGTGGGGAGTACCCTAGGGGTGTAAGTGTGCAGCAGTGTTTGTTTTCAGATATATTATCTTTAAATTAGATTATGCTATGTTCAATTAGTTTACCGGTCTTTCCATACAATCCTATTAGTCTAAGCATTGCATAAAATATAGTAGCAGAAGGTAAAAGCGGAAGTGTAAACCTAGGCTATTACAGAGCTTTGGGACAATTACATAATAATGAAGAGTGCAGAAAAGAAATCCTAAAACTATTACATCCCAGAAGCAATTACATAATTAGGAAAAAAATACGAGAAAAGATAAATCTACGCTATTACATTGATAATGCGACCTATACAAGTTTCCTAGAAATTAAAATGTAAAAGAATAAATAAAAAGAAATTAAGGAAAAATTAAAACCTAAAATTCTAAGTTAATGTTTTTGGTGTTTTTTTATAGAAAATAATTTTAAGTTAATTAAAAAACCTAATTCTAACTAATTTTAATAAAAAAAAGTTAATTAACTTAATTTATTAATAAATGAAAAAAAGCCAAAAAATCAGTTACTAACTAAAACAAAAACCTAATCCTAATTTGTTAAAAAAAGTTAATTAAAGGGTTAATTACAAAGAAAATCTAAAACCTAATTGTTTTCCTAATTTGCAGAAAAAAGTTAATTAATTAAATTAAAGAGTTAATAAAAAAAAGAGTTAATAATAATAAAAAAAGTTTAAAACCTAAATTAATTAGGGTTTGTAAAAAAGCTTAAGTTTACCAATTAATAGGATTTTTGATTTAAATAAAATTAGAGTTTATATGAATTTAGGGTTTTTAAGGAAGATATTAAAGAGAAAGAAATGATGTACAAATGGTTAAAAATAAGCTAAATTATACATATTGACAGAGGTGAGTGTTGATCCAAAAATTAATTTAAAACCTAAAATTAAAAAAAACCTAAAATTAATTATTCGAGTTTATTATGAAAAATCAAAGGTTTCTGAAAAATGTTAAGTTTTATGAAAAAGATTTTAAACAGAAAGAATAAAAATAGGTAAAAGGAAGAAAATCAAAACCAATAGGGGTGGTTGTTGAACTCATCCCTTATCCTCCTCAGGATGTCTGCCTTACCATGAGTCATACATTGGTAGTTGTTCTATTTTGGCCTCAGTGTTTTGTAATAATCCTACATGGGACCCTGTCTAAATCTGCAGTGTTGAATCTCATGAACTCATTAAATAAATTATTATATCATGAAATACAAATAAAGCAAATATATGAAATTTTGTAATATTAAAACAGATATGGCATGTATGAATGATTATACTCTTTTGATCATGGAGATTAAACCAGCTTTACCCTTAATGAAGAAGTAGTGAGATGTGGATTTGTAACAAGGATGACTTGTTTGTAGTGAGATGAGAGTTTGTAATAAGGATTTCAAGGTTTTAGGATTCCTGAAAAAATTTGATATTTTGACAGGGTTGTGACAAAGGTTTTTTCCCCTCTTATTTGTGTGAAAAGAATGAGATTATATAATGGAAATTAGAGAAAAAAATGGGCTTTGAATGTGTAATTGGGCCTCCAATAACTACAAGCAATAGTGCAGATTTTTATTCACTTGAGTCTGTCAAGTTCAAGGCTAAATCGCAGGGGCTTAAGTGCAATTTTTGAAGTTGAAATGTGAAAACAAAATGTAGCCGACATCGAGAACTAACTCCTGTCCAAAAATGGGCTCAATCAGATAAAAGGTGAATTAGTTATGAATTTTTAAAGTTTTGGCTCAGACAAACTTATTTTGGGCTCCAGTGTCAACTCTGACACGTTCTTCAATAAATAAATGGTATTGATCGGAGCATAACCTGGTCTCGACTTTGGAATAAAAGTTGTAGATCTCTGAGTCAGTGACCTTGTGTAAAAATATGGGCCCAATCCGATAAAAATTGACCGAGTTATGAATTTTCGAAGTTTCGACCCAGATGAAATAATATTCAGCATTCAGGATTTTCGGCGCGTCACGCACACTCTGAGCAAAAAATGAAGGCCTTTTAGATACCGTTCAAACTCGATACCTCCTATGAAAACCTAGTCAACTAAATTTTTGAAATTTTGGCACTGGAACCAGCTCGATACGATGAAAATCGACCAAGTTATGATTTTCTGAACATGACGCAAATTAACTTCTGTCACAAATTTTCTGTACAAAAATACTTGATAAACCCACATTTTTGAAGACCTTCTGATCGAAATTGGCTTTCAGCTGTGAGAGATGAATACATAGATGACATCAAGACGGAATTTTAGCCACCGGAACGGGTCCAAAACAAGCCACGGTCTTCAAGTTATAAATTTTTTTGTGCGTAAAAACTGCACTTTCAGCATACTTTTTCACCATATTTCTTCGAGAAAACTCACACATTCGGAGACCTTCTTTAAAGAATTGACTCTTGAGCCGAACCTGAATTTGAGAATATGTTATCAGAGATATCTTGGCGAAAGAACACCTGAATATGACACGTCGGGTTGGACTTGTGAATCTTTGAACCCCGAATCGTTGCAAAACAGCGAACCGATCTTCAGCACGGAAAATACTCTTAGAACATCCATTGGAGAAATAAACGTCACTTGTAACCTGAAGAAGCTTGATAAATATACCTTTATTCCATAACCATAAAATCAATAATATGCGTGTATGAAAAGAGGGTAAATTTTGGGGTACAGCAGTTGCCCCTGTTCAATCTTCTTAAAGCTGGGGATGTAGATTGGTTGTCTGTCTTTCGTGATCTAAAGGTGGAAGATGATTGAACACTAGAGTGTCCAGAAATTTGCACTCGTCTGAGATGGTGCTGGACTGTGTAGATAATTTCGGGAATGGGCTTATAGATGCCATTTGGAGGTGATGACAGAAGGTCACCAGAGATGGGCTTAAAGATGCCATCCGGAAGATATGACAGAGAATCGTCGGAGATGGGCTTAAAGATGTCATCTAGAGGATGTTGATTTCCCGAGATATTTCTTTGATGAGAATTCCTGTTCCTGTCGTTGAGGAGGAATCTGCTGAGGAATGTTGGTATCTGTCTCGGGAGAAATAGAATTTTAGGAGCTTCAGTTGTCTGTTACTCTACTGGGGAAATAACTCCTACTTGAGGAAGCGGAAGTGAACTGCATATTTGGTCAGTGTACAGGCTGCACCATGACTTACTGGGGAAATGCGAAACCAATCGGGTTCGATCAGGTCCAGGTCTTACAGTGTTGTGGACTGCTGTCTGGAGATAAGAGAAAAGAAACCTGAATGGTAAGGTTATGAGAAGGAACCTGGATAGTAGGGTTACTTCGAAATGAAAGCTTGGATAGTAGGGCTATGAGAAGGAACCTGGATAAGGTTGCTTCGTGAGGAGTTTGGGTAAAACTGCATCTGAACCGAGAAGGAACCTGGGTAAGGTTGCTTTGTAAAGAGTTTGGGTAAAACTGCATCTGAACCGAGAAGGAACCTATGTAAGGTTGCTTCAGGATAAGTCTGAGTGAAACTTCAGAAGGAACCTGGGTAAGGTTGCTCGTGATGAGTCCGTGTAGGGATTTAGGAGGAACCTGGGTATGGTTACCTCAGGATAAGTCCGTGTAAAACTTCGGCAAGAACCTGAGTAAGGTTACTTTGGGCTAAGTCTGTGTAAAACTTTAAGAGGAACCTGGATAAGGTTACTTTATGATAAGTTCGTGTAAAACTTCATAAGGAACCTGGGTAAGGTTACTTTGGGATAAGTTCGTGTAAAACTTCAGAAGGAACCTGGGTAAGGTTACTTTGGGATAAGTTCGTGTAAAACTTCAGAAGGAACCTGGGTAAGGTTACTTTGGGATAAGTTCGTGTAAAACTTCAGGAGGAACCTGGGTAGTGTTACTTCGGGATAAGTCCGTGTAAAACTTCAGAAGGAACCTGGGTAAGGTCACCTTGGGATAAGTCTGTGTAAAACTTCAAGAGGAACCTGGGTAAGGTTACTTTGTGATAAGTTTGTGTAAAACTTCATAAGGATTCTGGGTAAGGTTACTTGGGGATGAGTTCGTGTAAAACTTCAGGAGGAACCTGGGTAAGGTTACTTTGGGATGAGTTCGTGTAAAACTTCAGAAGGAACCTGGATAAGGTTACTTTGTGATAAGTTCGTGTGAAACTTCAGAAGGAAATATATGAGAAAGGACCCGTGTAAGATTTTTCAGGATAAACCCGTGTGAAGCTGCATTTAGGAGAAACCTGTGTAAGATTGCTTCATGACGAACCCGTGTAAAGCTGCATTTGATTGCGTAAATGATTATTCTGTTTAGTTTTAGGAGCTAATCTTGAACTTGCTGGAAGTTGTTGATGATAACCATCTTTCCTGAAAAGGTACATGATTAATCGTATATGATGCATGAAATGCATTGTATGATGACGTTCTCAAAATAAATGAGATTATGCTGTATGCAATATGTATGCGCACGTCATGATATATGAACATGAAATGCTATTGTGGCATGTCTGAGTTTTGGAAAATAAATCCCTAACTATTGCTGGAGAGTACTGGAAATTACATTCCTGGTCGTAGTAGAAAAAGTGGTTCTTCTACTTTCGCTGGAGATGGCGAACCGGAGATGACTATGGTGGATATTTGCTCCTTATTTACGGATATTCTGCCGAGGAGAGACTCTGCTTGAGAACAACTCTGCGGGGGAATAACTCTGTTTGAGAGAGGAGATGCTTTACTGGAAGATCTTGCCGATTCAGAGAGATAAACTCCACTGAGGGATGCACTTCCGTAGCCGGAGGAATAAACTCTATTAGGGATTGAGCTTCTGTATTCAGAGAAATAAACTCTGCTTGGGAGACAACTTTACGAACCGCTTGCGATTATGAAATTCGGTCGGGGAATATAGATGTCGATTCTCTGAAGGAACTTTGCTGGGGAACGTAGCTCCTGTTTGGGGAAGCCGATATCAAAGCTTTAGTTGCCTCTACTCTATGGGGAGTGTAGATGTCACAGGGTCGTATGCTGAGGATACGACAATGACTTTGCATCAGGACTTTTCTGCCCCTGTATCTACTGGAGAAAGTGCCTACGGAGGCCTTGTGGATTGAGTGTTATCCCAACTTATGAGGTGCTTAGTAACTGCCGATCGAAATGATAAGTCTTCTACTGATAGGCAAGTGACAAGATAACGGGACATAGTCATACGCTTTAATCCCTAACTTTTGCCTGGACCGTCTTTTCAGATTTTCAGTCCACCGGGATACCCTTTTTTGCCCAAGCCGCCTTTTCAGGTTTTCGACTTGCCGGGTGTACAAATCTTTTTTGTTTTTATCCCTAGTTTTTGCCTGAACCCTTTTGGTTCGTCGGGATGCCCTTATTTTTGCCTAGGCCAGTCAACCTAGCGGGTCTTTGTTCATGCACAGTATTTTCTGACTATGTCCATGCTCTCAGGGTGTAGGGATTTATTTTTGCCTAGGCCAGTCAACCTAGCGGGTCTTTGTTCATGCGCAGTATTTTCTGACTATGTCCACGCTCTTAGGGTGTAGGGATTTGTCACTGTCGGTAGTGTTTTGTTGCCACAATACTATAAGATGTTTGTTTGATCGTACATGATTCGTTGCTGGAATTCATGCCCAATTCCCCCAAGTGATTCATATGGAGATCTGCCTCTGGCTATTTGGCATCTTTGAGAGATTCCTTGAATCTTGACTTGACTGCCCCAGATGATGGACAATGATCATGCCGTGCCCCTTGGTTGGAAGTGTTTTTCCACTTGAGGTTATCCTTTTTATTGAGAAGGTTTTTGTTCACTAGATATTCGTCATGCGAATTTCTCTGCTGTTGAACAAATAGTCATATGCAAACAATGTTATTTTAAGAATGCAAAGCTTACGTCTGTCTTGAAGTTTTGAAAATGCAATTTTTTTTAAAGAAAAAATAGAATTTTGCAAAGATGTGATATCAACTCAAGATTTGTAACGGACCTTCAGGAGTCAGGATACCTTTTGTAACAGTATACTTCTGAACTAACCCATGCTTCAGCTAGGACTTTTAAGGGTTATAACGTGGTCTGGTTCACGGTTTAAGAAACAAAGGATAAAGGCTCAAATTTTATTTGTACCCACTCGTTCTTCGTGATGTTCTTCGATCCTATGCTCAGTTAATTGTGCATTTATATCCCGTTTGAGTCTTTGCTCTGATATTCCAGTGATGGTTTGAATATTGACAGTTTATTTTGAATAGGCAGTCATTTTTGTTGAGGGTTTGTAGGACCTCTTTCTTTTTGATTTTATTATCCATGTCTTTTGCCTGAACTGTTTCTTTTTGTGATTACAGTCAACGGGATGCCCTAGTTTTTTCTTAAGTCTCCTTCATAGGTTTTGACTTAATGGGCTTTTATTTCAAGAGATAATGACTGTCTGTCTTGACGATTATGCGGAACCATCACCATCTTCTGATTCGGAAGGATGTCTTTGAGGCCATTCATTGTGTACGAAGCGGAAGATTGTGACTGAATGCGCCTCTGAATTAACTGAGAAAACTACCCTGCCCCAGGTTGTGATTAAGGGTTTTAATTTGTGTGAAAGAAAAACTCCTACTTCTTTGGCTTAAAGGGGTTGACTAGGGATTATCTTCCTTATAACTCCACTGTTTAGAATTTGAAACAACGCCTGTACATCGCCAGTGGGGTCCATTCAAAAGCATACTGTAGAGATCGTGGTATCATTTTTGTCATCCTCCCTCTAAAGGCTCAGAGATTTTGTTCGAGAGTTGAATATCACAAAAAGGAAAGCAATTTAAATATAGTGAATATGAATGAATTGATTCAAAATAGACATATGCAATGCATTGATAAAGTAAAAAAGTTTGACATGAATAGATGTTTGAACAATCAAAAGAAAATTGTAAATTGAAAATTCTAATGAACAAAAGCCTCTTCGTCTGATCTTGTCACTTCAGAGGATGTGCCTTGGAGGGATGGTAGAAGAACTCAGCCTGACCATCTTGTGTAAACTCCAGCACTCCTTCATCAATCAAGCCCTGAATTTTATTTTTCAATGCCCAACAGTCATCAGTATCATGCCCCGGGCTGTTGAAATGGTATGCACACCTTGCATCAGGATTGTAGTTAGGGGAAGAAGTCTTGGGATTCAGATGAGGTCCTATCAACGTAATCAGATTCATCCTTAACAGGTGTTGTAAAGCTTGAGACAACAACATATTGAGTTTGGTAAACTGCCTTTTAGGCATATCCGACTTACTCTGGTTAACCCGTTGTTTTTGGCGAGGTTGTTGTTGGACCCGTGATGTAGTAGAAATTTAGAAAGGTCCAATCTTCACCAAACCAACCTTTTGTCTTCTTGGAGGTTGATCAATGACTTGGTCCCCGACCTCGACTGTTTGCTTCATACTGTTGTATCCGTCTTGATGAAGTTGGTTGATGATAGCTTTCAGCTCTTCTTGTCTTCGGGCTAGGCCTTGGATAAGATCCATCTGCCCCAGCATCTGGGTTCTCATTGCACCTACCTCAGCTTGCAGTTGTTCCAGCCGTTCGTCCTTATTGTCTTCAGGACTTTTCTTGACCAAGTTCCCAACGATGAGTGTTTTCAACTCTTCCTGCCCCTTGGACAGGTTTAGGAATATTTCCCTGAATTGAGCTTCTTGAGTTTGAAGATCTCTGTTGTCTTGTTTGAGAGCCATTGCTGAAATAAATAGCGAGAACACGAGAGACCTGTACTGGAAGACCTGTTATGCAATGATATGTATGATATATGTATGCAATGTTTTCAAGGATCTCGCGGGGTAAACAAGAAACTGTTAGAATTTGATTGCAGCTTGATTAAAGAAACTTCGTGTCGTTGAGAGTCCTTCTTCAAGAGTCAAGCTCACCATATCGAGTGGGTCATAGCCACTGACTCAAGTTATCGTGTTTTAATCTCTAGACGACATTGGCTAGAGGAAAATAAATCCCCTTTCCCCTTGCTATACGTTTGGTTCATCATAAGCTGCACAACATGCCCTTGAGATCCTTGAAATGGTTAAGGAAATGCTATGGTATGATGTTATAATGTGTAAGCTATGCGTTTAAGCAAAAGTGCGAGGTGATGTAAGCAAGTAAACCCGGCAAGAAATCCATGTTATTGGATAAGGACTGTAAACAAAACCTGCAAGGAACTCATGTTGTCAGATAATAAAACTATGTAAGTAGTTCAAGTTGAAAGCACATAAGTCACACAAACAACCTTAGGTTTAGGCTTGTATGTGTTTTAAGGTATTACCCTCTTGAAGTTTAGATGGTTCAACCTGTCCTAAAAAGTAATCGGGTTCTAGAGGATCTCAATATCACTGACCATCCCTTATCGGCATTGTCTCAGCTCACATAATCTTTTCTTGCAGCTGAAATATCCCGAAAGTCTGATCTCAATGAGTGTAGCATCGAGTATCAACCAGTTCTCAGCTCTACACCGAGGCCGGCTATCTCACTACTTTCTAATGGCCAAGTTGTGCAATTAAAGGTTCTAAGGTCAGTTGATGCTTCACAACGCCACGCGGCGGTCCCGTACTCTCCTCGTTTCACCACAAGGGATACTGGTACCAACCAAAGTGCCACACCAACGTAGCTACTGCTTCAACCGTATCAGTCTACACCATACAGTTCCTTCACAGTCTATTGCTACTTACCTAATGAGTTCCCCCAGATCCGGGTATAGAATCTATAGTAACCCCAAATAAAACCCTAAAAAATAAAGCAAACAAAGCAATCAAGAGAAGCAATTTTAATGACCTATATCCTAAGGTATAGCCCACTTTTTGATCCCCAGCAGAGTCGCTAGTTCTGTGATACAGTGACAGAACCGACTGTTTAATACTGGTTTGCATTTTGTATTCGCAAATGTCGCGGTAAGCAAGAGTCGCCACCGACTTTTATTTTATCCAATCAAAGGAAAAGGAAAAAGAACAGAAAAAACCTTTTTCGAGATGTTTTTGAGTACGGGGGGTAGATTATAGAAAGGGAAGGTGTTAGCACCCTTTCCATCCATGGTTTTCCATGGGCTCTTAGGTACTTGCTCATTTTGAAAATTGCTTGTGTGTGCTTGCTTTGAAAAGTTTTTTTTACTTCGTTTTAACCCTTGTTTCTGTCCTCAAGAGTGTTACGAAGTTGTTTTTGAAAACTTTGTTTGAAAAGTGTTTGTGTGAAAAAGATTTGTTTGTTTGAGCAAGTACATAGGAACTAATCTACCTACTCAAAAAAGGCGTTCTTTTCCTCCTATACTTTAGACCGTGTTATCCTACTATTAGTGAGTAGGTAACCCTAGTCGTTGGATGTTTGAGGGACTATCGAAAGGGACGTAATGGTCATTGAAGGCAACATGTAAGGATACCTTAGCATTTCGAAGGGACTGTCATCATATATTCGTAGGCAATATCGAGGGACAGGATCATTTCTTGTAGGCAACTCGAGGGACGTTAAGGGACTATGATCTTTATGATGACTTTTAGATTGAGGGTCTTTTGCTAAGATATCCCTACGTTCGAAGGACATGACCATTGTTTTCCGAGGCAACCAAGTGGGGAGTACCCTAGGGGTGCAAGTGTGCAACAATGTTTGTTTTCAGATATATTATCTTTGAATTAGGTTATGCTATGTTCAATTAGTTTACCGGTCTTTCCATACAATCCTATTAGTCTAAGCATTGCATAAAATATAGTAGCAGAAGGTAAAGACGGAAGTGTAAACCTAGCCTATTACAGAACTTTGGGGAAGTTACATAATAATGAAGAGTGCAGAAAAGAAATCCTAAAACTATTACATCCCAGAAGCAATTACATAATTAGAAGAAAAAAATGCGAGAAAAGATAAATCTACGCTATTACATTGATAATGCGACCTATACAATTTTCCTAGAAATTAAAATGTAAAAGAATAAATAAAAAGAAATTAAGGAAAAATTAAAACCTAAAATTCTAAGTTAATGTTTTTGGTGTTTTTTGTAGAAAATAATTTTAAGTTAATTAAAAAACCTAATTCTAACTAATTTTAATATAAAAAAAGTTAATTAACTTAATTTATTAATAAATGAAAAAAAGCCAAAAATTCAGTTACTAACTAAAACAAAAATCTAATCCTAATTTGTTAAAAAAAGTTAATTCAAAGGTTAATTACAAAGAAAATCTAAAACCTAATTGTTTTCCTAATTTGCAGAAAAAAAGTTAATTAATTAAATTAAAGAGTTAATAAAAAAAAAAGAGTTAATAATAATAATAAAAATTTAAAACCTAAATTAATTAGGGTTTGTAAAAAAGCTTAAGTTTGTCAATTAATAGGGTTTTTGATTTAAATAAAATTAGAGTTTATATGAATTTAGGGTTTTTAAGGAAGATATTAAAGAGAAAGAAATGATGTATAAAGGGTTAAAAATAAGCAAAATTATACATATTGCCAGGGGTGGGTGTTGACCCAAAAAATAATTTAAAACCTAAAATTAAAAAAAAAACCTAAAATTAATTATTCAAGTTTATTATGAAAAATCAAAGGTTTCTGAAAAATGTTAAGTTTTATGAAAAAGATTTTAAACAGAAAGAATAAAAATAGGTAAAAGGAAGAAAACCAAAACCAATAGTGGTGGTTGTTGAACTCATCCCTTAGCCTTCTCAGGATGCCTGCATTGCCATGAGTCATGCATTGGTGGTTGTTCTATTTTAGCCTCAGTGTTTTGTAATAATCCTGCATGGGACCCTGTCTAAATCTGCAGTGTTGAATCTCATGAACACATTAAATAAATTACTATATCATGAAATACAAATAAAGCAAATATATGAAATTTTATAATATTAAAATCGATATGGCATGTATGAATGATTATATCCTTTTGATCATGGAGATCAAACCATCCTTACCCTTACTGGAGAAGTAGTGAGATGTGAATCTGTAACAAGGATGACTTGTTTGTAGTGAGATGGGGGTTTGTAATAAGGATTTCAAGGTTTTAGGGTTTCTGAAAGAATTTGATATTTTAACAGGGTTATGGCAAATGTTTATTTTTCTCCTCTTGTTTGTGTGAAAAGAATGAGTTTATATAATGGAAATTAGAGAAAAAATGGGCTTTGAATGTGCAATTGGGCCTCCAATAACTACAAGTAATAGTGCAGATTTTTATTTACTTGAGTCTGTCATGTTCCAGGCTAAATCGTAGGGGCTTAAGTGCACTTTTTGAAGTTGAAATGTGAAAACAAAATGTATCCGACATCGAGAACTAACTCATGTCCGAAAATGGGCTCAATTGGATAAACGGTGAATTAGTTATGAATTTTTGAAGTTTTGGCTCAGATAAACTTATTTTGGGCTCCAGTGTCAACTGACACGTTCTTCAATAAAAAACTGGTATTGATCGGAGCATAACCCAGTCTCGACTTTGGAAGAAAAGTTGTAGATCTCTAAGTCAGTGACCTTTTTTAAAAAGATGTGCCCGATCCGATAAAAATTGACCGAGTTATGAATTTTCAAAGTTTCGACTCAGATTAAATAATATTCAGCATTCAGGATTTTCGGCGCGTCACGCGCATTCTGAGCAAAAAACGAAGGCCTTTTGGATACCGTTCGAACTCGATACCTCCTGTGAAAATATAGTCAACTCAATTTTTGAAATTTTGACGCTGGAATCAGCTCGATACGATGAAAATTGACCAAGTTATGATTTTCTGAACATGACGCAAATAAACTTCTGTCACAAATTTTATGTACGAAAATACTTGATAAATCCGCATGTTTGAAGACCTTATGATTGAAATTGGCTTCCATCCGTGAGAGATGAATACGTAAATGACATCAAGACGGAATTTTGGCCACCGGAACGGGTTCAAAACAAGCCACGGTCTTCAAGTTATAAATTTTTTTGTGCGTAAAAATTGCACTTTCAGCACACTTTTTCACCATATTTCTTCGAGAAAACTCACACATTCGGAGACCTTCTTTAAAGAATTGACTCTTGAGCCGAACCTGAATTTGAGAATATGTTATCAGAGATATCTTGGCAAAAGAACACCTGAATATGACGCGTCGGGTTGGACTTGTGAATCTTTGAACCCCAAATCGTTGCAAAACGGCGAACCGATCTTCAGCATGGAAAATACTTTGAGAACATCCATTGGCGAAATAAACGTCACTTGTAACCTGACGAAGCTTGATAAATATATCTTTATTCCATAACCATAAAACCAATAATATGTGTGTATGAAAAGAGGGTAAATTTTGGGGTACAACACATAAGGATTCTAGTTCGACTAGTTCTGACTCTAGTCTTTCAGATCCCTTGCAGGGTTCAGGGGCGAAAAAAGATGCCACCACCTCTGAAACTGCGCCCGCAAAGTCTAATGATCGAGAAAATGCTTATTCGCCTGCATCATCGAAGAAATTTGTGATAAAACCTTTTGCTGCTCTGGAGGCAATGGCTAGACTATGTAGCTTAATAAGCTCTCGTGAGCTCTCTTCTGGCTCCGACCAATCTCAACTTCATAATGGAAAACTGGGACCTGAGGCAACAAAAGCCAAGATTTTGACGGATAAGATTCGTACTTATGCGTTGAATCCAGATTTGCCTCATTTGCTTCTTACTGAGCCAATTATTGGTCCAGAGATTTTGGACGCGCTTGCTCAGTTGAAAGAGCTCAGTATTTCCGAAGTTGCTCAAACCATGATGACTGCTTTTGAGAAATTGTTTGCCCATATGCTCTGCAATATTGAGAATATCAGAAAAAATAAGCAATTGGTCGAGTCGAAGGAGACTTTTATAAAGGAGATTTGGGAGGTGGTGGTAAAATCCAACGAAGAGGTCACCAAGATGTTGGAAATGATTGAGGAGAAAAAAGTAGAGTTAATTCCCAAACAACAAAGGGTTGCTGAAATACGCCTTCAGATTGCTGCTTTACATAAAGAATTGGAATCTATTGCTGAGCAGGAGGGATAAATCATTGACAAGATTATCAACTCGACTCAAGAATAAGTCGAATAGACTTCATTGGATGTTGTGGCCATAGGTGAAGAAATCTCTTATGTCGAGACAGAGATAAAGAGACTTAAAGCTCAAGCAGAGGATTTTGAATCCCAGGTCGTATACTTCAATGCCGAACTGCAAACATTCCAGACCAAATTTTGGAACTTCTAATCATTGTATCAGTTTTAGGATTTTTACGTAATATTTGAATAATGGCCTTGAGCCACCTTTTACTATAACACTCTTTTTTTATTGCACGCACTATATATGCCTTTTAGTTGGTTCAAACACATTTTTCTCCAACTTATTTACTTGGCATATGTTTATTCTGTCGAAATTTTGATCTCTTGAAGAATAAGCCTATAATTCTTCAAGTACTTCCCGTTCACCCTTAAGATTCGTCGATCTAAGGTCAACTCTTCAATTTCATAAGCATTGTTGGAAAAAACGTGCACTACCTTAAAAGGTCCTTCCCAATTTAATGACAATTTTCCCAAAACCCTACCATTTCTATCCATAGGCAATATGACTTTCCAAAGTAAATTATCAACAAAAAATACCTTGTCCTTTACCTTTTTATTGTAAGCTTTGGCAACTCTTTCCTTCTGTCTTCTTAACGAGTTTAGGGCCAACATTCTTTCTTCCTCTAAGTCAACAAGTTCATCTGCCATCATACTCTAATAGTCTTCAGATGATATTTTGTGTTGTCTTTGAATCCTCACTGACTGAACATGGATCTCTACTAGTAGCATTGCATCATGTCCATAAGTTAATCGAAACGGCGTAGTCCCTGTTGCCTCCTTTGGCGACGCCCTACATGCTCATAAAGATTGATCTAGCGTTTTGTGCCAAATTTTTGGTTTCTTTCCCACATGCTTCTTGATCAGGCTAATTATGACTTTATTGGCTGCTTCGACTTGACCATTTGCCTGAGCATAGTAAGGAGTAGACGTTAACAGTTTAATCCCAACTTATTTTGTGAAATCTTACATTTTTCGTCCAATAAAGACTGACCCTTGGTCGGTTGTAATTGTCTATGGAATCCCAAACTGACACATGATGCGATTTTGGATGAAGTCTATAACAGCTTCTTGGTCGACATTCACCAAAGCTTTGGCTTCGACCCATTTTGTAAAATAATCAATGTCGACTAAAATATACTTTTGTTGTTTTGATGAAGCTGGTCTTATTTCTCCAATCACATCCAATGCCCATCCTCTAAAATGCCAAGGTTTTTCACTGCATGCAATTCACTTGTAGGAACATGTTGTATGCCCCCACGCAATTGGCATTCTTGGTAACCTTTAGCAAACTCAATGCAATCTTTCAATGTTAATGGCCAATAGACACCCATACGCACCAAGAGCCACTTAATTTTTTGTCCATCCTGATGCGCACCACAAGCTCCACTATGCACATTCGACACATCTATATATGCCTCACTTTCTCCAAGGAATTTAAGCAACACTCCTTCATACGGAGGGAGAACTGACTCGAGATGTTTTTTCATTTTGTCGTAAAATGTTGCGGATAGCAAGAGTCGCCACCGAATTTTCTTCTATCCAATAAAGGAAAGGGTGAAAAGAACATGAAAGACCTTTTGAGATATTTTCTTGAGTTCAGAGGGTAGGTTATGAAAAGGGAAGGTGTTAGCACCCTTTTCATCCGTAGCTATCTACGGCCTCTTAGTTTCTTGCTAGATCACTTTTGAATTTGCTTTGTTTGAAATGTGTTGGTGGTGGTTTTGAAAGTATTTTGAAAACTCCTTTGTTTTGGAAAACTGTGTAATGATTCTCGTCTCTATAAGAATGTATACAAGGTGTTGGTTTTGAAAATAGTTCAAAGAGATGTTTGTTTTTTTAAGGTGTTTTTGAAAGTGTAAGTGTGAAAAATGGTTTTGATTTGTGAGCAAGCAACTACGAGCGTCCTACCTACTCAAAAGGTCTCTGTTCTTTTCCTCCTCCTTTAGATGTTGCTATCTTACCATTGATTGGTAAGAAGCCCCATCATTGGATGTGAAGGGACGGGCGTGGGTCAAACGTATAGTCATAGAAGGCAACTAATGGGACGTTTTAGCAATTTTTGCAAGGGACTAGATCATTTACTGAAGGCAACATCGAGGGACTATGATATTTTTTTATCGAGGGTCTTTGCTAAAACGCCCATATTCGAGGGACATGACTATTTTTGGAGGCAACAAAGCGAGGTTACCCTAGAGGTGCACGTGTGAATAGTGTGTTTGATTTCATGCATTTTTGTCTTTGAAATTAGGGTTCTCTAATGGTTGATTTTATCTTGCCATACACACCCTAATTACTAACCATTTATATTAAAGCGGTAAATTGCAGAAATTAAAATCCTAAGCTATTACATCATTAGGGGAGTGGGGGTATAATTTACAAATGGGGATGAAGTAGAAACTTAATTATTAAAATCATATCGAGTAATAATGAAGACAATGTAAAAAAAGTGTAAAATAAAAGAAAAAATGCATTTTGAACTGCTATGTGTCGACACATGCTGCTATGCATCGACACATAGTTTTCCAAACCAAACCAACTCAGTATGAGTCGATGCATAAAGGGATGTGTCGCCTCATGCACCTGTTTGTGTCGACACATATGAATTTTGTGTCAACTCATGCACCTTTCATCCTTCTGTTTTGGGGTCTGGATAATAATATGAGTCGATGTATAAGGCTATGTGTCGACTCATACCTTGTTTTTTCACTAGAATGAGTCGACGCATGTGGGTATGTGTCGACTCATGCTGCAGTTTTTTTGCCTTAAACATTGTTTTATTGTCTGTGCAGGTCAGTTTATAGCATATGGTTGATAAACATAAACAGCAAGCAAATGATTAGCTCAAAGGGGCAATGATTATTACATTTTTATCCTTGAAAATGAAACATGTATGAAAAATGAAAATCTCAAAGTTAAGAATACTTACCTTGGGATTGCACTTGGTGTTTTAAGTCTGAATACTTTTCCAGCTGTTGTGATGGCTCCAAAGAATCTCCAGGAAGATGTCCCAAACTGTTGAATTACACTAACTCAGTCAAGTTGTACATGTTGTACCCCAAAATTTGCCCTCTCATTTCATCAACATTTTCTCACCACAAGACTCTTGGAACTCAAGACCAAGTTAGGGTTTGCTCTGCTCAAGGCCTCTCCTTGCACTGTTGACCCAAATTAGGGTTTGAGTTTGCACAGGGATGTTTTGACCTAAAATTCCCAAAGTAACTTTCATGCTTCATGTTGGACTCACAAGTTTATCCATACCAAGTTTCAAGCCTTGATTCCAATCTTGGCCCAGCCAATTGGACAGTTGGCCTAGAAATCAGCTGTATTGGGGGAAAAAGTCAACTGTGGCCAATTGACAGTCAAACCTCATGATTTTTGACCCACATCAACATAATGAACTCATATGAACTATTTGGTCAAGTTTGGATCACAATTCCACAAGAAATTTGATCAGATCACCAAAAGGGCAAAATGGTCATTTTTAGGGTTTTGACTGCACAAAGGCAATTTTTGACTGTTTGACCTAACCAATGGCAAACCAATCTCACATAGGGACTCAAGGACTCAATGGCATTGTCTTGACCCATTCAACAAGTTCAAAAGATCTCAAATGCACAGGATTAACAGATGAATTTTCCAGTCAACTAATCAAAATTTGACTGTATACTGAAAAGTCAAACTTTGACTTTTTGGCCAAAATCAAGTGCCAAGATTCATTTTTCATCAAGACATGTCAAATTATGAAACTTGTTCATCAAGAAATCCAAAATTGCAAATTAGGGTTTAAAATGAGAAAATTTCATAACTTAGAATTTTTCTAAATTATGAAACTTCCTTATTTTTTCCTAACTTTGTCCCATTTTTTCACCAAGATGCAAATGGATTCAAACAAAACTTGAAACATGAAAGTTGTAGTCCATTTCAAAATCTACAACTTTTATTCACAAAGTTTTCTCAAAGGAAGCTTGTATCTCAAGTTATGATTTTTGGAACAAGGGTGCAAAACATTTTTAACTTAAGAGAAATTTTGACCTATTCTAGGCAGGATTTTTGTCCAACTTCTTGGCCATTTTTCACATGGTTCCACTTGGAGTTTCAATTTTAATTAAAAAGATGGATTGTAATACACATTCCAAGCTTTCCAAATTGTCCAAGAACTAATCAAACACCTTTGTGGTTAGAGAGAATCGAATTTGCGAAGTTGGCCAAAACTCACTTTTGTTCATGGCCAAAGCTTGTTCATAACATTTGCATTTTCAAGTCAGCAGAGTTTGTGATAGTTTGCAGGCCTCTAAACCTCTTCACACTCAATAATTTAATGCCTAACCATTGTGTTCAAGCATTGTTTTGTGCATTTGGTCATTACACATAGAATTAATCCTTAAATGGAAAAAGCAAACTTGCCATTTTTGAAAAGTGGTGCTTTATGTCAAATACCAAATCTTGGAGGCATGGGCCAGATCTTTGAGGCAAGAGTTTGTACACATATCCCACTGATCAAGAGAAAGTGCTGCAGCATGCTTGAGAGCTTGGTACAGGCCTATATCACAACTTGACATTTCTTTGCTTACATTGGGAGAAACATTGCAAAACAACTCCAACTTCCACTTCCTGTCAACACAGCCAAGAACAAACCTTGTGAACCTTTTCCATACATCAAGCCAAGCCTAAAACACGATTTAACGACCCCTCACACTTCTTAATACTCAGAATCCCTGCTTTGCTGCAAAACAGAGCATTCTCTGCAGATTGACTTGCCTAGCATTATCCACTCGTGCGTTTTTGCCCAAACAAGTTCCAATACATTCCATTCCATCCACACAAACTATCCCAAACCCTAAACACAAGCTGTAACACCCCTAACCACGTTTTCCATTTTTACTTTCAAGCTGTGCAGGTGGACTTCCATAGCACGATACAGGAAGTTTCAAAGCAAGCTAGGTGTTGGAGAAGCTTCCTTGGACTTCAGGCAAGCTGTACAGAAGCTCAAACTCCATTGAAGTTGGCCATATTGCTCTGCACGATTCAAGCTGAGACAGGTAATCCATGGACTTCTATCTCTCAATCTAGGAAGAGTTAGGCTTAGGTTTGTGAATGAAACATGCTCTACTCATAGCCCTGAAGCCATACATGTGTTCACTTTTTATTTATATTATGCGTGCTGTGAGAATTTTAGCCATGAACATTGAAGAAAAATTAGGTCAGAAATTGGGGATGAAGAAATTCTCCCTGGTTTCTTAGAGTTAGGTCAAGTATTTTATATGTCTGAATTCGTCTCTTGATGCTCTATAATATTGGTGTTATGAGTTTTGTGTAAAAGTCAAGGAATCAGGAGATGGTGCTGGATCAAAGAAGCGCACGTTTTTGTTTCAAACAGGTTGCTGGAGGTTGAAGACAAAGCTGGCTTGGGCTGGGCCTGAGTCAGTCTTGCTCTTTGCACTCCCTTTTCCAATTTACACCCCTTGGCCCATTGTGTGAAATATTTATCATTTTTGACTTTTTATTTTTTATTCTGACTTAATATTTATTGTTCAAACATAAAAACATTAAAAATATTTTTCCTCACTTTTTTGCATTTATTTGGCATTTATTTGTTTTATTTAGTATATATATGTAAATAATATAAAAACATTTTTATTTAAAAACCATAAAAATAATACAAAAATAAATATTTTTCAGTTATTATTTTTTGTTTACATTTTGAAAATATTTTCTAAAATATACATTTTTTTGTAAATGATTAATATTTTATTGTTGTATATATTTAGTATATTTAATATATAATATATAAATACTTGTATATTTTATTAGAATACTTAGGATAAGAATATAGAAATAATACATTTTTATTTTTATTTAATATTTGACATCAAAAATATTTTTTTTACAATATACTTCTTATTTTTTATATATAATTAACAAATATTGTATATAATTAATAAATAAATGCTATTTATTCAAAAAAACTAGGATTTTGCCCTAAATGACAAAAATATTCAAAATTTGACCTTTTTATTTTTGTTTATATTTCGTGTTGAAAAATAATTTTACATATATAAAAAATCATTTGGTGCATAATACATTTTACATATTTATTGTATTTATTTAAATATTGTACAATTAAATATTTGTATATTCGATATGGTTGTAATAATTTAGATTTTATTTCCTTGTCAAATATCCCCCAAATCCAAATTTGTACCCTCTCCCTATATCATGTTGTAATAGCTTAGCATTTAAATTTTCGCATTTAAAAACTTTCAATTATGCCATGATAGACCTAGGGTTTGTATGCAAATAAAATCAACAAGTAGTTTGACCTTAATCCAAGATAAACATACATGAAAAAACAAACACCATGCACACTTGCACCCTTAGGGTTACTCCACTTGTTGCCGTAAAAAATGTGCCATGTTTGCATGTCAAGTACTTTGGCAAAATAAAAACAAAACAAATGATCATAGTCCCTCGATGACGCTATCTTGTTGCCTAAAATGATCATAGTCCCTCAAGAAATTGCCAAAATACTTGTCACTATTGCATGCATGGTCTATACGATGACCCGCGCCCGTCCCGTTAACATCCTAACGCAAGGTTGTTCACTAAATACAATGGTGAAACAACACTGTTAAAAGGGTTAAAACATAGGAAAAATCTTTGAGTAAAAATAGGGTAGACAACTCTTAGTTACTTGATCAAACTTGCAAAGAAAACACACTTGCCATTTTCAAACACACAAAAACCATTTCAAAACAACTTTCAAAACATTGAAAAGCTTTTCAAAAGACAAACACCTTTGTAAAACATTCAAACATGAATTGTTACAAAGGTTGCCTAGACAAGGCATATTTTCAAAAACATCTTTCAAAACCACACATACAAAGCACCATTTCAAACATTGAAAAGCAAAGGCAAGTGATCTAAGCAAGTAACTAAGAGCCCATGGATAACCATGGATAGAAAGGGTGCTAATACCTTCCCTTTCTATAATCTACTCCCCGAACCCAAGAAAACATCTCAAAGGTTTTTCCTGTGCTTTTTAACCTTTCCTTAGGATAAATAAAAAGTCGGTGGCGACTCTTGCTATACCGAAACATTTGCGAACACAAACGCAAAACCCAAGTCAGTTCTCCCACCGTATCACAGTACAGTACTATTTTTGTGTTTGGAGGGTGAAGATAATGGCACTACAGAAATTGTTCTTGTGTTTGAACAACCTCTATGTGATAAGGTGTTTGGTTTATGGGAGAGTTTGTAAGGTGGAATAATGGATTGAGGGTTTCTGTTTTGAATGAAAGTATAGCTATTTTTTTAATGAGCAAAGATTACAAAGAATACAGTTTTTTTGCTCAAAAATCTCTATTGTCTCTCTCTAAAAGCCAACCCCATGTTTATTGTGAAAATAGTCTATTTATAGAGGAAGTTTTGCTGGGATTTTGGGAGGGAAATAAATAACAATTTAAATAGTTTGGGTATGCTGCATCATTGCCTTTTAGATGCAACTCTCATATGCAAATTTGGTGCAAACATGGGATTGAGATAATGCAGGCTTGGACTGAGTTGGTAGTATAGTAGGGCTGTTTTGCATCCGTTTTGGAGTGTTATGGCAGCTTGGTACAGGGCTGTTTCATAGCAGTACAACAGATTATTTTTGACATGGTTTTGGGTTGTTATGTGGGTAGTACAGTAGGCTTGGATTTGGAAGCATATAGAGCTTTGTTCAGCAGTAGTTTGGACAACATTGTTTGTAGCATGACACAAGTTCGGTTTTATGGACAACATAGTGGTAAGGTTTGAGTCAAAGGGAAAAGTTCAACCAAGACAAAGTTTAGGATTTGTAATCTTGCACAAATGCCACTTTGTAATAACTTAAATTATTTGTAACATCTTGAATTGTTTCTAACATCTTGAATTATTTTTGAATTGTAGGGAAAAGATGTCATGAAGCAATGAGATTAACAAGTATAGGAAATACTTAGAAAATTTTCTAAGTCTTGCAAAGTTGGATTTTTGACTCTCTTGATTTTTAATGATCAAATTTCATATTTTAGATGTCTCAATTTTGGTCAAAAAGTCAAAGTTTGACTTTTTAGTGTACAATTGACTTTTTCCAGCAGTTGACCGAATTTCGTCTACCAATCCCACTGATCTCAGGAGATGAATTGAAATATGTGATTATTTCAAAATGACGCGCTCGAATCTTTGAGATCATGCTTCCAACCAATAAGTCAGGTATTAGGTCAAAAATCAAAGTTCGGTCATTTCCAGTCAAAACCCTAATTCTGCCTATTTTGCCCTTTTGATAATTTAAATGACTTTCTTGGAAAATCGTGATCCAAGGCTTGAAACTTGACTGAAATAATCCCGAGGGTCCATAATGATCCATAAAAGTCATTTGAAACATTAGAAATCCAACTGCCTTTGTACAAACTCAAACCCTAATTTGAGGCATCAGTGTTGAGGAGATTATTTGACCTAGTCGATGCTTGCGCAAACTTGAGTCATTGAAGATCTTTGTAGGAAATATCTTGAGAAATGAGAGGGAAAATTTTGGGGTGCAACAACATGATATTTGATTTTATGATATGTCGATCCCGTAGGGGATCGTAGATAGTCGACCAGTGGCTTTTGCCAATCATTTCCTGACAAATTGTCAATGGTCAGGATCTCAAAATTTCCAGCATCCACGACCCTTAATTTTATAATCGACAAGTCTGAAGGAGACAACAAAGTTGCTAGCACCTTCTCCCTTACTTTAATTGGTTATTTATTTTGGTCTTTCAAAACCTTATATCCTGAAGCTTCTTGCGCTAGATCATTAGCTTTTTGATTCTCCCGTCGGGGTATGTGTTAAATACTCACTTGTTCAAACTGTTTAAGTAATCCGACAGTGATCACAAAATACATGATTAAATTTTCCTTAACACATTTATATTCTTTCGATACTTGTTTAATTACCAGTTCAGAATCTCCCATAATTTCAACTTCCTTGCCCCTAATTCTAGCAGAAGTTCAAGTCCTGTTATCAAAGACTCATATTCTGTTTCATTATTTGTATACACACTGTCGATTATGTACTTGAATTCTGTTGGAATTCCATTTGGAGAAATTATAATTCCTCCTATGCCAACTCCATTTTTATGGCTAGAACCGTTGAAATATAACTTTCATGGCCTTATTTCCAAATAATTTTGGGGCATTCCGGCCATTGAATGGTCGACAAGGAAATCGACCATTATTTACCCTTTCATTGCTTTCAAAGGCATATATGTCAAAGAATACTCAGTCAATGCTAGAGCCCATTTTACCAATTCGACTATGCATAATTGGTTTGGACAACATATGTTTAATAATATCAAAATGAGAAGACACATACACATCTACTGGTTTGATATATTGCTTTAATTTGAGACAAGATAAGTACAAGTGTTGTACCCCAAAATTTTCCCTCTCATATTTTCCCAAGATTTTTCCCTTACATGGTGATTACAAACACTTGTTTAAAGAAAGAGGAAATTTTTGAATCTTAGCAAAGTGTATTTCGATTGGCAGCTCAACAATGCCCTTCGATTGACAGTTAAACAGTGCCTTTCGATTAGCATAACAACACGTTTCGACTGAGCTTCTAAAATCCTTAGATACAATCTTGACTCGCTAGTCTTCAATTGGGAATTTAACACCCTTCGATCAAGCTTTGATCCGCAAGTCTTAGGTTGATCTTTGAAATGGCTCCCTTTGATTCAAAAAGAAGGGAAGCTCCTTTAGGCTTCATTCGCCTGAAGCACCTCTGACTTCTCTCGTTTGGAGCATCTCTGGGCCTCTTTCGTTTGAAGCGCCTTTGGTTTCTTCCACACAGGCCCCATTTGGACAAATGGTCAACATGCCTGCCTGCACAAGGCAAGAATTTTCTTTATACCTACAAGGCAAACACCTGCTACATGCCTGCCTACACAAGGCAGGAACTTCCCTCATTCTAAGTTTTGACAACCCAATTTCTACACTATGGCATTCCAAAAGTCCATTCGAAGGATGCATATTGATGGCTATTCAAAGAAGCTGAATTAGAGTCATTCGAAGAAGCATGCAAGAGGTCCAATTAAAGGGAAAGGATTGAAGGCATTCGAAGAGGGCCAAAGAATGCATAGAGATTCCATTCAAAATGGCCATGTGAAGGACCATCTAAAGACCCAGTCAAAAGAGGCAACTTGAGCCCAGTCGAAGGCTACACAAAAAGGCCCATTCGAAGGGTGCACGGGAGGTCTAATCGAAGGATATAGACTGGGGGTATTCGAAAGCCAAAATTGTCCATATTTATTCAAATTTCAAAAGAGGACAAGATCCCATGTTTTTGGCCACAATTACAAAACTTAATTCATGGCCTTGAAAACGTTTGTTTATGGCAGTTAAACTTTTGTCTTCTTGTCCCCTCCCTCATACTCTATATAAGCAGCATGCTTTCAAGCCAAAAAGGGATACACATTGGAGATACGCTGCCCACAAACCCACCAAAAGTTATCAAAATTTTCATCAGTGATCCAAGTCAAGGCAACCCTGAAACATAGGTACCCACGCCCAGAAGTGCCAAATCGAAGGTACCCACATCTAGAAAGTGCCAAATTGATGGTTCCAACTATTGGTAAGAGAGGGTAAAATATCAAACTTTGTATTTGCATAACATATCCACACTTATTGTTTCATTCAATTTGTTATTCAAGACTAAAGACCTGGATTCGATCCCAGGTCACCCTTTGTTATGCTTCTAACGCTTGTTACAGATCCAACATAAATAAGGCCAGCGCGCACATAATCGAAAGACCTAGGTCTGGAATCCAGGTCATGTATTTCGTTTTTGCTAACATGTTTGCAGATGTAGCATCCTCACAAGTGATCCATCAAGCAGTTTCCAGTAACGCCCTCTAGCTACATCTTGCCATTGGATCGAAGGGTGACACCTTTCATAGAATCGAAAGGCAACCTCTCCCTGGATCGAAGGATCCCATCACTCCTTCATATCATATTTTTTATTCCTTTTTGTATTTTTCTATTGATCTTTTTTTTATTATTTAGGTTAATTTTAAATAAGAAATCACAAAAAAAACATATTAGGATAGTTTTTATTAATCAAATTAATTTGTAAATAAATTAATTAAGTATTTTAACTTTTTCCTTAAATTAAAAATTAAATAGACTTTAGATAATCTCAATTTAATTATTTTTCTTAAACTAAAAAAAACCAAAAAGATTTTCATTTCTTAGGATATTTTTAGACATTTATTTTCAATTTCATGCGCGTTTATCTAATTTTGCATTTTTATTACTAAAATACCTGCTCACTGGATGTAATAGATTAAAACTAGAACATTTACTGCTTTATCCCCTCTCATTCTTGTATAATGTAAACCCCCTTCCCAAAGTATTGTAATAGTGTAGATTTAAATTCCTGCATTTTAATATTCTGCAATATATATTAACTGCTAGTAATTAGGCGTGTATGATAAGACTAATAATCAAGTGTTAGCAAACTTAACAAAAAAGACAAAAAAAAAACTGAATTGAATCAATTGCACATATGCACCTCTAGGGTACCCCACTTTGGTCGCCTTTTAAAAAAAAAGTCATGAGGCAGGAATGCTTTAGCAAAGACCCATAAATCAAAAGATCATAGTCCCTCGATGACCCTACAGTTGCCTTCTCGGTAAATGATCTAGCCCCTAAATAAAATTGCTAAAGCAACTCTACAAATTTCCTTTGTGACTGTAATGTCCCTTTCGAATGTCCCTCATACATCCAACAATGTGGCTACCTACTCACTAATAGTAGGATAACACTGCCTAAAGGATAAGAGGAAAAGAACTACCCTTTTCGAGTATAAAAGTAGATAGCTGTTAGAAGTTTACTCAAGATATCTTTGCACTTACACAAAAAACTACTTTTCAAAAACATTTTCAAGACACTTTGTATACTTTCTCCATATTCCCGAGAAACATTACAAAGTTCGCCATACTAAGGCATTTTCAAAACATCTTCAAACACACAAAGCACAAAGGTATTTCAAAATGAGCAAACCTCTAAGAGCCCATAGAAAACTACGGATGGAAATGGTTCTAACACCTTCCCTTTTCATAATCTACCCCCCTTACTCAAAAAGCTCTCGGAAAAGGTCTTTTTCTGTTATTTTCACCCTTTCCTTTGTTGGATAAAAGAAAACTTAGCGGTGGCTCTTGCTTACCGCACATTTGCGAATACAAAATGCAAACCAGTATTAAACAGTCAATTCTGCCACCGTATCATAGAACTGGCGACTCTGTTGGGGAGAAGAAAAGTGTGGTTACCTTAGAGTTTTAGTTCACCATTTTAAATGCTTTATTGTGTGTTTGCTTGCTTTATCTTTGAAGGTTTGTTGGGGTATTATTGTAAAGATCCTCCACCTGGATCTGGGACACCTTATTAGGTAAGTAGCAATAAATCATGGAGGCTATACGGCATAGACCAATACGGACAAAGTGGTGGCTACATTAGCGCGATACTTTGGATTGTACTAATGTTCCTTGAGTAAGTTAAGGATAACATTAGGCTTCCTCATAGTGTCACTAAGCGCTAACTGACCTTTAGAACCTTTAATTTACTCATCCTAGCCATTAGGAAGTAGCGAGATAGCCGACTTTAGTTCCGACCAAAGATTGGTTGATACTCGATACTACACTCATTGAGACTGGACCTTGGGATTTTTTGTCTGTAATACTTTGGTGTGTGAGCTGAAACAATTCCTGATAGGAATGTCAATGATATTGAGACTCCTTAGAACCAGGTAACTATTAATAGGACAGGTTGAGCCAACTGAACATTCAAGAGGGTACTTACCTTAAAACCTCATGCAAGCCTTTAAATCTAAGGTTTATTGTGTGATTTGCTTGTGTTTATCTGTGATTTAAGCATAATCATGACATCATAAACATCACGACATTCATACTAACCATTTCAAGGGCCTGTTGGATTTACCTCTTTGCTGTTTTGTAGGATATGAATTCATGTCGCAGAAAAACCATTCGGATTAACTTCACAGAAATACCTCCCAAGCTCAAGGAATTGGTCTTGAAAGTTCCTGAGGACTCATCATTCAACAAAAGACATGGTCACTTGCTCAGCTTGGTTACCACCGAATTTGACGAAGTTTTCATGAGTATTCTATTCCAATTCTTTGATCCCGAGCACCATTGCTTCATATTTCCCGATTATCAACTGGTACCGACACTGGAAGAATTCTCTAAGCTACTTGGTTTACCTATTTTGGAGCGAGTACCTTTCATTGGTTTAGAATAACATCCAGCTGCTGAAGATGTTGTCATAGCTTTTCACTTGAAGCCATCTGATATTGAATCCCATTGGGAAAGAAGAAGCAGAGTTAAAGGCCTTCTTGCAAAATTTCTAATGGAGAAAGCTCAGATTTTCATGGATGCTATGAGTTACCATGCCTTCGAAGATGTCTTAGCTCTCTTAATCCATGGGTTGGTCCTGTTTCCTAATTCAGATCAATTTATAGATATGAGTGCCATCAATATCTTCCTTGCTCACAATCTGGTTCCTACATTGCTTGGGGATATCCTACATTCTCTCCATACTCGTACTCTGAAGAAGTAAGGAACTCTCATGTGTTGCACCCCTCTGCTACATTGGTGGTTTATTTCGCATGTTCCTCGGACAACAATGCAGAATGATTTAGGCTTAAGGTGGAGTCAAATATTAATGTCTCTCTCTCACTCTGACATCTGCTGGTGTCCTCACTCTCAAGAAGGCATCTCTTTTATTGATCGCTGCGGAGAATTTCCTAATGTGCCACTCATGCGCATTAGGGGAGGCATCACCTACAATCCTTCTTTAGCACTACGTCAGTTTATTTACGCGTGGAGAGATGGTCCACCTGATATACTCATCCAGGTTATTGTGTTCAACTACTCAAATGATTTGCAAAATTATCGTCAGAGGTTCATCTGCGCTTGGGGAATTATTAAGAAGACTGATAGTAAGACTTTGGGGCACAAGAACTCCATCCCTTTAGAACCTTACCTTAAATGGGTGCGATCTCGAGTCCAAAGTCTTATGATTCCATATGACTCCATCTTACCGGTTATCTTGGAACCTGTTGTTCAAAGGGGCGAGTCCCGCATTATTCTTCATCCTGATATGCCAACCAACTTCGAAGAGTTGCAATAATCTTGGATCCAACTCAAGGAAGAACAAGATACTTTTGAGGCTCAATTCTATACAAATGAGAAGAAGGTGCTGGAAATAACAAAGCAGCTTCACGAAGAGAGGAATCTCAACACCTACCTCAACACCAAGAGGAAGCGCCCATGGGAGACTTAGGAGTTTAAAATTTCCTTTCAATGTTTATCCCTGTGTAATCTTTTGTTTCTTTAAAAACTTACTAATAAAGAGCTTTGTTTCCTGTTTTGTTTAAAAGAGATTAAATCCAATAAGGTCCTTGAAAGCATTGCATAAGCATATCATACATCTCATTGCATAAGCAGGTTTCAAAGCAGGGTTCTTATCTTCTTCGATGTTTATTTCAGCAAGTAAAGAAATGGATCTTGAAAAAAACATCAAGGATCTCCAGGCACAAAATGCGCAGTTCCAGCAAATGATCATGGCTCTAGCTAAAGGGCAAGAAGATCTAAAAGCCCTCATACTGAAGGACAAAAAGAAGAAGCCAAAGAAACCAGCTGATGTAGTGAATTTGGGAAGAAGGACCAGGGGACCAGTGCGGCGAGCTTTAGAACTGGTAACTTCATCAAAAGAAGGAGACAATCAAGAAGAGGAGACGAGAGAAGAAGACCTCAGCTCGAAGGAATCAGATGATGAATCTGACTATAATGAGGACCAGTATCCTCCTGCTGACGATAAATACAAACAACTGGAGGATAGTCTAAATGCAATGGAAATCTAGAAGGTACTTGGGCTAGATTTTGAAGAACTAGGTTTGGTTTCTGGGGTTGTCATCCCGCATAAGTTTAAGGTTCCGGTGTTTTCTAAGTATGATGGGGTCTCGTGTCCCAAGATGCATCTCTGATCTTATGTGAGGAAGATTCAGCCTTACACCGCTAACAGGGATTTATGGGTCCACTTCTTCCAAGACAGACTATCCGGGACTCAGCTTGAATGGTTCTATCAGCTGGAGGGAACCAATATCCGTAATTGGGAAGACTTGGTTGTTGCTTTCTATAAGCAGTACCAATATAATGCAGACCTTGCTCTGACTCGTACACAACTCCAAAGTATGTCTATGGGTTCAAGTGAGGGCTTTAAAGACTACGCCCGGAAGTGGAGAGACCTAGCAGGAAGAGTCCAACCCCCTGTGTTTGATAGGGAGTTGGTGGATATGTTTTTAGGTACTCTATCTGGTCCGTTTTTCAACCATCTGATTGGAAGCTCCTCAACTGGTTTTACTGAGTTGATCCTAACCGGAGAAAGAGTGGAAGCTGGTATTAGAAGCGGCAAGATTAAAAAAGATAGCTCCTCAAGCGCAGGAAAGAGACCTTTTGTGGGAAAGAAAGAGGTCAATGCTGCTTACAGTCAAAGAAATCAGGGAAGAACCAAACACCGTCCAACGGTAGGGGCTGTAATGATATCCAAGCCTGTAGCTACTCAACAATGGAACAACCAGCCTAGAGTAGAAAGGCCTATGAGACAGTTTACCCGGGTTAATATGACTTTGTCTCAAGTTTTACCCCACTTATTGAAATCCAATCTGGTAACTTTGAGAGAAGCTCCAAAAAATCCTAATACTGCCTCTCCTCACTATAATCCAAAGGCTCGGTGCACCTACCATTCTGAAAGTCCAGGCTATGATATAAACAACTGTTAGGCTTTAAAGAATAAGGTGCAGGATCTGATGGACGCAAAGGAGATTGAATTCGATGCTCCAGAAACTCCTAATGTTATAACTGCTCCCATGCCCAAGCACGACCATGGTGTTAATGCTGTTGGCGATGATATGTTTGTTACTTCTGTTGAGGAACTTGTTACTCCTCTCATGACTGTTAAGTGGAATCTGTTGCAAGCCGGTTTATTTCTGGGTTATGGTGAAGGTCGCCACTTATGTTCATCTCTACCAACTGGTTGCTATTTGTTGAAAGCAGGTGTTCAGCACCTGATGGATGATAAAGAGATTTGATTTAAGAAAACACCCGTCACCACTTTTCCTGTAAAGATGTTTCGATTATAACCATTTCTGCTAATCCTCCTAAGGTCTCCACCAAAAGACCCGTCAGGATTACATCTGGTCCAAATTTGGCTTCCCTGATCATCACTATGCCAGGGCCAATACCATATTCCTCAGAAAAAGCTATTCCCTAGAATTATGGGGTTGACGTCTATTACCATGGCGTCAAGCAAGACCTATTGGCTGCTGAAGACAAAGTTACTGGAAGTACTGATCCAGACATCGGCAATATCGTTGGGACCTGTGATCGGTGGATCTGGAACTGACTGTTTAACGCTGGTTCGCGAAATGTCGCGGTAAGCAAGAGTCGCCACCGTCTTTTATTTTCTCCAAATGGAAAGGACAAAAGCACAGAAAAATTCCTTATAGAGATTGCTCTCGGTTCGGGAGGTAGATTATAGAAAGGGAAGGTGTTAGCACCCTTTCTATCCATGGTTATCCATGGGCTCTTAGATACTTGCTCATTGTGTTTTCAAAAATGTTTGTTTGCTTTTCAATGTGGGTTTAAAAAGTTTCTTTGAAAAATTTCAGTTCGACTCGTACGTCAGAGTGTTTGAAAAATTTGCTTTGAAAGCTTTTGAAAAGTGTTGGTGTGAAAAGATTTCAGTTTGTTTTGAAGAGAGCAAGTATCTACGAGTTGTCTACCTACCCTAAGGAATTCGTCTGTGTAAATGTCCTTTAAAGTAGTGCCATCCCACCATTGAGAGGTAGGTAGCACCACCGTTGGAGGTGTTCGGGTCAATTCGAGGTTCGGGACATGGTGATCACCAGAGCAATGGGAAGACACCTTAGAAGCTACCCTCATGCCAGGTTCCCGGATCATGAGGACTTACTAAGACATCCTCTACTCGACGATCACCTTTCGAAAGGCAAGGCAACAGTGAGGCGTACCCTAGGGGTGGTGTGTGCGATTCGTGTGTCATGTTCATTGATATTTGTCTTGTCATATTCATTGTGATCTACGCTTGATTTTAATTAAGTTCATTCATTCTTGCATGCTTATTTAACAGTTAATATTTGCGGGAAAATAAATCTAAAGCTATTACAAATGGCGCGGGTCCACATCGCCAAAATTAAACCGGACCCGATTTGACAGAAAAGTAAATAAAGCAAATAAAAGAATTGAAAAGTTTAAGTTACAACGCTTTGGGAGAGATACATAATTATTTAAGCAATAAAATAAATACGCAAATTAAACAATTAAAAATATGGGCGTTGGACCCTTTTGCAAAATTAAAATTAACGAGGAATTAAAATTAAAATTAAAAGAAAATGTTTATTTTTGGTATTTTTAGTGTTTTGAGGAATTTGATAAAAAAGTTAATTAAAATTAAACTAAAAGGCAAACCCTAATTCTAATCGCTTTTACATTTATTATGAAAATATTAAATTGAAACCTAAATTAAACCTAATTTTTATGCACAATTAATTATAAAAATAAGTAAATAAATAATATTAGGGTAAAAAAGGAAAATTAAAAAAGAATAAAATTTATTAAAACCTAATTCTACTTTTTTGTATTTTTGTTTATTAAAAGGAAATTAAAATTAAAATTCTAATCTAAATTAATTTATTTACATGCAATTTGTGAAAATAATTAAAATAAAAATATTTATTACATTTTTTGTCTTTTTCTGATTTTTATGATGTTTTTATATTTTATGAAAATAATTAATTAAAGCAAAACAATAAAACAAATAAACAATAATTTAAAAAATAAAATATAAGAAAAATAAAAGGAATTGCAAACCAGGGGGATGGAAGTCCCAATATGGAGGTATACTTTGAATAACCTGGCCCATTAAGCTTCAGATTCGCTGACTTTTCCAAGCACTATGTGGCATGTTGACTGGGGTGTAGGGTGTTCATCCATCTGTAGCCCTTGATCTGATGCTGGGACGGACGTGGCATGTTGATTTCTGAAGGTGTATGATATACGTCAGTGTTGAGCCTGCACGTGAACATTAGTGGAAAAATATTATGGAAATAGCGTAGACCTGGGGTTCGAACCCAGGTCTTGGACGTTGCAGGCATCCATACCTGCCACTGAGCCATGTCAACGCGTTTAATATATATATAACAAGTAAATAATATAAAACAAAAGCGACGGTGAATGGAATTTGCGCGCAAAAATTTGAATAAGCCAATCACGTCTTGACAACGAGGTCGTCCTCTTTCTTCTTCCTGAAACACAACTATGAGGCAACGGTTTTGCAAACGTGGGTTTAGAGGTGTTTTGAGAAAATAACGATTAGCCCCTCAACGCTCATAAATTGAGCGCGAGGGTTCCATGTTCTTCGTCTTCATGCGCTGAGTCCAACCATGGTACTGTGGATGTCCAATTTTTCCTCTTTTAAGAAGCCCTAAATTTACACCCCTGTAAACCCTAGAAAGCTAACATGGTGAAATCGCGTGTGGTGCAGAAAAAAGCAATTGAATACATGGGTTAGCTTCAAAACATTATAATGAACATGAATCCATAAACAAAAAATGCAAAAGATGCTTAGATCATGATGCACGACTCTGAAATTTTCCTTGCACAGATACGGTTTGTTTTACCAATTCTTGGAGTTTTGATGGTGGTTAATGAGTGAGAATCGTTCAGTGAGACTTGAGGATGCTATTGGGATCAAGATTAAGGCTTGAATCGTCCTCCAACAATGAATTCAGTTTTGAGTTTTATGGCAATTTTTCAAGTTTGCAAATTGGTCTCTAGCGCAGCTTTTTAGTGTCCAAGGATTAGGTTTTTGATCCTGATTATGTACTGAGGCTATTAGGTCAACAAAATTCATAAAAATCTCTTGCAATTATGGATTAAGGATTTGATTTGTTAAGGATCTTTTTGAATCTTTTTCATGTGTATTTTGCTCTCAATCATGCCAATCAGCTCCAAATCTTTCCCCATTTGTATTTACACGAAATATTGAGTATCAAACATGCATAAAAAGATTGGTTAAGGCAAGTTAGATATTTTTCATGTATTTAAATAATTTAAATGAATTAATATAAATAATAATTCAAATAAATAAATAAAAAATGAGAAAATACTTCCCTTTGGGCCAAGTGGTCGTGCACATGCTTAGAATGATGAATCATGGAAGAAAAATGGGCCCATTAGCAATTTTAGTTCATTTGGATCAAAGTTGACTTTTCAAAATATCCAAAAATTTCCCAACTTCCACAAGGCATAACTTGCTCAATTTTTAATCTTTTCTCATGTTCTTGGACATTTTGTAAAGGTCTTTGAGTCCTCTAACCAATGCCTTTGGTCCCATGTCATTTTGATTTACCAATCTCAAGTTATGGCCTTTGACTTAAAGTCCCTTTTTGTTGACTTTTGAAAATGACCTATAATGTTGAAATTGATAACTTTTTGTGAGAGAATTTCTTGGACTTGGAATATGAAGATGAATTGTAGGAAATGTCTTTCTCTTCAAAATGAGCTTTGGATGGAATTTTTATGATAATCCATGTGAAAGTTATGCCCTGGTCAATTTCAGTTGACTTTTTCAACTGTCCAAATATAGTAACTTTTGCATCTTTGATGATTTCTGAGCCAAAATTTGAGAATCATGATCAAGCATTGATCAAATGATGTTTGTGGCTTCAAAATGATATGTTGACCAAAAATTTGAACTTTTGACTGTCAAATGACCATTTTGCCCCTACAGTTGACTGTAGTGCAATTTAGGGTTTTGACTGTGCAATTTTGTGCTGAATGTCTTGATACTTGATATGAGGATGCTTGACCACATTTTTAGACATGTGAGACTTGATTGGGCCTTTGAAACCTTCACTTCCTTGATCAGAACACAAACCCTAGTTTTGACTGTATAGGAGACAGTTGGACTGTGCAACCCTTGGGGAATTTTGCAGCTTGACTTGGCAACTTTTTGAAGAATATGGGAGGGCAAATTTTGGGGTACAACAGTTGCCCCTGTTCAATCTTCTTAGACCTGAGGATGTAGATTGGCTGGCGTGCCTTTCGTAATCTGAAGGTGGAAGATGATTGAACACTAGAGTGCCCAGAAATTTGCGCTCACATAGTAGCAGTGTGATGTGGGGAATGGGCTTATAGATGCCATTTGGAGATTGATGGATAGGATGATGGGCTTATAGATGCCATCTGGGTGTTGATCGCGTAAGAGATTCCTTAGCGAGAACCTGCATACCTGCAAAAGAAAAATGAGTACCTGGCACGTTGCAGGAGCTGGTTTTCAGATGCTTGGTATAGATGTGTCCTGACTGGTTACAGGAGCTGAGTCTGGAGCTTCAAACAGCGATGAATGAACCAGGGATGGTTACTGCCTTAGCAAGAATGGTAAGAGAACCTTGGGTGATTTTAACTTCAATAACGCTCGTTGAGAAAAATCTTAGTGGGAATTACCATCTTTGCAGTATCGGGAAGAAAACCATAGGCAATTATAATCTGAAAGGGAATTATTACCTCACGCACCGTCGGAGAGGGAACCATAAGAAAAGGAATTATCACCTCACTCACCGTCGGAGAGGGAATCATCTGAAAAGGAATTACCACCTCACTCACCGTCGGAGAGGGGACCATAGGAGATTATCACCTCACTCACCGTCGGAGAGGGAAACATCTGAAAAGGAATTACCACCTCACTCACCGTCGGAGAGGGGACCATAGGAGACTATCACCTCACACTCACCGTCGGAGAGGGAAACATCTGAAAAGGACTTACCACCTCACTCACCGTCGGAGAGGGAACCATAGGAGACTATCACCTCACACTCATCGTCGGAGAGGGAAACATCTGAAAAAGGAATTACCACCTCACGCACTTGTCGGAGAGGGGACCATAGAAGACTATCACCTCACACTCATCGTCGGAGAGGGAAACATCTGAAAAGGACTTACCACCTCACGCACTTGCCGGAGAGGGGACCAATATAATCTGATAACTTCTACTGAGTCTTCATCAGAAAAATCTGTTGGGAGTCGATTTAGCTGGACTAGAGAAGGCTTTGAAATATGTTTGAGCATTTTAACTGCGTCTTTCCTGAAAGGTAAAGGGCAGTCATATGCAATGCATGATATGGATCAAGCAATGATGTTCTCAACATAAATGAGATTTGTATGATATGATGCGTCTATGCATGCTATAATGATGTATGTGATGTTTTATGAATGTTTTCGTCTAGGAAAGCAAATCCTTGACGGGTGCCGGGAAGCCATATCCTGGGCTGATGTTGGAGAATAAGCTTTTACTTCCGCTGGGGATGATAGTTGCAAGAATACCGGTAGGAGAAGATGACTCCGTTGAGGAATAAACTTGGCAAATGGAAGATTCTGCAGGGAGAAAAGATACTCTGACGACCATGCTGGGAAGCAATACTCTGTGGGGAGAGAGATGCTTTGCTGAATGTTGTTAGTGATTTGCTGGGGATACCCTTGCTGTATTGGAAGTGCTGATAGACTTCGCTGGGGTAAGAAGACTTTGTCGAAGACGCTCTTTCCGAGGCTTTTGGCTGAGGATAACCCAGTTATATCCTGTTAAGGAAATAACTCTTTGAATAAAGCCGGACGACGCGTTTGTATTCTACGAGGATAAGCTTCCAGAATTTACTGGGGATAAGCTTACTGCTTGGGGGAGATGGACTCCAACTTTCCTTGGGAAACTGGATTGGACTCTCCTGGGGAAGCATCGAACTGTATTGGTTATGTTCTTCAACGGAGCCTACCCTGATACCTTGGAGGATAGAACAATCAGATTGCTTAGACCGCTCTTTATTGCCCCTGTTTCTATGGGGGAGGCACTTGTGGGGTATTGATAATTGTTGGCGGACAAACCTTCTTCTAGTAGGCAGATGGCAGGACATAGTCGTACGCTTTTAATCCCTAACTTTTGCCTGGACCGCCCTTTCGGGTTGTCAGTCCACCGGGATACCCATTTTTGCCCAAGCCGCCTTTTCAGGTTTTCGACTTGCCGGGTGTACAGATTTTTTCTTTTTCATCCCTTATTTTTGCCCGAACCTTTTTGGTTCGCCGGGAAGCCCTTATTTTTGCCTAGGTGTGTCAACCTAGCGGGTCTTTGATTGTGCATAGTATTTTTCCGACTATGTTCATTGTTGTACCCCAAAATTTGCCCTCGCGCTTTTCCACAAAGAAATCTCAGCTTCAAACATTTCCTGACTTCTCAAACTGACTCAAGAATCGGACAAACGGACTTTTCTTGACGGTCAAGCAAAATTAGGGTTTTACTGATTTTCAGAGCTCTGAATTGTTTCATACAGTGGGCTTAGGGTTTGTTTGGTTTTTGGTTCAATTTTGATCAAGCGAGCGTGATTTGGCATTTAATCAGGAATTAGGGTTTCATGGGCATATTCTCAGAAGAATTTGAATTCCACAGCGCTTTGCGGTTTAATTCAAGATTCGGATTAAAATGCGCGTTATCTTGGTTTAATCAGTAAAGGAGACAGTGGTTTGAATTCAGTACGTTTTGATTGGGCCAGTCAGGTGCGAGATGCAGTTTTGAATTCACAGTGCTTTTGCGTTTGATCAGTCCATTTGAATTAATTGCGGCTTTGCTTTGGATGTTGAATAAGACGGGTTTAATTGGATCAATGTTGTTTTATTTTAGTTATTTATTATTCTGAAATTAAATGATTGAATTTATTTTTCAAATTGTTTAATTCTAAGAATTTTAAATAAATAAATAAGCAATAAAGAAATTAGAATTAATCGGATAATTTGAATTTTTATTGATACTTAAATTATTTACAAATTGTTGTTTATTACAAACAATAATTTACATTTAATTTAAATATTACAATAGAATGAAAAAATATCCTATTTTCTAAATACTCTTCATTCTTCACTCCGCTCCGGCATTCCATCTTTCATCTGCAAAAAGAAATAAGAAAGTCAGAAAGAATTAAAATTAGCAGAGACGGATAAAAATGCTCATCATTAGGGGCCACTGACTGGGATCAGTTGCCCTCTCTGCAAATCACGGGATCTCTCCCGGTTCACAGAGAGGGAAGATTATTTTATCTCATGAAATGCAAATGTCAAAAATGCAAAAGTCATAAATTTCAAAGCTGCATAGAAGTTCAAGATTCAAAATCCAAACTAAACTGAAAAAGTTCAATCCAAACTTTCAAATCCAAAACAAAGTTTACTCAAAGAAAGATTTCAAAAGTACATTTGCTGTCACAAGCCTACAAGCTGTCATGGAAAGATTTTTGGAAAAGATATCAAAAGGCAAAGTCAGATCAAAATTGTCAAAAGGATAAAGATGCAAAATGTAAGATGCAAACTATCTTTTTCATCATCTCCCTAGTCAGCCCCTTCAGAACAGTACAGTAAAATCATATTAAAATCCTAAGCTGTACTTTGAGAGAGAGAAAAGAGATTAAAGCAGGCAGGGGTTAGGCAAGACAGTTCAGCAGATAGACAGGAGAAAGAGATTATGCAAGCAAATCCAAGACAGTTCAGCAGACAGCAGGCAAGTCACAGAAAAGAAGATACACAAAATCTACAAGTCCACAAGCAGCTCACAGCAGGCAATTCAGAATAGAAGAGAGCAGCATAGCAGGTAAATAAAAAAGGATATACAAACTGAGTTCAGCTTAGAATAAGGAGAGAGATACAAACTCTAAAAAGTCTAAAGCCACTACTGTCCACAAAACTGAGTTCAAAAAAAAGATAGCAGTTCAGGACAGTTCAAAAATATGCAAACTAAACCAACCCTGTCAAAAACACCATGACCAAACCTTTATGCCAAACACGAGAAACCTGATATCCCAACTCAATAACCAAACCTTGATGCCAAACAAGAAACCTGATAATCCAAATCCTAACCTCACCATCTTATGTTAAACCAATACCCTGTCATCTAGCCAATATCAGAAAAAACAAAACTCCAGCCTCAACTTTCAAACCATACTTACCAAAACTGATATCAAGAACCCAAACCATCATCCAAAACTCCCTGTCAAAAACCTGGTAAACCAGTCTAAAGCCAAGCATCATTCACGAAACATAACCCAAGCCTCAGAAGCTAGCTTCATCATAGGCATCTCAGAAGGCAACATCAAGGCAATATCTGTTCAAACACTCAAGGCAACATAGGCCCTCAGAACCCTAGGTTCATCCTTGGGCAAGCAAGCACACATAAGCAATCACATACATCAAGCAAGAGTTTAAACCAACGAATCAAGGCATCACAGTGGAAGAAGAAGAAGAAAGAAGCAATTCAAAGTGAACTCAGAAGCTTCATCAAAAGGAAGCAATGTTCTAAATCATAAGCATAAAGAAGAAGAGGTAAAGACGCGAGGGTTTAGGATTTCTCAGTGAATATCATCATCAAAAACCTAAGCATAAATAGCAAGGAACGAAGTTACCAAGAAGGCGTCCAAGCAAGCATCAAGCCTCACGCCGCTCCGACCTCCTCAACGCATCCCTTTTCTCTCCTCCATCTCCAGGAATCAGGTAACGAATTTGCTATATCTTTCCCTTCACCTCATAAAAAACGAAACAAATGAAGAGCTCAGAACAAATTCCACGCGTATCAGTCATAGAAGGAAAAAGGGAATACTGAAACAAACCTGGAGCAACGTATCCATTGCCTTGGAGGGAAGAGAGTATGGGTTGCGTTGGTGGCCGGAGATGAGCACTCAGGGAAGCTTGAACGAAGAAGACGAATTTCAAGTGAACCGCGCCGTCGCTGCCTCAAGTTCAAACCCTCGTCTCCACTCTGAACCAATGCCAAACCCTAAATTTCGTTGTTGGATCAAAAGGGCCTGACCCGTTTCCTAATTCATCTCTAAAAGCCCAACAGGAAATCACCTAATTTTCTAATACTAATCTTATAAAACTCTAACTCTTTTCATTTTTATAATAAAAACAATATTTATTCTTTTATATACTAACTCATTTATTTCCTTGTTTCTAAAACATATAATTTATTTCTTAATATTATTAAGCATACTAACTTAATCTAAAATACTTGTATACATAATTAACTAAAAATATTTTTTGAAATATATTTGTACATATCATATAAGTTAAATTTGAAAATATTTTCTTAATACACATTTGTACATAATGATTTAAATACACTTTTCTAATACAAAATTCAATTCTTTTAATTTAAATTTAAATACTTTGTTGTATATAAACAAATAAAGAGACATTCTTGATTTAAACTTGAACATTATTTGTACATATTATACATTTTTCATACATAATTAAAATTAAACTTTTTTAATTAACCTTCTTTATACATAACCATTTAAATACGTTTTTTCTCTAAATATTAAACTCACAAACATTTTGACGAAAATACTCTTCTTGTAATTAAAACTCAAACACTTAATCAAAACCCTTCATTTGTACATAAACATACAAAAATCAAAATTCAGATTAAAACGTATATCTAGGTCAAAACCCTAATGCGGCTCAATTTCACATTCCGCACTTGTACACAAATACATACACAATTCACATACATATACACTTGTACATTTACACAATATATTGCCCTACACACACTTTATCTTATATTTGTATATTTGATATTCATTTTGATCGCACATTCGATTTGGTTGTAAATTATTGGGTACTATAAGTCTCATCCCCTTGTGCATTTATACCCCCACTCCCGGACATTATTTTGTAATAGCGTAGATTTACATTCCGCAATTTACAGCTTTTCAATTATACCATGGTTAGACCTAGGGTTTGTATGTACATAAAATCAAACGCTAGATAACCTAATACAAGACAAATGCATGTAATCAATACACAACCACACTTGCACCCCCTAGGGTAATCCCACATGTTGCCTTCCAAATGGGCCATGCTTGCACGTCGAATGTCTTTGGCAAAACAAAATCAAATGATCATAAGTCCCTCGATGACGCTTTCGAAAGTCGCCTATCAAAATGATCAAGTCCCTTCAAGCAAATTGCCAAAGACACTTGGCACCATTGCATTCGTGGTCCATACGATGACCCGCGCCCGTCCCGAATAAACTTCCTAAACGCAAGATTGCCCACCAATTTCAATGGTGGAACAAAATTGTTAAAAGGGGTTAAAACATGACAAAAACCTTTGAGTACAATAGGGTAGACAAAACTCTTAGTTACTTGAAATCAAACTTGCAAAAACACTTGCCTTCTTTTCAAAAACCACAATCCACAACACTTTCAAACAAACTCTCAAAAAACATTTGAAAACATCTTTTCGAAAAGATTCACACTTTTGTAAAACACTCAAACACGAGTCAAATACATTAGTTGCCTAAGACAAGGCATCTTTTTCTAAAAACATTTTCAAAAAGCACCCACACACACACCATTTTCGAAGCAATCGAAAAACAAGGCAAGTGATCTAAAAAACCAAGTAACTAAGAGCCCATGGATAACCATGGATGAAAAGGGTGCTAATACCTTCCCTTTTCATAATCTACCCCCCGAACCCAAGAAAACATCTCAAAAGGTTTTTGCTGTGCTTTTTAACCTTTCCTTAGGATAAAATAAAAAGTCGGTGGCGACTCTTGCTAACCGCAACATTTGCGAATACGAACGCAAAACACAAGTCAGTTCTCCCACCGTATCACAGAACTGGCGACTCTGCTGGGGATAATTCTAAAAGTGGGGTTACCTTAGGGTTTAGATCACCTTTACTTTCAATTGATTGCTTTGTTTGCTTTACATTTATGGGCTTTTGTATCGGAGTTCTATAGATCCTAACCCGGATCTGGGGAAACCCTTTTAGGTAGCAACAAGGCTGTGAGGGAACTGTGTGGGGTATACCGACATGGTTGAAGCAGTCTGCTACGTTGATGTGACACTTTGGTGTGTACCGGTAACCCTTGAGTTCAGTCAAGGAGAGTACGGGGCCGCCGCGTGGTGTCGCGAAGCATCAACCGACCTTAGAACCCTAATTGACCAACTTGGCCATTAGAACAGTAGCAGTATGCTACACTCATTGAGGCTAAACTCTCGAGATGGTTCCGGCCGCGAGAAAAGGTTGCGATGTTGGAGTTATGACCGATTGAGGGTAGCCAATGATATGAGATCCTCTAGAACCCGGTTACTTTTGATAGGACAGGTTTTTAACCAACAAACTGAAAAAGGGTAGTACCTGAACCTCATGCAAGCCTAAACCTAAGGCTCTGTGTGCTTTGTGTGAATATTGTTTGCCTGTATATACACTTACTTGCCTGTGCATACATAACATCATGACATCATAGCATAGCATTTTAGCATTGTCAATAACCATTTCAAGGATCTCGAGGGTTCTTTTGATGCAGGGTTACGTTGAACCAGAGATCTATCAAGGGGCAAGAGGTTTCTCCTCTAACCAATCCAGTCAACAATCAAGAACAACAACTTGAATCAGTGGCTATGACCCACTCGACATGGTGAGCTTGATTCTCGTGGAAGGACGTCCACCGATGCGGAGATCTCCAGTCCAAGAGCAGAGTTTAACCTCTAACATTTTCTTGTGTTTACCCCAAGAGATCCTTGAAAGCATCGCATTCACATATCATGCATTGCATTTTGACGACCTTTCCTTTTTCAGGTTTCCTTACTCTCCTGCTGTTTATTTCAGCAAGAGATGGCTCTAGAACGGTCTGTCAAAGACATCCAAGACCAGACTGCTCAACTGCAGGAGATGTTCATGAACTTGTCTCTGGGGCAAGAAGAGATGAAAGCTCTCCTCACCAACGGCTTGGGGAATTCCAACAATGCCAGGAATGATCAGATTGCGGAGCTGCAGTTTGATTTGACAACACTGAGGACCCAAATGATGGGATATTTGGTGGGCCAGATGGCTCTCATCCAAGACCTATCTCAAAGACAAGAGGAACTCGGAGTTCTGGTCCGCCAACTGCTTCAAAACAACCAACTGGGGCAAACATCTGAGGTCGAAGAGCAAGTCACCGCTCAACCTCCACCCACTCAAGAAGACAAGGGGAAGGCTCCTCTGCTAGCTTCAGGGTCACAACCTCATCAACAACCTCGCCGGCGTCAGCGGGGCAATCGGCGTAGACAAGAAACGTCGGGAAGGCAGTTCACAGAGACTGACATACCGTCGTCTCTAATTCTGGAGCGCTTGTTGGAGGTTAATCTAACTGCTTTGAGGGATCCTATCCGGAACCCAAATACCTCCGCTCCTGACTATCATCCCGATGCATTTTGTGTTTACCATTCCTATAGCCCAGGACATGACACCGATAGCTGTTGGGCCTTGAAGAACAAGATTCAAGATCTGATTGACATTGGGGTGCTGAGGTTCATGCCAGACGGCGAGATGAAGATCTTCCGTTGAAGGGTTCTCCACTTGAAGTGACGAAGCTCGAATTGAAAGACTTTTGCTTCTTTTTGAATTTTTCAAAGTTGTAATTTCTTTTGCTGTCAAAACAATTATCTGTTGATGTTAAACTCTGTTTTCATTAATGCATTGCATATGTTTGTCTTGAATTCGTCCATTCGTTTCACTACTCTTATGCTTTTCTTTATGATATTTGACTCTTGATAAAAAGCTGCAAGCCTTTAGAGGGAGGATGACGAAACAATACCGTGATCTTATACAGTATGCTTTTGAACAAACCTTGCTGATGATGTACAGGCATTTCTTTCAATCCCCAAACACTGGAGTTATAAGGAAGTTAATCCCTAGTCAACCCCTTCGAGCCAAAGAAGTAGGAGTTTCCTGTTCTAAACGATCAAAACCTTTGATATAAACCTGGGGCAGGGTAGTCTCTCAGTTAATTCAAAAGAGAACGCGCATGGAAGTCGCAAACTCTCAGTTCGTAATACAACGAACGACGTCAAGAAAGAAAGCATTCCTTCGGAATCAAAAGACAAGGGTGGTTCCCTATCACATAGGCAGTCAATCTCTCAAAAGAGAAAAGCCCACCGAGCCAAAACCTATAAAGGAGGCTTAAGAAAGCTGGGGCATCCCGCTGACAGTAATCCCGAAAACGGTAACAGTCAGGCAAAAGTTAGGGATAACAAATCAAAATCAAAATAGTGAGGTCATTACAAAACCCTCAACAACATGAAAAGTGTTGAAAAAGAAAAAGGAGATGATGACTGTCTCCCAAATTCAAACCGGTGAACCATCGCCCAAAAGTCGTTCCAAACTCAAAACAGAGTGCGACGCACAATTAACTGAGCTTAGGTTGAAGAACATCATGAAGAGCGGGTGGGTACAAATATACTTTGAGCCTTTATCCTTTGTTTCTTAAACCGTGAACCAGGCCACGTTACAACCCTCCGAAAGTCCTAATTGAAGCATGGGTTAGTTTGAAAGCGTACTGTTACAAAAGGTATCCTGACTCCTGTAGGGCTTTGCTCTAAATCTCGTGTTAACTTGTCTTATGAAAAGTTTTCTGCTAAAAAACGCATTTTTCAAAACTTCGAGACAAACATAAACTTTGCATTATTCGAATATCACCGTCTGCATTTAACCCCTTTTGTTTGACAGCAAAGAAGTTCATACAGCGAATGTTCGGAGGAACGAAAACTCTCTCAGTAAGTCAAAATCACTTCAAGAGGATAACACTTCCATCAAATCTCCTATCAACAAGGGGCATGACATAGCACAATACAATTAACCTGGGGCAGTCCAGTCAAGGTCCAACAGATCTTTCAAAGTACAATTAACCTGGGGCAGTCCAGTCAAGATTTCAAGAAATCTCTCAATATGCAGAGTAATCTGATTCGAGATTCCTTCATCACCACTTGGGGCATTCGAACGTCAAAAGTGTTCAACAAATCAACTACAACATTTCCAGATTCGATTCCTGTATCCAGCCAGGGCATATCTGTTGACTCCATTTCCAGACTCGACTCCTGTATCTAGCCAGGGCACGTCTGAAGAGTTCGAAGATTCGATTCCTGTATCCAGCCAGGGCATATCTGTTGACGACTATTTCCAGATTCGATTCCTGTATCCAGCCAGGGCATATCTGTTGACTCCATTTCCAGATTCGACTCCTGTATCCAGCCAGGGCATGTCTGAAGAATTCCAGATCAACACCTGCAACAACCCAGGAAACATCTGTGAATGACCGATTGTAGACCAACACCTGTAATAAACCAGGATTTTATCTACATCACCACTTGGGGCATTCGAATGTCAAAAGTGTTCAAAACCCGATGCAGTTTTACACAAGCTCATCATCAGGAAGCCCTACACCGGTTCCTCTTCAAGACTTCTGAAACAGTTTACGGATTCTTCCCAACAACGGACGCCAATCTACCGACTTGTTCAGATTCTTATCAAGACTTCTGAAAACAGTTCATGGATTCATCCCAACAACGGATGTTAATCTATCAACTTGTTCAGATGCAACCTTTGAATTCAGTTTACGGACGCTTCCCAACAACGGATGTTGTTCTATTGCTGATTCCTCTCCAAGACTTCTGAAACAGTTTACGGATTCTTCCCAACAACGGACGCCAATCTACCGACTTGTTCAGATTCTTATCAAGACTTCTGAAAACAGTTCATGGATTCATCCCAACAACGGATGTTAATCTATCAACTTGTTCAGATACCACCTTTGAACTTAGTTTACGGACGCTTCCCAACAACGGATGTTGTTCTATTGCTGATTCAACCTCAAGATTTCTGAAAACAGTTCACGGCTTCTCCAAGTAAACGGAGGATAACCTATCGCTTGTTCAGATTCTTCTCAAAGCTAACCACCACGGAAGATCGCGCTCGCCAAAATTCTTCCTATCCCCAGCCAGGGAACCCCCTGGAATTCAATCTCCCTCAGAATTTAAGCTTCCTTCAATCCCCAGCGAAGTCAGATTTTCAAACCTTCTCCCCACAAGAGTTTTAGGAAGCAATCTTGAGTTCCCCAGTGAAGTCTCCAGGGTTACCTCCCATCAAGCCAAAGATTCTCAATCTGGTCTCCCCGGCATGAGTCTACTAGTTGGAGCTCCCCAGTAGAGGTCATCAGGAATTCTCTTCCCCAGTGACGGCCAAGGATTTACTTTCCCCGGCAGCGGTCAAGACGTTTTTATCTTCAGCCATCTCGGAATCATGTATCCTTGGCAGGATTAGCTCATCAGCTTACATGTGCACTCATTACATTCATATCATAAACATTAAATGTCACATGCATTGCATCATAACATTGCATACAACTAACCCTTTGCCTTTTCAGGTAAGATCAGTCGACAGACACAAATCAACTCCCAGGATTCATCCAAAAACTTAGTTCAGATGCGACCCGGACACGGCAACATTCTGATACTTATTCCAGATCCATTCAGACGCATCATCAGGAAACCCTACACCGGTTCCTCTTCAACTTCAAGATTTCTGAAAACAGTTTACGGATTCTTCCCTACAACGGATGTCAATCTACCGATTTGTTCAGACTCTTCTCAAATTTTTAAAGACAGTTTACGGATTCTTCCCTACAACGGAGGTCAATCTACCGACTGATTCAGACTCCTCAATTTTTGAAATTAGGTTACGGACGCTTCCCAACAACGGATGCTGCTCCATTGCTTGTTCAGTCCCAACTCCTGAAAATAGTTTACAGATTCTCCAGACACGGACATCAACCTGTTACTTGTTCAAGCCCCAATTCAGAGATATTCCAAAACAGGGATGCCCTTCTGATACTCGTCCACTCACCATTGACGTACAGTTCAACATCACCATATGGCATCTATAAGCCCATCCTCCTACCAGCAGTCACCGAATGGCATCTTTAAGCCCATTCTCAGATGGCATCTCTAAGCCCATCCCCCGACAAATTTCTTTCGCACCAGGTGGCATCTTTAAGCCCATCACCAAATGGCATCTATAAGCCCATTCACCTCCACCGTCACTTCGACGAGCGCAAATTTTCTGGGCACATTAGTGTTCAATCTCCTTTTACCTTCAAGTCGCGAAAGGCAAACTTGCCAATCTAACTCTTCAGGTCCAAGAAGATTGAACAGGGGCAACTGTTGTACCCCAAAATTTGCCCTCGCGCTTTTCCACAAAGAAATCTCAGCTTCAAACATTTCCTGACTTCTCAAACTGACTCAAGAATCGGACAAACGGACTTTTCTTGACGGTCAAGCAAAATTAGGGTTTTACTGATTTTCAGAGCTCTGAATTGTTTCATACAGTGGGCTTAGGGTTTGTTTGGTTTTTGGTTCAATTTTGATCAAGCGAGCGTGATTTGGCATTTAATCAGGAATTAGGGTTTCATGGGCATATTCTCAGAAGAATTTGAATTCCACAGCGCTTTGCGGTTTAATTCAAGATTCGGATTAAAATGCGCGTTATCTTGGTTTAATCAGTAAAGGAGACAGTGGTTTGAATTCAGTACGTTTTGATTGGGCCAGTCAGGTGCGAGATGCAGTTTTGAATTCACAGTGCTTTTGCGTTTGATCAGTCCATTTGAATTAATTGCGGCTTTGCTTTGGATGTTGAATAAGACGGGTTTAATTGGATCAATGTTGTTTTATTTTAGTTATTTATTATTCTGAAATTAAATGATTGAATTTATTTTTCAAATTGTTTAATTCTAAGAATTTTAAATAAATAAATAAGCAATAAAGAAATTAGAATTAATCGGATAATTTGAATTTTTATTGATACTTAAATTATTTACAAATTGTTGTTTATTACAAACAATAATTTACATTTAATTTAAATATTACAATAGAATGAAAAAATATCCTATTTTCTAAATACTCTTCATTCTTCACTCCGCTCCGGCATTCCATCTTTCATCTGCAAAAAGAAATAAGAAAGTCAGAAAGAATTAAAATTAGCAGAGACGGATAAAAATGCTCATCATTAGGGGCCACTGACTGGGATCAGTTGCCCTCTCTGCAAATCACGGGATCTCTCCCGGTTCACAGAGAGGGAAGATTATTTTATCTCATGAAATGCAAATGTCAAAAATGCAAAAGTCATAAATTTCAAAGCTGCATAGAAGTTCAAGATTCAAAATCCAAACTAAACTGAAAAAGTTCAATCCAAACTTTCAAATCCAAAACAAAGTTTACTCAAAGAAAGATTTCAAAAGTACATTTGCTGTCACAAGCCTACAAGCTGTCATGGAAAGATTTTTGGAAAAGATATCAAAAGGCAAAGTCAGATCAAAATTGTCAAAAGGATAAAGATGCAAAATGTAAGATGCAAACTATCTTTTTCATCATCTCCCTAGTCAGCCCCTTCAGAACAGTACAGTAAAATCATATTAAAATCCTAAGCTGTACTTTGAGAGAGAGAAAAGAGATTAAAGCAGGCAGGGGTTAGGCAAGACAGTTCAGCAGATAGACAGGAGAAAGAGATTATGCAAGCAAATCCAAGACAGTTCAGCAGACAGCAGGCAAGTCACAGAAAAGAAGATACACAAAATCTACAAGTCCACAAGCAGCTCACAGCAGGCAATTCAGAATAGAAGAGAGCAGCATAGCAGGTAAATAAAAAAGGATATACAAACTGAGTTCAGCTTAGAATAAGGAGAGAGATACAAACTCTAAAAAGTCTAAAGCCACTACTGTCCACAAAACTGAGTTCAAAAAAAAGATAGCAGTTCAGGACAGTTCAAAAATATGCAAACTAAACCAACCCTGTCAAAAACACCATGACCAAACCTTTATGCCAAACACGAGAAACCTGATATCCCAACTCAATAACCAAACCTTGATGCCAAACAAGAAACCTGATAATCCAAATCCTAACCTCACCATCTTATGTTAAACCAATACCCTGTCATCTAGCCAATATCAGAAAAAACAAAACTCCAGCCTCAACTTTCAAACCATACTTACCAAAACTGATATCAAGAACCCAAACCATCATCCAAAACTCCCTGTCAAAAACCTGGTAAACCAGTCTAAAGCCAAGCATCATTCACGAAACATAACCCAAGCCTCAGAAGCTAGCTTCATCATAGGCATCTCAGAAGGCAACATCAAGGCAATATCTGTTCAAACACTCAAGGCAACATAGGCCCTCAGAACCCTAGGTTCATCCTTGGGCAAGCAAGCACACATAAGCAATCACATACATCAAGCAAGAGTTTAAACCAACGAATCAAGGCATCACAGTGGAAGAAGAAGAAGAAAGAAGCAATTCAAAGTGAACTCAGAAGCTTCATCAAAAGGAAGCAATGTTCTAAATCATAAGCATAAAGAAGAAGAGGTAAAGACGCGAGGGTTTAGGATTTCTCAGTGAATATCATCATCAAAAACCTAAGCATAAATAGCAAGGAACGAAGTTACCAAGAAGGCGTCCAAGCAAGCATCAAGCCTCACGCCGCTCCGACCTCCTCAACGCATCCCTTTTCTCTCCTCCATCTCCAGGAATCAGGTAACGAATTTGCTATATCTTTCCCTTCACCTCATAAAAAACGAAACAAATGAAGAGCTCAGAACAAATTCCACGCGTATCAGTCATAGAAGGAAAAAGGGAATACTGAAACAAACCTGGAGCAACGTATCCATTGCCTTGGAGGGAAGAGAGTATGGGTTGCGTTGGTGGCCGGAGATGAGCACTCAGGGAAGCTTGAACGAAGAAGACGAATTTCAAGTGAACCGCGCCGTCGCTGCCTCAAGTTCAAACCCTCGTCTCCACTCTGAACCAATGCCAAACCCTAAATTTCGTTGTTGGATCAAAAGGGCCTGACCCGTTTCCTAATTCATCTCTAAAAGCCCAACAGGAAATCACCTAATTTTCTAATACTAATCTTATAAAACTCTAACTCTTTTCATTTTTATAATAAAAACAATATTTATTCTTTTATATACTAACTCATTTATTTCCTTGTTTCTAAAACATATAATTTATTTCTTAATATTATTAAGCATACTAACTTAATCTAAAATACTTGTATACATAATTAACTAAAAATATTTTTTGAAATATATTTGTACATATCATATAAGTTAAATTTGAAAATATTTTCTTAATACACATTTGTACATAATGATTTAAATACACTTTTCTAATACAAAATTCAATTCTTTTAATTTAAATTTAAATACTTTGTTGTATATAAACAAATAAAGAGACATTCTTGATTTAAACTTGAACATTATTTGTACATATTATACATTTTTCATACATAATTAAAATTAAACTTTTTTAATTAACCTTCTTTATACATAACCATTTAAATACGTTTTTTCTCTAAATATTAAACTCACAAACATTTTGACGAAAATACTCTTCTTGTAATTAAAACTCAAACACTTAATCAAAACCCTTCATTTGTACATAAACATACAAAAATCAAAATTCAGATTAAAACGTATATCTAGGTCAAAACCCTAATGCGGCTCAATTTCACATTCCGCACTTGTACACAAATACATACACAATTCACATACATATACACTTGTACATTTACACAATATATTGCCCTACACACACTTTATCTTATATTTGTATATTTGATATTCATTTTGATCGCACATTCGATTTGGTTGTAAATTATTGGGTACTATAAGTCTCATCCCCTTGTGCATTTATACCCCCACTCCCGGACATTATTTTGTAATAGCGTAGATTTACATTCCGCAATTTACAGCTTTTCAATTATACCATGGTTAGACCTAGGGTTTGTATGTACATAAAATCAAACGCTAGATAACCTAATACAAGACAAATGCATGTAATCAATACACAACCACACTTGCACCCCCTAGGGTAATCCCACATGTTGCCTTCCAAATGGGCCATGCTTGCACGTCGAATGTCTTTGGCAAAACAAAATCAAATGATCATAAGTCCCTCGATGACGCTTTCGAAAGTCGCCTATCAAAATGATCAAGTCCCTTCAAGCAAATTGCCAAAGACACTTGGCACCATTGCATTCGTGGTCCATACGATGACCCGCGCCCGTCCCGAATAAACTTCCTAAACGCAAGATTGCCCACCAATTTCAATGGTGGAACAAAATTGTTAAAAGGGGTTAAAACATGACAAAAACCTTTGAGTACAATAGGGTAGACAAAACTCTTAGTTACTTGAAATCAAACTTGCAAAAACACTTGCCTTCTTTTCAAAAACCACAATCCACAACACTTTCAAACAAACTCTCAAAAAACATTTGAAAACATCTTTTCGAAAAGATTCACACTTTTGTAAAACACTCAAACACGAGTCAAATACATTAGTTGCCTAAGACAAGGCATCTTTTTCTAAAAACATTTTCAAAAAGCACCCACACACACACCATTTTCGAAGCAATCGAAAAACAAGGCAAGTGATCTAAAAAACCAAGTAACTAAGAGCCCATGGATAACCATGGATGAAAAGGGTGCTAATACCTTCCCTTTTCATAATCTACCCCCCGAACCCAAGAAAACATCTCAAAAGGTTTTTGCTGTGCTTTTTAACCTTTCCTTAGGATAAAATAAAAAGTCGGTGGCGACTCTTGCTAACCGCAACATTTGCGAATACGAACGCAAAACACAAGTCAGTTCTCCCACCGTATCACATTCATGCTCTTAGAATGTGGGGAGTTGCCCCTGTTAGAAGTGTTTTGTCATGCCACCAGAAAGTGTTTGATCAGGCAAGATTCGTTGCTGGAGTGCCCCAAGTGACTCAGGCGGAGATTTGCCCCAGGCTATTTGGCCTTTTGAGAGATTCTCTGAATCTTGATTGGACTGCCCCAGATAATGGACCATGGTCATGTCGTGCCCCTTGATCGGAGGTACTCTTGTTCATTAGACTTTCGTTGTGCGAATTTCCCTGCTGTTCAAACAAAAAGTCATATGCAAACAAAGTTATGTTAAAAATGCAAAGCCTATGTCTGTCTTGAAGATTTTGAAAATGCATTTTTTCATAAAACAAGTGATTGTTTGTAAAACGTGATGTCAACACCGTATTTACCGTAAGCCTTAAGGAGTCAGGATACCCTTCGTACAGTATGCTTTCGAACTAACCCATGCTTCAGCTAGGACTTTTAAGGGTTATAACGTGGCTTGGTTCACGGTTTAAGAAACAAAGGATAAAGGCTCAAATTATTTGTACCCACCCGCTCTTCGTGATATTCTTCAAACCTAAACTCAATTGATCATACGTTAGACCTTGTTTGAGTCTTTGCTCTGATTTTCCGGTGATGATTCAGATGTTGATAACTTATTTTGAATAGGCAGTCGTTCCTTTTTTGTTGAGGGTTTGTAAGACCTCTTTCTTTTTCTTGATTTTGTTATCCCTTTCTTTTTTGCCTGAACTGTTTCCTTTTTGGAATTACAGTCAGCGGGATGCCCCAGTTTTGTAAGTCTCCTTCATGGGTTTTGACTTAATGGGCGTTTATTTTGAGAAGTAATGACTGCCTATCTTTATGATCGTTCGGAACCATCACTGTCTTTTGTTTTGTAAGGACTTCTTTGGTGCCATTCGTTATGCACTTGGATCAACTGAGAGACTACCCTGCCCCAGGTTATGATTAAGGGTTTTAAATTTCGAAAAGAAAAACTCCTACTTCTTTGGCTCAGATGGGTTGACGAGGGATTATCATCCTTATAACTCCAGTGTTTAGGAATTGAAACAATGCCTGTACCTCATCAGCGGGGTCTGTTCAAAAGCATACTGTAAAGATAGCGGTATCGTTTTCGTCATCCTCCCTCAAGAGGCTTAGAATTATTAATCGAGTATTGACATCAGAAAAAATATGAAAAGAATATAATAAAAATAATTGTATTAATTCCCAAAACAGACATATGCGATGCATTAATGAAATAACAATGTTTAACATGAGTAAATGTTTGAACAATCAAAGCACAACACAACTTGAACATTCGAATGAACAAAAGTTTCCTAGTCTCAAAGCTTGTCACTTCAAATGGTGAGCCTTGGAGGGACGGTAGAAAAATTCAGCCTGACCATCTTGTGTGAATTCCAGTGCTCCTTCATCAATCAGGTCCTGAATCTTATTCTTCAAAGTCCAACAATCCTCTGTAGCATGCCCCGGGCTATCAGAATGATAAGCACAGCGAGCGTTGGGGTTATACTTTGGTGACGTTGTATTTTGAAACTTCGGAGCCTCTTTTAGAGTTACCAGCTTGGTCTCCAGCAACTATGGCAATATCTGGGATAAGGTCATGCTGAGCCGAGTGAACTGCCTCCTCTCGCTCTTTTGTTGGTTGTGATGTTGAATTTGTGACACTGGAGCCATCTGAGGAGCTCTCCCCTTACCTCTTTGTCTCAAAGGTGGTTGAACGATGACTAGCTTTTTGCCCTCAGACTTTTGCCTCAGTTGGTTACCCTGAAGCAGTTGGTTGACGAGAAACCAGAGCTCATCTTGTCTTTGAGCTAACCCTTGAATGGCAGTCATCTGCCCCAGCATCTGGACCTTCAATGCATCCACCTCAGCTTATAGGTGTTTCAGCCTTTCATCCTCAGCACTGTTCCTGACAAAAGTCTCCATGAGAAGTGCCCTTAGCTCTTCCTGCCCCTTGGATAGATTCAGGAGGATTTTCCCGAACCGGGTCTCTTGAGCAAGAAAGTCCTGATTGTCTTGTTGGGAAGCCATGGCTGAAATAAACAGCGGGAAAGGTAAGTGACCTGTAAAAGGGATACCTGTAATGTAATGATGTGTATGATATGCATGCAATGTTTTCAAGGATCTCGCGGGGTAAACAAGAAAATTGTTAGAATTTGAATCTGGTAACTTGATTGAAGGAACTTCATGTTGTTGAGAGTCCTTCTTCAAGGGTCAAGGCTCACCATATCTAGTGGGTCATAGCCCCTGACTTTAGTCATCAACCTTATTTTGCTTTCCAAACAACCTTGGCTAGGGGAACCTTCTTCAGGAGTCAAAGCTCACCATATCAAGTGGGTCATAGCCTCTGACAACCTTGGCTCGGGGAACTTTCTTCAAGTGTCAAAGCTCACCATATCAAGTGGGTCATAGCCCCTGACCACTTAGGCTAGAGGAAAATAAATCCTCTTTGCCCCTTGCTAGATGTTTGATTTATCATGACCTGCATCACAAGCCCTTGAGGTCCTTGAAATGGGTTAGGATGTATGTAATGGTATGATGTTATGGTATGCATGGGGTAATGTGAGTAAACCCTGTCATGAGTCCCTAACTAAGGACTACAAACCAAAACCTGCAAGAAACTTAGGATACCCTGTTATGAGTCCCAATTAAGGACTATAAACAAAAGCTGTAAGAAATTTAGTACACCCTGTTATGAGTCCCAATTAAGGACTATACATAAAACCTGCAAGAAACTTAGTAAGCCCTGTCATGGGTCCCAATGAAGGACTAAAACAAAACCTGCAAGTAGTTCATGTGTCAGATAAAGCATGCAAATAGTCAAGTACGAAGGCACGCAAGTCACACAAGAGAAACCCTTAGAGTTTAGGCCAGCATGGGGTCTAGGTATTACCCTCTTGAAGTTGGTGGGCTCAACCTGTCCTATCAAAGTAACCGGGTTCTAAGGGTCCCAATATCACGGGATTGCTTTCATTGTTCATCATTTCGATTTAGCCACTGAACTGGCGACCGAAATATTCCAGGAAAGCAACCCTCAATTGAGTGTAGTATCGAGTATCAACCAACCTCGGACTGCACCAAAGTCAGTTACCTCACTACCCTAAAGAGGCCAAGATAGTTCAATTAAGGTTCCTAAGGTCTGTTGATGCTTCACGACACCACGCGGAGGCCCCGTACTCTCCTTGACTGAACTCAAGGGTTACCGGTACACACCAAAGTGCCACATCAACGTAGCAGACTGTTTCAACAATGTCGGTATACCCCGCACAGTTCCCTCACAGCCTTGTTGCTACTTTCTAAGAAGGTATCCCCCAGATCCGGGTTAGGATCTATAGAACTCCCAAGACAGTCCCACAATAATAAAGCAAGCAAAGCAATACAATTGAAAACACAGTTATGAACTAACCCTAAGGTACACCTCACTTTAAGTATATCCCCAGCAGAGTCGCCAGTTCTGTGATCGGTGGATCTGGAACTGATTGTTTAACGCTGGTTCGCGAAATGTCGCGGTAAGCAAGAGTCGCCATCGTCTTTTATTTTCTCCAAATGGAAAGGACAAAAGCACAGAAAAATTCCTTATAGAGATTGCTCTCGGTTCGGGAGGTAGATTATAGAAAGGGAAGGTGTTAGCACCCTTTCTATCCATGGTTATCCATGGGCTCTTAGATACTTGCTCATTGTGTTTTCAAAAATGTTTGTTTACTTTTCAATGTGGGTTTAAAAAGTTTCTTTGAAAAATTTCAGTTCGACTCGTACGTCAGAGTGTTTGAAAAATTTGCTTTGAAAGCTTTTGAAAAGTGTTGGTGTGAAAAGATTTCAGTTTGTTTTGAAGAGAGCAAGTATCTACGAGTTGTCTACCTACCCTAAGGAATTCGTCTGTGTAAATGTCCTTTAAAGTAGTGCCATCCCACCATTGAGAGGTAGGTAGCACCACCGTTGGAGGTGTTCGGGTCAATTCGAGGTTCGGGACATGGTGATCACCAGAGCAATGGGAAGACACCTTAGAAGCTACCCTCATGCCAGGTTCCCGGATCATGAGGACTTACTAAGACATCCTCTACTCGACGATCACCTTTCGAAAGGCAAGGCAACAGTGAGGCGTACCCTAGGGGTGGTGTGTGCGATTCGTGTGTCATGTTCATTGATATTTGTCTTGTCATATTCATTGTGATCTACGCTTGATTTTAATTAAGTTCATTCATTCTTGCATGCTTATTTAACAGTTAATATTTGCGGGAAAATAAATCTAAAGCTATTACAAATGGCGCGGGTCCACATCGCCAAAATTAAACCGGACCCGATTTGACAGAAAAGTAAATAAAGCAAATAAAAGAATTGAAAAGTTTAAGTTACAACGCTTTGGGAGAGATACATAATTATTTAAGCAATAAAATAAATACGCAAATTAAACAATTAAAAATATGGGCGTTGGACCCTTTTGCAAAATTAAAATTAACGAGGAATTAAAATTAAAATTAAAAGAAAATGTTTATTTTTGGTATTTTTAGTGTTTTGAGGAATTTGATAAAAAAGTTAATTAAAATTAAACTAAAAGGCAAACCCTAATTCTAATAGCTTTTACATTTATTATGAAAATATTAAATTGAAACCTAAATTAAACCTAATTTTTATGCACAATTAATTATAAAAATAAGTAAATAAATAATATTAGGGTAAAAAAGGAAAATTAAAAAAGAATAAAATTTATTAAAACCTAATTCTACTTTTTTGTATTTTTGTTTATTAAAAGGAAATTAAAATTAAAATTCTAATCTAAATTAATTTATTTACATGCAATTTGTGAAAATAATTAAAATAAAAATATTTATTACATTTTTTGTCTTTTTCTGATTTTTATGATGTTTTTATATTTTATGAAAATAATTAATTAAAGCAAAACAATAAAACAAATAAACAATAATTTAAAAAATAAAATATAAGAAAAATAAAAGGAATTGCAAACCAGGGGGATGGAAGTCCCAATATGGAGGTATACTTTGAATAACCTGGCCCATTAAGCTTCAGATTCGCTGACTTTTCCAAGCACTATGTGGCATGTTGACTGGGGTGTAGGGTGTTCATCCATCTGTAGCCCTTGATCTGATGCTGGGACGGACGTGGCATGTTGATTTCTGAAGGTGTATGATATACGTCAGTGTTGAGCCTGCACGTGAACATTAGTGGAAAAATATTATGGAAATAGCGTAGACCTGGGGTTCGAACCCAGGTCTTGGACGTTGCAGGCATCCATACCTGCCACTGAGCCATGTCAACGCGTTTAATATATATATAACAAGTAAATAATATAAAACAAAAGCGACGGTGAATGGAATTTGCGCGCAAAAATTTGAATAAGCCAATCACGTCTTGACAACGAGGTCGTCCTCTTTCTTCTTCCTGAAACACAACTATGAGGCAACGGTTTTGCAAACGTGGGTTTAGAGGTGTTTTGAGAAAATAACGATTAGCCCCTCAACGCTCATAAATTGAGCGCGAGGGTTCCATGTTCTTCGTCTTCATGCGCTGAGTCCAACCATGGTACTGTGGATGTCCAATTTTTCCTCTTTTAAGAAGCCCTAAATTTACACCCCTGTAAACCCTAGAAAGCTAACATGGTGAAATCGCGTGTGGTGCAGAAAAAAGCAATTGAATACATGGGTTAGCTTCAAAACATTATAATGAACATGAATCCATAAACAAAAAATGCAAAAGATGCTTAGATCATGATGCACGACTCTGAAATTTTCCTTGCACAGATACGGTTTGTTTTACCAATTCTTGGAGTTTTGATGGTGGTTAATGAGTGAGAATCGTTCAGTGAGACTTGAGGATGCTATTGGGATCAAGATTAAGGCTTGAATCGTCCTCCAACAATGAATTCAGTTTTGAGTTTTATGGCAATTTTTCAAGTTTGCAAATTGGTCTCTAGCGCAGCTTTTTAGTGTCTAGGGATTAGGTTTTTGATCCTGATTATGTACTGAGGCTATTAGGTCAACAAAATTCATAAAAATCTCTTGCAATTATGGATTAAGGATTTGATTTGTTAAGGATCTTTTTGAATCTTTTTCATGTGTATTTTGCTCTCAATCATGCCAATCAGCTCCAAATCTTTCCCCATTTGTATTTACACGAAATATTGAGTATCAAACATGCATAAAAAGATTGGTTAAGGCAAGTTAGATATTTTTCATGTATTTAAATAATTTAAATGAATTAATATAAATAATAATTCAAATAAATAAATAAAAAATGAGAAAATACTTCCCTTTGGGCCAAGTGGTCGTGCACATGCTTAGAATGATGAATCATGGAAGAAAAATGGGCCCATTAGCAATTTTAGGTCATTTGGATCAAAGTTGACTTTTCAAAATATCCAAAAATTTCCCAACTTCCACAAGGCATAACTTGCTCAATTTTTAAGCTTTTCTCATGTTCTTGGACATTTTGGAAAGGTCTTTGAGTCCTCTAACCAATGCCTTTGGTCCCATGTCATTTTGATTTACCAATCTCAAGTTATGGCGTTTGACTTAAAGTCCCTTTTTGTTGACTTTTGAAAATGACCTATAATGTTGAAATTGATAACTTTTTGTGAGAGAATTTCTTGGACTTGGAATATGAAGATGAATTGTAGGAAATGTCTTTCTCTTCAAAATGAGCTTTGGATGGAATTTTTCTGATAATCCATGTGAAAGTTATGCCCTGGTCAATTTCAGTTGACTTTTTCAGCTGTCCAAATATAGTAACTTTTGCATCTTTGATGATTTCTGAGCCAAATTTTGAGAATCATGATCAAGCATTGATCAAATGATGTTTGTGGCTTCAAAATGATATGTTGACCAAAAATTTGAACTTTTGACTGTCAAATGACCATTTTGCCCCTACAGTTGACTGTAGTGTAATTTAGGGTTTTGACTGTGCAATTTTGTGCTGAATGTCTTGATACTTGATATGAGGATGCTTGACCACATTTGTAGACATGTGAGACTTGATTGGGCCTTTGAAACCTTCACTTCCTTGATCAGAACACAAACCCTAGTTTTGACTGTATAGGAGACAGTTGGACTGTGCAACCCTTGGGGAATTTTGCAGCTTTACTTGGCAACTTTTTGAAGAATATGGGAGGGCAAATTTTGGGGTACAACAGGACCAGTAAAATAACAAGAAGCGGAAGAGTGTTCTCTCCTGAGATTTCTCCTCCTAAAGCCGTTACTATTCTTGTGATCATTCTTGCTGCTGCTCCTGCTAATATTACTACTACAACTCCTATGATTAACCCTATTGCCACCCCTGTCACCGAGTCGGCCGAGACTCAGCAAAGAGATATTGGTTGAGCCTGTCCAGACGAAGGTGCATTCGGAATCCATTCCGGAGGTTTCTAAGAAAGAAATGGAAGAAATATTGAAAATAATTAAAAAGAGCGACTACAATGTGGTCGAATAGCTGGGGCAGACCCCTTCCAAGATTTCAATTTGGCTTTATTGTTGTGCTCCGAAGCTCATGCAAAGGCTTTGGTAAAATTCCTCAAGACTGCTCATGTGCCACAGGAAACCTCCACTGATAAATTTGAAGATTGTGTGGCTAGTTTGACCGCTGATAATGGACTGGGTTTTTCTGATGCTAATTTGACACCCAAAGGAAGAAAACACAATAATGCGCTGCATGTCTCTATCGAATGCAGGGGCACCAGTTTGGCCCATGTTTTAGTAGATACTGGTTCATTGCTGAATGTTTTGACCAAGAAGGCTCTTGACATATTAGACTGCGAAGGTTTGACTCTGAAGCCTAGCAACATTGTGGTGAGGGTGTTCGATGGTTCGAAAAGAATGGTGCACGGGAAGGTAGACATACCTATCAAAGTTGGTTCTCAGAGCTTTGCCTTCACCTTCTACGTGATGGATATCAGACCATCTTATTCTTGTCTGTTGGGTCGCCCTTGGATCCATGGGGTTGGAGTTGTTACTTCCACTTTGCGTCAGATGTTGAAGTACCCGATGAAGGGAAAGATTGTCACAGTACGTGGTGAGGAGGAGTACATGGTAAGCCACCTGAACTCTTTCAGGTACGTCGAAATGGACGACGTGTTCATCGAGACTCCTTGTCAGAATTTTGAAGAGGTGCCTCAGACTATGGCTGCAACCGAGACTATTACTAGTATGCCAAAGATCACCAGACCTCCCTTGAAAATGGCTTCTCTCAAAGATGCCAAAGCAGTAATTGAAGAAGGTGGGTGTAACATTTGGGGCTAACTCCATGACATTCCATACAAATCTGATAAGTTCGGTTTGGGTTTCACTTTAGAGGCTCAAAGAGTTGTTCGTCATGCTCGCGCTGGAGGACCTCCCCTATGCATCAAAAATCATAGGATTAATACTTTAGAAGACAGTGATGGTGACTATAACATGGACAGCTGGATCTTCCCTGCTACCAATGGTGGACCCAGTAACTAGACAACTAAAGACTTTGTGCCGATTACTTTTATTCAAGAGTAATTGTCTTTTTGTTTTTTCTGGATATGTAATAAATGAACAATATAAATCCTATGGCCTTGTGTCTTACCCGGGGCACAATGGTTTATTTGTGAGGGTTATCATTTTTCAATATCATATGTCATTAATAAATCATTGGACGTTTTTTGCATACAAATTTTGCGATCTGTGTCTTTCTTTTCTGATTTTTACTTTATCAATACAACTATTCTCTTACACACACTCATGCATCAAACTGCAGATCCATATCCACTCTGGATCCCATTGGTAACGGTTCTGCTATTGCCAATTATGACTTTAAAAATCCAATCAACCAAGCCGAGGACGAAGGTGAGGAAGATTGTGAGGTACCAGGAGAACTTGCTAGACTGTTACAACAGGAGGAAAGAGCTATACAGCCTCATGAGGAGCCAGTTAAGACAGTGAACCTGGGTACAGAAGAGGATAGAAAAGAAGTCAAGATAGCTGCAAATTTGGAGCTTAGTGACAAACAGCAATTGATTTAGATGTTACAAGATTATGTTGAGATCTCTGCCTGGTCATACGAAGACATGCCAGGACTTGACACTGATATTATGGTTCATCGTCTGTCAACTCAAGAAGATTGCCCTCCATTAAAACAGAAGGTTCGTCGTATGTGCCCTGAAATGTCAGAAAAGATCAAAGTCAAAGTTATGAAGCAGTTCAATGTTGGGTTCTTAGCCGTCACATCCTATCCACAATGGGTTGCCAACATAGTGCCGGTACCTAAAAAGGACGGTAAAGTGCGTATGTGCATGGACTACAGAGACTCTAATAGGGCAATACCCAAGGATGACTTTCTACTTCCCCACATTGACATTCTGGTTGACAACATCGCACAATATAAGATCTTTTCCTTCATGGACAATTTTTCTGGTTACAATCAGATCAAGATGGCACCCGAAGACATAGAGAAGACAACCTTCGTCACACAATGGGGCACTTTCTGTTACAAAGTGATGCCATTTGGGTTGAAAAATGTTGGGGCAACCTATCAGCGAGCTATGGTAGCTTTGTTCCATGATATGATTCACCATGAGATAGAGGTTTATGTTGACGACATGATAGCCATATCTCAAACAGAAGAAGAGCACCTTGACCACTTGCAAAAGCTATTTGATAGACTGAAGACATACAAGTTAAGGCTAAATCCAAACAAGTGCACCTTTGGGGTAAGGTCTGGTAAACTCCTAGGTTTCATTGTCAGTGACAAGGGTATTCAGGTAGGCCCTGCAAAGGTAAAAGTTATACAAGAGATATCGGCTCCTCACACTGAGAAGGAAGTTAGAGGTTTCTTGGGATGCCTAAATTACATTGCCAGGTTCATTTCCCATCTGACTTCTACTTGTGAGCCAATCTTCAAACTCCTAAAGAAAGATCAAGTGGTAAAATGGAATGACGAATGCCAGACTGCCTTTGATAGAATCAAGGAATACCTTCAAGAGCCTCCAATTTTGATGCCTCCGATTGAATAAATACCTTTGATAATGTACTTAACAGTGTTAGATAATTCAATGGGGTGTGTGTTGGAGCAACATGACGAGTCTGGTTGAAAAGAGCATGCAATATACTACCTTAGCAAAAATTTTACCGACTATGAAACAAGATACTCATTGCTCGAGAAGACTTGCTTTGGCATGGGTTGCTCGCCGACTAAGACAGTATATGCTGACTCACACTACCTTGTTGATATCCAAGATGGATCCTATCAAGTACATTGTTGTACCCCAAAATTTTCCCTCCCATATTTCTCAAGACATTGCAAGAAGAATCTCCAAATGGTTCAAGATTGCTCAAGAGTTGGACAGTCAAGCTATCTCCTAAGGCAGTCAACCTCAAATTAGGTTTTTGTGTTGCATCAAGTTCCTTGCATCCAAATGACCTCAAGGGCTCCCCAATGTCCTAATATTTTCTCAAGTTCATCCATGTCAAATTTCAAGCCTTGCAGAGGAAATTTGCTCAGTCAATTGCTCAAAAGGTCCAAAAATCGATTGTGCTAGGACAAAAGTCAACTGTGACCCAAATACAGTCAAACTTCAAGATTTTTTGTCAACATTCTCATTTTGAAGGATATTTCATCATTTGATCAAGGGTTGATCATGATTCATCAAGGATTGCTCAAAATTCATCAAGACTCAAAAGTTGCTAAATTAGGGTTTTGTAGGAAAAGTCAACTCAACTTTGACCAAGCATGACTTTCTTATACTTTATGAGAAATGACCCATCCAAAGCTCATTTTTAAGAGGATGCAATTTCCTACAATCCATCTTCACACCTGATCGGTGGAATTTATGAGTCTGTCGGGATACTAACTGCAAGTATACAGTTCAGTTGTTCTAGTTTTAAATGATTATCAAACCCACAGAGACTGAGGATCAATCGCATACGATCTAATGCTACAGTTTGTTTAACTAAGCGATGAATATTCGATTTTAGGGGGGAAATAATTTAATTAAAAATAATAGTAATAGTTATACCTGTATGTGATAGTCGGACTTCGGGAATTCGGTGAATCGCTTGGCCTATAAAGTATTTCGGTAAAAACTAATTGTTTAAAAACTTGAGACATACACTCTCGTGTTCATGAAATAAGTTATGCTTTAAACCTAGTGGATGCACTTTAAATTTAATAACACTTTTTGAAAACAATTTGAGTTTAATTAATTTATTAAAACACTCTCGTGTATTTAAAAATTAATGTTTCGTTACCACTATCTGGGTTGAACCCCAGCTCTCGCATGCAGGTTCTTGCCTTAATTAATTTCCCACTCTCGTGGCAAAATTGTGTTAATTAACCTCTCACTCTCGTGACAAGGTTAGTTAAATTAAGCATGGAAATTGGAAACCAGAAATTGTTTTATAAATAAATATTTTTGGCCAAGGTATCACTGAATTCTTTCGGTTCTTAAGAGTCACATACCGGTACGAATAATTTAGCCGGACATAATAGATTTAACAACAATGCAATTCAAAATATAATTCATAAAAATAATTGGCATAATACAAAAATGAATAAATATTAATTGCAATAAAAACCTGGAAATAACTTTGCTATGGTAGTCTTGAAATGTTACAATATCCCTTGCGGCTTGATTGAAGTAAATAAATTGTGTCAATTCTTGAATGAAGAATTAACACCTAAAAACTAAAGCTTGAAATAATGCTGGAAGTAGGAATTACAGTACGTGGAAAATGCTCTAAAACAAGGAAATAAAAATAATTGCAAAAGTAATAATTTTGTTCTGGGAGAATTCCTTCGACCCCCGCAACCTTGCACTATCACACATATATATATAGGAGAGAAAATAACAGTTGAAAGTATCTTGAGAAAAGGCTTGAGTGGAGGAAATATAGGGAGCATGGTTATTTAGTGGAGGGAAAATAGGAGAAAAAGTCTGCCCTTACGTTGCCCACGCCTCCACCAATTCACAACGTTCATCTTTACGCGCGTGACAGTCGTCACACGTGGGTGACGGTCGTAATGCGCTTAAATAGCGCATTACGCTCGTCAGTGATGTGTGACGAGCGTCATTTCAAGTTGAGGGTCGTTACGCCTGTCACGAGGGTGTGACGGTCGTCACTGCTCCAAAATCTCCAAACTTTGCAGATTTAGTTCTTTTTCTCTTTGTTTATTGTCTAGCCTCCTTCATGTAGTCCTTTTCCATTGGTTTGAGTTGACAATTGTTATACCTGCAAAAAGACAAATAAACTCGGAATAATCGGAAGTTAGACGACTTAATGTATTATAAAATTGGTAAAAGGCGTAGTAATTATATGATACGATTTCTCGTTATCAACACCCCAAGATCAAGAAATGCACTCACAAAAGTTACAAATTTGGACATTATAGGTCATTTTTGAAAGTCAACAAAAACACCTTTTTTTCCAAAGCTTATAACTTGAGCATGGAATATCAAAATGCGATGATACCAAAAGGGTTGGTTAGAGGACATCTCAAGCTTTCTAAAAAGTCCAAGAACACTTCCAAAAGTTCAAAATTGAAGAAGTTATGCATTGTTGAAGTTAGGCATTTTTGCAAAATTGCCAAAAGTCAACTATCCCCAAAACTTCAAATTTTGTCAAATGGGCCCATTCTTTTTCACTTGATTTGGTCTTGTCACACTACACACGTGTTCTAGCTTCAGCCTCATGACCATTCATCAATTTTATTATTTAATTTGATTTTTTAATGAATTATTTCATTTTAAATCAATTTAAATCATATAAAATCCAAACATTGATTATTTGATTTCCTTTTGGCTATTTCAGGACCTAATCCTCATCATCAATTGGATCAAATTCGTATCATGCATTATATGTACAAAATATTGGATTTTGGACAAATTTGGAAGCTTTTTCAATGGAGGATCAAATCATATCTCCAAACATCAATGCATAAGGATTCAGCCCAAGAAAGTTAACCTAATTCACTCCATGTTACATATAGAAGCTAGAGGCACACAAATCAGGGGTTAGAGGCTGCATAAACATCAAAACCAAACTTGAAAAAATGGCAAAAAAGTGTGAATCTGAAATCCTTCTTAGAGGCCAATTCAAAACCAAAACTCAACGCTATTCAATTGCTGGACATCCATTGAGTCAGAAGCAACCCTTAACAAGCTTTCATACACATTCAAAAGCGTTGTAAGTCCTTCGAAACATCACCCTGCATTTGAAATCGCAACCTCTCATTCTGGCATTTTCTTGACAAAACATTGACATATTCATGATCCTTGATTAATTTCTAAACTTTCTGCACTGTTTAATTGTATTTATATGACATGTAGTGCCATACCCGAATCTAGGGTTCTTGGTATTTGTTTTTGGGCGTTTTCTCTACAGGTGAAATCAAGGCCATTAATGGACATAGATGTGCTCAGGATGTCCAGACGAACATGTCCATGGTTTTGGTTTGTATTTTTATAGCCTAGAACTAATTTTAGGATGCAGCTATGGATTTAGCTGCGGATGTAAATCCGCAGGTAAATAACCAGGGCTGGGCGAGGAAGATGAAGATGTGGCTCTCCCTGGTTGGCCCATTCAAACACTTGGCACGCGTTTTTTTAATTTTCTGGAATATTATTGATGTTTCCCATATAATATTCATCGTCTATTATGAATAAATGAAACATAGTGATGCAGTGGCAAAGGCGTGTGTTCATTAGCTAACAGGACCTGGGTTCGAATCCCAGGTCCCCCACATATTTGTTATTATTTTCTTCCAGGTATTCCAGTGCAAGCTTCAACGCGTGGTTCACTATACACCCTCATGCAATCAGTGGACAAATGGCCTTCAGGCCAAATCTGAGGGTTCAAATGGGAGATCCACCATGGTGCCTAGTCAAAGTGCATACGTGGAATTAGAAAAGTCAATCAGCCTGGCTTGTATTGGGCCACTAAAATTGCTAACCTCACCTCCAATTTGGGCCCAAAACCCCTTGGTTATTTCTTTTATTTATTTATTTATTGTTATTATTTTTAATTAACCAATCAAACTTTTTCTTAATAAAATCAAAAACCAAAAAATATATTTTATTTATTAAAATTAAATTCAACACTTTATTTTTGTAAATAAACATTCATTCAATTAATTTAGTTTAATTAGGAAATAACTTCTAATATTTTTGCAATAATTAAAATTAATTTAGATAATTAGGTTTTACTAACATTGATTGATTTATTTTTATTTCTTTAAATACTCAAAAATCCAAAAATATCTTTTTTTTAATTAATTAATTAATTTATTTAATTGTTAACTTAATTTAATTTCTTCTAATCTAAAAATAACAAAAAAAAATCACTTTCTTTCATAAAAGGGTCAAAACGCTAAAAATGTGCCCGATTTAATTTCTCGCACGCGATCCATTTGATTTCAATATTGTATCTGTTTCCCAGAATGTAATAGTTTAATAGGACTTTAATTTATTTATCGCTTTATTTATTTTCCGCATTTTAAATTCAAGGGTTGCTTTTGGCGATGTAAATACCCGACGCCTTGTAATAGTTTAGTTTTAATTTCCGCAATTTAATTTCCGCAACTTATAAACTGTTAGATGTTTGATAATAGGAAATGCATGACAAGATCAAATGTTTAAACCTAAAATCAACATAGATCACCCATGACATGTACAAAAGACAAAATTAACCGAAATAACACACTCGCACATGCGCACTCTTAGGGTACACCTCACTTGGTTGCCTTCGAACGTGGTCATTGAGTATAGGAAGTTTTAGAGGTCGCCCTCTTGTCCAAAGATCATAGTTGCCTCGAAATGGTTGCCTCGGAAAAAATGATCTAAGACATTAGGGTTACAGCTAAGGCGTCCTAACATTGCTGTAGTGACCACACGTCCCTTAATCGAATTGACCCTTAAAACTCCAACGACGGTGCTACCTACTCATCAATAGTGGGATAGCATTGTCTAAAGGACATTAGTACATATTGATTCCTTTTTCGAGTAGGTAGATGGTTCTTAAGTACTTGCTCTTTCCAAAAATAAAACTTTTCGCACTTACACCCTTTCAAACAAAAACTTCTTTCAAACCCACAAACACAAAGAAAAGCAATTTTTGAAAACACTTTGAGCAAGTACCTAAGAGCCCGTGGATAACCACAGATAGAAAGGGTGCTAACACCTTCCCTTTCTATAATCTACCCCCCGGACCCGAGAAACATCTCGAAAAAGGAATTTTCCTGTGTTTTTTTTCCTTTCCTTGTTGGATAAAATAAAAGACAGTGGCGACTCTTGCTTACTGCGACATTTTGCGAAAACAAACGCAAAACACGAACCAGCATTCCAAAACAGTCAGTTCTCTCCCACCGTATCACATACATCTTCGAGAAGCCCGCTCTCTCCGGTAGAATAGCAAGATGGCAGATGATCCTGACTGAATATGATATTCAATACACAACCCAGAAAGCAATTAAGGGAAGTGTGTTAGCTGATCATTTGGCTCATCAGGCTGTGGAAAAATACCAATCCATGAATTTTGAGTTTCCGGACGAGAACATCATGTTAGTAACTGATTGTGAAGAACCTGGATCGGATGAAGGACATGAGAAAGGATCCCGATGGACTATGGTTTTTGATGGAGCTTCCAACAAACTTGGCAATGGTATTGGTGCTGTAATCATATCTCTCGAGGACTGTCATACTCCTTTCACTGCCAGACTATGTTTCAATTGTACCAATAATATGGCTGAGTATGAAGCATGCATTATGGGTCTCAAAGCTGCTATTGACTTGAGGATCAAGTTCTTGATTGTTTTCGGAGATTCGGCCTTGGTAATAATTCAAATCAAAGGAGAGTGGGACACGAAGCACCCTAATCTCATCCCTTACATAGAACATATGTTGACACTGATTCCATACTTTGAAGAAGTCACCTTTGAGCATTTTCCACGAGAAGAGAATTAGTTAGCGGACGCGCTAGCTACTATGTCATCCATGTTCAAGGACATATGGGACAACGAAGCTCCTCAGATCACCATTGAGAGATTAGATGAACCAACTTACTCCTATGAGATCGATACTGAAATGCTAACAGACAAACCTTGGTTCCACGAAGTGAAAAGGTATCTCGAGGCTCAAGAATATCCTGAGGGGGCATCTGTCAATGATAAGAAGTTTCTGAGAAGGTTCTCTGCAAAGTTCTTCCTCAATAATGGAATCCTCTACAAATGCAACCACGACTCTACTTTACTTTGGTGTGTAGACAAGAGAGAATCAAAGAGGATTATGGCAGATTTACATGAAGGTACCTTTTTGGCACCCATTCTAGTGGACACAACATGGCTAAAAAGATCCTACAGGCAGGATACTACTGGTCCACTATGGAAGCAGACTGTTACCAGCATTCACAAACTTGTCACAAATGCCAGGTTTATGCTGACAAAGTACATGTGCCTCTGGTTCCCCTGAATGTCTTAATTTCTCCTTGTCCCTTTGCAATGTGGGGCATTGACATGATTGGATAAATCATACCTATCGCTTCAAACAGGCATTGCTTTATCCTAGTCGCCATTGATTACTTCACGAAGTGGGTTGAGGCGGCCTCATTTGCTTCTGTTACCAAGAATGTTATGGCGCGGTTCATCAAGCATAACCTTATCTGTCGGTATGGTATCCCCAAAAGAATCATTACAGATAATGGTACAAATCTTAACAACACTATGATCATCGAACTCTGTAAGCAATTCAAGATCCAGCATCATAACTCTTCTCCTTACCGGCCGAAGATGAATGGAGTTATGGAAGCTGCTAATAAGAGTATTAAGAAGATTATCTAGAAGATGACACTGACATATAAAGACTGACATGAGATGTTACCATTTTCTCTTCATGGTTACCACATCTCAGCACGTACGTCAACAGGAGCAACACCTTTCTCTCTGGTGTATGGTATGGAGGTTGTCCTACCTATTAAAGTCCATATCCCTTCTTTGAGAATCATGAAGGATGCATGCTTGAACGAAGATGAATGGATCCAGACCCTACTTGACCAACTGAACCTGATTAATGAAAAAAGGTTAGCGACTATTTTTCATGGTCAGATGTACCAGAAGCATATGATCAAGGCTGTTAACAAGAAGGTCAGACGTCAGGTATATCAAGTTGGTGATCTGGTAATCAAGCACATCATTTCTCCGTAAGGTGATCCCAGGGTAAAATGGACTCCCACATACGAAGGGACAATTGTGATCAAGAACATATTTTCTAGTGGAGCCATGATCTTAACCACTATGGACGGTGACGACCTGCCTCACCCTGTGAACACGGACATAGTTAAAAGATATTACGCATGAATAAAGACCCGCTAGGTTGACTGGCCTAGGAAAAAATAAGGGCATCCCGGCGAACAAAAAGGGTTCGGGCAAAAATTAGGGATAAATACAAACAAAAAATCTGTACACCCGGCAAGTGGAAAACCTGAAAAGGCGGCTTGGCAAAAAAGGGTATCCCGGTGGACTGAAAACCCGAAAGGGCGGTCCAGGAAAAATTTAGGGATTTAAAAGCGCATAACTATGTCCCGTTGGATCGCCTTGCAAACAGACTTCAGTATCAACTATCGAGCTCAAACGGTACTAATCAATCCAGTCAACTTCGGACAAGTAACAAAGTGATGAGATGCTCAAGGACATAAGGGCAATAGCATAATTGAAACTCAATCGGATTATTACACATAATTGTTTTCTCTTTGTATACTATTTTGTATAGTCTTCATTTTCACGACGACATTCTCCTACTAGAATGTCAGTCTCTTTGTACAAAAAAATGCCTATTATAGGCAAACTTCAAAATCAATAAAAATCATTTCTTTGAAAGTAAAAAACTTTTTGTTTTTATTTTTTCTGTTTTGTTTTGCAAAAAAAAAAAACGTCCAATGATTATTTTTTGACATATGCATTTGAATATGGTTATTGTTTACAAATACTTACATAGAAAACAGAAAGACAGTTGCTAATGACTTTAAGAAACGGGACAAAGTCCAAAAAGCTATTTGTAGTCCCCGCAGTTATGTTCTCCAGCAGGTACAAAGGCAGAGTCATCCTACTGCAAAGTCACCTCTACATCTTCAGTATACGTCCTAATGATGTCTATGTCCCCCGGTAGTGTTTATTTTCCTAGTTGCGAAAGTTCAACCCCTAATGGAGTTTATTTCTCTACATTGGTAAGATTTTCCAACAGAGCATCTTCTCCCCAGCGAAGCATTCTCAAGCAGAAGTCAAAGATCCCCGGCAGAGTATCCTCAAACGGAAAGAGGAAATCCCCGATAAATCATCTCCATTCATCATCCCCAACGGAAATAAAAGAATAACTTTCCTCATCTACCAAACAGCAGTTCGAGAGTCAACTTCCCATTACTCTCCAACAAGCAGTCAGAGATTTATTTTCCCAGACTAGGAAATGTCGCAATAGCATTCCATGTTCATACATCATGGCATGCGCATATATATTGCATACAACACAATCTCATTTATTTTGAGAACATCATTACACGATGCATTTCATACCGCATGACATTGCATACGACTAACTCTTTATCTTTTCAGGTAAGATCAATCAACAAACACCATTAACTACTTATATGGCTTGACAGTCTTCTCAAAGGCTACATCTGACGAAGGGCTATTTCAGCATTTTCCTCAGAAAAATCATTCTCAAGACCTCTACTGGTTCAATTTAAATCGACTAATGATTTATTCTGATTCTTTTCCGGTAGATACTTTCTCTGGTTCAGACAAATCGACCCTAAGATTTTTATGATTCTTATCCAGTTGAAGATAACTCAAGACCTCTACTGGTTCAGTTTAAATTGACCAATTATTTATTCTGATTCTTTTCTGTTAGATACTTTCTCTGGTTCATTCAAATCGACCCTAAGATTTTTCCGATTCTTATCCAGTTGAATATAACTCAAGACCTCCACTGGTTCAGTTTAAATTGACCAATGATTTATTCTTATTCTTTTCTGGTAGATACTTTCTCTGGTTCAGTTAAATCGACCCTAACATTTTTCTGATTCTTATCCAGTTGAAGATAACTCAAGACCTCTACTGGTTCAGTTTAAATCGACCAATAATTTATTTTGATTCTTTTCCGGTAGATACTTTCTCTGGTTCAGTCAAATCGACCCTAATATTTTTCTGATTCTTATCTAGTTGAAGATAACTCAAGACCTCCACTGGTTCAATTTAAATCGACCAATGACTTATTCTGATTCTTCTCCGATAGATACTTTCTCTGGTTCAGCCAAATCGACCCTAAGATTTTTCTGATTCTTATACAGTTGAAGATAATTCAATACCTCTGCTGGTTCAGTTGAATCGACCCTAAGATTTTTATGATTCTTTATCTAGTTAAAGTTAATTCAAGATCTTTCTCTGGTTCAGTCAAATCGACCTAAGATTTTTCTGATTCTTCATCCAATTAAAGATAATTCAAGACCTTTTTTCTGGTTCAGTTAAATCGACCCTAAGATTTTTCTGATTCTTCATCCAGTTAAAGATGATTCAAGACCTTTTTCTGGTTCAGTTAAATCGACCCTAAGATTTTCTGATTCTTATCTAGTTAAGGATGTTGTAAAGCCTGGGCCCAGCCAGATAACAACTTAATTTCTTCAAATCACTAAAGCATGGATACGACCAGATAACAATTCAATGTCGACAATTACTACGAAGCCTGGAACTGACCAGATAGCAGTTAATTTCATATTCCCCAATAAGTCGCTGTGAAGCCTGGAATGCAACCAGATAGCAGTCAGTCTTATTGTCCTCAGCCAGACGTCGTGAAGCCTGTTCCCAACCAGATAACAACTCGCTTTCGTCTCACCAATCAAGAGATAACTCCCAGTAGAGTAACAGACAACCGAATCTCCTAGACTCTATTCCCCCAAAACATTCCCCAGCGGACTCCTCCTCAGACAACAGGAACAAGAATCACCACAAAGAAACTTCTTATGAAGTCAGCATCTACTTTGGATGGCATCTCTAAGCCCATCTCCGACAGTCTTCCGTTATCTTTTACAAATGGAATTTGTAAGCCCATTCCTTACATAATCAATCATCAATGTTATTTCAGCGAGCGCAAATTTCCGGGCACTCTAGTGTTCAATCATCTTCCACCTTCAGATCATGAAAGGCAGACAAGCCAATCTAAATCCTCAGGTTTAAGAAGATTGAACAGGGGCAGCTGTTGTACCCCAAAATTTTCCCTCTCATATTTTCCTAAGATTTTTCCCTTACATGGTGGTTACAAACAGTTATTTAAAGAAAGAGGAAATTTTTGAATCTTAGCAAAGTGCCTTTCGATTGGCAGCTCAACAATGTCCTTCGATTGACAGTTAAACAGTGCCCTTCGATTAGCATAACAGTAAGTTTCGTCTGAGCTTTTAAAATTCTTAGATACAAGCTTGACTCACTAGTCTTCGATTGGGCATTTAACACCCTTCGGTCAAGCTTTGGTCTGCAAGTCTTCGATTGAGCTTTGAAATGGCTCCCTTCGATTCAGAAAGAGGGGGAGCTTCTTTAGGCTTCCTTCGTTTGAAGCACCTTTGGATTCTCTCGTTTGGAGCATCTCTGGGCCTCTTTTGTTTGAAGCGCCTTTGGTTTCTTCCACACATGCCCCATTTGGACAAATGGTCTACATGCATGCCTGCACAAGGAAGGAATTTTATTCATGCCTACAAGGCAAACACCTGCTACATGCCTGCCTGCACAAGGTAGGAACTTCCCTCATGCTAAGTTTTGACAGCCCAATTTCTACACTATGGCATTCCAAAAGTCCATTTGAAGGATGCATATTGTTGGCCATTCGAAGAAGCTGAATCAGAGTCATTCAAAGAAGCATGCAAGAGGTCCAATCGAAGGGCAAGGATTGAAGGTATTTGAAGAGGGCCAAAGCATGCATAGAGAGTCCATTAAAAATGGCCATGTGAAGGACCATATAAAGACCCAGTCGAAAGAGGCAACTTGATCCCAGTCGAAGGCTACACAAAAAGGCTCATTCGAAGGGTGCATGGGAGGTCCAATCGAAGGATAGAGACTGGGGGTATTCGAAAGCCAAAATTGTCCATATTTATTCAAATTTCAAAAGAGGAAAAGTTCCCATTTTTGGCCACAGTTATAAAACTTCATTCACGGCCTTGAAAATGTTTGTTTATGGCAGTTAAAGTTTTGTCTTCTTGTCCCCTCCCTCCTACTCTATATAAGCAGCATGCTTGCAAGCCAAAAAAGGGATACACATTGGAGATACGCTGCCCACAAACCCACCAAAATTTATCAAAATTTTCATCAGTGATCCAAGTCAAGACAACCCTTAAATAAAGGTACCCACGCCCAGAAGTGCTAAATCGAAGGTACCCACATCCAGAAAGTGTCAAATCGAAGGTTCCAACTATTGGTAAGAGAGGGTAAAAGATCAAACTTTGTATTTGCAGAATATATCCACACTTATTGTTTCATTCTATTTGTTATTCAAGACTAAAGACCTGGGTTCGATCCCAGGCCTGCCTTTGTTCTGCTTCTAACACTTGTTGCAGATCCAGCATAAATAAGGCCAACGCGCACATAATTGAAATACCTGGGTTTGGCACTCAAGTCATGTCTTTCGTTTTTGCTAAAATCTTTGTAGATGTAGCATCCTCACAAGTGATCCATCAAGCAGTTTCCAGCAACGCCCTCTAGCTACATCTTACCATTGGATCGAAGGGTCACACCTTTCATAGAATTGAAAGGCAACCTCTCCCTGGATCGAAGGATCCCCTCACTCCTTCATATCATATTTTTTGTTCCTTTTTGTATTTTTTCTATTGATCTTTTTATTATTATTTAGATTAATTTTAAATAAGAAATCACAAAAAAAAACATATTAGGATAGTTTTTATTAATCAAATTAATTTGTAAATAAATTAATTACGTATTTTAACCCTTTCCTTAAATTTAAAATTAAATAGACTTTAGATAATCTCAATTTAATTATTTTTCTTAAAATAAAAACAACCAAAAAGATTTTCATTTCTTGGGATATTTTTAGACATTTAGTTTCAATTTCACGCGCGTTTATTTAATTTCGTATTTTTATTACTAATGTACCGACTCACTGGATGTAATAGATTAAAACTAGGACATTTACTGCTTTATCCCCTCTCATTTTTGTATAATGTAAATCCCCTTCCTAAAGCATTATAATAGTGTAAATTTAAATTCCTGCATTTTAATATTCTGCAATATATATTAATTGCTAGTAATTAGGGGTGTATGATAAGACTAATGTGATCGGTGGATCTGGAACTGACTGTTTAACACTGGTTCGCGAAATGTCGCGGAAGCAAGAGTCGCCACCGTCTTTTATTTTCTCCAACATGGACAGGACAAAAGCACAGCAAAATTCCTTATGAGATAGTTTCTCGGTTCGGGAGGTAGATTTATAGAAAGGGAAGGTGTTAGCACCCTTTCTATCCATGGTTATCCATGGGCTCTTAGATACTTGCTCATTCGTGTTTTCAAAATGTTTGTTTGCTTTTCAAGTGTGAGTGGGTTTGAAAAAGTTTCGTTTAAAGATTTCAGATCGACTCTTGTATCAGTCCTCAAGAGTGTTTGAAAAATTGTTTTGAAAACTTTTTGAAAAGTGTCGGTGTGAAAAGAGTTTTTGTTTGTTTTTTTGAAAAGAGCAAGTATCTATGAGTCATCCACCTACCCTAAGGAATTAGGCTGTGTAAATATCCTTAAGGTAGTGTCATCCCACCATTGAGAGGTAGGTAGCACCACCGTTGGAGGTGTTCGGGTCAATTCGATTGTTAGGGACAGTGTGGTCACCAGAGCAACAGTAGGACACCTTAGAAGCTACCCTTATGCCATTGATCCTTTTTAATTCCGAGGCAACCGTTTCGAGGCAACTGGATCATGTCATGGACATAAGGACTTACTAAAACGTCCTATACTCGACGACCACGTTTCGAGGGCAAGGCAACAGTGAGGCGTACCCTAAGAGTGGTGTGTGAATTTGTGTGTTGTTTTCATGTTAATATTTGTCTTTGATCATTGCATCGTGAGCTATGCATGTTTTTTAATTTAGGCCATACATTCTTTCATGCAAAGTTTAGCAGTTTTAAGAGTGCCGAAATTTAAATGCGGAAAGTAAAATCCTACGCTATTACAAGACGCGGGTCTATACATTGCCAAATTACAAAGACCCGTTTTTGATAAAGATGCGGAAAGTAAAGACGGAAAGATAAACCTAATGACTATTACATCTGAGAAACAGTTACATAATGATCGAAAGAAATAATGTGTGAAAAGAATTAAAATTAGGACGTCCGAGGGTTTTGACCCTTTGCATGAAATTAAATTAACTTAAAGTCCAATTAATTATTTAATTAAAGAAAAGAAAGTGTTTTAGTGTTTTTTTTGTATTTATGAAAAATAAAGAACAAGAATTAAAAGGAAACCCTAAATCTAGATTATTTTAATTATTAATAAAAATATTAAAGTTAACCTAATTTACTAGTTAATTAATTTATTTACATGTTTATTTACAAAATTAATGATAATTAATAATAATGATAAATAATGATGATTAATAATTTATTTAAGAAAAAGATGAAAATATCAAAAAAAAAACCTAATTCTAGATACTTTTTACTTATTAAGAAAAAGATTAAAGTTTAAAAACCTAAATTAAACTAAGTTAATTGTTAGAGTTTATTTACAAAAAATAGGTTAGTGATGAAATTAATAATAATTAAATATATTTGTATTTTTGATTTTTCTGTTTTTATTATAGAAAATTATTTTATGGTGAAAAAAAAACAATTAAAACAATTAAAAAAGAATTAGAAAAAAAAATAAAATTAAAAAGGATGCAAACCAAGGGGGTTTTCAGGCCCAAGGGGAGGTTTTTTTGAAGTATTCTGGCCCATTAGACAAAAAGCCTTGTTTGACTTTCTGGCATCACGTACGTGTTCATTGACTCCTGAGTACCGTGGTCTGCATTCTTTGGCTATTGGATTGGGTTTCATGGCCATTTGTGTTCTGGCTGTTGGTCATTTGTGTTCTGGCCTCAACGTTCCTTAATCTTCTCAGGATGTCTGTCTCGCCATGTATTAGTGTCATGCATAAGTTGTTCTTTGGCCATTTGGCTTTTGACTTTTGGCCATTTGTGTTCTGGCCTCAACGTTCCTTAATGAACCTGCATGGGATCCTGTCTAAATCTGCAGTGTTGAATCTCATGAACACATTAAATAAAATCATAAAATGCAAATAAAGCCAATATATGAAGAAATTTAATGTTTAGGCACAATATGGCATGTATGAATGATTATACCCTTTTGATCATGGAGATCAAATCAATCTTACCCTTACTGGAAAATTAGTGACCTGAATGCTTTTATGCCCTTTGGATCATGGAGATCAAGCCAGCCTTATCCTTACTGAAGAAGTAGTGAGGTGTTAGTTTGTAACTGTGATGACTTGTTTGTAGTGAGAGAGGGATTTGTAATAAGGATTTCAAGGTTTTAGGGTTCTTGAAAGAATTTGATATTCTAACAGTGTTGTGGCAAGGTTTTTTCTCTCTCTTTTTCTCCTCCCCCGGTTTGTGTGAAAAGAATGTGATTACATAATGGAAATTAGGGTAAAGAAAATGGGCTTTGAATGTGCAATTGGGCCTCCAATGTTCACTTAAGTTCGTCACTTTCCAGGCTAAATCGCAGGGACTTAAGTGCATTTTTTGAAGTTGAAATGTGAAAACAAAATGTATCCGACATCAATAACTAACTCCTTTCCGAAAATCGGCTCAATCGGATAAACGGTGAATTAGTTATGAATTTTTGAAGTTTCAGCTCAGACAAACTTATTTTGGGCTCTAGTGTCGACTCTGACACATTCTTCAATAAAAAACTGGTATTGATCGGAGCATAATCCGGTCTCGACTTTTGAAGCAAAGTTGTAGATCTATGAGTCAGGGACCTTGTGTAAAAATATGAGCCCAATCCGATAAAAATTGATCGAGTTATGAATTTTCGAAGTTTCGGCCCAAATGAAATAGTATTCAGCATTCAGGATTTTCAGCGTGTCACGCACTCTGAGCAAAAAACGAAGCCCTTTTGAATACCGTTTGAACTCAATACCTTCTATGAAAATGTAGTCAACTCAATTTTTGAAATTTTGGCGCCGGAACCAGCTCGATACGATGAAAATCGACCAAGTTATGATTTTCTGAACATGACGCAAATAAACTTCTGTCACAAATTTTCTGTATGAAAATACTTGATAAATCCACATTTTTGAAGACCTTCTGATCGAAATTGACTTTCAGCCGTGAGAGATGAAAACGTAGATAATGTCAAGACGGAATTTTGGCCACCGGAACGGGTTCAAAACGAGTCGCGATCTTCAAGTTATGAATTTTTTAGCGCGTAAAAACTGCACTTTCAGCACACTTTTTCACCATATTTCTTCAAGAAAACTCGCACATTCGGATACCTTCTTTAAAGAATTGACTCTTGAGCCGAACCTGAATTTGAGAATACGTTATCAGAGATATCTTGGTGAAAGAACACCTGAATATGACGCGCCGGGTTGGACTTGTGAATTTTTCTTGAAATGTTTTGAGAAATATGGGAGGGCAAATTTTGGGGTACAACAGTTGCCCCTGTTCAATCTTCTTAAACCTGAGGATGTAGATTGGCTTGCGTGCCTTTCGTGATCCGAAGGTGGAAGATGATTGAACACTAGAGTGCCCAGAAATTTGCACTCGCATAGTAGAGTATCAGCAACGTGATGGCGGGAATGGGTTTACAGATGCCATTTGGAGAGATGACGGATAGGAGGATGGGCTTATAAATGCCATTTGGAGTTATGACAGAGCCTTGTCGGGAATGGGCTTATAGATGCCATTTGGAGACTGTTGGTATGTGGATGGGCTTATAGATGCCATCTAGGTGTCGATCGCGTAAGAGATTCCTTAGCGAGAACTTGCGTACCTGAGAAAAGAAAATAATTACCTGGCCTGTTACAGGAGTTGATCTTCAAACTCTTTGTGTAGATGTGCCCTGGCTGGATACAGGAATCGAATCTTTAAACTCTTCAGACGTACCCTGGCAAGATACATGAATCGAGTCCGGAGAATATAGTCATCAACAGATACACCCTGGCAAGATACAGGAATCAGATCTTCGAACTCTTCAGACGTGCCCTGGCAAGATACAGGAATCGAGTCTGGAATTAGTCGTCAACAGATACACCCTGGCGAGATACAGGAATCGGATCTTCGAACTCTTCAGACGTGCCCTGGAAAGATACAGGAATCGAGTCTGGAATTAGTCGTCAACAGATATCCCCTGGCGAGATACAGGAATCGGATCTTCGAACTCTTCAGACGTGCCCTGACAAGATACAGGAATCGAGTCTGGTAATGTTAGTCGTCAACAGATACACCCTGGAAAGATACAGGAATCAGATCCTCAAACTCTTCAGACGTGCCCTGGCAAGATACAGGAATCGAGTCTGGTAATGTTAGTCGTCAACAGATACACCCTGGCAAGATACAGGAATCGGATCCTCAAACTCTTCAGACGTGCCCTGTCAAGATACAGGAATCGAGTCTGGTAATGTTAGTCGTCAACAGATACACCCTGGCAAGATACAGGAATTGGATCTTCAAACTCTTCAGACGTGCCCTGGCCGGATACAGGAATCGAGTCTGGAATTAGTCGTCAACAGATACACCCTGGCGAGATACAGGAATCAGATCTTCGAACTCTTCAGACGTGCCCTGGCAAGATACAGGAATCGAGTCTGGTAATGTTAGTCGTCAACAGATACACCCTGGAAAGATACAGGAATCGGATCCTCAAACTCTTCCGACGTGCCCTGGCAAGATACAGGAATCGAGTCTGGTAATGTTAGTCGTCAACAGATACACCCTGGCAAGATACAGGAATCGGATCTTCGAACTCTTCAGACGTGCCCTAGCAAGATACAGGAATCGAGTCTGGTATATAGTCGTCAACAGATACACCCTGGCAAGATACAAGAATCAGATCTTTAGTTGCGACCGTTGATAGTAATTATCTTTGTATTGGCCTTTGTCCTGAAAAGACAAAACGTTAGTTGTATGAAATGTCATGATGTATTACATGCGTGATGTTCTCAGAATGAATGAGATTGTATGTTCATGATGCGTATGTGCATGCTATAATGTATGAAGATGCGATGTTTATGAATGTATGTTTTTGTCTAGGAAAGTAAATCCTTGACGGGTGCCGGGAAGTTGAATCCGGGGCTTGATGTTGGAAAAGGAGAATCTTGTTTCCGCTGAGGATGATGGTTGCAAGAATACCGGTAGGAGAAGATGACTCCGTTGGGGAATAAACTTGGCGAATAGATTACTCTGCGGGGAGATGCTCTGTGGGGAGAGAGATGTACTTTGCTGAGATGATGATAACTCCGCTGGGGATACCATTGATAGGTTATGTTGAAGGAATTGATGAACTCTGCTGGGGAATAGGGAGACTTTGTCGGGGACGTCTTTCCGTGGCAGTTGGCTGAGGATAACCCAGTTATATCCTGGTGGGGAAATAACCTTTGAATAAAGCCGGGGGACGCGTTCGTGTTCTGCAGGGGAGAAGCTTCCAGAATCTACTGGGGATAAGCTTCCTGCTGGGGGGATGGATTCCACCTTCCTGGGGAAACTCTTGGGCTGGACTCTCCTGGGGAGATTTTTGAACTGTACGGGGGAAGTGGCTCCACTGAATGTCTGGTATACCGCCGGGGAACAATCTTAGATCAAGACTGCCGGGGATACTTGTTAAGAATGTTTGTGTACTCCGCTGAGGAATGTTGAGATCTGCTGGGTATACCCAATTTCCATAAGGGTGACTGAGTAGGCTAATTCTGCTTGGGGAGAGTATCGATGACTTGCTGGAGATGCGGTGCCTTGTTGGGGAAGAGTATTGTTGAACTTTATCTCGCTCTGTGGGGAATTAAGGTATCTTGGTTACATCCTTCAGCCAGACTTACCTTGGTACCTTGATGGCAGAGCAACTAGATGGCTTAGACGACTCATTATTGCCCCAGTTTCTGTGGGAGAAGAAAGCCTATGAGATGCTTGATGACTGCCGGTTGACAAATCTTCTTCTGGTAGGCAAGTGACGAGATGTCGGGACATAGTCGTACGCTTTGATCCCTAACTTTTGCCTAGACCGCCCTTTCGGGTTTTCAGTCCACCGGGATACCCATTTTTGCCCAAGCCGCCTGTGATCGGTGGATCTGGAACTGACTGTTTAACGCTGGTTCGCGAAATGTCGCGGAAGCAAGAGTCGCCACCGTCTTTTATTTTCTCCAAATGGAAAGGACAAAAGCACAGAAAAATTCCTTATAGAGATTGCTCTCGGTTCGGGAGGTAGATTATAGAAAGGGAAGGTGTTAGCACCCTTTCTATCCATGGTTATCCATGGGCTCTTAGATACTTGCTCATTTGTGTTTTCAAAAATGGTTTGTTTGCTTTTCAATGTGGGTTCTTAAAAAGTTTCTTTGAAAAATTTCAGTTCGACTCGTACGTCAGAGTGTTTGAAAAATTTGCTTTGAAAGCTTTTGAAAATGTGTTGGTGTGAAAAGATTTTTGTTTGTTTTTGAAGAGAGCAAGTATCTACGAGAACCTACCTACCCTAAGGAATTCGTCTGTGTAAATGTCCTTTAAAGTAGTGCCATCCCACCATTGAGAGGTAGGTAGCACCACCTTTGGAGGTGTTCGGGTCAATTCGAGTTTTAGGGACGTGGTGATCACCAGAGCAATGGGAAGACACCTTAGAAGCTACCCTCATGCCAGGTTCCCGGATCATGAGGACTTACTAAGACATCCTCTACTCGACGATCACCTTTCGAAAGGCAACAGTGAGGCGTACCCTAGGGGTGGTGTGTGCGAATTGTGTGTCATGTTTCAGTTATTTGTCTTGTCATATTTGTTTGTGATCTACGCTTGATTTTAATTAGGGCATTCATTCTTGCATGCGTATTTGTTAACAGTTATAAAGTTTGCGGGAAAATAAATCTAAACTATTACAAATGGCGCGGGTCCACATCGCCAAAATTAAACCGGACCCGATTTGACGGAAAATAAATAAAGCAATAAAAGTGCGAGAAATAAAATTGTTACAAGGCTTTGGGACATGTACATAATTATAATAAGCGACAAAGTAAATGCGCGAAATAAAATAATCAAAACAATGGGCGTTGGACCCTTTTGCAAAAAATTGAATTAATAAGGAATTAAGATAAAAAATGAAAATTAAATGTTTTTTGGTATTTTGTGTTTTTTAAGATTTAAAAGAAAAGAATTTATTGAAATTAAAACGCTAAACCCTAATTCTAGTGTTTTTTAAGTTTATTGTAAAAATATTAAGTCTTAACCTAATTTAAATCTAAGTTAATTTACATGCAAAAATTTAATTTATAAAAATAAATAAATAATAATATTATGATAAAAAGGGAAATTAAAAGGAATACAATTAACAATTAAACCTAATTCTATTTATTTTTGGATTTTTATTATGAAAAGAATTAAACTTGCAAAACCCTAATTATACTAAATAATCACATATTGATTTATTTATAAAAATAATTAAATAAAATAATTTATTATATTTTTATCTTTTTCTGATTTTTTGATGTTTTTCATATTGCAAAAATATTGAATTAAATTAAAACAAAAAAACAAATAAAAATAATAATTAAAAGAGATGAGAAAAAAAATAAAAATATTTGCAAACCAGGGTGGGGTGTAGTCCCAATTTGTGAGGTGTTGATCCAAGAATATTGGCCCATTAAGCCTGAGGTTTGTTGACCTTTTCAGTTCGTGTGTGATGCGTTGACTGGCGCTTATTGTGTTCTTCAATCTGTAACCCTTGATCTGGATGCTTTGGACGCGTGGATGGTGATTTCTGGGCGTGCATGAAGATCTTGCAATGGAAGTGCTGCATAGGAATTAGTATTGAAAAATAGTATGAGATTTACACAGACCTGGGACTCGAACCCAGGTCTTGGACAATGCAAAGGAATACACCTGCCACTGAAGCACTTGAGTTACTTTTAACATATAATGGTTAATGAATATAATAAAAAGAAAAGAGAGTTAGTGGCCTTCAACGCGCGAAGATTCAAACTGGCCTATCACGTATTGACACAATGTTGTCTTCTCCGTTCTCTTTTTTATTTTCTGAAACATAAAAACAAACAGCAACGGTTTTAACCCATTGCCATAGAGGCCATATCAAAAAATAGCGAATAGGATTCTATTGGTCATAAATTCATCGCGAGTACACCATTCTAATCGTCCAGACGCGTTGAACTTAGTGGTCTTAATCCCAGCCTCTAATTTTTCTTGATTGCAAAAACCCCAATTTTAAAACCTGCAAACCCTAATATCCAAACATGGTATATTCGCATATGTGGCACAAAAACACAATTGAATACGTTGGTTAGCTTAGAAACATCATTTTGAGCATGAATCAATAAAGAAAAATGCAAAAAGATGCTTGAATTATGCTATACGATTTCAAGAATTTCGTGACTCAGTTTGAACATAACCTACCAATTCTTGGAGCTTTGCTTGTTGTTTATGATTGGCACACGTTCAGGAATGCCTAAGGAAGCTATTGGAAAAGGAATGGAGGCTTGAATCCACCTATAACCTTGAAATCAGTTTTGTGTTTTATGGAAAAAATTCAAGTTTGTGTATGGCTTCTGAGCGCAGCTTCTCGTCCAATAGCATTAGGTTTTGATTCCTGATCATATAGTGAAGCTTTTAGGTCAAGAAAATTGCATAAAATCCATTGCCATAATGATTTTGGATAATTGATTTTCTAAGGATTTTTTGAATCTTTTTCATGTGCAATTTTGTTCAATCATGCCAAATCAAACCAAATCTTGCCTAATTAGGATGTGCACGTGATATTGAGAATAGAATGTGCATAAAAAGATTTTTTAGGTCAAGTTTATATTTTCTACATATTTAAATAATTTAAATGAATTAATATTAATATAAATTCAAATAAATAATTAAAAAATGAGAAAATACTTCCCCTTGGGCTTAATGGTCGTGCATAGGCTTGGCATGAAGAAACTTGGAAGAAAAATGGGCCCATTAGCATTTTTGGATCATTTGCATCAATGTTGACTTTTCAAAATTCCCAAAAATTTCCCAACTTCCACAAGGCATAACTTGCTCAATTTTTAAGCTTTTCACATGTTCTTGGACATTTTGGAAAGGTCTTTGAGTCCTCTAACCAATACCTTTGGTCCCATGTCATTTTGATTTACCAATCTCAATTTATGGCCTTTGACTTAAAGTCCCTTTTTGTTGACTTTTGAAAATGACCTATAATGTTGAAATTGATAACTTTTTGTGAGAGCATTTCTTGGACTTGGAATATGAAGATGAGTTGTAGGAAATGTCTTTCTCTTAAAAATGAGCTTTGGATGGAAATTTTCTGATAATCCATGTGAAAGTTATGCCTTGGTCAATTTCAGTTGACTTTTTCAGCTGTCCAAATATAGCAACTTTTGCATCTTGATGATTTTCTGAGTCAAATTTTGAGAATCATGATCAAGCATTGATCAAATGATGTTTGTGGCTTCAAAATGATATGTTGACCAAAAATTTGAACTTTTGACTGTCAAATGACCATTTTGCCCCTACAGTTGACTGTAGTGCAATTTAGGGTTTTGACTGTGCAACTTTGAGCTGAATGCCTTGAAACTTGATATGAGGACACTTGACCATCTTTGTAGGCATGTGAGACTTGATTTGGCCTTTGGAAACTTCCTTTCTTTGATCAGAACACAAACCCTAGTTTTGACTGTGTAGGAGACAGTTGAACTGCATAACCCTTGGGGAATTTTGTGACCTGTCTTGGCAATTTCTTGAAGAATATGGGAGGGAAAATTTTGGGGTACAACAGTTGCCCCTGTTCAATCTTCTTAGACCTGAGGATGCAGATTGGCTGACGTGCCTTTCGTAATCCGAGGGTAGAAGATGATTGGACACTAGAGTGCCCAGAAATTTGCGCTCACATAGTGGCAGTGTGATGGGAATGGGCTTATAGATGCCATTTGGAGATTGCTGGATAGGATGATGGGCTTATAGATGCCATCTGGATGTTGATTGCGGGGGAGATTCCTTAGCGAGAACCTGTATACCTGCAAAAGAAAAAAATGAGTACCTGACACGTTGCAGGAGCTGATTTTAGATGCTTGGTATAGATATGTCCTGACTGGTCACAGGAGCTGAATCTGGAGCTTCAAACGCTGATGGATGAACCAGATATGGTTACTGCCTTAGCATGAATGGTAAAGGAACCTTGGGCGACTTTAACTTCAACAACGCTCGTTGAGAAAAATCTTGGCGGGAACTACCATCTTTGCAATATCAGGAAGAGAACCATAGAAAATTTAATCTGAAAGGGAATCACCTCACTCGTCGTCGGAGAGGGAATTACAGGAAAAGGGATTGTTATCTCACACACCGTCAGAGAGAAAACATAAGAGACTATTACCTCACACTCATCGTCGGAGAGGGAAACATCTGAAAAAGGGATTACTACCTCACACGCCGTCGGAGAGGGAACCATAGGAGACTATCACCTCACACTCATCGTCGGAGAGGGAAACATCTGAAGAAGGAATTACCACCTCACGCTCACTGTCGGAGAGGGGACCATAGGAGACTATCACCTCACACTCATCGTCAGAGAGGGAAACATCTGAAGAAGGAATTACCACCTCACGCTCACTGTCGGAGAGGGGACCATAGGAGACTATCACCTCACACTCATCGTCGGAGAGGGAAACATCTGAAGAAGGAATTACCACCTCACGCTCACTGTCGGAGAGGGGACCATAAGAGATTATCACCTCACGCTCACTGTCGGAGAGGGAAACATCTGAAGAAGGAATTACCACCTCACACTCATCGTCGGAGAGGGGACCATAAGAGATTATCACCTCACGCTCATCGTCGGAGAGGGAAACATCTAAAGAAGGAATTACCACCTCACGCTCTTGCCGGAGAGGGGACCACAAGAGAATATCACCTCACACTCATCGTCGGAGAGGGAAACATCTAAAAAAGGAATTACCACCTCACACTCATCGTCGGAGAGGGGACCATAAGAGAATATCACCTCACACTCATCGTCGGAGAGGGAAACATCTAAAAAGGAATTACCACCTCACACTCATCGTCGGAGAGGGGACCATCTGAAGAAGGACTTCTGGAAGCAGTATCAGAACGTCACCATATCTGGTTTACATCTGAAACTATATCTAGAAGGAAATCTGGAAGCAGCATCAGAACGTCACCATATCTGGATCATATCTGAAACTATATCTAGACAGAATTGTGATGGTTGGATAGTAGTCATTTGTATTGATCTTTTTCCTGAAAAGGCAAAACATAATTGTATGCAAAATCATGATGCATGAACTGTATGTCTTCAAAATTAATGAGATTCATGTAGTATGATGCATATGCATGCTATGAGGATATGATGTTTATGAATGTATATTTTCGCCGTAGGAAAATAAATCCTTGACGGGTGCCGGGAAGTCGCATCCTGGGCTGATGTGGAAGAATAACTTTTGCTTCCGCTGGGGTTGATAGTTGCAGGTATACCGGTAGGAGAAGATGACTCCGTTGCGGAATAAACTTGGCAAATGGAAGATTCTGCGGGGAGAAAAGATACCCTAACGACTATGCTGGGAAGCAATGCTCTGTGGGGATAGAGATGCTTTGCTGAATGTTGATAATTTGCTGAGGATACCCTTGTTGTGCTGGAAGTGTTGATAGACTTCGCTGGGGACAGGAAGACTTTGTCGAGGACTCTCTTTCTGTGGCTTTTGGCTGAGGATAACCCAGTTATATCCTGTTAAGGAAATAACTCTTTAAATCAAGCCGGACGACGCGTTCGTGCTCTGCGAGGATAAGCTTCCCGAATCGCCTGGGGATAAGCTTGCTGCTTGGGGATATGAATTCCAAATTTCCTGGGGAACTGGATTGGGCTCTCCTGGGGAAGTATTGAACTGTATTGGGAGTGATTCCTTTGAATGTTGGTATACCGCCGGGGAACAATCTTTAGGCCGAGACTGCCGGGGATGCTTGTTAAGAATATATGCTGCTGGGGAAGTATTGATATCTACGGGAGAATACTCAATTTCCTTGAGACGTGACAATAGCTTGGAGAAGAATGCACTGACTGCTGGCTCTCTGGGGATTTTAAGATGTACTGGTCATGTTATTTAGCTGAACCTACCTTGGTACCTTGGAGGATAGAACAATTGGACTGCTCAGACAAATCTTTATTGCCCCTGTTTATATGGGAGAAGGCATCTGTGGGGTGCTGATAGTTGTTGATAGACAAACCTTCTTCTAGTAGGCAAGTGATAAGCTGATAGGACATAGTCGTACGCTTTGATCCCTAACTTTTGCCTGGACCGCCCTTTCGGGTTTTCAGTCCACCGGGATACCCATTTTTGCCCAAGCCGCCTTTTCAGGTTTTCGACTTGCCGGGTGTATAGAATTTTTCATTTCATCCCTCATTTTGCCCGAACCCTTTTGGTTCGCCGGGAAGCCCTTATTTTTGCCTAGGTATGTCAACCTAGCGGGTCTTTGATTTTGCGTAGTATTTTTTCGACTATGTCCGCATTCTCAGAATGTAGGGAGTTGCCCCTGTTAGAAGTGTTTTGTCATGCCGCCAGAAGGTGTTTGATCAAGCAAGATTCGTTGCTGGAATGCCCCAAGTAACTCAGGCGGAGATTTGCCCCAGGCTATTTAGCCTTTTGAGAGATTCTCCGAATCTTGACTTAACTGCCCCAGATGATGGACCATGATCATGTCATGCCCCTTGGTTGGAAGTGCTTTTGTTCACTAGGTATTTCTCGTGCGAATTTCCCTGTTGTTCAAACAAAAAGTCATATGCAAACAAAGTTATGTTAAAAATGCAAAGCCTATGTCTGTCTTGAAGATTTTGAAAATGCATTCTTTTTCATAAAACAAGTGAATGTTTGTAAAACATGATGTCAACTCCGTATTTACCGTAGGCTTAAGGAGTCAGGATACCTTCGTAACAGTATGCTTTCGAACTAACCCATGCTTCAGCTAGGACTTTTGAGGGTTATAACGTGGCCTGGTTCACGGTTTAAGAAACAAAGGATAAAGGCTCAAATTATTTGTACCCACCCGCTCTTCGTGATGTTCTCCAAATCTAAACTCAGTTGATCATACGTTAGACCTTGTTTGAGTCTTTGTTTTGATTTTCCGGTGATGATTCGGATATTGATGATTTCTTTGGACTAGGCAGTCATTTTTTGCTTTGGTTGAGGGTTTGTGAGACCTCTTTCTTGATTTTTGTTATCCCTTTCTTTTTTTTGCCTGAACTGTTTCCTTTTGGAATTACAGTCAGCGGGATGCCCCAGTTTCATAAGTCTCTTTTCATAGGTTTAGACTTTTTGGGCTTTTCATTTATGAATTTTGATGATGACTGCCTGTCCTTTTGATTGTTCTGAACCATCACTGTCTTTATTCGTTTTGTAAAGATGCACTTGGATCAACTGAGAGAACTACCCTGCCCCAGGTTATGATTAAGGGTTTTGATTTTCGAAAATAAAAACTCCTACTTCTTTGGCTCTGATGGGTTGACGAGGGATTATCATCCTTATAACTCCAGTGTTTAGGGGTTGAAACAATGCCTGTACCTCATCAGCAGGGTCTGTTCAAAAGCATACTGTAGCGATTGTGGTATCGTTTTCGTCATCCTCCCTCAAGAGGATTAGAATTAACGAGAGTTGACATCAGAAAAAATATGAAAACAAATTTGCATATAGTGAATGCGAATATATTGATTCAAAAATAGACATAAGCGATGCATTAATGGAATAACAATGTTTTAACATAAATAAATGTTTGAACAAAAGAAAATTGCAATCTTGAACATTCGAATGAACAAAAGTTTCCTAGTCTCGGAGCTTGTCACTTCAACTAGTGGGCCTTGGAGGAATGGTAGAAAAATTCAGCCTGTCCATCTTGTGTGAACTCCAATGCCCCTTCATCGATCAGGTCCTGGATTTTGTTCCTCAGATCCCAACATTCATTGGTATCATGTCCTGGGCTAGCAGAGTGGTAGGCACACCTCTTATTGGGATCATAGGCGGGAGATGCTGTGTTGGGGTTCCGGGGATGAGCCCTTAATGTGATCAGATTCAACCTCAATAGGCGTTGCAAAGCTTGAAACAGCGACATGTTGAGCTGGGTGAATTGCCTCCTGGGCTTGTCTGGCTGAACTTGGCGAGGTTGGTGCTGAATTTGCGGCACTGGAGTCATTTGAGGAGCTTTCCCCTTATCCTCTTGTCTCGAGGATGATTGGATGATGAATGGCTTTTTACTCTTAGATGTTTGCCCCAGTAGGTTACCCTGAAGCAGTTGGTTGAAGAGAAACCAGAGCTCCTCTTGTCTTTGAACTAGGCCTTGAATGACATTCCTCTGTCCCAACATCTGGGCTTTCATAGCATCCATCTCAACTTGTAGGTGTTCCAACTTTTCATCCTCAGCATTGCCCCTGACGAAGGTCTCCGTGAGAAGTATCCTTAGCTCCTCTTGCCCCTTGGATAGATTCAGGAGGATTTCCCCGAACCGAGTCTCTTGGGTAAGAAAGTCCTGGTTATCTTGTTGGGAAGCCATGGCTGAAATAAACAGCGAGAAGGGTAAGTGACCTGCAAAGAACGGGTACCTGTAATGCAATGATATGTATGATATGCATGTAATGTTTTCAAGGACCTCGCGGGATAAACAGAGAAATTGTTAGAGTTGAGAACCGGTAACTTGATTGAAGGAACTTCATGTTGTTGAGAGTCCTTCTTCAAGGGTCAAAGGCTCACCATATCCAGTGGGTCATAGCCCCTGACGCCCTTGGCTAGAGGAAAATAAATCCCCTTTGCCCCTTGCTGGGTAATTGGTTTATCATGACCTGCATCACAAGCCCTTGAGATCCTTGAAATGGGTTAGGATGTATGCAATGGTATGCAATGGTATGATGTCATGCTATGCATGGGGTGATGTAGGTAAACCCTGCTATGAGTCCCAATTAAGGACTATAAACAGACCCTGCAAGAAATTCAGTATACTTTGTTATGAGTCCCAATTAAGGGCTATAAACAAAACCTGCAAGAGATCTAGTAAACCCTGTTATGAGTCCCAGTTAAGGACTATAAACAAAACCTGCAAGAAATTTGGTAAACCCTGTCATGAGTCCTAGTTAAGGACTATAAACAAGACCTGCAAGAAATTTAGTACCCTGTTATGAGTCCCAATTAAGGACTATAAACAAGACCTGCAAGAAACAAGTGTCAGGTAACAAGTACGCAAGTAGGCAAGTACAAAGGCACACAAGTCACACAAGGCAAGCCCCTAAAGTTTAGGCCAGAATGAGGTCTAGGTACTACCCTCTTTCAGTTTGTTGGTTCGTACCTGTCCTATCAAAGTAACCGGGTTCTTAGAGGATCCCAATATCATTGACTACCCTCAATCGGTCATAACTCCAGCATCGCAATCTTTTCTTGCGGCCAGAACCATCACGAGAGTTTAGCCTCAATGGGCGTAGCATACTGCTACTGTTCTAATGGCCAAGTTGTGTCATTTAAGGTTCTAAGGTCTGTTGGTGCTTAATGACTCCTTAGAAGACCCATATTCTCCTCGTTGCGACACAAGGGATATCGGTACAGACCAAGGTGCCACACCAACGTAGCCACTGCTTCACCTGTGTCGGTCTACGCCGGACAGGTCCCTCACAGCTTATGCTACCTAAACAGGGTATCCCCAGATCCGGGTTAGGATCTATGTAACTCCCATGCAACCCACAATAATAAAGCACACAAATCAATACAATTGAAAAGACAGTTATGAACTAGCCCTAAGGTACACCTCACTTTATAAAGGGTCCCCAGCAGAGTCGCCAGTTCTGTGATCGGTGGATCTGGAACTGACTGTTTAACGCTGGTTCGCGAAATGTCGCGGAAGCAAGAGTCGCCACCGTCTTTTATTTTCTCCAAATGGAAAGGACAAAAGCACAGAAAAATTCCTTATAGAGATTGCTCTCGGTTCGGGAGGTAGATTATAGAAAGGGAAGGTGTTAGCACCCTTTCTATCCATGGTTATCCATGGGCTCTTAGATACTTGCTCATTTGTGTTTTCAAAAATGGTTTGTTTGCTTTTCAATGTGGGTTCTTAAAAAGTTTCTTTGAAAAATTTCAGTTCGACTCGTACGTCAGAGTGTTTGAAAAATTTGCTTTAAAAGCTTTTGAAAATGTGTTGGTGTGAAAAGATTTTTGTTTGTTTTTGAAGAGAGCAAGTATCTACGAGAACCTACCTACCCTAAGGAATTCGTCTGTGTAAATGTCCTTTAAAGTAGTGCCATCCCACCATTGAGAGGTAGGTAGCACCACCTTTGGAGGTGTTCGGGTCAATTCGAGTTTTAGGGACGTGGTGATCACCAGAGCAATGGGAAGACACCTTAGAAGCTACCCTCATGCCAGGTTCCCGGATCATGAGGACTTACTAAGACATCCTCTACTCGACGATCACCTTTCGAAAGGCAACAGTGAGGCGTACCCTAGGGGTGGTGTGTGCGAATTGTGTGTCATGTTTCAGTTATTTGTCTTGTCATATTTGTTTGTGATCTACGCTTGATTTTAATTAGGGCATTCATTCTTGCATGCGTATTTGTTAACAGTTATAAAGTTTGCGGGAAAATAAATCTAAACTATTACAAATGGCGCGGGTCCACATCGCCAAAATTAAACCGGACCCGATTTGACGGAAAATAAATAAAGCAATAAAAGTGCGAGAAATAAAATTGTTACAAGGCTTTGGGACATGTACATAATTATAATAAGCGACAAAGTAAACGCGCGAAATAAAATAATCAAAACAATGGGCGTTGGACCCTTTTGCAAAAAATTGAATTAATAAGGAATTAAGATAAAAAATGAAAATTAAATGTTTTTTGGTATTTTGTGTTTTTTAAGATTTAAAAGAAAAGAATTTATTGAAATTAAAACGCTAAACCCTAATTCTAGTGTTTTTTAAGTTTATTGTAAAAATATTAAGTCTTAACCTAATTTAAATCTAAGTTAATTTACATGCAAAAATTTAATTTATAAAAATAAATAAATAATAATATTATGATAAAAAGGGAAATTAAAAGGAATACAATTAACAATTAAACCTAATTCTATTTATTTTTGGATTTTTATTATGAAAAGAATTAAACTTGCAAAACCCTAATTATACTAAATAATCACATATTGATTTATTTATAAAAATAATTAAATAAAATAATTTATTATATTTTTATCTTTTTCTGATTTTTTGATGTTTTTCATATTGCAAAAATATTGAATTAAATTAAAACAAAAAAATAAATAAAAATAATAATTAAAAGAGATGAGAAAAAAAATAAAAATATTTGCAAACCAGGGTGGGGTGTAGTCCCAATTTGTGAGGTGTTGATCCAAGAATATTGGCCCATTAAGCCTGAGGTTTGTTGACCTTTTCAGTTCGTGTGTGATGCGTTGACTGGCGCTTATTGTGTTCTTCAATCTGTAACCCTTGATCTGGATGCTTTGGACGCGTGGATGGTGATTTCTGGGCGTGCATGAAGATCTTGCAATGGAAGTGCTGCATAGGAATTAGTATTGAAAAATAGTATGAGATTTACACAGACCTGGGACTCGAACCCAGGTCTTGGACAATGCAAAGGAATACACCTGCCACTGAAGCACTTGAGTTACTTTTAACATATAATGGTTAATGAATATAATAAAAAGAAAAGAGAGTTAGTGGCCTTCAACGCGCGAAGATTCAAACTGGCCTATCACGTATTGACACAATGTTGTCTTCTCCGTTCTCTTTTTTATTTTCTGAAACATAAAAACAAACAGCAACGGTTTTAACCCATTGCCATAGAGGCCATATCAAAAAATAGCGAATAGGATTCTATTGGTCATAAATTCATCGCGAGTACACCATTCTAATCGTCCAGACGCGTTGAACTTAGTGGTCTTAATCCCAGCCTCTAATTTTTCTTGATTGCAAAAACCCCAATTTTAAAACCTGCAAACCCTAATATCCAAACATGGTAGATTCGCATATGTGGCACAAAAACACAATTGAATACGTTGGTTAGCTTAGAAACATCATTTTGAGCATGAATCAATAAAGAAAAATGCAAAAAGATGCTTGAATTATGCTATACGATTTCAAGAATTTCGTGACTCAGTTTGAACATAACCTACCAATTCTTGGAGCTTTGCTTGTTGTTTATGATTGGCACACGTTCAGGAATGCCTAAGGAAGCTATTGGAAAAGGAATGGAGGCTTGAATCCACCTATAACCTTGAAATCAGTTTTGTGTTTTATGGAAAAAATTCAAGTTTGTGTATGGCTTCTGAGCGCAGCTTCTCGTCCAATAGCATTAGGTTTTGATTCCTGATCATATAGTGAAGCTTTTAGGTCAAGAAAATTGCATAAAATCCATTGCCATAATGATTTTGGATAATTGATTTTCTAAGGATTTTTTGAATCTTTTTCATGTGCAATTTTGTTCAATCATGCCAAATCAAACCAAATCTTGCCTAATTAGGATGTGCACGTGATATTGAGAATAGAATGTGCATAAAAAGATTTTTTAGGTCAAGTTTATATTTTCTACATATTTAAATAATTTAAATGAATTAATATTAATATAAATTCAAATAAATAATTAAAAAATGAGAAAATACTTCCCCTTGGGCTTAATGGTCGTGCATAGGCTTGGCATGAAGAAACTTGGAAGAAAAATGGGCCCATTAGCATTTTTGGATCATTTGCATCAATGTTGACTTTTCAAAATTCCCAAAAATTTCCCAACTTCCACAAGGCATAACTTGCTCAATTTTTAAGCTTTTCACATGTTCTTGGACATTTTGGAAAGGTCTTTGAGTCCTCTAACCAATACCTTTGGTCCCATGTCATTTTGATTTACCAATCTCAAGTTATGGCCTTTGACTTAAAGTCCCTTTTTGTTGACTTTTGAAAATGACCTATAATGTTGAAATTGATAACTTTTTGTGAGAGCATTTCTTGGACTTGGAATATGAAGATGAGTTGTAGGAAATGTCTTTCTCTTCAAAATGAACTTTGGATGGAAATTTTCTGATAATCCATGTGAAAGTTATGCCTTGGTCAATTTCAGTTGACTTTTTCAGCTGTCCAAATATAGCAACTTTTGCATCTTGATGATTTTCTGAGTCAAATTTTGAGAATCATGATCAAGCATTGATCAAATGATGTTTGTGGCTTCAAAATGATATGTTGACCAAAAATTTGAACTTTTGACTGTCAAATGACCATTTTGCCCCTACAGTTGACTGTAGTGCAATTTAGGGTTTTGACTGTGCAACTTTGAGCTGAATGCCTTGAAACTTGATATGAGGACACTTGACCATCTTTGTAGGCATGTGAGACTTGATTGGGCCTTTGGAAACTTCCTTTCTTTGATCAGAACACAAACCCTAGTTTTGACTGTGTAGGAGACAGTTGAACTGCATAACCCTTGGGGAATTTTGTGACCTGTCTTGGCAATTTCTTGAAGAATATGGGAGGGCAAATTTTGGGGTACAACACCGCCTTTTCAGGTTTTCGACTTGCCGGGTGTACAAATTTTTCTTTTTCATCCCTTATTTTTGCCCGAACCCTTTTGGTTCGCCGGGAAGCCCTTGTTTTTGCCTAGGTGTGTCAACCTAGCGGGTCTTTGATTATGTGCAGTATTTTTCGACTATGTCCATGCTCTCGGAATGTAGGGAGGTGCCCCTGTTGTTGTGTTGCCATGTGACCCAAAGATCTTCGTTTGATCAGGCAGGATTCGTAGCTGGAATTCGTGTCCAATGCCCCAAGTGATCTAGATGGAGATTTGCCCCAGGCTAGTTGGCCTTTTGAGAGATTCTCCGAATCTTGACTTAACTGCCCCAGATGATGGACCAGGATCAGGCCATGCCCCTTGATTGGAAGTACTGTTGTTCATTAGATATTCTTCGTGCGAACTTCTATGATGTTCAAACAAAAAGTCATATGTAAACAATGTTATTTTAAAAATGTAAAACTTATGTCTGTCTTGAAGTTTTTTTGAAAATGCATTTTTTCATAAAAACAAGTGATGATTTTTTTTGTAAATTGTGATGTCAACTCGTTGTTTTACCGCAAGCTTTAAGGAGTCAGGATACCTTTCGTAACAGTATGCTTTCGAACTAACCTATGCTTCAGCTAGGACTTTTGAGGGTTATAATGTGGCCTGGTTCACGGTTTAAGAAACAAAGGATAAAGGCTCAAATTATATTTGTACCCACCCGCTCTTCGTGATGTTCTTCACACCTAAACCCAGCTGATCGTGCGTTAGACCTTGTTGAGTCTTTGCTTTGATATACCTGTGATGGTTCGGATATTGAAAACTTACTTTGAATAGGCAGTCATTTCTTTTTTGTTGAGGGTTTGTAGGACCTCTTTCTTTTTGATTTTGTTATCCCTAAATTTTGCCTGAACTGTTTCTTTTGTGATTACAGGCAGCGGGATGCCCCAGTTTTTGTAAGTCTCCTTCGTAGGTTTTGACTTATTGGGCTTTCATTTTTGAAAGATAACGACTGCCTGTCTTTATGATTATTCGGAACCATCACTGTCTTTTGTTTATTTTATAAGGACCGCTTTGGTGCGATTCGTTGTGCACTTGGATCAACTGAGAGAACTACCCTGCCCCAGGTTATGATTAAGGGTTTTAATTTTCGAAAAGAAAAACTCCTACTTCTTTGGCCCAGAAGGGTTGACGAGGGATTATCTTCCTTATAACTCCAGTGTTTAGGGATTTGAAACAATGCTTGTACTTCATCAGTGGGGTCTGTTCAAAAGCATACTGTAAAGATCGTGGTATCGTTTTCGTCATCCTCCCTCAAGAGGCTTAGAATTATTAATCGAGCATTGAACATCACAAAAAATGAAAGCAATTTTAAATATAGCGAATGCGAATATATTGATTCAAAACAGACATATGCGATGCATTAATGAAATAACAACGTTTGACATGAATAAAATGTTTGAACAATCAAAAGAAAATTACAACTTGAAAATTCTAATGGGAAAAAGGTCTTCTCATCTCAGGACTTGTTACTTCAAATGATGCATCCTGTAGGGATAGTAGAAGAACTCAGCCTGACCCACTTGGGTGAAATCCACTGCTCCTTCATTAATCAGGTCCTGGACCTTGTTTTTCAGCGCCCAGCAGTCGACAGTGTCATGTCCGGGACTATCAGAGTGGTATGCACACCTTTTGTTTGGATGATAGTTAGGAGCAGAGATGTTGGGATTCCGGGGAGGAGCTCTTAGTGTAATCAGATTCAGTCTCAACAGGTGTTTTAAAGCTTGAAACAACGGCATGTTAAGTTGGGTGAACTGCCTCTTGGACCTGCTTGGCTTATTCTGATTAACATGTTGCTCTGGGAGAGGTTGATGCTGGGCTTGTGAAGTGGTAGCAATTTGGAGAGTTCTATTCTTCACCATACCAGATTCTTTTCCTCTTGGAAGCTGATCAAAGACTCGGTCCCTGACTTGGACTGGTTGCTTCATATTGGATCTGTCTTGGTGGAGTTGACTGATCATGGTCCTCAATTCTTCTTGCTCCCGAGCTAAACCTTGGATGAGAGCCCTTTGCCCCAGCATCTGGGTTTTCATTGTATCTACCTCAGTTTGTAGACGTTTCAGCCGTTCGTCCTTGTCATCTTCGGGACTTTTCTTGGCCAGATTCCCCATGAGGAGTGTCCTTAACTCCTCTTGCCCCTTGGATAGGCTTAGGAAGATCTCCCTGAACTGAATCTCTTGAGCCTGAAGATCCTGGTTATCTTGTTGGGAAGCCATTGCTGAAATAAACAGCGGAGAAGGTAAGTGACCTGTAAAAAGGGTACCTGTAATGCAATGATATGTATGTATGTGTTGTACCCCAAAATTTGCCCTCCCATATTTCTCAAAATATTTCAAGAAAAATTCACAAGTCCAACCCGGCGCGTCATATTCAGGTATTCTTTCGCCAAGATATCTCTGATAACGTATTCTCAAATTCAGGTTCGGCTCAAGAGTCAATTCTTTAAAGAAGGTATCCGAATGTGTGAGTTTTCTCGAAGAAATATGGTGAAAAAGTATGCTGAAAATGCAGTTTTTACGCGCTAAAAAATTCATAACTTGAAGATCGTGGCTCGTTTTGAACCCATTCCGGTGGCCAAAATTCCGTCTTGACATTATCTACTTTTTCATCTCTCACGGCTGGAAGCCAATTTCGATCAGAAGGTCTTCAAAAATGTGGATTTATCAAGTATTTTTGTACAGAAAATTTGTGACAAGTTTATTTGCGTCATGTTCATAAAATCATAACTTGGTCGATTTTCATTGTATCGAGCTGGTTCCAGCGCCAAAATTTCACAAATTGAGTTGGATACATTTTCACAGAAGGTATTGAGTTCAAACAGTATTCAAAAGGCCTTCATTTTTTGCTCAGAGTGCATGACACGCTGAAAATCCTGAATGCTGAATATTATTTCATCTGGGCCGAAACTTCGAAAATTCATAACTCGATCAATTTTTATTGGATTGGGCTCATATTTTTACACAAGGTCACTGACTCATAGATCTACGACTTTTCTTCAAAAGTCGAGACCGGATTATGCTCCGATCAATACCAGTTTTTTATTGAAGAACGTGTCAGAGTCGACACTGGAGCCCAAAATAAGTTTTATTTGAGCTGAAACTTCAAAAATTCATAACTAATTCACCGTTTATCCGATTGAGCCGATTTTCGGACAGGAGTTAGTTATCGATGTCGACTACATTTTGTTTTCACATTTCAACTTCAAAAATTGCACTTAAGTCCCTGCGATTTAGCCTGGAAAGTGACGAACTCAAGTGAACATTGGAGGCCCAATTGCACATTCAAAGCCCATTTTCTTTACCCTAATTTCCATTATATAATCACCTTCTTTTCACACAAACCAAAGAGGAGGAAAGGAGAGAAAAAACCCTTGCCACAACACTGTTAGAATATCAACTTCTTTCAAGAACCTTAAAACCTTGAAATCCTTATTACAAATCTCTCTCTCACTACAAACAAGCCATCACAGTTACAAACCAACACCTCACTACTTCTTCAGTAAGGATAAGGCTGACTTGATCTCCATGATCCAAAGGGCATAAAAGCATATAGGTCACTAATTTTCCAGTAAGGGTAAGATTGATTTGATCTCCATGATTAAAAGGGTATAATCATTCATACATGCCATATTGTGCCTAAACATTAAATTTCTTCATATATTGGCTTTATTTGCATTTTATAATTTTATTTAATGTGTTCGTGAGATTCAACACTGCAGATTTAGACAGGATCCCATGCAGGTTCATTAAGGAACGTTGAGGCCAAAAGCCAAAAGCCAAAAGCCAAAAGCCAAATGGCCAAAAGAACAACTTATGCATGACACCAATACATGGCGAGACAGACATCCTGAGAAGATTAAGGAACGTTGAGGCCAGAACACAAATGGCCAACAGCCAGAACACAAATGGCCATGAAACCCAATCCAATGGCCAAAGAATGCAGACCACGGTACTCAGGAGTCAATGAACACGCACGTGATGCCATAAAGTTAAACAAGGCTTTTTGTCTAATGGGCCAGATTTCTCACAAAAAACCTCCCTTTGGGTCTGAATACCCCCCATGGTTTGCACATTTTTATTTTTTTATTTGATTTTTCTTTTAATTGTTTTCAATTGTTTTCTTTAATTTCATAAATTAATTTTCATAAGATAAAAAATCAGAAACTAAAATATATTTAATTATTATTATTTCACTATTAATTTATTTTGTAAATAAACTCTAATAATTAGTTTAGTAAATTAGGGTTTAAAATTTTAATCTTTTTCTCAATAAACTAAAATATGTAGAAATTAGGTTTTTTAACTTTTTATCACTTTTCTTAATAAATAATTTTTTTTCTTATTATCATTATTATTAATTACTAATTTATTTTGTAAATAAACATGTACATTAAATATTTAGTAAATTAGGTTAAACTTTAATATTTTTCTTTAATAATTAAAAACAACTTAGAATTAGGGTTTCTCTTGAATTTTAATTTTCTTTATTTCATAAATACAAAAACCATAAAAAAAAACATTTCTTTTCTTTAATTTAATAATTAATTAACTTTTCATTCAATTTAATTCCAGAAGGGTCCAACGCCCTCGAACGTCCTATTTTTATTCTTTTCGCGTATTTATTCTTATTTCTTTGTGAATATTATGTAATTGCTCAAGCCTTGTAATAAGTAATTAGGAATTTATTTACTTTCCGTATTTTATTAAAAAATGGGTCTTTGTTAATTTGGCGATGTATAGACCCGCGCCTTGTAATAGCGTAGGATTTTATTTTTCGCATTTAAATTTCCGCACTCTTAACTGCTAAACTTTGCATGAAAGAATGTATGGCCAAAAATAATAACAAGCGTAGATCACCATGATACATGTACAAGATAAAACATAACATGAAAATAACACACAAATTTACACACCACTCTTAGGGTACGCCTCACTGTTGCCTTGCCCTCGAAACGTGGTCGTCGAGTATAGGACGTTTTAGTAAGTCCTTATGTCCATGACATGATCCAGTTGCCTCGGAAAAGTTGCCTCGAATTAAAAAGGATCAATGGCATAAGGGTAGCTTCTAAGGTGTCCTACTGTTGCTCTGGTGACCACACTGTCCCTTAACTCGAATTGACCTGAACACCTCCAACGGTGGTGCTACCTACCTCTCAATGGTGGGATGGCATTTCCTTAAGGACATTTACACAGCCTAATTCCTTAGGGTAGGTAGATGACTCATAGATACTTGCTCTATTCAAAAACAAATCAAAACCTTTTCACACCGACACTTTTCAAAAAGCTTTCAAAACGATTTTTCAAACACTCTTGAGGACTGATACAAGAGTCGATCTGAAATCTTTAAACGAAACTTTTTCAAACCCACTCACAATTGAAAAGCAAACATTTTGAAAACACAAATGAGCAAGTATCTAAGAGCCCATGGATAACCATGGATAGAAAGGGTGCTAACACCTTCCCTTTCTATAAATCTACCTCCCGAACCGAGAGACAATCTCATAAGGAATTTTGTTGTGCTTTTGTCCTGTCCATGTTGGAGAAAATAAAAGACGGTGGCGACTCTTGCTTCCGCGACATTTCGCGAACCAGCGTTAAACAGTCAGTTCCAGATCCACCGATCACAGAACTGGCGACTCTGCTGGGGACACTTTAAAGTGAGGTGTACCTTAGGACTAAGATCACTTGTGTTCTCAATTGTCTGAATTGTTTGCTTTATTATTGTGGGTACTGTCTCGGGAGTTCTATAGATCCTAACCTGGATCTGGGGGATACCTTCTTAGAAAGTAGAAACAAGACTGTGAGGGAACTGTGCGGGGTATACCGACATGGTTGAAGCAGTCTGCTACGTTGATGTGACACTTTGGTGAGTACCGGTAACCCTTGAGTCCAATCAAGGAGAGTACGGGGCCGCCGCGTGGTGTCGTGAAGCATCAACTGACCTTAGGAACCTTAATTGAACCATCTTGGCCTCTTTAGGGTAGTGAGATAACTGACCTTGGTGCAGTCCGAGGTTGGTTGATACTCGATACTACACTCAATTGAGGGTTGTTTTCTTGGAATATTTCGGTCGCCAGTTCAGTGGCTAAATCGAAACGATGAACAATGAAAGCAATCCAATGATATTGGGACCCTTAGAACCCGGTTACTTCTGATAGGACAGGTTGAGCCCACTAACTTCAAGAGGGTAATACCCAGACCCCATGCTGGCCTAAACTCTAAGGGCTGTGGTGTGACTTGTGTGCTTTCATACTTGACTACTTGCATGCTCGTTATCTGACACTTGAGTTTCTTGCAGGTTTTTTTTATAGTCCTTAATTGGGACTCATAACAGGGTTTACCTACATTACCCCATGCATAGCATAACATCATACCATTGCATGCATCCCGCATAAGGACTAACCCATTTCAAGGATCTCAAGGGCTTGTGATGCAGGTCATGATGAACCAACATGTCTGGCAAGGGGAAAAGGGGATTTATTTTCCTCTAGCCAAGGTTGTCAGGGGCTATGACCCACTCGATATGGTGAGCCTTGACTCTTGAAGAAGGACTCTCAACAACATGAAGTTCCTTCAATCAAGTTACCAGTTTCCAACTCTAACAATTTTCTTGTCTACCCCGCGAGATCCTTGAAAACATTGCATGCATATATACATATCATTGCATTACAGGTATCCCTTTTTACAGGTTGCTTACCTTCTTCGTTGTCTATTTCAGCCGATCGTCATGAATCCTGAATCATCTACTGAGCAATCCATCAAGGCTCTCCAGGCCCAGAATGCCCAATTCCAAGAGTTGATCATGAGTTTGGCCCAGGGGCAACAAGATCTGAAGACCCTGCTTTTGAAAAAGAAGAAGAAGAGGACGGTGCTGTTCAACCCTAGACGCAAATCTGGGAATGGATCACGAAATGAAGTTGAGCAGACCACCCCATCTGTTGGGAAAGACAGTCCCCAAGAAAGGGAGGTTCCTAGTCTAGTGGTCTCCGACAACGAGACCGATTACAATGATGAGAAGTACCCTCCAGCTGAGGACAAATATAAACAGTTGGAAGACTGGCTAAGTGCCATGGAGATACAAAAAGTGCCCGGCCTGGACTTCGAAGATCTAGGTCTGTCTTCTGGGGTAGTAATCCCGCACAAATTCAAGGCACCTGCCTTTGCAAAGTACGACGGGGCATCCTGTCCTAAGCTGAATCTCAGGTCATACATGAGGAGGATCCAGCCTTACACGGATGACAAGAACTTATGGATCCATTTCTTCCAGGAGAGTCTTTCAGGGACTCAGCTCGAGTGGTTCTACCAACTGAATGGAGCCAACATCCGTACCTGGGAAGACTTAGCCACTGCATTTTACAAGCAATACCAGTATAATGCCGACCTTGCTCCCACGCGTACTTAGCTTCAGGGGATGTCTATGGGTACAGGCGAAGGCTTCAAAGAATATGCTCAAAAATGGAGGGACCTTGCTGGAAGGGTACAACCACATCTAACTGACCGCGAGCTCGTCGACATGTTCTTGGGAACCCTGTCTGGTCCATTCTTCAACCACCTGATTGGGAATTCTGCCGCTGGGTTTACAGATCTGATCTTAACCGGGGAAAGAATAGAAGCTGGCATCAAGGCGGGGAAAATACATAATGGTGATTCCTCAAACATTGAGAAGAAACCATCCAAGAGAGAATCTAGTGCTGTCAACGCGGTAGTTATTACAAAACCGGCCGGCGCTCCCCAGCGTCACAATCAACAAAGGGAAGAGAGACCCAAAAGGCAATTCACTCCCCTCGGCATGACCTTGTCACAGATATTTCCACAGTTGCTGGAAACCAAGTTGGTAACTCTCATGGACCCTCCAAAGAATCCCAACAGGATGCCTTCAAGGTATAACCCCAACGTTCGCTGCGCGTATCATTCTGACAGCCCGAGGCATGCTACAGATGATTGTTGGACTTTGAGAAACAAGGTTCAGGATCTGATTGACGCAAAGGAAGTCCAGCTCGACTCTCCAGAGGCTCCCAATGTGACCACTGCTCCCCTGCCTAAACATGGCTAGGATTGGAAACTTTTGTTCATTTGAATGTTCAGATTGTAATTTTCTTTGATTGTTCAAACATTTTATTTCATGTCAAACTTGGTTATTTCATTAATGCATTACACATGTCTGTTTTGAAGTAATTATTTCATATTCACTATATGCAAACTGTTTTCATATTTTTGTGATGATCAACTCTTGATTGAAAATTCTAAGCCTCTTGAGGGAGGATGACGAAAACGATACCACGATCTTTACAGTATGCTTTTGAACAGACCCCGCTGATGAGGTACATGCATTGTTTCAATTCCTAAACACGAGTTATAAGGAAGATAATCCCTCGTCAACCCCTTTGAGCCAAAGAAGTAGGAGTTTTTCTCTTTTCACAAAAAAATTAAAACCCTTAATCATAACCCGGGGCAGGGTAGTTCTCTCAGTTGATCCAGGGGCACAATAAACAGCATCAAAGGAATCCTTACAAAACAAAAAAAGACAGCGATGGTTCCGAACAATCATAAAGACAGGAAGTCATTACTTCTCAAAATAAAAACCCATTAAGTCAAAACCTATGAAGGAGACTTACAAAACTGGGGCATCCCGCTGACTGTAATTCCAAAAAGGAAACAACTCAGGCAAAAAACAGGGATAACAAAATCAAGAGAAAAAAAGAGGTCATACAAACCCTCAACAAAAAAGGAAATGACTGCCCATTTAAAATAAATTGTCAATACCCGAACCATCACTGGTATATTAGAGCAAAAGACTCGAACAAGGTCTAACGCACGATCAACTGAGTTTAGGTTCGAAGAACATCACGAAGAGCGGGTGGGTACAAATAATTTGAGCCTTTATCCTTTGTTTCTTAAACCGTGAACCAGGCCACGTTATAACCCTCAAAAGTCCTAGCTGAAGCGTGGGTTAGTTCGAAGGCGTACTGTTACGAAAGGTATCCTGACTCCTTAAGGCTCGCTGTAAAATAACGAGTTTGACATCACAGTTTACAAAAGAACTCACTTGTTTTATTAAAAAAAAACTGCATTTTTCAAAAACTTCAAGACAGACATAAGCTTTGCATTTTTAACATAACTTTGTTTGCATATGACTTTTTGTTTGAACAGCATAGAAATTCGCACGACGAATGCCTAATGAACAAAAGGACCTCCAATAAAGGGGCATGGCCTGATCATTGTCCATCATCTGGGGCAGTCCAATCAAGAATCAAGGAATCTCTCAAGATGCCAAACAACCAGGGGCAAACCTCCGCCTGAGCCACTTGGGACATTGGACATGAATTCCCAGCAACAAATCTTGCATGACCAAACATCTTCTGGTAGCGTGGTAACACAATAACAGGAGCACCTCCCTACATCCTGAGAGCATGGACATAATAAAAAAAAATACTACGCGTAATCAAAGACCCGCTAGGTTGACACACCTAGGCAAAAATAAGGGCTTCCCGGCGAACCAAAAGGGTTCGGGCAAGAATGAGGGATGAAATGAAAAAAATATGTATACCCGGCAAGTCGAAAACCTGAAAAGGCGGCTTGGGCAAAAATGGGTATCCCGGTGGACTGAAAACCCGAAAGGGCGGTCCAGGAAAAAGTTAGGGATCAAAGCGTACGACTATGTCCTGTCATCTCGTCACTTGCCTACCAGAAGAAGATTTGTTAATTGGAAGTCATCAAACACCTTCACAGGTACCTTCTTCTCCAACAGAAACTGGGGCAATAATGAGTTGTCTAAATGATCCGGTTGCCCTGTCCACCGAAGTGCCAAGGTAAGTTCAGCTGAAGAATGCGACCAAGATACCTTCATTTCCAACAGAGCACAACAACGAAATCCCCAGCGGAGTTATCATCAAATCTCAGCGAAGTATCTCTTCCTACAGAGTAATTCCTCGCAGAGTAATCTCTTCGCCAAGTTTATTCCCCAACGGAGTTATCTTCTCCGACCGGTATTCTTGCAATCATCATCCCCAACGGAAACGAAGAATCTCACTCTTCAACATCAGCCCAGGATTTGACTTCCCGGCATCCGTCAAGGATCTATTTTCCTAGACGCAGATACATTCATAAACATCACATTGTTATACATCATGATACATGCATATACGCATCATATCATACAATCTCATGTGTTGAAAAATATTATTGCTTGATCCATATCATGCATTGCATATGACTGACCTTTACCTTTCAGGAAGGATACAGTTAAAAGACCAGCTATGTAGAGGAATACAGTCAAAAGAGACCAACCCAGTCAAAGAATACAAATCCAGTTAAATCAATGCCTAAAGATTTCTCTGATCTAACTCGTCGTTATAGACACTCGTCGCTATAGATACTCGTCGTTATAGACACTCGTCGTTATAGACACTCGTCGTTATAGACACTCGTCGTTATAGACACTCGTCGTTATAGACACTCTTCGTTATAGACACTCGTCGTTATAGACACTCGTCGTTATAGACACCCGTCGTCATAGACACTCGTCGTCATAGACACTCGTCGTTATAGACACTTTTCGTTATAGACACTCGTCGTTATAGACACTCGTCGTTATAGACACTCGTCGTTATAGACACTCGTCGTTATAGACACTCTTCGTTATAGACACTTGTCGTTATAGACACTCGTCGTTATAGACACTCGTCGTTATAGACACCCGTTGTTATAGACACTCGTCGTCATAGACACTCGTCGTTATAGACACTCGTCGTTATAGACACTCGTCGTCATAGACACTCGTCGTTATAGACACTCGTCGTTATAGACACTCGTCGTCATAGACACTCGTCGTTATAGACACTCGTCTTTATAGACACTCTTCGTTATAGACACTCGTCGTTATAGACACTCGTCGTTATAGACACCCGTCGATAAAGACCACCCGTCCATGGAAATAACTTGTCATTAGAGACAACTCACCAACCTTTCTGAATTCCAGACTCGATTCCTGTATCCGGCCAGGGCACGTCTGAAGAGTTCGAAGATCCGATTCCTGTATCTCGCCAGGGTGTATCTGTTGACGACTAACATTACCAGACTTGATTCCTGTATCTTGCCAGGGCACGTCTGAAGAGTTCGAAGATCCGATTCCTGTATCTTGCCAGGGTGTATCTGTTGACGACTAATATTCTCCGGACTCGATTCCTGTATCCTGCCAGGGCACGTCTGAAGAGTTTAAAGATTCGATTCATGTATCCAGCCAGGGCACATCTACGTAAAGAGTTTGAAGATCAACTCCTGTAACAGGCCAGGTAATTATTTTTCTTTCTCAGGTACGCAAGTTCTCGCTAAGGAATCTCTTACGCGATCGACACCTAGATGGCTTCTATAAGCCCATTCCCGACAAAGTACTATCATACTTCCAGATGGCATCTATAAGCCCATCTCCACATACCTACAGTCTCCAAATGGCATCTGTAAGCCCATTCCCTGCATCACACTGCTGACATTCTATTATGTGAGTGCAAATTTCTGGGCACTCTAGTGTTCAATCATCTTCCACCTTCAGATTACGAAAGGCACGCCAGCCAATCTACATCCTCAGGTCTAAGAATTTTGAACAGGGGCAACTGTTGTACCCCAAAATTTGCCCTCCCATATTTCTCAAAATATTTCAAGAAAAATTCACAAGTCCAACCCGGCGCGTCATATTCAGGTATTCTTTCGCCAAGATATCTCTGATAACGTATTCTCAAATTCAGGTTCGGCTCAAGAGTCAATTCTTTAAAGAAGGTATCCGAATGTGTGAGTTTTCTCGAAGAAATATGGTGAAAAAGTATGCTGAAAATGCAGTTTTTACGCGCTAAAAAATTCATAACTTGAAGATCGTGGCTCGTTTTGAACCCGTTCCGGTGGCCAAAATTCCGTCTTGACATTATCTACTTTTTCATCTCTCACGGCTGGAAGCCAATTTCGATCAGAAGGTCTTCAAAAATGTGGATTTATCAAGTATTTTCGTACAGAAAATTTGTGACAAGTTTATTTGCGTCATGTTCATAAAATCATAACTTGGTCGATTTTCATTGTATCGAGCTGGTTCCAGCGCCAAAATTTCAAAAATTGAGTTGGATACATTTTCACAGAAGGTATTGAGTTCAAACAGTATTCAAAAGGCCTTCATTTTTTGCTCAGAGTGCATGACACGCTGAAAATCCTGAATGCTGAATATTATTTCATCTGGGCCGAAACTTCGAAAATTCATAACTCGATCAATTTTTATTGGATTGGGCTCATATTTTTACACAAGGTCACTGACTCATAGATCTACGACTTTTCTTCAAAAGTCGAGACCGGATTATGCTCCGATCAATACCAGTTTTTTATTGAAGAACGTGTCAGAGTCGACACTGGAGCCCAAAATAAGTTTTATCTGAGCTGAAACTTCAAAAATTCATAACTAATTCACCGTTTATCCGATTGAGCCGATTTTCGGACAGGAGTTAGTTATCGATGTCGGCTACATTTTGTTTTCACATTTCAACTTCAAAAATTGCACTTAAGTCCCTGCGATTTAGCCTGGAAAGTGACGAACTCAAGTGAACATTGGAGGCCCAATTGCACATTCAAAGCCCATTTTCTTTACCCTAATTTCCATTATATAATCACCTTCTTTTCACACAAACCAAAGAGGAGGAAAGGAGAGAAAAAAACCTTGCCACAACACTGTTAGAATATCAACTTCTTTCAAGAACCCTAAAACCTTGAAATCCTTATTACAAATCCCTCTCTCACTACAAACAAGTCATCACAGTTACAAACCAACACCTCACTACTTCTTCAGTAAGGATAAGGCTGGCTTGATCTCCATGATCCAAAGGGCATAAAAGCATTCAGGTCACTAATTTTCCAGTAAGGGTAAGATTGATTTGATCTCCATGATCAAAAGGGTATAATCATTCATACATGCCATATTGTGCCTAAACATTAAATTTCTTCATATATTGGCTTTATTTGCATTTTATGATTTTATTTAATGTGTTCGTGAGATTCAACATTGCAGATTTAGACAGGATCCCATGCAGGTTCATTAAGGAACGTTGAGGCCAAAAGCCAAATGGCCAAAAGCCAAAAGCCAAATGGCCAAAAGCCAAAAGCCAAAAGCCAAAAGCCAAAAGCCAAATGGCCAAAAGAACAACTTATGCATGACACCAATACATGGCGAGACAGACATCCTGAGAAGATTAAGGAACGTTGAGGCCAGAACACAAATGGCCAACAGCCAGAACACAAATGGCCATGAAACCCAATCCAATGGCCAAAGAATGCAGACCACGGTACTCAGGAGTCAATGAACACGCACGTGATGCTATAAAGTCAAACAAGGCTTTTTGTCTAATGGGCCAGATTTCTCACAAAAAACCTCCCTTTGGGTCTGAATACCCCCCATGGTTTGCATATTTTTATTTTTTTATTTGATTTTCCTTTTAATTGTTTTCAATTGTTTTCTTTAATTTCATAAATTAATTTTCAAAAGATAAAAAATCAGAAACTAAAATATATTTAATTATTATTATTTCACTATTAATTTATTTTGTAAATAAACTCTAATAATTAGTTTAGTAAATTAGGGTTTAAAATTTTAATCTTTTTCTCAATAAACTAAAATATGTAGAAATTAGGTTTTTTAACTTTTTATCACTTTTCTTAATAAATAATTTTTTTTCTTATTATCATTATTATTAATTACTAATTTATTTTGTAAATAAACATGTACATTAAATATTTAGTAAATTATGTTAAACTTTAATATTTTTCTTTAATAATTAAAAACAACTTAGAATTAGGGTTTCTCTTGAATTTTAATTTTCTTTATTTCATAAATACAAAAACCATAAAAAAAAACATTTCTTTTCTTTAATTTAATAATTAATTAACTTTTCATTCAATTTAATTCCAGAAGGGTCCAACGCCCTCGAACGTCTTATTTTTATTCTTTTCGCGCATTTATTCTTATTTCTTTGTGAATATTATGTAATTGCTCAAGCCTTGTAATAAGTAATTAGGAATTTATTTACTTTCCGTATTTTATTAAAAAATGGGTCTTTGTTAATTTGGCGATGTATAGACCCGCGCCTTGTAATAACGTAGGATTTTATTTTTCGCATTTAAATTTCCGCACTCTTAACTGCTAAACTTTGCATGAAAGAATGTATGGCCAAAAATAATAACAAGCGTAGATCACCATGATACATGTACAAGATAAAACATAACATGAAAATAACACACAAATTTACACACCACTCTTAGGGTACGCCTCACTGTTGCCTTGCCCTTGAAACGTGGTCGTCGAGTATAGGACGTTTTAGTAAGTCCTTATGTCCATGACATGATCCAGTTGCCTCGGAAAAGTTGCCTCGAATTAAAAAGGATCAATGGCATAAGGGTAGCTTCTAAGGTGTCCTACTGTTGCTCTGGTGACCACACTGTCCCTTAACTCGAATTGACCCGAACACCTCCAACGGTGGTGCTACCTACCTCTCAATGGTGGGATGGCATTTCCTTAAGGACATTTACACAGCCTAATTCCTTAGGGTAGGTAGATGACTCATAGATACTTGCTCTATTCAAAAACAAATCAAAACCTTTTCACACCGACACTTTTCAAAAAGCTTTCAAAATGATTTTTCAAACACTCTTGAGGACTGATACAAGAGTCGATCTGAAATCTTTAAACGAAACTTTTTCAAACCCACTCACAATTGAAAAGCAAACATTTTGAAAACACAAATGAGCAAGTATCTAAGAGCCCATGGATAACCATGGATAGAAAGGGTGTTAACACCTTCCCTTTCTATAAATCTACCTCCCGAACCGAGAGACAATCTCATAAGGAATTTTGTTGTGCTTTTGTCCTGTCCATGTTGGAGAAAATAAAAGACGGTGGCGACTCTTGCTTCCGCGACATTTCGCGAACCAGCATTAAACAGTCAGTTCCAGATCCACCGATCACAGTATGCATGCAATGTTTTCAAGGATCTCACGGGGTAAACAAGAAATTTGTTAGAGCTGGGATCCGGTAGCTTGATTGAAGGAACTTCCTGTTGTTGAGAGTCCTTCTTCAAGAGTCAAGGCTCACCATATCGAGTGGGTCATAGCCCCTGACACCCTTGGCTAGAGGAAAATAAATCCCCTTTTCCCCTTGCTAGACCATTGGTTTATCATGACCTGTATCACAGATCCTCGAGATCCTTGAAATGGGTTAGTCCTTATGCAGGATGTATGCAATGGTATGATGGTATGATGTTATGCTATGCGTGAAGTGATGTAAGTAAACCCTATTATGAGCCCAGATTAAGGACTGTAAACAAAACCTGCAAGAAACTCGTGTTGTTAGATAACAAGTGTACAAGTAGTCAAGTTTGAAGGCACACAAGTCACACAAGACAACCCTTAGAGTTTAGGCTAGCATGAAGTTTAGGTACTACCCTCTTTCAGTTTCGTTGGTTAAGACCTGTCCTATCAGAAGTAACCGGGTTCTAAGGGTCCCAATATCATTGGATTACTTTCATTGTTCATCATTTCGATTTAGCCACTGAACTGGCGACCGAAATATTCCAAGAAAACAACCCTCAATTGAGTGTAGTATCGAGTATCAACCAACCTCAGACTGCACCAAAGTCAGTTATCTCACTACCCTAAAGAGGCCAAGATGGTTCAATTAAGGTTCCTAAGGTCAGTTGATGCTTCACGACACCACGCGGCGGCCCCGTACTCTCCTTGACTGAACTCAAGGGTTACAGGTACTCACCAAAGTGCCACATCAACGTAGCAGACTGCTTCAACCATGTCGGTATACCCCGCACAGTTCCCTCACAGCCTTGTTGCTACTTTCTAAGAAGGTATCCCCCAGATCCGGGTTAGGATCTATAGAACTCCCAAGACAGTACCCACAATAATAAAGCAAACAATTCAGACAATTGAAAACACAAGTGATCTTAGTCCTAAGGTACACCTCACTTTATAAGTATCCCCAGCAGAGTCGCCAGTTCTGTGATCAGTGGATCTGGAACTGACTGTTTAACGCTGGTTCGCGAAATGTCGCGGAATCAAGAGTCGCCACCGTCTTTTATTTTCTCCAACATGGACAGGACAAAAGCACAGCAAAATTCCTTATGAGATAGTTTCTCGGTTCGGGAGGTAGATTTATAGAAAGGGAAGGTGTTAGCACCCTTTCTATCCATGGTTATCCATGGGCTCTTAGATACTTGCTCATTCGTGTTTTCAAAATGTTTGTTTACTTTTCAAGTGTGAGTGGGTTTGAAAAAGTTTCGTTTAAAGATTTCAGATCGACTCTTGTATCAGTCCTCAAGAGTGTTTGAAAAATTGTTTTGAAAACTTTTTGAAAAGTGTCGGTGTGAAAAGAGTTTTTGTTTGTTTTTTTGAAAAGAGCAAGTATCTATGAGTCATCCACCTACCCTAAGGAATTAGGCTGTGTAAATGTCCTTAAGGTAGTGCCATCCCACCATTGAGAGGTAGGTAGCACCACCGTTGGAGGTGTTCGGGTCAATTCGATTGTTAGGGACAGTGTGGTCACCAGAGCAACAGTAGGACACCTTAGAAGCTACCCTTATGCCATTGATCCTTTTTAATTCCGAGGCAACCGTTTCGAGGCAACTGGATCATGTCATGGACATAAGGACTTACTAAAACGTCCTATACTCGACGACCACGTTTCGAGGGCAAGGCAACAGTGAGGCGTACCCTAAGAATGGTGTGTGAATTTGTGTGTTGTTTTCATGTTAATATTTGTCTTTGATCATTGCATCGTGAGCTACACATGTTTTTTAATTTAGGCCATACATTCTTTCATGCAAAGTTTAGCAGTTTTAAGAGTGCGGAAATTTAAATGCGGAAAGTAAAATCCTACGCTATTACAAGGCGCGGGTCTATACATTGCCAAATTACAAAGACCCGTTTTTGATAAAGATGCGGAAAGTAAAGACGGAAAGATAAACCTAATGACTATTACATCTGAGAAACAGTTACATAATGATCGAAAGAAATAATGCGTGAAAAGAATTAAAATTAGGACGTCCGAGGGTTTTGACCCTTTGCATGAAATTAAATTAACTTAAAGTCCAATTAATTATTTAATTAAAGAAAAGAAAGTGTTTTAGTGTTTTTTTTGTATTTATGAAAAATAAAGAACAAGAATTAAAAGGAAACCCTAAATCTAGATTATTTTAATTATTAATGAAAATATTAAAGTTAACCTAATTTACTAGTTAATTAATTTATTTACATGTTTATTTACAAAATTAATGATAATTAATAATAATGATAAATAATGATGATTAATAATTTATTTAAGAAAAAGATGAAAATGTCAAAAAAAAAACCTAATTCTAGATACTTTTTACTTATTAAGAAAAAGATTAAAGTTTAAAAACCTAAATTAAACTAAGTTAATTGTTAGAGTTTATTTATAAAAAATAGGTTAGTGATGAAATTAATAATAATTAAATATATTTGTATTTTTGATTTTTCTGTTTTTATTATAGAAAATTATTTTATGGTGAAAAAAAAACAATTAAAACAATTAAAAAAGAATTAGAAAAGAAAAGAAAATAAAATTAAAAAGGATGCAAACCAAGGGGGTTTTCAAGCTCAAGGGGAGGTTTTTTTGAAGTATTCTGACCCATTAGACGAAAAGCCTTGTTTGACTTTCTGGCATCACGTGCGTGTTCATTGACTCCTGAGTACCGTGGTCTGCATTCTTTGGCCATTGGATTGGGTTTCATGGTCATTTGTGTTCTGGCTGTTGGCCATTTGTGTTTTGTCCTCAACGTTCCTTAATCTTCTCAGGATGTCTGTCTCGCCATGTATTGGTGTCATGCATAAGTTGTTCTTTGGCCATTTGGCTTTTGGCTTTTGGCCATTTGTGTTTTGGCTGTTGGCCATTTGTATTCTGACCTCAACGTTCCTTAATCTTCTCAGGATATCTGTCTTGTCATGTATTGGTGTCATGTATAAGTTGTTCTTTTTTGGCCATTTGGCTTTTGGCCATTTGTGTTCTGACCTCAACGTTCCTTAATGAACCTGCATGGGATCCTGTCTAAATCTGTAGTGTTGAATCTCATGAACACATTAAATAAAATCATAAAATGCAAATAAAGCCAATATATGAAGAAATTTAATGTTTAGGCACAATATGGCATGTATGAATGATTATACCCTTTTGATCATAGAGATCAAATCAATCTTACCCTTACTGGAAAATTAGTGACCTGAATGTTTTTATGCCCTTTGGATCATGGAGATCAAGCCAGCCTTATCCTTACTGAAGAAGTAGTAAGGTGTTAGTTTGTAACTGTGATGGCTTGTTTGTAGTGAGAGAGGGATTTGTAATAAAGATTTCAAGGTTTTAGGGTTCTTGAAAGAATTTGATATTCTAACAGTGTTGTGGCAAGGTTTTTTCTCTCTTTTTTTCTCCGCCCCCGGTTTGTGTGAAAAGAATGTGATTATATAATGGAAATTAGGGTAAAGAAAATGGGCTTTGAATGTGCAATTGGGCCTCCAATGTTCACTTAAGTTCGACACTTTCCAGGCTAAATCGTATGGACTTAAGTGCATTTTTTGAAGTTGAAATGTGAAAACAAAATGTAGCCGACATAAATAACTAACTCCTGTCCGAAAATCGGCTCAATCGGATAAACGGTGAATTAGTTATTAATTTTTGAAGTTTCAGCTTAGACAAACTTATTTTGGGCTCCAGTGTCGACTCTGACACGTTCTTCAATAAAAAACTGGTATTGATCGGAGCATAATCCGGTATCGACTTTTGAAACAAAGTTGTAGATCTATGAGTCAGGGACCTTGTGTAAAAATATGAGCCCAATCCGATAAAAATTGACCGAGTTATGAATTTTCGAAGTTTCGGCCCAGATGAAATAATATTCAGCATTCAGGATTTTCAGCGTGTCACGCACTCTGAGCAAAAAACGAAGCCCTTTTGAATACCGTTTGAACTCAATACCTTCTGTGAAAATGTAGCCAACTCAATTTGTGAAATTTTGGCGCCGGAACCAGCTCGATACGATGAAAATCGACCAAGTTATGATTTTCTGAACATGACGCAAATAAACTTCTGTCACAAATTTTCTGTATGAAAATACTTGATAAATCCAAATTTTTGAAGACCTTATGATCGAAATTGGCTTCCATCCGTGAGAGATGAAAACGTAGATAATGTCAAGACGGAATTTTGGCCACCGGAACGGGTTCAAAACGAGTCGCGATCTTCAAGTTATGAATTTTTTAGCGCGTAAAAACTGCACTTTCAGCACACTTTTTCACCATATTTCTTCAAGAAAACTCGCACATTCGGATACCTTCTTTAAAGAATTGACTCTTGAGCCGAACCTGAATTTGAGAATACTTTATCAGATATATCTTGGTGAAAGAACACCTGAATATGACGCGCCGGGTTGGACTTGTGAATTTTTCTTGAAATGTTTTGAGAAATATGGGAGGGCAAATTTTGGGGTACAACAACTAATAATCAAGCGTTAGCAAACTTAACAAAAAATACCCAAAAAAATAACTTAATTGAATCAATTGCACATATACACCTCTAGGGTACCCCACTTTGGTCGCCTTAAAAAAAACAGTCATGAGGCAGGAATGCTTTAACAAAGACCCATAAATAAAAAGATTATAGTCTCTCGATGACCCTACAGTTGCCTTCTCGGTAAATGATCTAGCCCCTAAATAAAATTGCTAAAGCATCTCTACAAATTGCCTTTGTGACTGTAATGTCCCTTTCGAATGTCCCTCATACATACAACGATATGGCTACCTAATCACTAATAGTAGGATAGAACTGTCTAAAGGATAGGAGGAAAAGAACGACCCTTTTCGAGTATAAAAGTAGATAGATATTAGAAGTTTGATCAAAATATATTTGCACTTACATAAAAAACTACTTTTCAAAAACATTTGCAAGACACTTTGTATACTTTCTCCACATTCCCGAGAAACATTACAAAGTTCGCCATACTAAGGCATTTTCAAAACATCTTCAAACACACAAAGCACAAAGGTATTTTAAAATGAGCAAACCTCTAAGAGCCCGTAGAAAACTACGGATGGAAAGGGTACTAACACCTTCCCTTTCCATAATCTACCCCCCTTACTCAGAAAGCTCTCGAAAAAGGTATTTTTCTGTTCTTTTCACCCTTTCCTTTGTTGGATAAAAGAAAAGTTGGTGGTGACTCTTGCTTATCGCACATTTGCGAATACAAAACGCAAACCAGTATTAAACAGTCAGTTCTGCCACCGTATCACAACAAGCATATGCATAGTTTTTCTATATCACTATACCTAGTTTCAGGGTCATTAAGCATTCGACTAAGATAATATATAGGTCTTTCGATACTTTTTTTGTCCTCTTGACTAACATGCTTCCTATAGTCGATTCTGACGCTGAGATGTATAACCTCATTGGCCTATCTCTAACAGGAGGTGCTAATATTGGAGGCTTTATCAAGTAATCTTTTATTTTGTCGAAATCATCTTGATGTTCTTCCTACCATACAAACTCCTCATTCTTCAGTCGAAGTAATGGTGAAAATGCTTTAATTTTATCACTTAAGTTGCATATGAATCTTCTAAGGAAATTTATTTTTGCCCAACAATAACTGAAGCTCCTCTTTGGTCGATGGAGGCTTCACATCCATAATGGCTTTGGTTTTACTTTGATTTACTTCAATTCCTTTTTTATGCACCATAAAGCCAAGGAAGTCACCTGCTTGCACACAAAATGCACATTTTAATGGATTCATTTTTAACCCATATTTTCTCATTCTCTCAAAGGCCTTTCAAAGATGTTTTACATGAGTTGGCCTACTATTAGATTTTATCATAATGTCATCAATATATACTTGCATAAAATCTTCAGTAAAATCATGAAACATTGAATTCATTGCCCTTTGGTACGTCGCTCCGACATTCTTTAGGCTGAATGGCATGACAACCCATTCATAGGTACCCAAGGCTCATGGACAGCGAAACGCCGTTTTTAGCACATCTTCGTCTACAATAAAAATTTGTTTATACCCATAATAACCATCAAGCATACTTAAATATTCAAAACCAGTAGCAGAGTCGACTAACCTTTCTGCTATAAACATGGCATATTCATCTTTAGAAGTAGCAGCATTTAAATCTCTAAAGTCAACACATACTCTTAAAGTTCCATTTTTTTTAATTACGAGCACTATATTTGCTAGCCAGTTGACATACCTCGCAATTCTTATGGCTGGGGTGAAACACCTAGGAGTTTGCTTTACTGGCTTTTTCCAGTTTTTATTGGCAGTCTCAACTCTACCAAGTCCCTGCTTAAACCAGGCATTTCATTATAGTCCCAAGCAAAACAATCTTTAAATTCTTTAAGTAAATATGTTACCTCAGATTTCATCTCATTGTCGATATTGGTGCTGATATATGTTGGTCTTTTATCCACATCTTCACCAAGATTCACTTCTTCTAAAGGGTCATGTGGCTGCATCTTTTCTGGCACCATCAGATCCTTCTTGAAACCTAGGGGTTCGTCGTCATAAATGCAGTCCAGAAGATGCTTGTCGACACTTTCCTCAGTCATTTTTGGCTTGTCTAGTGGTTTTGGCTCAATAGCCAAAATGATTCCCTCTCTTGGTATCTAAGATTTATTGGCTTGGATATCCATATCTTCTTCAGCTTCTAAAGCCGAATTCAACTTGTTTTCGGCAATATATGTCGAAATCTTATTTAGAGCTTCTAGCTCAGACATCATCATCCGGGATGTCTCCCCATCCTGTCGACCGAATTCCTCCATAGTATGTTTCTTCTAAGGGCTCTACATCCCAAATGAAACCACGAGTCTCATGTAACTTCAAAGAAACAAATGCCTCATCCAAATAGGATAGACATCTTCAGCTGGGTTGCAAGGAGAGATGTTAGCTAATTTTATCTCAAATTGCCTTTTGCCAACAATATTCACATCGACCATGAAATACCCTTGATCCGCTTTGATATTTTCTACTATTCCATCTTCCCTCCAGATCACCAGACTCTGGTGCATAGAAGATGGCACAACCCCTACGCTATGTAGCCATTCTCTTCCCATCAGAAGGTTGTAGCTTGGTTTGGCGTTGATTACCATAAATATAGTCGGTCTGGTAACGGTGTTGACAGTTATGTCTACTTGGATTACACCCATGGTGCCTCTAATTTTACCCCCATAGTCTGATAAGACCATGTTGTGAGATCTTATATCGGTGTCATACTTTCTGATTTTCTTCACCAGGTGGTATGGCATGATATTTACCGTAACACCATAATCTATCAACACTTTGTTGATAGCTATCCCTTCAACTTTAGCTCGGATTAAAAGAGGTTTTAGATGGATTTTCATAGCCATACTTGGTTTTCTAAAAAATGCATCTTGGTTCTCTACAAAACCATTATTCACCACAAAATAATATGTAGGCTTATGTAAATCCATTTCCTCAGCGTCGGCATCTGCCGAATCTTCTACTTTGGTGAGAGAATCATATTCAGCCGGCAAGATTGACACCACATTAACCAAGATGTTCAGACTCTCCTCAGAATATGACTTGAAGTCATCAGTGACTTCCTCAGAGAATTTCACGTTTGGTCGGCAAATGAACTCTCTTACCCGTTCCTTTGCAGCGGTATCAACTTTCATTGTGTATTTCTTTCCAACACCTGCTTTGTTTGCAGCATTCTGCTCAGCAGCTTCCTTGGCAGCTTACCTTTCAGCCTGCCTTCGACACTGGAAACTCCTCCATTAAGTCCTAGTTATGGGATTCTTACCTTTCAGCCTGCCTTCGACTTTCCTTTATCTCTAGAAGTGGTGTGATACAGTGGCAGAACCGACTGTTTAATACTGGTTTTTGCATTTTGTAATTGCAAATGTTGCGGTAAGCAAGAGTCGCCACCGTCTTTTCTTTTATCCAAATTAAGGAAAGGGTGAAAATAATAGAAAAAGACCTTTTCAAGAATTTTCTGAGTAAGGATGGTAGATTATGGAAAGGAAAGGTGTTAGCACCCTTTCCATCCGTAGTTTTCTACGGGCTCTTAGAGGTTTGCTCATTTTGAAATATCTTTGTGCTTTGTGTGTTTTGAAAATGTTTGGAAAATTCCTTAGTGCGGCGATTTGCTTTGCGTTTAACTTTTGTATCAGTCCTCAAGAGTGTTAACAAAGCATATGTTTTGAAAATTGCTTTTGAAAAGTAGTATTTGTGTAAGTGCAACATGTTTTTTGAGCAAAGTTCTAACAGCTATCTACTTTTATACTCAAAAAGGGTCGTCCTTTTCCTTCTATCCTTTAGAGAGTTCTATCCTATTATTAGTGAGTAGGTAGCCCTATCGTTGGATGTATTAGGGACATTCGAAAGGGACGTTACGACCACGAAGGCAACTTGCGGAGACACTTTAGCAATTTTGTTTAGGTACTAGATCATTTATCGAGAAGGCAACTGTAGGATCATCGAGGGACTATGATCTTTTGATTTATGGGTCTTTGTTAAAGTGTTCCTGCCTCACGATTGTTTTATTTCTAAAGGCAACCAAAGTGGGGTACCCTAGAGGTGTATATGTACAAGTGTGTTATGTTCAGTTATTTTTGTCTTTTTGTTAAGTTTGCTAACGTTGGATTTCAGTATTTTCATACACGCCTAGTTACTAGCAGTTAATATATACAAAAATGTAAAGTGCGAAGATAAAACCCTACGCTATTACATGGCTTTAGGGAGGGGGTTTACAATGTATAAAATTTGGGGGAAGAAAAAAAATAAAGAAAGCGGTAAAAATCCTAATTAGTTTATTACATCCAGTATACAGGTACAATAATGAATAGAAATTGCAAAAATAAATAATGCACGTGGAAGTTAAAAATACGTCTAACAACCTAGTAAGAAAATATTTTTGCTTATTTTTTGATTTAAGAAAGTAAATAACCTAAAAATCTATTTAGAAAATAAAATTAATCAAGAAAAATAGTCTAAATTCTTTTTTAGTTTTTTTATTATTTAAAGAAAATAATTAAACATAAATTAAGTCCTAAGTTCTAATTTATTTTTAATTAAAGAAAAATAGTTAAAATAGTTATTAATTAATTTACAAAATTAATTTAATTATAAAAAAATAAAACTATATTTTTTGTGATTTTATTATTACATTTTACTAATTAAATAAATGAAGAAAAAAAATTAAAAAAATACAAAGCAAAGTGACAAAAACAATGCAAAATGGGCCAAGATAATTAGAAATTAGGGGGTGCTGAAATTGAATTTTGCTAGGCCCAAGTGAATGTTAAACCCAGGCCACGCTGGATCAGGTGAGATGAGGCCTTGAGGGCGCATGGTGGATCTCAAATTGAAGTCTTTAGATCTAGATCCCTTATGATTTGAAGGCTAGATCTGATGGTGTTAGGTACTGGCCATGTAATGCATCGAATTTGCATGAAACAAGTTAGAAAATATAAATGGAGGTTACTGAGGCGTTTTGTGATGTTTTAGGGCTCGTTAATGATTGCAAAAGCTTCAGGGAGCCTCCAGGAATGTATTTGGATATTTTGTTTGGATTGAGGAAGGCTGGAACCTAAACTGCAAATTTTACAACTTTGATGTTTTTTGTAAAATTTGTAGAGCTTTTCCAGGCTGTATATCACGTGTCTTGAAGCTTCCTAATGTGTCCTTTACATAGAGAGGAGGGAGGAGACAAGAGAATAAAGATAATAACAACCATAAACATGTGTTTTTAAAGCCATGAATGATGTTTTGTAACTTTGTCAAAGACATGGAATCTTGTCCTTTTTGAATTTGAATGAATATGGACATTGCTTACACGAAATTTTATGGCCCTAGGTTGTCCAAAACATCAACCTAAAGCTCAAACCTCATTTCCAATTATTTTATACATTTTATTTTATATTTATTTGAAATAAATTAAAATAAATATGAATAAAATAGTTAGCAAATGCAAGTCATGGCAAGAATAATTTTAGAGGTCCTTTATAGGCTTAGGAAGATGTTTGAAGTCCAAGAAATTAAGTCATTGACCTAAAACTTCAAGTTTGCTCAATGCATAATTCTTGAAAATTCCCAAATTTTCCCAACTTGGGAAAGCCATAACTTGCTCAAATTTTATCTCATGATGGTGATCCTCGACTTTTTGGAAAGCCCAAGATGTCCACTTAAATCCCTCTTTTGATAAATTTTGCATTTGAAGATTTAATCTTGATGTAAATGGTATTGATAAAAAGTGCCTTTTGTTGACTTTTTGAAAATGACATGTAATGTATAAGCTTGTATATTTCAAATGGTGCATTTATTGGACTTGAGGGATGAAGAGAAGTTGTAGGTAATTGGATTCTCTTAAAAATGAGATTTGGTTTGAAACAATGGATGAATTATGAGAAAGTTATGCCTGGTCGAAGTTTGGTTGACTTTTCCTATTAGAAACCCTAATTAGCAATTCTTGACTTTTGATGAATTAGAAGCATTTCTTGAGGGATCATGATCAACACTTGATCAAATGATGGATATCACTTCAAAATGTTGATGTTGACCAAAAATATTGAAGTTTGACTGTATATAGACCATAGTTAACTTTTTACCTAGTACAGTTGATTTTCAAGCATTTAAGTAATTGATTGAGAAAACTTGTAGTGCAAGGTATGAAATTTGTCATGGATAATCTTGAAGACATATTAGGACCATGGAAGACATTTGAGACCTTTGGAGCTCACACATCTTGGTGAAAAATGAAACCCTAGTTTGAAGGCCAATGCTTAGGAGGAGAATTTGTCTGATCAATTCTTGGTTAACCTTGAGCAATTGAGGACCTCTAAGAGTATGTCTTGTGTGAAAATGGGAGGGAAAATTTTGTGGTACAACAGCTGCCCCTGTTCAATCTTCTTAATCATGAGGATTTATATTGGCTTGTCTGCCTTTCGTGACCTGAAGGTGGAAGATGATTGAACACTAGAATACCCAGAAATTTGCACTCACAAGAAGTAATACTGATGGTTGATGACGTCGAGAATGGGCTTACATATGCCATTTGGAGAAGATGACTGAAATTCGTCGAATATGGGCCTAAAGACGCCATCCATAGAATATTATGGAGAGTCGTCGAAGATGGGCTTAAAGATGCCATCCAGAGTAGATGCTGACTTCATAAGAGGTTTCTTTATAGGGATTCCTGTTTCTGTTGTCTGAGGAGGAGTCCACTGGGGGATGTTGATTTCTGTTGTTTTCCTGTTTGAGGAAAACTCTGTGGGGAATAGAGTCTAGGAACTTCAGTTGTCCATGGATCTACTGAGGGGTTATCTCTGGATTGGAGAGATGAAAGTTTGATGTTTTCTGGTTGAAATCCAGGCTTCACAGTAATTTGCTAGGGAGAATGAAATTAACTGCTATCTGGAAATATATCTTAAGAAACTTGTGTAGGGTTGTTTCATGATGAGTCCTGGTAAGACTTCATATGGAAGTGTATGAGAAGGAACCTGGGTAGGGCTGTTTTAGGAGATATATGAGAGGGAGCCTGGGTAGGGCAACTTCAGGATGAGTCTGGGTAAAACTGCATCAAGAAATTGTAAGAGGGAACCTGGGTAGGGTTTCCTCAGGATGAGTCCGTGTAAAACTGCATCTGGAAATTGTAAGAAGGAACCTGGGTAGGATTGCCTCAGAATGAGTCAGTGTAAAACTGCATCTGGAAATTCAAGAGAAGGATCCTGGGTAGGGTTACCTCAGGATGAGTCCATGTAAAACTGCATCTGGAGATTATGAGAAGGAACCTGGGTAGGGTTGCTTCAGGATGAGTCCGTGTAAAACTGCATCTGGAAATTCAAGAGAAGGAACCTGGGTAGGGTTGCCTCGGGATGAGTCAGTGTAAAACTGCATCTAGAAATTCAAGAGAAGTAACCTGGGTAGGGTTGCCTCAGGATGAGTCCGTGTGAAACTGCATCTGGAAATTCAAGAGAAGGAACCTGGGTAGGATTGCCTCAGGATGAGTCCGTGTAAATCTACATCTGGAGATTGTGAGAAGGAACCTGGGTAGGGTTGCTTCAGGATGAGTTTGTGTAAAACTTCAAAAGGAGGGAGAAGGAACCCGTGCATGATTGCTTCATGAAGAGCCCGTATAAAGTTGTATTTGGAAGTCAGAAGAAACCCGTGTAAGATTGCTTCATGAAGAACCCATATAAAGCTGTATTTGGAAGTCAGAAGAAACCCGTGTAAGGTTGCTTCATGATGAGCCCGTGTAAAGCTGTATTTGGAAGTTAGAAGAAACCCATGTAAGATTGCTTCATGTTGAGCCCGTGTAAAGCTGTATTTGGAATTCAGAAGAAAGCCGTGTAAGATTGATTCATGATGAGCCCGTGTAAAGTTGTATTTGGAAGTCAGAAGAAACCCGTGTAAGATTTCTTCATGTTGAGCCCGTGTAAAGCTGTATTTGGAAGTCAGAGGAAACCCGTGTAAGATTGCTTCATGATGAGCCCGTGTAAAGTTATATTTGGTTGCACAGATAATTACTCTGTTTTGTTTCAGGAGCTAATCTTGGACCTATTGAAAATTGTTGATGATAAATATCTGTTGATTGATCTTTCCTGAAAAGGTAAAGAGTTAGTTGTATGCAATGTCATGATGTATGAAATGCATTGTGTAATGGTGTTCTCAAAATAAATGAGATTGGGATGTATGCATTTGTACTGCACATGCTATGACGTTTTAGAATGATGTATGAATGTAATATGTGAATATATCAGTTGTTCTATTGCAACACTATTGAATTGGGGAAAATAAATCCCTGATTGCAACTGGCGATGAAGAATGTAGGTCTTCAGATTTTGTTGAAGCTGAATTGCTGGGAGATGATCTTCCGTTGTTAGAGAAATAAAATTTGTAGGGGAAGGAAAGCTCTGTTCACTGCTTGAGGATTTTGTGAAATCCTATTGGGGAATCCTGAGAAGTTTGGTGACTTTACTGGGGAAAACCTGATGTCTGAGCAGTAGTTGGAAATTCCTGTTCTGCTGGGAATACAAGAACACCTGACATCACTAGGTTGTAAGCTGAGGATATGGAGGATACTTTTTAGTAAGATGCCCCTGCCTTTGTACCTGCTGGAGAAAGTACCTGCGGAGACTTTGTGGATGGTTTGAGTGTCATCCCAACTCCTAGGGTGCTTGGTAAATGCTAATTAGGATGATAAGTCTTCTACTGATAAACAAATGACAAAATGACGGGACATAGTCGTACGTTTTTAATCCCTAACTTTTGCCTAGACCTCCCTTTCAGGTTTTTAGTCCACCGGGATACCTTTTTTTGCTCAAGCCGCCTTTTCAGGTTTTCGACTTGCCGGGCGTACAGTTTTTTTGTATATATCCCTAATTTTTGCCCGAACTCTTTTGGTTCGCTGGGATGCCCTTAATTTTTCCTAGGCCTGTCAACCTAGCAGGTATTTTTCTTGCATAGTGTTTTCTGAATATGTCCGCGCTCATAGGGTGTGGAGAGTTGTCACCGTCTATGACAACAAGTGTTATAGAAATGCCAGAAAATGTTTATGTGATCACATGCGCCCTTTCATACGTGGGAGTCTGTGTGGGGCTGCTTCAAGATGAACCTGGTGCACCTGATGTTTGATTAAGTTTCTGATAGTCTTGAATTTCCTAGGTATCTTTTCTAAGAACTGTCATGGAAGGATTCAAAGACATGATACTGACACCATCTGATACTACTGGCACAGACAAGCAATTTGGTGGTACCAAAGATTCAAATTTTACAGTGATTTTTTGTTGGAATCCCGATCAATGTAACAACCCCGAGTGATTCAGATGGTGATCTGCCCCTGGCTATTCAGGATTTTTGGAGATTCTTTGCATATTGGCTTGACTGCCCCAGATTAATTATAAACCATGTCATGCCCTTTGATTATGAAAGGCTTGTTATTGGGATTTTTTTTCGTCTGAGGTGATTCTGGCCATTGAGGGGGTCTTTGTTCACTGAATATTCGTTGTGTGAATTTCTCTTCCATTTGAATAATTAACCATATGCAAACAATGTCATTTAAATAATGCAAAGCTTATGTATGTCTTGAAATTTTTTGAAAATGCATTTTTTGTAGTAAAATAAAATTTGCAAGAATGTGATATCAACTCATGATTTATAGCAAACCTTACAGGAGTCAGGATACCTTTATAACAGTATGCTCTCGAACTAACCCATGCTTCAGCTAGGACTTTTAAGGGATGTAATGTGGCCTAGTTCACGGTTTAAGAAACAAAGGATAAAGACTCAAAATTTATTTGTACCCACCCGTTCTTCGTGATGTTCTTCAGTCCTATGCTCAGTTAATTGTGCATTTCAAATCCCAGTTGAGTTCTGGAATGTTGGCCTCGATATTCTGGTGATGGTTCAGAAATTGAACGTTTGTTTAAGAAGGCAGTCATTTTTGTGACCTTTTCTTTTTGTTAAGGATTTGTAGGACCTCTTTCTTTTTTGATTTTGCTATCCATGTCTTTTTCCTGAACTGTTTCTTTTGTGATTATAGCCTGCGGGGTGCCCTAGTTTTTTTCTTAAGTCTCCTTCATAGGTTTTGACTTAATCATCACCATCTTTTTAAGAGCATCTTCTACACTATTAGTCGTGTATGAAGGGAAAGCTTGCGACTGAATGCACATCTGAATTAACTTAGAAAACTACCCTGTCCTAGGTTATGATTAGGGTTTTAATTTGTGTGAAAAGAAAACTCCTACTTCTTAGGCTCAAAGGGGTTGACTAGGTATTATCTTCCTTATAACTCCACTGTTTAGGATTTGAAACAACGCTTGTACATCGTCAGCGGGGTCTGTTCAAAAGCATATTGTAGAGACTGTGGTATCATTTTCATCATCCTCCCTCTAAATGCTTATAGCTTTTAATCAAGAGTCGAATATCACAAAAAGGAAGTAAGAACGCAGTTTTGAAATAGTGAATACGAATGAATTGATTCAAGACAAATATATGTGATGCATTAATGAAATAACAAAGTTTGACATAAATAAGTGTTCGAACAAAAAGAAAATTACAATTTGAAAAATTCAAATGAAAATCCCCTTTGTCTGAACTTGTCACTTCAGATGGTGTGCCTTTGAGGGATGGCAAAAGACTTTAGTCTGATCACCTTGTGTGAACTCCAGCGCTCCTTCATTGATCAGGTCCTAAATCTTATTTTTCAATACCCAACAGTCATTCGTATCATGTCCAACACTATTGGAATGGTAAGCACACCTATCATTTGGATTGTACCTTGGGGAGGCTGTGTTGGGATTATGAGGAGGGTCCCTTAACGTAACCAGCTTGGCCTCCAACATGTATTGCAATACATGAGCCAAGGACATGTTGATTTTGGTGAATTGCCTTTTGGGCTTGTCTTGCCTTTGTTGATTACCCCGTTGTGGTTGGCGAGGTTGTTGTTGGGCTTGTGACGTAGAAATAATTTGGAAAGGTCTATTCTTCAAGCCAAATTTTTGTCCCATCAGGGGTTGATGAATGACTTGATCCCCAGCCTTGACTATTTGCTTCATACGGTTGCATCCGTCTTGATGAAGCTTGTTGACAATGGCCCTCAGCTCTTATTGTCCCCGGGCTAGGCCTTGGATAAGAGCCACTTGCCCTAGCATCTAGAATCTCATTGCTTCTACCTTAGCTTGCAGTTGTTCCAACTGTTCGTCTTTGTTGTTGTCAGGATGTTTCTTGGTCAAGTTCCCTTTGAGGAGTGCTTTCAATTCTTCCTGCCCCTTGGATAGGTTGAATAACATTTCCATGAATTGAGCCTCTTGAGCTTGGAGATCTCTGTTGTTCTGTTTGAAAGCCATTTTCCTTGCTGAAATAAACATCGAGAACATGAGAGACCTGTACTGGAAGACCTGTTATGTAATGACATGCATGATGTGTAAATGTTTTCAAGGATCTCGTGGGGTAAACACAAGAAAATGTTAGGAGTTGATCGCAGCTTTGATTGAAGAACTTCATATTGTTGAATGTCCTTCTACGAGAATCAAGCTCACCATATTGAGTTGGTCATAGCCTCTGACTCAAGTTGTTGTGTTTTGATCTCTTGACGGAATTAGCTAGAGGAAAATAAATCCCCTTGCCCCTTGTTAGACGTCTGGTTCATCATAACCTGCATCACAGACCCTTGAGATCCTTGAAATGGTTAAGGAGATGTTATGGGATGATGTTATGATGTGTATGCTATGCATTAAGCAAAAAATGTAAGGTGATGAAGACAAGTGAGCCTAAGAAGTCCAGGTTACTGGATAATGACTGTAAATAAATCCTGCAATGAGATCATGTTGTTAGGTAAAAACCCTGCAAGTAGCTCAAGTTGAAAGCAAACAAATCACACAAGCAACCTTAGGGTCCCCAATTTGAACAATTTTGCCTTTGAATAATTTATCTTGATGTAAATGGTCTTGACAAAAAGTGCCTTTTGTTGACTTTCTAAAGATGACATGTAATGTATAAGCTTGTATCTTTCAAATGGTGAATTTATTGGACTTGATGGATGAAGATAAGTTATAGGTAATTGGATTCTCTTCAAAATTAGCTTTGGTTGGGAAACAATGGATGAAGTATGAGAAAGTTATGCCTGGTCAAAGTTTGGTTGACTTTTCCTATAGAAACCCTAATTAGCAATTCTTGACTTTTGATGAATTAGGAACATTTCTTGAGGGATCATGATCAACCCTTGATCAAATGATGGATATCATTTCAAAATGTTTATTTTGACCAAAAATCTTGAAGTTTGACTGTATATAGACCATAGTTGACTTTTGACCTATTATAGTTGATTTTCAAGCATTTGAGCAATCGACTGAGCAAACTTGTAGTGCAGGGTATAAAATTTGTCATGGATAATATTGAATACATATTAGGACCATGGAAGACATTTGAGACCTTTGTAGCTCACACATCTTGGTGAAAAATGAAACCCTAGTTGGAAGGCCAATGCTTAGGAGGAGAATTTGTCTGATCAATTCTTGGTCAACCTTGAGCAATTGAGGACCTCTAGGAGTATGTGTTGTGTGAAATGGGAGGGAAATTTTAGGGTACAACAAGTGGCAACACTTTTTTGTGTCTCCATTTTTCCTTGAGGCTTGATCCATGTGCCTCTAGGGGCACTGACAGATGGAATGAAACTCCTTGGTTTGGATTGGAAGTTTCTCACAGCATTTCTTGAAGTCCCCTCTTTCTTCTGATGGAACCTTTTGTTAGAGATTTTGTCTTTGGTTTTCTCTAGCTGTAGCCTCTGAAAGTTTTTAGCTGCAATTTTTTTAGTAAGAGCACCACATCTAGGGCATAAACAAGCTTGTGAGCCATTGTTCTTGCATCGGTACAAAAATCTAGCAAATCTTCTTCAGGCTTGGGGTACACTTCTGCCAAGCCTATGTCAGGACTTTCATCAGTTCCTTCGACCATATCTGCATCTGCAAATTCAGTAATTTCTACCATATGGATATCGATAGGATCTACGAACAACTCTTCTTCTTATTGGAGAGGATCAACATCAATTTTAATTTTTCGGCTAGCAAAGTTCAATCTTCCCTCCTGCAGTGTTTTTTGCACAAGATCCATGAAAGGAAAATATTGAGAAGTTGTATGACCAATGTTATACCCCAAAATTTACCCTCCCATATTCTTCAAAGATTTGCCAAAAGCATGCTTCAAAATACCCCAAGGGTTGCACAGTTCAAGGGCCTCCTAACAGTCAAAAACTAGGGTTTTGGTTCTGTCAAAGATATTGAAGTTTTCAAGGGTCCAATCAAGTCCCACATGCCTACAAACATGGTCAAGCATCCTCATGCCAAGTTTCAAGACTTACAGCACAAAATTGCACAGTCAAAAACCCTAATTGCTCAACAGTCAACTGTAGGGGCAAAATGGTCATTTGACAGTCAAAAGTCCAAATTTTTGGTCAACATCTTATTTTGAAGCCACAAACATCATTTGATCATTTCTTGATCATGATTCTCAAGGCATGGCTCAAAAAGTCTCAAGATGCAAAAGTTTCCATTTTTGGACAGTTGAAAAAGTCAACTGTAACTTGACCAAGGCATAACTTCCACATGGTTTATCAGAAAAATTCCATATAAAGCTCATTTTGAAGAGAAAGACATTTCCTACAACTCATCTTCACACTTCAAGTCCAAGAAATGATCTCACAAAAAGTTATCAATCTCAACATTATAGGTCATTTTCAAAAGTCAACAAAAAGGGACTTTAAGTCAAAGACCATAACTTGAGATTGGTAAATCAAAATGACATGGGACCAAAGGCATTGGTTAGAGGACTTTAAGATCTTTCCAAAATGTCCAAGAACATGATCAAAGCTTAATAATTGAGCAAGATATGCCTTGTGGAAGTTGGGAAATTTTTGGGAATTTTAAAAAGTCAACTTTGCTTCAAATGCCTCAAAATTGCTAATGGGCCTCATTTTCTTCCAAGAATCATTATCCAAAAGTTGTGCACGACCCATTGACCCAAAGGGGAGTTATTTCATCATTTTTTATTATTTATTTGAATTTTTATCACCATTAATTCATTTAATTAAATAAAATATGACAAAAATACTCAAGCATGCATTTTAAATCTTTTTATGCAGCTAATAGGTCTATCATAACTCCAAGATTTCGTGCATCACTAATATGGAAAGATTTGGCCATGATTGGTATCAAAAGGGCATGAAAAAGATTGAAAAAAGATTCATTGAAAATCAAATATTGGATTCATGAATGCAAAGGTTTCTTGGCTTGGATTTCACCCTAATTCATTCTTCATATAAACACCAAGCTAACCCTAATGCAAAGGACCTGGAAGCTGCGCCCAAACCTGAATACACACTTTGCATTTTTGTCAAAAAGTTCAAAACTGAAAACGCACTTAGAGCTTGTTCCAAAGCAAAATAACCATCCCAATAGCTTGCCAAGGCATCCAGGAAGCTACTCCAATCAAAATCAACTCTCCAAACGCAAAGAATTGGTAGATAGAATTCTAACTTTTCTGTAAAATTTTGATAATCGTGTTTGCATTTTCATACGTTATTCATGACTTTTAATATGTGATTTACACTAACATGATGATTCTAAGGCCATTGGTACCATTCAATTGAGTTTTGGACGCCTGTATGCAAAGTTACCATGAACACGCATTAGGGTTTCAGAAGCTTAAAAAGAGGGCTTCATTCATATGGAAAAATCAGGCAACAAGACTAGTACCATCAAAACCAGGGCATCTGGACGAAACGATTGATCCTATCGCGCCTAATTTATATTACGTGATACTCTATTCGCTATTTTTGTAGGTACCACTTAGTGGGGGTTTAAAACCCCCGCTATCTGTTCTATATTTTCAGTCAAAACAAAGGCGTGATGGAGAAGACGCTGAGGTGTTGGACATGGGTTGGCCAGTTTGAATAGCTGGCGCGCTTTTTGCTTGGTTAATACTATAAGCGCTTGTTTAATTTATATCATTTATATTCCATTGGCTAACAAACACGCGCGTACAGCTCAGATGGTGGAACGTGCATTTGGCAAACGTTGGGACTTGGGTTCGATTCCCAGGTCCCCTCCCTTCTCAATATTATTTTGCTTTCCATATTTCTGTGCAGCGTACCTTTCAGGGACCACCATACAACTCTATCTCTGGGCACGCCACATGTCTCAGAAGATGAATCCAAGGGCCAACACAGGATCTCCACCATGCACCTTGGTCAGCAGATCCACACGCGTCCTTGAAAAGTCAACCAAGGGCTTGAATTCATTGGGCCTGATTGCTGATCATACCTCCAAAATTGGGGTCAACACCCCCCATTGGTTTGCATATTATTTTCTTTCTTTTCATTTTTTCTATTTATTTGTTTTATTTATTTTAGTTAATTCATCAAAATTAATTTTCATAAAATATAAAAAAAAACAGAAAATCATAAAACAATAAAAAAAATATGCTTTGTTAATATTAATTAATATTATTTTGTAAATAAATGTAATAATTAATTTAGTTTTAATTTTAGGTTTAATTTTAATATTTTTTGAATAAACTAAAAAAAATGTAGAAATTAGGGTTTTTGTACTTTTATTCTTTTTTTCTTTTTCACCATATTTAATTGTTAATTATTTTTTGTAAATAAATATGCCATGTAAATAATTAATGTAAATTAGGTCAAACTAAAATATTTTTTTAATAAATTAAAAACAACTAGAATTAGGGTTTTGTTTAATTTTTAATTTTAATCCATTTTTCTCATTAAACTCCATAAATACAAAAAACTCCAAAAAATTATTTTCTTTATTTAACCTAATTAATTTATTAATTTTAATTTAACTTCTTCAAAGGGTCCAATGCCCTCGCATTTGATTATAGTTCCTTCTCGCACTTCTATTGTTATTTCTTTTGTGAATGTAATGTATTTATCCCAAAGCCTTGTAATAGATTAATTAGGATATTTATCTTTCCGCATTTTTATTTCAAATCGGGTCTTGGATTTATTTGGCGATGTAGACCCGCGCCTTTGTAATAGCGTAGGACTTTTATCTTCTCGCACCCTTAACTGTTAATAACCACATGAAAGAATGAATGTCAAAAATAAAAACAAAGCGTAGATCACCAATGCATGAACAAGATAAACATAATTGAAAACGACACACAATTCACACACCACCCCTAGGGTACGTCTCACTGTTGCCTTGCCCCTCGAAATGTGGTCGTCGAGTAGAGGATGTTTTAGTAAGTCCTCATGTCCATGAACATGGCATGGGGGTAGCTTCTAAGGTGTCTTCCTATTGCTCTGGTGACCACAATGTCCCGAACCCTCGAATTGACCCGAACACCTCCAACGGTGGTGCTACCTACCTCTCAATGGTGGGATGGCACTATCTTAAGGACATTTACACAGACGAATTCCTTAGGGTAGGTAGATAACTTGTAGATACTTGCTCTAATTCAAAACAAATCAAAAAATTTCTTTTCACACCAACACCTTTCAAAAAGCTTTCAAAAGCAATTTTTCAAACACTCTTGAGGACCGATACAAGAGTCGAACTGAAATTTTAAACGAAACTTTTTCAAACCCACTCTAAAAAGCAAACAAACAATTTTGAAAACACAATGAGCAAGTATCTAAGAGCCCATGGATAACCATGGATAGAAAGGGTGCTAACACTTTCCCTTTCTATAAATCTACCTCCCGAACCGAGAGCAATCTCAATAAGGAATTTTTCTGTGCTTTTGTCCTTTCCATTTGGAGAAAATAAAAGACGGTGGCGACTCTTGCTTCCGCGACATTTCGTGAACCAGCGTTAAACAGTCAGTTCCAGATCCACCGATCACAGAACTGGCGACTCTGCTGGGGATACTTTAAAGTGAGGTGTACCTTAGGAATAAGATCACTGTGTTTTCAATTGCTTTGACTTGGTTGCTTTGAATTGTGGGACTGTCTTGGGAGTTCTATAGATCCTAACCCGGATCTGGGGGATACCTTCTTAGAAAGTAGCAACAAGGCTGTGAGGGAACTGTGCGGGGTATACCGACATGGTTGAAACAGTCTGCTACGTTAATGTGGCACTTTGGTGTGTACCGGTAACCCTTGAGTTCAGTCAAGGAGAGTACGGGGCCTCCATGTGGTGTCGTGAAGCATCAACTGACCTTAGGAACCTTAATTGAACTATCTTGGCCTCTTTAGGGTAGTGAGATAACTGACTTTGGTGCAGTCCGAGGTTGGTTGATACTCGATACTACACTCAATTGAGGGTTTCTTTCCTGGAATATTTCGGTCGCCAGTTCAGTGGCTAAATCGAAACGATGAACAATGAAAGCAATCCAGTGATATTGGGACCCTTAGAACCCGGTTACTTCTAATAGGACAGGTTGAGCCCACCAACTTCAAGAGGATAATACCCAGACCCCATGCTGGCCTAAACTCTAAGGGCTTGTCTTGTGTGACTTGTGTGTCTTACATGTTTGCCTTTGTAAATATTTGTGGTGTGTTTAATACTAGCATCATGACATCATCCAGCATCATATGCATTGACTAATCATTTCAGGGGTTCGAATCTTCATCTTTGTTCTTGTTTTGTAGGACATGGAAACTGTTCGCAGAAAGACAATTCAAATCAGCCTTGTAAGGATCCCTCCTCAGCTTAAGGAGCTTATATCCAGGATTCCCGAGAGCTCTTCATTCAGTGAAAGACATGGAAGACTCATCAGCTTGGTCAATACCAACATTGAGGAAGATATGATAAAGGTCTTTTTCCAGTTCTTTGACCCTCTGCATCATTGTTTCACTTTCCTGGATTATCAACTGGTGCCTACATTGGAAGAGTTCTCCCGGCTTCTGAAGATCCCTATCCTTGATCAACTACCCTACAACGGTACGGAAAAGGAACCCAAGCTTGAAGAGATTGCTAAAGCCTTACACCTGCAATCATCTGACCTCAAGGGACATTGGGAGGTTAGAAGTGGCATCAAAGGGTTCTTAGCCAGGTTTCTGTTTGAAAAGGCCCAGGAATGTTGGAACTCCCTTGATTTACAAGCTTTTGAAGAAGTTGTGGCCCTCCTTGTCTATGGTTTGGTGTTGTTCCCTAACCCAGATCAGCTTATAGATATCAGTGCTGTCCAGATCTTCATGTCCAGGAATCCTATACCTACGTTGCTGGGGGACATCCTTCACTCATGTTACACTCGAACCATGAGAAAAAGAGGTGTCCTTATGTGCTGCACTCCTCTCCTGGGAAGGTGGTTTATTTCGCACCTTCCGCAATCAGTTTTGAAGAATGAGCGGGGTTTGAGATGGTCACAACGATTGATGACTCTTACACACGCAGATATACATTGGTGTTCTCGGTCCAGAGAGGATGTCACTATCATTGATCGTTGCGGGGAGTACCCTAATGTTCCTTTACTTAGAATCAGAGGAGGTATTACTTACAACCCGTGCCTGGCTTGGAGACAGTTTGGTTATGCTCGGAGGGACGGCCCTCATGACATGTTAATTCCTGACATAGTTTTTGACTTCGACAACGATGCACAAGGACTTCGCCAGAGATTTATCAGAGCTTGGAGGATGCCCAGTAAGATAGACAGCAAGACACTGGGGCACAGGAATTCCATCCCATTGGAACCTTATCTCAAGTGGGTACGAGCCCGCTCCCAGAAGTTAATAATGCCTTATCCTCATGTGCTCCCTGTGATCAAAGAGCCAGTCTTGGAGGGAGAGGTGTCCTACACCATTCAACATCCTGACATGCCCACGTCCTGGGAAGAGATGCAGAAGAGCTGGATCCAGCATAAGGAAGAACGGAATTCTCTTGAGACCAGTCTACATGCTAGTGAAAAGAAGGTCTTGGAGCTCACCCGCCTATTGCACGAGGAGAGGAATCTCAACACCTACATAGCTCCAAAGAGGATGCGTAGTGTCTTTTGGGATTGATTTGCTTTGTAATATGTGCCCATGAGGCTTTGATGTACTGAACAATTATTTCCTTAATGATAATGTGTGTTCCTTTTTGTCTACAACAAATTTGAATTTTCGAACCCTTGAATGCATTGCATAAACACATATCATTCATCATGTGCATAGCAGGTACTCTTCTTTTCAGGTTGCTTACTTTTCTTCGCTGTTTATTTCAGCATCATGAACCCTGACTCATCATCAACCGAGATGTCTATCAAGGCCCTTCAGGCGCAGAACGCGCAATTTCAGGAGCTGATCATGGGTTTGGCTCAAGGCCAAGAAGAGCTGAAGGCTTTACTCCTGAAGAAGGAGAAGAAGAAGAAGAGGAAGAGAGTTGTTCTGTTCAACTTGGGCCGAAGGCTTGGCAACACTCTGCAGAATGAAGAAGCTGGTTCTTCTGTAGGCAAAGGCAGTCCCCAGGGGGGAAAGGCTTCAAGTCCAGTAGTCTCTGACAACGAGACTGACTTTAATGAGGAACAGTATCCTCCTGCTGAAGACCGGTATAAGCAGTTGGAAGACAGACTGAATGCAATGGTGATCCAACAAGTGCCTGGGCTGGATTTCGGAGACTTGGGTTTATCTACTGGTGTGATCATTCCTCGCAAATTTAAGGCACCATCTTTCACCAAGTATGACGGGGCGTCTTGTCCCAAGCTACACCTCAGATCTTATGTGCGGAAGATTCAGCCGTACACAGTGGACAAGAACTTGTGGATCCACTTCTTCCAGGAGAGTCTTTCAGGGACTCATCTCGAATGGTTCTATCAGCTGGATGGGACTAAGGTTCATAACTGGGAGGAGTTGGCTACTGCTTTTTATAAGCAGTATCAATATAATGCCGACCTTGCTCCTACACGTACCCAACTCCAGGGTATGTCGCTAGGATCAAGCGAAGGTTTCAAAGAGTATGCACAGAAGTGGAGGGATCTGGCTGGCAGGGTGCAGCCTCCGTTAACAGACCGTGAGCTGGTGGATATGTTCTTGGGGACCCTATCTGGGCCATTTTTCAATCATCTTATCGGTAATTCGTCTGCAGGGTTCACTGATCTTATTCTGACTGGGGAGAGAATAGAGGCTGGAATGAAGTCCGGTAAAATTCAGAAGGGTGCATCTTCAAGTTCTGAGAAGAAACCCTTTAAGAAGGAGTCCAGTGCTGTATATGGGCCTAGAAGACATGATAAACCTGAGCACCGCCAATCTGTCAACGCGGTGATGATTACTAAGCCTGCTGCCGCTCCTCGGCAAACTAATCCACCAAGGGCTGAAAGACCCAGAAGAGAGTTTACCCGGCTGAGTATGACCTTATCGCAAATCTTGCCGCAGTTGCTATCCACCAACTTGGTGACTGTCAGGGAGGCCCCGAAGGTTGTGAATACTGCCTCTCCGAAGTACAATCCAAATGCCCGTTGTGCCTATCACTCTGATAGCCCGGGGCATTCCACTGATGACTGTTGGGCCTTAAGGAATAAGGTGCAAGACCTTATTGATGCCAAGGAGGTACAGTTTGAGGCACCTGAGAAGCCCAATGTGGTGACTGCTCCCATGCCTAACCATGGAGTAAATGCTATCAGAGAGGATGATGAAGTGGATGAAGCTGAGTTCGACAGTTGGATTTATCCGACGGCCGACAGTGGACCTAGCAATTGGATTTCAAAGGACAACCTGCCTGTTACTTTTGTTACGGAGTAATGAATTCTTTTGTTTCTGTTATTTGTAATAAACAATTAAAACTCTATGGCCCGGTGTCTTACCCGGCGCACCGTGGCTTCATTTGTGAGGGTATATTAATTGTCATTTCATATATCATGAATAAAGACCTTGGAAGTTTTCTCGCATTTCAAATCTTATGCTCCTTTTCTTTCTTTCCTTTTTTATATATTGCAAAACAGCTGTATTTACACACACTCACTCATACAGGTTTCAATCCACTCTGGATCTCACGGGTAACGACTCTGCTACTGCCAGTTATGACTTCGAAAATCCGATCAACTTAGCCGAAGACGAAGGTGAAGATGATTGCGAAGTGCCTGGCGAGCTTGCAAGACTGTTACTCCAGGAAGAGAGCACAAATCAACCACACGAAGAGCCGGTGGAAACAATAAATCTGGGTACTGAGACAGACAGGAAGGAAGTTAAGATTGGTGCCAACCTAGAGCTCAGCGTGAAGCAACGGTTGACTCAGATGTTACATGAGTATGTGGAGATCTTCGCCTGGTCCTACGAAGACATGCCTGGGTTAGATACCGACATTGTGGTCCATCATTTGCCTACCAAGGAAGACTGCCCTCCGGTTAAGCAAAAGGTCCGCCGTATGCGCCCAGAGATGTCTGAGAAGATCAAAGCCGAGGTTATGAAACAGTTCGATGCCGGGTTTCTTGCAGTGACTTCTTACCCTCAGTGGGTTGCTAATATGGTGCCGGTACCAAAGAAAGATGGAAAGGTCAGAATGTGTGTCGACTACAGGGATCTGAACAGGGCCAGCCCCAAAGATGACTTCCCTCTACCTCACATTGATGTCTTTGTTGACAATACTGCTCAGCATAAGGTGTTTTCTTTCATGGATGGCTTTTCAGGTTATAATCAGATCAAGATGGCTCCTGAAGACATGGAAAAGACTACCTTTGTTACTCAGTGGGGCACCTTTTGCTACAAGGTCATGCCATTCGGGTTGAAAAATGCTGGGGCAACCTACCAACGTGCCATGGTCGCTTTATTTCATGACATGATCCATCATGAGATAGAAGTGTATGTTGACGACATGATCGCAAGGTCCCAAACTGAGGAAGAACACCTTGATCATCTGCAGAAATTGTTTGACCGTCTGAAGTTGTACAAGTTGAGGTTGAACCCGAACAAGTGCACCTTCGGGGTAAGATCTGGGAAATTGCTAGGCTTCGTTGTAAGTGATAAGGGTATTCAAGTGGACCCTGCCAAGGTTAAAGCTATTCAAGAGATGCCAGTTCCTAAGACAGAGAAAGAGGTCAGAGGCTTTTTAGAACGCCTGAATTATATTGCCCGATTCATCTCGCATCTGACTGCTACCTGTGAGCCAATCTTCAAGCTGCTGAAGAAAGATCAGGTAGTACGTCGGAATGATGAATGTCAGGCCGCTTTTGACAAAATCAAAGAGTATCTCCAAGAACCACCCATTCTTATGCCACCGGTTGAAGGGAGACCTCTGATACTATACCTAACAGTACTTGACAATTCAATGGGGTGTGTGCTGGGGCAGCATGACGAGTCTGGCCGAAAAGAGCATGCCATTTATTAACTTAGCAAAAAGTTTACTGACTGTGAGACCCGATACTCACTGCTTGAGAAAACTTGCTGCGCTTTGGTATGGGCTGCTCGCCGGCTGAGACAGTATATGTTGACTCATACCACCTTATTGATTTCAAAGATGGATCCTATAAAGTACATATTCGAAAAGCCTGCTCTGTCTGGGAGAATAGCAAGATGGCAAATGATCTTGACAGAATACGACATCCAGTACACAACCCAGAAAGCCATCAAAGGAAGTGTATTGGCAGACCACTTGGCACATCAGGCAGTAGACGACTATCAGTCAATGAACTTTGAATTTCCTGACGAGAGTATCATGATAGTGACTGATTGTGAAGTACCTGGACCGGATGAAGGACCTGAGGAAGGATCCCGATGGTCTATGCACTTTGATGGAGCCTCCAATGCTTTCGGTAACGGTATCGGCACTGTGATAATATCCCCCCAAGGCACTCATACTCCACTCACTGCCAGGCTATGTTTCAACTGCACCAACAACATGGCGGAATATGAGGCATGCATCATGGGTCTCCAAGCTGCGATCGACTTAAGGATCAAGTTTCTGAGTGTCTTCGGAGATTCCGCTCTCGTGATCAATCAGATCAAAGGAGAGTGGGATACGAAACATCCGAATCTTATTCCTTACAGAGAATGTGTGTTGACATTGATCCCCCACTTCACAGAGATAACCTTTGAACATTTCCCAAGAGAGGAGAATCAGTTAGCGGACGCGTTAGCTACGATGTCTTCCATGTTCAAAGTCAAATGGGATAATGAGGCTCCCCAAGTTACTATCTGGAAACTGGACGAACCGGCATACTGTTGTGATCTTGAGACTGAGTTGGTGACTGAGAAACCTTGGTACCATGAGGTGAAGAGATATTTGGAAGCTCAGGAATACCCTGAAGGCGCATCTGTCAACGACAAAAAATTTCTGAGAAGATTCGCAGCCAAGTTCTTCCTTAGCAATGGCATCCTGTATAAGCGAAACCATGATTCGACCTTACTGCGCTGTGTGGATAAGACTGAAGCAGAAAGGATCATGGAAGAGCTACATGAGGGTACCTTTGGAACACATTCCAGTGGACATACTATGGAAAAGAAGATCCTTCGGGCAGGGTATTTTTGGTCCACAATGGAAGCCGACTGCTACCAACACTCTCGGACATGCCATAAATGCCAGGTTTACGCAGACAAGGTGCACGTTCCTCCAGTTCCTCTAAATGTTCTGACTGCGCCTTGGCCTTTTGCAATGTGGGGTATAGATATGATTGGCGATATTAAACCTACGGCATCCAATGGACATCACTTCATTCTGGTGGCAATTGACTACTTCACGAAGTGGGTTGAAGCAGCTTCCTACGCTACAGTAACCAAGAACGTTGTGGCACAGTTCATTCGGCACAACCTGATCTGTCGATACGGCGTCCCAGAAAGGATCATTACAGACAACAGTACAAATCTTAATAACAAGATGATCACTGAGCTCTGCGAGCAGTTTAAGATACAGCACCACAACTCTTCTCCCTATCGGCCGAAGATGAATGGGGCTGTAGAAGCAGCAAATAAGAACATTAAGAAAATCGTGCAGAAGATGACAGTGACCTATAAAGATTGGCACGAGATGTTACCGTTTGCTCTACACGGGTACCGTACCTCAGCCAGGACGTCAACCGGGGCAACTCCTTTCTCCTTGGTCTACGGTATGGAGGCAGTCTTACCGATCGAAGTGCAGATACCCTCTCTCCGGATAATGAAGGATGCAGATCTGAGTGAAGATGATTGGATCCAGACACGACTTGATCAGCTAAACCTTATTGATGAAAAAAGACTTGCTGCTATCTGTCATGGTCAGACGTATCAGAAACGGATGATCAGGGCATTTAACAAAAAGGTCAGACCACAAGAATATCAAATTGGGGATCTGGTAATCAAGCGTATCATCCTTCCTCAGAGTGATCCAAGGGGCAAATGGACCCCTACATATGAAGGGCCATTTGTGGTTAAGCATGTGTTCTCAGGAGGAGCCATGACTCTAACCAACATGGATGGTGACGACCTTCCTCACCCCGCCAATGCAAACATAGTAAAAAGATACTACGCATGAAAAAAAAAGACCCGCTAGGTTGACATACCTAGGCAAAAATTAGGGCTTCCCAGCGAACCAAAAGGGTTCGAGCAAAATGAAGGGATGAAATAAAAAAAAATCTGTACACCCGGTAAGTCGAAAACCTGAAAAGGCGACTTGGGCAAAAATGGGTATCCCGGTGGACTGAAAACCCGAAAGGGCGGTCCAGGCAAAAGCTAGGGATAAAGCGTAATACTATGTCTCATTGGATCACCTTGCATCCAAAATCCGGTATCAACATCAAGTTCAGACGACATCAATCAATCAGCTTCATCCTCGACTAGGTCATCAAGTGATGAGACGCTCGAAGATATAAAGGCGATAGCAGAGTTGGAACCCAGTGGGATTATTCTTTTCACACAGCTGTTTTATTTTCCCTTTGTACAAATTGTATAAACTCTTTTGTTCGGAGGCGTTCTCTTACTAGGACGTCATCCTCTTGTATATAAAACACCTATTTACAGGCAAATTCAAAAAATCAATACAAAAATCACTTTTCAGTTAAAATTGCCAATTGTTTTTCCTTTTTTCTGTTTTGTGGTGCGAAGAACGTCTAGGGTTCAATTTGTGATATATGCATTGACACTAATTGCTAACTCATAAATATTTGCATATGAAACAAAGGATTAATTACAGGTGACATTAGAAACAGGGGCAATAATGAGTGGTCTAAGCGATCTAATTGTTTTGTCCGTCAAGGTATCAAGGTAGGTCCAGCTAAAGAACGTAACCAATATATCTTAACTCCCCAGAGAGTGAGCCAGCAAGTCAGAGCACTCTCCCCAAGCAGAGCTATTATCAGCCTTAAGGAAGTTGGGTACCCCCGCAGATCTCAACATTCCCCAACACGATGTACAAATATTCTTAAACAAGCATCCCCGGCAGTCTTGACCTAAAGATTGTTCCCCGGCGGTATATCAAACATTCAATGGAGTCACTTCCCCAGTATATCTCAAATATTTCCCCAGGAGAGTCCAATCAAGATTCCCCCAGGATAGTTGGAATCCATCTCCCCTAGCAGTAAGCTTATCCTCAGTAGATTCTGGAAGCCTCTCCCCCGCAGAGCACGAACGCGTCTCCCGGCTTTATTCAAAGGTTATTTCCCTACCAGGATATAACTGGGTTATCTTCAGCCAAAAGCCACGGAAAGATCGTCCCCGACGAAGTCTTCCTATCCCCAGCGAAGTCTATTAACACTTCCAACATAACAATGGTATCCCCAGCGAAGTTATCATCAACATCCCAGCAAGTACCTCTCTTCCCATAGAGTATTGTTCCCCAGCAAGATCGCTAGAGTACTTTTCTCCCCGCAGAGTAATCCATTCGCCAAGTTTATTCTCCAACGGAGTTATCTTCTCCTACCGGTATTCTTGCAACTGTCATCCCCAGCGGAAACGAAGAACTCTCTTCCAACATCAGCCCAGGATATGACTTCCCGGCATCCGTCAAGGATTTATTTTCCTAGGACGAAAACATATGTTCATAAACATCAAATTTCCATACATTATAGCATGCATATATGCATCATATCTTACAAATCTCATTTGTGTTGAGAACATCATTGCTTGATCCACATCATGCATTGCATATGACTGACCTTTACCTTTCAGGAAAGATCCAGTTAAGTTCTCAGCTATGTTTCAAGACCTTTAGTCTGGTTCAGTTAAATTGATCCTAAGATTTTCCTGATTCTTATACAGTCAAAGGCCTTCTCTGGTTCAGTCAGATCGACCCTAAGATCTCCCTGATTCTTATCCAGTTGAAGATATTTCAAGACCTTGTCCGGTTCAGTTAAATCGACCCTAAGATTTTCCTGATTCTTATCCAGTCAAAGGCCTTCTCTGGTTCAGTCAGATCGACCCTAAGATCTCCCTGATTCTTATCCAGTTGAAGATATTCCAAGACCTTGTCCGGTTCAGTTAAATCGACCCTAAGATTTTCCTGATTCTTATCCAGTCAAAGGCCTTCTCTGGTTCAGTCAGATCGACCCTAAGATCTCTCTGATTCTTATCCAGTTGAAGATATTCCAAGACCTTGTCTGGTTCAATTAAATCGACCCTAAGATTTTCCTGATTCTTATCCAGTCAAAGGCCTTCTCCGGTTCAGTCAGATCGACCCTAAGATCTCCCTGATTCTTATCCCAGTAGAAGACATCCAAGATTCTCTCAGCGTTCCTGTTGAGGTAGTAATCGCCCAAGGTTCTCTCAGCGTTCCTGTTGAGGTAGTAATCGTCCAAGGTTCTCTCAGCGTTCCTGTTGAGGTAGTAATCGTCCAAGGTTCTCTCACCGTCCCGTTGAGGTAGTAACCATCCCTGGTTCATTCATCACCTTTTGAAGCTCCAGATTCAATTCCTGTAACCAGTCAGGGCACATCTATACAAAGAGGTTGAAGACCAGCTTCTGTAATAGGTCAGGTAATCATTTTCTTTTTCAGGTACGCAAGTTCTCGCTAAGGAATATCTTACGCGATTGACACTCAGATGGCATCTATAAGCCCATCATCCTATCCATCAATCTCCAAATGGCATCCATAAGCCCATTCCCACCATCACACTGCTAACATGTGAGCGCAAATTTCTGGGCACTCTAGTGTTCAATCATCTTTCATCTTCGGATTACGAAAGGCACGTCAGCCAATCTACATCCTCAGGTCTAAGAAGATTGAACAGGGGTAACTGTTGTACCCCAAAATTTGCCCTCCCATATTCTTCAAAGATTTGCCAAAAGCATGCTTCAAAATACCCCAAGGGTTGCATAGTTCAAGGGTCTCCTAACAGTCAAAAACTAGGGTTTTGGTTCTGTCAAAGAAATTGAAGTTTTCAAGGGTCCAATCAAGTCCCACATGCCTACAAACATGGTCAATCATCCTCATGCCAAGTTTCAAGACTTACAACACAAAATTGCACAGTCAAAAACCTTAATTGCTCAACAGTCAACTGTAGGGGCAAAATGGTCATTTGACAGTCAAAAGTCCAAATTGTTGGTCAACATCTTATTTTGAAGCCAAAAACATCATTTGATCAATTCTTGATCATGATTCTCAAGGCATGGCTAAAAAAGTCTCAAGATGCAAAAGTTTCCATTTTTGGACAGTTGAAAAAGTCAACTGTAACTTGACCAAGGCATAACTTCCACATGGTTTATCAGAAAAATTCCATCCAAAGCTCATTTTTAAGATAAAGACATTTCCTGCAACTCCTCTTCACACTTCAAGTCCAAGAAATGCTCTCACAAAAAGTTATCAATCTCAACATTATAGGTCATTTTCAAAAGTCAACAAAAAGGGACTTTAAGTCAAAGACCATAACTTGAGATTGGTAAATCAAAATGACATGTGACCAAAGGCATTGGTTATAGGACTTCAAGACCTTTCCAAAATGTCTAAGAACATGATCAAAGCTTAAAAATTGAGCAAGATATGCCTTGTGGAAGTTGGGAAATTTTTGGGAATTTTAAAAAGTCAACTTTGCTTCAAATGCCTCAAAATTGCTAATGGGCCTCATTTTCTTCCAAGAATCATTATCCAAAAGTTGTGCACGACCCATTGACCCAAAGGGGAGTTATTTCATCATTTTTTATTATTTATTTGAATTTTTATCACCATTAATTCATTTAATTAAATAAAATATGACAAAAATACTCAAGCATGCATTTTAAATCTTTTTATGCAGCTAATAGGTCTATCATAACTCCAAGATTTCGTGCATCACTAATATGGAAAGATTTGGCCATGATTGGTATCAAAAGGGCATGAAAAAGATTGAAAAAAGATTCATTGAAAATCAAATATTGGATTCATGAATGCAAAGGTTTCTTGGCTTGGATTTCACCCTAATTCATTCTTCATATAAACACCAAGCTAACCCTAATGCAAAGGACCTGGAAGCTGCGCCCAAACCTGAATACACACTTTGCATTTTTGTCAAAAAGTTCAAAACTGAAAACGCACTTAGAGCTTGTTCCAAAGCAAAATAACCATCCCAATAGCTTGCCAAGGCATCCAGGAAGCTACTCCAATCAAAATCAACTCTCCAAACACAAAGAATTGGTAGATAGAAGTCTAACTTTTCTATAAAATTTTGATAATCGTGTTTGCATTTTCATACGTTATTCATGACTTTTAATATGTGATTTACACTAACATGATGATTCTAAGGCCATTGGTACCATTCAATTGAGTTTTGGACGCCTGTATGCAAAGTTACCATGAACACGCATTAGGGTTTCAGAAGCTTAAAAAGAGGGCTTCATTCATATGGAAAAATCAGGCAACAAGACTAGTACCATCAAAACCAGGGCATCTGGACGAAACGATTGATCCTATCATGCCTAATTTATATTACGTGATACTCTATTCGCTATTTTTGTAGGTACCACTTAGTGGGGGTTTAAAACCCCCGCTATCTGTTCTATATTTTCAGTCAAAACAAAGGCGTGATGGAGAAGACGCTGAGGTGTTGGACATGGGTTGGCCAGTTTGAATAGTTGGCGCGCTTTTTGCTTGGTTAATACTATAAGCGCTTATTTCATTTATATCATTTATATTACATTGGCTAACAAACACGCGCGTACAGCTCAGATGGTGGAACATGCATTTGGCAAACGTTGGGACCTGGGTTCGATTCCCAGGTCCCCTCCCTTCTCAATATTATTTTGCTTTCCATATTTATGTGCAGCGTACCTTTCAGGGACCACCATACAACTCTATCTCTGGGCACGCCACATGTCTCAGAAGATGAATCCAAGGGCCAACACAGGATCTCCACCATGCACCTTGGTCAGCAGATCCACACGCGTCCTTGAAAAGTCAACCAAGGGCTTGAATTCATTGGGCCTGATTGCTGATCATACCTCTAAAATTGGGGTCAACACCCCCCATTGGTTTGCATATTATTTTCTTTCTTTTCATTTTTTCTATTTATTTGTTTTATTTATTTTAGTTAATTCATCAAAATTAATTTTCATAAAATATTAAAAAAAAACAGAAAATCATAAAACAATAAAAAAATATGCTTTGTTAATATTAATTAATATTATTTTGTAAATAAATTTAATAATTAATTTAGTTTTAATTTTAGGTTTAACTTTAATATTTTTTGAATAAACTAAAAAAATGTAGAAATTAGGGTTTTTGTACTTTTATTCTTTTTTTCTTTTTCACCATATTTAATTGTTAATTATTTTTTGTAAATAAATATGCCATGTAAATAATTAATGTAAATTAGGTCAAACTAAAATATTTTTTTAATAAATTAAAAACAACTAGAATTAGGGTTTTGTTTAATTTTTAATTTTAATCCATTTTTCTCATTAAACTCCATAAATACAAAAAACTCCAAAAAATTATTTTCTTTATTTAACCTAATTAATTTATTAATTTTAATTTTACTTCTTCAAAGGGTCCAATGCCCTCGCATTTGATTATAGTTCCTTCTCGCACTTCTATTGTTATTTCTTTTGTGAATGTAATGTATTTATCCCAAAGCCTTGTAATAGATTAATTAGGATATTTATCTTTCCGCATTTTTATTTCAAATCGGGTCTTGGATTTATTTGGCGATGTAGACCCGCGCCTTTGTAATAGCGTAGGACTTTTATCTTCTCGCACCCTTAACTGTTAATAACCACATGAAAAAATGAATGTCAAAAATAAAAACAAAACGTAGATCACCAATGCATGAACAAGATAAACATAATTGAAAACGACACACAATTCACACACCACCCCTAGGGTACGTCTCACTGTTGCCTTGCCCCTCGAAATGTGGTCGTCGAGTAGAGGATGTTTTAGTAAGTCCTCATGTCCATGAACATGGCATGGGGGTAGCTTCTAAGGTGTCTTCTTATTGCTCTGGTGACCACAATGTCCCGAACCCTCGAATTGACCCGAACACCTCCAACGGTGGTGCTACCTACCTCTCAATGGTGGGATGGCACTATCTTAAGGACATTTACACAGACGAATTCCTTAGGATAGGTAGATAACTTGTAGATACTTGCTCTAATTCAAAACAAATCAAAAAATTTCTTTTCACACCAACACCTTTCCAAAAGCTTTCAAAAGCAATTTTTCAAACACTCTTGAGGACCGATACAAGAGTCGAACTGAAATTTTAAACGAAACTTTTTCAAACCCACTCTAAAAAGCAAACAAACAATTTTGAAAACACAATGAGCAAGTATCTAAGAGCCCATGGATAACCATGGATAGAAAGGGTGCTAACACCTTCCCTTTCTATAAATCTACCTCCCGAACCGAGAGCAATCTCAATAAGGAATTTTTCTGTGCTTTTGTCCTTTCCATTTGGAGAAAATAAAAGACGGTGGCGACTCTTGCTTCCGTGACATTTCGCGAACCAGCGTTAAACAGTCAGTTCCAGATCCACCGATCACAACCAAGATAATTATGATATTTTCGAAAACCCCTTTTTTTGTTGTTCTAATGATGGTAACTTAGCACCTGGAGGTACTAAAATATGACCATCTTTAACCAACAAATCAAAAATTTCTTCACATTTAGTGACATCAAAAGTATAAGTTTTCGCTAGAAATTTTTGATTATTCTTGACAGGATTTTTTCCTTTAGACGGGAATAACAATTTACATTCATAAGAAGGTCCTGGCTTCATCTTAGCCACATCGACCTCTACCTCAGTCGGTGAGATATAATCAGCTTCATAAATAGGATATGTATCATCAAAGTTTACAAAGGCCACTTTTTCTTTTTTAGCCTTGGTATGTCTGACCTTTTCTAATCTCACACGTTCAAGATGTCAAGCCCTATCAACTAACTGCGACATACTTTTCACGAAGGTTGGGTCTATTTTCTTCCTAATGGAATAGTCCAAACCCCCAGCTGCCATTTGGACAAGTTCATGTATAGGCACCTGTGTAAAGCATCTTGCCTTCAACGAGTGAAACCTATTTAAATAATCATCAATACTTTCAACAAACCTTCTTTTTATGTTTGATAATTCTACCATACTAATTTTTGAATGTCCCTCATAAAATTGTTCATGAAACAGTTTTTCCAATTTAGTTCGTGACTCAATCGAATTTGGGGGTAAGGTAGTAAACTATGTGAATGCTGCCTTCATAAGGGACGAAGGAAAATTCTTTACCCTTAGGTTTTCATTATTTGCCATATCCCCTGACTCGGTTAGATATCTAGCAATGTGTTCCACTGTCGAATTACCTGATTCACCCCTAAACTTTGTGTACTTAGGGATTTTCCATCCTCTAGGTAATTCAATCTGCAAAATATATTCAGACAAAGGGGAAAAATATGTTGGCCTCTACAATGTGGTATTCATACCATTCCTAGCCATAATTCTTTCAACAATAGTTGTTAGGTTATTTTCTACCACTGAATCCTCTTGTCGATATTGATCAACAATTTGATCAGCATCTTGTTGTTGATTAACCAATATCATCGGATGGCGTTCTACCACTCTCGTTTCGACAACTTGATTTTGTTGTACTTATGGCCTAGGAACTTGCCCCTGGTAGACTGTTTCATTTTCCACTTCCCCCATTTCCACTTGGGCATGGACAACTGGTCTAACAACAGGTGGTACCTGTCGAATAGGCACTTGGGGTGCCCCAAAAAATTACACAAGTGTGTCAATTGAGTGACTACTTGCCTATTTGTTTTAGCGGAATGTGTATTAGTTTCAATTGACTTCTGCATTACAGGGTTAATCACAAAATCCATTTGATTGGTTAATAAATTTACCAACTCATGGTTACTATCATCCATTTGCTGCCTCAAAACCGCTACCAATGTATTAGTTAAATGAGGCACTGGTGGAGAAGGACCCACTCTACTTTGGTTATTTCAATTTAAGGAATTTCTTCCTGGCGCAGACCCTTGCAACGGGGAATTCATATTTTGAGCGTTATCAACCAATAGCGCTAGGTTTGATGTAGATTGATATCCGGGCATTAAGGATACAACATTCCATAAAGATGATCTGTAACGCTGAAACGAGGTACATTGGGCCTAACGGTTGTGGCCATCACTGGTCCTGGACTCACCGGCAGAGCCTGAGGAATTGACACTGGAACTGCACCTACAATCGACATTGTTGCAGTTGTGTTTGCCAACGGGGACAAAGATACAACTTGAGACACTACTTTGTCTATGGTAGTTATTGTTCTTTGTGGCACTTACATTTATATTAGGGTTTGTAGGATTAGTCATCCTTGGTGTACGTTTCTTTACTTGTGGTCTATCGTACTTTTTGGTTAGATTCCCACTTCTAAGTTTCATACATTTACTAATACCCAAAAAATAAAACTTGAAAAACCACTACACTAGCACTGGTCTCACCGGGTGTGCCAATTTGTTTTCTGTGGAAAAAGGTAAACAACCGCTAGTCTTCCCAAAGCCTAAAAACTAAGGGTTACTTGCAGGATCGACTAGTTGATCCTAAGACATGTGCTAATGTATCTAAGTATAACTTGTTCGACCGATGTAAGACTTTGCTTTTTGAGAAATGGTTTTCTCTGAAGGATAGAAAAAGCATGAGTTTCCACAATGTAATGTCTTGACCGACTAAAGGTGACTCGTGACCGACAGTAGATTACGACTTATTTAAATGAAATAAATGTTGAGTTACTCTTTAGTAAATTCTAGTATAGAGATAGAACAAGTTTCAAAAGCGTAGATGATAATATAAAAGGATCGTTCGAAAGTAAATAAAATTAAAGTAAAAGATTCAAAAGGAACAACTGAAAAGAAAGGAATTCGCATTGACATAAAGATGGTGATTCACGTACATTAACACCTTTGAAACCCTCTGCTTCCTTATGCTTGGAATGTTGGGTTTGTTAAGTGATTCTAGTACAAAGTGAACATCCTGAATCCTACACTGGGTCCTTTTATTTATAGTAGTTACAAATTTAACTGCCTACGTACTAGAACACACTATATACTTGACATGTATTTGGCCTTAAGCTAACTTCTTATCTATATTTTCACCATGTACTTGGAGCTTAATTTGGAAAACTATCTTGCAACTGCTAGTATTTTCAAATTTCAAAATTATCCCGCTCCAGCACTCACTTCGACGCCATCCTTTAGCATAGATAGATGATCCAAACTTCTCTAAGTCTTAGATTTCACTTTAGTCGACAAGACCAAACTTCGACTAGCTTGTTTGTCAATTGTGTCGACTTTCCACTGCTGACTAATAATTTTCCCAACTATTTCTCATTCTTGAGCTTAATTTCCTTACAACCTTTATTTATAGGATACCTTCTTCTTAACTCATGGGACTACCCTCATTAATTACACAATATATACCTTAAAAGATTTTTTTAAGGTAATAGCAAGATCATGTTGTGTTTATCTGGCTTCTTTCTACAATTTCTGAATCCGTCTTACCTAGGGTTCTTGCATGCAAGCACACGTTTGAAGTATGGGACAAAATCCACCAATTCTTCAATGCACAAATGAAGGCCAGAGTGAGAAAATTGTGTGTCGAACTCAAATCCACAAAGAAGGTAAATCGATCCATTACACAGTTTCTGTTGGGCAACAAATCCATAGCCAATTATATCTTTGCTGTTGGCGACTCAATCACTGAGCAAGATCAAATTTATGTTATTCTTGAAGGCCTACCAGGAGAGTTTAATCCTTTTGTAATGCAAATGTATGGTTGTCCATCTCCACCTACAATATGTGATGTTGAAGCCCTTCTCTATGTGAAATAGGCACAACTTAACAAATTATGTCAAGAACTTACAGTATCAACTATTGCTGCCAATGTTGCTCACTCCTGCCATGATAATTCCAGGTCCAGAGGAGCTTACTCAGGAAACTATGGTCGTGGTAACAGGTTTAATCATGGTCGTGGAAGATCCACCTCTGGTAATCGTCCCACATGCAAACTATATGGTAAATATGGTCACTCGGTCTCTTCATGTTGGCACAGGTTTGATGAGAACTTCATGCCTCAAGAAAGTTTTGCATCTCAGTGTAATTCTACAATACACCCTCACAAACAAGAGAGCTCTCAGGATTCTGCAAAAATTTCTCAAGCAATGACAATGACGGAAACCACTAAAGAGTATTCTCTACCCTCTAAATTGGAATCCCAAGCCTGGTTTGTAGACTCGTGTGCTTTACACCATCTAACTCTATATGCTTCTTTGTTACAAAATAAACAACCATATGTAGGCTTTAATAAAATGTTTGTAGGTAATGGTCAAACTCTTGCTATTCACTCCTTAGGAGTCATACAATTTCACCCTAAGTTTAGTTCTAATCAAAAGCTAACTCTTACCAATGTGTTACATGTACCTGCTATCACTAAGAATCTCTTGTCTGTGTCTAAATTTTGTTTAGATAATAATGTGGTATTTGAATTTCTGCCTAACAAGTGCTATGTCAAATCTCAGGCTTCTAAGCAAATACTTATTGAAGGAGCTCTGGATGTTAGTGGTCTGTATTACTTCCCTCGGCTATCCTTGGAGATAATCAGCTCTCAAAATTTGCATACCAGTCACAAGATTTCTTCTGGTATTCATAGCTTTCTTGTTTTTGATTTTATTGCTAATTAGCCTAGTTCTTATACTACAACCTGTAATACTAGTACACTCTGGAATTATAGGCTAGGCCATCCAAGTTCTAATTTTGTTTCTCATGTTTTGAAATTGTGTAATATTGCTAATTCTAATAAAAATCACATTAATTTTTGTAACTCTTGTCAACTTGGAAAGGCACATAGGTTACATGCTCCATCTACTAATACAATTTACTATCATCCCATTGACATGATTTATACAGATTTATAGGGTCTATCCCTTAACCCTTCTAGTTCTGGTTTTAAGTACTACATAGCCTTTGTAGACGGCCACACTAGATACACATGGCTTTATTATCTTAAGAACAAATCTGAAGCTTTACAAGGTTTTAAACATTTTTACACTTTTGTTCAAACTCAGTTTAATGTAACCATAAAATTTGTTCAATCTAACTTTGGTGGTGAATTTCTCCCTTTAACTAAATTCCTAACAGAACTAGGCATTCAACATAGAATCACATGTCCTCACACATCCCATCAAAATGGTTCCGTGGAGAGAAAACATAGGCAAATAGTAGAGATTGGTCTAACCTTGCTTGCTCATGCATCCTGCCTATAGACTATTGAGAACATAGTTTTTCTACTGTTGTTTACTTAATTAATAGGCTACCTACATATGCTTTGAACAAAGCCACGTCACACTATTATGCTCTTTATAACAAGCACCCTGACATAAGTCTCTAAGGGTCTTTGGATGCTCATGTTCTCCTCTCCTTAGACCCTTCAATAAACATAAGCTTCAACTAAGGACCCAAGAATATATTTATCTCGGTATATCCTCTCGCCATAAAGGTTTTAAGTTTCTTAACAAAGATGGCAAAATCTTTATCTCCAAAGATGTCAAATTCAATGAAAATTATTTTCCTTTTCCTGTGTTATTTTCCAACCAGCATTCACATAAAACATATGGTAATAACACTTGCATTTATGGTCTAGATGCACCTTCTAATGTACCATCTTTTCTTTTATCTCGTGTATCTAGTGATGCTTCTATTGTTCCAAGTATAATAGAGCCAAATACTACTAATAGTGACATGTCACATCCCACAAGTCTAGACGCCCCTAATTCAGTAGGCCAGTCCTTTGCCCCGACCCCTCAAAGTCCCTCTCTACATGTCAACCAAGGACATAGTTGTCAACCTTCTCAATCTATAAATGTGCCTATAAAGTATTTATCACATGCTGATAAGTCACATCCTACTACACATAGACATGTAGCATTTCCCTCACATTTACCCGAACAAATTGCACAAGTTCCCACATCCACACCCTCTTATAATCTAGGGGGTAATAGTTCTCACTCTGAGAGTGAAATGTCGAGTTGTCCCGAGAATAATAGCAGTGGTCCTAATAATAACACCAATGATGTCCCAAGTCCCATTTTCTCTAAGGACTCTTCTTTAGAGCACTCTACTGATGCTCTCAACATCTCTCCTGAGTTACCCTATTCCAGTCCTTCCTTTCACTAAAATGAAGTATCTATATCATATTGCATTCCTATGTCTGAGTCCTTAAATTCTCCTTCAATTCTCACTAGTAAACCTCCCGGTCCTCTTCTTGAGAATAATCATCCCATGCTTACAAGGGCTAAGACAGGAAATTCCAAACCAAAAGCTTGCACTGCTCATACAAGTTATGAACCTACCAGTACTAAACAAGCTATGTCTATTCCTGAATGGTCTAATGCCATGAAAGAGGAGTTTCATGCTCTCCAGACTAACAACACCCGGGTCCTTACATCTCTACCAGCTAATAGGAAAGTAGTGGGATATAGTTGGGTATTCAAATTTAAACACAATCCTGATGGTAGCATCCTTAAACAAAAAGCTAGACTTATTGCTAAAGGGTAACACTAGGAACATGGTTTTGATTACACATAAACTTTCACTTGTTGTCAAACCAACTACCATCAGAGTCATCTTAACTTTATCCATTACCTACAAGTGGAAAATTCAACAAATTGACATTAACAATGCCTTTCTGAATGGGATTCTCCATGATGAAGTGTATATGACACAACCTCCTGGATTTGAAAATAAAGATAAGTCCTTGGTCTGCAAACTCAATAAGGCTCTCTATGGACTTAAGTAGGCCCCTAGGGCTTGGTATGAGAAACTGACCCAAGCTCTCCTTCGGTTTGGCTTCACTGCATCCAAATGTGATACTTTCCTCTTCATCTACTGTAAGCAAGGTATCTCTATGTATGCACTTGTTTATGTTGATGATATTTTAATAATTAGTTCAAGCACAACTATGGTTCATGATCTGACCAGCAAATTGCACAACATGTTTGCTCTGAAAAAGTTAGGCCGACCTAGTTATTTTCTAGGTATTGAGGTTAAGTTCTGCAGCAACGGTTCCCTTCTGCTCACTCAATCCAAATATATCAGAGATCTGTTAATCAAAGCCAATGTCGTAAATGCAAATGGAGTCCCTACTCCAATGTTAAACATATGTAAATTGAACAGACATAGATCAAATTCCTTCTCTGATGCACAGTTATACAGGTCCATTATTGGTGCCTTGCAGTATGTAATATTAACCAGGCCTGACATTGTTTTTAGTGTCAATAAAGATTTCCAATTCATGACTAATCCCCTTGACACACATTGGTATGCAGTTAGAAGAATATTGTGCTATCTCAGTGGCACAAGTGGTTATGGTCTGCTCTTATCCCCTTCAGTTTCAACGCCTAACTTCTCATTGGGAGTCTGTAGTGACTCTGATTGGCCTAGTGACCCGGATGATCGAAGGTCCCCCTCTGGTTCCTGTTTAATTTTTGGACCTAACTTGGTATCTTGGAGCTCTAAAAAGCAGTCCTTGGTGGCTCGCTCGAGTATTTAAGTAGAGTATAAAGCTCTTGCACATTCAACCTCTGAATTATTGTGGTTATAATCTTTACTTTCTGAACTTCGCATCTCTTTTCACACTCCTACTTTTCCATGTGATAATCTCAATGTAATGCTAGTTTTGCACAACCCAATGTTACATGCTCGTACCAAACATATTGAGCTTGATATACACTTTATTAGAGAATGTGTTGTTGCAAAAAGGATGTCAATTCAACATGTTCTTGCAGCAGCCCAGCTAGCTGACACATTGACCAAGCCTCTTGGAACTGCTACATTTCAAGATTTGCAGGCAAAACTCAAGGTGGTGTGTCAAGCTCTGCATCCTTCCTTTTAAGGGGGGTGTTAGAGTTACTTGTATATTAGTCATATTGTAACACTGTAGCAATATTATTTTCTGTTAGCTTCTGTTACATAATTGCATTTGTTAGTTTGTTAAGAGTTACAACTAGCATCTCTGTGAGTATTCATGTATAAATAGCTAGCACTGTATCATTGGTTCTCTTAATGAATGAATCCAAAAACTTTATCTCTTTTATCATCTTCTTTACTCTCAACTCAACTTCACAGAGTGAAGTATGAGCTCTATGTATGAATTCTAACGCGACACATGTGAACTCAAGGATGATGTCTTGTTTACTGGTAAGATTGTAAAGATTTTAATTGACAAATTCCTTACTATTATCAGAACATATTCATTTAATAACTTTTCCAAATTGTGTTTGTATTATATTATAAAATTAAATAAATAATTGTGATAATTATTATTTATTATTCATAAAAAACAATTCAAGTTACTCAAGAATAATTGTCAATAAAAGAAACAAAACATATTGCATCGGAAATGTCAAACAAGGGATTGCTCTCTAAATATCAGAATGAATAGGATTAAATAGTTCAACACTTTTGGTAAGACTCGAAGAAAAAGCAGTCCTTTAATATTTAAAAAACTAACAAATATTATCGAAATGAATAATGTCAATGCATGAATAATATCATCATAATAAATAATGACTCAGAATTTCAAACATTCTACGATTAAAACCAAAACTAATAATTTCATATAAATATTTTAATATATTTTAGATTTGTAATTTATAATAAAAGAATAAACTATTTTGAATAAATATAAATATAAATATAATAAATTTATTTAATATATCTTATTATAACTAAACGTTACATATTTATATATGCGTCTTAACACAATAAATCCCTTTATTCTAGCGTGAAATTTATGAAGCTCATTAAAAAACTTTTATGCGAAGGAGGGAATTTTTTACCTTTAAAATTTGATAGCTTTGAATCAAGTATTTGGACTCGAGTGATAAATGAACTTTTGCTAAAGAACGATGGTTTAGAAAATGTCGAGTTTGATTTTTGGTAGAAACAATATTTAGCAAGTATCATGACCTCTCGACACGAGTTCTGAATTACTATAGTCTCATTCTCCTACAAACTAGGGTGCAAAGACCAAAAAAAAATTGATGCTTTTGATAACTTTTTGTGTCTTTATCTTTCTAAACCATTATTTCAGTCTCATTTTAATATATTATTTTAAGGTTTAAATAATCTTTTGATCCTCGTAAGTTAACGTGTTTTTTATTTTGATCCATAATTTTTTTAAGACTTTATATGCTACTTTCTTGTTGGTATTGATCTTTGACGTTAAAATTTTATGGAAAAAAATGATGTTGCTTACGTGACAATCTTTTTTTCCTTTTGCATTTTTTTTGTCTTAAATGTTTTAATACAAAAACTTAAATTTTGGTCCCAAAAAAGAGTTAAACCAATTCCCTTGCAATCACATAGTACTCTCTATCTACTAGGCTAAACTTTCCATTTATTTATAATGTTGCAACAATAATATACATTACATAAGTGCTTCAATATTTAATAAATGATTTAATATTTTAACTATTAATGATTAATTAGGGTATTAAAGATTAAATAATTATAACTAAGTACTTGAGTTCTAGTAGGAAATGAGCTTTGACTAAAGACAAATCATTCAAGTACTATCTGAATTCGATTCTTGGTGAAAACATGATTTGGCAAGTGAGTCGTTCCTCAGAATCATAAAACCAAATTAATCGATTCACTATGTGGATCAAAACTGATTGGCTAAACTCATTTTTTTTAATAATTATTAAATAAAATTAAAATAGTAATAGTTAAAATATTAATAGTTGAAATATTAAATAGTTGAAATATTATTAAATAGTTATTAAATATATTAGAGTTGAAATAGTTAATGTAAAATAATTGTTTAATACTTAATAAACAATTTAATCATTAATAGTTAAAATATTAAATATTTTATCAAACATTAATAGTTAAGATATTAAATAAAATTATTAAATATTGATTTTTTTTAATAAACAAAACTTTGTATTAATTCAAAAATTCTCTAAAAGTACAAGTTGATCGCTAGGATCCAGCCCACTCAGATGACAAAAGGAAAATAAAGGCCCTATTAAATCATCATCATATTAACTATATACTCATTTATTTTCATACCATACCAACCTCTATAGAAAATATCTTCTCTAAAATAGTGTCAACTATTTTTGTGTTATCCGCACTATTATCGTAACAAATATCATTACGGTACTTTCACACCCCATATATGGTTTTAGCCGCAACCAGCTTCATAATAGTAGCCTTTTTCCTCCTTCCATTCCTTTAGATCTCTTTTAACTTGGATCCAATCTAGAACTTTGGACCATATAATATTAAGTTTAGTGCATCCAAAGAACAAATGGTTTATGGTTTCCTCCTCCGTACAGAAGCCACATCAACTATCGTCGATCATTCCAAAATTCTTCAACTTATCTTTTGTGGCTAATCACCATGGCAGGCTAGCCACAATGTAATCAGCACTTTAAGCTTAGTTGGGTTATTACGAAACAAATTACACCAGTGGACTTTAGGAATTGACTTATAGAAACCTATATAGACTTCCTTCATACAAAATCTCTTTCTACTCTGCATATCTAACCAAACAACTTGAATATCCCCAATGTTTTATCTTAGTTTCAGAACATTTTTCATAATCCAAGATGTGATACGGTGGCCAGAACCGGGACGTGGTTTCCCTTATTTCATTAAGGAAATTTTGCTGGTTTGCGTTTTGCGTTTTGTTTTCGCAAAATGTCGCGGTAAGCAAGAGTCGCCACCGACTTTTATTTTATCCAACAAGGAAAGGAAAAAAGCACAGAAAAATTCCTTTTTCGAGATATTTCTGAGTACGGGGGTAGATTATAGAAAGGGAAGGTATTAGCACCCTTTCTATCCGTAGTTATCTACGGGCTCTTAGGTACTTGCTCATCATTTTCAAAATTGCTTTCTTTGTGTTTGTGGGTTTTAAAAGGTTTTTGTTTTAACTTCGATTTAACTCTTGCTTCTGTCTTCAAGAGTGTAATGAAGTGTTTTTGAAAACTTTATTTGTAAAGGAGTGTAAGTGTGAAAAATTTGTTTGGAATGAGCAAGTACTTAAGAACTAATCTACCTACTCGAAAAAAGAACCGTTCTATGTTCGTTTCCTTTAGACAATGCTATCCCACTATTAGTGAGTAGGTAGCATCGTCGTTGGAGTTTTAAGGGTCAATTCGAAAGGGACGTACGGTCACTAAAGCAATGTTAGGACGTCTTAGTAATAACCCTAATGTCTTAGATCATTTATCCGAGGCAACAAATATTCGAGGCAACCTTTCCGAGGCATATTTGATCTTTGGACAAAAGGACGACCACTAAAGCATCCTATACTCAATGACTGTTTACCGAAGGCAACCAAGTGAGAGTGTAACCTAAGAGTGCGCATGTGTGAATGATTCCATTTCAGTTTATTTATCTTTGCACATTTAGGGTGATCTAACTGTTTTAAAATTAGACATACATTCTTGTCATGCAAACCCTATTATCAAACATCTAACAGTTAATAATTTGCGAAATTTAAAATGCGGAAATTAAACTACGCTATTACAAGGCTTCAGATATTTACATAGCCAAAAACAAACCCTTTGAAATTAAAGCGATAAATGTAAAAGTCCTAATTAAAATTATTACAAACTGTGAGCAGATACAATAATTGGGTAAAACTAAAAATAAAGCGCGCGATGATAAATTAGATCGAATGCGAAATTAGGGTTTTGACCCTTCTATCCTAATTAAAAGAGAAAATTGTTTTTTTGTTTTTTTTTAATATTTTTAAAAGAAAAGAACTAAGTTTTTCTAAATTAAATATGAAAATTAATTAGTGATTAAATTAATTAGTAAAAATAATTATAAGACATATTTTTGGTTTTTTTGGTTATTTTAGGAAAAAAATAAAATACAATTAAGTTAGTAATAAAAACCTATTTATTCTAATTAACTTTAATTGTTTGCAAAAAGAATTAAAATTGTCTAAATTAATAAACCTAATTAAATTAATTACCTTTTTTAATAAAAATAAAATCTAGACCCTAATTATGAAAAATAATATTTTTGGGATTTTTTGATAAAAAGAAAATAATTTGATTGGTTAGTAAAATAAATAAATGAAATAATTAAATGGAATATGAAATATAAAAGGATAAGAGATGGGCCTGAAAAAATAGGGGTGCAAAGAGCAATTTCCTGGGCCCATTAATGATGGAATCCGTTTGACTTTTGAGATCTTATGTGGCACGCTTGACTTGGCTTTTGGTGGTCTCTCCTGGATGGCCATCAGATTTGGCCATCTAGCCATTTTGCATACCCGATCTGGAGGGAGTATGATAGACCCTGGCTTCATGTGCATACTGAATCGCCTACAAGAAAATATGAAAATAACAAATGCTGGAGGCAGGGATCGAACCCCTGACCTCCAGCCTTCCAATGCCTTAAGCGCTGCCTGGCTACCATTGGGCCACTTTGCTTTTGTTATACATATAATGGAAAATAATAATAATATATAAAACAAATATTTATTGGAAATAATAAAAAAAATGCGCGCAGAAATTTGAATAGGCCAATTAGGTGGAGCCACGCCATCGTCTTCCTTCCCTCTCCGTGGCTAAAAGTTGGAGAACTTATACCTACGGACAACGTCCGTTGCTACAGGCCTGTGCATTCTCAAAATCTTCCATGGGCCATAGAAATAACATCTAATGCCATGGTTGGACTCGTCTTGTCCTCCTGAACCTAAAGGTACCATTCATGAAGGCCAATTTTCCCTGCATTCAAAAACCCTAATTCGGAGCTTCGAAACCTAGCTATGGTGAAATCGTGTAGAGGCCATAAAAATGAAATTAAATGATGCAGAAAGTTTGCATATGTTCCATAGATCAAGAAGGTACAATTAATTCATCCTAACAATGCCTATATTATGAGATTCGAATTCAAGAATAAGGCTATGTCGTGAGCGACTTACAGAGCTTTTTGGGGCTTGAAAATGCTTGGTTTCAATGGCTTTAGCTTGCTGAGAGTCCCATGAGTCGATTGGGATAGGCCACGAGTCTTGAGGATGTCTCTAAGTGCAAATTTGATCTCACACTTTTCTTGCTTTTTTCAGTTTTGGTTCTTGGTCATACGCCTGTCTCTAACCTGTTTTTAGGTCTGCCTCACCTCCTTATGTACCAAGGACTGAGTTAGGGTTGATAACTGCATCCAATCTTCCTCCATCAATGATTTTTGATTTGATTTGATTCACCTTTAAGATCTTTCCAAACATGTATTTTTTCAATCTTTTTGTCCACTCTAATGCCTTGCACGAGTTTGAATGTTTGCTAGCTGTATAATAAAGCCTGAAACAAGCACAAAATCTCTTACTTTCAATATTTTGGATTTTATTTGATTTGTTTTGATTTAAATTGAATTAATTCAAATAAAAATCAAAATAAATAATAAAAATAAGATATGGACAAGTGGAAAAGGCTAGAGCTCGTGGGCTATGTTGCCAACTCAAAACAAGTGAAAAAGATTGGGCCCATTTAGCAAAATTTGAAGTTTTAGGGATAGTTGACTTTTGGCAATTTTGCAAAAAAGGTCAACTTCAACAATGCATAACTTCCTCAATTTTGAGTCTTTGGAGGTGTTCTTTGACTTTTTAGAAAGCTTGAGATGTTCTATAATCAACCCTTTTGGTCTCATATCATTTTGATATTCCATGCTCATGTATGAAGCTTTGACAAAAAAGGTGTTTTTGTTGACTTTTCAAAATGACCTATAATGTCCAAATTCATAACTTCTTGTGAGTGCATATTTTGAATTTGGGAGCTGAATATGGACTGTAGGGAATTACATCCTCTTGAAAATGAGCTTTGGATGGGTCATTTCTCATAAAGTATGAGAAACTTATGCTTGGTCAAAGTTGAGTTGACTTTTCTTGTAAAACCCTAATTTAGCAACTTTTGAGTCTTGATGAATTATGGGCAATCCTTGATGAATCATGATCAACCCTTGATCAAATGATGAAATATACTTCAAAATGAGGATGTTAACCAAAAATATTGAAGTTTGATTGTATGTGGGTCATAGTTGACTTTTGCCCTAGCACCGCCGATTTTTGGACCTTTGAGCAATTGACTGAGCAAACTTCCTCTGCAAGGCTTGAAACTTGACATGGATGCTCTTGATAACATATTAGGACATTGTTTAGAATTTTGGATTACCTGGACTCAAGTATCTTGATGCAACATGAAACCCTAATTTGAGGTAGACTGCCTTAGGAGAGAGCTTGTCTGGCCAATCCTTGGACTACCTTGAGCAACTTGGAGATTTTTCTTGAAATGTTTTGAGAAATATGGGAGGGAAAATTTTGGGGTACAACATCTGCCCCTGTTCAATCTTCTTAAACCTGAATATTTAGATTGGCTTGTCGGCCTTTCGTGATCTGAAGGTGGAAGATGATTGAACACTAGAGTGCCCAAAAATTTGCACTCGCATGAAGTAGTGTCCGTCTTGCAATATCAGGGATGGGCTTACAGATGAAATTTGGAAATTGCTGACGAGGGGATGGGCTTAAAGATACCATCTGAAAGAGTGTTGATCGTGTAAGAGATTCCTTAGCGAGAGCTTATGTACCTGTCGTTGAGGAAGACTTCGCTGGGGAAAACTGATCTTTGTTGAAGGAAGTAGAATTTTAGGAGTTTCGGTCGTCCGTTATTCTACTGGTGAGAATTTTAGGAACTTCGGTCGTCCATATTCTACTGAGGAAACATCTCTATTGACATTTAGGAACATCGATCGTCCGTTATTCTACAGAGGAATCATCTCTATTGACATTTAGGAACTTCAGGCATCCGTTATTCAACTGAGGAATCATCTCCGTTGATATTTAGGAACTTCAGTCATCCGTTATTCAACTGAGGAATCATCTCTGCTGATATTTAGGAACTTCAGTCATCCATTATTCAACTTAGGAAAACATCTCTGCTGACATTTAGGAACTTCAGTCATCCGTTGTTCAACTGAGGAATCATCTCTATTGACATTTAGGAACTTCAGCCATCTGTTGTTCAACTGAGGAATCATCTCTATTGACATTTAGGAACTTCAGTCATCCGTTATTCAACTGAGGAATCATCTCTATTGACATTTAGGAACTTCGGTTATTCGTTATTCAACTGAGGAATCATCTCTACCGATATTTAGGAACTCCATTCATCCGTTATTCAACTGAGGAATCATCTCTATTGACATTTAGGAACTTCGATCATCTGTTATTCAACTGAGGAATCATCTCTGCTGACATTTAGGAACTTCAGTCATCTGTTATTCAACTGAGGAATCATCTCTGCTGACATTTAGGAACTTGAGTCATCCGTTATTCAACTGAGGAATCATCTCTATTGACACTTAGGAACTTCGGTCATTCGTTATTAAACTAACGAATCATCTCTGCTGACATTTAGGAACTTCGGTCATCCATTATTCAACTGAGGAATCAGCTTCATAGCTTGACTTTTGTGAGAATTTAGTCGTATCCTTCCTGAAAGGTAAAGGTTAGTTGTATGTAATGCATGATATGTATCAGGCAATGATGTTCTCAAAATAAATGAGATTGTGTTTGTATGATGCGTATATGCATGTGTCATGATGTATGGAAATGTGGTGTTTTTAGCTGGGGAAAATAAATCCTGGATTGCTGCTGGAGAAAAGAATTGAATTCTTCATTTCCGCTAGGGATAGTGAATGAAGATGATTGTGAGAATAAACCTGCAGGAGAGGATAACTCCGCTGGGGAACAAACTGACGAGAGAATGACTCTGGGGAAGAGATGCTCTGCTGAGGATTCTGCTGATAAATCCAGCTGGGGATGAACTACTGTTGCTGGTGATGATGAAACTTGTCGGGGATTGAATTTCTGTTTGTGAAAGGAATGAACTCTGTTGGGGATGATCTTTCAGTTGCGACTTCACTGGGGATAACCTTTTATACTCTACTGAGGACAATTCTTCAAACTCCAATGGGGATGATTCTTCAAACTCCACTGGGGATATTTTTTTATACTCCGCTGGGGGTAATAATTCAAACTGATGGTAGATAAACTCTGCTTGGGGAGAATATTACCGATTCATTCACAGTTGTGAGTCTCAACTGGGGAGAGCTAACACCACTATCTTTCTCCTACTCTGCGGGTAGTGAATGCACCTTCAATCGTTTTCTCCAACTAGGTCTATCCCTATACCTGGTGGACAGAGCAACTGTACGGTTTGGACATTTCTCGTTTGCCCCTATTTCTGATATTACAAGTAATCGTCTTTTGTTTCGCATGTAAATATTCATGAGCATCAATTAATGTCAAATGCATATATCAAAAATGAACATTAGACGTTCTCGCAAAACAAAACAGAAAAAAGGAAAATAGTTTGAAATTTCTTTGTAAAAATGACTTGTATTGATTTTGAAGTTAGCCTGTAAATAGGCGTTTTTGTACAAGAGGCTGACATCCTAGTAAGAGAATGTTGCCGCACAATAGAGTTTATACAATTTGTGAAAAGCAAAGAAAAACAGCTATGTGAATAATCCCACTGGGTTCCAACTCTGATATTGCCTTTATGTCCTCGAGCATCTCATCACTTTGCTACTTGGTTGAAGGTGGATCAGATTGTTTGGTGTTGTCCGAGCTTGATAGTCGATACCGAAGTCTGGTTGTAAGGTGATCCGATGAGACATAGTATTACGCTTTAATCCCTAATTTTTTCCTTGACCGCCCTTTCGGGTTTTCAGTCCACCGGGATACCCTTTTTTTCCCAAGCCGCCTTTTCAAGTTTTCGACTTGCCGGGTGTACAGATTTTTTCATTTTCATCCCTTATTTTTTCCCGAACCCTTTTGGTTCGCCGGGAAGCCCTTATTTTTGCCTAGGCCAATCAACCTAGCGGGTTTTTGATTATGCATAGTATTTTTTTCACTATGTCTGCATTAACGGGGTGAGGAAGGTCGTCACCATCCGTGGTGGTTAGAATCATAGCTCCTCCTGAGAAAATGTTCTTAACCATAAATGGCCCTTCGTAAGTAGGGGTCCATTTGCCCCTGGGATCACCTTGTGGTAGGATGATGCGCTTGATCACTAGATCCCCAACTTGATACTCTTGTCGTATGACTTTCTTGTTAAATGCCTTAATCATCTGCTTTTGATACGTTTGACCATGATAAATAGCAGTAAGTCTCTTCTTGTCGATTAAGTTCAACTGATCAAGCTGGGTCTGAATCCAATAATCTTCGCTCAAACCTGCGTCCTTCATAATCCGAAGAGAGGGTATCTGAACTTCAATGGGCAAAACTGCCTCCATGCCATATACCAAGGAATAGGGTGTTGCCCCTGTTGACGTCTGCGCTGAGGTACGGTACCCATGAAGAGAAAACGGTAACATCTCGTTCCAGTCTTTATATGTCACCGCCATCTTCTTCACAATCTTCTTGATATTCTTATTAGCCGTTTCAACATCCCCATTCATCTTCGGCCGGTAAGGAGAAGAATTGTGATGTTGTATCTTGAACTGTTTGCAGAGTTCGGTGATCATCTTATTATTGAGATTTGTACCATTGTCTGTAATGATCCTCTCTGGTACACCGTATCGACAGATCAGATTATGCCGAATGAATCGCGCCACGATGTTCTTGGTTACAGTAGCAAATGAAGCTTCTTCAACCCACTTTGTAAAGTAATCAATTGCTACCAAGATGAAACAATGTTCGTTAGATGCAATAGGTATGATCTCGCCAATCATATCGATGCCCCACATTGCAAAAGGCCAAGGAGCTGTCAAGACGTTCAGAGGAACTGGAGGCATGTGCACCTTATCAGCATAGACTTGGCACTTATGACAGGTTCGAGAATGCTGGTAACAATCGGCTTCCATAGTAGACCAATAATATCCTTCCCGTAGGATTTTCTTTGCCATGGTATGTCCACTGGAATGAGTTCCGAAAGTACCCTCATGTAATTATACCATAATCCTTTCTGCTTCGTTCTTATCCACACATCGCAGTAAAGTCGAATCATGGTTACGCTTGTAAAGGATACCATTACTGATGAAGAACTTCGCCGCGAATCTCCTCAGAAACTTCTTATCATTAAAAGATGCACCCTCAGGGTATTCTTGAGCCTCAAGATATCTTTTTACCTCGTGGAACCAGGGTTTATCTCTTACCTATTCAGTCTCAATGTCATAGCAATGTGCAGGTTCGTCCAACCTCTCAATGGTAATCTGGGGAGCTTCATTGTCCCATCTGACCTTGAACATAGAAGACATCGTAGCTAACGCGTCTGTTAACTGATTCTCCTCTCTTGGGAAGTGTTCAAAGGTTATCTCCTTGAAGTGTGGAAGCAAAGTCAATACATACTCCTTGTAAGGAATAAGATTTGGGTGTTTTGTATCCCACTCGCCTTTGATCTAACTGATCATGAGAGCGGAATCTCCGAATACACTTAAGAACTTAATCCTTAGGTCAATAGCTGCTCGAAGACCTATGATGCATGCTTCATACTCCGCCATATTGTTGGTGCAGTTAAAACATAGTCGGGCGGTGAACGGAGTATGAGAGCCTTCAGGAGATATGATCACGGCGCCAATTCCATTACCTAATGCATTTGAAGCTCCATCAAAGTACATAGACCATCGGGATCCCTTCTCAGGTCCTTCATCCGGTCCAGGTGTTTCACAGTCAGTTACCAACATGATGTTCTCATTCGAAAACTCGAAGTTCATAGACTGGTAATCATCCACGGCCTGAGGTGCCAGATGATCTGCCAACACACTTCCCTTGATTGCTTTCTGGGTTGTGTATTGAATGTCATACTCGGTCAAGATCATTTTCCATCTTGCTATTCTTCCGGACAAGGCAGGCTTTTCGAAGATATACTTGATAGGATCCATCTTTGATATTAATAAAGTAGTGTGAGTCAGCATATACTGTCTCAGCCAGCGAGCAGCCCATGCCAAAGCGCAGCAAGTTTTCTCAAGCAGTGAGTATCGGGTCTCACAGTCGGTAAACTTTTTGCTAAGGTAATAAATAGCATGCTCTTTTAGGCCAGACTCGTCATGCTGCCCCAGCACGCACCCCATTAAATTGTCGAGTACTGTCAAGTATAAGATCAAAGGTCTCCCTTCAACTGGAGGCATCAGAATAGGTGGTTCTTGGAGATATTCCTTGATCCTTTCGAAAGCGGCCTGACATTCATCGTTCCATCTTACCACTTGATCTTTCTTCAGTAACTTGAAGATTGGCTCACAAGTAGCAGTTAGGTGTGAGATGAATCGGGCAATATAGTTCAGACGTCCCATAAAGCCTCTGACTTCTTTTTCTGTTCGGGGAGCTAGCATTTCATGTATAGCCTTTACCTTGGCCAGATCCACTTGAATACCTTTATCACTTACGACGAAGCCCAACAGCTTACCAGACCTCATTCCGAAGGTGCACTTGTTCGGGTTTAACCTCAGCTTGTACAACTTCAACCTGTCAAATAGCTTCTGAAGGTGGTCTAGATGTTCCTCTTCAGTCTAGGACCTTGCAATCATGTCATCAACGTATACCTCAATCTCATGGTGAATCATGTCGTGGAACAAAGCGACCATGGCATGCTGATACGTTGCCCCAACATTCTTCAATCCAAACGGCATAACCTTGTAGCAAAAGGTACCCCATTGAGTAACAAAGGTTGTCTTCTCCATATCCTCGGGAGCCATTTTAATCTGATTATAACCAGAGAAACCATCCGTAAAGGAGAAGACCTTATGTTGTGCGGTGTTGTCAACCAGAACGTCGATATGAGACAGAGGGAAATCATCCTTGGGGCTTGCCCTGTTCAAATCCCTATAGTCCACGCACATATGAACCTTACCATCTTTCTTCGGCACTGGAACCACGTTGGCAACCCACTGCGGGTAAGAAGTAACTGCTAGAAAACCGGCATCAAACTATTTCATAACCTCGGCCTTGATTTTCTCAGACATCTCTGGGCGCATTCGACAAACTTTCCTTTTCACTGGAGGACAGTCTTCCTTAGTTGGCAAGCGGTGAACCATAATATCGGTATCCAACCCAGGCATATCTTCATAAGACCAGACAAAGATCTTAACATAGTAACGCAGAATTTGTATCAATTGTTGCTTGACGCTAGACTCCAGATTTGCACCGATCCTGACCTCTTTCTTGTCTACCTCTGTACCCAGATTTACTGTTTCCACTGGCTCTTAATGCAGCTGTATAACCCTCTCTTCCTACAGTAACAATCTAGCAAGTTCCCCAGGCACTTCGCAATCATCCTCACCTTCGTTCTTGGCTTGGTTGATCGGACTTTCAAAGTCATAACTGGTAGTAGCAGAGTCGTTATCAGTGGGATCCAGAGTGGATGCAGACCTGTATATGTGAGTGTGTGTAAAATAGCTGTTTTGCAATATAGAAAAGAAAAAACAAGGAGCACAAAATTCATAATGCAAGAAAATGTCCAATGCTTTTAATGATGATATATGGAAATGACACACAATAAGCCCTCAAACAAAGCCACAATGTCTCGGGTAAGGCACCAGGCCATAAAGTTTAAAATTGTCTGTTTACAAATCCAAAACAAAAGTCTATTACTATGTAATAAAAGAAATTGGCACGAAGTCCTTTGTCGTCCAATTGCTTAATCCGCCGTCGGTAGTCAGGTAAATCCAACTGTCAAACTTAGACTCTTCATCATTAACTTCTATCGCATTCAATTCCGGATTAGTAATACGCAGGGGAGGTCTTCTAATCTGCGCACGCCAAACGGACCTTTGAGCTTCTACAGTAAAACCCAAACCAAACTTTTCAGTCTTGTGTGCAAAGTCAGGGAGTTGGCCCCAATTCGCACACCCACCTTTCTCAATAACAGCCCGGGCATCCTTGAGGGAAGCCATCTTCATTGGAGGATCTTCAGCAACAGTTTCAGTCGACGCCAGAGTCCGGGGGACTTCTTCAAAGTTCTGGCACGGGGTTTCGATGAACTCCCCGTCCATCTCCACGTACCGGAAAGAGTTGAGGTGGCTTACCATCTACTCCTCTTCTCCTCGTACTGTAACAATTTTCCCCTTCACTAGGTACTTTAGCATCTGATGGAGCGTAGAAGTTATTTCCCCAGTGTTGTACCCCAAAATTTTCCCTCCCATATCCTTCAAGATTTGCTAAGAGCATGCTTCAAAATCTCCCAAGGGTTGCACAGTCCAATGGCCTCCTAATAGTCAAAATTAGGGTTTTGGTTCTGGCAAAGAAATTGAAGTTTCCAAGGGTCCAATCAAGTCCCACATGCCTATAAACATTGTCAAGCATCCTTAGGCCAAGTTTCAAGACTCACAGCACAAAATTGCACAGTCAAAAAACCTAATTGCTCAACAGTCAACTGTAGGGGCAAAATGGTCATTTGACAGTCAAAAGTCCAAATTTTTGGTCAACATCTTATTTTGAAGCCCCAAACATCATTTGATCAATGCTTGATCATGATTCTCAAGGCATGGTTCAAAAAGTCTCAAGATGCAAAAGTTTCCATATTTGGATAGTTGAAAAAGTCAACTGTAACTTGACCAAGGCATAACTTCCACATGGTTTATCAGAAAAATTCCATCCAAAGCTCATTTTGAAGAGAATGACATTTCCTACAACTCATCTTCACACTTCAAGTCCAAGAAATGCTCTCACAAAAAGTTATCAATCTCAACATTATAGGTCATTTTCAAAAGTCGACAAAAAGGGACTTTAAGTCAAAGACCATAACTTGAGATTGGTAAATCAAAATGACATGGGACCAAAGGCATTGGTTAGAGGACTTCAAGACCTTTCCAAAATGTCCAATAACATGATCAAAGCTTAAAATTGAGCAAGATATGCCTTGTGGAAGTTGGGAAATTTTTGGGAATTTTGAAAAGTCAACATTGCTTCAAATGCCTCAAAATTGCTAATGGGCCTCAATTTCTTCCAAGAATCATCACCCAAAAGCTATGCACGACCCATTGACCCAAAGGGGAGTTATTTTCCTATTTTTAATTAATTAATTTAATATTTAATCTATTTAAATCATTTAATTAAAATTAATTATAAGAAAAATACTAATACATGCTTTTCAAATCTTTTTGTGCATAGAATTCACTCAAGATTTCGTGCACTATTCAATAAGGAAAGAATCAAGGTGATTGGCAATGATTGGCATGTTCTTCACATGAAAAAGATTGAAAAAGATACCATTAAAATCAAATATTGAAACATTGATTGCAAAGGTTTATAGACTTGGATTTCTACCCTAATTCATTCCATATACATACACAAACCTAAACCTAATCAAGAGGACTCAGAAGCTGCGCTCAGAATCAAAAACAAACTTTGCATTTTTCACCAAAAATTTCAAAACTGATTTCATAGCTAGGGTGAGTTTCAAGGAAAAAGAACGATTCCAAAGGCTTGCTGGGATAACTAGGAAGCTTTCTCAATCAAAATCTCATCCCCACACGCAGAGAAACGGTAGCACGAAGTCGTCCTGTTCATGAACATTTGCATATTCGTATTTTGATTTGCACGCATTTTTCATACATTCTAATGATTGTTTTACACTAATATGGACTCACTGAAACTTATGGTACCATTGAATTGAACTAATATTGCTTGTATAGAAAATTGCCATGGCTATTTTTTAGGGTTTCAGGAACCATGAATTGGGGTTTTACGCTTGAGGAAAAATTGGCCAACCTAAATAGCACCATTGAAATCAGAAGCTCATGACGAACAGAACCATACCATCGCGCCTTTTTTATGTTGATTATACAGCTATTCGCTATTTTCATGTTTTCAGTTTGTGGGGGTTTAAAACCCCCGCTATTTAAATGCTTTTTGTTTCAGAACAATGGAAGAAGATGATGCGTGGAGGGACATGAATGGTGCGTTCAAATAATTGGCGCGAGTTTTTGTTTGTCCCAGAATATTGGCACTTTTCAAATATAATAATTGCATTCCATTATGCTTATGAATGAACGCGCTGGCACAGTTGGTGGAGAGGAACGTTTGCAAGCATTGGGACCTGGGTTCGATTCCCAGGCCCCCCTATATATTTCATGCTTTTTCAATTAACATGCTTCTGTGCAGCGTACCATCCAAGGACTATCATGCAACCTCGCTTCTCAACTTGCCACGCGCCTAGGAAGTCCAATCTAATGGCTATTAACAAGCGACTACCATGTACGTTAGTCAGCTATCCCACATAAGCGTTGGAAAAGTCAACGTGGCCAACATCCTGATGGGCCAAAACTCCTCTAATCACACCTCCAATTGGGCCAACTCACCCCCTCCGGTTTGCATATGTATATTTTTATTTCTTGTTTTAATTCTTTCTTTATTCTTTTGTTGGCTTTATTATTTTAATTAATTTACCAAAAAAAATAATTCTTTATAACATAAAAAAAAAAACCAGAAAATCATAAAACAATGAAAAAATATGCTTTGTTAATATTAATTAATATTATTTTGTAAATAAATTTTGTTAACTAATTTAGTTTTAATTTTAGGTTTTATTTCCATGTTTTGTTTTAATAAACTAAAAATGTAGAAATTAGGATTTTAATACTTTTATTCTTTTTCTTTTCTTTTACCATTATTAAGTATTAATTATTTTGTAAATAAATATGCCATGTAAATAATTAATATAAATTAGGTCAAACTTGAATTTATTTCTTTAATGATTAAAAATGCTTAGAATTAGGGTTTTAATTCCATTTAATTTTCTCTAATTTCATAAATAACAAAAAAAACATAAAAAATAAGTCCTTTCATTTATTTAATTTAATTAATTTAATAATTTCAATTTAATTTCCTCAAAGGGTCCAACGCCCTCGCACCTTCGATCATAATTCCATTTCGCGCGTTTACTTTTATTTCCTTTTTTTAAATTTATGTACTTGCCCCAAAGCCTTGTAATAGATTAATTAGATATTTACTTTTTGCATTTTACTTATTCAAATCGGGTCTTGGTTTAATTTGGCGATGTAGACCCGCGCCTTTGTAATAGCGTAGGACTGTTATCTTCCCGCACCTTTTAACTGTTAATAACCACATGAAAGAATGAATGCCAAAAATAAAAACAAAGCGTAGATCACCAATGCATGACAAGATAAACATAATTGAAAATGACACACAATTCACACACCACCCCTAGGGTACGCCTCACTGTGGCCTTGCCCCTCGAAACGTGGTCGTCGAGTAGAGGATGTTTTAGTAAGTCGTCATGTCCATGAACATGGCATGGGGGTAGCTTCTAAGGTGTCTTCCTATTGCTCTGGTGACCACACTGTCCCTAAACCTCGAATTGACCCGAACACCTCCAACGGTGGTGCTACCTACCTCTCAATGGTGGAATGACACTACTTTAAGGACATTTACACAGACTAATTCCTTAGGGTAGGTAGATAACTCGTAGATACTTGCTCTAATTCAAAACGAATCAAAAAAACTTCTTTTCACACCGACACTTTGCAAAAAAGCTTTCAAAAACAACTTTTCAAACACTCTTGAGGACTGATACAAGAGTCGAACTGAAATTTTAAACGGAACTTTTTCAAACCCACTCACCTTGAAGAGCAAACAAACATTTTGAAAACAGAAATGAGCAAGTATCTAAGAGCCCATGGATAACCATGGATAGAAAGGGTGATAACACCTTCCCTTTCTATAAATCTACCTCCCGAACCGAGAGCAATCTCAATAAGGAATTTTTCTGTGCTTTTGTCCTTTCCATTTGGAGAAAATAAAAGACGGTGGCGACTCTTGCTTCCGCGACATTTCGCGAACCAGCATTAAACAGTCAGTTCCAGATCCACCGATCACAGAACTGGCGACTCTGCTGGGGAAAACTTATAAAGTGAGGTGTACCTTAGGATAGTTCATAACTGTGTTTTCAATTGTTTTGACTTGTTTGCTTTAAAATTGTGGGTTGCATCGGAGTTACATAGATCCTAACCCAGATCTGGGGATACCCTGTTTAGGTAGCATAAGCTGTGAGGGACCTGTCCGGCGTAGACCGACATGGGTGAAGCAGTGGCTACGTTGGTGTGGCACCTTGGTCTGTACCGATATCCCTTGTGTTGCAACGAGGAGAATATGGGTCTTCTGAGGAGTCATTAAGCACCAACAGACCTTAGAACCTTAAACGACACAACTTGGCCAATAGAACAGTAGCAGTATGCTACGCCCATTGAGGCTAAACTCTCGTGATGGTTCTGGCCGCAAGAAAAGATTGCGACGCTGGAGTTATGACCGATTGAGGGTAGTCAATGATATTGGGATCCTCTAAGAACCCGATTACTTTTGATAGGACAGGTATGAACCAACAAACTGAAAGAGGGTAATACCTAGACCTCATGCTGGCCTAAACTTTAAGGGCTTGTCTTGTGTGACTTGTGTGCCTTATCATGTTTGCCTTTGTAAATATTTGTTGTGTGCTTTATCATAACATCATAACATCATGAGCATTGCATGCATCCTGCATAGGGATTGACCATTTCAAAGACAAGAGGGTTTCACCTTTGCTCTGTTTTGTAGGACATCATGATGCCTATGCGAAGGAATACTATCCGGTTCAACTTTGTTCACCCACCTGAGTTGCTTGAAGAGTTGGTTAGCAGAATTCCAAACACCACTTCCTTCATCCAAAGGCATGGTTCTCTTCTCAGTTTAGTCACTGCAAAGCGGGATCAACAGTTGATGAGTGTCCTGACCCAGTTCTATGACCCTCTATACCAGTGTTTCACCTTTCAAGACTTCCAGCTGGTCCCTACCCTGGAAGAGTTCTCTGATTTGCTTGGTATCCCTATCTTGGATCAGACTCCCTTCACTGGTTGGGAAAAGACCCTCAGGCTTGAGGAGGTTGCTGCAGCTCTTCCCTTGACCCATCAAGAAGTAATGGACAACTGGGTGACTAGAAGCAGAGTTAAGGGTTTCTTGGCCAAGTTTCTGATTGGTAAAGCTAACCGTTTCTGGAATGACTTGGACTTTAGGGCATATGAAGACATCCTAGCTCTCTTAATCTATGGGCTAGTCTTGTTTCCTAATCCTGACAACTTCATCAATGTCACTGCCATAAGGATCTTTATGTCTCAGAACCCTGTGCCCACTCTCTTGGGTGACATCCTGCAACAACTTTATGCTCGTACTGCCCGAAGACGAGGAACTCTATGGTGTTGTATCCCTTTATTGGTGAGGTGGTTTATTTCGCACCTTCCTAAGTTCGTGCTGAAGAACCAAGAAGGAAGAGGTTGGGCTCATAGGTTAATGTCTCTCACTGATAAGGACATCATTTGGACTCTCAGAGGTTTGGATGAGGTAGCTGTTATTGATCGTTGCGGAGAATACCCTAATGTTCCTTTGATTGGTACTCAAGGAGGAATCTCATATAATCCATGCCTAGCTCTCCGTCAGTTTGGAAGGGCCAGAAGAGCAGGGCCTCATGAGATGTTGGTGCCTCACATCAGTTTTGAGTTTCAGGTGGATAGTGACGAGCTGTATTGTAGGTTCATCAAGGCTTAGGACAAAGTTCATAAAGCTGATCCACAAGAGTTAGGGCCAAAGACTTCTCTACCTATGGAAGCCTACTACAAATGGGTCCGCATCTGTGCTCAGAAGTTAGGTATGCCATACGAAGCTGTCAGACCCGTCATTCTTGAGTATCCTGACAAAGATGGGGCTCCTCCAACTGTCCTCCCTCCTCAGATACCTACTGATTATGAGACATTAAAGAGGTCTTGGTCGCAACTGCGAGAAGAACGAGATTCGTATCGGGAAAAGTTCAATGAGCAGGAATTGAAGATCCAGAAGCTGACAAAGCAGTTGGAGAATGAGCGAGCTCTGAATGACTACATCCGTGCTGAGAAGAGGAGACCCTGGGACCAATAAGGAGCTCTGGATGTTCTTTTACAGTTTTATTTCCCTTTTCAGTATTTCCATTTTATGTAACGCCTAAGGGCAACCTGTTGAACAATTTAAGTTTCAAAGTTGAATCTAATGAAGTGTGTTCCTTTTTGTTTACAAAGTTGATTCCCGATTGTCTTTGAAAACATAAATCATACGCATTCCATTCATCATGTGCATAGCAGGTATTCTTATTTTCAGGTTGCTTACTGTTCTTCGCTGTTTATTTCAGCATCATGAACCCTGACTCATCATCAACCGAGATGTCTATCAAGGCCCTTCAGGCGCAGAACGCGCAATTTCAGGAGCTGATCATGGGTTTGGATCAAGGCCAAGAAGAGCTGAAGGCTTTGCTCCTGAAGAAGGAGAAGAAGAAGAAGAGAATTGTTCTTTTCAACACGGGCCGAAGGTTTGGCAACACTCTGCAGAATGAGGAAGCTGGTTCTTCTGTAGGCAAAGACAGTCCCCAGGGGGGAAAGGCTTCAAGTCCAGTAGTCTCTGACAACGAGACTGACTTTAATGAGGAACAGTATCCTCCTGCTGAAGACCGGTACAAGCAGTTGGAAGACAGGCTGAATGCTATGGAGATCCAACAAGTGCCTGGGCTGGATTTCGGAGACTTGGGCTTATCTACTGGTGTGATCATCCCTCACAAGTTCAAGGCACCATCTTTCACCAAGTATGACAGGGCGTCTTGCCCCAAGCTGCACCTCAGATCTTATGTGCGGAAGATTCAACCGTACACAGTGGACAAGAACTTGTGGATCCACTTCTTCCAGGAGAGTCTTTCAGGGACTCATCTCGAATGGTTCTATCAGCTGGATGGGACCAAAGTTCGTAACTGGGAGGAGTTGGCTACTGCTTTTTATAAGCAGTATCAATATAATGCCGACCTTGCTCCTACATGTACCCAACTCCAGGGTATTTCGCTAGGATCAAGCGAAGGTTTCAAAGAGTATGCACAGAAGTGGAGGGATCTGGCTGGCAGGGTGCAGCCTCCATTAACTGACCGTGAGCTGGTGGATATGTTCTTGGGGACCCTATCTGGGCCATTTTTCAATCATCTTATCGGTAATTCGTCTGCAGGGTTCACTGATCTTATTCTGACTGGGGAGAGAATAGAGGCTGGAATGAAGTCCGGTAAAATTCAGAAATGTGCATCTTCAAGTTCTGAGAAGAAACCCTTTAAGAAGGAGGCCAGTGCTGTATATGGGCCTAGAAGACATGATAAACCAGAGCGCCGCCAATCTGTCAACGCGGTGATGATTGCAAAGCCTGCTGTCGCTCCTCGGCAAACTAATCCACCCAGGGCTGAAAGACCCAGAAGAGAGTGTACCCGTCTAAGTATGACCCTATCGCAAATCTTGCCGCAGTTGCTGTCCACCAACCTAGTGACTGTCAGGGAGGCCCCAAAGGTTGTGAACACTGCCTCTCCTAAGTACAATCCAAATGCCCGTTGTGCTTATCACTCCGATAGCCCGGGGCATTCCACTGATGACTGTTGGGCCTTGAGGAATAAGGTGCAAGACCTTATTGACGCAAAGGAGATACAATTTGAGGCGCCTGAGAGGCCAAATATGGTGACTGCTCCTATGCCCCAGCATGGAGTGAATGCCATTGATGAAGACGTGTATGCTGTTTCTGTGAATGACGTAGCTACTCCTCTGATGACTATTAAGAGGAACCTACTGCTGGCCGGTTTATTTCCGGGTTGTAGTGAAGGTTGCCTTTTCTGTGCTGTTTCCCTTTCTGGTTGTCCTTTGCTGAAGTTGGGCATCCAAAGCCTGATGGACAGCAAAGAGATTCTGTTCAAGAAGACCGTTGTTCCGTTTGTTCCTGTGGAAGAAGTTTCTGTTGTTACAATCTTTAATAATCCGATCAAGGCTCTCCCGAGGAAGCCGGTTAAAATCATGACTGTCGCACCCATTGTGATTACTGTTCTGGGGCCTCTTCCCTATGAATCTGATAAGGCTGTCACATGGCATTATGGGGCAGATGTATATGTACATGGTATAAAGCAAGAGTTCAACACTGGCACCAGCATCAGCAATATCACTGGTCCATCCAAAGTTACCCGCAGTGGCAGGCTCTTCTCGCCTGACATTGCACCACCAGCTATTCGAAGACCCCTCATTATAACACCTGCAAGTGCACCTGTTCCCATTTCTGATCAAGTTGTTTCCCCTGCTGCCGAGTCATCTAATGCTCGGGGCAAAGGGATTGAAGATGAGCCTTCCCAGATGGAGGCACCAAAATCTGTGAATGCTGAGGCCTCCCAACAAGAGATGGAGGAAATTCTGAAGATAATCAAGAAGAGCGATTTTAATGTTGTTGAACAGCTGGGGCATACCCCCTCCAAGATCTCTATGCTCTCCTTGCTACTGTGCTCAGAGGCCCATGCTAAGGCCCTGATTTCATTTCTCAAGACGGCTCATGTGCCACAAGAGACATCTGCAGTCCAGTTTACTGATTGCGTAGCCAATTTGACAGCTGACAATGGTTTGGGTTTCTCGGATGCTGACCTTACTGCTAAGGGAAAGAACCACAATGACGCCCTGCATGTCTCTATTGAATGCAGGGGCACTACTCTTGCGCACATGTTGGTGGACACCGATTCTTCCCTGAATGTGTTACCCAAAAAGGCCTTAGACCGGTTGGATTGTGAGGGCCTGGAGCTGAAACCTAGCAACATCATTGTCAGAGCCTTTGACGGTTCTAAAAGGATGGTTCATGGAGAGGTAGACATTCCTATTCGTGTGGGTTCTCAAGTATTCGACTCAACTTTCTATGTGATGGATATTCGTCCATCTTATTCCTGTTTACTGGGTCGACCTTGGATTCACAAAGCTGGGGCATTGACTTCTACCCTACACCAGAAGCTCAAGTACCCTGTCAAAGGGAAGATTGTCACCGTGCAGGGAGAGGAGGAGTATATGGTTAGTCACTTGAATTCCTTCCGATATATTGAGATGGATGGGGAGTTTATTGAAACCCCCTTTCAGCATTTTGAAGAGGTACCTCCAACATTGGCAGCAGCAGAAACAGTGGTTGAAGAGGACTTTCCCTTGAAGATGGCTTCCTTGAAGGACGCCCGGGCTGTAATCAAGAAAGGTGAATGTGCTAACTGGGGCAGGCTCCCTGATTTTACGCCAAAAAATGACAAGTTTGGACAGGGTTTTACTGCAGAGGCTCAGAGGGCTGTGCGCAAGGCAAGGACCAGAAGACCTCCTGTGCTCATCACCAATCCAGGAGTGAATGCCATTGGGGATGAAGATGAAGTAGAAGAGTCAGAGTTCGATAGCTGGATTTACCCGACGATTGATGGTGGATTGACCAATTCGACTGCTAAAGATCATACTCCTGTTACTTTTGTTACGCAGTAATAAACTCCTTTATTTTTGTTATTTGTAATAAACAATGAATTAATACTCTATGGCCCAGTGTCTTACCCGGGGCACCGTGGCTTCATTTGTGAGGGCATATTAATTGTCATTTCATATATCATGAATAAATACCTTGGACGTTTTCTCGCATTTCAAATCTTATGCTCCTTTTCTTTCTTTCCTTATATATTGCAAAATAGCTGTATTTACACACACTCACTCATACAGGTTTCAATCCACTCTGGATCTCACTGGTAACGACTCTGCTACTGCTAGTTATGACTTCGAAAATCCGATCAACTTAGCCGAAGACGAAGGTGAAGATGATTGCGAAGTGCCTGGAGAGCTTGCAAGACTGTTACTCCATGAAGAGAGGGCAATTCAACCACATGAAGAGCCGGTGGAAACGATAAATCTGGGTACCGAGACGAACAGAAAGGAGGTCAAGATTGGTGCCAACCTAGAGCTCAGCGTGAAGCAACGGTTGAGTCAGATGTTACATGATTATATGGAGATCTTTGCCTGGTCCTACGAAGACATGCCCGGGTTGGATACCGACATTGTGGTCCATCATTTGCCTACCAAGGAAGACTGCCCTCCGGTTAAGCAAAAGGTCCGCCGTATGCGTCCAGAGATGTCTGAGAAGATCAAAGCCGAGGTTATGAAACAGTTTGACGTCGGGTTTCTTGCAGTGACTTCTTACCCTCAGTGGGTTGCTAATGTGGTGCCGGTACCAAAGAAAGACGGTAAGGTCAGAATGTGCATTGACTACAGGGATCTGAACAGGGCCAGCCCCAAAGATGACTTCCCCCTACCTCACATTGATGTCCTGGTTGACAATACTGCTCAGCATAAGGTGTTCTCTTTCATGGATGGTTTTTCAGGCTATAATCAGATCAAGATGGCACCTGAAGACATGGAAAAAACTACCTTTGTTACTCAGTGGGGCACCTTCTGCTACAAGGTCATGCCTTTTGGACTGAAAAATGCTAGGGCAACCTACCAACGTGCCATGGTTGCTTTATTTCATGACATGATCCATCATGAGATAGAAGTGTATGTTGACGACATGATCGCAAGGTCCCAAACTGAGGAAGAACACCTTGATCATCTGCAGAAATTGTTTGACCGTCTGAAGTTGTACAAGCTGAGGTTGAACCCGAACAAGTGCACCTTCGGGGTAAGATCTGGAAAGTTGCTAGTCTTCGTTGTAAGTGATAAGGGTATTCAAGTGGACCCTGCCAAGGTTAAAGCCATTCAAGAGATGCCAGTTCCTAAGACAGAGAAAGAAGTCAGAGGCTTTTTAGGACGCCTGAATTACATTGCTCGATTCATCTCACACCTAACTGCCACCTATGAACCAATCTTCAAGCTGCTGAAGAAAGATCAGGTAGTACGTTGGAATGATGAATGTCAGGCCGCCTTTGACAGGATCAAAGAGTATCTCCAAGAACCACCCATCCTTATGCCACCGGTTGAAGGGAGACCTCTGATATTATACCTAACAGTACTTGACAACTCAATGGGGTGTGTGCTGGGGCAGCATGACGAGTCTGTCCGAAAAGAGCATGCCATTTATTACCTTAGCAAAAAGTTTACCGACTGTGAGACCCGATACTCACTGCTTGAGAAAACTTGCTGCGCTTTGGTATGGGCTGCTCGCCGGCTGAGACAGTATATGCTGACTCACACTACCTTGTTGATTTCAAAGATGGATCCTATAAAGTACATATTTGAAAAGCCTGCTCTGTCTGGGAGAATGGCAAGATGGCAGATGATCTTGACAGAATACGACATCCAGTACACGACCCAGAAAGCTATCAAAGGAAGTGTATTGGCAGACCACTTGGCACATCAGGCAGTAGACGACTATCAGTCAATGAACTTCGAATTTCCTGACGAGAGTATCATGATTGTGACTGATTGTGAAGTACCTGGACCGGATGAAGGACCTGAGGAAGGATCCCGATGGTCTATGCACTTTGACGGAGCCTCCAATACTTTGGGTAACAGTATCGGCGCTGTGATCATATCTCCTCAAGGCACTCATACTCCACTGACAGCCCGGCTATGTTTCAACTGCACCAACAACATGGCAGAGTATGAGACATGCATCAAGGGTCTCCAAGCTGCGATTGACTTAAGGATCAAGTTTCTGAGTGTCTTCGGAGATTCCGCTCTCGTGATCAATCAGATCAAAGGGGAGTGGGATACGAAACATCCGAATCTTATTCCTTACAGAGAATGTGTATTGACATTGATCCCCCATTTCACAGAGATAACCTTTGAACACTTTCCGAGAGAGGAGAATCAGCTGGAGGACGCGTTAGCTACGATGTCTTCCATGTTCAAAGTCAAGTGGGGCAATGAGGCTCCCCGGATCATCATCTGGAAATTGGACAGACCGGCATACTGTTGTGATCTTGAGACTGAGTTGGTGACTGAGAAACCCTGGTACCATGAGGTGAAGAGATATTTGGAAGCTCAGGAGTATCCTGAAGGTGCGTCTGTCAACGATAAGAAGTTTTTGAGAAGGTTCGCAGCGAAGTTCTTCCTTAGCAACGACATCCTGTACAAGCGAAACCATGATTCGACCTTACTGCGTTGTGTGGATAAGACTGAAGCAGAAAGGATCATGGAAGAGCTACATGAAGGTACCTTCGGAACACATTCCAGTGGACACACTATGGCAAAGAAGATCCTTCGGGCAGGGTATTTCTGGTCCACCATGGAAGCCGACTGCTACCAACACTCTCGGACATGCCATAAATGCCAGATTTACGCAGACAAGGTGCACGTTCCTCCAGTCCCTCTGAATGTCTTGACAGCACCTTGGCCGTTTGCAATGTGGGGCATAGATATGATCGGAGAGATTAAACCTACAGCATCCAATGGGCACCGCTTCATCCTGGTGGCGATCGACTACTTTACGAAGTGGGTTGAGGCAACTTCTTATGCTACCGTAACCAAGAACGTTGTGGCACGGTTCATTCGGCATAACCTGATCTGTCGATACGGCGTCCCAGAAAGAATTATTACTGACAACGGTACCAACCTCAATAACAAGATGATCACTGAGCTCTGCGAGCAATTCAAGATACAACACCACAACTCTTCTCCTTACCGGCCGCAGATGAATGGGGCTGTAGAAGCAGCGAATAAGAATATCAAGAAAGTCGTGCAGAAGATGACAGTGACCTATAAAGATTGGCACGAGATGTTACCGTTTGCTCTACATGGGTACCGTACCTCATCCAGGACGTCAACCGGGGCAACTCCTTTCTCCTTGGTCTACGGTATGGAGGCAGTTTTACCGATCGAAGTGCAAATACCCTCTCTCCGGATAATGAAGGATGCAGACCTGAGTGAAGATGATTGGATCCAGACACGACTTGATCAGCTAAATCTGATTGACGAAAAGAGACTTGCTGCTATTTGTCATGGTCAGACGTACCAAAAACGGATGATCAGGGCATTTAACAAAAAGGTTAGACCACAAGAATATCAAGTTGGGGATCTGGTAATCAAGCGTATCATCCTTCCTCAGAGTGATCCAAGGGGAAAATGGACCCCTACGTACGAAGGGTCATTTGTGGTTAAACATGTGTTCTCAGGAGGAGCCATGATTCTAACTACCATGGATGGTGACGACCTTCCTCACCCCGCCAATGCAGACATAGTAAAAAGATACTACGCATAATAAAGACCCGCTAGGTTGACATACCTAGGCAAAAATTAGGGCTTCCCGGCGAACCAAAAGGGTTCGAGCAAAATGAAGGGATGAAATGAAAAAATCTGTACACCCGGCAAGTCGAAAACCTGAAAAGGCGGCTTGGGCAAAAATGGGTATCCCGGTGGACTGAAAACCCGAAAGGGCGGTCCAGGCAAAAGTTAGGGATAAAGCGTAATACTATGTATCATTGGATCACTTTGCATCCAGAATCTGGTATCAACCTCAAGTTCAGACGGCATCGATCAATCAGCTTCATCTTCAGCTAGGTCATTAAGTGATGAGACGCTCGAAGATATAAAGGCAATAGCAGAGTTGGAACCCAGTGGGATTATTCTTTTCACACAGCTGTTTTGTTTTCCCTATTGTACAAATTGTATAAACTCTTTTGATCGGCGGTGTTCTCTTACTAGGACGTCAGCCTCTTGTACATAAACGCATATCTTACAGGCAAATTCAAAAATCAATACAAATCACTTTTCAGTTAAAATTGCCAAGTGTTTTTTCCTTTTTCTGTTTTGTTTTGCGAAGAACGTCCAAGGTTCAATTTGTGATATATGCATTGACACTAATTGCTAACTCATAAATATTTGCATACGAAACAAAGGATTAATTACAAGTAACATTAGAAACAGGGGCAATAATGAGTGGTCTAAGCGATCTAAAGCGATCTAATTATTCGGTCCACCAAGGTATCAAGGTAGGTTCAGCGGAGTCACTTCCCCAATACATCTTAATTCCCCAGAGAGTGAGTCAGCAAATCAATGCACTCTCCCCAAGCAAAGTTATACAATCATCCTTAAGGAAGTTGGGTATCCCCGCAGATCTCAACATTCCCCAGCACGATATACAGACATTCCTAACAAGCATCCCCGGCAGTCTTGACCTAAAGATTGTTCCCCGGCGGTATACCAGGCATTCAGCAGAGCCACTTCCCAATACATCTCAGAAATTTCCCCAGGAAGGTCCAATCAAGATTTCCCCAGGAAAGTGTGAATCCATCCTCCCAACAGGAAGCTTATCCCCAGTAGCTTGGAAGCTTACCCCCTACAAAGCACGAACGCGTCCCCCGGCTGTATTCAAAGGTTATTTCCCTATCAGGATATAACTGGGTTATCCTCAGCCAAAAGCCACGGAAAGATCGTCCTCGGCAAAGTCTTCTTATCCCCAGCGGAGTCCATTAACACTTCCAACATAACAATGGTATCCCCAGCGAAGTTATCATCAACATCCCAGCAAGTACCTCTCTTCCCACAGAGTATTGTTCCCCAGCAAGATCGCTAGAATATTTTTCTCCCCGCAGAGTAATCCATTCGCCAAGTTTATTCCCCAACAGAGTTATCTTCTCCTACCGGTATTCTTGCAACCATCACTCCCCATTGGAAACAGAAGCTCTACATCAGCCCAGGATTTAACTTTCCGGCACCCGTCAAGGATTTATTTTCCTAAGACGAAAACATACGTTCAAAAACATCACATACATCATGATACATGCATAAACGCATCATATCTTACAAATCCCATTTATGTTGAGAACATCGTTGCTTGATCCATATCATGCATTGCATATGACTGACCTTTACCTTTCAGGAAAGATCCAGTTAAGTTCTCAGCTATATTCCAAGACTTTAGCCTGGTTCAGTTAAATCGACTCCTAAGATTTTTCTGATTCTTATCCAGTCAAAGGCCTTCTCTGGTTCAGTCAGATCGACCCTAAGATCTCCCTGATTCTTATCCAGTTGAAGATATTCCAAGACCTTGTCCGGTTCAGTTAAATCGACTCCTAAGATTTTTCTGATTCTTATCCAGTCAAAGGCCTTCTCTGGTTCAGTCAGATCGACCCTAAGATCTCCCTGATTCTTATCCAGTTGAAGATATTCCAAGACCTTGCCCGGTTCAGTTAAATCGACTCCTAAGATTTTTCTGATTCTTATCCAGTCAAAGGCCTTCTCTGGTTCAGTCAGATCGACCCTAAGATCTCCCTGATTCTTATCCAGTTGAAGATATTCCAAGACCTTGTCCGGTTCAGTTAAATCGACTCCTAAGATTTTTCTGATTCTTATCCAGTCAAAGGCCTTCTCTAGTTCAGTCAGATCGACCCTAAGATCTCCCTGATTCTTATCCAGTTGAAGATATTCCAAGACCTTACCCGGTTCAGTTAAATCGACTCCTAAGATTTTTCTGATTCTTATCCAGTCAAAGGCCTTCTCTGGTTCAGTCAGATCGACCCTAAGACCTCCCTGATTCTTATCCAGTTGAAGATATTCCAAGACCTTGCCCGGTTCAGTTAAATCGACTCCTAAGATTTTTCTGATTCTTATCCAGTCAAAGGCCTTCTCCGGTTCAGTCAGATCAACCCTAAGATCTCCCTGATTCTTATCCAGTTGAAGATATTCCAAGACCTTGCCCGGTTCAGTTAAATCGACTCCTAAATATTTTTCTGATTCTTATCCAGTCAAAGGCCTTCTCTAGTCCAGTTAAATCGATTCCTAAAGATTTTTCTAATGAAGACTCAGTAGAAGATATCCAAGGTTCTCTCATAGTTACTGTTGCGGTAGTAATCGCCCAAGGTTCTCTCATTGTCCCGTTGAGGTAGTAACCATCCCTGATTCATTCATCACCATTTGAAGCTCCAGACCCGACTCTTGTAACCAACCAGGGTGCATCTATACAAAGAGTTTGAAGACCATCTCCTGTAACAGGCCAGGTAATCATCTTCTTTTTTCAGGTACGCAAGTTCTCGCTAAGGAATCTCTTACGCGATCGACACCCAGATGGCATCTATAAGCCCATCCACCTATCCATCACCTCTCAGCATGGCATCTATAAGCCCATCTTCCTATCCACTAATCTCCAAATGGCATCTGTAAGACCATTCCCCTCATCACACTGCTAACATGTGAGCGCAAATTTCTGGGCACTCTAGTGTTCAATCATCTTCCACCTTCGGATTACGAAAGGCACGTCAGCCAATCTGCATCCTCAGGTCTAAGAAGATTGAACATGGGCAACTGTTGTACCCCAAAATTTTCCCTCCCATATCCTTCAAGATTTGCTAAGAGCATGCTTCAAAATCTCCCAAGGGTTGCACAGTCCAATGGCCTCCTAATAGTCAAAATTAGGGTTTTGGTTCTGGCAAAGAAATTGAAGTTTCCAAGGGTCCAATCAAGTCCCACATGCCTATAGACATTGTCAATCATCCTTAGGCCAAGTTTCAAGACTCACAGCACAAAATTGCACAGTCAAAAAACCTAATTGCTCAACAGTCAACTGTAGGGGCAAAATGGTCATTTGACAGTCAAAAGTCCAAATTTTTGGTCAACATCTTATTTTGAAGCCCCAAAAATCATTTGATCAATGCTTGATCATGATTCTCAAGGCATGGTTCAAAAAGTCTCAAGATGCAAAAGTTTCCATATTTGGATAGTTGAAAAAGTCAACTGTAACTTGACCAAGGCATAACTTCCACATGGTTTATCAGAAAAATTCCATCCAAAGCTCATTTTGAAGAGAATGACATTTCCTACAACTCATCTTCACACTTCAAGTCCAAGAAATGCTCTCACAAAAAGTTATCAATCTCAACATTATAGGTCATTTTCAAAAGTCAATAAAAAGGGACTTTAAGTCAAAGACCATAACTTGAGATTGGTAAATCAAAATGACATGGGACCAAAGGCATTGGTTAGAGGACTTCAAGACCTTTCCAAAATGTCCAAGAACATGATCAAAGCTTAATAATTGAGCAAGATATGCCTTGTGGAAGTTGGGAAATTTTTGGGAATTTTGAAAAGTCAACATTGCTTCAAATGCCTCAAAATTGCTAATGGGCCTCAATTTCTTCCAAGAATCATCACCCAAAATCTATGCACGACCCATTGACCCAAAGGGGAGTTATTTTCCTATTTTTAATTAATTAATTAAATATTTAATCTATTTAAATCATTTAATTAAAATTAATTATAAGAAAAATACTAATCCATGCTTTTCAAATCTTTTTGTGCATAGAATTCACTCAAGATTTCGTGCACTATTCAATAAGGAAAGAATCAAGGTGATTGGCAATGATTGGCATGTTCTTCACATGAAAAAGATTGAAAAAGATACCATTAAAATCAAATATTGAAACATTGATTGCAAAGGTTTATGGACTTGGATTTCTACCCTAATTCATTCCATATACATACACAAACCTAAACCTAATCAAGAGCACTCAGAAGCTGCGCTCAGAATCAAAAACAAACTTTGCATTTTTCACCAAAATTTTCAAAACTGATTTCATAGCTAGGGTGAGTTTCAAGGCAAAAGAACGATTCCAAAGGCTTGCTGGGATAACTAGGAAGCTTTCTCAATCAAAATCTCATCCCCACACGCAGAGAAACGGTAGCACGAAGTCGTCCTGTTCATGAACATTTGCATATTCGTATTTTGATTTGCACGCATTTTTCATACACTCTAATGATTGTTTTACACTAATATGGACTCACTGAAACTTATGGTACCATTGAATTGAACTAATATTGCTTGTATAGAAAATTGCCATGGCTATTTTTTAGGGTTTCAGGAACCATGAATTGGGGTTTTACGCTTGAGGAAAAATTGGCCAACCTAAATAGCACCATTGAAATCAGAAGCTCATGACGAACAGAACCATACCATCGCGCCTTTTTTATGTTGATTATATAGCTATTCGCTATTTTCATGTTTTCAGTTTGTGGGGGTTTAAAACCCCCGCTATTTAAATGCTTTTTGTTTCAGAACAATGGAAGAAGATGATGCGTGGAGGGACATGAATGGTGCGTTCAAATAATTGGCGCGAGTTTTCGTTTGTCCCAGAATATTGGCACTTTTCAAATATAATAATTGCATTCCATTATGCTTATGAATGAACGCGCTGGCACAGTTGGTGGAAAGGAATGTTTGCAAGCATTGGGACCTGGGTTCGATTCCCAGGTCCCCCTATATATTTCATGCTTTTTCAATTAACATGCTTCTGTGCAGCGTACCATCCAAGGACTATCATGCAACCTCGCTTCTCAACTTGCCACGCGCCCAGGAAGTCCAATCTAATGGCTATCAACAAGCGACTACCATGTACGTTAGTCAGCTATCCCACATAAGCGTTGGAAGAGTCAACGTGGCCAACATCCTGATGGGCCAAAACTCCTCTAATCACACCTCCAATTGGGCCAACTCACCCCCTCCGGTTTGCATATGTATATTTTTATTTCTTGTTTTAATTCTTTCTTTATTCTTTTGTTGGCTTTATTATTTTAATTAATTTACCAAATAAATAATTCTTTATAACATAAAAAAAACCAGAAAATCATAAAACAATGAAAAAATATGCTTTGTTAATATTAATTAATATTATTTTGTAAATAAATTTTGTTAACTAATTTAGTTTTAATTTTAGGTTTAATTTCCATGTTTTGTTTTAATAAACTAAAAATGTAGAAATTAGGGTTTTAATACTTTTATTCTTTTTCTTTACTTTTACCATTATTAAGTATTAATTATTTTGTAAATAAATATGCCATGTAAATAATTAATATAAGTTAGGTCAAACTTGAATTTATTTCTTTAATGATTAAAAATGCTTAGAATTAGGGTTTTAATTCCATTTAATTTTCTCTAATTTCATAAATAACAAAAAAAACATAAAAAATAAGTCCTTTCCTTTATTTAATTTAATTAATTTAATAATTTCAATTTAATTTCCTCAAAGGGTCCAACGCCCTCGCACCTTCGATCATAATTCCATTTCGCGCGTTTACTTTTATTTCCTTTTTTTAAATTTATGTACTTGCCCCAAAGCCTTGTAATAGATTAATTAGATATTTACTTTCTGCATTTTACTTATTCAAATCGGGTCTTGGTTTAATTTGGCGATGTAGACCCGCGCCTTTGTAATAGCGTAGGACTGTTATCTTCCCGCACCTTTTAACTGTTAATAACCACATGAAAGAATGAATTCCAAAAATAAAAACAAAGCGTAGATCACCAATGCATGACAAGATAAACATAATTGAAAATGACACACAATTCACACACCACCCCTAGGGTACGCCTCACTGTGGCCTTGCCCCTCGAAACGTGGTCGTCGAGTAGAGGATGTTTTAGTAAGTCCTCATGTCCATGAACATGGCATGGGGGTAGCTTCTAAGGTGTCTTCCTATTGCTCTGGTGACCACACTGTCCCTAAACCTCGAATTGACTCGAACACCTCCAACGGTGGTGCTACCTACCTCTCAATGGTGGAATGACACTACTTTAAGGACATTTACACAGACTAATTCCTTAGGGTAGGTAGATGACTCGTAGATACTTGCTCTAATTCAAAACGAATCAAAAAAACTTCTTTTCACACCGACACTTTGCAAAAAAGCTTTCAAAAACAACTTTTCAAACACTCTTGAGGACTGATACAAGAGTCGAACTGAAATTTTAAACGGAACTTTTTCAAACCCACTCACCTTGAAGAGAAAACAAATATTTTGAAAACACAAATGAGCAAGTATCTAAGAGCCCATGGATAACCATGGATAGAAAGGGTGTTAACACCTTCCCTTTCTATAAATCTACCTCCCGAACCGAGAGCAATCTCAATAAGGAATTTTTCTGTGCTTTTGTCCTTTCCATTTGGAGAAAATAAAAGACGGTGGCGACTCTTGCTTCCGCGACATTTCGCGAACCAGCGTTAAACAGTCAGTTCCAGATCCACCGATCACACCCAGCTTTGTGGATCCACGAGCGACCCAGCAAACTAGAATAAGATGGTCGAATGTCCATCACATAGAATGTAGACGCGAAAGTCTGAGAACCAACCTTAACTGGAACATCCACCTCTCCATATACCATCCTCTTGGACCCGTCAAAGGCCCTGACCACAATGTTACTTGGCTTCAGCACCAACCCTTCACAGTCTAACCGGTCTAACACTTTCTTGGGTAAAACATTTAACGAGGACCCAGTATCCACCAACACGTGAGCTAGAGTAGTGCCCTGCACTCAATTGAAACGTGCAGAGCGTCATTGTGATTCTTTCCTTTGGCAGTCAAATCTGCGTCGGAGAAACCCAAACCGTTGTCAGCGGTCAAACTAGCCACCCAGTCTTTGAACTGATCAACAGATGTCTCATGCGGCACATGTGTAGTTTTCAGGAAAGCAATCAGAGCCTTAGCATGGGCCTCTGAGCACAGTAATAAAGATAACATAGAGATCTTTGATGGGGTTTTCCCCAGCTGTTCGACTACGTTGTAGTCGCTTTTCTTGATGATCTTTAAAATTTCCTCTATCTCCTGTCTAGAGGCTTCAACAGTAATCTTCTTCGGTGCCTCCGTCTGGGCAGGCCCACCGGTGATCCCTTTGCCCCGAGTGTCAGATGACTCAGCGACAGGGGTAATGATTGGAACATGAACAGGGACAGTAGCAGATGTACTGGCAGGTGTAATAGCAACAGACTTCTGAACAGTTGGTGGGGAGATCTCAGGGGAGAAAAGTCTTCTGCTTCTGGTGACTTTGCTAGACCCAACAATGTTGCTGACATCAGTATCAACCTCTTCAACCTCCAAGTCTTGTTTTATCCCATGATAATACACATCGACCTCATAGTGCCACGGGACAACCTTATCTGATGTGTAAGGGATAGGTCCAGGAATAGTAATGATCAATGGAGCAATTCTCGGAACATATGTAATTCTAACAGGCTTTCTCGAGGAAGCCTTGGAAGAATTGGCGGAAATGGTGATTATGGAAACTTCTTCAACAGGAACTAATGGAACCAAAGTTTTCTCGAACAAGATTTCTTTATTATCCATCAGGCGTTGGACACCTGACTTCAATAGATGGAAACCAGTAGGTAGGATGGAACATAGGTGGCAACCTTCGCCATATCCCGAAAATAAACCGACCAATAATAAGTTCTTCTTCATTGTCATCAATGGAGTAGAAATGTCTTCCACGGAAGTCACAAACGAGTTATCATCCACAACATTCACTACATGCTTGGGCATAGGAGCAGTCATGACATTAGGCTTTTCCGGTGCTTCAAACTCGATCTCCTTAACATCAACCAGATCCTACACTTTATTCTTTAAAGCCTAGCAGTTATTGGTATCATGCCTTGGGCTATCAGAGTGATAAGCACAACGGGCGTTCGGATTATACAACAATAATGTGGTGTTGGGATTATTTGGAGCCTCCTTCGAAATCACCAAGTTCGTCTTCAGCAGTTACGGAAAAATTTGAGATAGAGTCACGCTGAGCCGAGTATACTGCCTTTGCGGTCTCTCTACTCTTTGCTGATTATTGCGTTGCGGGGCAACAATTGGTCTTGATATAACTACCGCATTAACTGCTTGGCGGTGCTCAGGTCGATTTTGGCTCCTCGAGCTGTAAACTGCACTAGACTCCTTCTTGAAAGGCTTCTTCTTTGTACTTGACGAAGCACCCTTCTGTATCTTGCCGCTCTTGATACTGAACTCAACTCTCTCCCCAGTCATAATCAATTCAGTGAACCCAGACGATGAACTACCGATCAAATGATTGAAGTATGGACCAGACAAAGTCCCAAGAAACATATCCACCAACTCCCTATTAGCCAGAGGGGGCTGTACTCTTCCAGCAAGATCTCTCTATTTCTGAGCGTAGTCCTTAAAACCTTCGCTCGCACCCATAAACATACCCCGAAGTTGGGTACGCGTGGGAGCAAGGTCGGCATTATACTAGTATTGCTTGTAAAAAGCAACGGCAAGGTCCTCCCAGTTACGGACGTTAGCTCCTTCCAGTTGGTAGAACCATTCAAGTTGAGTCCCTGACAGACTTTCTTGAAAGAAATGAACCCAGAGGTTCCTATCGGCAGTATACGGTTGAATCTTTCTGACATACGAGTGGAGGTGTAACTTCGGGCAGGAGACCCCGTCGTACTTAGCAAAGACATGAGCTTTAAACTTGTGTGGGATGACCACCCCCGATGCCAAACCCAAATCCTCGAAGTCCAACCCATGTATCTTTTGGATCTCCATTGCACTTAGCCGGTCTTCGAGTTGCTTATATCTATCCTCGGCAGGAGGATACTGGTCTTCATCAAAGTTAGTGTCATTGTCAGAAACAACATGGCTAGGAGCCTGCCTTTCTTCTTGATTATCTCTCCCTCCAGATGAGTGGGACAAATCAACTTCCTCTCGCAACCGGTTCCCAAATATGTGACCCATATTCAGGAGGACTGTCTTCTTCTTCTTCTTCTTCTTCTTCTTCTTCTTCTTGTCTTTCAAGATAAGAGTCTTCAAATCTTGTTGACTCTTGGCCAAGTTCAAGAACATCTCCTGGAACTGAGCATTCTGAGCTTGCAGAGCCTTGATGGCTTAATCAGTAGGTGTTTCAGAAGACATGTTGTGCTGAAGTAAACAACGAAGAAGATGAGAAACCTGTAAGAGTACCTGTAATGAGGTGCATGGGAATGGAATGCGTATGAAATGATTTCAAAGACTTAGGGAGATTCAAATTCGTAAACCAAAATAAAACACACTTTTATTAGATTAAAATTTGAAACAATGTTTAACAAATGCCTTTAAGGCGTTACAAAAGAAAAAACTGAAAAGCAAATCTAAGCTAGAAATAGCAAAAAAACATCAGCGCTCCCATGGTCGTTTTCCTTGCGTGCTAACATAGTCGTTGATTGTCCTTTCAGTTTCCAGCTGCCTTGTAAGCTTTAGGATCTTCCGTTCCTGCTCATGATACTTCTCTCTGTAAGTATCTCATTCTTCCCTTAGCTAGATCCAAGACCTCTTTAATTCCCCAATATCAGTAGGCATGTAAGAATGGATGACCGTACAAGGAACCCCTTTTTCATCAGCATGCTCTACAATCACCGGTAAGACAGCTTCGTATGGCATCCACAACTTTTGAGCACGGGCTCAAACCCACCGGAGATACGGTTGCATCGGGAGAGAAGTCTTCATTCCTAGCTCATGTGGATCAGACCTGTTCACCCTATCCCAAGCTCGTATAAATCTGTGGCGATGTTGTGATCGGTGGATCTGGAACTGACTGTTTAACGCTGGTTCGCGAAATGTCGCGGAAGCAAGAGTCGCCACCGTCTTTTATTTTCTCCAAATGGAAAGGACAAAAGCACAGAAAAATTCCTTAAAGAGATTGCTCTCGGTTCGGGAGGTAGGTTATAGAAAGGGAAGGTGTTAGCACCCTTTCTATCCATGGTTATCCATGGGCTCTTAGATACTTGCTCAATGTGTTTTCAAAAATGTTTGTTTGCTTTTCAATGTGGGTTTAAAAAGTTTCTTTGAAAAATTTCAGTTCGACTCGTACGTCAGAGTGTTTGAAAAATTTGCTTTGAAAGCTTTTGAAAAATGTGTCGGTATGAAAAGTATTTTTTGATTTGTTTTGAAATTAGAGCAAGTATCCTTGAGAACCTACCTACCCTAAGGAATTCGTCTGTGTAGATGTCCTTAAAAGTAGTGCCATCCCACCATTGAGAGGTAGGTAGCACCACCGTTGGAGGTGTTCGGGTCAATTCGAGTTTTAGGGACATGGTGATCACCAGAGCAATGGGAAGACACCTTAGAAGCTACCCTCATGCCAGGTTCCCGGATCATGAGGACTTACTAAGACATCCTCTACTCGACGATCACCTTTCGAAAGGCAACAGTGAGGCGTACCCTAGGGGTGGTGTGTGCGATTTGTGTGTCGTTTTCATTGATTTTTGTCTTGTCATGTTCATTGTGATCTACGCTTGATTTTATTATGGTCATTCATTCTTGCATGCTTGGTTAACAGTTTATATTTGCGGGAAAATAAATTCTAAAGCTATTACAAATGGCGCGGGTCCACATCGCCAAAATTAAACCGGACCCGATTTTGACGGAAAATAAATAAAGCAAATTAAAATAAAAGTGCGAGAAGCAAAATTGTTACAACGCTTTGGGAGAATTACATAATTATAATAAACGACATAAAATAAATGCGCGAAATTAAACAAATTACGAACATGGGCGTTGGACCCTCTTTTGCAAAATTAAATAAATAATGGAATTAAAATTAAGAATTAAATGTTTTTTGGTATTTTTGTGTTTTTTAGATTTAATGGAAAAAGAATTTATTAGAATGAAATTTGAAATGTAAACCCTAATTCTAATTATTTTTAGTTATTAAGAAAATATTGAATTTTTGACCTAATTTAAACCTAAATTATTTATGTATAATTTAATTATAAAATAAATAAAATAAGCAATATTATTGTGAAAAGGGAAAATAAAAAAGGAATAAAATTAACAATTAAACCTAAACTCTATATTTTTTATATTTTATTATGAAAAGAATTAAAATTGCAAAAAAAAACCCTAATTATACTAAATTCAATTATACAATTTATTTATGAAAATAATTAAAATAAAAATATTTATTACATTTTGTCTTTTTCTGATTTTTTTGTATATTTTTATATTTTGTAAAGAAATAATTAATTACTTTAAACAAATAAAGAAAATAAAATCATTATTGAAAATAAAATAAAAAAATGTATAGAGAAGCAAACCAGGGGGTTTTCTGTCCCAACATGGAGGTGTGGACTTAGCAAATCTGGCCCAATTAAGCATGAAATCCATTGACTTTTGTGCAAGCATGTGGTGTGTTGACTGGAGTGTACGTGTTCTTCAGATCCATGCCATTGGTTTAATCCTCAGGGGGCACGTGGATGTCTGGATGATGGTGGCGTATGGTGAACCATAGCACTGAAACTGCATGGGAATCATTATAGCAAAATAATATGGAAATTGTTCAGACCTGGGACTCGAACCCAGGTCTTGGACGTCAATGCCTTGATAGTTTGCCAGCTGAGCTACGTGGATTATTCAAATATATTATGACCAATAAATAACAAAAGGAAAAAACAAAAACATTAGTGATTCAGCGCGCGAAATTTAAACGCACGAGTCACAGGTTGCCACGCTTCATCGTCTCCACCACCCCTGTAAAACAAAACCCAATAGCAACGGTTTTCAACGCGTTGCAGAAGGTGGGCTATTGAAAAATAGCGAATAGCTCATCTCTCAACATAAATTAGGCGCGAGTAGGGATTCTTCTTCGTCTCTAGGCACTGAGTCCAACCATGGTGGTCTTAAGGGCTAATTTTACTGTATTGCAAAAGCCCTATTTTGACATTCTGCAAACCCTAAATATTAAACATGGTGAAATCGCGTATAACGCGTAATAATTCAATCAAAAGTATTGGTTAGCTTCGAAACATCACACTGAACAAGAATCCATAAATAAAAATGCAAAAAGATGCGTGGATTATGATATACGATTTTGAAAATTTCGTGACACAGTCTGAGTTTAATCTACCAATTCTTGGAGCTTTGGTTGTTGTTCTTGATTGGCACACGTTCAGAGAACCACAATGAAGCTATTGGAATCAAGATTAAGACTTGAATCGACCTCTAGAGTGCTTTTCAGAATTTGCTTTTTTGACAAAAAATTCCAAGATTGTAAGGGCTCTTCCTGCGCAGCATTCAGTGTGTTAGGATTAGGGTTGTATTCTTGGTTATGTAGTAAGCATATTAGGTTAAGAAAACTGCATAAAATCCATGGCATTCAATGATTTTGCAAATTGATTTTCTTAAGATCTTTTTGAATCTTTTTCATGTGCATTTTTGTTCAATCATGTTCAAATCAACCAAATCTTGCCATATTGGGATGTGCACGAAATATTGAGTCTAGAATGTGTACAAAAAGATTTTTTAGGTCAAGTTTTATATTTTCCACATATTTAAATGATTTAAATGAATTAATATTAATAATAATTCAAATAAATAAATAAAAAATGAGAAAATACTTCCCTTTGGGCCAAGTGGTCGTGCATAGGCTTGGAATGATGAATCATGGAAGAAAAATAGGCCCATTAGCAATTTTAGACCATTTGAATCAAAGTTGACTTTTCAAAATTCCCAAACATTTCCCAACTTCCACAAGGCATAACTTGCTCAATTTTTAAGCTTTTCTCATGTTCTTGGACATTTGGAAAGGTCTTTGAGTCCTTTAACCAATGCCTTTGGTCCCATGTCATTTTGATTTACCAATCTCAAGTTATGGCCTTTGACTTAAAGTCCCTTTTTGTTGACTTTTGAAAATGACCTATAATGTTGAAATTGATAACTTTTTGTGAGAGCATTTCTTGGACTTGAAGTATGAAGATGAGTTGTAGGAAATGTCTTTCTCTTCAAAATGAGCATTGGATGGAATTTTTCTGATAATCCATGTGAAAGTTATGCCCTGGTCAATTTCAGTTGACTTTTTCAACTGTCCAAATATAGTAACTTTTGCATCTTTGATGATTTCTGAGCCAAATTTTGAGAATCATGATCAAGAATTGATCAAATGATGTTTGTGGCTTCAAAATGATATGTTGACCAAAAATTTGAACTTTTGACTGTCAAATGACCATTTTGCCCCTACAGTTGACTGTAATGCAATTTAGGGTTTTGACTGTGCAATTTTGAGCTGAATGCCTTGAAACTTGATATGAGGACACTTGAACATCTTTGTAAGCATATGAGACTTGATTGGGCCTTTGAAAACTTCATTTTCCTGATCAGAACCCAAACCCTAGTTTTGACTGTATAGGAGACTGTTGAGTTGTGCAACCCTTGGAGAATTTTGTGACTTGGCTTGGCAATTTCTTGGAGAATATGGGAGGGCAAATTTTGGGGTGCAACAGTTGCCCCTGTTCAATCTTCTTAGACCTGAGGATGCAGATTGGCTGACGTGCCTTTCGTAATCCGAGGGTGGAAGATGATTGAACACTAGAGTGCCCAGAAATTTGCGCTCACATAGTAGCAGTGATGATGGAATGGGCTTATAGATGCCATTTAGAGGTCGCTTGGATAGGATGATGGGCTTACAGATGCCATCTGGACGTTGATCGCGTAGGAGATTCCTTAGCGAGAATCTGTATACCTGCAAAACAGAAAACGAGTACCTGACACGTTGCAGGAGCTGATTTTAGATGCTTGGTATAGATATGTCCTGACTGGTTACAGGAGCTGAGTCTTGGATCTTCAAAAGATGATGAATGAACTAGGTATGGTTACTGCCTTAGCATGAATGGTAAGAGAACCTTGGGTGATTTTAACTTCAACAACGCTCGTTGAGAAAATCTTGGCGGGAATTACCATCTTTACAGTATCGGAACGGGAACCATAGACCTTTATAATCTGAAAGGGAATCGCCTCACTCGCCGTTGGAGAGGGAATCATAGGAAAAAGGATTGTCACCTCACTCGCCGTCGGAGAGGGAACCATAAGAGACTATCACCTCACACTCATCGTCGGAGAGGAAATCATCTGAAGAAGGACTTACCACCTCACTCACCGTCAGAGAGGGGACCATAAGAGACTATCACCTCACACTCATCGTCGGAGAGGGAAACATCTGAAGAAGGAATTACCACCTCACGCACTTGCCGGAGAGGGGACCATAAGAGACTATCACCTCACACTCATCGTCGGAGAGGGAAACATCTGAAGAAGGAATTACCACCTCACGCACTTGCCGGAGAGGGGACCATAAGAGACTATCACCTCACACTCATCGTCGGAGAGGGAATCATCTGAAGAAGGACTTACCACCTCACTCACCGTCGGAGAGGGGACCATAAGAGACTATCACCTCACACTCATCATCGGAGAGGGAAACATCTAAAGAAGGAATTACCACCTCACGCACTTGCCGGAGAGGGGACCATAAGAGACTATCACCTCACACTCATCGTCGGAGAGGGAAACATCTGAAGAAGGAATTACCACCTCACGCACTGTCGGAGAGGGGACCATAAGAGATAACTTCTATTGAGTCTTTATCAGAAAAATCTGTTGGGAGTCGATTTAGCTGGACTAGAGAAGGCTTTGAAATATGTCTGAGTATTTCAACTGCGTCTTTCCTGAAAGGTAAAGGTCAGTCATATGCAATGCATGATATGAATCAAGCAATGATGTTCTCAACATAAATGAGATTTGTATGATATGATGCATCTATGCATGCTATGATGATGTATGTATATGATGTTTTATGTATGTTTTCGTCTAGGAAAGTAAATCCTTGACGGGTGCCGGGAAGTCGTATCCTGGGCTGATGTTGAAGAATAAGCTTTTACTTCCGCTGGGGATGATAGTTGCAAGGATACCGGTAGGAGAAGATGACTCCGTTGCGGAATAAATTTGGCAAATGGAAGATTCTGCGGGGAGAGAAGATACTCTAGCGATCATGCTGGGAAGCAATACTCTGTGGGAAGAGGGATGCCTTGCCGAATGTTGATAACTTGCTGAGGATATCCTTATTGCGTTGGAAGTGTAGATGGACTTCGCTGGGGTAAGAAGACCTCGTCGAGGACGCTCTTTCCGTGGCTTTTGGCTGAGGATAACCCAGTTATATCCTGTTAAGGAAATAACTCTTTAAATCAAGCCGGACGACGCGTTCGTGCTCTGCTAGGATAAGCTTCCGGAATCTACTGGGGGTAAGCTTACTGCTTGGGGAGATAAATTCCAATTTTCCTGGGGAAGCTGGATTGGACTCTTCTGGGGAGGTTTGAACTGCAGGGGAGTGATTCCTTTGAATATTGGTATACCGCCGGGGAACAATCTTTAGGCCAAGACTTCCGGGGATGCTTGTTAAGAATATATGCTGCTGTTGGGGAAGTATTGAGATCTACGGAGGATACTCAACTTGATAGCTTTGCTTGGAGAAGAATGCACTTTAGTTGGCTCACTCTCTGGGGAATTCAGGTATACTGGTCATGTTCTTTAGCTGAACCTACCTTGGTACCTTGGAGGATAGAACAATTAGACTGCTCAGACAACTCTTTATTGCCCCTGTTTCTAGTGTCACCTGCAATTAATTCCTTTGTTTCGTATGCAAATATTTATGAGTTAGCAAATTATTGTCAATGCATATATCACAAATTGAACCTTGGACGTTCTTCGCAAAAACAAAACAGAAAAAGAAAAACACTGGGCACGTTTAACTGAAAAGATATTTATATTGATTTTGAATGGCCTGAAAATAGGCGTTTTGTATACAAGAGACTGACGTCCTAGTAAGAGAACGCCGCCGAACAAGAGAGTTTATACAAGTTTTGTACAAAAGAGAGTAAAACAGCTGTGTGAAATATGAATGATCCACTGGGTTTCAACTTTGCTATTGTCTTTATGACTCTGATCGTCTCATCACTTGATGACCTTGGTTGAAGGTGAAGCTGACTGATCGATGCCGTCTGAACTTGATGTAGATACCGGATTCTGGATGCAAAGTGATCCAATGAGACATAGTATTACGCTTTTATCCCTAATTTTTGCCTGGACCGCCCTTTCGGGTTTTCAGTCCACCGGGATACCCATTTTTGCCCAAGCCGCCTTTTCAGGTTTTCGACTTGCCGGGTGTACAGATTTTTTCATTTTCATCCCTTCATTTTGCCCGAACCCTTTTGGTTCGACGGGAAGCCCTAATTTTTGCCTAGGCATGTCAGCCTAGCGGGTCTTTTTTATGCGTAGTATTTTTTAACTATGTCTGCATTGGCGGGGTGAGGAAGGTCGTCACCATCCATGTTGGTCAATATCATGGCTCCTCCTGAGAACACATGTTTAACCACAAATGGCCCTTCGTATGTAGGGGTCCATTTGCCCCTTGGATCGCTCTGAGGGAGGATGATTCTCTTGATTACCAGATCCCCAACTTGATATTCCTGTGGTCTGACCTTTTTGTTAAATGCCCTGATCATCCGTTTCTGATACGTCTGACCATGACAGATAGCAGCAAGTCTCTTTTCGTCAATGAGGTTGAGTTGATCAAGTCGTGTCTGGATCCAATCATCTTCGTTCAGATTTGCATCCTTCATTATCCGGAGAGAGGGTATTTGCACTTCAATTGGCAAGACTGCCTCCATACCATAAACCAGAGAGAAAGGAGTTGCCCCGGTTGACGTCCTAGCTGAGGTGCGGTACCCATGTAGAGCGAACGGTAACATCTCGTGCCAATCTTTATAGGTCACTGTCATTTTCTGCACGATCTTCTTGATGTTTTTATTTGCTGCTTCTACAGCCCCATTCATCTTCGGTCTGTAAGGAGAAGAATTGTGGTGCTGTATCTTGAACTGTTCGCAGAGCTCAGCGATCATCTTATTGTTTAGATTGGTACCGTTCTCTGTAATAATTCGCTCAGGGACGCCGTACCGACAGATCAGGTTGTGCCGAATGAACCGTGCCACAACAGTCTTGGTCACTGTAGCATAGGATGCTGCCTCGACCCACTTTCTGAAATAATCAATCGCCACTAGGATGAAGCGATGTCCATTAGATGTCGTAGGTTTAATCTCGCCGATCATGTCTATGCCCCACATTGCAAACGGCCAAGGCGCAGTCAGAACATTCAGGGTAACCGGAGGAACATGCACCTTATCCGCATAAATCTGACACTTGTGGCATGTCCTAGAATGCTGGTAGCAATCAGCTTCCATGGTGGACCAATAATACCCTGCCCGTAGGATTTTCTTAGCCATAGTGTGCCCACTGGAGTGTGTACCAAAGGTCCCGTCATGTAGCTCTTCCATGATTCTTTCTGCTTCAGTCTTATCCACACAACGCAATAAGGTTGAATCATGGTTTCGCTTGTACAAGATGTCGTTGCTTAGGAAGAACTTGGCTGCAAACCTCCTCAGGAATTTCTTATCATTGACAGAGGCACCTTCAGGGTATTCCTGAGCTTCCAGATATCTCTTCACTTCGTGGTACCAAGGCTTCTCAGTCACCAATTCAGTTTCGAGATCACAACAGTATGCCGGTTCGTCCAGTTTCCAGATAATGATCCGGGGAGCTTCATTATCCCATTTGACCTTGAACATTGAAGACATTGTAGCTAACGCGTCCGCTAACTGATTCTCTTCTCTTGGAAAGTGCTCAAAGGTTATCTCTGTAAAGTGGGGAGTCAGGGTCAACACACATTCTCTGTAAGGAATCAAGTTTGGATGTTTCGTATCCCACTCTCCTTTGATCTGATTGATCACAAGAGCGGAATCTCCGAAGACACTTAGAAATTTGATCCTTAGGTCGATCGCAGCTTGAAGACCCATGATGCACGCCTCATACTCCGCCATGTTGTTGGTACAGTTGAAACACAGCCGGGCAGTGAGTGGAGTATGAGTACCTTGTGGAGATATGATCATGGCGCCGATACCATTTCCCAAAGCATTGGAGGCTCCGTCAAAGTGCATAGACCATCGGGATCCTGGTTCAGGTCCTTCATCCGGTCCAGGTACTTCACAATCAGTTACAATCATAATGCTTTCATCCGGAAACTCGAAGTTCATTGATTGGTAGTCATCTACAGCTTGATGTGCCAGGTGGTCTGCCAATACACTCCCCTTGATGGCTTTCTGGGTTGTGTACTGAATGTCGTATTCCGTCAAGATCATCTGCCATCTTGCAATTCTCCCAGACAGAGCAGGCTTTTCGAATATGTACTTTATAGGATCCATTTTTGAGATCAATAAGGTAGTGTGAGTCAGCATATACTGTCTCAGCCGGCGAGCAGCCCATACCAAAGCGAAGCAAGTTTTCTCAAGCAGTGAGTATCGGGTCTCACAGTCGGTAAACTTTTTGCTAAGGTAATAAATGGCATGCTCTTTTCGGCCAGACTCGTCATGCTGCCCCAGCACACACCCCATTGAGTTGTCAAGCACTGTCAGATATAGTATCAGAGGTCTCCCTTCAACCGGTGGCATAAGGATAGGTGGTTCTTGGAGATACTCTTTGATTCTGTCGAAGGCAGCCTGACATTCATCGTTCCAACGTACTACCTGATCTTTCTTCAGCAGCTTGAAGATTGGCTCACAGGTAGCGGTCAGATGTGAGATGAATCGAGCGATGTAATTCAGGCGCCCTAAAAAGCCTCTGACTTCCTTTTCTGTCTTAGGAACTGGCATCTCTTGAATGGCTTTGACCTTAGCAGGGTCCACTTGAATTCCCTTGTCACTTACCACGAAGCCTAGCAACTTCCCAGATCTTACCCCGAAGGTGCACTTGTTCGGGTTCAATCTCAGCTTGTACAGTTTCAACCGGTCGAACAACTTCTGCAGATGATCTAGATGCTCTTCTTCAGTCTGGGACCTAGCGATCATGTCGTCCACATACACTTCTATCTCATGATGGATCATATCATGAAATAAGGAAACCATGGCACGTTGGTAGGTTGCCCCAGCGTTCTTCAACCCGAATGGCATGACCTTGTAACAGAAGGTACCCCACTGAGTAACAAATGTAGTCTTTTCCATGTCTTCAGGTGCCATCTTAATCTGATTGTAACCTGAAAAGCCATCCATGAAAGAGAATACTTTGTGCTGAGCCGTATTATCAACGAGGACGTCAATGTGAGGTAAGGGAAAGTCATCCTTGGGGCTGGCCCTGTTCAGATCCCTGTAGTCAACACACATTCTGACCTTACCGTCCTTCTTAGGTACCGGCACCACATTAGCAACCCACTGAGGGTAAGAAGTCACTGCAAGGAACCCGGCATCAAACTGTTTCGTGACCTCGGCTTTAATCTTCTCGGACATCTCTGGACGCATCCGACGGACCTTTTGTTTAACTGGAGGGCAGTCTTCCTTAGTCGGCAAGTGGTGGACCACAATGTCGGTATCCGACCCTGGCATGTCTTCGTAGGACCAGGCAAAGATCTCCATATAGTCATGCAGCATCTTGGTTAACCGTTGCTTCACGCTGAGCTCTAGGTTGGCACCAATCTTTACCTCTTTTCTGTCTGCCTCAGTACCCAAGTTTATGGTTTCCACTGGCTCTTCATGGGGTTGAATTGCCCTCTCTTCCTGAAGCAACAGTCTAGCAAGCTCGCCAGGCACTTCGCAATCATCTTCACCTTCGTCTTCGGCTAAGTTGATCGGATTTTCGAAGTCATAACTGGCAGTAGCAGAGCTGTTATCAGTGAGATCCAGAGTGGATTGGAACCTGTATGAGTGAGTGTGTGTGTAAATACAGCTGTTTTGAAAGTTATGTAAAGGAAAAGAAAGACAGAAAAGGAACACAATATTTGCAATGCGAAAACGTCCAAGATTTTCATTCATGATGTATAAAATGACAGTTTGTATGCCCTCACAAATAGAACCACGGTGCCTCGGGTAAGACACTGGGCCATAGAGTTTATCATTGTTTATTACAAAATAACGAAACAAAGAAATTTATTACTGCGTCACAAAGGTAACAGGGGTATGGTCCTTTGCACTCCAATTGTTCAATCCGTCTTCGGCCGTCGGATAGATCCAGCTATTGAATTCAGCTTCGTCCACTTCATGATCTTCCCCAACAACATTCACTTCTGAACTTTTAATAAATACCGGAGGTCTTCCGATCTTTGCTTTCCTCATAGCTCTCTGACCTTCTGAGGTAAAACCCAGCCCGAGTTTATCAGTCTTCTGAGTGAAGTCTGGAAGTCTGCCCCAGTCGGCATATTCACCCTTCTGCACCACAGCCCTGGCATCCTTCAGGGAAGCCATCTTCAAAGGACCACTTGCTTCTGTTGTTTCTGCTGCAATTGGAAACACCTCCTCGAAATGCTGAAAGGGGGTCTCAATGAACTCCCCATCCATCTCAATGTATCTGGAAGAGTTCAGGTGACTCACCATGTATTCTTCCTCTCCTTGCACAGTGACAATCTTCCCTCTGACGGGGTACTTCAGCTTCTGATGCAAGGTAGAGGTCACTGCCCCAGCCTTATGTATCCAGGGTCGACCCAGCAGACAAGAGTAAGATGGACGGATATCCATCACATAAAAAGTGGAGTCGAACACCTGAGAGCCCACACGAATCGGAATGTCAACCTCCCCATGGACCATCCTCTTTGAACCATCAAAGGCCCTAACGATGATGTTGCTGGGTTTCAATTCCAGGCCTTCACAATCTAGACGATCCAGAGCCTTCTTGGGTAGCACATTCAAAGATGACCCAGTATCAACCAACACATGTGCCAAGGTGGTGCCCCTGCATTCAATTGAGACATGCAGAGCATCATTATGATCTCTCCCCTTTGCGGTCAAGTCAGCGTCTGAGAACCCCAAGCCATTATCTGCCGTTAGACTTGCCACGCAATCAGTGAACTGGATTGCAGAGGTTTCATGTGGCACATGGGCCGTCTTGAGGAATGAGATTAGGGCCTTAGCATGGGCCTCAGAGCACAGCAATAAAGAGAGCATGGAGATCTTGGAAGGCGTGTGCCCCAGCTGTTCCACAACATTAAAATCGCTCTTCTTTATAATCTTCAGAATCTCCTCCATCTCTTGTGGGGAGGCCTCAGCAGCTATGGGTACGGGTGCCTCCATCTGGGCAGGCTCAACTTCAATTCCCTTGCCCCGAGCATGGGATGACTCGGCAGCAGGAGAAACAATCGGATCAGCAGCAGGAACAACAACTTGGTCAGCAACAGGAATAGGTGTACTTGTAGGAATTATCAGGAGCGGTCTTCGGGCAGTAGGCGGTGCAATGTCAGGCGAGAAGAGCCTGCCACTGCGGGTAACTTTGGCTGGGCCAGTGATGTCACAGATGCTGGCGCCAGCGTTGAGCTCTTGTTTAATCCCGTTTATATATACATCTGCCCCATAGTGCCAAGGGACAACTTTATCAGATACATAGGGCAGGGGCCCTGGAACAGTGATAATAACGGGTGCAACGGTCATAATTTGAACGGGCTTCTTCTGGAGAGCCGGGATCGGATTATTGAAGATAGTCACCACAGAAACTTCTTCCATTGGAACCAGCCGAACAGCAGACTTCTTAAATAGAATCTCCTTGCTATCCATTAAGCTTTGGATGCCTAATTTTAGCAAGGGACAACCAGATGGGGACACGGCACAGAATAGGCAACCCTCACTACAACCCGGAAATAAACCGGCCTGCAGTAGGTTCTTCTTGACGATCTTTAGAGGAGTGGCTAGATCATCCACAGAAACAGCATAAACGTCTTCATTAACAGCATTTACCTCGTGCTGAGGCATAGGGGCAGTAACTACATTCGGCTTTGCAGGCGCTTCGAATTGTATTTCCTTTGCGTCGATAAGGTCTTGCACCTTATTCTTCAACGCCCAACAGTCATCGGTAGAGTGCCCCGGGCTTTCTGAATGGTAAGCACAACGAGCATTCGGGTTGTACTTGGGAGATGTTGTATTGGGGAACTTCGGGGCTTCCCTGACAGTCACTAAGTTGGTGGCTAGCAACTGTGGCAGAATATGTGATAGGGTCATGCTTAATCGGGTAAACTCTCGCCGGGGTCTTTCAGCCCTTTGAGGATTATTCGACCGAGGAGCGGCAGCAGGCTTAGCAATCATCACCGCGCTGACAGATTGGCGGTGCTCAGGTCTCTCTGATTTCCTAGAACCATATACGGCACTAGACTCCTTCTTGAATGGTTTCTTTTCTGAACTAGATGATGATGCACCCTTGGCAATCTTCCCAGACTTCAACCCAGCTTCAATTCTCTCTCCAGTCAAGATTAGATCAGTGAATCCAGCAGAAGAATTCCCAATGAGATGGTTGAAAAATGGCCCAGATAGGGTCCCCAAGAACATGTCTACCAACTCCCGATCAGTCAATGGTGGCTGCACCCTGCCAGCCAGGTCTCTCCACTTCTGAGCGTACTCCTTAAAACCTTCGCTTGCACCTAACGCCATACCCTGGAGTTGGGTACGTGTGGGGGCAAGGTCGGCATTATATTGATACTGCTTGTAGAAAGCAGTGGCCAACTCCTCCCAGTTACGAACTTTGGTCCCATCCAGCTGATAGAACCATTCAAGATGAGTCCCTGAAAGACTCTCCTGGAAGAAGTGGATCCATAAATTCTTATCCGCAGAGTACGGCTGAATTTTCCGAACATAGGACCTCAGATGCAGTTTGGGACAAGACGCCCCGTCATATTTGGAGAAGGATGGTGCTTTGAATTTATGCGGGATAATCACACCAGTCGACAAACCCAGATCTCCGAAATCCAACCCAGGTGCCTGTTGCACCTCCATAGCCTTCAACCTGTCCTCCAATTGCTTGTACCTGTCATCCGCAGGAGGGTACTGCTCTTCATCAAAATCTGTCTCGTTGTCGGAGACGACCGGACTAGGAACCCTTACTTCTGCCTGAGAAGGACTCTTGCCAACAGAAGAACCAGCCTCTTCATGCTGCAGAGTATTGCCAAACCTTCGGCCCGAGTTGAACAGAACAGTTCTTCTCTTCTTCTTCTTCTCCTTCTTCAGGAGCATAGCCTTCAGTTCTTCTTGGCCTTTAGCCAGACCCTTGATTAGTTCTTGGAACTGCGCATTCTGCGCCTGGAGAGCCTTGATTGATGTCTCAGTTGATGCAGATTCGGGATTCATGATGCTGAAATAAACAGCGAAGAACTGTAAGCAACCTGAAAAGAGGAAAAACCTGCTATGCACATGATGTATGAAATGCGTATGCAATGCATTCAAGGGTTCGAAAGTTCAAATTTGTTGTAGCCAAAAGGGAACACACGTCATCATTAGAGAAATCATTGTTTAATACATCAAAGCCTCATGGGCAAAAAGTACAAAAATCAAATCAATCCCAAAATACACTGCGCATCCTCTTCGGAGCTATGTAGGTGTTGAGATTCCTCTCTTCATGCAACAGGCGGGTGAGCTCCAAGACTTTCTTTTCACTGGCATGCAGACTAGTCTCAAGAGAAATCCTTTCCTCCTTAAGCTGGATCCAGCTCTTCTGCATCTCTTCCCAGGATGTGGGCATATCAGGGTGCTGAATAACATGAGGCACTTCTCCTTCTAAGACTGGCTCTTTGATTACTGGGAGCATGTGAGGGTAAGGCATCTCTAACTTCTGGGAGCGGGCGCGTACCCACTTGAGATAAGGCTCCAAAGGGATGGAGTTCCTGTACCCCAGTGTTTTGCTGTCTATCCTACTAGGCATCCTCCAGGCTCTGATAAATCTCCGGCGAAGTCCTTGAGTATCATTGTCGAAGTCAAAAACTATGTCAGGAATTAACATGTCATGAGGACCATCCCTCCGAGCATAACCAAACTGTCTCCAAGCCAGGCATGGGCTATAAGTAATACCTCCTCTGATTCCAAGTAAAGGAACATTAGGGTACTCCCCACAACGATCAATGATAGTGACATCTCCTCTGGACCTAGGACACCAATGTATATCTGCATGTGTAAGAGTCATCAACCATTGTGACCATCTCAAACCCCGCTCATTCTTCAGGACTGATTGTGGAAGGTGCGAAATAAACCACCTTCCCAAGAGAGGAGTGCAACACATAAGGACACCTCTTTTTCTCATGGTTCGAGTGTAACATGAGTGAAGGATGTCCCCCAGCAACGTAGGTATGGGATTCCTGGACATAAAGATCTGGACAGCACTGATATCAATAAGTTGATTTGGGTTAGGGAACAACACCAAACCATAGACAAGGAGGGCTACCACTTCTTCAAAAGCTTGCAAGTCAAGGGAGTTCCAACATTCATGGGCTTTTTCAAACAGGAACCTGGCTAAGAACCCTTTGATACCACTTCTAACTTCCCAATGTCCCTTGAGGTCAGATGACTGTAGGTGCAAGGCTTTAGCAATCTCTTCAAGCTTAGGTTACTTTTCTGTACCGTTGAAGGGTAGCTGATCAAGGATAGGGATCTTCAGGAGCCGGGAGAACTCCTCCAATGTAGGTACCAACTGATAGTCCAAGAAGGTAAAACAGTGATGCAGAGGATCAAAGAACTGGAACAGGACCTTTATCATATCTTCCTCAATGTTGGTGTTGACCAAACTGATGAGGCTTCCATGCCTTTCACTGAATGAAGAGTTCTCGGGAATCCTGGATATAAGCTCCTTAAGCTGAGGAGGGATCCTTACAAGACTGACCTGAATTGTCTTTCTACGAACAGTTTCCATGTCCTACAAAACAAGAACAAAGATGAAAATTCGAACCCCTGAAATGGTTAGTCAATGCATATGATGCTGGATGATGTCATGATGCTATGATTAAACACACCACAGATATTTTACAAAGACAAACATGTAAGGCACACAAGGCACACAAGACAAGCCCTTAAGGTTTAAGGCCAGCATGGGGTCTGGGTAGTACCCTCTTGAAGTTGGTGGGTTCAACCTGTCTTAATCAAAGTAACCGGGTTCTAAGGTTCCCAATATCACGGGATTGCTTTCATTGTTCATCGTTTCGATTTAGCCACTGAACTGGCGACCGAAATATTCCAGGAAAGCAACCCTCAATTGGGCGTAGTATCGAGTATCAACCAACCTCGGACTGCACCAAAGTCAGTTATCTCACTACCCTAAAGAGGCCAAGATAGTTCAATTAAGGTTCCTAAGGTTTGTTGATGCTTCATGACACCACGCGGAGGCCCCGTACTCTCCTTGACTGAACTCAAGGGTTACCGGTACACACCAAAGTGCCACATCAACGTAGCAGACTGTTTCAACCATGTCGGTATACCCCGCACAGTTCCCTCACAGCCTTGTTGCTACTTTCTAAGAAAGGTATCCCCCAGATCCGGGTTAGGATCTATAGAACTCCCAAGCAACCCACAATAATAAAGCAAGCAAAGAAGACAATTGAAAACATAGTTATGACCTAGCCCTAAGGTATACCTCACTTTAAAAGAGATCCCCAGCAGAGTCGCCAGTTCTGTGATCGGTGGATCTGGAACTGACTGTTTAACGCTGGTTCGCGAAATGTCGCGGAAGCAAGAGTCGCCACCGTCTTTTATTTTCTCCAAATGGAAAGGACAAAAGCACAGAAAAATTCCTTAAAGAGATTGCTCTCGGTTCGGGAGGTAGGTTATAGAAAGGGAAGGTGTTAGCACCCTTTCTATCCATGGTTATCCATGGGCTCTTAGATACTTGCTCAATGTGTTTTCAAAAATGTTTGTTTGCTTTTCAATGTGGGTTTAAAAAGTTTCTTTGAAAAATTTCAGTTCGACTCGTACGTCAGAGTGTTTGAAAAATTTGCTTTGAAAGCTTTTGAAAAATGTGTCGGTATGAAAAGTATTTTTTGATTTGTTTTGAAATTAGAGCAAGTATCCTTGAGAACCTACCTACCCTAAGGAATTCGTCTGTGTAGATGTCCTTAAAAGTAGTGCCATCCCACCATTGAGAGGTAGGTAGCACCACCGTTGGAGGTGTTCGGGTCAATTCGAGTTTTAGGGACATGGTGATCACCAGAGCAATGGGAAGACACCTTAGAAGCTACCCTCATGCCAGGTTCCCGGATCATGAGGACTTACTAAGACATCCTCTACTCGACGATCACCTTTCGAAAGGCAACAGTGAGGCGTACCCTAGGGGTGGTGTGTGCGATTTGTGTGTCGTTTTCATTGATTTTTGTCTTGTCATGTTCATTGTGATCTACGCTTGATTTTATTATGGTCATTCATTCTTGCATGCTTGGTTAACAGTTTATATTTGCGGGAAAATAAATTCTAAAGCTATTACAAATGGCGCGGGTCCACATCGCCAAAATTAAACCGGACCCGATTTTGACGGAAAATAAATAAAGCAAATTAAAATAAAAGTGCGAGAAGCAAAATTGTTACAACGCTTTGGGAGAATTACATAATTATAATAAACGACATAAAATAAATGCGCGAAATTAAACAAATTACGAACATGGGCGTTGGACCCTCTTTTGCAAAATTAAATAAATAATGGAATTAAAATTAAGAATTAAATGTTTTTTGGTATTTTTGTGTTTTTTAGATTTAATGGAAAAAGAATTTATTAGAATGAAATTTGAAATGTAAACCCTAATTCTAATTATTTTTAGTTATTAAGAAAATATTGAATTTTTGACCTAATTTAAACCTAAATTATTTATGTATAATTTAATTATAAAATAAATAAAATAAGCAATATTATTGTGAAAAGGGAAAATAAAAAAGGAATAAAATTAACAATTAAACCTAAACTCTATATTTTTTATATTTTATTATGAAAAGAATTAAAATTGCAAAAAAAAACCCTAATTATACTAAATTCAATTATACAATTTATTTATGAAAATAATTAAAATAAAAATATTTATTACATTTTGTCTTTTTCTGATTTTTTTGTATATTTTTATATTTTGTAAAGAAATAATTAATTACTTTAAACAAATAAAGAAAATAAAATCATTATTGAAAATAAAATAAAAAAATGTATAGAGAAGCAAACCAGGGGGGTTTTCTGTCCCAACATGGAGGTGTGGACTTAGCAAATCTGGCCCAATTAAGCATGAAATCCATTGACTTTTGTGCAAGCATGTGGTGTGTTGACTGGAGTGTACGTGTTCTTCAGATCCATGCCATTGGTTTAATCCTCAGGGGGCACGTGGATGTCTGGATGATGGTGGCGTATGGTGAACCATAGCACTGAAACTGCATGGGAATCATTATAGCAAAATAATATGGAAATTGTTCAGACCTGGGACTCGAACCCAGGTCTTGGACGTCAATGCCTTGATAGTTTTCCAGCTGAGCTACGTGGATTATTCAAATATATTATGACCAATAAATAACAAAAGGAAAAAACAAAAACATTAGTGATTCAGCGCGCGAAATTTAAACGCACGAGTCACAGGTTGCCACGCTTCATCGTCTCCACCACCCCTGTAAAACAAAACCCAATAGCAACGGTTTTCAACGCGTTGCAGAAGGTGGGCTATTGAAAAATAGCGAATAGCTCATCTCTCAACATAAATTAGGCGCGAGTAGGGATTCTTCTTCGTCTCTAGGCACTGAGTCCAACCATGGTGGTCTTAAGGGCTAATTTTACTGTATTGCAAAAGCCCTATTTTGACATTCTGCAAACCCTAAATATTAAACATGGTGAAATCGCGTATAACGCGTAATAATTCAATCAAAAGTATTGGTTAGCTTCGAAACATCACACTGAACAAGAATCCATAAATAAAAATGCAAAAAGATGCGTGGATTATGATATACGATTTTGAAAATTTCGTGACACAGTCTAAGTTTAATCTACCAATTCTTGGAGCTTTGGTTGTTGTTCTTGATTGGCACACGTTCAGAGAACCACAATGAAGCTATTGGAATCAAGATTAAGACTTGAATCGACCTCTAGAGTGCTTTTCAGAATTTGCTTTTTTGACAAAAAATTCCAAGATTGTAAGGGCTCTTCCTGCGCAGCATTCAGTGTGTTAGGATTAGGGTTGTATTCTTGGTTATGTAGTAAGCATATTAGGTTAAGAAAACTGCATAAAATCCATGGCATTCAATGATTTTGCAAATTGATTTTCTTAAGATCTTTTTGAATCTTTTTCATGTGCATTTTTGTTCAATCATGTCCAAATCAACCAAATCTTGCCATATTGGGATGTGCACGAAATATTGAGTCTAGAATGTGTACAAAAAGAATTTTTAGGTCAAGTTTTATATTTTCCACATATTTAAATGATTTAAATGAATTAATATTAATAATAATTCAAATAAATAAATAAAAAATGAGAAAATACTTCCCTTTGGTCCAAGTGGTCGTGCATAGGCTTGGAATGATGAATCATGGAAGAAAAATAGGCCCATTAGCAATTTTAGACCATTTGAATCAAAGTTGACTTTTCAAAATTCCCAAAAATTTCCCAACTTCCACAAGGCATAACTTGCTCAATTTTTAAGCTTTTCTCATGTTCTTGGACATTTTGGAAAGGTCTTTGAGTCCTTTAACCAATGCCTTTGGTCCCATGTCATTTTGATTTACCAATCTCAAGTTATGGCCTTTGACTTAAAGTCCCTTTTTGTTGACTTTTGAAAATGACCTATAATGTTGAAATTGATAACTTTTTGTGAGAGCATTTATTGGACTTGAAGTATGAAGATGAGTTGTAGGAAATGTCTTTCTCTTCAAAATGAGCATTGGATGGAATTTTTCTGATAATCCATGTGAAAGTTATGCCCTGGTCAATTTCAGTTGACTTTTTCAGCTGTCCAAATATAGTAACTTTTGCATCTTTGATGATTTCTGAGCCAAATTTTGAGAATCATGATCAAGCATTGATCAAATGATGTTTGTGGCTTCAAAATGATATGTTGACCAAAAATTTGAACTTTTGACTGTCAAATGACCATTTTGCCCCTACAGTTGACTGTAGTGCAATTTAGGGTTTTGACTGTGCAATTTTGAGCTGAATGCCTTGAAACTTGATATGAGGACACTTGAACATCTTTGTAAGCATATGAGACTTGATTGGGCCTTTGAAAACTTCATTTTCCTGATCAGAACCCAAACCCTAGTTTTGACTGTATAGGAGACTGTTGAGTTGTGCAACCCTTGGAGAATTTTGTGACTTGGCTTGGCAATTTCTTGGAGAATACGGGAGGGCAAATTTTAGGGTGCAACAGATGTCCCTCAACATCTCACTGGAAGTCAAAGACAATGCTTGGAAGCAGCAGCTCATGAGGACCGTCCCTTCAAGCTCGTCCAAACTGTCGTAAGGCCAGACAAGGATTATAGGTTATCCCTCCTCTAATTCCAAGTAGTGGAACATTGGGGTATCCCCACACCGATCAATGACAACCACCTCTTCCATGTCTTTAGTACTCCAAATGATGTCCGTATGAGCAAGGGACATGATCCTGTAAGCCCAGCCCATACCTTCCTCATTCTTCAATACAGATTTGGGGAGGTGAGAAATAAACCACCTCGCCAGCAGCGGTGCACAACACACAAGGGTTCCCCTTCTCCGAGCAGTACAGGTATAAAGAGCATGTAGAATGTCACCTAAGAGAGTGGGCACTGGATTATGGGACATGAAGATATTAACTGCGTTCACGTCGACGAAAGAATCTGAATTAGGGAACAAAACCAAGCCATAAATGAGGAGAGCCATGATGTCTTCAAATGCTTGAAAGTCCAAACTGTCCCAGAACTGTTGAGCTTGATCAATCAAAAATTTAGCCAGGAAGCCTTTAACCCCGCTCCGAATGTCCCAGTTAGACATTACATCAGCCTTTGTCAGATGTAGGGCTGTAGCAATATCTTCTGGCCTAGGAGCTATCTCCAAACCTGTAAAGGGTTTCTGCTCTAGAATAGAGATGCCAAGTAAATCAGAGAACTCCTCCAAAGTAGGGACCAACTGATAGTCCGAGAAGGTGAAACAATGATGTAATGGGTCAAAGAACTGAAACATGACACTCATAATTTATTCATCCAACTTAGAAGTTACCAGGCTGAGGAGATGACCATCTCTTCTGACAAAGGAAGAGGTATCAGGAACCTTAAAAACCAACTCTCTAAGCTGGGCAGGGATTTGTACAAAGCTGATGCGAATGGTTTTCTGCGCATAGATGCCATGATCTGCAAAACAGAACAAAGATGAATCCCCTCGGTCTTTGAAATGGTTAGTCTAATGAAATATGCATGCAATGTCATGATGCATGATGTCATGATAGAAACACACCACAAGTATCACAGATAGCAAACATGGTAAGGGTAAACAAGTCACACAATAGACCTTAAATTTCAGGCCGACATGGATTTTAGGTATTACCCTCTTTCAGTTTAGTTGGTTCAACCTGTCCTAGTAATAGTAACTGGGTTCTAGAGGATCTCAATATGACTGACCATCCTCGATCGGTCATAATTCCAGTTTAGCAACCTTTTCTTGCGGCCGGAATCATCGCGAGAGTATGGTCTCAATGAGTGTAGCATACTGCTACTTTTCTATGGCCAAGTTGGTCAATTATAGGTTCTAAGGTCAGTTGATGCTTAATGACCCTTTAGCAGCCCCATACTCTCCTTGTTCCTCCACAAGGGATATCGGTACCAACTAAAGTGTCACACCAATGTAGCTACTGCTTCAACTGTATCGGTCTACGCTGTACAGTTCCCTCACAGTCTATTGCTACTTACCTAAAAGTGTCCCCAGATCCGGGTTAGGATCTATATTAACTCCGATACGAAGCCCACAAAGATAAAGCACACCGATTAAACAATTGAAAACAATATGATGAACTATTCCTAAGGTACACCCCACTTATTAACTCCCCAGCAGAGTCACCAATTCTGTGATACGGTGGCCAGAACCGGGACGTGGTTTCCCTTATTTCGTTAAGGAAATTTTGCTGGTTTGCGTTTTGCGTTTTGTTTTCGGAAAATGTCTCGGTAAGCAAGAGTCGCCACCAACTTTTATTTTATCCAATAAGGAAAGGAAAAAAGCACAGAAAAATTCCTTTTTCGAGATATTTCTGAGTACGGGGGGTAGATTATAGAAAGGGAAGGTATTAGCACCCTTTCTATCTGTAGTTATCTACGGGCTCTTAGGTACTTGCTCATCATTTTCAAAATTGCTTTCTTTGTGTTTGTGGGTTTTGAAAAGTTTTTGTTTTAACTTCGATTTAACTCTTGCTTCTGTTTTCAAGAGTGTAATGAAGTGTTTTTGAAAACTTTGTTTGTAAAGGAGTGTAAGTGTGAAAAATTTGTTTGGAATGAGCAAGTACTTAAGAACTAATCTACCTACTCGAAAAAAGAATCGTTCTATGTTCATTTCCTTTAGACAATGCTATCCCACTATTAGTGAGTAGGTAGCATCGTCGTTGGAGTTTTGAGGGTCAATTCGAAAGGGACGTACGGTCACTAAAGCAATGTTAGGACGTCTTAGTAATAACCCTAATGTCTTAGATCATTTATCCGAGGCAACAAATATTCGAGGCAACCTTTCCAAGGCAACTTTGATCTTTGGACAAAAGGACGACCACTAAAGCATCCTATACTCAATGACCGTTTACCGAAGGCAACCAAGTGGGAGTGTACCCTAAGAGTGCACATGTGCGAATGATTCCATTTCAGTTTATTTATCTTTGCACATTTAGGGTGATCTAACTGTTTTAAAATTAGACATACATTCTTGTCATGTAAACCCTATTATCAAACATCTAACAGTTAATAATTTGCGGGATTTAAAATGCGGAAATTAAACTACGTTATTACAAGGCTTCGGGTATTTACATAGCCAAAAACAAACCCTTTGAAATTAAAGCGATAAATGTAAAAGTCCTAATTAAAATTATTACAAACTGTGAACATATACAATAATTGGGTTAAACTAAAAATAAAGCGCGCGATGATAAATTAGATCGAATGCGAAATTAGGGTTTTGACCCTTCTATCCTAATTAAAAGAGAAAATTGTTTTTTTGTTGTTTTTAATATTTTTAAAAGAAAAGAACTAAGTTTTTCTAAATTTAATATGAAAATTAATTAGTGATTAAATTAATTAGTAAAAATAATTACAAGACATATTTTTGGTTTTTTTGGTTATTTTAGGGAAAAAAATACAATTAAGTTAGTAATAAAAACCTATTTATTCTAATTAACTTTAATTATTTGCAAAAAGAATTAAAATTGTCTAAATTAATAAACCTAATTAAATTAATTACCTTTTTTAATAAAAATAAAATCTAGACCCTAATTATAAAAAATAATATTTTTGGGATTTTTTGGTAAAAAGAAAATAAATTGATTGGTTAGTAAAATAAATAAATGAAATAATTAAATGGAATATAAAATATAAAAGGATAAGAGATGGGCCTGAAAAAATAGGGGTGCAAAGAGCAATTTCCTGGGCCCATTAATGATGGAATTCGTTTGACTTTTGAGATCCTATGTGGCACGCTTGACTTGGCTTTTGGTGGTCTCTCCTGGATGGCCATCAGATTTGGCCATCTGGCCACTTGGCGTACCAGATCTGGAGGGAGTATGATAGACCCTGGCTTCATGTGCATATTGAATCGCCTGTAAGAAAATATGAAAATAACAAATGCTGGAGGCAGGGATCGAACCCCTGACCTCCAGCCTTCCAACGCCTTAAGCGCTGCCTGGCTACCACTGGGCCACTTTGCTTTTGTTATACATATAATGGAAAATAATAATAATATATAAAACAAAGATTTATTGGAAATAATAAAAAAAATGCACGCAGAAATTTGAATAGGCCAATTAGGTGGAGCCACGCCATCGTCTTCCTTCCCTCTCTGTGGCTAAAAGTTGGAGAACCTATATCTACGGACAACGTCCGTTGCTACAGGCCTGTGCGTTCTCAAAATCTTCCATGGGCCATGGAAATAACATCTAATGCCATGGTTGGACTCGTCTTGTCCTCCTGAACCTAAAGGTACCATTCATGAAGGCCAATTTTCCCTGCATTCAAAAACCCTAATTCGGAGCTTCGAAACCTAGCTATGGTGAAATCGTGTATATGCCATAAAAATGAAATTAAATGATGCAGAAAGTTTGCATATGTTCCATAGATCAAGAATGTACAATTAATTCATCCTAATAATGCCTATATTATAAGATTCGAATTCAAGAATAGGGCTATGTCGTGAGCGACTTACAGAGCTTTTTGGGGCTTGAAAATGCTTGGTTTCAATGGCTTTAGCTTGCTGAGAGTCCCAGGAGTCGATTGGGATAGGCCACGAGTCTTGAGGATGCCTCTAAGTGCAAATTCGATCTCACACTTTTCTTGCTTTTTTCAGTTTTGGTTCTTGGTCATACGCCTGTCTCTAACCTGTTTTTAGGTCTGCCTCACCTCCTTATGTACCAAGGACTGAGTTAGGGTTGATAACTGCATCCAATCTTCCTCCATCAATGATTTTTGATTTGATTCACCTTTAAGATCTTTCCAAACATGGCTTTTTTCAATCTTTTTGTCCACTCTAATGCCTTGCACGAGTTTGAATGTTTGCTAGTTGTATAATAAAGCCTGAAACAAGCACAAAATCTCTTACTTTCAATATTTTGGATTTGATTTGATTTGTTTTGATTTAAATTGAATTAATTCAAATAAAAATCAAAATAAATAATAAAAATAATATATGGACAAGTGGAAAAGGCTAGAGCTCGTGGGCTATGTTGCCAACTCAAAACAAGTGAAAAAGATTGGGCCCATTTGGCAAAATTTGAAGTTTTAGGGATAGTTGACTTTTGGCAATTTTGCAAAAAAGGTCAACTTCAACAATGCATAACTTCCTCAATTTTGACTCTTTTTAGGTGTTCTTTGACTTTTTAGAAAGCTTGAGATGTCCTCTAATCAACCATTTTGGTCTCATCTCATTTTGATATTCCATGCTCATGTATGAAGCTTTGAAAAAAAAAGGTGTTTTTGTTGACTTTTCAAAATGACCTATAATGTCCAAATTCATAACTTCTTGTGAGTGCATATTTTGAATTTGGGAGATGAAGATGGATTTTGGGGAATTGTATCCTCTTCAAAATGATCTTTTGATGGGTCATTTCATAAAGTTTGAGAAAGTTATGCTTGGTCAAAGTTTAGTTGACTTTTCCTGCAAAATCCTAATTTAGCAACTTTTGAGTCTTGATGAATTATGGGCAATCCTTGATGAATCATGATCAACCCTTGATAAAATGATGAAATATACTTCAAAATGAGGATGTTGACCAAAAACCTTGAAGTTTGACTGTATGTGGATCACAGTTGACTTTTGCCCTAGCACAGTCGATTTTTGGACCTTTGAGCAATTGACTGAGCAAACTTCCTCTGCAAGGCTTGAAACTTGGCATGGATGCTCTTGCTAACATATTAGGACATTTTTGAGAATTTGGGATTACTTGGACTCAAGTATCTTGATGCAACATGAAACCCTAATTTGAGGTAGGCTGCCTTAGTAGAGAGCTTGTCTGGCCAACCCTTGGACTACCTTGAGCAACTTGGAGATTTTTCTTGAAATGTTTTGAGAAATATGGGAGGGAAAATTTTGGGGTACAACACAAGAATTATGGTTCTTAATGCCAACACTCATCAGATTTCCATGCCGTAAATAATAGGTATGAATTCTTTTAACCCAAAGGCTATCAGACTTACCACTTAGGTTCCACAACAGCTTTAGTACAGTTACTTTGTTCCACATATTGAGATCTATAATATTCAGTCCTCCATACTCTATGAGTTTACAAACTGCATCCTAAGCCACAAGACTTTTCCGACTATATCAGGTCCACCTGTCCAAAGGAAAGATCTACAAATCGCCTCAATTTTTTTAATTACCTTTTTGGGAAGGGGGAAACATTGCATCCAAGAATTTGCAATGGAAAAACTCATGCTACTAATAAGCTGGACTCTACCTGCATAGCTCAAAAGGTTAGTGCTCCAATTCCTTGTACGATTCACAATCTTATCTACCAGGGTCATATAGTGACGAATAGATAATTTCTTGCAAGTTAGAGCTACACCCAAATATCTAAAAGGGATAGGCCTCTCACTAAAGCTAGTCCTGTCTAGAATTTGTCTCTTTATATCCTTATCAATAATTCCAAAATAGATCTTGCATTTTCCAGAATTCATAATTAACTCGATAGACTTTGAGAAAGAATTAAATGCATCAATCATTAGTTCAACCGATATAGTATCACCCCTTGCAAATAGGAGTAAATCATCTGCAAAAATCAAATTAGTAATACACAAATTCTTACATTTTGCGTGATGATTGAAATTATGATTCTTCTGCATATTGAGACTTTGTTCAAATATTCCATGACAATAACAAAGAGAAGGGGGTGACACGGGGTCTCCTTGCCGAATCTCTCGCTTTTCCTGCAAGAGTCTCGAGTGATGACCATTCACATTAAACTTGTATGAAACTGTGGAAACATCTATCATGATCCATCGAATAGTGATATCCATCATTTGATAAAGGTTTAATCATGATTCCTCAAGGAATGCTCCTAATTCATCAAAACTCAAAAGTTGCTAAATTAGAGTTTCTATAGGAAAAGTCAACTAAACTTTGACCAGGCATAACTTTCTCATACTTTATCAGAAATTTCTCATCCAAGGCTCATTTTGAAGAGAATCCAATTCCCTACAACTCATCTTCAAACCTCAAGTTCAAAAAATGCACTCATGAAAAGATATAAATTTAGACATTATAGGTCATTTCAAAAAGTCAACAAAAACACATTTTGGGTCAAAGCTCCTTACATGAACATGGAAGATCCAATTAAGATTAAACCAAAAAGGTTTTCTAAAGGACATCCTAAGATTTCCAAAAAGTCTAAGACCACCCTCTCAAGGTCAAAATTGAGAGAGATATGCATTGTCAAAGTTGGTCAATTTTTGAAAATTGCATGAAGTCAACGGTGCCCAAGTTTGAATTTTTTTCCACATGGGCCTATCTTTTCAAGTTTGGAACTTGCTCCCAACATGGTCCACGATCCATAAAACTCTCCATGAATTATTTGCTTATTTATTTGATTTATTTTGATTTTAATCATTTAAAAATCAAATTAAATCAAATAAATAATGTAGATTTGTTTTGATATGATTTTTTGCATTGAATGATGGATCATATATGCTGTCAATAGCCAAAGAAATCGTGCAAGGTCAAATGGACACAAAATATCCACATATGATAACTTTTCAAGATTTGATTTTTTCTAAAAACCATGCCATTAATCTTTGGATTCTTGCAAAAAATGCTACCCTAGATTGATTCAGTACATATACACAAGTATTGTGAACCATAACAGAGGGAGAAAAGCTACGCAACCTGCCTCTACATCAAGAACAAAGTTAAAATTTTTTGTCAAAAAAGTGCAGAGCCCATTCTCCTCCACAGACCGATTCAAGCCATTCCAAGGATCAAATCACGTCCCTAGACATCCTCTGAAGCCATTGCAAGCATTCCCAAAGCCTGAAACCTGCAGAATCGCGCCCAACCTTCATCACGATTTGTATATTTTCTTAAATTCGATTTCGTTGATTTATCCAGCATAAACAAGTTTTAGCTATATATTCATGTTTATTATCATACTTGCAATGATTCTGGATGGTTTAATTTGATGTTTAGTACAAGAATAAGCCTGCATCATTACTAGGGTTTTGAGGTCCCAAATTGGGAACTCCATATACAGGCCAAATTGGACCATATTAGGGGTGGTATTGTATTCAGGAGGTCATGAGCAATTGATTCATGCCTTTGGTTCTGATTAATATTGCTTATATTGCGTTTTGAGATGATGCAGGGTTATAGCTATGGACAAAAACTGTCACTATAGCTTTTAGTGACAATTTTGTCTGTAGGTAAAGGTCTGGTATCAAAAGCGACAGCCCCATGAAGAAGAAGATCAGGTGGCAACATCCCATTGGAGGGTTTGAATTCACGCGTGCTTTCTGGGCATAGTGTTTTGTTTGGATTATGTTGTTATTTACTTATTATATATACAATATAACTTTCCAGTGCAACTGGTCCAAGTGTTACCCTTTGAGAGGAAGGATCTGGGTTCGATCCCAGGTCTCAACATTTTCCTATTTTCTGAGTTATTTCTTGCAGATCCCATGTGCCTCACCATCAAATGTCCAACATGCGCCCCTGATCTCAACCATCAAGTCCATCACGTGATTAGATCTAAACATCTACCAAAAGCAGCGCACGGTAAACCCCCAGATGAGAGCCTCACTGAATCACACGTAAGGCAAATGGGCCAGCTATTCTGGGCTTTGCAAAATTCAGCCATGCACCCCCAAAATCACTTCCACCATCAGGCCCATTCTTGTTTGTCTTTTTTATTTCATTATTTTGTGTTATTTGTTTTATAGTTTTAAAAATTATTTTTAATATTAAATCATAAAATCAATAAATCACAAAAAAATATAGAATTAGGCTTTTTTTATTAAAATTAGTTTTTTTTGGAAATTAATTAATTTAATGATATTGAATTAATTTGTTTTCATTAAGTAAAGTTAATTAGAAAAAAATTAGGTTTAATTCACAAATATTTAGTTTTCTCAATAAAAAATCCAAAATATTTTCTTTATTTAAGTAGACTCTTTAGGATATTTAATTTATTCTCGCGCACATTTATTTATTTATTTTTGCAATTATTGTATCTGTTTCGAGTTTGTAATAACTTTTAACTTAGGTTTATTACTGCTTTTATTTACCGCTTTTCCCCCAAGTTTGGTTATGTAACCCCCTCCCAAAGCCTTGTAATAGCTAGGTTTAAGATTCTCGCATTTTATTTTTTCGCTACTATTAACTGTTAGATGAATGATCATAGGATTGAATGGAAAGATAAATCGAATGTTTAAATGGTAGATCACCCTAAATGTGCAAAGATAAATAAACTGAAATCAAACACTTGCACGTACTAACCCCTAAGGTATCTCCCACTTCGGTTGCCCCGGAAAACGGTCACTATTCTTGAACATGAGAATTCTTAGTGACTATACTCTAATTCAGAGATCGCAAGTCCCTTTCGAAGGTTGCCTCAGTAAAACAAAATGCGATCTTAGAACTTTAGGACAATTACTAAGAGATCTTGCTTTGTTGCCTTAAGTAACCGTAATCGTCCCTTTCGATTGTCCCTCAAACTCGAACGATGGAGCTACTTACTCCTTAATAGTAGGATAACACTATCTAAAGGAAATAAGAAAACGAACAGTCTTTTTCAAGTAGGTAGAAACTCTTAAGTACTTGCTCAAAACAACCAGTTTTTTCACACTTACACTTTTCAAACAAATATTTCAAAAATGCTTTATCACACTCTTGAGGACTGATACAAGGGTTACCATAAAGTGAAACGCCGCACTAAGGCATTTTCAAAGCTTTTCAAAATACACACAAAAGCAATTTAAAATGAGAAAGTACCTAAGAGCCCGTGGAAAACCACAGATAGAAAGGGTGCTAGCACCTTCCCTTTCTATAATCTACCCCGTACTCAGAAATATCTCGAAAAAGGTTTTTTCAATTCTTTTTCCCTTCTCATTTGTTGGATAAAATAAAAGACGGTGGCGACTATTGCTTATCGTACATTTGCAAACAAAAAACGCAAAAACCAGTAGTAACTAAAAATAGTCGGTTCTGCCACCGTATTACAACAACCATATTGAATTGCATGAAAATATAAAAGCAAAAATAAAATAAAAGCAAGAAAAATGAGGGTCTTTCGATTGAGGCAGAAAACCCTTCGATTCTTCACTTTCTAGCTCTCTTCGATTTGGCCTGAAAGGGGTGAAGGCATGGTTTTCGACTGAGGCCTGGGGTTCAGCATGTTGTGCCTTTCGATTGGAGCCTGGAGGCCAGCATGTTGTTCCTTTCGACTGTGCCTAGAACCAGTGCAAGATGTAATCTGCCTTTCTGCCTCATTTGACTGGGGGTTGAAAGTAGTGAGGGATTGCCTTTCGTCTAGGCCTGGAAGTCAGCATGGTACGCCTTTCGTCTGGGCCTGGAAGTTAGTATGGTGCTCCTTTCGTCTGGGTTGGCAGGTCAGTATGTTCGAAGCAAGTGTGTGTGTGTGATGAACATGTCTGTGTCGGAGCATGTGTGTGCATCGAAGCATGCATATTTTTATTCCAACATTTTTAGGGTATGTATAAATTATTTCTTTAAAGTAAAACACAAAAAATTAACAATGAAGGCCATGGTTATTACATGTTGGCCTCGAAGATGAATAAAATAAGATGCTTGCAATGGAAGAGTTAAAGTCAGAAAGACTTACCTTAGAGCTGGTGTGCGGGTTTCGAACTTGAACTGCTGCCTGGATGGTTCTGGAATTCGAAGAGTTGTCAGACAATTTGCTTTTGGTTCGAAGAGTTGTCACAGAAGGTTGTCCTTGAATTTGAACAAAACTTCTACGCGTGGGGTGTTCTGGATAGTGGATTTATGAGAGTTGGAAAGATGAGATAATGGATTTTGATTTTGTGTTTGTAGGTGAAAGTAGAGTTGTTTTTTGAGTAAGAAAAAATTACAAAGGTTTCTATTTTATTTCCCGACTCCCTTTTCTCTCCTCCCAGTGTCTCCCCCCCTTTGATGTTGTGAAGAAAGGTTTATTTATAGAGGAGCTTTGATGTGGTTTTGGGGGGAAATCAAATAACATTTGAACTGTTTGGGTATACTGTCCCCCTGTTTTCTTCGATGCAACTCTTATGTACCCTTTTTTGTGTAAGTATGGGACTGAGACAATGCAGGCTCAATAGTATTTGGAGTGTTGTGGCAGGTTGGTGCAGGACTGTTGCATAGCAGCACAACTGGCTTGGGTTTGGCAGTATATAAGACTTTGGTCAACAAACACCTTGAATACTCCACCCTTTCGTTTTAATCACTTTGACAAGACTCATCATCATACATCAACGTTCGTTTCCAACAATGTGTGCTCTTCGAATGGACCCATTATAGGTCCTCCGATTCCACCAACTATGATCCATAGTGTTGAAGATTTTTAGAGGTGTAATCTAAGTACGTTACTTCGAAGGGTTTAATTGCCCAACTTGTAAATCGAAGGAAGCTGCCCAGCTTGTAAATCAAAAGAGGCTGCTCAGCTTGTAAATCGAAGGAAGCTGTCCGGCTTGTAAATCAGAGGAGGCTGCCCAGCTTGTAAATCGAAGGAGGTTGCCCAGCTTGTAAATCGAAAGAGGCTGCCCAACTCGTGGATCGAAGGGGGTTACTACGAAGGAAAATATATGTCCAGTTTGAAATTTGTTAAATTGAAGCCAACTTGTTTCTTTTCTGACCTAATCGAAAGGCACATTAACATCCTCAAAATTTTACATTTTCTTTATTTCTTTGAACAAGTTTTTGTAATCACACATGCGAGAGAAATCTTGAAAACATGAGAGGGAAAATTTTGGGGTACAATAAGGGGAAACTAAGAACTAAAACTAAAATAAAATAAAGATTAAGATAAATATAAGAAAAGAGAGGCCAAAATGTGTATCTGCGTACCTCAGAGACTATGTAACTCATTGACAATAATTTACAGTTAAATTATATTCAACAGAAAATACCGGTTTAAAGACTCTATCTCACACTCTCGCACTATTGAATAAAGCCACACTCCCTAACCACAGGATTTTGCTCTCGCTCGCCCGTTTTAATCAGAAAGCATATTTTGAAAACCGATGAGATCCTAAACGATGCCTAAAGCATTTTCCCTGTTTTTAGGATTGATTCCCCATTCCCACTATCAAGTTCCTGCCTCATACTCTTGCGTTATTGGATTGAACCTTAGTTTGTTCTTCAATATCGTGTTAAAACAATATTAAATAACCTCTCACTCTCGTGACAAAGCTATTTAAATTAAACTTGGAAACAAAAGCCAAAACAGAATTTATGCAAAACTTACGCCAATTTCATTACCTAGTCCCATCGGCAACGACGATTCTCATATACCAGACTCAAGACAATTTAGCCAGACATGGAATTGATTTCAAACAAAATAAACATGATAAACATAATTAAATACAACATGCTTGACAGGTATATAACGAAACAACAGTAATAATAAAACGATAAATAAAGAACCTGTAAATGCAAAAAATAAAGAATTTGGAATTAACTTTGATTAAGGAGGCAAGATTGTTCCAAGGAAGTTACAGAGATTACATACCTAAACACTAATGGTATAGTAGTTCCTCGATGTGAGAAACTACTCCTTTTACAATTGTGATTTATGCCTAAAACTATGAAAAGCGCTTCCGCGCGATAACTTCGACGTGTGAAACTGACCCAGAGGCTCTATATATAGAGAAAATATCCCAACAACTGCTCTCGATCAGTTTTGGAAGTGGAGGAAAATTCAAAATGCAAATAATTGATGAAAACTACAAAAACTGTTGTCTGCAAAGTAAGGCGAACACCGTTGGGCAATGGCGAACACCGTTGGGAAATGACGAACGCCATTCCCTTGTTCATTAATTGACGTGCCATGAATGAGAAACGATGAAAGCCATAAGCATACAGCAAACGCCATATCAGGAAAATAGGCAGATTCTTTTCTTTTTGCTACTCTTTTGCTTCTTTTTCGGTATTCACGCAAAGTCGCACTTATATTAATCAAAACCTGTAAAACAATATAAAAACAACATTAAGACGATAAAAATAAACTAAAATTACTACAAATAATATGCGTTGTGAGCCTAAAAATACGATACCATTTCACGTTATTAGTTATCACAAATGGTGGTGATTCCCATTTATTTAGCTGAACATGTTACAAACAAAACAAAAAAAATAAACGGATTATAAATCTAACATTCTAAACATATCATTTATATTAATATAATAAAAAGGCACATGTAAATAATATAAGTAAAGTAGAAAAATCAGTAGATATAAAAACCTGAAATAGCAGTGACTCATATAGATAACGCCAGAGACACATGATCTCGGGAAGATGATGCTTCTACTTCAAATAAAGTGATACCAACGACTGGAAAAAAGGGTTTAGCTTTTCCCTCCGAATAGAAGCATGCTAAGCCAGTCTACCATGCCTTAATCCTTTTTGTTTGTCGGATATTTTACTTATAATTACACCAGAAAAATCAGATCATAATCAAAAAACTTAAACCTAGAGGATAAAATAGGAAAAATTGAATAACCAATGCATAATAAGTAAATTTATACTCCCTCCATTTTCTTTTATAAGTAAATTTTAGCTTTTTAGATTCATTGTATAATTAATGTATATAACTTATATATAGTATAAATACATCATTTATTCAATAATAAAAAGTCAAAATTCGCTTATAAAAGAGAATGAAGGGAGTATTTTGTTATTTTGACACAAGGTCCAAATTCGAATATCTAAAATAAACCAGAGAAGTAGAAAAAAAAAAGGAAAAACAAAGCATGCCCTAAGCTCTAGTCTTGAGAAAAAATATAAATGCATGCATAACAAATCAATTCATTATGCTTTTTTTTGGCTTTCGCCTAGTAATCTATAGCTCGTGCCGAGAGGTATGGGCACTGGTCAAACGTTGTTTCCACCTAGGAATCGAAATCGGTATTATTCGAATGACGTACTTAGCAGAAGCTCCTTTATCACTGGAGTCTAAGCTACTTAGTTAATTCATTATACTTTTAACTACAACCTAATTCACCATAAACAAACTATTTAGGTAATGCATTAATCACAAATCAAAACAAAGTAGGGAAATTAAAAACTTACGAAATTGTGAGAAAGCTTGTAAAAAGAAAATTCTAGATTGAATGAAGTGAAGTAGAAGTTGAGTGATGTCCTAGGATTGAATGCTATGCAATTAAAGTGGTGAGAAAACTTGAAAAATAACGAAAATGGAGTTTGCTCACGAACTTTGTTTTGAGTTCTGAGTAAGTTTCTAAATGAAGAAGGAAATGGAAAAGATTTGACACAAATATATAAATTAAACACGTCCAGAGATTGATCTTCATAGAAATTAAATTCTAGAGATTGAAATCTGAATCGTTTCAGTGTTATTTTGACTCCTATCTGAAATATGGATGTGGTGTGGTGAAGGGGGGTTGGTTCAATATCTGGATTTATTTTTAGTCTTTACATCTTTCATTTAACATGTTTTATATTTTTATTTTGAGTGCGTCTGATAAATAAAATCTAAAATTTAGGAGTATTATTGAATTTTTACCGTAGTAACGAGCAATACATAGGATGTGAATAACAATTCCTTTAGGGAATTTCTTTCTCCATCCTTACACCTTCTTAGCCACCTCTGACGAAATTCTATTTTTACCTTCAAAATTCAGAGATGTATCTCCAAACGCATCAGATTTCGTATTTTTTGGGTGAATTCGGAGATGTATTTCCGAAGTTATGCAATTTTATTTTTTGGGTGAATTTGAAAATGTATTTATGAAATTTCGAAATTTCATTTTTTTTTTGTGAATTTGGAGATGTATTTCCGAAATAGACACTAATACATATTAAAAAAATATGACTAATTGTGTTTATGTTTATGTAATAATTTTATTTCTTTGTCTCTTGCTTATTGCAGAAGAGGTTCATGGTTAATTATTTCTTCATCTTTTCAAATTATCTTGTTAAATTTATATTATTGACACATTATTTGATCTTATTTTACTAATATATTTTTTTCTTTTTTATTACAGCAAATATTAAATGCAAATATATTTCTGAATTTATCCTAAAATTTAATATTTTAGATATTTTTGAAGATGCATCTCCAAAACACATTGATTTGAAGTGCATTCAGAAATACATTTCCGAAAGATATTTCGAGTTGTCAGGGGTTTATCCCACCCCTTATCCTTTTCTTGCTTCTAGAATCAGTATGGGCTTGGGCTAGATAGAAGAGGGCCACAGGCCCAAATATGATACGGGCTTTCATGTGAATCAAGTTCAAGAAGTAAGAGAGCGATTAGAATTAGGGTTTATCAGCAGCGCCACTTTTCTTTCTTCTACAGCTTGGGACTGATTGTCGCCTGGAACTATGGTAATTCCTCATTCCCCTTCTTCCAATTTCACAACTGCTTTTCTTTTAACTTCTAAATTTGATATTCAATTTAATCATTGTGTTTCGTTGTTGTTCTGAAAAACAAATTATCGAAACTGATTCAATCATTTTTATTAACTTCCATTGTAAGAATATTGTTCTTGTTAGAAATACTATTCTGAATGTTTTGATGCTAGGATGCTGGGGGAAGTTGTTTTACAAATAAGCTAGTGAAAGTGTAAAATTTTATTAAGTGATTCTTTGAGAGGTTCATAGTTTTTATCTTGACATAGAGGTAATTGGGGTTATTATAACTTTGTTTAGGATTTTGGACTGTAAAAAAATCAGTGTTTTCAATCATAACATAGATTGTAATTGTTTTGAGTAACCACTATTTTCTCTTGTTAAATGTCTGTTTGGATTGACTTATACAGCTTATAACTTAACTTCTTTTCAGCTTAATAGAGTAATGCTATATGGCAGTTGTTCTTACAATTTGTATGGTGTTCTACACAGCCTAAGCAAATCAACGAGATTAAGGATTTCCTTCTCACTGCCAGAAGGAAGGATGCTAGGTCAGTGAGAATCAAGAGGAGCAAGGATGTCGTTAAGTTCAAGGTCAGATGTTCCAAGTACCTTTACACACTTTGTGTGTTTGATGTTGAGAAAGCCGACAAGTTGAAGCAATCACTTCCTCCAGGTCTCATTCTATTTTTTACATTTAATAGTTCAAGTTTATGTATATCACCGCAAATTGCAGAAACAAATTTTTCTTGCATAAAATTGTTTTGAAGGTACATTGATTAAACGGTAGAGGTTGTTATATGTTTCTATGTGTCTTTCCTTTGGGGAGATTCAAAAGGATTAATTATTTTAATTTGTGCTATGTAGTCTTGTCGATTTGTGTGTAGCAACTTATAATGCTCTTGATGTTTTCAGGTTTGAGTGTTCAAGACCTTTAAAGGCATTGGATGAGAGAAACCAAGGAGTCATTTGTTTCATTCTTGTGATGTCTATTTCTTCTGTAGTCGAATCTTGAGATTTTGAGTAGGATATGGTTTTTGTAATGAGAAATTAAAGATTTTAATGCCTGATGAAATAGTTCAGTGCTGTGAGACTCTATGTGATCTTCTGTTTTGGGACATGGTTTGATTTTTTTTAATGAAATAATGATATGTTTTGGAATTTGAATGATGGAAAAGTGGTAAATTGAATAATAGCTACGAATAATTGACCAGTTTTATAAATCCATTTTTATAGGTATCATGTAATTTACAAGTATATATTTTTAATTGTAAGATCATTGATTTATATTGCTTTGATCCGAATTCCAAATGGCGGTTAGTAAACTATGTTTTCCAATGTTATTTCAATAAATAATTACTTTAACACTTATTGGTGAGTGTACACTTCGGTGAAAAATTAGTAATATCTTTAAAATTTAGAAATATATTTTTAGACGCATTTAAAATACATAATTCTCATTATTTTGTAAGTGAATCATTTTCAATTTGTCAAAAGTTAGTTTAGAAGTTTACTTTTAGCCTCTTTTTTTGTGGCAAAATAAGGTGGATGACTTACATACATAGTGCTTTGGTGTAAGGGGTGGCAAAAGGGCATATTTGTCTTGTTTAAGTCTGTTCTACAAAAGTTTGGGCGGATTTTGTTGAGAGTACGAGCTTAAAACCTTAACTATCTCTGTAAAAAGTTAGTGCGGGATGGGCCCGCGGATATTGCACATTTTAAACTTAATTATAAATTTTCATGTCGTATTTGCAAAAGTACGCAATAAAAAGGACGGGCAAGACAAACATATTAGAAGGGGCAGACTTAAAATCTTGCCCCGTCCCACAAAAAAAAAATACAAGTTAAATGGGCATGTCTGGCATATTAGGTCCATTTTACCACTTCTACTTTAGTATATTTTAGATACGTACAGAAGTTTACTTCCAGACTAAATTTAAGAGTATATTTTTTGAACTTCGAGGATGTTTGGATGTGGGGATGCTTACAATTGATTGAGAATTGTGAGGCATGGTGGTGTATTTTGGATGCGTATTAAAATATACTTTTGAGTTTTGGAAGAACAACTTTGAATTTTAAAAATGCGACTCTTCACCATTAAGGATGTGAAGAGCAACCCCCTTTAACAATATGTTTTGTGTTATGGTTGCTCAAAAGGCTCAATAAACACAACCCAAAGTGAAATGACTTGCCGGATCGTGTGCAAAATTTGGTACATTGTCTTAGGAAATAAGCAATCCATACCCAAGATCAATCAAATACTTCATGCATCTCACGTTGTTAGTTTAACAAACAATTATAACCGTCCTATTATATAATATATAAAATGGAGAAAGCGCTATTTCTAGATAATTCGAATTCAAAGCTCATTGACTTCATCTTACTTATACTAATTTGGAGATTGAAATACTAATCTTACAGGTCAAGTCTTTTTCCATCGTGCCTAAAACTCGAGTTCACCACTACAATTTGCTATTCACATCTGATTATATTTTAAAAAACTTTGTATTCTCAATTTTCATGAGGTAGGTATGGAAGTTGGCTTCTTTTTTTTATCTTGTTTTGATGATTAACAAACTTAATATTTGTTTCTATTTCCCCTTTGTTCCGTGCCTCCACAAGAAAAATCTGTCACCCCATTCACTCATCCACCAATCACAACTTAATATTTATCAATTCTTTCATTAACTTCTCTTTATAAATTTGCTTTTCACAAAGTAGTCAACAATATTTACATCGAAGAAAAAATTTAACCAAAGTTGATGATTCAAAACTTGAAATCTTTCACAGAAATGTCAATTTTGCACAACCTGTCTTTCTATACTCCCTTTCCCATTTTCTAACATCTGATGTTGAGAAACATAACTAACACCAACAACATTGTCACCACTAACATACACTACTTTAAAAATATCATACTTCATATCGATCGAGAATCTTTCAAGATAAGGCATCATCCATTTTCTATGATCCGAATTAAGAATCCACGAGTAACAATAATGAAGAGACTTCCACACATGAATGCAAACAACAATTGATCTAGTTTGTCCCTTCAAACATAGACCTGAAGTTACACCTTCCATTTTTGCAAAGCGTGATCGAAAAATAGCTAACACGGCGTAGGAAAGATTATCAAGGTCCTTTCGACTAACCGTGTCAGCTGTGTTTATAGATATTATGTCTCCAGTTGTTAGTTTTGCAGTTGATGAATCATCTCTTGATTCTCCAGCATATGCTTCAAGGAAATTATGGTCAATTAATTTAGCCATGGTTGATACTTTGGTTAACATTGATTTCTGTAAAGTAAACAAAAAGTTGTTATATTAGAACGGTTAAAATGATGGGAAAATGTTGATTTGACATGACCGTTCTCTATTCTTGTAGTATAGGCGAGGTTTATGAATAGTGTGTTCAAAGAGTGAGAAAAAATGTTGCTTTAGTTAATAGGCAACGCTTACACTATTAAAAAAATGTTGTCTATTTGTTTAGACAACATTTTCATAGTTATGACAACATTTTTCACATATTTTTCTTCAAATTAGTACAAAAAGTGCTTAAAAAGTATCTTAAAGAAAAATGAATTTCTCTTACCAGATTTGAAGTTAGAAGCTCTTTTTCTTTGTTGGATTGCTTATGCCATGCTCCATACCATATAATCTGATTGGAGAAGCCAAATATTTAAATCAATGAATAAATTTAAAAACATTAATAAATAAGATAATTATTAGAGTCGACATGTTAGAATCGTTATTGTGTTTAATGTCTCTGTCTGATCTATACAACAGAACATGACAATTATTTTAAGAAAGTAAAAGAAAGAAAGAAATTACCATATTTCCATGGATGCTTCTAAATATAGAACTTTGAACACAACCAAGGTTTTCAGCACTTAAGGAGAATAGTTTGAGAACATGAACAAGATCATCTATAATCACAATTGTTGGTTTGAAAACAAAGAAACTTATTTCCAAATTCTTGTTGTTAAAAGCCACAGAACATGCCATATCCTTTTGTTTTGTTTGTATACTCTTAATCTTTCACAATTGTTGAGATATATTGGTGTTGATTTTGTCTTTGAGAGTGTTCAAATCAAATATGAGAAGCAAAACCATAGGACACGCATACTCTAATCTTCCATAAAGTTGCTTTCTAGAATAATTCAAAGTTTTGACTATGGTGTATGTAGAGGAATTCAATTCAACTTGTTTCAAGGTTTTGGTTTTGTTTATTTGTAAATTATAAATAATATATATAAACAATAAAAACTTGAGAATGGAACACAAAGTCGGTCACGTGCATTGACTACTTCAACTTCATGTTCACGTCTCATTGTAACAAAAACAAAAATGTTTATGTGTATGACCATGAAAATCAATCCTCGATAGTTATTTATATAGTACTTTTTGAAAATCAATCACTATGACATCCATTAACATTATTAGAGAATTATTATCACGGGATAAGATTAGGTATCTTATTTAATAATTTTGGTATTTTTGGTGTATAATATTTGATGATATATGAATAATAAAAAAATTTAAATATTCTTTTAGTTTATATAAACAAACGTGTTTTTGATTTTGATCCTTCAAATCTTTTTAATTTAAATTTATATATATTATTTTATTATTGACATCAATCTTTAGGGTTAAATTTCCATTAAAAAAAAGATGACATGACAAACTTGTTGAACTCACAGTTTAAGTTTTTTATTTTGCAATTTTTTAGGTAGATGTTAAAATGCAAAAACTTAAATTTTGGTCCCAACAAGAAATAAACCTATTACCTTTTCAATCACATTGTAATCTCTATTCCCAAAGTCAAGGCTAACCTTTCAATTTGTTTATAACATTGCAACAATAATATATATTATATAATTGTTTCAGTTTTAATATTAATATTTATTTAAATAATTAAAATAAATTATTTAATAAAATAAATAAACATTAAATAGTTGAAATAAATTATTAATATTAATATTTATTTAAATAATTTAAATAACTATTTAATAAAGTAACAGCAAATGTGATATACTTGATAATTATTTGATCTTTTACTATTAATATTTTTCAACTATTAATATCTCAACTATTTAAATTATTCAATATTTAACCTATTCAATATTTCATCTATTCAAGGATTGACAGAGTTTTGGAAAACACAGTGCAAAAAACCTGAATTTGTTGTATACAGAGGATGGTTCGATTGCCACTAACCAAGAAGATATTGAAACTGAAGTGTTGAACTTCTATAAAGGCCTAATGGAGGCTAATAATCACACTGTCAGACATATTAATATTGAGGCCATGAGAGATGGACCCCAAGTTAGCATAGACCAGATGGAAAGACTTGTTGCTCATGTTACGGAGGAAGAGATATTCAAAGCTCTCAGTGGGATAGGGGACCCAAAAAGTTTAGATATTGACGGTTTTGGTGCGAAAATTTTCAAATCAAGTTCGCATATTGTAAAAGATTATGTAATTGCTATATTCAGGGAGTTCTTTGAATATGAGCGTATGTACAAGGCTCTTAATAGTACTCTAGTAAGCTTCATTTTAAAAAGTGATGGAGCTAAGACCATAAAAGATTATAGACTAATTGCTGATGCACAACTGTCTATAAAATCATTTTTAAAATCATCACAGATAGGTTGGGGAAAATTCTTAGAAGCATTATTAGTCAGAGTCAGACAACGTTTATTCTGGGTCAACAAATTCACAACCACATTCTCTTAGCATATGAGTTAATTAAAGGATACTTGAGGAAGGGTGGTACACGTTGGAGAGTATTATGAGAGATTGATATGCCTAATCAAAATGTTGATGTTGACCAAAAATCTTGAAGTTTGACTGTATCTGGGCCACAGTTGACTTTTGTCCTAGTATAATTGATTTTCAAGCATTTGAGCAGTTGACTGAGCAAACTTATTGTGCAAGGCATGAAACTTGGCATGGATGATCTTGAGGACATATTAGGATAATGGAAAATATTTGGGGTCCTTGGAACTCAACCATCTTGATGAGGAGTGAAACCCTAGTTTGAGGCTTATTGTCTTAAGAGGAAGATTTGTCTGGTCAATTCTTAGTCAACTTGAGCAATTGAGGACCTCTGGGAGTATGTCTGTGTGAAAATGGGAGGGCAAATTTTAGGGTACAACAACTGCCCCTGTTCAATCTTCTTAAACCTGAGGATTTATATTGGCTTGTCCGTCTTTCGTGATCTGAGGGTGAAAGATGATTGAACACTAGAGTGTCCATAAATTTGCACTCGCATGAAGTAATACTGATGGTTGATGACGTCGGGAATGGGCTTACATATGCCATTTAGAGAAGATGACAAAATATCATCGGAGATGGACTTAAAGATACCATCCAGAGAATGTGACAGGGAGTCGTCTGAGATGGGCTTATAGATGCCATCCAGAACAATGATGATTTTGTGAGATATTACTAGATGGGAATTCCTATTCATGTTGTTAGGGAGGACTTCGCTGAGGAATGTTGGTCTCTGTCTTGAGGAATAGAGTCTAGGAGCTCCAGTTGTCCGTTATTCTACGGGGGAGTCATCTCTTGATTGATGAGACAAAAGTGAGTTGCTATTTGGTCGAGTCCGGGTTTCACGGTGACTTACTGGAGAATATGAAATCGACCGTATGTGGTCGGGTCCAGGTTTTACAGTGTAGTAAACTGTTGTCCGGAGATAACAGAGAAGGAACCTGTATAGAGCTTTCTCGGGATAAGTCCATGCAAAACTACGTCAGGTAATTCATGAAAAGGAGCCTGGATAGTAGGGTTACTTCGAAATGAAGCCTGGGTAGTAGGGCTATGAGAAGGAACCTGGGTAGTAGGGTTACTTTAAAATAAATCCTGGGTAGTAGGGCTATGAGAAGGAACATGGGTAGTAGGGTTACTTCGAAATAAAGCCTAGGTAGTAGGGCTGCTTTGGAATAAAGTCTGAGTGGTAGGGTTGTGAGAAGGAACCTGGGTAGTAGGGTTACTTCGAAATAAAAGCTTGGGCAGTAGGGCTATGAGAAAGAACCTGAATAGTAGGGTTACTTTGAAGTAAAGTCTGGGTAGTAGGGTTATGAGAAGGAACCTGGATAATAGGGTTACTTCGAAATAAAAGTCTGGGTAGTATGGCTATGAGAAGGAACTTGGGTAGTAGGGTTATTTCGAAATAAAATCCTAGATAGTAGGGCTATGAGAATGAACCTGGGTAGTAAGGTTACTTCGAAATAAAAGTCTGGGTAGTAGGGTTGCCTCATTTGATCACGTAGATTAGTTGACCCGTTTGGTTTTGGGAACTGATTTTTCATTAGTTGTCTGCAAATATGACATGTATAGCTTCATGGATTTAATTTTGAACTGTTGGAATTATTGATGATAACCATCTTTCCTGAAAAGGTACAAGATTAATTATATGCGATGCATGAAATGCATTGTGTGATGATGTTCTCAAAATAAATAAGATTATGCTGTATGCAATATGTATGTGCACGTCATGATGTATGAACATGAAATGCTATTGTGACATATCCGAGTCTGGGAAAATAAATCCCTGACTGTTGCTGGAGAGTACTGGAAATTGAATTCCTGACCATTGTAGAAAAAGTGGTTCTTCTACTTCCGCTGGAGATGGTGAGCGGAGATGACTATGCCGTGGATTTACTCCTTTCTGTTTGTGAATATTCTTTCGGGGAGAGACTCTGCTTGAGAATAACTCTGCGGGGGAATAACTCTTTAAGAGAGGAGATGCTTTGCTGGAAGATTTTGCCGATTCGGAGAAATAAACTCCGCCAGGGGATGAGCTTCCGTAGCTAGAGAAATAAATTATGTTGGGGATTGAGCTTTTGTATTCAGAGAAATAAACTCTGCTTGGGAGACAACTTTATGAACCGCTTGCGATTATAAAAATTGGCTGGGGAATATAGATGTCAACTCTCTGAAGGAACTTTGCTAGGAAAAATAGCTCCTGTTTGGGGAGGCTGGTGTCAAAGCTTGGTTGCCTCTACTCTGTGGGGAGTGTAGATGTCACGGGGGTGCATGTAATGGTGACTTCATTTCAAAGTTGTCCTTGCCCCTGTACCTGCTGGAAGGAGTAACTGTCGGGCTTGACATGGTTTTTTAGTTTTTGCCCCTGTTTCTTAAGTTATAAGCAACTGTCTTTCTGTTTCTTATGTAAATATTTGTGAATAGCAATCATATTCAAATGCATGTGTCAAGACTAAATCATTAGACGTTTTTGCAAAACAAAACAGAAAAAGAAAAACAAATGGTTTTGTAAAAGTGACTTGTATTAATTTCAAAGTTAGCCTACAACAAGCGTTTTTGTACAAGGAAGCTGACGCTCTAGTAAGAGAACGCCGCCATGAAAATGAAAGATATACAATATTACGTACAAAGAGAAGAAAACAACTATGTGTAATAATCCCATTGAGTTTCAATTCTGCTATTGTCGCTATGTCTTCGAGCGTCTCATCACTTTGCTACTTGTCCAAAGCTGACTAGATTGATTGGTGCCGTTTTGAGCTTGATAGATGATACTGAAGTTTGATCGCAGGGTGATCCAATGAGACATAATGATACACTTTAAATCCCTAACTTTTTCCTAGACTGCTTGATTCGTTGTCGCAGACGAATCAAAAACGAGTTACTTTAAAAAAAATGTAGTTTAGCGACAGTGACTCGAGTATCGTATCGCGAGGATTCTTGTATTGTTATTAACTAACATAAGTGATTATGGGGGATTTAATTCAGGATAAATTTTTAAAGAGCTGAGCAAATAAGTGATTAAAATAAGTGATTATAAAAATAAGCCGATCTACTGTTTTCAGGTTCCTGCTAATCATTGGTTTTTACCTTACCAATTCCCTAAGCGGCTTCGACCTCTATTCGATTTCAATACCAATTGACAAGCGCAATAGATATAAAATAGATTGAATTCCCATTCCGAATTAAGCAAACGGATTAATACAATCGTGAATTAAGCAAACACGATATAAAACGCGATTTAACGACTAAGCAACGTAAACAACGATTAAAGATTATGAATACAATCATACGAATTTAATCAAGACATTCCATGAAATTACAAATTAAGCAAATGCAATTTCATAAAATAGAATTGAAAGAGAAACGAAATTGAATTGATAAATTAAAAACCTCAAAGCACCGGAACGCGATTACAGTAGATCAACTCTGGATGATTAGTTCTTCATTCAAGCGTAAAAGCAAAAATGTATTTTTTTCTCTCTAATGAAAAAGGTCAAAACTAAATTACTGTAGCGGATGCTAGGTATAGCAAGGACAAGGATTCGGTTCATAACCCAACTGGGTCGAAAACATAACCCAGACCCAAAACAAATGACCCAAAACTTAAATATAAAATGCTGCAACTTCAACGAATTTTATGGCCCTGCTAAAGTCCGATTCAGCTCTCGACTTTTGAATGAAAACCGTAGCTCTTTCTCTTAGCTTTCCAACAACTGGTAACACGCCTCATTCCGACTCCCGTAGCTCAAGTTATGAATTTATTCGTGCAGACTGCTAATGCTGAAAATAAAGTGCGAAAATCAAATAAGAGTAGAAATAACCTAAATTGAAAAACACTATAAAATACAAAAATAAGTTAAACAAATCATGAAAATGCATAAGTACAATCATGGAAGAATATGCATCAAAATGCACTGATCAAATTCCCTCACACTTGAACTTTTGCACTCCGAGCAAAATAAAATCAAAAGAAACACAACAGCATCATCAGCTACTCATTCTAGGCTACAAACTCTTCTTCGGTTAAGATTGCATCAATAGGTACTAATCTTGCACACTAAGGATATCGTAGGAATACTAATCTTGTCTCTTGAATATACAAACCAATTCGAATCATATTATTATGCCAAAACCTAACTTACTTATCCTTCGTTTTGCTCTTTTTCATTCAGGCGCAATCACATTAAGCCCGTTATCTCCACACACTCATAGCAAGGCGACCGGTTAGTGACTCTGATCCTTTTTGCATGAGGTTCTGGTACTTATGTGGCATAACCCTTTGCTTACTCGGTTTTAGTTGCAGGGGATCAGACCGTAATCTGCTCTACCAAGTTCAGCACCAGAAGCTGCTGAACCAACTAACAACGAGTCTTATTATCAACTTTTTTTGTAGGTTCTATGACCGTTGGGTTAAGTGACCGGGTGAGGGTCACCAAACTTAGAAGGCGCGCTCCTTTTTCTTTCCTTTTTTTCCAAATAAAACTTCAACCACTCACTTATTTTCATCGGCTTCCCTGCGTCGAGTGCATGTGAGATGGTGCTGACTGCTGAAATAAACTACTCAAGAGCTATTAAAAGATGAGAATTCAAGGCTACGTCATAATAAAAATTCAAATTAACTTCCATATGCATGAGACTTACAGTGTTAAGACGATACCGATCTTGTGAACTTTTCTCAAGTCTCCACAACTAACCTTATATTAATCTATAACCCAAAACTTTCAAAAAGATGTATATTTTTTTATTTTATTTTTATAATTTAAAATGAAACAACGAACAAAAGCAAAGAAAACAAAACAAATAAACAATCTGCTGTCGCACACGAATCAAAAACGAGTATTTTGTAAAATGCAGTATAGCGACAATGGCTCGAGTCGTATCGCAAGGATTCTTGATTTTATTATTAACTAATAGAAATCGAATGGGGGTTAGTTTTAGGATCGATTTATAACACGAAATAAGTGATTATAAAAATAAGTCGATCTACTATTTTCAGGTTCCTGCTAATCATTGGTTGTTACCTTACCAATTTCCTAAGCGGCTTCGACCTTTATTCGATTTCAATACCAATTGACAAGCGCAATAGATATAAAATAGATTGAATTCCCATTCCGAATTAAGCAAACGGATTAATACAATCGTGAATTAAGCAAATACGATATAAAACGTGATTTAACGACTAAGCGACGTAAACAACGATTAAAGATTATGAATATAATCATACGAATTTAATCAAGACATTCCATGAAATGACAAATTAAGCAAATCCAATTTCATAAAATAGAATTGAAAGAGAAACGAAATTGAATTGATAAATTAAAAACCTCAAAGCATCGAAACGCGATTACAGTAGATCAACTCTGGATGATTAGTTCTTCATTCAAGCGTAAAAGCAAAAATGTATTTTTTCTCTTTAATGAAAAAGGTCAAAACTAAATTACTATAGCGGCTGCTAGGTATAGCAAGGATAAGGATTCGGTTCATAACTCAACTGGGTCGAAAACATAACCCTGACCCAAAACAAATGACCCAAAACTTAAATATAAAATGCTGCAACTTCAACGAATTTTATGGCCCTGCTACAGTCCGATTCAGATCTCGACTTCTGAATGAAAACCGTAGCTCTTTCTCTTAGCTTTCCAACTACTGGTAACACGCATTATTCCGACTTCCGTAGCTCAAGTTATGAATTTATTCGTGCAGACTGCTAATGATGAAAATAAAGTGCGAAAATCAAATAAGAGTAGAAATAAACTAAAATAGAAAAACACTATAAAATACAAAAATAAGCTAAACAAATCATGAAAATGCATAAGTACAATCATGGAAGAATGTGCATCAAAATGCACTGATCAAATTCCCCCACACTTGAACTTTTGCACTCCGAGCAAAATAAAATCAAAAGAAACACAACAGTATCATCAGCTACTCATTCTAGGCTACAAACTCTTCTTCGGTTAAGATTGCATCAATATGTACTAATCTTGCACACTAAGGATATCGTAGGAACACTAATCTTGTCTCTTGAATATACAAACCAATTCGAATCATATTATTATGCCAAAACCTAACTTACTTATCCTCCGTTTTGCTCTTTTTCATTCAGGCGCAATCACATTAAGCCCGTTATCTCCACACACTCATAGCAAGACGATCGGTTAGTGACTCTGATCCTTTTTGCATGGGGTTCTGGTACTTATGTGGCATAACCCTTTGCTTACTCGGTTTTAGTTGCGGAGGATCAGACCGTAATCTGCCCTACCAAGTTCAGCACTAGGAGCCGCTGAACCAACTAACAACAAGTCTTATTATCAACTTTTTTTTGTAGGTTCTATGACCGTTGGGTTAAGTGAGCGGGTGAGGGTCACCAAACTTAGAAGGCGCACTCCTTTTTCTTTCCTTTTTTTTTTCAAATAAAACTTCAATCACTCACTTATTTTCATTGGCTTCCCCGCGTAGAGTGCATGTGAGATGGTGTTGACTGCTGAAATAAACTACTCAAGAGCTATTAAAAGATGAGAATTCAAGACTACATCATAATAAAAATTCAAATTAACTTCCATATGCATGAGACTTACAGTGTTAAGACGATACCGATCTTGTGAACTTTTCTCAAGTCTCCACAACTAACCTCATATTAATCTATAACCCAAAACTTTCAAAAAGATGCATATTTTTTTATTTTTTTTTTATAATTGAAAATGAAACAACGAACAAAAGCAAAGAAAACAAAACAAATAAACAATTCTCTCCCCCACACTTAAAACACAATTGTCCTCATTGAAAGAAACAAACATAAAATAAGAGAGAGGAGGGAGTGGGAAGAACACACCCGAATAGTCAAGGAGGATAAGTGATCACATAAGCAGCCTTTCCCAACGAGAGCACTTTTATAGTTTCCTCTTTCAACGTGGGACTCTCATGGAATAGCTTGAGGCAGTGTCCTTTGACTTTGCAATTTTTATCAGTACCTTCACTTTTTATTCCTGGATCAAAGAATGTTCTTCTAAAAGTAAAAATGTCAAATAGGCATGTGAATGTGATTTCATATTTCACAACATTAAGGATCAAAATGTTACGGGGCTGCCTCACTGCTTTTGCTACATCTTCAAGTGGGATCCTATGCATACACATGGATGGACTAATATCATAAATATCATCCAAGATCCATCCAATTTCTTTCTTATACTTCTTCAAAACCTGCATAAATTTACTTTCTTGATCAAAATAAAGTTTAGAAGAAATTATAACCGGGAGTTTTTCATTCTTCTCTAAATAAGCATAATTAAGATTTTCAAGAATTAGTTTCAGCTCTTGGGAAGGTGGTTGTTTAATGGATAGTTTGTTTCGGGAAGCCGGAGTATCGAGAGCTTCTTCCACATGAACAACTTCATTTACAACCTCATATGCAGTAAGAATATCAACTTGCAAGGCGGCCTCAATTTCAGCATAAACAGAGCAAATTTTAATATCAGTACAAACATCACAAGAGTAAACATCATCAAAATAGAAAATCAACTGCAAATAAATCAGTACAAGTATCATCAACAGTCTCAGAAAGCAACTCTATTGGAAAAACAAAATTCTCTTCCAAGGGTTGTTGGTTAGATCCTTGAGCTTGTTGCATGATATTCATCAAAGAGGCAAGTTGTTCAATCTGTGTTTGCAAAGTCTGGAGAGTAGAATCTATTTGTTGTTCATACTGGAGATTATTTGCAGCCATTTGTTTGACAATGTCCTCTAGCGAAGGTTCAGAAGGTTCTGAGCACACAACCTGGAATTCTTTCAGATGCTTATGCAGATCCTCACCTGTAAGACTATTAAGCTTTGACAACAAGTATATTAAATCAGATTTCGATTCAAAAGGTGTATCAGCTGCAGGATAGTCAATACATAAACCATTATAGCTCACATCAAGGCCAGCCAATTGCCTCAAAGTTCTTTGTTCAGCCATGTTATCAATAAACACAAAAATACCAATTATGTCCCAAACAGGTAGAAACAAATAGAAAGAAGGAAAACGATTAAAATAAATTCAAAAAAATAAAATAACACCAGATTTAATCTAATTATCCAAAATAACAATTTTGAGAATTTTTTCGATTTTTTTGGACTCAATGAAAACAGTAAAAAATTATTTAAAAATAGAAAATAGAAGAATTTGCGATTTTGAGGGCCGAAATCTTTTAGAATTTTATTCTAAAGGAGTACTGTTCGTCGATTTTTTTCTAAACTTCAGAAATTTTTTCGGAGCAAATCGAAAAAGTAGGTTTCAAACTTACCTGCTAGGCTGAAAAACTGTACAGTAACCGAAATTGCAACCCTGAAAATCAACAAACACAACGAAAAAAGCAAGGAAAAAAAAACAAAAACACTATACCTATGACTAAAATATTAATTAATAACAACAAAAATCCCCGGCAACAGCGCCGATTTTGATTCGATGTCGCAGACGAATCAAAAACGAGTTACTTTAAAAAAAATGTAGTTTAGCGACAGTGACTCGAGTATCGTATCGCGAGGATTCTTGTATTGTTATTAACTAACATAAGTGATTATGGGGGATTTAATTCAGGATAAATTTTTAAAGAGCTAAGCAAATAAGTGATTATAAAAATAAGTCGATCTACTGTTTTCAGGTTCCTGCTAATCATTGGTTTTTACCTTACCAATTCCCTAAGCGGCTTCGACCTCTATTCAATTTCAATACCAATTGACAAGCGCAATAGATATAAAATAGATTGAATTCCCATTCTGAATTAAGCAAACGGATTAATACAATCGTGAATTAAGCAAACACGATATAAAACGCGATTTAACGACTAAGCAACATAAACAACGATTAAAGATTATGAATACAATCATACGAATTTAATCAAGACATTCCATGAAATGACAATTTAAGCAAATGCAATTTCATAAAATAGAATTGAAAGAGAAACAAAATTGAATTGATAAATTAAAAACCTCAAAGCATCGGAACGCGATTACAGTAGATCAACCCTGAATGATTAGTTCTTCATTCAAGCGTAAAAGCAAAAATGTATTTTTTTTCTCTCTAATGAAAAAGGTCAAAACTAAATTACTGTAGCGGCTGCTAGGTATAGCAAGGACAAGGATTCGGTTCATAACCCAACTGGGTCGAAAACATAACACAGACCCAAAACAAATGACTCAAAACTTAAATATAAAATGTTGCAACTTCAACGAATTTTATGGCCCTGCTACAGTCCGATTCAGCTCTCTACTTTTGAATGAAAACCGTAGCTCTTTCTCTTAGCTTTCCAACGACTGGTAACACGCCTCATTCCGACTCCCGTATCTCAAGTTATGAATTTATTCATGCAGACTGTTAATGCTGAAAATAAAGTGCGAAAATCAAATAAGAGTAGAAATAAACTAAAATAGAAAAACACTATAAAATACAAAAATAAGCTAAACAAATCATGAAAATGCATAAGTACAATCATGGAAGAATGTGCATCAAAATGCACTGATCACTGCCCTTTCGGGTTTTCAGTCCACCGGGATACCATTTTTTGCCCAAGCCGCCATTTCAGGTTTTCGACTTGCCGGGTGTACAGTTTTTTTTTTGTTTTCATCCCTAACAAATGTGTCACACTAGCGTAGCCATCGCATCAACTATGTGGGTATGCCTCGCACATTTTCCTCGATCTATTGCTACTAACCTAAAAGGTGCCCCAGATTCGAATAGAGGATCAATACAAACCCAAACAAGGACCCATAATGTAAAGCAAACAAGTCAAACAAATGAAAGCAAATAAATGTGATCTAGCTCTAAGGTAACCCCACTTTTAAGTATCTTTTCTCCAGCAGAGTCTCCAGTTCTGTAATACGGTGTGAGAACTGACTTGAGTGTTTTGCATTTTATCGCAATTGTTGCGGATAGTAAGAGTCGCCACCGACTTTTCTTTTATCCAATAAAGGAAAGGGTGAAAAGAACAGGTAAGACCTTTGAGATTATTTTCTTGAGTTTGGGGGGTAGATTATGAAAAGGGAAGGTGTTAGCACCCTTTTCATCCATAGTTATCTATGGGCTCTTAGTTGCTTGCTAGATCATTGCTTTTGTTTGAAAAGTGTGCTTTGGGATGGGTTTTGAAAGTATTTTGAAAAAATGCCTTTGTTTTAGGCTAACTTTGTAATAATTCTCGTCTCTATAAGAATGCATACAAAGTGTTTTACTTTTTTGAAAAAATATTTCATGGAAAGTGTTAGTGCATTTGAAAAGGTGTCTGTGTTTGAAGATGAGCAAACAACTAAGAATGTTTCTACCTACTCAAAAGTCTTTATACTTTTCCTCCTCCTTTAGATGTGGCTATCTTATCATTTGATTGGTAAGAAAGCCCCGTCATTGGATGTGAATGGACGGGAATGGGTCATCGTATAGTCACGAATAGCAATATTGTGAGATATCTTAGCATTTCTCTTGAGGGACTAAGATCATTTATAGGGCAACATTCGAAGCGTCATCGAGGGACTATGATCTTGTATTGTTTTTGCTAAGACGTCTCACATGCATATCATGACCATTTTTCAAGGAAACAAGTGGAGTTCAACCTAGAGGTGCAAAGTGTGCAAGTGTTTATATTTCATGTTTTTTTTTGGTCTTGGATTATGATTTTCTAAGTATTGATTTTATCTTCCCATACAAATCATACTTTACTAGCGTTTATATGAAAGCGATAAATTGCGGAAAGTAAATATCCTAGGCTATTACAATCACTTGGGGATGGGGTGTACAAATTTACAAATGGGGATTGCAAGAAATTAAAGTCCTAATTATCTATTACAACCATATTGAAATAATGTACAATAATTGAAATGTAAAATAGATTTATTTTGTTTTTATTAAGAGAAGAAATAAATTTGCTTAAGGAAATGTTTTTAGTCTTTTTGTTTTAAAAGAAATAAAGAAAAGTATATTAATATAAAGTATTTTGGGTGTTTTTTATTAATGAAAGTAAAAGTGATGATAAAAATAATAAGAGAATAAAAGTTAGAGTCAGCGTGTTGCCGAAAGAATAGAAATAAGAGAGAGCAGAAGTTAGGACTCAAGCGCACTGCAAATCAGAAAGAAAATATTAGTAGAAATGGGGAAAGCCAGAAGTTCTGGATCCAAACGCGCTAAAGTTCTGGGGTTGCTGGAAACAAAGGAAAGCCTAGAAGTTCTGATGCAGATGGAAACCTAGAAGTTTTAGTGTTACTGGAAGGCTAGAAGTTCTGTTAATGGGTAAGTGAGGTGACGATGCTGTTGGATGAGAATATCTAAAAGTTCTGGTCCAGGAGTACTGTTTTGATAAATAAATGGGGGGTTATCTAGAAGTTCTGGTCCAGAAATGTTGTTTGACAAATAATGGGGTAAAATGTTAAGAAATAAACATAAAAGATGCTCTTGGGGCTAGAACCCCGGACCCTTAACACTAATGCCTTATGAACGCGCTCTCTACCATTGGGGTGGCTATACATCAGGTATTAGAAGCAAAAACCTAAACATATATTACAAAGTAAGTTCTGATGAGGAACTTCATCTTCTTCTTCGTGCCAGCCAGAGTGTCTGCAACTTAGTCATTTCTCAACAAAAATGGAATATGCAAACATAGAAGTTATGGCAAATTTCATCATGGTTTCAGAAATACAAAGCATCAAAACTGTAAACCAGAAGCAAGCACGAATTTTGCTAATCCTAATTATGAACCCTAATTTTCTCAAGAAGTTCTGATCTAAAATTCTCTCTACTTAGACCATATATATGAAATTTATAAATATGTACAGATTCAGAGCCATAATATCTATATTGTGTCTTTGAAATTGCAAGCCTAACAATGCCTAAGTAATAAGATAAAAATCAGAAGAAACTTACCTTGCAGCTAGAAATTATTCTGTGAGTTAGAGCCTGGTTCGGATTGCTGTGATGTTCTGGTCAGCTTTCTCAAATTCTCAGAAAGCTAAAGCAACCCTTAACCCGAGTTATGGATGGTTGGAATGCTTTGGAGCAGGCAAGATGCAAAGTTCTGATTTTTGAAATGGAGATTGGTGAAGACTGTATTATAATTTGATAATAGAAGTTGGGAAAGCTTCTACATGTATACCAGAAACTGGTTGGATGATTTGGCCAAGAAACGCACAAGGAAAATTAGAGTTTGGATGCAAAAATGAGAAACTAGCAGGTTTTGGTATTTGTGTTGCAGTTTCAGGTTCTTGGGAATTTTCAGCAAGGTTTCATGGCTTTTTTCAATCCTCCTCCTTCAGTTTGCAAATGAAGTTTAATTTATAGGTAAAGGATTTAGAAGCTTATAGAAGTCAGGAGTACAACCATCACGTGTTATGGATTGTTGACTTGTTTTTGAAGCAAGTTTAGACAAGCATGGTTTCAAGGAAAGGTAGGGTGGTTAGCAGCTTTAAACACGCCTAATCTGAGTTTATATGCATGATTTGTGGGGAAGTACACTTAGAAACAGAGTAAAGTATGGGCTCAAAATAAACTTTGTACAAAAGTTTGCTTTTCAAGAACAACAGTGGTACTTTTATACCACACATGGGAAGATCTTTTGGATAAAAGCTTAAACGCTGGGATAAAGACTCAAAAGTTGGTGTAAGCATTAAAATATGATGAGATTTAACAAGCAAGAAGGCATGCAACATGAGATCATGCAACATAGCTTGAAACTGGATCAGAAGTTCAGCATAAACGTAACTTAGATTAAGAACAAATATCCAACTTCTGATCTTTGATTCTCCCTGCTCCAACATGATCTGAAGGAGTTCTCAGACTTTTCAGAAAACTTGTAACATGTTTTGTAACCCCTCTTTGAATCATTTTTGCAAACTCTGATTGTACCTACATGAAAACTGACCCAGAAGTTCTAATCAAATTCTGACTTGGAAATGCTCAAAATTTACTAAGTGTTTTAGCTTCATGGACGTGTCTTCAAGGATTTATAACTCGAAATCCCATCATTTCTAGGAGGAGTTCTGTTCTGCAATGTTTTAGATCTCATTGAGATCTACAACTTCTGTGTCAGAAGCTCTTCCTGAATCATCCTTCATCATGATGAAAATCTGGCCAAAAGTTCTGAACTTATCATATTTTCTTAACACTCAGAAAAATTTCTAAGTGTTTAGAACTTTGACTTTTCCAAAGTAATTTTGACTTTTAATTTTCTTGATGAACCAACTTCATATTCTAACATGTCTTGATGAAATGTGATTCTTGAAACTTGATTTTGATCAAAAAGTCAAAGTTTGACTTTTTAGTGTGCATTTTGACCATTTTGCCCTTGTGTCAATTCCAAACCTAAATTGATGTATCAGTGCTGCAAACTTGAGTCATGGAAGATCTTGTGAGAAAATTCTTGAGAAATGAGAGGGCAAATTTTGAGGTACAACAACTCCCAACTTAATAATCTGCCAATTAATAGAGGCATCAACAAGGCATAAGCCTTCAACTTCATATTTGCCAATTCAGGCCAACTTACCAAGCATGAGCTCCCAACTTGATATGCTATGTATGCGTCAATAATATGAATATAGTAACAACAACAATAATAATTCAACAACTCAACACAATTCAACATTGACCATAAGCCTACAACTTAATATCTGCCAATAATTAGAGGCATCTCAACAAAATTCATCATCACCTGCCAAATTCTCAAATTACAACAAATTATACAATACACCATATTAACCAAAATATACTACGACGTCCTGCGTAATTATTCGGGTAATTCGACTATATATTTCTAATCACTTATTAACTATATTATGTCTCCTGCTACTAACTTATTTTTACTAGAATTCATTAATCATATGGGGACATAATACCTTAAGATTTCTAATTATTATGTTGAGATTATTAAACTAAATTAAATAACTAATTGCCCTGCACATAAATGAGTTAATAACGACGTGTGCCCCTTGACACAGTGGCCATGACGCTCGACACCTTCCCTTCATGCCTCTGTACCAGCTAACACACTCTATACATCTCAGCACATCGTGCAGTCTTGTGCCGCTCGATACAACTACATGTTCCCCTTGGCGCACCTTACAGTCTTGTGCCGCTCGACACCTAGCACCTATGCTCCTAGGCACATCTTGCAGCCTTATATCGCCCATGCAAATACCGGTGCTCCTCGGCACATCGCATCTTCACACTTTTGCATATAATTCATCCAGTTTGTGATGAACGTTACCCCAACCTTACATTATTCTCTTCGACCATTAATTTACGATCAACTGCACAGAATAACATAACAATGGGACAACTATATCTCCTATTAACAAATTCATTAATTGTACAAGACAGTCATACAGACAATTCCTAGACGACCACAACGTGAAAACGGGCAACTTTCAAGAACAGGCCCAGAAAATCAATGCACCACAATTATACTCATGACCAACCCATACACAATATTCATCATAAGCCCCATTATAAGGTCATAACCCCACCCTTACCTTGGATTGAAGGTCGCTCGATAACTCTCCAACCGAAACCTTGCTTTGCTCTTCTCCTTATTCCCCTTCTCTGCACTTCTCACGACCAATTTTCCAACAACTTCTCAATTAACCCTATCCTTTATTTAAATAGAACCTCACAACGTTATTCTTAATGGGCTTAACAATGCACCCCTATATTTCTACTTTCAACCATTAAAATTAGGCCCAACATAATTATTCTATTATTCCACTAGTTCTGATATTATTACTATTATTAAGAAACTAATTAATTAACTAGTAATAATCTAGCAACTTATGCCAACAATTCACAACATCACACAACTTCAACGAATAATTCGAAAATAATTAATTAAATAATTAATTAAATTAACGGGAATTACAACTATCAATGGTGATACATAAATTATCCCCCACATAGTTATCATTACACAATCCCTTAGATAGTTGGAACTCCACCCTTACCTTGGATTGATTGTTCCTAAACTGCAACAATGACTTCCCTTGCCCCAACTCTTCTCACTTCTACGCGTCAGCTTCTCTCAGAGTTTGATCGTTCCTAAGATATGATTCACTCTCAAACTTTTCTCTTAAGTCCTCTTTACCCCCTGGACCCCTAATATGGTATTTTCATCTTATCTCTACTTACTCCACACAACATTAACATAATGCCCTTATCATCTCTACACCTCATATCATCTTTATTTAATTATTAAAATTAATCCAGACAATTATAATTATCAATAATTTTAATCATCTTATTCAACCAAACGCTACCCCACAACATGCCGTCAAACCCTCAATTAAACCACATAAATCGCAACAACACAATTAAATACTAAATATAATATTTAGGGTGTTACAACTCTCTCCCACTTAGAATATTTTTGTCCTAAAAAATTACCTGATACAAATAACTCTGGGTAAGACTCCTACATCTTACTCTCTAATTCCCACGCCATATTCTCTCCAGAAGCTTCGTTCCAAACTACTTTCATAAGAGAAATTTCCTTGCCCCTCAACTTCTTCATCTCACAGATTTCGATCCTCACAGGTACGGTCTCAACAGTTAGATTATCCCGCACTTGCACATCGTCCTTAGAATCATATGAGATGGATCTGAAATATACTTTTGAAGTTGTGACACATGGAACACATCATGCAAATTCAACAAGTTAGGTGGCAAAGCCACTATATATGCAACAGTCCCTACTTTGTCAGAAATTTGATACGGACCAATAAACTGAGGAGAAAGCTTTCTCTATTTCAAAGCATGCCCAACACTGGTCACATGAGTAACCCTCAAGAATACATGGTCTCCTTCTTGAAACTCAAGATCCTTACTCCTCTTATCATGGTAACTATTTTGTCTACTCTGCGAAGTTTTCATCTTATCCTGAATTAACTTCACCTTTTCCGTAGTCTGTCGAACAATCTCAGATCCAAGCATTACACTCTCAATAGATACCTCCTTGTTCAAGAACACAAGCTCTCAACAAATCCTCCAACGACTGAATAGTCCTCTCTGTATTACCATCCATATGTGGATGATACACATAACTCAATCTCAGCTTAGAGTCCAACACATCCTACAAACTCTTCCAAAATCCCGAAGTAAATCTTGGATCTCTATCAGAAAAAATACTCGACGGAACACCATAAAGCTTTACAATTACACAGATATAAATCTCCGCCAACTTCGTTACATGAAAACTGATATTAATCGAAATGAAATGAGTCAATTTCGTCAGCCTATCAACAATCACCAAAATCTTATCATGCTCTCTTGGAGTACTCGACAATTATGTCACAAAATCCATTGATATTATATCCAATTTCCACTCTGGAACATCTAACGGTTTCATCAATCCTGCAGGATTTTATGTTCGAATTTCGACTTCTGACAAGTCAAACACGCATACATAAACTTCACTACGTCGCATTTCAATCCAGACCACCAAAATAACTTCTTCAAGTCTTGGTACATTTTAGTAGCTCTCAGATGGATACTTAAACTACTTCTATGACTTTCTTCCAGAATCATCTTTTTCAACTCAGAGTCATCCATAATACAAATTCTATCACGGAATCTCAACACACCTTACACATCCAATTTAGAATCACTGTCTTCGGACTTATTATTTCCAACCATCACGTCCACTAGCCTTACATCCAACTTCTGAGCTTCTTTAATGCTATCTAGAAAATCATTGTTGATCTTCAATATTCCCAACATCACACTCTGTAGCGTGAACTCACATACTAAGCTCATATATCTGAATTGCTTAATCAATTCTAGCTCTCTAACCATCATAGCAGACATATGCAAAGATTTTCGACTCAAGGCCTCTACTATAACATTAACTTTACTTGGATGGTAATTCAACCAAAAGTCATAATCTTTTAACAGCTTTAACCACCTTCGTTACCTCATATTTAATTCCTTCTGGTCAAATAGATACTTTAAACTCTTGTGATCACTAAACACCTCGAATCTGGAGCCATAGAGGTAATGTGTCTAAATCAAGGCTAACCAAAGTATCAACCATGGCTAAATTAATTGACCATAATTCCCTTGAAGCATATGTTGGAGAATCAAGAGATGATTCATCAACTGCAAAACTAACAACTGGATACATAATATTTATAAACACAACTGACACGGTTAATCGAAAGGACCTTGATAATCTTTCCTACGCCGTGTTAGCTATTTTCCGATCACTCTTTGCAAAAATGGAAGGTGTAACTTCAGGTCTATGTTTGAAGGGATAAACTAGACCAATTGTTGTTTGCATTCATGTGTGGAAGTCTCTTCATTATTGTTACTCGTGGATTCTTAACTCGGATCATAGAAAATGGATGATGCCTTATCTTGAAAGATTCTCGATCGATATGAAGTATGATATTTTTAAAGTAGTGTATGTTAGTGGTGACAATGTTGTTGATGTTAGTTATGTTTCTCAACATCAGATGTTAGAAAATGGGAAAGGGAGTATAGAAAGACAAGTTGTGCAAAATTGACATTTCTATGAAAGATTTCAAGTTTTGAATCATCAGCTTTGGTTAAGTTTTTTCTTCAGTGCAAATATTGTTGACTACTTTGTGAAAAACATATTTATAAAGAGAAGTTAATGAAAGAATTGATAAATATTAAGTTGTGATTAGTGGATGAGTGAATGGGGTGGCAGATTTTCCTTGTGGAGGCACGGAACAAAGGAGAATAGAAACAAATGTTAAGTTTGTTAATCATCAAAACAAGATAAAAAAAGAAGCAAACTTTCATACATACCTTATGAAAATTGAGAATACAAAGTTTTTTAAAATATAATCAGATGTGAATAGCGATAAATTGTAGTGGTGAACTCGAGTTTTAGGCACGATGGAAAAAGACTTGACCTGTAAGATTAGTATTTCAATCTCCAAATTAGTATAAGTAAGATGAAGTCAATGAGCTTTGAATTCGAATTATCTAGAAATAGCGATTTCTCCATTTTATATATTATATAGTAGGGCAGTTATAACCGCTTGTTAAACTAACAACGTGAGATGCATGAAGTATTTGATTGATCTTGGGTATGGATTGCTTGTTTCCTAAGACAATGTACCTATCTTGCACGCGATCCGGCAAGTCATTTCACTTTGGATTGTGTTTATTGAGCCTTTTGAGCAGCCATAACACAAAGCATATTATTAAAGGGGGTTGCTCTTCCCACCATTAATGGTGAAGAGTCGCATTTTTAAAATTCAAAGTTGTTCTTCCAAAACCCAAAAGTATATTTTAATACGCATCGAAAATACACCACCATGCCTCACAATTCTCAATCAATTGTAAGCATCCCCACATCCAAACATCCTCGAAGTTCAAAAAATATACTCTTAAATTTAGTCCAGAAGTAAACTTCTTTGCGTATCTAAAATATACTATAGAAGAAGTGGTGAAATGGACCTGATCCACCAGACATGCCCATTTAACTTGTATATTTTTTGTGGGACAGGGCAAGATTTTAAGTCTGCCCCTTCTAATATGTTTGTCTTGCCGTCCTTTTTTTGCGTACTTTTGCAAATACGACATGAAAATTTATAATTAAATCTAAAATGTGCAATATCTGCGGACTCATCCCGCACTAACTTTTTACAGAGATAGTTAAGGTTCTAAACTCGTACTCTCAACAAAATCCGCCCAACCCCACCTTATTTTTGCAGACTTTTGTAGGACAGACTTAAACAGGACAGATATGCCCTTTTGCCACCCCCTACACCAAAGCACTATGTATGTAAGTCATCCACCTCATTTTGCCAAAAAAAAAAGGCTAAAAGTGAACTTCTAAACTAACTTTTGACAAATTGAAAATGATTCACTTAAAAAATAATGTGAATTGTATATTTTAAATGCGTCCAAAAATGTATTTCTAAATTTTAAAGATATTACAAATTTTTCACCGAAGTGTACACACACCAATAAGTGTTAAAGTAATTATTTATTGAAATAACATTGGAAAACATAGTTTACTAACCACCATTTCGAATTCGGATCAAAGCAATATAAATCAATGATCTTACAATTAGAAATATATACTTTTAAATTACATGATACCTATAAAAATGGATTTATAAAACTGGTCAATTATTCGTAGCTATTATTCAATTTACCACTTTTCCATCATTCAAATTCCAAAACATATCATTATTTCATTAAAAAAAATCAAACCATGTCCCAAAACAGAAGATCACATAGAGTCTCACAGCACTGAACTATTTCATCAGGCGTTAAAATCTTTAATTTCTCATTACAAAAACCATATCCTACTCAAAATCTCAAGATTCAACTACAGAAGAAATAGACATCACAAGAATGAAAGAAATGACTCCTTGGTTTCTCTCATCCAATGCCTTTAAAGGTCTTGAACACTCAAACCTGAAAACATCAAGAGCATTATAAGTTGCTACACATAAAATCGACAAGACTATACATAGCACAAATTAAAATAATTAATCCTTTTGAATCTACCCAAAGGAAAGACACATAGAAACATATAACAACCTCTACCGTTTAACCAATGTACCTTGAAAACAATTTTATGCAAGAAAAATTTGTTTCTGCAATTTGCGGTGATATACATAAACTTGAACTATTAAATGTAAAAAATAGAATGAGACCTGGAGGAAGTGATTGCTTCAACTTGTCGGCTTTCTCAACATCAAACACACAAAGTGTGTAAAGGTACTTGGAACATCTGACCTTGAACTTAACGACATCCTTGCTCCTCTTGATTCTCACTGACCTAGCATCCTTCCTTCTGGCAGTGAGAAGGAAATCCTTAATCTCGTTGATTTGCTTAGGCTGTGTAGAACACCATACAAATTGTAAGAACAACTGCCATATAGCATTACTCTATTAAGCTGAAAAGAAGTCAGTTATAAGCTGTATAAGTCAATCCAAACAGACATTTAACAAGAGAAAATAGTGGTTACTCAAAACAATTACAATCTATGTTGTGATTGAAAACACTGATTTTTTTACAGTCCAAAATCCTAAACAAAGTTATAATAACCCCAATTACCTCTTTGTCAAGATAAAAACTATGAACCTCTGAAAGAATCACTTAATAAAATTTTACACTTTCACTAGCTTATTTGTAAAACAACTTCCCCCAGCATCCTAGCATCAAAACATTCAGAATAGTATTTCTAACAAGAACAACATTCTTACAATGGAAGTTAATAAAAACGATTGAATCAGTTTCGATAATTTGTTTTTCAGAACAACAACCAAACACAATGATTAAATTGAATATCAAATTGAGAAATTGGAAGAAGGGGAATGAGGAATTACCATAGTTCCAGGCGACAATCAGTCCCAAGCCGTAGAAGAAAGAAAAGTGGCGCTGCTGATAAACCCTAATTCTAATCGCTCTCTTATTTCTTGAACTTGATTCACATGAAAGCCCGTATCATATTTGGGCCTGTGGCCCTCTTCTATCTAGCCCAAGCCCATTCTGATTCTAGAAGCAAGAAAAGGATAAGTGGGGTGGGAAAAACCCCTGAAAACTCGAAATATCCTTCGGAGATGTATTTCCGAACGCACTTCAAATCAATATGTTTTGGAGATGCATCTTCAAAAACATCTAAAATATCGAATTTTAGGAAAAATTCGAAAATATATTTCCGAAATGAATTCGGAAATATATTTCTGAAATCCAAAAACACCATTTTTTTTTGTTTTTCTCTTCTTGCTTACATTTAATTCTTTATAAAGTGTAAAATATTTTATATATTTTTTAAAAGATATTTAATTTATTTGTTTGTGAGTTTTATTTTGGCTTGATAGATCTAGTGATTGAGTTTTAGTTAAATGGTTGTCTTACTCGATAACATTTTATTTATAATAAGAATGATTTTCAATTCAACATATATGTATAGTTAGCAACTAATTGTTACATAATCTGAGAATTAAAATTAGTTTTGATCCTAATTATATTCAGTAATTGTTGTCCTACTATCTAAAAAACTTTCGGACAATCACGATGGATTTTACATTTAACATTTGCTGTAATAAAAAAGAGAAAAATATAAGATCAAATAATGCGTCAATAATATAAATTTAACAAGATAATTTGAAAAGGTGAAGAAATAATTAACCATGAACCTCTTCTGCAATAAGCAAGAGACAAAGAAATAAAATTATTACATAAACATAAACACAATTGAGAATTTTAGCCATGTTTTTTTAATATGTATTAGTGTCTATTTTGGAAATACATCTCCAAATTCACAAACAAAAAATGAAATTTCGAAATTTCAGAAATACATTTTCAAATTCACCCAAAAAAATAAAATTGCATAACTTCGGAAATACATCTTCGAGTTCACCCAAAAAATACGAAATTCGATGCGTTTGGAGATACATCTCCGAATTCTGAAGGTAAAAACAGAATTTCGTCAGAGGTGGCTAAGAAGGTGTAAGGGTGGAGAAAGAAATTCCCTAAGAGAATAGTTATTCCCGTCCTATGTATTGCTCGTTACTACGGTAAAAATTCAATAATACTCCTAAGTTTTAGATTTTATTTATCGGACGCACTCAAAATAAAAATATAAAACATGTTAAATGAAAGATGTAAAGACTAAAAATAAATCCAGATATTGAACCAACCACCCCCCCCCCCCCCCCCCCCCCCCCTTCACCACACCACATCCATATTTCAGATATGAGTCAAAATAACACTGAAATGATTCAGATTTCAATCTCTGGAATTTAATTTCTATGAAGATCAATCTCTGGACGTGTTTAATTTATATATTTGTGTCAAATCTTTTCCATTTCCTTCTTCATTTAGAAACTTACTCAGAACTCAAAACAAAGTTCGTGAGCAAACTACATTTTCGTTATTTTTCAAGTTTTCTCACCACTTTAATTGCATAGCATTCAATCCTAGGACATCACTCAACTTTTATTTCACTTCATTCAATCTAGAATTTTCTTTTTACAAGCTTTCTCACAATTTCGTAAGTTTTTAATTTCCCTACTTTGTTTTGATTTGTGATTAGTGCATTACCTAAATAATTTGTTTATGGTGTATTAGGTTGTAGTTAAAAGTATAATGAATTAACCAAGTAGCTTGGACTCCAGTGATAAAGGAGCTTCTGTTAAGGACGTAATCCGAATAATACCGGTTTCGATTCCTAGGTGGAAACAACGTTTGACCAGTGTCCATACCTCTTGGCACGAGCTATAGATTACTAGGCGAAAGCCAAAAAAAAAGCATAATGAATTGATTTGTTATGCATGCACTTATATTTTTTTCTCAAGACTAGAGCTTAGGGCATGCTTTGTTTTTCCTTTTTGTTTCTACTTCTATGGTTTAGTTTAGATATTCGAATTTGGACCTTGTGTCAAAATAACAAAATACTCCCTCCATTCTCTTTTATAAGCGAATTTTGACTTTTTATTATTGAATAAATGATGTATTTATACTATATATAAGTTATATAAATTAATTATACAATGAATCTAAAAAGCTAAAATTTACTTATAAAAGAAAATGGAGGGAGTATAAATTTACTTATTATGCATTGGTTATTCAATTTTTCCTATTTTATCCTCTAGGTTTAAGTTTTTTGATTATGATCTGATTTTTCTGGTGTAATTATAAGTACAATATCCGACAAACAAAAAGGATTAAGGCATGGTAGACTGGCTTAGCATGCTTCTGTTCGGAGGGAAAAGCTAAACCCTTTTTTCCAGTCGTTGGTGTCACTTTATTTGAGGTAGAAGCATCATCTTCCCGAGATCATGTGTCTATGGCGTTATCTATATGTAGTCACTGTTATTTCAAGTTTTTATATCTACTGATTTTTCTACTTTACTTATATTATTTACATGTGCCCTTTTATTATATTAATATAAATGATATGTTTAGAATGTTAGATTTATAATCCGTTTATTGTTTTTGTTTTGTTTGTAACATGTTCGGCTAAATAAATGGGAATCACCATCATTTGTGATAACTAATAACGTGAAATGGTATCGTGTTTTTAGGCTCACAACACATATTATTCGTAGTAATTTTAGTTTATTTTTATCGCCTTAATGTTGTTTTTATATTGTTTTACAGGTTTCGATTAATATCAGTGTGACTTTGCGTGAATACCGGAAAAGAAGCAAAAGAGTAGCAAAAAGAAAAGAATCTGCCTATTTTCCTGATATGGCGTTTGCTGTATGCTTATGGCTTTCATTGTTGCTCAGTCACGGCACGTCAATTAATGAACAAGGAAATGGCGTTCGTCATTTCCCAACGGTGTTTGCCATTGCCCAACGATGTTCGCCTTACTTTGCAGACAACAGTTTTTGCAGTTTTCAGCAATTATTTGCATTTTGAATTTTCCTTCAGTTCCAAAACTGATCGAGAGCAGTTGTTGGGATATTTTCTCTATATATAGAGCCTCTGAGTCAGTTTCACACGTCGAAGTTATCGCGCAGAAGCGCTTTTCATAGTTTTAGGCATAAATCACAATTGTAAAAGGAGTAGTTTCTCACATCGAGGAACTACTCTACCATTAGTGTTTAGGTCTGTAATCTTTGTAACTTCCTTGGAACAATCTTGTCGCCTTAATCAAAGTTAATTCCAAATTCTTTATTTCTTGCATTTACAGGTTATTTATTTATCGTTTTATTATTACTGTTGTTTCATTATATACCTGTCAAGCATGTTGTATTTAATTATGTTTATCATGTTTATTTTGTTTGAAATCAATTCCATATCTGGCTAAATTGTCTTGAGTCTGGTATATGAGAATCGTCGTTGCCGATGGGACTCGGTAATGAAATTGGCGTAAGTTTTGCGTAAATTTTGTTTTGGCTTTTATTTCCAAGTTTAATTTAAATAGCTTTGTCACGGGAGTGAGAGGTTATTTAATATTGTTTTGACACGATATTGAAGAACAAACTAAGGTTCAAGCCGATAGCGCAAGAGTATGAGGCAGGAACTTGATAATGGGAATGGGGAATCAATCCTAAAAACAGCGAAAGCGCTTTAAGCATCATTTAGGATCTCATCGATTTTCAAAATATGCTTTCTGATTAAAACGGGCGAGCGAGAGAAAAATCCTGTGGTTAGAGAGTGTGGCTTTATTCAATAGTGCAAGAGTGTGAGATAGAGTCTTTAAACCAGTATTTTCTATTGAATATAATTTAACCGTAAATTATTGTTAATGAGTTACATAGTCTCTGAGGTACGCAGATACACATTTTGGCCTCTCTTTTCTTATATTTATCTTAATCTTTATTTTATTTTAGTTTTAGTTCTTAGTTTCCCCTTGTTGTACCCCAAAAATTTCCCTCTCATTTTTTCAAGATTTCTCTCGCATGTGTGATTACAAAAACATGTTCAAAGAAATAAAGAAAATGTAAAATTTTGAGGATGTTAATGTGCCTTTCGATTAGGTCAAAAAAGAAACAAGTTGACTTCAATTTAACAAATTTCAAATTGGCCATATGTTTTCCTTCGTAGTAACCCCCTTCGATCCATGAGTTGGGCAGCCTCTTTCGATTTACAAGCTGGGCAACCTCCTTCAATTTACAAGTTGGGCAGCCTCCTCCGATTTACAAGCTGGGCAGCTTCCTTCGATTTACAAGTTGGGCAGCCTCTTTCAATTTACAAGTTAGGAAGCTTCCTTCAATTTACAAGTTAGGAAATTAAACCCTTCGAAGAAACGTACTTAGATTACACCTCTAAAACTCTTCAACACTATGGATCATAGTTGGTGGAATCGAAGGACCTATAATGAGTCCATTCGAAGAGCACACATTGTTGGAAACAAACGTTGTTGTATGATGATGAGTCTGGTCAAATTGATTAAAACGAAAGGGTGGAGTATTCAAGGTGTTTGTTGACCAAAGTCCTATATACTTCCAAACCCAAGCCAGTTGTGCTGCTATGCAACAGTCCTGCACCAACCTGCCACAACACTCCAAATACTTACACAAAAAAAAGGTACATAAGAGCTGCATCGAAGAAAACAGGGGGACGGTATACCCAAACAGTTCAAATGTTATTTGATTTCCCCCCCAAAACCACATCAAAGATCCTCTATAAATAAACCTTTATTCACAACATCAAAGGGGGGGAGACACTGGGAGGAGAGAAAAGGGAGTTGGGAAACAAAACAGAAACCTTTATAATTTTTTCTTACTCAAAAATCAACTCTACTTTCACCTACAAACACAAAATCAAAATCTATTATATCATCTTTCCAACTCTCATAAATCAACTATCCAGAACACCCCACACGTAGAAGTTTTGTTCAAATTCAAGGACAACCTTCTGTGACAACTCTTCGAACAAAAAGCAAACCGTCTGTGATAAATCTTAGAATTCCAGAACCATTCAGGCAGCATTTAAAGTTCGAAACCTGCACACCAGCTCTGAGGTAAGTCTTTCTAACTTTAACTCTTCCATTGCAAGCATCTTATTTGATTCATCTTTGAGGCCAACATGTAATAACCATGACCTTCGTTGTTAATTTTTTATGTTTTCCTTTAAAGAAATAATTTATACAGACCCTAAAAATGGTAGAATTAAAAAATGCATGCTTCGATGCACACACATGCTCCGACACATACATGTTCATCACACACACACACACTTGCTTCGAACACACTTGCTAGGTCAAAAATCATAAATTTCCCTCTCTCTGTCAAAACCCTAATTTTGACCATTTTGCCCTTTTGATGATTTGATCAAATTTCTTGAGGAATTGTGGTCCAAACTTGATCAAATGATACATATGAGTCCAAAATGTTGATGTGGATAAAAAATTATGGAGTTTGACTGTAAATTGGTCATGGTTGACTTTTTCCCCAATACAGCTGATTTCCAGATCAACTGTCCAATTAACTGATCAAAAATGTGATTCAAGGCTTGAAACTTGACATGAGTAATCTTAGGGGTCCATAATGATACTTGAAAGCCATATGAAACATTGATAGTCCAAAAAATCTTGTGCAATCCCAAACCCTAATTTGGGGTTATCAGTGCATGATGAGATGTCTTGAGCTGGTCAAAACCTAATCTAGTCTTGAGTCAAAGAGATCTTGTGAGAAAAGTCTTGATAAATGAGAGGGAAAATTTTGGGGTACAACAACTGCCCCTGTTCAATCTTCTTATACCTGAAGAGTTAGACTGGCGAGTTTTTCCATTCGTGACTCGAAGGTGAAAGATGATTGAACACTAGAGTGCCCAGAAATTTGTACTCGACGACGTATGGTTGAGGGAATGGGTTTAAAGATTCCATTTGGAGAGGTGATAGAACCTTGTTGGAGATGGGCTTGTATATGCCATCCAAGAATGTTTGTTGAACTGTAATTTGTAAGCTTAAAGAATGAGTGTCAGAATGGCGTCAGTGTCTGAAGCGTATCTGTACTGTATCTGTAAGTTGTATCTGAATGAGTATCAGAATGGAATTCGTGTCCAGAGCGTATCTGAATTGTATCTTGAAGTTGAGATCTGAATGAGTATCAGAATGGCATCCGTGTCTGGAGCGTATCTGAACAGTATCTGAAAGGTTGTATCTGAATGAGTATCAGAGTAGCGTCCGTGTCTGGAGCGTATCTGAACTGTATCAAGCAAGTTGAATCTGAATGAGTATCAGAATGACATCCGTGTCTGGAGCGTATCTGAACTGTATCTGAAAGTTGAATTTGAATGAGTATCAGAATGACATCCGTGTCTGGAGCGTATCTGAACTGTATCTGAAAGTTGAATCTGAATGAGTATCAGAATGGCATCCGTGTCTGGAGCGTATCTGAACTGTATCTGAAAGTTGAATTCGGAAATTAGGATAAATTTAGAAATATATTTCCGAAATGAATTCGGAAATACATTTCTGAAATCCGAAAACACCATATTTTTCTTGTTTTTCTCTTCTTTCTTACATTTAATTCTTTATAAAGTATAAAATATTTTTTATATATTTTAAAAGATATTTAATTTATTTGTTTGTGAGTTTTATTTTGGCTTGATAGATCTAGTGATTGAGTTTGAGTTAAATGATTGTCTTGTTTTGTACCATTTTACTTATAATAAGAATGATTTTCAATTCAACGTTTATGTATTTCTTATTAGTTAAAGATCTTTGAATGAATACTAGTTAGCAACTAATTGTTACATAATCTGAGAATTAAAATTAGTTTTGATCCTAATTATATTCGGTAATCATTGTCCTGCTATCTAAAAACAATGGAGTACTTTCAGACAATCACAATGGATTTTACATTTAATATTTGTTGTAATAAAAAAAGAGAAAAATATATTAGTAAAATAAGATCAAATAATGTGTCAATAATATAAAGTTAACAAGATAGTTTGAAAAGATGGAGAAATAACTGACCATGGAGCTCTTCTACAATAAGCAAGAGACAAAGAAGTAAAATTATTGCATAAATATAAATACAATTGAGAATTTTAGCCATGTTTTTTTAATATGAATCCGTGTCTATTTCGGAAATACATCTAAAAAATTCACAAAAAATAAAATAAAATATCGTAACTTTAGAAATACATTTCCAAATTCACCCAAAAAATAAAATTGTATAACTTCAGAAATACGTTTTCTTTTTCTTTTTTCTGTTTGCTTCATTTTTTTTGTTAAACAAAAAAACTATCTTGGGCCTGCTCTTTAGCCCATTCAAAAAATAGCACACCCCTATAAACTGCTTTACACCCTTATTCTAATGTCAAGTTTAATTTTATATCTTTTATTGTTTTTCTTAGCTCTTTTTTATCTTAGTTTAAGGTCAATTAAATAATCATGTAGTCTTTTAGTTAGATGATTTTAATAATTAGTTTCGACTTAGAATTATTGTAATAATTTTATAATTTTAATTTAGTTAGTAATCTGAGATTTTAGCTTAGTTTTAGAATTAATCTAGTACTTAGAATTTTTAATTTAGCTTTAGAATTAATTTAGTAATTTTAGAATTTTAACTTAGTTTTAGAATTAATCTAGTAATTTTAGAATTTTTAATTTGGTTTTAGAATTAATTTAGTAACTTAGAATTTTAAGTTAGTTTAGATATATTTTAATAACTTTATTTATTTTAGATTTAATTTTATTAATCTTTAGTTTCAATCCCAAAAATACAATTTCGAATTATTTAATTTTCTTAAATTAGTTTAGGGATTTTGTGGAAAATTAGTTAATTAACATTTCTTTTGTTTAGTCAACATTCTTTTAAATTGTTTAAATTTCTTCATGATAGACAAAATTTCAAAAAAATAATAGAATAAAATTTTATTTTTAATTTTACTCACAAACAAAATACCAAAAACATTTTTTTGCCTATTAGTTTTACTTTAATAGTTTATTTTAGTCTAACTAACTGTTTATTTTTAATTCGATTTGGTTGTATTGATTGTTTATTTAGAATTTTAATCGCGTGATGATTCAACCCATCCTCATTTGTAAACTTGTATTCCCCATTCTCAAAAGCTCTGTAATAGCGTATAATTTTAATTTCTATAACTTACTGTTTTTCTTTATACTGTATAGTAATTAGACGTGTATGGCAAGATTTAAAGTCAACCGCTAGATAACCCTAATCAAAGACAAATTAACTTGAATCAAACACATTTTTCATACGCACACCTCTAGGGTGACCTCACTTGTTGCCTCGGAAAAACAGTCATGTCCCTCAAATGTGGGACGCTTTAGCAAAGACCCTCGATAAAAAATATCATAGTCCCTCGATGTCCCTCGATGTTGCCTTTGATAAATGATCTAGTCCCTTACGAAAATTGCTAAAGCGTCTCATAAGTTGCCTTCTATGACTATACGATGACTCATGCCCGTCCCTTCACATCTAATGATAGGGTTTCTTATCAATCAATGGTAAGATAACAATATCTAAAGAAGGAGGAAAAGAACAAAGACTTCTTTTGAGTAGGTAGAACGCTCGTAGTTTCTTGCCCACAAACTAAAACCATGTTCACACTCACACTTTCAAAACATCTTTCCAAAAACAAACATCTCTTTGAACTATTTTCAAAAACGAACACTTTGTATATATTCTTATAGAGACGAGAATCATTACAATTTTTTTCGAAACAAAGGCGTTTTCAAAATACTTTTAAACAAACACAAACACATTTCAAACAAAGCATTTCAAAGTGATCAAGCAACTAAGAGCCCGTAGATAACTACATATGAAAAGGATGCTAACACCTTCCCTTTTCATAACCTACCCCTCGAACTCAAGAAAATATCTCAAAATGTCTTTCCTAATCTTTTCACCCTTTCCTTTATTGGATAAAAGAAAAATCGATGGCGACTCTTGCTATCCGCAACAATTGCGATAAAACGCAAAACACCAAGTCAGTTCTCCCATCGTATTATAGAACTAGAGACTCTAATGGGGATAAGTTTAAAAGTGGAGTTACCTTAGATCTAGATCACCTTTAAATGTTTTCTTTGTTTGCTTTACATTTATGGGTCCTTGCTTGGGTTTGTATTGATCCTCTACCCGGATCGGCGAACATCATTAGGTAAATAGTAAAAATTGTGGAGACTATATAATGTAGAGCGATATGGTTGAGACAATAGCTATGTTAGTGTGACACATTTGTGGATAACGGTATCCCTTATGGAGAATTAAGGAGAATTAAGGAGAATACGGGGCTGATGTGTGGTGTCATGAAGCACTAACGAACCTTAGAACCTTTAATTGATCAACTTGGCCATTAGGAAGTAGTGAGATAGCCAACTTTGGTGCAGTCCAAAGTTGGTTGATACTCGATACTACACTCATTGAGATCTGACTTTTGGGATATTTCGGTCGCCAATAAAGAGGCTTGCGCTGAAACAATGCCCAATGAAGGGAGAACAATGATATTGAGATCCCCTAGAACCCGATTACTTTCTAGGACAGGTTGAACCAACTAAGCTTCAAGAGGGTACTTACCTATGAAACTCATGCAAGCCTAAACCTAAGGATTTGTTTTCTTTGTGTGTATATGTTTACTTGTACATAACATCATGACATCATGCCATTACATTTGCACTAACCATTTCAAGGACTTTAGGATTTATATTTGTGCTATTTTGTAGGACATGGCTTCCATGTGAAGAAATACCATTCGAATTAACCTTGTGAGAGTGTCTCCTCAACTCAAGGAATTAGCATCAAGGGTTCCCAATGATTCTTCGTTCACCAAGAAGTATGGTCGTCTCATCTACTTGGTTACAACAAACTTTGAAGAGGATATAGTACATGTGTTGTTCTAATTCTTTGATCCTAAGCACCATTGCTTTACATTTTCTGATTACCAACTAGTGCCTACCATGGAAGAATTTTCTCAACTCTTGGGGGTGCCTATTCTTGATCAATTACCCTTCACCGATATTGAGAGAGAATCGAGACCTGAGGAGATTGCTCGAGCTTTACATTTGCAACGGTCCGACGTTGTGGCAAATTGGGAAACAAGAAGTGGTGTTAAGGGTTTTCTAGCCAAGTTTATGTTTGAGAAGGCTCAATTATTTTGGGATACTTTGAATTTCCAAGCTTTTAAAGAAGTGGTGGCTCTTATAATATATGGGATGGTATTGTTTCCTAACCCGGACCAACTCATAGATGTGAATACAGTCAAAGTTTTTCTATCTCATAACCCGGTGCCAACCTTGCTTTGAGATATCTTACATTCTCTTCACACTCACACCATGAAGAGAATGATAATTATTATGTGTTGCACTTTTTTGTTGGCTAGGTGGTTTATTTCGCACCTACCTTGATCTGTTCTGAAGAATGAGCAAGGCATGAGATGGTCTAATAGGTTGATGTCACTCACACATTAGGATATTCATTGGTGTTCTTGATCTTTGGAGAATGTTATCATCATTGATCGCTGTGCGGAATTCCCTAATGTCCCTCTCATTGGCATTAGGGGAGGAATCACCTATAACCCTTATTTAGAATTGCGACAGTTTGGGTATGCTAGGAGGGATGGTCCACATGATGCACTTGTTCAAAGGAATTGCATTTGACTATAAAAACGATGTCCAAGGTTATCGTCATAGATTCATACGAGCTTGGGGAATGGTGAACAAAGTTGATAGCAAGACATTGGGGCATAAGAACTCCATTCCTTTGGAGCCTTATCTCAAGTGGGTGCGAGCTCGCGCTCAAAACCTCATGATGCCTTATGAGGATATCCTACCTATCATCATGGAGACGATTGCCGAAGGAGATGTTCCTTATACTATTCTTCATCCTGACATGCTGACTACTCTCGAGGAGTTGCAAAGATCATAGAGTCAACTCAAAGGGGAGCGAGCCACCTTTGAAACCCAGTTCTACGCAAGCGAGAAGAAGGTTTTGGAGCTCACAAGACAACTTCATAAAGAGCAGGGTTTGAATGCCTACATTGCACTGAAGAGGATGCGCTCATGGGAAGCTTGAGTTCTTTTTGTTTTAGGAGTTTATTTTGTATTATCTTTGTTTCTTCCATGGTAAGCCCAAGAGGCATCTTATAACCATTTGAACTTATTAATGCGATTAATGTTTGTTCCCTCTTTGTCTAAACAAATTTAAATCTTAAAAATCCTTGAAATCATTTGCATACGCATTTCATGCATCATAATTGTTGTACTCCAAAATTTTCCCTCCCATTTTTACTCAAAACATGCTCCTAGAGATCCTCAATTGCTTAAGATTGACCAAGAATTGACCAGACAAATTCTCCTCCTAAGCAATGAACCTCTAACTATGGTTTCACTTCTCGTCAAGATGTGTGAGATACAAAGGTATCAAATGTTTTCCATTGTCCTAATATGGCTTCAAGATTGTCCATGACAAATTTCATGCCTTCCACTACAAGTTTGCTCATTCAATTGCTCAAATGCTTGAAAATCAACCGTGCTAGGTCAAAAGTCAACTGTGGCCCATGTACAGTTAAACTTCAATATTTTTGGTCAACATCAACATTTTGAAGTGATATCCATCATTTTATCAAGGTTTTATCATGATTCCTCAAGAAATGTCCCTAATTCATCAAAAGTCAAAAATTGCTAAATTAGGGTTTCTATAGGAAAAGTCAACTGAACTTTGACCAGGCATAACTTTCACATACTTCATCCATTTTCCCCAACCAAAGCTCATATTGAATAGAATCTCATTCCATACAACTTATCTTCAGCCCTCAAGTCCAAGAAATGCACCATTTGAAAGATACACGCTCATACATTATAGGTCATTTTCAGAAAGTCAACAAAAGGCACTTTTTGTCAAGACCATTTACATCAAGATAAAGTCTTCGAATGAAAAATTGATCAAAAGAGGGATTGGATTAGACATATTAGGATTTCCAAAAAGTCTAAGATAATCATCATGAGATAAAAATTGAGCAAGTTATGGCTTACCCAAGTTGGGAAAATTTAGGAAATTTTAAGAATTATGCATTGAGAAAACTTGAAGTTTTAAGTCAATGGCTTAATTTCTTGGACTTAAAACATCTTCCTAAGCTTATAGAGGACCTATAAAATCATTCTTACCATGACTTACATTTTCTACATATTGTGTACATATTTATTTTAATTTATTTCAAATAAATATAAAATAAAATGTATAAAATAATTAGAGGTGGGCCTTGGCATTTGGGCTGGTGTTTTGGCTTACCTTAAAGCCCAAGAATTCGTGCAAAATGTCCAGGTACGTTGCAAATTTTAAAAAAGACAAGATTCCACATCTTTGACCAACTTTCAAAATGACATTCATGGCTTTGAAAACACATGTTTAAGGCTGTTTAAACCTTTGATCTCTTGTCTCCTCCATCTCCACTATATATACAACACACTTGCAAGTCAAAAGAACACGAAAAAAACAACATAGAGACCAAATTCCAAACTTGAAATTTTCAAGAAAAAGTCAAACTCCATTTTCAAATTCCAGAGTAATTTAGAGGCTTTTGAGCCTTCAGCAACCATCCCTGGACATCACTGAAGGTTTCACGATCACCCTCGAGCCCTGAAGCTTCAGGAAACGATCCTTACACTCACGGTTTGCTCTTGTCTTTTTCAATTTCGATTTCACTCATTCATTCATTATAAACATGACTTGATTTCATATTTGTATTCATGATCGTCATGGGAATGTTTCTGGATAGTTTAATCAAAGTTTGAGTGCATGTACGATAAGTTGCCACGGCTAGGGTTCTAAAGCTCTAAATTGGGGAACCCTAACTAGAAGAAAAATTGGACAAAATTAATGGTACCATTGTGTTCAGAAAAAGATTTCCAGTCGAACCATGCCCTTGTGTGGAATTTATCTTTGGTATTTTACATTTTTGAATGTTGCAGGGATGTAGCCACGATGGAAAACCGACACTAAAGTTTTACCAACGGAAAGTCCGTCAGTAAAAGTCTGGTACAAAACAAAGAAGATGGTGACTCAGCCCACACGTCTCCTTCCCATTGGATCATTCAAAATAGCGCACGTTTTTATTTTTTTTCCAATATATCTGACTTGATTTTGTATATTATATTATTGTTTGATTTTATATAATGAATGACATGGTAGTTCACCTGGCAAGGCGCGTTGGTGTAAAGGGAGAGGACCTGGGTTCGAGTCTCAGGTCCAACATTTTATTATTTTCCTATCGTTTTCATGCAGATCCAGTGCTCCTCATGGCCTATTGTTCATCATATTCAACTTGGGCCCAACGGATTCAACATCACCCCCCCTATTTCTTTCAACACTCAGGCCCATTTTGCAATTATATTTGTTTTTATTTATTTTTTATTTTTTTTATTTTCTTTGTCATTTATTTAATTCAACATAAAAATAAAAAAATCACAAAAAAAAACTTAGGACTAATTTCTCTTTAATTAAATAATTAATTTCTTTAATTGATTAATTAATTAAACTTTAACTTTTTCTTAATCTAAAATAAATTAGAATTTATGATCTAATTTAGTTTTTAATTATTTTTCTTTTCATAACAAAAATAATAATAAAAAATTAGATCTTTTTCTTAAATTAATTTTATTTTCTAAATAGATTTTAGGACAATTTTAATTATTCTCTTAAATAAAAAACAACAACAAAAAAAAGGAATTTTTACTTACTAAGTTTTTAGGCGTACTTTCAATTTTCGCGCGTTATTTATTTTCCACATTTTTTACATTATTGTAATTGTATATTGGTATGTAATAGTTAATAGGACTTTTTACTGCTTTCTTTATTTTTCTTCCCCCAAATTTTTGTACATTGTAAATATCCCCTTCCCCGAAGCCATGTAATAGCGTAGGGTTTATTTTTGCACTTTACATTCTTTTGTACATATTAACTGCTAGTAATTAGGATTGCATGGAAAGACTAAAAATAAACACTAGCAAACCCTAAATGCACAAGATAAATAACTGAATTGAACACAATTTCACATACACACCTCTAGGGTATCTCACTTCAGTTGCCTTCGGAAAATGGTCACAATTCTCGAAACGTGAGAAGTTTTAGTGGTTGTCCTCTAGTTTGAAAGATCACAAGTCCCTCAATGACCCTCTCGATGTTGCCTCGGTTAAAAGTGATCTTAAAACTTTAGGACAATTACTAAAATTTCTTGTCAGGTTGCCTTCATGACTGTAACGTCCCTTCGAATGTCCTTTTTTGAGGGATAATGCTGTCTAAAGGATAGGAGGAAAAGAATAACCTTTTTTGAGTACAAAGTAGATAGCTGTTAGAAGTTTGCTCAAAACATTTTGCACTTAGACAAATACTACTTTTCAAAAACATTTTTCAAAACACTTTGTATACTTTCTCCATTATCACGAGAAACATTACAAAGTTCGCCATACTAAGACATTTTTAAAACATTTTCAAATACACAAATCACAAAGGTATTTCAAAATGAGCAAACCTCTAAGAGCCCGTAGATAACTACGGATGGAAAGGGTGCTAACACCTTCCCTTTCCATAATCTACCCCCTTACTCAGAAAACTCTCGAAAAGGTATTTTTCTGTTCTTTTCACCCTTTCCTTAAATTGGATAAAATAAAAGTCGGTGGCGACTCTTACTTACCACAATATTTGCGAATACAAAATACAAAACTAGTATTAAACAGTCGGTTCTGCCACCGTATTAGATAACTGGTGACTCTGCTGGGGAATATAAAAAAGTGGGGTTACCTTAGAGTCTAGTTCATTATAAATTTCTTTACCTTGTATGCTTTGTTTGCTTTACTTTTGGGGGCTTGTCTGGGTTACTATAGATCCTACACCCGGATCTGGGGCACCTTTTAGGTAAGTAGCAATAGATCATGGAAATTGTGCGGGGTATACCGACACGGTCGAAGCGATAACTATGTTGATGCGACACTTTGGTTGGTACCTGCGATACGGTGGGAGAACTGACTTGAAGGTTTTGCGTTTGATCGCAAATGTTGCGGTTAGCAAGAGTTGCCACTGAATTTTCTTTTATCCAAAAGGAAAGGCGAAAAAGCACAAGAAAGACCTTTGAGATTATTTCTTGAGTTCGGGGGATAGATTATAAAAAGGGAAGGTATTAGCATCCTTTTCATTCATGGTTTTCCATGGGCTTTTAGTTACTTGCTAGATCACTTGCTTTTGTTTGAGATTATGCTTTGTGTGGTTTTTGAAAGTATTTTGTAAAGAGAACATTATTTAGGCAATCTTTGTAATGATTCTTGTTTGTAAGAATGTATATAAAGATGTTGATCTTTTGAAAATGTTTTCAAGTTTGTAAGATGTTTGAAAGTGTAGGTGATTATTTTTGAAAATAGCAAGGATGTTTGTTTTGAAATGGAGTAAGTAATTAGGAGCAATCTACCTACTCAAATTTCTTTCTTGTTCATTTCCTTTTCCTTTTACATTGTTGTCTTACCATTAATTTGGTAAGCAACCCTATCTTTGGATGTAAACGGGACGGGCGTGGGTCATCGTATAACCATGATTAGCAATGATGCAAGGTATCTTAGCATTATTTTGGAGGGACTAAGATCATTTGTAAGGCAACTTAGATAGCGTCATCGAGGGACTATGATCTTGTATTTGCTTGTTTTTGCTAAGATACCTCACATGCGTAATATGGTCATTTTGTATAAGGAAACCAAGTGGAATAACCCTAGAGGTATTTGTGTGCAAGTGCGTCATTTTCATGCTTGTTTTTGTCTTGAATTAGGGTTTTTCCAGATATTGGTTGTAGTCTTTCCATACAAACCCTAATTACTAGCATGCTATATAAAAACGATAAATTGCGAAATTTAAAGTTACTACGCTATTACAACATTTGTGGGAAGAGGGGTATACAAATTCAATGGGGATTTGCAAGAATATAAACCTGGTTAATCTATTACAACCAAATTGAATGGGTATTAATGTACAAGGAATTAAAATAAATAATGTACAAAAATGAACAAGTATGCAATAATGTGAGGGTGAAGAAAAATGAATATTTGTTTGATTTTTTAGAGAAAAGGATTTTTGTCTTAATATATTTAAATTAAAGAAAAATAATTAATAAAAAAAAGAATTTGTTTAAGGAATGATTTGGAATAAAAACTTATTTCTATTAATCAAAAGAAAATAAGTTTAAAAAGGTATTTTTTTAGTATATATTTTTTATGTCTTGAAAATATTTATAACATTATAAAATATTTTTAGTCTTTTTTATATCAAAAATAATGTATTTAAATTAGTATTAAAGAAAATAACTAATAACCTAATTTTTATTTATATTTACAAGATAATAAGTAAAAAAAAGTATAATTAATAAAAATATTTTTGTGATAAAAATAAAATAAACTAAATCAAAAATATAAATATATCATTTTTTGTATTTTTATGATTTTTAACATTTGGAAAAATATTTAAGAAAATAAAAATGAAATAAATAATAAATAATAAATGAACTTGGGCCAGGGGTGCCATTAGTCAGCAGGGAGGTCAGCTAGCAAAAACAAAAAAAGAAACTAGGCCCAAAGGGCCCAGCGCCTGCAAAAAACATCAAAAATCAGAAAAGTAAAAATGTTAAAAATGAAAAGGGTACCACTGGGGCTCGAACACAGGTCCCATAGGTTACAGGCGCGCGCTTCTATCACTGGGGTGGATATACATCCGTTAATACAAGTAAAACAATAAATATGTAAGGCAAAATGCGCCCTGAAGACTTCATCTTCAACCTCCAGCCAGACCATCTGTAACTTGCTCATTTCTCATCAAAAATAAAAACTGTAAACATGAAACTTGTAGCAAATTTTCTCATGATTCCAGAAATGTAAAGTATTAAAACTATAGATCAAAGATAAGCATGAATTTTAATGGCCCTAATCTGAACCCTAAAAATTTCAGAGATTTCAGTTTCAAAATTCTCTAAGCTCAAGTAAAATTAATGGAAACTATGGACATGGTTAGCTTCAGGGCAATGATATCTACATGTTTTGTTCACAAATAAACTATTGATGATGCCTGTATGAAGAGTTCCAAGTTGATAAAACTTACCTCAAAACTGGAAATCGTGTTTGGAGTTTGAGCTTGTTTCAGGCAGTGGTGATGATCAGGTTAGCTTCCTTGAGGTCCTAGTAAGCTAATGCAATTGTTTGCTTGAGTTGAGAGTGGTTGAAATGACTTGGAGAAGTCCAAATGCAATGCTTTATTTTTGTCTATGGAAGTTGATGAAGATGGAGTTACAGTTTGCAAACAGGGACATGGATGGTCTGTATTTTGTATGAGGAAGCTTTAGGAATGAATTTGAGGAAAAACGCACGAGGGAAATGAGAGATACAAGTTTAAGGTCAGAATTGTGTATCAATGGAGTTTTTTGTGCAATTTTTGGCTAGAGGGAATATGGGAGTGTTTCAGGGTGTTAAAGCTCGTCATCTAGCTCATAAATAGTGACTCTATTTATAAGCAACAAGTTTGGAATGCTCTAGTTGATCAGAATTCAAAATCACAAGTTTATGCATAACATGTGATTTTTTGAGAAACCAAGTTTCAATGCTTTGTACTTGGTTCATAGAGTTGTTAACTACTTTAAACACAATCCTTCTGACTTTGTGGATGGAGTGTAATCAAGGAAAACAAGTTGGGAGCTCAAGAAGTTGACTTTGTACATAAAGTTTGCTTTACAAGAATGGATATGTTACTTTCTCTCTAAAATGGCAAATTGATTTGGACAAAGCTTGAAACACTTGGATAAGGGAATAATCAGTTGTGTAAACCATTAATTATGGAGTGACAAACAAGTTTGAGGCCTGCAAATCAAGGATTATTCAGCCTAGCATGGATTTGGTTCATGTGTTCATCAAAAATGACTTGTAACTCAAGTGACAAAATCCTAACTTCATCTCTTCGATTCTCCCTCCTCAAGAATGATCTCAAGGAGTTCTTGGACATTTTGGAAAGCTTTAAATGTTCTCTACAACCCATATTTGAATTTATTTTTAATATTCCCCTTGGAACTATATGAAAAAGTGCCATGAAGTTAGGTCAAAATCCTGACCAAATTAGGGCAAAATTTCACTAAGTGTTTAGTTTCATAACCACATGTTCATAAAATTGTAACTTGATATCCAGGAATTTTTGGAAGGAGTCGTGTAAAGCAAAGTTGTATATTTCACGGATATCTACAACTTTCATGTTGGAAGTTTCTCTTGAATCATCTTGCGTCATGGTGAAAATTTGGCTCAAAGTTATAAAAAAATATGAAATTTCCAACACTTAGAAAAATTTCTAAGTTTAGAAATTTTGACTTTTCAAAATGAAATCTTGACTTTTTGATTTCTTGATGAATAAGTTTCATATTTTGACATGTTTTGATGAATTTTGATCCCTGGCACTTGAATTTGACCAAAAAGTCAAAGTTTGACTTTTCAGTATACAATTGACTTTTGATCAGTTGACTGCAAAATTCATCTATCAATCCAATGGACTAGCAATGTTTTGAACCATGTCATTAGGTGAAAATGATGCAATTGGGCTCTTGAGATCATGACTTAAACCAATTGACCATTTGCTAGGTCAAAAAAAAAAGAAATTGCCCTTTTCCAGTCAAAGCCCTAATTTTGACCATTTTGCCCTTTTGAGGATTTGATCAAATTTCTTGAGGAATTGTGATCTAAACTTGATCAAATGATACATATGAGTCTAAAATGTTGATGTGTATCAAAAGTTATGAAGTTTGACTGTAAATTGGCCACAATTGACTTTTTTCCCAATACAACTGATTTTTAGGTCAACTGCTCAATTGATTGAGCAAATATGTGATTCAAGGTTGAAACTTGGCATGATTAATCTTGGGGGTCCATGATGATCCATGAAAGTCACATGGGACATTGTAAGTTCAAAAATCCTTGTGCAAACTCAAACCCTAATTTTGGTCATCAGTGTTTGAGGAGGTGTCTTGAGCTGATCAAACCCTAGTGCAGTCTTGAGCCCAAGGAGATCTTGTGAGTAAATTATTGATAAGTGAGAGGGAAAATTTTTGGGTACAACAGTTGCCCCTATTCAATCTTCTTAAGCCTGAAGAGTTAGATTGACTTGTTTTTCCATTCGTGACTCGATGGTGGAAGACGATTGGGCAGTAGAGTGCCCAGAAATTTGCACTCGGCGATGTGATTGTAGAGGGAATGGCCTTAAAGATGCCATTTGTAGAGGTAATATAAAGTTGTTGGAGATGGGCTTGTAGATGCCATCCAAGAGTGATTTTTGAATTGTAATTTGTAAGCTGAAAGAATGAGTATCAGAATGGCGTCCGTGTCTGGAGCATATATGTACTGTATCTTGAGAATTGCATCTAAATGAATATCAGAATGGCATCCGTGTCTGGAGCATATCTGCATTGTATCTGAAGAAGAATTTGAATGAGTATCAGAATGGCGTCCACGTCTGGAGCGTATCTGAACTGTAAATGAGTTTCAGGATGGCATCCGTGTTTGGAGCGTATCTGAATTGTATCTAGAAGCTGATTTTGAATGAGTATCAGAATGGAATCCGTGTCTGGAGCATATCTGTACTGTATCTGGAAGTTGAAAACTGAATGAGTATCAGAATGGAATCCGTGTCTGGAGCGTATCTGAATTGTATCTGAGAAGTTGAGATCTGAATGAGTATCAGGATGGCATCCGTGTCTTGGAGCGTATCTGAACTGTATCTGAAAACTTTGAACAATGTCAATGGTAGCTGTTAACCTTATCCTGAAAAGGGTAAAATGTTAGCAAAAATGCAAAGTCATGTTGTATGAATTGCATGGTATAATGCATTTGTGTTATCAATGTTTATGATATATGGATGCAATGTGTGCGTATGTCAGCTAATCTGTTGCACTGTTTATTGGATTTGGGGAAAATAAATCCCTGACTACTGCTGAGGATATGTAGTGTAAGTCTTCATGTTTTGAAGTCTAAGTGTTCATGAATTTCTGCTTGGAGAGATAAACTCTGTTGTAAGGGAAATGTCGTGTACTGCTTAAAAAATCCTGCCTGGGGAATTGGGAGAAATTTGACGACTTCTACTGGGGATTTGATAACTGAAAGCTTTATTCTGCTGGGGATTGAACTGCACACTGTGGGGGATTATGGAAATATCATAGAGAGATTTCCCTACCTCTTAAAGCCATCAGTGATTGTCTTTCTATTTTGTTTATTTATAAACAGTAATTATATTCAAATGCATAGGTTCAAAAATGAATCATTGGACGTTTTTGTAAACAAAACACAAGAGTAAAGAAAAAACAGATAGTTTTGCACTTTCAAAGGGATATCTTTGTATTGACTTTGAGTAAGTATTTTTGTACAATGAGACAAATATTCTAGTAAGAGAATACTGTTGTCAAAAATGAAAATTTTGATACAAAGAAAAGATAACTATGTGAAATAATCCCATGGGGGTCCCATTATGCTAAAGCCTTCGTATCTCCGAGCATTTTGTCTATTTGTTGCCTCGTCCGAAGATGATTGAATTGATCAGAACCTATGAGTTTGTCAGTTGGAGCCAAAGGTTGTCTGTAAGGTGATCCAATGGGACATAGTTATACGCTTTAATTCCCTAACTTTTACCTGGACCTCCCTTTCGGGTTTTTAGTCCACCGGGAAACCCTTTTTTTGCCCAAGTCGCCCTTTCGGGTTTTCAACTTGCCAGGTGTATAGATTTTTTTCTTTTATCCCTAATTTTTGCCTGAACCTTTTTGGTTCGCCGGGATGCCCTTGTTTTGCCTAGGTGTGTCAACCTAGCGGGTCTCTTATACGTAGTATCTTTTGACTATGTCTATGTTTGCTGGGTGCGGTAGGTCGTCACCATCCATGGTGGTCAAGATCATTGCGCCACCAGAGAATATGTTTTTTATTACAAATGGTCCTTCATATGTAGGAGTCCATTTGCCCCTGGGATCATCCTGTGGCAGTATGATACGTTTGATCACCAGATCCCCAACCTGATACACTCGGCGTTTGACCTTTTTGTTGAAAGCATTGATCATCAATTTTTGATACATTTGACCATGACAGACAGTAGTAAGCCTCTTCTTATCAATCAAGTTTAGTTGATCAAGTCGAGTCTGGATCCAATCGTCTTCATTCAACCCTGCATCCTTCATAATTCTCAGAGAGGGGATCTGGACCTCAATAGGCAAGACAACTTCCATGCCGTAAACCAGAGAATAAGGTGTTGCCCCGGTTGATGTGCGAGCTGTAGTACGATATCCGTGGAGAGCGAATGGTAGCATCTCATGCCAGTCTTTGTATGTGACTGTCATTTTCTGTATGATCTTTTTAATGTTCTTATTCGCGGCTTCGACAACACCATTCATCTTTGGCCGGTAAGGGGAAGAGTTGTGATGCTGGATCATGAATTGCTCGCATAAAGCGGTGATCATAGTATTGTTCAAGTTTGTACCATTGTCTGTAATGATCCTCTCCAGGATACCGTAACAACATATGAGATTCTGCTTGATGAACCATGCGAGAACATTCTTGGTAACGGAAGCGAAAGAAGCTGCCTCCACCCACTTGGTAAAATAGTCAATGGCCACTAGGATGAAGCGGTGTCCACTGGAGGTTGTTGGCTTGATTTCCCCAATCATATCAATCCCCCACATAGCAAAGGGCCAATGAGCCGTCAAGACATTCAGAGGAACTGGAGGTACGTGCACCTTGTCAGCATAAATCTAACACTTGTAGTAGGTTCGAGAGTGTTGATAGCAATCTGCTTCCATGGTAGACCAGTAATAGCCTGCCCGTAGGATTTTCTTTGCCATTGTATGCCCACTGGAATGGGTGCCAAAAGTGCCTTCATGTAACTCATCCATGATCCTTTCAGCTTCAACCTTGTCTACACACTGAAGTAACACAAAGTCATGGTTGCGTTTGTAAAGAATGCCATTACTAAGGAAGAATTTAGAAGAGAATCTTCTTAAGAACTTCTTATCGTTTACTGAAGCTCCTTCTGGATATTCTTGGGTTTCGAGATACTTCTTGACTTCGTGGAACCAAGGATGGTCCACTACTTCTTTAGTATTAATCTCGTGACAGTGTGTTTGTTCATCCCTTCGTTCAATGGTGATCTGGGGAGCCTCGTTATCCCATTTAAGTTTAAACATAGATGACATTGTGGCTAGTGCGTCTGCTAGCTGATTTTCTTCTCGCGGGAAATTCTCGAAGGTAATCTTCTCAAAATGTGGGAGCAATGTCAAAACATGTTCTTTGTAAGGGATAAGGTTAGGGTGTTTGGTGTCCCATTCCCCTTTGATCTAGCTGATAACCAAAGTTGAATCTCCGAATACATTCAACGATTTGATCCCCAAGTCTATGGCAGCTTTGAGACCAAAGATGCACGCTTCGTATTCCGCCATGTTATTTGTACAATTGAAGCAGAGTCTTGCAGTAAATGGAGTATGACACCCTTCAGGAGATATGAGTACTGCACCAATACCATTGCCGAGTGCGTTAGATGCCCCATCAAAAATCAGGGTCCATCGGGATCCTTGTTCAGGTCCGTCATATGGCCTGAATTCTTCACAATTGTTTACCATCATGATGTCTTCATCCGGGAATTCGAACTTCATGGACTGGTAGTCTTCCACAGCTTGGTGAGCAAGGTGATCAGCTAGTACACTGCCCTTTATAGCTTTCTGGGCAGTATACTGTATGCCATATTCTGTTAGGATCATCTGCCATCTCGCTATTCTCCCAGAGAGAGCAGGTTTCTCGAAGATGTATTTTGTTGGATCCATTTTAGATATCAACAAGGTAGTATGGGTCAGCATATACTGTCTTAGCCGGCGAGCATCCCATTCCAGAGCGCAGCAAGTTTTCTCGAGCAGTGAATATCTTGTTCCACAGTCAGTAAACTTTTTGCTCAGGTAATAAATGGCGTGCTCTTTTTGGCCAGACTCGTCATGCTGCCCCAACACACACCCCATTGAATTTTTCAAAATGGTCAGATACATGATCAATGGTCTTCCCTTGACTGGTGACATTAAAACACGAGGCTCTTGTAAATACTCTTTGATTTTGTCAAAAGAAATTTGGAACTCATCATTCCATTTGACTACCTGATCTTTCTTCAGTAGTTTGAAGATTGGTTCACAGGTAGCTGTCAGGTGAGAAATGAATCTGGCAATGTAGTTCAAGCGTCCCAAGAATCCTCTGACTTCCTTCTCAGTACGAGGAGCAGGAATCTCTTGTATCGCTTTCACCTTGGCAGGATCTACTTCAATACCCTTATTGCTGACGACAAAGCCTAGGAGCTTACCAGACCTTACCCCAAATGTGCATTTATTTGGGTTCAACCTCATCTTGTATTTCTTTAGCCTCTCAAACAGTTTCTGTAAATGATCAAGATGCTCTTCTTCTGTTTGAGATCTAGCTATCATGTCATCCACATAGACTTCTCTTTCATGATGTATCATGTCGTGAAATAGAGCTACCACGGCACACTGATAGGTAGCCCCAACATTCTTCAGTCCGAACGGCATCACCTTGTAGCAAAATATGCCCCATTGTGTGACAAAGGTTGTCTTCTCCATGTCCTATGGTGCCATTTTGATTTGGTTGTAACCTGATAAACCGTCCAAGAAGGTAAACACTTTGTGTTGTGCAGTATTGTCAACTAGGATGTCAATGTGGGGAAGTGGGAAATCATCCTTAGGGTTTGCCCTATTTAAATCTCTAGTTCACGCACATTCGTACCTTGCCGTCCTTTTTGGGCACGGGAACAACATTGGAAATCCATTGCGGATAGGAGGTGACGGCCAAGAATCCAGCGTTGAATTGTGTTGTACCCCAAAATTTTCTCTCTCATTTCTCAAAAGATCATCCTGGACTCTCAGGTTTGCTTCTATCAAGTTCCAAGTCTTGAATTACAACTTTTCAAGAAAATCATCCACAAGGGAAAGATGTTCAAAAGCACATTGAAAAGTCAAACTTGGACTTTTAGATCAAAAATCAAGTTTCAACAATTATATTTCATCAAGACATGAAATTGGTTCATAAAAAAAATCAGAAGTCAGAAGTTACTTTGAAAAAAAATCAAATTTCTAAACATTTAGAAGATTTTCTAAGTGTCAAGAGAATATGATACTTCAGAACTTTTGAGCAAGCCTCCACGCGAGTGCAGTCAGAAGTTGCAAACACGGTTTAGAATATGATGCTTCAATCAGAACATATAGAAGCGATAATCTTTGGTCAGAACATGAATCTTTAACATATGAAGGCTATGTTCAACGCTTCGGTCAGAACATCACCCTTCGAGTCTCATTCTGGTCTTCTGCGATCAGAACATCACCAAATCCCAAGACCTCGTTTAAATAACCTGCTACACTGCTATACCACAATACTCTGACCAGCAGCTAATCCAGTCCACGCCTGCATTTTCCCAAATCCCATATTTGCACCAAATACAAAAGGCTGTGATCAAAAAGCAATGGAATAGTGTACCAAACATGTTTAAATCCCATTTGTTTTCCCCTAAAACCACAACAAATTCACCTATAAATAAGTTGCTCCATCACACTTTCAAGAGGCTGGTGGTTTGAGAGAGAAAATTGTCAAAAGAGAGAAAAGAAAACTGTGAAACCTTCGTAAAAAAATCCAGAATTCCCAAACAGAAAACAAAACCTTTGTTCTTCCCTTTGAATCAAAGAACTTGGCATTTTCTTTTCCGTTGCTCTTGCTGACTCCAGAACATCTGAAGGCATCAGTTCAAGTTCCAAACACACACTCCAGATTCAAGGTAAGTCTTTCTGACTTTGCATCTTTTCATTCAGAACATCATTAAATATGTAAATATCATAGTGTTGAGATTGTCCATATCATTGCATAAGAAAAAACTATGGATCAGAACTTCTTGATTAAGGCTAGGCTCAAAACTAGGATTAGAACTTCTATAAATTGCTGTGCTTTTATCCTCCTGATTTGTTGTTAAGGATTGAATAAATTACTGATGTGCTGATTAATATGATGAAAGAGTTGAAATGTAACACATAACTTCTGTTTTTCATTCACCATTTTAACACACAGAGTTTATAGGATTTTCTCACTGTTTAAGCACGCAGAAATTTTGAGTTCTCTTTACCATTTTAACACATAAAAATTTTGATGCTCATTCACTGTTTTAGCACAACACGGAACTTCTGAGTTCACCCTACACGTTAAACACACTGAACCTCTGATGCTTCCACTCGCTGTTTTAACACTAAGAATTTCTAATTTTTCACACGCTGATAACACACTGAATTTCTGATGTTCACTCACTGTTTAAGCACGCAGAACTTCTGAGTTCTCTTTACCATTTTAACACACAAAACTTCCGATTCTCATTCACTGTTTTAGCACAGCACAGAACTTCTGAGTTCACCCTACACGTTAAACACACTGAACCTCTGATGCTTCCACTCGTTGTTTTAACACTCAGAATTTCTGATTTTTCACACGCTGACAACATACTGAATTTCTGATGTTCACTCACTGTTTTACACAACACAGAACTTCTGACTTATGGTTCACTGTATGAATACCACCCAGAACCTCTGTTTCCTTTCCCTCTGACGTTTCTTGTAGGGTCTTAGAGTGTATCAATCCAGAACATCTGATTCCACTGACGTTCCTTTCTGAGTCACAACGCGCCTGGCTTCAGAACTTCTGATCCTTGTCGTTTTGCTTGCAGCAGCGCGTTGTTTCTATCTTTCATTTATTTTCCTTTTTATCATTTTCAATAGAAATCCCTTTTTTTATTAATATAAAAAAGACATAAAAATATTTTCTTTTATTGATTAATTTTTTTTTAATTCATTAAGTCACAAAAAACCCTTTTCTAAACAAGACCTTTTTTTCTCTCTTGCATTGTACATTTCAATATGGTTGTAATAGTTAAATAGGATTTAAATTCTTGCAACCTCCATTTGTAAATATGTACCCCATCCCTAAAATATTGTAATAGCGTAGGACTTTTATATTTCCGCAATTTAACACTTTTTCCAAATATAAAATGCTAGTAATTAGGATGTGTATGGCAAGATATGAAATCAACCAATAGATCACCCTAATCAAGACTAAATGCATGGAGTCAAACACACTTGCACACTAGCACCCTTAGGGTAATCCCAACTTGTTGCCTATCAGAAAAAATAGTCATGTCCCTCGAATATGAGCGTTTTAGCAAAAGACCCTCGATAAAAGATCACAGTCCCTCGATGTTGCCTTCGATAAATGATATAGTCCCTCACACGACATTGCTAAAACGTTCCATGGGTTGCCTTTTATGACTATACAGAAACGCCCTGCGCCAGTCCTTTCACATCCAACGATGGGGCTTCTTACCAAATCAATGGTAAGATAGCAACATCTAAGGGAATAGGAAAAGAACATCTAAGACCTTTTGAGTAGGTAGATTCGCTCATAGTTGCTTGCTTGCTCACAAAAAAAAACATTTTATACACCAACATATCTCTTCAGCTTTACATCTAAAACGGGCCGATATGGTATCTAATTGGGAAACAAGAAGCGGAGTCAAGGGTTTTCTAGCCAAGTTCCTAATAGACAGGGCCCAATTGTTTTGGGATGATTTGGATTTTCAGGCCTTTGAGGAGGTCTTGGCCCTTCTAATCTATGGGTTAGTACTATTCCCTAATCAGGACTTGCTCATAGATGTGAATGCTATCAAGGTTTTCCTCTCCCGCAACCCAGTGCCTACCTTACTCGGAGATATCACGCACTCTCTCCATACTCGTACCATGAAGAGAAGAGGGGTCCTTATGTGCTGCATTTCATTACTGTCGAGGTGGTTTATTTCTCACCTCCCTAAGTCGGTGCTGAAGAATGAAGAAGGTTTGGGTTGGTCGCAAAGGATAATGTCACTTTCTCACGCGGATATTCTCTGGTATTCCCGATTGATGGGAGATGTTTCCATTATTGACCATTGCGGGGAGTTCCCTAATGTCCCACTACTTGGCATTAGGGGAGGCATAACTTACAATCCTTATTTGGCTCTGTGATAATTTGGTTATGCTCGAAAGGATGGTCCTCATGAGTTACTTATCTGGGGCATTATATTTAACTATGAGGGGGATATTCAAGGGTATCGCCAGAGGTTCATACGAGCTTGGGGCATGATAAACAGATCTGATACCAATACTTTGGGGCCGAAGAATTACATTCCTATGGAACCTTATCTCCAATGGGTACGAGATCATGCTCAGAAACTTATGATGCCCTACATAGCCGTCTTACCAGTGATTGTGGAGCCCATTACTGAAGGGTATATTCCCTACACGGTTCTCCATCCAGATATGCCCACTGATCTTGAAGAACTATAGAGGTCTTGGATCCAGTTGAAGAAGGAGAGGGATACTTATAGGGACCAGTTATAAGCCCAAGAGAAGAAGGTTTTAGAGCTCACAAAGCAGCTTCATGAGGAAAGAAGCCTTAATGCCTATCTCGGCACGAAGAGGAAGCATCCATGGGAAACTTGATTTTTTTTTAGTTTTTAGAATTTTTAATTGTAACGCCTGAGAGGAAATTGTACCTTGAATTCTACTAATAAAATCTTTGTTTCATTTTGGTTTGCAAATTTAAATTTCCCAAAGTCCTTGAAATCATTGCATACGCATCCCATCCATAGCATTGCATAAACAAGTACCATTACAGGTTTCTCATCTTCTTCGCTGTTTATTTCAGCAAAGATGTCTTCTGAACAAAGCATAAAAGATCTTCAGGCACAAAATGCCCAATTTCAACAGATGTTTATAACTCTGCCAAAAGGGCAGGAAGATCTGAAGGCCCTCATCCTGAAAGAGAAGAAGAAGAAGAAGAAGAAACCCACTGGTATCCTTAATATGGGCAGAAGATTCGGGGGGCCGCTAAAGCAATCAGTCGATCTGACCTCCTCGTCCAAAGAAGGGGAGAATCAAGAGAGGCCGACAAGAGAAGAGGACCCCAGTCCTGAAGCTTCTGACAATGATACAGACTACAATGATGAGAAATATCCTCCCATTGAGGATAGACACAAGCAGTTAGAGGATCGGATGAGCGCCATGGAAGTCCAGAGAATACCTGGGTTGGACTTCGAAGAACTGGGATTGGTGTCGGGAGTGGTCATCCCACAAAAGTTTAAAGCTCTGGTTTTTGCAAAATATGATGGGGTGTCTTGCCCAAAGCTTCATCTCCGTTCCTACGTAAGGAAGATCCAGCCCCACGCTGCTGATAGAAACTTGTGGGTTCACTTCTTTCAAGACAGTCTGTCAGGGACTCAGCTCGAATGGTTCTACCAATTGGAGGGAACCAATGTCCGAAACTGGGAGGATTTGGCTGCTTCTTTTTACAAGCAGTATCAATACAATGCCGACCTGGACCATACTCGTACTCAACTCTAGAGTATGTCCATGGGTGCAGGTGAAGGCTTTAAGGACTATGCGCAGAAGTGGAGAGATTTGGCTGGGAGAGTCCAACCCCCTTTGTCTGATAGGGAGTTGGTCGACATGTTTCTTGGGATGCTGTCTGGTCCATTCTTCAACCATTTAATCGGTAGCTCATCGGTTGGTTTTACAAAGCTGATATTAACTGGAGAAAGGGTAGAAGCTGGAATCTGGAGCGGAAAAATATAGAAAGACACCTCTTCGAGTTGAGTAAAGAGACCCTTCACCGGTAAAAAGGAGGCCAGTGCCGTTTATAGTCTGAGAGGTCAGAGCAAAACGGAATTCCATCCAACGGTAAGTGCTGTAATGATACATATGCTCGTGGCTGCCCCACAACGCAACAATCAGCAAAGGGTAGAAAGACCACAAAGGAAGTTTACCCGGATTAACATGACATTGACAGAAGTTCTACCACAAGAATCCTAATACATCGTCTCCTCAGTATAATCCTAACGCTCGGTGTGCCTACCATTCTGAGAGTCCTGGTCACAATACAAATGACTGCTGGGCTCTAAGAAATAAAGTACAAGATCTAACTGAAGCCAATGAGATCAATTTCGATGCTCCGGAGAAGCCCAATGTCATAACTGCTCCCATGCCTAGGCACAACCGTGGAGTTAACGCCGTTGATACCGATCTGTTTGTGACCTCAGTTGATGAAGTTTCTACTCCCCTTATGACTGTTAAGAAGAATTTTTTGATGGCCAGTTTATTTCCAGGTTATGGTGAAGGTTGCCACATGTGTTCATCTCTGCCTTCTGGTTGATATCTTCTAAAGACAGGTGTCCAGCACTTGATGGATAGCAGAGAAATTTTGTTCGAGAAAACTTTGACTCATGCTGTTCCGTTCAAAGATGTTGCTATTATAACCATTTCCGCCAATCCTTCAAAGGCCTCCTCGAGAAGACCTGTTAGGATTACACCCGCTCCGAGAGTTTCTCCATTAATAATCACTTGTCTTGGTCCTGTCCCGTATACCTCGAACAAAGTTGTCCCTTGGCATTATGGCGCCGATATATACTATCATGGCATTAAACAAGACCTGAAGAATGAAGAGGTTAATCCCGATGCTAGTAACATTGTCGGGACCAGTAGGATTACTAGAAGTGGAAGGGTTTTTTCTCCTGAGATCTCCCCAAAGACTATCACTAAGTCTGTTGTTATTTCATCTGCTGTTCCTACCAGTACTTCCGTCGCTACTCTTGCTCTTACTCCAATTGTTACTTCTGTCGTAGAGTCATCTGGGACTCGAGGCAAAGAATCTATAGGTGAGCCTTCCCAGACGGAGGCACCTAGAAAGAATGTCGTGGAAACCTCTAAGCAAGAGAAAGAGGAAATTTTAAAAATAATTAAAAAAAGAGACTACAATGTGGTCGAGCAGTTGGGGAAGACCCCCTCGAAGATATCGATGATGTCTTTGTTGTTATGTTCTGAGGCCCATGCGAAGGATTTGATTGCATTCCTCAAGATGGCGCATGTGCCACAAGAAACCTCAGCCGATCAATTCAAAGACTGTGTGGCCAGCTTGACTGCCGACAATGGGTTGGGTTTTTCAGACACTGACTTAACTCCGAAAGGGAGAAAACACAATGATGCTTTGCATGTCTCGATCGAATGCAGGGGTACTACCATGGATCATGTGATGGTGGATACTGGGTCTTCCATGAATGTGTTGCCTAAGAAGGCTCTTGATCGGTTGGATTGTGAAGGCTTGACCCTAAAGCTCAGTAACATTGTTGTAAGGGCTTTTGACGGATCGAAGAGAATGGTTCATGGGGAGGTGGACATCCCTGTCAAAGTAGGCTCTCAAACTTTTATGTCCACCTTCTACGTGATGGACATCAGGCCATCATACTCTTGTTTGTTGGGTCTCCTTGGATCCATGAAGCTGGGGCTGTTACTTCTACACTACACAAAATGTTGAAGTATCCGGTGAAGGGGAAGATAGTCACTGTGCATAGCGAATAGAAATATATGGTGAGCCACCTGAACTCCTTCAGGTATGTGGAGATGGACGGGGAATTCATAGAGATCCCTTGTCAAAACTTTGAAGAGGTTCCCCAGATTTTGGCGTCGACCGAGACTATCACCAGTACCAAACCTCCTTTGAGGACGGCTTCTCTCAAGGATGCCAGAACAGTGTTTGAAGAAGGTGGATGTACCAATTGGGGACGGCTCCCTGATTTTACTCACAAAACTGTCAAATTTGGTTTGGGCTTTACTTCATGGGATCAAAGGGATGTTCGACGCGCTCGGGCTGGAGAACCTCCCCTACGCATCAATAATCGTGATGTCAACGCTATTGAAGACAGTGAGGAAGACCCTGACATTGACAGTTGGATCTACCCGACTACCAACGGTAGACCGAATAACTGGATGGCTAGAGATTTTATTCCAGTTTCTTTTATTCCGCAGTAATTTTCTTACTTATGTTCTGACTTTGTAATGAAATTTTTTTAAAACTTTTTGGCCTTGTGTCTTACCCGAGGCACAATGTTTCTATCTGTGAGGGTTATTATATGTCATTTCATATATCATCAATGAAGCATTGGACGTTCTTTGCATACAAATTTTGCGCTCTCTGTTTTTTTTCTTTTTTGTTTTTACTTTATCAATTCAGCTATGCTCTTACACACACGCACGTATAAAACTGCAGATCCATATCCACTCTGGATCCCATTGATAACAATTCTACTACTGCCAGTTATGATTTTGAAAATATGATCAACCAAGCCGAGAACGAAGGTGAGGACGATTGTGAGGTGCCTGGAGAACTGGCTAGACTGTTACAACAGGAAGAGAGGGCCATACAGCCTCACGAAGAGCCAATTGAGACAATAAACTTGGGCACAGAGGGGGACAAAAAAGAGGTCAAGATCGATGCAAATCTGGAAGCTAAGATCAAACAGCAGTTGATACAGATGTTGCACGACTACGTTGAGATTTTTTCCTGGTCATATGAAGACATGCCTGGGTTAGACACTGACATCGTGGTACATCGTCTGCCAACTAAAGAGGATTGTCCTCCGGTTAAACAGAAGGTCCGTCGTATGCACCCTGAAATGTCAGAGAAGATAAAGGCAGAGGTCATGAAGCAGTTCGACACGGGGTTCTTAGATGTCACCTCCTATCCGCAGTGGGTTGCTAACGTCATTCCGGTACCTAAGAAGGATGGAAAGGTACATATGTGTGTGAATTATAGAGATCTGAACAGGGAAAGACCCAAGGATGAGTTCCCACTTCCCCATATTGATGTTCTGGTTGACAACATCGTGCATCACAAAATCTTCTCCTTCATGGATGGTTTCTCTGGCTACAACCAGATCAAGATGGCTCCTGAAGACGACCTTCCTCACACAGTGGGACACCTTCTGTTACAAGGTGATGCCTTTTGGGTTGAAGAATTCTGGGGCAACCTATCAGCGAGCCATGGTCGCTTTGTTCCATGATATGATTCACCACGAGATCGAGGTTTATGTTGATGACATTATAGCCAGGTCTCAAACCGAAGAGGAACATCTCGATCATCTACAAAAGTTTTTCGACAGGTTGAATATATACAAGCTGAGGTTGAATCCGAACAAGTGCACCTTCAGGGTAAGGTCTGGTAAGCTTCTGGGTTTCGTCGTCAGTGAAAAAGGTATTCAGGTAGACCCCGCAAAGGTAAAGGCCATACAAGAGATGCCAGCTCCCCGTATTGAGAAGGAATTTAGAGGTTTCTTGGGACACTTGAATTATATCGCCCGGTTCATTTCACATCTGACTGCTACTTGTGAGCCCATCTTCAAGCTTCTGAAGAAAGATCAAGTAGTAAAGTGGAATGACAAATGTCAGACTGCTTTCGAAATGATCAAGGAATACCTTCAAGAACCGCCAATTCTGATGCCTCCGGTTGAAATAAGACCTTTGATATTGTAATTAACAGTGCTAGACAATTCAATGGGGTGTATGTTGGGGCAGTATGACGAGTCTGGTCGAAAAGAGCATGCAATATACTACCTTAGCAAAAAGTTTACCAACTGTGAGACAAGATACTCACTGCTCGAGAAAACTTGTTGTGCTTTGGCATGGGCTGCTCTCCGGCTAAGAAAATATATGTTGACCCATGCTACTCTGTTGATATCTAAGATGGATCCAATCAAATACATCTTCGAGAAGTCCGTACTCTCCGGAAGAATAGCGAGATGGCAGATGATCTTAACCGAATATGATATATAATATACAACCCAAAAAGCAATCAAGGGGAGTGTATTGGATGATCATTTGGCTCATCAGGCCGTGGATGACTACCAGTCCATGAATTTTGAGTTCCCGGACGAGAACATTATGCTGGTGACTGAATACGAAGAACCGATACCATATGAAGGACCTGAAGAAGGATACTGATGGACTATGGTATTTGATGGAGCTTCGAACGCGCTTAGTAATGGCATTGGCACTGTAATCATATCCCCTGAGGGCTGTCACACTCCTTTCACTGCCCTATTATGTTTCAACTGCACTAACAACATGGCGGAGTATGAAGCCTGCATCATGGGTCTCAAAGCCGCTATTGACCTCATAATCAAGTTCCTAAATGTCTTCGGGGATTCAGGCTTGGTGATAAGTCAGATCAAAGGCGAATAGGATACGAAGCATCCGAATCTCATCCCATACAAAGAGCACGTACTGACGTTGCTCCCACACTTTGAGGAGGTAACTTTTAAACATTTCCCACGAGAGGAGAATCAGTTAGCGGACGCGCTAGCTACCATGTCTTCTATGTTCAAAGTTAGGTGGGACAACGAAGCTCCCTGAATCACCATTGAAAGGTTGGATGAACCAGCACACTGCTGTGAGATTGATACTAAAAAGGTGGCAGACAAACCCTGGTTTCATGAGGTAAAGAAGTATCTCGAGACTCAAGAGTATCCTGATGGGGTATCTGTCAATGATAAGAAGTTTCCGAGAAGGTTCGCTGTGAAATTCTTCCTCAGTAATGGAATCCTCTACAAGCGTAACCATGACTCTACCTTACTATGGTGTGTAGACAAGAGCGAAGCAGAGAGAATCATGACATATCTACATGAAGGTACCTTTGGAACCCAATCCAGTGGACATACTATGGCTAAGAAGATCCTACGGGCAGGATACTATTGGTCCACTATGGAAGCAAATTGTTATCAGCACTCTCGAACTTGTCATAAATGTCAAATTTATGCCGATAAGGTGCATGTGCCTCCGGTTCCTTTGAATGTCTTGATAGCTCTGTGGCCCTTTGCAATGTGGGGCATTGACATGATCGGAAAAATCAGGCCTACCGCCTCCAATGGGCATCGCTTCATCCTAGTGGCCATCGATTACTTCATGAAATGGGTTTAGGCGGCCTCCTTTGCTACTGTCACCAAGAATGTTGTGTAGCGATTTATCAAGCATAACCTAATCTGTCGGTATGGTGTGCCAGAGAGAATTGTCACCGATAATGGTACGAACCTTAATAACACGATGGTCACCAAACTCTGTAAGCAGTTCAAGATACAACATTATAACTCTTCTCCCTACCGGCCAAAGATGAATGGCGTTGTTGAAGCAGCTAACAAGAACATCAAGAAAATTGTACAGAAGATGACGGTGACATACAAAGACTTGCATGAGATGTTACCATTTTCTCTGCATGGGTACCGTACCTCAGCACAGACGTCGACAGGGGAAACACCCTACTCTCTGGTATATGGCATGGAGGCAGTCCTACCCATTGAGGTCCAGATCCCTTCTCTGAGAATCATGAAGGATGCAGGTCTGAATGAAGATAATTGGATCCAGACTCGACTTGATCAACTGAATCTAATCGATGAGAAGAGACTTACTGCTATCTGTCTTGGTCAGACGTATCAAAAGCGAATGATCAAGGATTTTAATAAGAAAGTCATGCGTCAAGAATATAAAGTCGGGGATCTAGTGATCAAGCGTATCATACTACCGTAAGGTAATCCCAGGGGCAAATGGACCCCCACATACGAAGGGCCATTTGTGATTAAAAACATTTTCTCGGGTGGAGCCATGACTCTGACCACCATGGACGGTGACGACCTTCCTCACCCTGTCAATGCGGACATAGTGAAAAGATCCTACGCATGATAAAAAACTCGCTAGGTCGACTGGCCTAAGGCAAAAATAAGGGCATCCCGGTGAACCAAAAGGGTTTGGGCAAAAATAAGGGATGAAAATGAAAAAAATTTGTACACCCGACAAGTCGAAAACCTGAAAAGGCGACTTGGGCAAAAAAAGGTATCCCGGTGGACTGAAAACCCGAAAGGGCGGTCCAGGAAAAAGTTAGGGATGAAAAGCATATCACTATGTCCCATTGGATCACCTTGCAATCTGACCTCAGTATCAATTGTCAAGTTCAAACATCATTGGTCAACCTAATCAGCTTCAGACAAGCAGCAAACTGATGAGACGCTCGAAGACATAGCAGCGATAGCAGAATTGGAACCCAATGGGATTGTTGTACATAGCTGTTTTCTTTTTACACAATATTGTATAATTTCTATTTTTGCGGCGACGTTCTCTTACTAGAACGTCAGCCTCCTTGTACAAAAATGCCTATTTTATTTTGGGAAAATGATTTAAATCTTCTTAATTTTAGTTTTGAGAAAATGTTAAGATAATTAAATGATTAATTAACAAAGTTGATTTAATAGAAAAAACTAGCCTAATGTTTTTGTGGTTTTTTTTAATTGATTTTATGTTGATTAAAAAAAGGAATAAAATAGTCAAAATAAAGATGAAACCGCAGGAACAGGCAGTAAATCAAGAAAGGTATAATTCTGGAGGCCTGGGTCGAAAGAGGTGTGGGCTGTCTTTCGACCCAGTGAAGAGGCTTGATCGAAGGTGCATGAGGGGCTGCACTTTGGGGGTGTTCGATCTGGATATGTCATCCTTCGATCTGGGAACCCTGGATCTAGTTCGAAGCTAAGCTGCTAAGCTTCGAAGCTCTGAATAAGATTCTGAGAATATATTTCCTGCAAAACGAGACAAATGTTAAAGACCCAGGGGGACTTTACCCCCCTGATTCGAATCTCCTCCCAATTCGGATCCTCCCTCAACTTGAATATGCTGAATCTGGGTCTGGGTTTGTTTTATCCTGAGATTCGAAGGAAAAACTCAGATCGTGCCCAAGCAATGGCACGATCTCATCTTCGCGCTGTAGCTTACATGCAACATAATCAGTAATAACAAGGATACATATGCAATGTGTATTTAAATGTCATGAAGGTGCAATTTTGGTTTTGCAAACCCTTACCAATTGAAGATGTATGTTCTGTGGCTCTGGGTGTGGAGATGTTTGCAGAATGGCTGCTTTGGCTTGGATTACTTCTGAAAATGTTGACAACCTTTGGTGGGTTTATGGGCAGCGTATCTCCAAATCCTCCCTGTTTCTTTTTCTCCTTTTTCCGTTCTGTTCCCCTTTTTTCGTTCTCTTTGTTCCCCTTTTTTTGTTCTCCTTGTTCCCCTTGGCACTGTATGCTGGCCCTTGTATTTATAGGAGTGTGATGGTCTAGTAACGGCAAGAGACAACCAATTAAACAGGCCTTTAAAGCCATGAGACAAGAATCAGACATATTAAAAGATTTCCTTTTTTGAAATATTCATGTCTCTTTGGAATATTGAATGAACCTGGACACCTTTGATTTTCAAATGCCTCCAGGCCATGCTCTTCGATTGGTCTTGAGTTGCCTCCTTCGAATGGGACTCCTTCTGCTTCGACTGCTTGATTTGAAAAGAATCACTCTGGTCGAATCAGCTCTTGTGGAGTTAGGAACAGAAAAGGCAAGAATCTGGCCTTTAACTCAGGAATTGAATCCACAATCAACATTTAATTATTTCCATATTTGCAAGGGACACATGCCATTGTGAACTTTGGGTGAACCTGTACAGGTTAGGATATGTGTTTTTGCTTAGTCATGCCAGCCTACTTCATCCCTTCGAATCTGCCTTCTTTGCCAGCTTTAAAGTCCAATTCGAATCTATTTAGAACATTCCCTATTAGACAACTTCGACCAGCCCTTGGCCTTGTGATGAGTCTAAGTTCTGATTCGAAGTGTCCAGAACTTCCTTCATTAGAGCATCTTAGATTAAGAGAAACTCTGCACTGAAATTCCATTCGAAGGTTATTTCGTTCTGATGTTCTGATTGAGGTAAAATATGAAGTTCCAGTCGAAGGACCCTCTGAAGTACTAGTCGAAGCATTGTGAAATTAACTTGGTCGAAGGGGTCCAACACTCAATCGAAGACTTGCACACCAAAGCTTGATCGAAGGATTCCAAACACCTAATCGAAGCTTACTAATCAAAGCCTGATCGAAGAGTGCCAAATTTACAATCGAAGACTGGTGAGTCAAGCCTGTATCGAAGGATTTTGGATACCCAATCGAAGACTTTTCTCAGATGCCAATCGAAAGACACTTTGTTCATCTTCAAAAAACTTTATTTTCCTTAGGCAAGGGTTTGTGACCAACCATGTAAGGAAAGACCTTTGAAAATATGAAAGGGAAAATTTTGGAGTGCAACAGTTGCCCCTGTTCAATTTTCTTAAACCTGAGGATATAGATTGACTTTCGAGCCTTTCGTGATCCGAAGGTGGAAGATAATTGAACACTAGAGTGCCCAGAAATTTGCACTCGCATGGTGTAGTATCAGGATTGTGACATCGGGAATAGGCTTAAAGATGCCATTTGGAGACGGTAGAGTCTTGCTGGAGATGGGCTTAAAGATGCCATTTGGAGACGGTAGAGTCTTGCTGGAGATGGGCTTAAAGATGCCATCCAAGAATGTTCGTTGACCCGCAATGCTGTAGGCCAAAAGAATGAGTATCGAAATGGTATTCGTGTCTGGAATGCCATTGAACTGTATCAGGGGACTGAGTTTGTATGAGCAAAAGAATGGAGTCCGTGTCTGGAGCGTATCTGAACCGGATCTGAGAGTTGAATCTGGATGATTGTCAGAATTGCGTCTGCATCTGGAGCATATCTGAAATTTATTTGAATGAGTGATAGAATGACATCCGAATCAGGATCGTATCTGGACTGTAATTTGAATGAATCTGGAATAAGTATCAGAATGTCAGCCATATCTGGGTCGCATCTGAACTGTCTCTAGAAGGAATCTGGAATAAGTATTAGAATGTCAGCCACGTCTGGATCACATCTGAACTGTCTCTAGAAGGAATCTGGAATAAGTATCAGAATGTCAGCCATATCTGGATCACATCTGAACTGTCTCTAGAAGGAATTTGGAATAAGTATCAAAATGTCAGCCATATTTGGATCGCATCTGAACTGTCTCTAGAAGGAACCTGGGTAAGGTTGCTTTGTGAGGAGTTTGGGTAAAACTACATCTAAACCGAGAAGGAACCTGGGTAAGGTTGCTTCATGATGAGTCCATGTAAAACTTCATCTGGAATGGAGGAACCTGTGTAGGGTTGCCTGATGATGAGTCCGTGTAAAACAGCATCTTGGAAAGAGAGGGAACCGGTGTAGGGTTTCCTGATGACGAGTCCGTGTAAAACTTCATCTTGGAAAGAGGGAACCTGTGTAGGGTTTCTTGATGATGAGTCCGTGTAAAACTGCATCTGAAGTTTCCTGAGAAGGAACCTGTGTAGGGTTACTTCATAACGAGTCTGTAAAACTTCATCTGGAAAGGAGGAATCTGTGTAGGGTTGCTTGACGATGAGTCCGTGTAAAACTGCATCTGAAATTTCCTGAGAAGGAACCTGTGTAGGGTTGCTTCATGATGGGTTTAGGTAAAACTACATCTGAACTGGGAAGAAACCTAGGTAAGGCTGCTTCATGAGGAGTTTAGGTAAAACTACATCTGAACCGAGAAGGAACCTGGGTAAGGTTACTTTTTGAGGAGTTTGGGTAAAACTATATTTGAACCGAGAAGGAACCTGGGTAAGGTTGCTTTGCAAGGAGTTTGGGTAAAACTACATCGGGAAATTGTAAGGAGGAACCTGGGTAAGGTTACTTCGGGATAAGTTTGTGTAAAACTTCAGGAGGAACCTGGGTAAGGTCGCTCTGTGATAAGTTCGTGTGAAACTTCTGGAGGAACCTGGGTAAGGTCGCTCTGTGATAAGTTCGTGTGTAACTTCTGAATGAACTGGGGTAAGGTTACTATGAGATAAGTTTGTGTGAAACTTCTGGAGGAACCTGGGTAAGGTTACTTCGAGCTAAGTTCGTGTGAAACTTCTGGAGGAACCTGTGTAAGGTTACTTTGTGATAAGTTCGTGTGAAACTTCTGGAGGAACCTGGATAAGGTTACTTCGGGCTAAGTTCGTGTAAAACTTCTGGAGGAACCTGGGTAAGGTTACTTTGGGATGAGTTCGTGTAAAACTTCTGGAGGAACCTAGGTAAGGTTACCTCGGGCTAAGTTCGTGTAAAACTTCTGGAGGAACCTGGGTAAGGTTACTTTGGGATGAGTTCGTGTAAAACTTCTGGAGGAACCTGGGTAAGGTTACTTTGGGCTAAGTTCGTGTAAAACTTATGGAGGAACCTGGGTAAGGTTACTTTGGGATGAGTTCGTGTAAAAATTCATTCAGAAATATATGATAAAGGACCCGTGTAGGATTTTTCAGGATAAACCCTTGTGAAGCTGCATTTAGGAGAAACCCGTGTAAGATTTCTTCATGATGAACCAGTGTAAAGTTGAATTTGATCGTGTAGATAATTACTCTGTTTAGTTTCCGGAGTTAATCTTGAACTTGCTGGAAGTTGTTGATGATAACCATCTTTCCTGAAAAGGTACATGATTAATCGTATATGATGCATGACATGCATTGTATGATGATGTTCTCAAAATAAATGAAATTATGCTGTATGCAATATGTATGCGCACGTCATGATGTATGAACATGAAATGCTATTGTGGTACGTCCGAGTTTGGGAAGATAAATCCCTTACTGTTGTTGGAGAATAAAGAGTTTTGCTCGCTGGAGATAACAACCGAAGATGATTGGGAGAATAATCCCGCAGGAGAGAATAACTCCGTTGGGGGATGGACTGACGAGGAAATGACTATGTGGGGAGTATATACTCTGCTAGAAGATCTGCTGATTTAGAGAAATAAAACTCAGCTGGGGATGAACTACTGTTTGTGAAAGGAATGAACTCCGTTGGGGAATGGACTGACGAGGAAATGACTCTGTGGGGAGTATATACTCTGCTAGAAGATCTGTTGATTTGGAGAAATAAAACTCAGCTGGGGATGAATTACTGTTGCCGGTGACAGTGAACCCTGTTGGGGATTGAATTTCTGTCTATGAAAGGAATGAACTCCGCTGGGGATGATTTTCCAATGGCGACTTCACTGGGGATAGTCTTTTAGATTCTACTGGGGATAATCTCCCAGACTCCACTGGGGATAATCTTCCAGTGCCGGTGATAGATAAACTCTGCTTTGGGAGAATCTTATCGACCCATTCGTGGTTGCGAGCCTCAGTTGGGGAGAATTAACACCACTGTCCTTTTCTTATTCTATGGGGAGTGTAGATGTTACTGGGACGCGGGCTGAGGATATGACAATGACTTTGCATTGAGACTTTTCTGCCCCTGTATCTGCGGGAGAAGGTGCCTGCGGAGGCCTTGTGGATCGAGTATTATTCCAACCTATGAGGTGCTTGGTAATTGCCGATTGAAGTGACAAATCTTCTTCTGGTAGGCAAGTGACGAGATGACGGGACATAGTCGTACGCTTTGATCCCTAATTTTTGCCTGGACCGCCCTTTCGGGTTTTCAGTCCATCGGGATACCCTTTTTTGCCCAAGCCGCCTTTTCAGGTTTTCGGCTTGCCGGGTGTACAGATTTTTTTTCATTTTTATCCCTGATTTTTGCCTGAACCCTTTTGGTTCGCCGGGAAGCCCTTATTTTTTCCTAGGCCAGTCAACCTACCGGGTCTTTGATTCACGCGCGGTATTTTTTGACTATGTCCATTCCCTCAGGATGTAGAGAGGTGTCACTGTCGGTAGTGTTGTGTTGCCATACTACCAGAAGATCTTCGTTTGATCATGCAAGATTCGTTGTTGGAATTAATGTCCAATGCCCCAATTGATTCTGATGGAGATTTGCCCCTGGCTATTTGGCATTTTGAGAGATTCCTTGAATCTTGACTTGACTTCCCTAGAAGATGGACAATGATCATGCCGTGCCCCTTGATTGGAAGTGTTTTTCCACTTGAGGTGATCCTTTTTTATTGAAAAGGTTTTATTCACTAGATATTCGTCGTGCGAATTTCTCTGCTGTTGAACAAATAGTCATATGCAAATAATGTTATTTTAAGAATGCAAAGCTTATGTCTGTTTTGAAGTTCTTTGAAAATGCAGTTTTCAATAAAACAAGCGAATTTTTGTAAAATGTGATGTCAACTCAGGATTTATAGCAAGCCCTACGGGAGTCAGGATACCTTTTGTAACAATATGCTTTCAAACTAACCCATGCCTCAGCTAGGACTTTTAAGGGTTATAACGTGGCCTGGTTCACGGTTTAAGAAACAAAGGATAAAGGCTCAAAATTTATTTGTACCCACCCGTTCTTCGTGATGTTCTTCGATCCTAAACTCAGCTAATCGTGCATTAGATCTTGTTTGAGTCTTTGCCCTGATATACCAGTGATGGTTCGGATACTGACAATTTATTTTGAACAGGCAGTCATTTTTATAAGAGTTTGTAGGACCTCTTTCTTTTTTATTTTATTATCCCTGTCTTTTTGCCTGAACTGTTTCTTTTGTGATTACAGTCAGCGGGATGCCCCGGTTTTGTAAGTCTCCTTCATAGGTTTTTACTTGATGGGCTTTTATTTTGAGAGATAATGATTGCCTGTCCTTACGATTATACGGAGCCAACACCGTCTTTTGTTTCGGAAGGACTTCTTTGATGCCATTTATTGTGCACCTGGATCAACTGAGAAAACTACCCTGCCCCAGGTTGTGATTAAGGGTTTTAATTCATGAAAAGAAAAACTCCAACTTCTTTGGCTCAAAGGGGTTGACTAGGGATTATCTTCCTTATAACTCGACTGTTTAGGATTTGAAACAATGCTTGTACCTCATCAGCAGGGTCTATTAAAAAGCATACTATAAAGATCGTGGTATCGTTTTCGTCATCCTCCCTCTAAAGGCTTAGAGTTTTTTTAATCGAGAGTTGAACATCACAAAAAGGAAATATGAAGTAATTTAAGCATAGTGAAAACAATTAATTCAAAACAGACACGTGTAATGCATTAATGAAATAAAAGAGTTCGACATGATAATAATTGTTTGAATAAGCAAAGAAAAATATAACTTCAGAATTCAAATGAACAAAAGTCTCTTAGTTCGAACTAGTCATCTCAGATGGAGAATTCTCAGAGGAAGATTTTCATCTCGCCATCCGGCATGAACTCCAGCACCCTTCCGTCAATCAAGTCTTGGATCTTGTTCTTCAGAGTCCAACAGTCGTCGGTGTCATGTCCAGGACTATGGGAGTGGTATACACAAAATGCCTCGGGACGATAGCCAGGAGCAGAGGTGTTGGGATTTCGGGGAGGATCCTTTAAAGTAATCAGATTGACCTCCAACAAGCGTTTCAGTATTAGAGATGATGGTATATCAGTCTCAGAGAAGTGTCTTCCAGGCGTATTTCGCTTACGCCGATTACCCCGTTGATGCTGGCGAGGTTGATGTTGGGCTTGTGACCCTGAAGCAAGCTAAGGAGCTTTTCCTTTGTCTTCTTTCCCCAAAGGTGGTTGAATGATGACTTGATCTTCAACCCTAGTTGTTTGCCCCACTTGGTTATTTTGAAGCATCTTGTTGACGAGGACCCTGGGCTCTTCTTGTCTTTGAGCTAAGTTTTGAATGAGAGCCATCTGGCCCACCAGCTTTCCCATCATCTGGATCTTCATTGTTGCCAACTCAATTTGTATCCCTTCCAACTGATCATTCCTGATGCCTCCTGGATTCCCTAGGACCAAGCCCCTTGTGAGGAGAACTTTTATTTCTTCTTGCCCCTGGGATAGGTTCAAGAACATTTCTTGAAGTTGGGCGTTTGAGCCCGGAGATCTTGGTTGTCTGGTTGGAAAGCCATTGCTGAAATAAACAGCGAGAACATGAGAGACATGTATCGGATGACATGTTATGCAATGATATGTATGATATATGTATGCAATGTTTTCAAGGATCTCGCGGGGTAAACAAGAAACGGTTAGAATTTGAATCTGGTAGCTTGATTGAAGGAACTTCATGTTGCTGAGAGTCCTTCTTCAAGAGTCAAGCTCGCCATATCGAGTGGGTCATAGCCCTTGACTCAAGTTATCATGCTTGGATTTCTAGACAACCTTGGCTAGAGGAAAATAAATCCCCTTTGCCCCTTGCTAGCCATTTGATTTACCATAACCTGCATCACATACCCTTGAGATCCTTGAAATGGTTAAAGAAATGCTAAGGCATGATGTTATGATGTGTATGCTATGCGTTTAAGCAAAAGTGTGAGGTGATGTAAGCAAGCCCTGCAATAAATCCAGATTATTGGATAAGGACTGTAAACAAAACCTGCAAGGAACCCATGTTGCCAGATAACAAGTATATGCAAGTAGTTCAAGTTTGAAGGCACACAAGTCACACATATAGCCTTAAGTTTAGGCTGGCATGGAGTTTAGGCATTACCCTCTTTCAGTTTAGTTGGTTTAAACCTGTCCTAAAAATAGTAACCGGGTTCTAGAGGATCTCAATATCACTGACTACCCTCAATCGGTCATAATTCCAGTTTAGCAACCTTTTCTTGCGGCCGAAATCATCGCGAGAGTTTAGTCTCAATGAGTGTAGCATATTGCTACTGTTCTATGGCCAAGTTCGTCAATTTAAGGTTCTAAGGTCAGTTGGTGCTTAATGACTTCTTAGAAGACCCATATTCTCCTTGTTTCAACATAAGGGATATCGGTACAGACTAAGGTGCCACACCAACATAACTACTGCTTCATCCGTGTCGGTCTACGCCGGACAGATCCCTCACAGTTTGTTGCTACTTACCTAAAGGGTATCCCCAGATCCGGGTTAGGATCTATAGAACTCCGATACAAGCCCACAAAATTTAAAGCATACAAAGCATACAATTGAAAATACAAGTGATCTAATCCTAAGGTACACCTCACTTATAATTATCCCCAGCAGAGTCGCCAGTTCTGTGATCGGTGGGAATAGAACTGACTGTTTTGGAATGCTGGTTCGCGTTTGTGTTTGTTTTCAATAAATGTCGCGGTAAGCAAGAGTCGCCACCGTCTTTTATTTTATCCAACAAGGAAAGGACAAAAGCACAGAAAAATTCCTTTTCGAGATGTTTCTCGGGTTCGGGAGGTAGATTATAGAAAGGGAAGGTGTTAGCACCCTTTCTATCTGTGGTTATCCACGGGCTCTTAGGTACTTGCTCACTATGTTTTCAAAAGTTTGCTTTTCTTTGTGATTGTGGGTTTTGAAAAGAGTTTTGTTTTTGAAGAGAGTGTAAGTGCGAAAAGTTTTGTTTTCTTTTTAAAAGGAGCAAGTACTTAAGAACCTCTACCTACTCAAAAAGGAATTAAACTGTGTAAATGTCCTTTAGACAATGCCATCCCACTATTGAGGAGTAGGTAGCATCGTCGTTGGAGTTTTCGGGTCAATTCGATTTAAGGGACGTGTGGTCACTAAAGCAATGTTAGGACGCCTTAGTGGTAACCCTAATGTCTTAGATCATTTTATCTGAGGCAACCGTTTCGAGGCAACTTTGATCTTTGGACATGAGGGCGACCCCTAAAACATCCTATACCCAATGACCACGTTCGAGGCAACTAAGTGAGGTGTACCCTAAGAGTGGCATGTGCGAGTGTGTCAATTTTCAGTTTATATTATCTTTACATGTCATGGTGAGCTGCTGTTGATTTTAAGTCAAGATAGATCTTGTCATACAATCCTAGTTAGCATACATCTAAACAGTTAATATATGTACAGGAATTTAAAGTGCGGGAATTGTAAATCCTACGCTATTACAAGGCTTCGGGGAGGGGGATTATTTACATGTCCAAAATTGGGGGAATAAAGCAGTAAAGTGTAAAAGTCTTAGTTAAGCTATTACAAACCAGTAGGCAGTTACAATAAAATAAACGCGCGCGAATCTGAAAATAACCTCTAAAAATCCTAAGAATAAAATCTTTTTGTTGTTTTATTTTATTTTGGGAAAATGATTTAAATCTTCTTAATTTTAGTTTTGAGAAAATGTTAAGATAATTAAATGATTAATTAACAAAGTTGATTTAATAGAAAAAACTAGCCTAATGTTTTTGTGGTTTTTTTAATTGATTTTATGTTGATTAAAAAAAGGAATAAAATAGTCAAAATAAAGATGAAATCGAAGGAACAGGCAGTAAATCAAGAAAGGTATAATTCTGGAGGCCTGGGTCGAAAGAGGTGTGGGCTGTCTTTCGACCCAGTGAAGAGGCTTGATCGAAGGTGCATGAGGGGCTGCACTTTGGGGGTGTTCGATCTGGATATGTCATCCTTCGATTTGGGAACCCTGGATCCAGTTCGAAGCTAAGCTGCTAAGCTTCGAAGCTCTGAACAAGATTCTGAGAATATATTTCCTGCAAAACGAGACAAATGTTAAAGACCCAGGGGGGACTTTACCCCCCTGATTTGAATCTCCTCCCAATTCGGATGCTCCCTCAACTCGAATTTGCTGAATCTGGGTCTGGGTTTGTTTTATCCTGAGATTCGAAGGAGAAACTCAGATCGTGCCCAAGCAATGGCACGATCTCATCTTCGCGCTGTAGATTACATGCAACATAATCAGTAATAACAAGGATACATATGCAATGTGTATTTAAATGTCATGAAGGTGCAATTTTGGTTTTGAAAACCCTTACCAATTGAAGATGTATGATCTGTGGCTCTGGGTGTAAAGATGTTTGCAAAATGGCTGCTTTGGCTTGGCTTACTTCTGAAAATGTTGACAACCTTTGGTCAGTTTGTGGGCAGCGTATCTCCAAATCCTCCCTGTTTCTTTTTCTCCTTTTTCCGTTCTGTTCCCCTTTTTTCGTTCTCTTTGTTCCCCTTTTTTCGTTCTCCTTGTTCCCCTTGGCACTGTATGCTGGCCCTTGTATTTATAGGAGTGTGATGGTCTAGTAACGGCAAGAGACAACCAATTAAACAGGCCTTTAAAGCCATGAGACAAGAATCAGACATATTAAAAGATTTCCTTTTTTGAAATATTCATGTCTCTTTGGAATATTGAATGAACCTGGACACCTTTGATTTTCGAATGCCTCCAGGCCATGCTCTTCGATTGGTCTTGAGTTGCCTCCTTCGAATGGGACTCCTTCTGCTTCGACTGCTTGATTTGAAAAGAATCACTCTGGTCGAATCAGCTCTTGTGGAGTTAGGAACAGAAAAGGCAAGAATCTGGCCTTTAACTCAGGAATTGAATCCACAATCAGCATTTAATTATTTCCATATTTGCAAGGGACACATGCCATTATGAACTTTGGGTGAACCTGGACAGGTTAGGATATGTGTTTTTGCTTAGTCATGCCAGCCTACTTGATTCCTTCGAATCTGCCTTCTTTGCCAGCTTCAAAGTCCAATTCGAATCTATTTAGAACATTCCCTATTAGACAACTTCGACCAGCCCTTGGCCTTGTGATGAGTCTAAGTTCTGATTCGAAGTTTCCAGAACTTCCTTCATTAGAGCATCTTAGATTAAGAGAAACTCTGCACTGAAATTCCATTCGAAGGTCATTTCGTTCTGATGTTCTGATTGAGGTAAAATATGAAGTTCCAGTCGAAGGACCCTCTGAAGTACTAGTCGAAGCATTGTGAAATTGACTTGGTCGAAGGGGTCCAGCGCTCAATCAAAGACTTGCACACCAAAGCTTGATCGAAGGATTCCAAACACCTAATCGAAGCTTACTAATCAAAGCCTGATCGAAGAGTGCCAAATGTCCAATCGAAGACTGGTGAGTCAAGCCTGTATCGAAGGATTTTGGATACCCAATCGAAGACTTTTCCCATATGCCAATCGAAAGACACTTTGTTCATCTTCAAAAAACTTTATTTTCCTTAGGCAAGGGTTTGTGACCAACCATGTAAGGAAAGACCTTTGAAAACATGAGAGGGAAAATTTTGGAGTGCAACAGATGGCATCAAGATAGGAGGTTCCAGCAAATACTCCTTGATCTTATCAAAAACAACTTAACAATCATTGTTCCATTCAACAACCTGATCTTTCTTCAACAGCTTGAAGGTTGGCTCACAGGTAGATGTTAGGTGAGAGATGAACCTTGCAATATAGTTTAAGCGTCCCAAGAATCCTCTAACATCCTTTTCAGTGCAGGGGCAGGCATTTCTTGTATAACTTTGACTTTAGCAGGATCAACCTCAATGCCTTTGTTTCTGATGATAAATCCCAAAAGTTTACCAGACCCGACTCCAAAAGTGCATTTGCTAGGGTTTAGCCTGAGTTTATACTCCTTCAATCTGACAAACAGCTTTTGCAGACGGTTGAGGTGTTCTTCTTCTGTCTGTGAACGGGCTATTATGTCGTCCATGTAGACTTCGATCTCATGATGTATCATGTCATGAAACAAAGCTACCATGGCTCGCTGATAGGTTGCCCCGGCATTCTTCAGTCCGAATGGCATCACTTTGTAGCAGAAGGTACCCCACTGCGTAACAAAAGTAGTTTTCTCCATGTCTTCGGGGGCCATTTTGATCTGGTTGTATCCCGAGAATCCATCCATGAAGGAAAATACCTTGTGTAGAGCTGTGTTGTCAACCAAGATGTCAATGTGTGGTAGTGGAAAATCATCTTTAGGGCTAGCCCTGTTTAAGTCCCGATAGTCCACACACATTCTGACTTTGCCGTCCTTTTTAGGCACGGGCACAATGTTAGCAACCCATTGTGGATAGGAAGTAACAGCCAGAAAGCTAGCATTGAATTGCTTCATTACCTCAGCTTTGATGTTTTCAGACATGTCGGGCCTCATCCGACGGACTTTTTGTTTGATCGGTGGACAGTCTTCTCTTGTAGGGAGACGGTGAACCACGATATCTGTATCTAGTCCCGACATGTCTTCATAGGACCAGGCAAAGATCTCAACATATTCGTTCAGTAGCTGAACTAGATGCTCTTTGACACTTGGCTCCAGGTTGGCACCCACCTTAACCTCTTTCTTGTCTTCCTCTGTTCCCAAATTGATGGTTTCTAGCAACTCTTCATGGGGCAGAATAACCCTCTCTTCTTGTTGCAAAAGTCTGGCTAACTCTTCAGGCACTTCACAGTCTTCATCACCTTCGTACTCGGCATGATTGACCAAATCTTCAGAGTCACCGAAGGCTAAAGCAGAATAGTCACCCATGGAATCCGTAGTGGATGGGTACCTGCATTTTGTGAGTGTGGGTGTATGTAAGGGATAGCCATCCTTAAACAAAACAAAATGTAAAAGGAAATAAAATGAACACAACAGTTTATAGATGAAAACGTCCAATGATTCACTTAAAAATGGCATATGATAATGAAGAAATCAAGCCCTTACAAATGGACCTATATGCCCCGGGTAAGGCATAAGGTGAAAATATTGTACGAATTGCTTAATTATTACAGACCAAAATAGGAAATTGTTCAAAGATAAATTGCTGGTTGATGAAAGTGATAGGAACAAAGTATTTCTCTTCCCAGTTGCTTAATCTTCCTTCAACGGTTGGAAAGATCCAATCTTCAAAGTTGCCTTCTTCATCATCATCTTCTAAGGCATTAATTCCATGGTGAGTGATCTTTAAGGGTGGTCCTCCAGCCCGGGAGCGACGCACAGCTTTCTGGCCAGCAGCAGTAAAACCTAGTCTGAACTTGTCCGTCTTGTGAGAAAACTCAGGCAGTTGCCCCCACACCGTACTCCTTCCTTCTTTGATTACATCCTCTGCATCTTTGAGGGATGCCATCCGAGACACAAGCTTGGAAATGATAGGCACATCAGTCATTGTCTTCGTAACTGCGACTTCAAGAGGAACCTCTTCAAAATGTTGGAAAGGCGTTTCCATGAATTCGCCATCCAACTCCACATAGCGGAAGGAGTTAAGGTGACTTATCATGTACTCTTCCTCCCCATGAACCGTTATGATCTTACCCTGAACTGGATACTTTAGCATTTGGTGCAGAGAGGAAGTGACTGCCCCAACATTGTGGATCCATGGCCTTCCCAACAAGCATGAATATGAAGGACGGATGTCCATCACATAAAAGGTAGAGTTGAAAATTTTTGTGCCCACTTTGATTGGAATGTCCACTTCTCCGTGAACCATCCTCTTAGAATCGTAGAAGGCTCTAACAACAATGTTACCGGGCTTTAGGGTCAATCCTTCACAGTCCAATCTGTCAAAAGCCTTTTTCGGTAGCACATTTAAAGATGAATCAGTGTCAACCAGAACATGGGCAAGTGTGGTTCCTCTGCATTCTACCGAGACATGCAGCGCGTCGTTGTGCTTCCTTCCCTTATGGGTCAAATCAGCATCAGAAAAACCAAGACCATTATCATCCGTAAGGCTAGCCACGCACTCTTGAAACTGGTCAGTAGAAGTTTCTTGAGGCACGTGTGCCGTCTTTAGAAATTTGATCAAGGCTTTAGCATGAGCCTCAGAGCAGAGTAGGAGAGCCAGCATGGAGATTTTGGAAGGGGTTTGCCCTAGCTGCTCCACGACATCATAGTCGCTCTTCTTGATTATCTTTAAGATTTCTTCCATCTCTTTCTAGGTGGTCTCAGGGATTACCACAGTCTGAGCCTTCGTCCTTACAGGCGCTTCTAGTATCCCTTTACGTTTGGTAGTAACATCAGAGGGTCTAACTTCAGGAGCATCAAGTTCTTCAATTACCGGGCTTTGCACAGATGGCTTGACAGACATAGAAACTCTCGAGGGTCCGAAGACTGCTCGTGGAGGAGCAATCTCTGGAGAGAAGATCCTTCTGCTGCGAGTTATCTTGCTCGTTCCCGTAATATTCCCTATATCAGGGGTTTCATCATCAGAATTCTCTTGGACTGATTCAATCTGCTTGATACCATGATAGAAGATTTCTCCTCCGTAGTTCCATGCTATCGTCTTGTTAGATTTATACGGGACATGCCCCGGCATGGTGATTTTCAACGGCACAAACTTAGGATCAGGCGTAATCTTAACAGGCCTTTTGCAGGTCTTGGAAAGATGGTCGGAGATGGTTATTATGGCAATGTCATTGGTTGGAGTATCAAAGGTAGCAGGAGTAGCATGAGTGATAGTATCAACAGGAGTCTTTTGAAAGAGGATCTCTTGGGTATCCATCAGGCGTTGGATGCCTGATTTCAACAGTGGGCAGTCAGCTTGCAAGTTTGAATAGAAGTAACAGTCTTTTCCACAACCTGGGAATATCCCAGCTTTCATCAAATTTACTTTAATCACTGGTAACGGAGTCAAAAGGTCATCAACAGTGGTAACATGAAGATCCTCCATAACGGCATGAACATTATGACCGTGCTTGGGCATTGGGGCAGAAATCACATTCGGATTTTCGGGCACATCAAATTCTACCTCCTTGGCATCTATTAAGTCTTGGATCTTGTTTTTAAGAGCCCAACAGTTGTTGGTATCATGCCCTACACTGTCAGAGTGGTATGCACACTTTGCATTGGAGTGATAATAAGGATAAGAGGTATTAGGGTTTTTCGGCGCTTCTTTCAAGTTGGTGAGATTCAGCTTTAACAGATGAGGGAGGACTTGAGTCGGTGTCATGTTGATTCGGGTGAATTGTCGTTGTGGCCTTTCTACCCTTTGCTGATTTGCTCTCGGTTGATTGTTGCGAGGTTGATCGATTGAAGAGTTTTGGATCATCACAGCCCCCACTATTGGTCAGTGCTCTATTCTTCTTTGATCTTTCTGGGAATAAACAGCAGAAGCTTCCTTCTTAGCTGGGAAGGTCTTCTTAACAGCAGTGGAAGCGAAGGCATCCTTCTGAATTTTACCACTTTTAATGCTAGCTTCGACCCTCTCATCGGTCAGAATTAATTCGGTGAATCCTGCAGATGACCTCCCGATTAAATGATTGAAGAATGGACCTGACAGAGTCCCTAAAAACATGTCAACCAACTCTCTATCCGACAATGGTGGCTGCACCCTTCCAGCCAAATCCCACCACTTCTGGGCATACTCCTTAAATCCCTCATTAGAGGCCATACCCATACTATGTAGCTGAGTACGAGTAGGTGCTAAATCTGCATTGTATTGGTATTGTCGGTAGAAAGCGGCAGCTAAATCTTCCCAGTTGTGAACATCAGATCTCTCAAGTTGATAGAACCAGTCCAATTGTGTGCCTGACAAACTGTCTTGAAAAAAGTGGACCCAAAGATCCTTATCAGAGGAGTGAGGTTGGATCTTTCTGACGTAGGTCTCAGATGCATCTTTGGACGGGACAAACCATCATACTTAGCAAATGTAGGTACTTTGAACTTGGGAGGAATGACGATCCCAGCGACCAACCCTAGTTCTTCAAAATCTAACCCGGGAACCCTTTGAAACTCCATGGCTGCCAACCGATCCTCAAGATTTTTATACTTATCATCCGCAGGGGGATATTGTTGTTCGGAGTAATCTTTATCCTCTTCCTCTTCTTCCTCTTCAACTTCAGATTCAGAAGGCATCACAGCTCCTTTTCCTTTACCAACCCCTTCATCAGACATCGAGGGGAACTCGAGAACCTTTCTAGCCTGGTTTTCAAACCTTCTTCCTATAGTGGCCATACCGGTCCTTTTCTTCTTTTTCTCTTTATCTTTCTCCAACAGTGCTTTAAGGTCCTCTTGACCCTTTGCTAAGGTCATGAGGAGTTGCTGGAATTGCGAATTCTGTGCTTGCAGATCCTTAACCGTCTGCTCCAAATCCATCTTGTTGAAATAAACAACAGAAAGATAAGGAAACCTGGTGTGAAGACCTATTTATGCATATGATGAATGATATGTTATTCATGTAATGCATTCAAGGATTCAAAAATTCAAATTTGTTGCAAACAAAAAGAACAGACGTCATATTAAGAAGAAATTTGTTAGTACATAAATGCCCCATGGGCAAAATATTACAAAATTCTTAATGTAAAAAGACATTGCACATCCTCTTTGGCGCGATGTAAGTGTTGAGAGTTTCCTCTTCATGAAGTCTGCAGGTAAGCTCCAAAACCTTCTTCTCACTTGCATAGAAGCTGGCTTCAAAAGTATTCCGTTCTTCTTTGAGTTGTATCCAACTCTTTTGTAATTCTTCCAATGATGTTGGCATGTCTGGATGTAGGATGGTGTATGGAACCTCTCCTTCCATAATAGGCTCTTTGATCATGGGGAGAATGTGAGGGTATGGCATCATAAGACTTTGGGCGCGGGTTCGTACCCACTTAAGATAAGGCTCAAGGGGGATGGAATTCTTGTGCCCTAGTGTCTTACTATCCACTTTGTTGGGCATCCTCCAAGCTCGGATAAACCTTTGTCGAAGTCCTTGCGCATCGTTGTCGAATTCAAAAACTAGGTCAGGAATCAGCATGTCATGAGGGCCATCCCTCCGAGCATATCCAAACTGCCTTAGAGCTAAACAGGGATTGTAGGTGATGCCTCCCCTAATGCCAAGTAGTGGGACATTAGGGAATTCCCCGTAACGATCAATGATGATGACATTTTCTATGGACCGAGAACACCAATGAACATCAGAATGTGTGAGGGTCATCAACTGTTGTGACCACCTTAAACCCTGCTCATTCTTCAGAACTGATTGGGGAAGGTGAGAAATAAACCACCTTGCTAGAAGAGGAGTACATCACATGAGAACACCTCTTTTCCTCATTGTTCGTGTGTAAAATGAGTGTAGGATGTCCCCAAGCAATGTAGGCACAAGATTTCGAGATATGAAAATCTTGACAGCGTTCACATCTATAAGCTGATCAGGGTTTGGGAACAAGACCAACCCATAAATGAGGAGTGCCACAATCTCTTCAAAAGCTTGTAGATCTAGAGAATTCCAGCAGTCTTGTGCCTTCTCAAACAGAAACTTTTCCAAGAAACCCTTGACACCACTTCTGGTTTCCCAATGACCTTTGATATCAGATGGTTGCAAGTGTAAGGCTTGAGCAACATCTTCAGGCTTTGGTTATCTTTCCGTACCGTTGTAGGGTAGTTGATGAAGAATAGGAATCCTTAGGAGTTGAGAAAATTCCTCCAAAGTAGGTACTAGTTGGTAATCAGGGAATGTGAAACAGTGGTGTAGGGGGTCAAAGAACTGGAAGAGAACTTTCACCATGTCTTATTCAATGTTGGAGTTGACCAAGTTGAGAAGTCTACCATGTATTTCACTGAAGAGAGAATTCTCTGGAATCTTGGAAGTAAGCTCCCTGAGTTGAGGAGGGAATCTCACAAGGTTGACTTGAATTGTTTTCCTGCGAAGAGATTCCATGACCTACAAAACAAGAACAAAGATGAAGATCCAAACCCTTGAAATGGTTAGTGGATGCATATGATGCTTTATGATGTTCATGATGTATGCACAAGCACATGTACAAACAAGTCACACAAGATCCTAGTTTCAGGCTTGCATGAGGTTTCATAGGTAAGTACCCTCTTGAAGTTATTTGGCTCAACCTGTCCTATAAATAGTAACCGGGTTCTAAGGAGCTCAATATCATTGGATTATTTTTCTGTGTTCATTGTTTTGGTTTAGCCAATTAACTGGCGACCAAAATATTCCAAGAAAACAACCCTCAATGAGTGTAGTATCGAGTATCTACCAACTTCAGACTGCACCAAAGTCGATTATCTCACTACCCCTAATAAGGCCAAGATGGTCAAGTAAGATTCTAAGAGTTCATTAGTGCTTCATGACATCACTCAGCGGCCCCATATTCTCTTTGATTGACTCAAAGGCTACCGGTACTCACAAATATGTCGCACTAATATAGCTATTGCTTCAACCATGTCGGTATACCCCGCACAGTTTCCACAATGTATTGCTATTTACCTATGAATGTTTCCCAAAAATCCGGGTGGAGGATTCAAAACCCAAACAAGAGAACCAAATGTAAAGCAATCAAAGCAAACAAGATAATCATGCAAAAGGCGATCTAAACCCTAAGGTTACTCCACTTTTAAAATACAATCTCCCCAGCAGAGTCGCCAGTTCTGTGATACGGTGGGAGAACTGACTTGAGGTTTTACGTTTGTGTTCGCAAATGTTTCGATTTAGCAAGAGTCGCCACCGACTTTTTATTTTATCCTAAGGAAAGGTCAAAAAGCACATGAAAGACCTTTGAGATGTTTTCTTGGGTTCAGGGAGTAGATTATGAAAAGGGAAGGTGCAAGCACCCTTTTCATCCATGGTTATCCATGGGCTCTTAGTTACTTGTTTAGATCACTTGCTTTGCTTTTCCAATTGTTTGAAATGGTGCTTTGTATGTGGTTTTGAAAGATGTTTTGAAAAGAGGCCATCATTGTGGCAACCTTTGTAATGATTCTTGTTTGAATGTATACAAAGATGTTTTTGTCTTTTGAAAAAATTTCAATGTTTTGAAAGTTTGTTTTGGGAAATGTTTTGAAATTGTGTTGTGAAGTGTGTTTGAAAAATAGCAAGGATGTTTTTTTGTAAGCTTTTTGATCAAGTAACTAAGAGCTATCTACCCTATTTTACTCAAAGATCTTTCTTACGTTTTAACCCTTTTGACAGTGTTGTTTCACCATTACATTTGGTGAACAACCTTGTGTTAGGATTTTAAACGGGACAGGCGCGGGTCATCGTATAGACCATGATAGAAATTGTGTTAGGTGTCTTTGGCAATTTTCTTGAGGGACTTGATCATTTTTGTTTAGGCAACCAAGATAGCGTCATCGAGGGACTATGATCTTTTGTTTTGTTTTTGTTTTGCCAAAGTACCCAACATGCATACCATGGCCCATTTTTAAAGGCAACAAGTGGATTGTAACCCTAGGGGTGCAAGTGTGCATTGTGTTTGATTTTCATGCATTTTTGTCTTTGATTAGGTCAAACTACTTGTTGATTTGGATTTTTGCATACAAACCCTAATTCTCTAATCATGGCATAATTGAAAGCGTAAAGTGCGAGAATTTAAAATTCTAAACTATTACAACATGATTATGGGGATGGGGGTACAATTTTGAATGGGGGGTATTTGACAAGAAATATAAACCCTAATTTACTATTACATCCAAATTGAATCATAAGGCATAAATATTTAAATGTACAATATTTAAATAAAATAAATAAATATTAAATAACATGTATTATGCTAAAAAAAAGGTTTTTGTTTACCTATGTATGTAAAAGTATTTTTAATGTAAAAAAAAGGTATAAATAAAAGATTTATTTAATTGTTTAAGGGATGAAACCCTAATTTCTTCAAGAAAATAAATACACTATATTATTTATATACAAAAAATATATTAATATGTGTAAAAATAAAATATACTTAAAAAAGGTATTTTTTAGTATAAATAATAATAAAAGTAAAAATATAATATTTTTGTATTTTTATTCTAAGTATTTAATAAAATAAAAGTATATATATATATATATATATATATATATATATATATATATATATATATATATATATATATATATATATATATATATATATATATATATATATATATATATATATATATATATATATATATATATATATATATATATATATATATATATATATATATATATATATATATATATATATATATATATATACACATGTATATTAAATATATTAAATATGTACAATATAAAATAAAATATGTACAAAAATAAATTATATTTTAAATTATATTTTCAGTATGAATAAAAATAAGAAATAAAAATAAAAGTATAATTTACATATTATTTTCAAGTTTAAGTAAATAATACAAAAGTATTTAAAATGTTTTCTATATTAGAAAAATTAAAATAAAATGCTAAATAAATGTAAAAAATTATGAAAATATTTTTTAGGCATTTTTTATATTTGGAAATAAATAAACAAAATCAGAAAAGAAAACCAAAATGCAAAAATGTAAAAATATGAGAAATTGGGCCAGGGGGTGCAAAAATGAAAGTGAGAGGTGTTAGAAGCAAGCCAGGCCAGGCCCAGCCCAAGCCAGCTTCATCTTCAACCTTCAGAACTTGTAAACGCGCGCGCCTGGTTCAAATGCTAGATCCTGTATACGTGATCTTTTGCAAAAACTCACAACATCAAACTTGTAGAGAATTTCAATACGATTCTAACCATATAAAGCATTAATCCTAAATCTCAAAGACCAGAGAGAATTTCTCTGGCCCTAAAATCTGACCTAGTTTTTTCATCATGTTCATGGATTAAATTCTCTTAGCACACTTAATATAAATGAAAGCTGAGCATATGTATGGCTTCCTAGCAATGAACACTACATTTTTTATTCACAAACCTAAGGCTAAATGTTCCTAAATAGAGAGATAGAAAGTGAGAAAAAACATGTTTCAGTTGGATTAGTGTAGGACAATGCAATGCTTCTCAACAGGTTTTGAGGTGTCTAGTAGCTTGCCTGAACTTTACTTGATCTTTTCCAATAGCTAGCTTGCCTTGAATGTCCCTGAATCAACCTCTAGAACTCAACTTGCACAAGCTTGAAATGAAAATGGTGAACACTGTAAATGGAGTTACAATTGGTAATGGAGGTTTGGGATAGCTTGAGTGAGTTGAATGGAAGGTGTTTGAAGCAAAAAGGGGCAAAACGCACGAGCCAAATGAACTATGGCACTCAAGTTGCAGCATCTTCCCTGTTTTGCCAAAGAAGTGTGATTTCTGGCTATGGGAGGTTTTGAGGCTCAAGTACTCGTGTTTCTTGCTCAAATGGTTGTGTGAAAGTTGTTTGAAATGTTTGTGTAAGCTAACTATGGTTGGTTTCTAAGTTGTGAGGATTTGGACAAGTTTCTTCTTTGTGAAGCAAGAAAGTGGAAGTTGTGATTACAGGCCTGTACAAGCCATCAAATATGCTGCATACAATCCTCTTGGTCCCTGCAATTTGTGGATTTGATTTGGCTTCTGAGATCTTGGCCCTATGCTCAAAGATCATGGTTTGACATAAAGCATACTTTTGCAAAAATGGGAATTTGCCTTTTACCATTTAGGGATTAGTTTGGTGTACAATGTCCAAATGACCAAGATAATGTATTAGCCTAATGGATTTGCATTAAATTAAGGAGTGTGAAGTGGTTTAGATGCCTGCAAACTAGTACAAGGCATGCTGGTTTGAAAATGCAATTTGAGTGAACATGAATTTGCCATGGATATAAAGTGAGTTTTTTGCCAACTTCAAGCATTCGATTCTCCCTAACCAAAAATGTGTTTGAGGAGTTCTTGGACAATTTGGAAAGCTTGCAACATGCTCTATAATCCATCTTTGAAATGAAACTTGAGATTCCAAGTGGAACTATGTGAAAAATGGCCAAGAAGATAGGTCAAAATCCTGTCTAAACTAGGGCAAAATATCTCTAAGTTAAAAGTTTTAGGGACCCTTGTTCCAAAAATCATAACTTGAGATCCAAGCTTCTTTTGAGAAAAGTTTGTGAATCAAAGTTGTATACTTTGTGGAGTACTACAACTTTCATGTTGTAAGTTTTGTTTGAATCCATTTGCATCATGGTGAAAATGTGGGACAAAGTTAGGAAAAATTAAGAAAATTTCATAACTTAGAAAAATTCTAAGTTATGAAATTTTTTCAATTTCAAACCCTAATTTGCAATTTTGGGTTTCTTGATGAACAAGTTTCATAATTTGACACATCTTGATGAAAAATGACCCTTGGCACTTGATTTTGACCAAAAAGTCAAAGTTTGACTTTTCAGTGTACAGTCAAATTTTGATCAGTTGACTGAAAAATTCATATGTCAATCCCATGCATTTGAGATCTTTTGAACTTGTTGAATATGTCAAGATGATGCCATTGAGTCCTTGAGTCCATGGTTGAGCCTAATTTGCCCTTGGCTAGGTCAAAAAGTCAGAAATTGCCTCTGTACAGTCAAAACCCTAAAAATGACCATTTTGCCCTTTTGGTGATCTGATCAAATTTCTTATGGAATTGTGGTCCAAACTTGATCCAATGATTCATATGAGTTCATAATGTTGATGTGGGTAAAAATTCATGAGGTTTGACTGTAAATTGGCCACAATTGACTTTTTCCCCAATACAACTGATTTCTAGGTCAACTGTCCAATTGACTGGGCAAAAATTTGATTCAAGGCTTGAAACTTGGTATGGGCAAACTTATGAGTCCAACATGAAGTATGAAAGTCAATTTGAGAATTGAAGGTCCAAAAATCCTTGTGCAAACTCAAACCCTAGTTTAGGTCATTAATGCAAGGAGATGTCTTGAGCAGAGCAAACCCTAGCTTGATCTTGAGTTCCAAGAGCATTGTGATGAGAAATGTTGATAAAATGAGAGGGCAAATTTTGGGGTACAACAGGTTGCATAAGAGATTCCATCGCGAGAATTCCTGTACCTGTTGTTGAGGAGGACTTTGCCGAGGAATGTTGATTTATGCCCTGGGAAGTAAACTCTAGGAGCTTCGGTTGTCCATTACTCTACTTGGGAATTAACTCTTGATTGAGGGAGTGAAAGTAGAATGTATACCTGGTCAGGGTCCAGACTGTATAGTTACTTACTAGGGAAATATGAAACCGACCGTATCTTGTCGAGTCTGGGCCTTACAGTGTTGTAAATTGTTGCCTGGAGATAAGGGAGAAGGAACCTGGATAGTAGGGTTACTACGTGATGAAAGCCTGGATAGTAGGTCTATGAAAAGGAACATGGGTAGTAGGGTTATTTCGAAATGAAAGCCTGGATAGTAGGGCTTATGGGAAGGAACCTGGATAGTAGGGTTACTTCGAAATGAAAGCCTGGATAGTAGGGCTATGAGAAGGAACCTGGGTAGTAGAGTTACTTCGAAATGAAATATTGGGTAGTAGGGCCATGAGAAGGAACTTGGATAGTAGGGTTACTTCGAAATGAAAGCTTGGATAATAGGGCTATGAGAAGGAACCTGGGTAGTAGGGTTACTTCGAAATGAAAGCCTGGGTAGTAGGGCCATGAGAAAGAACCTGGGTAGTAGGGTTACTTCGAAATGAAATCCTGGATAGTAGGGCTATGAGAAGGAACCTGGGTAGTAGGGTTACTTCGAAATGAAAGACTGGATAATAGGGCTTATGGGAAGGAACCTGGGTAGTAGGGTTACTTCGAGATGAAAGCCTGGATAATAGGGTTACAAGAAGGAACCTGGATAGTAGAGTTACTTCGAGATGAAAGCCTGGGTAGTAGGGCTATGAAAAGGAGCCTGGGTAGTAGGGTTACTTTGAAATGAAAGCCAGGATAGTAGGGTTACAAGAAGGAACTTGGGTAGTAGGGTTACTTCGAGATGAAAGCCTGGGTAGTAGGGCTATAAAAAGGAACCTGGGTAGTAGGGTTACTTTGAAATAAAAGCCTGGATAATAGGGCTTATGGGAAGGAACCTGGATAGTAGGGTTACTTTGAAATGAAAGCCTGGATAGTAGGGCTTATGGGAAGGAACCTGGATGGTAGGGCTACTTCGAAATGAAAGTCTGGATAGTAGGGCTATGATAAGGAACCTGGGTAGTAGGGTTACTTCGAGATGAAAGCCTGGGTAGTAGGGCTATAAGAAGGAACCTGGGTAGTAGGGTTACTTCGAAATGAAAGCCTGGATAGTAGGTGTGATCGGTGGATCTGGAACTGACTGTTTAACGCTGGTTCGCGAAATGTCGCGGAAGCAAGAGTCGCCACCGTCTTTTATTTTCTCCAAATGGAAAGGACAAAAGCACAGAAAAATTCCTTAAAGAGATTGCTCTCGGTTCGGGAGGTAGGTTATAGAAAGGGAAGGTGTTAGCACCCTTTCTATCCATGGTTATCCATGGGCTCTTAGATACTTGCTCATTGTGTTTTCAAAAATGGTTTGTTTGCTTTTTAATGTGGGTTTTAAAAAGTTTCTTTGAAAGTTTCAGATCGACTCTTGTGTCAGAGTGTTTGAAAAATTGCTTTGAAAACTTTTGAAAAGTGTCGGTGTGAAAAGATTTTTGTTTGTTTTTGAAGAGAGCAAGTATCTACGAGAACCTACCTACTCTAAGGAATTCGTCTGTGTAAATGTCCTTTAAAGTAGTGCCATCCCACCATTGAGAGGTAGGTAGCACCACCGTTGGAGGTGTTCGGGTCAATTCGAGTTTGTAGGGACATGGTGATCACCAGAGCAATGGGAAGACACCTTAGAAGCTACCCTCATGCCAGGTTCCCGGATCATGAGGACTTACTAAGACATCCTCTACTCGACGATCACCTTTCGAGGCAAGGCAACAGTGAGGCGTACCCTAAGGGTGGTGTGTGCGATTCGTGTGTCGTTTTCATTGATATTTGTCTTGTCATGTTCATTGTGATCTACGCTTGATTTTATTTAAGGCCATTTATTCTTGCATGCTTTTTGTTAACAGTTAAAAATTGCGAGGAAAAGTAAATCTAAAGCTATTACAAATGGCGCGGGTCCACATCGCCAAAATTAAACCGGACCCGATTTGACGGAAAGTAAAGAAGCAAATAAAGAAAAAGTGCGAGAAATTTAGTTACATGGCTTCGGGAGAGATACATAATTATTTAAGCGAAATAAAATAAATATGCGAAATTAAAGAATTATCGAAACGAGGGCATTGGGCCCTTTTGCAAAATTAAATTAATAAGGAATTAAAATTAAAATTAAAAGAAAATGTTTTTTTGGTATTTTGATGTTCTTGATTTAATATGAAAAAGAGAATTAATTAAAATTAAACTTGAATGCAAACCCTAATTATAATGGCTTTTAAATTTATTATGAAAAATATTGAATTTTAACCTAATCTAAACCTAAGTTAATTTACATGCAAATTTAATTATAAAAAATAAAATAAATATTATTATGGTGAAAAAGAAATATTAAAAAAAAGAATAAAAATTAACTAAACCTAATTCTACATTTTTTAGATTTTATTGTGGAAAGAATTAAAATTGTAACCTAAATTAAAACTAAATTTATTTACATGCAATTTGCTTATGAAAATAATTAAAATAAAAAATATTATATTTTTCATCTTTTCTGATTTTTTGAGGTTTTATATTTTGTAAAAGTAATTAATTAATTAAATTAAAACAAGAAAGCAAATACAACAATAATTGGAAAAAATAAAATATGAAAGAAAATTGCAAACCAGGGGGGGGTTCAGGCCCCAATTGTGAGGTATGGATCCAGTAAATTGAGCCCAACCTTGCAAGGCCTGATTGACTTTTGTGCAAGCGTGTGGTGCATTGACTGGGACTTAGTGTGTTCTTCAACCCTCAGCCTTTGGATTGACATACTGGACGCGTGGCCAGCTGGATCTTGGAGGCCTATGGTAGTCTTGACTTTGGGCGCTGCATGAGAATTTACATTGAAAAATAATATTGGGAATTATACAGACTTGGGACTCGAACCCAGGTCTTGGACGTCAATGCATTGATAGCTTGCCAGCTGAGCCATGTCAACGTATTTGTCATATAATAAGCAAACAAATAATATAAAAAGAAAGTGGATTAATGCTGGAAAACGCGCGTGAATTTTAAACGTGCCAATCAACGCGTGACACGGCTTCATCGTCTTCACCATCCCTGAAACACAAAAGTAATATGCAACGGTTTTCCACGCGTTGCTTAAGGTTAGTTTCAAGAAAATAGCGACTAGCGCTATGATGTCCATAAATTAGGCGCGATAGGTATTTCCTCTTCGTCTGAGTGCACTGAGTACAACCATGGTGGTCTTAAGTCCTAATTTTTCCTCGTTTGCAAATCCCTAATTTTGAGCTTTGAAAACCCTAGAAAAACAGTTATGGCATAATCGCGTATGGCTTGCAAAAATTCAATCAAACACAATGGTTAGCTTTAAAATCACACCAGGAACAAGAATCACTAATTGAAATGTCATGAAAATGCATAGAATATAGAATATGATTATGAAATTTTCATGTAAGATGTTGAGTTCTGTATACCGATTCCTAGCCTTTTGATGAATGTTCTGGATTGGAATATGATCAGTGAAGCTTCAGGAAGCTATTGGGATCAAAATTAGGTCTTGAATCGTCCTCTAAAGTTGATTTTAGAATTGAGTTTTATGGAGAAAATTTCAAGTTTGTTATGGTGTATTCTGAGCTGCTGCGTGTCTATTGACATTAGGGTTGTGATCAGGCCTTTGTAGTGAATCAATTAGGTTAAGAAAACTCAATAAAATCCAATGAATTAATGGTTTTTGAAAATTTGATTTCTTAAGATCTTCCATATCTTTTTTCATGTGTATTTTGTGTCAATTATGCTCAAATCAATCCAATTCTTTCCTATTTGACCTATGCACGAAATCTTGATGGCAAAACATGTATAAAAAGATTTGAAAACTTAGATTAGTATTTTTTCCATATTTAATTTGATTTAAATGAATTAATGTGAATAAAAATTCAAATAAATAAATAAAAAATGAGAAAATACTTCCCTTTGGGCCAAGTGGTCGTGCATATGCTTAGAATGATGAATCATGGAAGAAAAATGGGCCCATTAGCAATTTTAGGTCATTTGGATCAAAGTTGACTTTTCAAAATATCCAAAAATTTCCCAACTTCCACAAGGCATAACTTGCTCAATTTTTAAGCTTTTCTCATGTTCTTGGACATTTTGGAAAGGTCTTTGAGTCCTCTAACCAATTCCTTTGGTCCCATGTCATTTTGATTTACCAATCTCAAGTTATGGCCTTTGACTTAAAGTCCCTTTTTGTTGACTTTTGAAAATGACCTATAATGTTGAAATTGATAACTTTTTGTGAGAGCATTTCTTGGACTTGAGGTATGAAGATGAGTTGTAGGAAATGTCTTTCTCTTCAAAATGAGCTTTGGATGGAATTTTTCTGATAATCCATGTGAAAGTTATGCCCTGGTCAATTTCAGTTGACTTTTTCATCTGTCCAAATATAGTAAACTTTTGCATCTTGATGATTTTCTGAGCCAAATTTTGAGAATCATGATCAAGCATTGATAAAATGATGTTTGTGGCTTCAAAATGATATGTTGATCAAAAATTTGAACTTTTGACTGTCAAATGACCATTTTGCCCCTACAGTTGACTGTAGTGCAATTTAGGGCTTTGACTGTGCAATTTTGAGCTGAATGTCTTGAAACTTGATATGAGGATGCTTGACCATATTTGTAGGCATGTGAGACTTGATTGGGCCTTTGAAAACTTCCTTTTCTTGATCAGAACACAAACCCTAGTTTTGGCTGTATAGGAGACCTTTGAACTGTGCAACCCTTGGGGAATTTTGCAACTTGACTTGGCAATTTCTTGGAGAATATGGGAGGGCAAATTTTGGGGTACAACAGTAGGGCTTATGGGAAGGAACCTGGGTAGTAGGGTTACTTTGCTTGATTATGTAGATTAGTTCAGCCGCTTAGTTTCGGGAACTGATTTTTTCATTAGCTGTCTGCAGATATGATATGTATGATTGCTAGAATTGTTGGTGATAACTGTCTTTCCTGAAAAGACAACAGGGTTAATCATATGCGATGCATGAAATGCATTGTGAGATGATGTTCTCAAAATAAATGAGATTATGTTGTATGTGATATGTGTGCGCATGTCATGATGTATGAACATGAGATGTTATTTGTGACATATCCGAGTCTAGGAAAATAAATCCCTGACTGCTGCTGGAGAATATAGAATTTCTGACTGTTGTAGATAACTGTGGTTCTTCTACTTCCGTTGGAGATGGTGAACGGAAATGACTGTGCCGAAGATTTGCTCTTTGTTGTTTGTGAATATTCTGCCAGGGAGATGCTTTGTTCGAGAATAGCTCTGCGGGGGAATGACTCTTGTTAAGCTCTGTTGGGGATTGAGCTTCTGTATCTAGAGAAACGAACTCTGCTTAGGGAGATAATAATTTATGATGATCCGCTCATGATCATGCAATTCGGCTGGGGGATATAGATGTCAGGTTTCTGGACGGACCTGGCTAGGGAGATTACTTCCCGTTTCGAGAGAACTAATATCAATGCTTTGATTACCTTTACTCTATGGGGAATACAGATGCTACAAGGTCGCATGTATGGATGACTGTGCTCCAAAGCTGTTTCTGCCCTGGTACCTGCTGGATAGAGTAACTGTCGGGTTTGCCCCTGTTTCTGGAATTACGAGTAATTGTCTTTTGTTTCCTTATGTAAATATTTATGAGCAGCGATCATATTTAAATGCATATGTCAAGAATAAATCATTGGACGTTCTTGAAAAACAAAACAGAAAAGAAAAAAAACTCAAAGTTTCTTATGAAAATGATTTTGTATTGATTTTTGAAGTTGGCCTGTTTAAAACAACAAAAAGATTTTATTCTTAGGATTTTTAGAGGTTATTTTCAGATTCACGCGCGTTTATTTTATTGTAACTGCCTACTGGTTTGTAATAGCTTAACTAAGACTTTTACACTTTACTGCTTTATTCCCCCAATTTTGGACATGTAAATAATCCCCCTCCCCGAAGCCTTGTAATAGCGTAGGATTTACAATTCCCGCACTTTAAATTCCTGTATATATATTAACTGTTTAGATGTATGCTAACTAGGATTGCATGACAAGATCTATCTTGACTTAAAATCAACAGTAGCTCACCATGACATGTAAAGATAATATAAACTGAAAATTGACACACTCGCACATGCCACTCTTAGGGTACACCTCACTTGGTTGCCTCGAACGTGGTCATTGAGTATAAGATGTTTTAGAGGTCGCCCTCCTGTCCAAAGATCAAAGTTGCCTCAAAACGGTTTCCTCGGATAAAATGATCTAAGACATTAGGGTTACCACTAAAGCGTCCTAACATTGCTTTAGTGACCACACGTCCCTTAAATCGAATTGACCCGAAAACTCCAACGGCGATGCTACCTACTCCTCAATAGTGGGATGGCATTGTCTAAAGGACATTTACACAGTTTAATTCCTTTTTGAGTAGGTAGAGGTTCTTAAGTACTTGCTCCTTTTAAAAACAAAACAAAACTTTTCGCACTTACACTCTCTTCAAAAACAAAACTCTTTTCAAAACCCACAATCACAAAGAAAAGCAAACTTTTGAAAACATAGTGAGCAAGTACCTAAGAGCCCGTGGATAACCACAGATAGAAAGGGTGCTAACACCTTCCCTTTCTATAATCTACCTCCCGAACCCGAGAAACATCTCGAAAAGGAATTTTTCTGTGCTTTTGTCCTTTCCTTGTTGGATAAAATAAAAGATGGCGGCGACTCTTGCTTACTGCGACATTTTGCGAAAACAAACGCAAACGCGAACCGACATTCCAAAACAGTCAGTTCTATTCCCACCGATCACACCATCCGTCGAAGGAAGGCCGTTAATCATGTATCTGACTGTTTTGGATAACTCAATGGGGTGCGTACTGGGCCAACATAACGAGTCTGGCCGAAAAGGGCATGCCATTTATTACCTTAGCAAAAAGTTTACCGACTGTGAGACTCGCTACTCACTGCTCGAGAAAACTTGCTGCGCTTTGGTATGGGCTGCCCGTCGACTAAGGCAGTATATGTTGACACATACCACTTTGCTGATTTCTAAAATGGATCCGATCAAGTATATCTTCGAGAAGCTTGCTTTATCTGGAAGAATCGCTAGATGGAAAATGATCCTGACAGAGTATGATATCCAGTACACAACCCAAAAAGCTATAAAGGGGAGTGTACTAGCTGACCATCTTGCTCATCAAGCCGTCGAAGATTACCAATCTATGAGATTTGACTTCCCTGACGAGGACATCATGACATTGGACAACATTGAAGGTAACGGACTGTATGACGGACCTGAACAAGGATCCCGATGGACCCTGTACTTTGATGGTGCTTCAAATGCACTTGGCAACGGTATCGGTGCGGTACTTATTTCTCTGGAAGGTTGCCATACACCCTTCACTGCCCGAATTTTCTTCAGCTGTACCAACAGCATGGCTGAATATGAAGCTTGTATCTTTGGTCTCAAGGCTGCTATTGACTTGGGAATCAAATCTTTGGTCGTATTTGGGGACTTAGCTTTGGTTATCAGTCAAATCAAAGGAGAATGGGACACTAAACATCCTAATCTTATCCCATACAAAGAACATGTCTTGACATTGTTGCCTCATTTCGAGCAGATTACCTTTGAGCACTTCCCGCGAGAAGAAAATCAGCTAGCAGATGCTCTGGCTACAATGTCTTCCATGTTTAAACTGAACTGGGATAATGAGGCTCCCCAAATCACCATCGAACGAATGGACAAACCTGCGCACTTTCATGAGATTAATACCGAAGAAGTAGTGGAACAACCCTGGTTTCATGAAATCAAAAGGTATCTCCAGACTCGAGAATACCATGAAGGAGCTTCAGTCAATGACAAAAAGTTCTTAAGGAGATTTGCTGCCAAGTTCTTCCTGAGCAATGGTATCCTATATAAGCGCAGCCATGATTGTGTTCTACTTTGTTGTGTGGACAAGGTTGAAGCTGAGCTGATCATGACCGAAATACATAGCGGCACATTTGGCACCCACTTAAGCGGACATACGATGGCTAGAAAGATTCTAAGGGCAGGCTACTACTGGTCTACCATGGAAGCTGATTGTCATCAACATTCCCGTACTTATCACAAATGCCAAGTCTATGCTGACAAGGTACATATTCCTCCTGTTCCCCTCAATGTTCTAACAGCTCCTTGGCCATTCACAATGTGGGGAATCAACATGATTGGAGAGATCAAGCCTACGGCCTCCAATGGACATCGCTTCATCCTGGTGGTTATTGATTACTTTACCAAATGGGTCGAAGCAGCTTCCTTCGCCTCCGTTACAAAAAATATGGTTGCCCGCTTCATCAAGCAGAACCTCATATGCCGGTATGGTATCCCCGACAGGATTATCACGGACAACGATACAAATTTGAATAACACTGTGATCACCGCTCTGTGTGAGCAGTTCAAGATTCAACATCACAATTCATCTCCCTATCGGCCAAAGATAAATGGTGCTATTGAAGCTGCGAACAAAAATATCAAGAAGATCATTCAAAAGATGACGGTCACCTACAAGGACTGGCATGAGATGTTACCGTTTGCTCTGGATGGATATCGTACCACGGCGCGTACTTTAATTGGGGCAACCCCTTTTTCTTTGGTATATGGCATGGAAGTTGTTTTACCTATAGAAGTTCAGATTCCCTCCTTAAGGATTATGAAGGATGTTGGTTTAAGTGAAGACGATTGGATTCAGACCCGGCTTGATCAGCTTAATTTGATCAACGAGAAGCGACTTACTGCTGTTTGTCATGGTCAGACGTATCAAAAACGGATGATCAAGACTTTTAACAAGAAAGTCAGGCGTCAGGTATATCAAGTCGGAGATCTTGTAATCAAGCGGATCATCTTACCGCAAAGTGATCCCAGGGGAAAATGGACTCCTACTTATGAAGGACCATTTGTGATCAAGAACATCTTTTCTGGTGGGGCAATAATTCTGACCACCATGGACGGCGACGACTTGCCTCACCCTGCGAACGTAGACATAGTCAAAAGATACTACGCATAAAATGACCCGATAAGTTGAGAACCCGAAAGGGCGACTTGGGCAAAAATGGGCATCCCGGTGAATCGAAAACCCGAAAGGGCGGTTCAGGCAAAAATTAGGGATAAATTAAAAAATATGTACACTCGGAAAGTTGAAAACCCGAAAGGGCGACTTGGGCAAAAAAGGGTTTCCCGGTGGATCGAAAACCCGAAAGGGTGGTCCAGGAAAAAGTTAGGGAATTAAAGCGTATGACTATGTCTCGTCGGATCACTTTAAGGACAATCTCTTCACCAACAAGCTCCAAGCTTCTGATCAATCCAATCATACGCGGACGAAGCAACGAATGGACAAGATACTCAGAGTTGTGAAGGCTATAGCAGAATGGGAACTCCATGGAATTGTTACACATAGCCATCTTTCTTTTGTATAAAATTTTTCAATTTTTACGACAACATTCTCATACTAGGATGTCTGTCTCCTTTGTACAAAGATACTTACAAAAGTTAATACAAAAATACTTCAAAGTGCAGAAATTTGCTTGCCTTTCCTTTCTTTTTACACTTATGTTTTATTTGAAAACGTCCAATGGTTTGTTAAATAGGCATATGCATTTGAATATAATCACTGCTTACAAATTAAACAAAATGAGAAAAGATAATTACTGATAGGTTGAAGGTGTAAGAAAACGTCTTTAGGCTATTCCAGAAGAAATCTCCTACAGTATGTCATTCAGATCCTCAACAAAGCTAAAACCTTGAGGTACCTATCCCCATCGGAGTTAAATTTTAAAATTCCCATCAGAGTTAAGTCTCTAAACTCCCGATCCCCAGTGGAGCCTGAAAACTTTAAACTACAGACCCTCAGCAAAGATGAAACCTTCTTCCCCAGCGGAGTCAAATTTCCAACTATCAATCCCCAGCGGGAACCATTCAGTTTTCCCCAATTTCCCCAACTAGAACAATTCTCCAGTAGATTGGCATACAACCCAAGCTCCTGATTTCCCCGACAGAATAAACACTCTCCCTACAGAGTTATTTCCCGACAGAATGAAGATTCTAATTCCTATTGAAGCCTCCCAAGTTTTAATTCCCCAGTAGAGGTCGTCAGATTTCTCCTTATTTTCCCAGGAAGGTCTGAAGAATCCTCATTCCCCGTAGAAGTTGTCAAAACTCTTGTTAATCCCTACAAGTCACCAAGGATTTTCAATCCCCAGCAGTGGTCCCAAGATTTCTCATTTTTAACAATCAAAGATTTTTGGAATCCCCGACATCGGTCAAGGATTTACTTTCCCCGACAGCAGTCAAAGATTTCATTATCTCCATCTATCAAGGATTTATTTTCCTCAGCAAGACGGCTAATCAGCTTACATGCACATTACATTCATATATCATAAACATTGGTGGAATACATTTTATTGCATCATACATATCATGCAACATAACTTTGTGTTTTAGCTAACATTTTACCCTTTTCAGGATAAGATTAAAAAGCTATCGTTAACAACTAATCAGAGATTTCAGATACAGTATGGATACACCCCAGACACGGCGGTCATTCTATTACTCATTCAAAATTTCAATTCAAGATACAGTATGGATACACCCTGTGATCGGTGGAAATATAACTGACTGTTTTGGAATGCTGGTACGTGAAATGTCGCGGTAAGCAAGAGTCGCCACCGTCTTTTATTTTCTCCAACAAGGAAAGGACAAAAGCACAGCAAAATTCCTTTTCGAGATGTTTCTCGGTTCGGGAGGTAGATTATAGAAAGGGAAGGTGTTAGCACCCTTTCTATCCGTGGTTATCCACGGGCTCTTAGGTACTTGCTCACTATGTTTTCAAAAATGTTTTGCTTTTCTTGTGTTTGTGGGTTTTGAAAAAAAGTTTATTTGAAAACTTCGATTTAACTCTTGTATCAGTCCTCAAGAGTGTATGAAGTGTTGTTTGAAAACTTTTGTCAGAAAAGTGTAGGTGCGAAAAGTATTTTTGTTTTGAAAGAGCAAGTACCTAGGAGAAATCTACCTACTCAAAAGAAATTAAGTTGTGTAAATGTCCTTTAGATAGTACTATCCCACTATTGAGAAGTAGGTAGTACCGTCGTTGGAGTTTCCGGTCAATTCGATTATAGGGACATGTGGTCACCAAAGCAATAGTAGGACGCCTTAGCGGTAACCCTAATGTCTTAGATCTTTTTTTATCCGAGGCAACCGTTTTGAGGCAACTTTTTGATCTTTAGACAGGAGGGCGACCTCTAAAACACCCTATACTCAATGACCACGTCGAGGCAACCAAGTGAGGCGTACCCTAAGAGTGGCATGTGCAAGTGTGTCAGGATTCAGTTATGTTATCTTTACATGTTATGGTGAGCTACGTTTTGATTTTAATTTTCAGATAAGTCTTGTCATGCATAGCCTAGTTAACATACATCTAACAGTTAAATGTTGCGGAAAATAAATCTACGCTATTACAAGGCGTCAGGTATTTACATCGCCAAAAACAAACCCTTGAAAAGTAAATTGCAGAAAATTAAAGGAAAGCGATAAAAAGTCCTAATTAAAGCTATTACATCCTCGGAGCAATTACATAAATATGATCAAAAATTAATCAAGAATAATCGTACGAGAGAGAAAATTGAATCGGAGAAGTCCTTAGGGTTTTGACCCTTTTTTGAGAAAGAAAGAAGTTTTGGTTATTTGGGAATTTAATTAAACCTAATTAATTAATTAATTAAAAGAAATATTTTTGTTTTTTTAATATCTCAAGAAAATAAATAAAAAATAGTCAAAAGTTAGTAAAAACCCTAATTCTAATTTATTTTATTTATTGCAAAAAAATATTGAAATTAACCTAATTAAAAAAGACTAAATTAATTTGTTAGTATTTATTTACAAAAATAAAGTGAAATTAATTTTAATTAAGAAAAAATATTTTTAGTTTTCTGATTTTATTATGAAAAAAAAATTAATTGAGTTAATTAAGTAATAATAATAATAATAATTAATGGTAAAATAATTAAAGGAAAAAATATAAAAAAAGAAGAATAAACCAGGAGGTGATGGGCCAGGTTAGGAGGTGTTATTGTCAATTGCCAGACCCATTAACTCCAGCCACGTTTGACTTTCATGCTTCTCCATGGCGCGTGTTGACTTGGAGTATGATGATCATCATCTAATGGCCATTAGATTTGTGCCTGTAGACATCTGGCGCTTGGGATGTGAGGTGCATAGAGGATCACGTGTTGAAGACCTGTATGTGATTATGCAAAGAAAAATAGAAACAAATATTTTAGGGGACCTGGGATTCGAACCCAGGTCCCAATGCTTCCAAGCCAGCACGCTAACCACTCCACCATCACGCTTCAATCATTATTAGAATAACAAACAATTATTATATTAAGAAATTATTCAATAGGTTGTAACACAAAAAAAACACGCGTGCTGATTTAAACTATCCAATGATGTATCAACACATCATCATCTTCCTCGTTGTACCTGCAAAAACAATATTAGATAGCGGGGTTTTTTAACCCCTACAATATGCCATGAGGAAAAATAGCGATTAGAGCTACAATACACATAAATATTTCGCGAGGATTCAAATGTGTTCGTCTGGTTCTCACGGATTCAGTCATATGCCTTAGGAGTCTTAATTTTTCTGGGTTTAGAAAGCCCCAATTTCAAAGTTCAACAACCCTAGAAATCGTCCATGGCAATTTTTTATTTATGGCGTTTTAATCCAATTAAATGATATCATTAGCTTCATATGGTCCCTATCAATGCAAAACAACCAAGAAAATATGTTAAATGCGCATGAAATAGACAATACGATTCTGGAAAAAAGCTTCAAACCGTGGTTATGTAATGGATGATTCTTTGAGCTATGAAGCTGGAATTTGATTGCCACACGTCCTGGGAACCTCCTGCAAGGTGTTAGAATCAACAAATTGCCTTGAATTGGCCTAGAATGTAAAAATCAGTTTTGCAATTTTCTTGAAATTTCTCAATATGCTATGGCTTTTCTGCAGCTTTCTTGCACGTCTATGAGTTAGGGTTTACTTGCATATATATAGAGGAATGGAATTAGGTCAAGATCTTGAACAAAAATCCATTGAATTGATGATTGAATATTTGATTGAAAATCAAATCTTTTTGCATTTTCATGATTGAATAATGTTGCCAATTTTGGAGATTTTGCATCTTTGACTTGGTGCACGAAATTGCCAGCATATCTTGACCATATTTGCTTCACAAAAAGATTGAAAAATCAAATCTTTGTATTTTCCTACAATTTAAATTAATTAAATGAATTAATATCAATTAAAAATCCAATTAATTAATAAAAATAAGAAAATAAATTCAATTAAGCTTGATGGGTCGTGCATAAGTCATGGATGAAGTTTCAAGAAGAGATTTGAGGCCCATTAGCAAAAATAAGGTGTTTTGAGCAAAGTTGACTTTTGCAAATTCATGAAAATTTCCCAACTTCTCCAATGCATATTTTGCTCAATTTTGATCATATGAACATGTTCTTGGACATTTTGGAAAGGTCTTGAAGTCCTATAACCAATGCCTTTGGTCCCATGTCATTTGGATTTACCAATCTCAAGTTATGGCCTTTGACTCAAAAGGTACTTTTGTTGACTTTTGAAATTAACCTATAATGTAGAAATTGATAACTTTTTATGAGAGCATTTCTTGGACTTGGAATGTGAAGATGGATTGTAGGAAATGGCATCCTATTCAAAATTAGCATTGGATGGGATTTTTCTGACAAACCATGAAAAAGTTATGTCCTGGTCAAGATACAGTTGACTTTTCTACTGTCCAAAAATAGCAACTTTTGCATCCTTGTTGATTTTTGAGCCATTCTTGTGGAATCATGATCAAGACTTGATCAAATGATGATTGTGACCTCAAAATAAGATGTTGACCAAAAATTCTGACTTTTGACTGCAAAATGACCATTTTACCCTTGCAGTTAACTGTGGATCAAATGGAGCTTTTGACTGTGCAAATTGGCATTGTGAGCCTTGAAACTTGGCATGTAGGTGCTTGAGAATGTATATGGGCCTATGAGACTTGATTGAGCCATTGGAAACCCTAAATTCCTTGAAAGAACCAAAACCCTAATTTCAGTTGTCTTAGGAGGTATTTGGACTGTGTAATCCTTGAGCAATCTTGAGCAATTTGGAAACCAATCTTGACAAATCTTGAGGAATATGGGAGGGAAAATTTTGGGGTACAACAGTTTCCCCTGTTCAATCTTCTTAAACCTGAGGATGTAAATTGGCTTACATGCCTTTCGTGATCCGAAGGTGGAAGATGATTGAACACTAGAGTGCCCAGAAATTTGCACTCGCATGGTGTAGTATCAGCAATGTGATGTTGGGAATGGGATTACAGATGCCATTTGGAGATATGATGGATGGGAGGATGGGCTTATAGATGCCATCTGGAGATGTGATAGAATCTTGCCGGGGATGGGCTTATAGATGCCATCTGGAGATTGTTCGTTGAATTGTAACTTGGTAGGTTGAAAGAAGGAACCTGTGTAGGGTTGCCTGATGATGAGTCCGTGTAAAACTGCATCTTGGAAGAGAAGAAACCGGTGTAGGGTTGCTTCATGATGATCAAGTAGATAGTTGTCCTGTCTGGTTTCAGGTATTAATCTATAATCCGTCGTCCACAGATATTTCCTGGCTAGTTACAGGTGTTGATTTGGAACTTAAGAAAGGTTGGCCGATGAGATAGTTGTCCTGTCTGGTTTCAGGTATTAATCTCTGACTTGAGAAAGAAAGATAGTTTTCCCGTCTGGTTTCGGGTATTAATCTTCAGTCTCCTCGATGTGGATAACTTTCCTGGCTAGTTACAGCTATCGAATCTACAATCAGTCATCTACAGATATTTCCTGGCTAGTTACAGGTGTTGATCTGGAACTTAAGAAATGTTTGGTCGAGATAGATTTCCTGTCTGGTTTCAGGTATTAATCTCTGACCTGAGAAAGAAAGATAGTTTTCCTGGCTTGCTTCAGGTACTAATCTTCAATCTCTTCAATATAGATAACTTTCCTGGCTAGTTATAGGTATCGAATCTACAAATCAGTTCATATAGGTGGTTTTCCTGTCTGGTTTCAGATGTTAACCTATAATCAGTCGTCTACAGATATTTCCTGGCTAGTTACAGGTATTGATCTGGAACTTAAGAGAGGTGGGTCACGGAGATAGTTTTCCTGGCTGGTTTCAGGTATTAATCTCTGATTTGAGAAAGAAAGATTATCTTCCTGGCTGGCTACAGGTATTGATCTTCAATCTCTCCATGTAGATACTTTCCTGGCTAGTTGCAGGTATAGATCTACAATCAATCATATAGGTGGTTTTCCTGTCCGGTTTCAGGTGTTAACCTATAATCGGTCGTCCACAGATATTTCCTGGCTAGTTACAGGTGTTGATCTGGAACTTAAGAGAGGTTTCGCCTCAGAAAAATCTTTAGGAATCGATTTAACTGGACTAGAGGAGGTCTTTGACTGAATCGGCATCAGAAAAATCTTTAGGAATCAATTTAACTGGACTAGAGAAGGCCTTTGACTAGATCGGTGTCAGAAAAATCTTTAGGAATCGATTCAACTGGGCCAGAGAAGGCCTTTGACTGGATCGGCATCAGAAAAATCTTTAGGAATCGATTTAACTGGACCAGGCAAGGTCTTGGAATCTTCAACTGGATCGGCATCAGAAAAATCTTTAGGAATCGATTTAACTGGACCAGAGAAGGCCTTTGACTGGATCGGCATCAGAAAAATCTTTAGGAGTCGATTTAACTGGACCAGGCAAGGTCTTTGGAATCTTCAACTGGATCGGCTTCAGAGAAATCTTTAGGAATCGATTTAACTGGACCAGAGAAGGCCTTTGACTGGATCAGCATCAGAAAAATCTTTAGGAGTCGATTTAACTGGACCAGGCAAGGTCTTTGGAATCTTCAACTGGATCGGCTTCAGAGAAATCTTTAGGAATCGATTTAACCGGACCAGACAAGGTCTTTGACTGGATCGGCATCAGAAAAATCTTTAGAAGTCGATTTAACTGGACCAGGCAAGGTCTTTGGAATCTTCAACTGGATCGGCTTCAGAGAAATCTTTAGGAATCGATTTAACTGGACCAGAGAAGGCCTTTGACTGGATCGACATCAGAAAAATATTTAGGAGTCGATTTAACTGGACCAAGCAAGGTCTTTGGAATCTTCAACTGGATCGGCTTCAGAGAAATCTTTAGGAATCGATTTAACTGGACCAGAGAAGGCCTTTGACTGGATCGGCATCAGAAAAATCTTTAGGAGTCGATTTAACTGGACCAGGTAAGGTCTTTGGAATCTTCAACTGGATCGGCTTCAGAGAAATCTTTAGGAATCGATTTAACTGGACCAGAGAAGGCCTTTGACTGGATCGGCATCAGAAAAATCTTTAGGAATCGATTTAACCGGACCAGACAAGGCCTTGGTATAGATGAGAACTTAACTGGATCTTTCCTGAAAGGTAAAAGTCAGTCATATGCAATGCATGATATGGATCAAGCAATGATGTTCTCAATATAAATGAGATTGTAAGATGTGATGTGTTGTACCCCAAAATTTGCCCTCGCATTTTTTCCCAAGAAATCTCAGCTTCAAACATTTCCTGACTTTTCAAACTGGCTCAAGAATCGGACAAATGGACTTTTCTTGACAGTCAAGCAGAATTAGGGTTTTTACTGATTTTCAGAGCTCTGAATTGTTTCATACAGTGGGCTTAGGGTTTGGTTGATTTTTTGGTTCAATTTTGATCAAGCAAGCGTGATTTGGCATTTAATCGGGAATTAGGGTTTTATGGGCATGTTCTCAGAAGAATTTGAATTCCACAGCACTTTGCGGTTTATTTCAAGATTCGGATTAAAATTCGCGTTATTTTGGTTTAATCAGCAAAAGAGACAGTGGTTTTGAATTCAGTACGTTTTGATTGGGCCAGTCAGATGCAAGATGCAGTTTTGAATTCACAGTGCTTTTGCGTTTGATCAGTCCATTTGAGTTAATTGCTGCTTTGCTTTGGATGTTGAATAAGACGGGTTTAATTGATCAATGTTGTTTTATTTAAGTTATTTATTATTCTGAAATTAAATGATTGAATTTATTTTTCAATTGTTTAATTCTAAGAATTTTAAATAAATAAATAAACAATAAAGAAATTAGAATTAATTGGATAATTTAAACTTTTATTGATATTTGAATTATTTGTACAAATTGTTGTTTATTACAGACAATAATTTACATTTAATTTAAAATATTACATAGAATGAAAAAACTATCCTATTTTCTAATATTCTTCGTTCTTCATTCCGCTCCGGTATTCCGTTTTTCATCTGCAAAAAGAAACAAGAAAAGTCAGAAGGCATTTAAAAAAAAGACAGATAAAAAGTTGCTCATCATTAGGGGCCACTGACTGGGATCAGTTGACCCTCTCTGCAAATCACGGGATTTCTCCCGGTTCACAGAGAGGGAAGATTATTTTTATTTCATGAAATGCAAATGTCAAAAAATGCATAAGTTACAAATTCAAGACTGCATAGAACCTCAGCTTCCAATTCAAACTAAATTGCAAAACTTCCCATTCAAAACTAAACTGAAAGTCCAATGCCAAAGATATCAAAGAAAAGCAAAAAGGGAATGTACTGTCAAAGCAGAAAATCTATCCAAACTGTCAAAAGAGAGATAAAGGAGATGTAAGATGTATTATGCAAGCTAAACATCTTAATTCATCATTTCCCATAGTTAGCCCCTTCAGAAAAGTACAAGAATAAACATTATAAAATTCTTAGACTGTACTTTAAGAGAGAAAAAAGAGAGATAAAGCATAGGCAGGGTTAGGCATAGACAGTAGGAAGGAGAGAAGAAAGAAAGATATACAAATCTATAATCAAAAGACAGTTCAGCGGACAGTAAAAAGAAGCAGGCAGAAGAGAGTAAAAATTTTGAAATACCAACATCCTATCATATCCAAACCAACCTCTACAAGCCTGTCAAGCAAGAGATAACAAAAGATCTACCAAAACCTGAACAGCCAAGCAAGCATACAACCTGCCTACTGTCCACAAACTTCAAAAACTCTGCATCAATGTCAAGATCCAGAGGCAAAAAATAAAGACAGTTCACAGCAGACAGTAGAATAGATAGAAGAGAAGAAATATAAAAACTCAGTTCAAAAGTAAGGTGAAGGGAGAAGAGATATATACAACTCAGTAGTTGCAAAAAAACTCTATCTAGCCAATGTCATAACCCTCAAACTGTCCCAAACCTTCAAACACCCACAAAAACTGATAACCAAAACTCAGAATACCCTGTCATATAAGCTCAGAACATCCTGCCTCAACCTTCATGCTAAACACACAAACCTGATAAACAAAATCAAAACCTTACCATGCCTGTCAATAAATCACCAAACACACAGTTCAATAGAAAAGATATCAAAAAGCCTCACCATAAAAAGTTGCATCAGTGAACCATTACCAAGGCATAGCATCAAACCTGAAGTATGAACCTTCCTGGACCAACACCAACCCTCTAGGCCTCAGTAAAACGTTCATCATAGGCCTAACCCAAGCAGGCCTCACAATTTATCAAACGCATAATCTCTCAAACAGATCCAAATCTCCCAAACCCACCTTAGGCCTCAGAAGGGGGACTTCATCATAGGCCAAACAGAAAGGCATATCCAACAACATACTCAAGCATATAGGCAACAAATACGAGCCCATCAGAACTGTAAGTTCATCATGGGGGGAACCAAATCAAGTCACATAGCATCAAGCACACAAGCAAGCGTATAGCCTCTCAAGAAGAAGAAAGAAAGAAGCAACTCAGGGACATAGAAGAAAACAATATTTCCATAGGCAACAGCTGTTCAAGAAAAACGTTCAAGATAAGCAAATCTCAAGCAAATACTCAGACATACGCATGCTCAAAGACAATCAACACACAGTGGCACAGAAGAAGGGATAAAGAAGTGAGGAATTAAAGGTTTCTCAGTACATATCATCATCAAAACCTAAGCAAAAGGTAAAAGAACGAAAGTACCAGAAAACATCAAAAGCGTAGCCTCGTCACCAAATCGCCACTGAGCCTCCTCAAGCGCTTCCTCGTCCTCTCCTCCACATCAAAGGTAGTATATTTCCTTCCTCATCTTTCTTCTCATCATCTTGTTAAAACAAACACAACCAATACGAAGAACAAAGTACATAAATCATGATATGCAAGAATCAAAAACAAAACGCCTAAACCATTTCGAAACGATGCACTAACCGTCATTTGAGGACTGTCTAGTCCGTGTGAGAGGAGGAGAGGCGGTAGCGGGGTGGCTCAGGCAGAGAGGCGTAGCTCAGAAGCTCGTGTAGAAGACGAAGATGAGCAGAACTCAGTGAACATGGCGCCGTTTCCACACGAACCCTAGACTTCGTTCCCAATTGAACAAACAACGTGAAACCCTAAATTTTGCTTTTGGATCAATATGGGCTTGACCCGTTTCTGCCTTCCTAAGCCCATTAAACATTCCTTTTCTTATTTGACCAAATTGCTAATATATTTTAATTCTATTCTTTATACATTATAAAAACTCATCTTATTTATTTTATCACAAAATCATACAAACACTTCTTTTATTACAAAAATCACATCATTGCCAAATATGTGAAAACCTTTTATTTTAAGCACCTAATTTGAATTATAACAAAATATTTTTTATATACCTAATTAAATTGAAAATACCCTTTTTTAATTAAAATACATTTGTACATAAAAATAATAAATTTTTTCATAATTAAATTGAAAATACTTTCTTAGTCAAAATACATATTTGTACATATTATACATTTTTCATACATAATTAAAAGTAAACTCTTTTTTTTAGTTAATATACATTTTTGTACATAATAATTCAATACATCTTTTAATATTGAAATTCACAAACATTTTGACTAAAATACTTTTTTTAATTAAAACTTAACATTCTAATCAAAACACTTCATTTTTCTTTTGTACATAATTCAACATATAAATCAAAAATACAGATTAAAACATATATCTAAGTCAAACCCTAATACGATTCAACTTCACACTTCGCACCTGTACATAATTACACATACACAATTCACATACATATACACTTGTACACTTACACAAATACATTCACATTGCCCTATACACATTTTATCTTATATTTGTATATTTGATATTTACATATTGATCGCACATTCGATTTGGTTGTAAATTATTGGGTATTATAAGTCTTATCCCCTTGTACATTTATACCCCCACTCCCGGACACTATTTTGTAATAGCGTAGATTTACATTCCGCAATTTACAGTTTTCCAATTATACCATGGTTAGACCTAGGGTTTGTATGTACATAAAATCAAACGCTAGATAACCTAATACAAGACAAATACATGTAATCAATACACAATCACACTTGCACCCCCCTAGGGTGATCCCACATGTTGCCTTCCAAAATGGGCCATGTTTGCACGTCGAGTATCTTTGGCAAAACAAATCAAATGATCATAAGTCTCAAAGTGTTGCCTAAACGGGATGATCATAGTCCCTTCAAAGCAAATTGCCAAAGACACTTGGCACCATTGCATTCATGGTCCATACGATGACCCGCGCCCGTCCCGAATAAACTTCCTAAACGCAAGATTGTCCATCAATTTCAATGATGGAACAAAATTGTTAAAAGGGGTTAAAACATGACAAAAACCTTTGAGTACAATAGGGTAGACAAAAACTCTTAGTTACTTGAGATCAATTTACAAAAACGCTTGCCTACTTTTCAAAAAATCACAATCCACAACACTTTCAAAAATCAAACTTTCCAAACCTTTGAAACATCTTTTCGAAAAGATATACGCCTTTGTAAAACATTCGAGTAAAGAATTATTACAAGGTTAGCCTAAAGACAAGGCATCTTCTTCAAAAACATTTTTCAAAAGCACCCACACACGCACCATTTTCAAAGCAATCGAAAAAACAAGGCAAGTGATCTAAAAAACCAAGTAACTAAGAGCCCATGGATAACCATGGATGAAAAGGGTGCTAATACCTTCCCTTTTCATAATCTACCCCCCGAACCCACGAAATATCTCAAAAGGTTTTTGCTGTGCTTTTTTAACCTTTCCTTTAGGATAAAGTAAAAAGTCGGTGGCGACTCTTGCTAAACCGCACAAGTGCGAATACGAACGCAAAACCTCAAGTCAGTTCTCCCACCGTATCACAGAACTGGCGACTCTGCTGGGGATGAGATTTTAAAGTGGGGTTACCTTAGGGTTTAGATCACCTTTACTTTCAATTGATTGCTTTGTTTGCTTTACATTTGTGGGCTTTGTATCGGAGTTTTATAGATCCTAAACCGGATCTGGGGAAACCCTTTTAGGTAGCAACAAGGCTGTGAGGGAACTGTGCGGGGTATACCGACATGGTTGAAGCAGTCTGCTACGTTGATGTGGCACTTTGGTGTGTACCGGTAACCCTTGAGTCAATCAAGGAGAGTACGGGGCCGCCGCGTGGTGTCGCGAAGCATCAACTGACCATAGAACCTTAATTGACCATCTTAGCTTTTTTAGGGTAGTGAGATAACTGACTTTGGTGCAGTCCGAGGTTGGTTGATACTCGATACTACACTCAATTGAGGGTTGCTTTCCTGGAATATTTCGGTCGCCAGTTCAGTGGCTAAATCGAAACGATGAACAATGAAAGCAATCCAGTGATATTGGGACCTCTAGAACCCGGTTACTTTTGATAGGACAGGTTTTAACCAACAAACTGAAAGAGGGTAGTACCTGAACCTCATGCAAGCCTAAACCTAAGGCCTTGTGTGCTTTGTGTGAATATTGTTTGCCTGTATATACACTCACTTGTTTGTGCCTACATGTACATAACATCATAACATCATGCCATAGCATTTTAGCATTTTCAATAACCATTTCAAGGATCTCGAGGGTTCTTTTGATGCAGGGTTACGTTGAACCAGACATCTATCAAGGGGCAAGAGGTCTCTCCTCTAACCAATCCAGTCAAAGTTCAAGCACAACAACTTGAATCAGTGGCTATGACCCACTCGACATGGTGAGCTTGATTCTCGTGGAAGGACATCCACCAACACAAAGCTCTCCAAACAAAGATCGAGAACGACAACTTGAATCAGTGGCTATGACCCACTCGACATGGTGAGCTTGATTCTCGTGGAAGGACGTCCACCGATGCAGAGATCTCCAATCCAAGAGCAGAGTTCAACCTCTAACGTTTTCTTGTGTTTACCCCAAGAGATCCTTGAAAGCATGCATCCACATATCATGCATTGCATTTTGACAATCTTTCCTTTTTCAGGTTTCCTTACTCTCCTGCTGTTTATTTCAGCAAGAGATGGCTCTAGAACGGTCTGTCGAAGACATCCAAGACCAGACTGCTCAGCTGCAAGAGATGTTCCTGAACTTGTCTCTGGGGCAAGAAGAGATGAAAGCTCTCCTCACCAAAGGCTTGGGGAGTTCCAACAATGCCAGAAGTGATCAGATTGCGGAGCTGCAGTTTGATCTGACAACACTGAGGACTCAAATGATGGGACAGTTGGTGGGCCAGATGGCTCTCATCCAAGACTTATCCCAACGACAAGAGGAACTCAGAGTTCTTGTCCGCCAACTGCTTCCAAACAACCAACTGGGGCAAACATCTGGGGTTGAAGAGCAAGTCACCGCTCAGCCTCCATCCACTCAAGAGGACAAGGGGAAAGCTCCTCTGCTAGCTTCAGGGTCACAAACCCATCAACAACCTCGCCAGCGTCAACGGGGTAATCGGCGTAGACAAGAAACGTCGGGAAGGCAGTTTACGGAGACTGACATACCGTCATCTCTAATTCTGGAGCGCTTGTTGGAGGTTAATCTGACTGCTTTGAGGGATCCTATCCGGAACCCAAATACCTCCGCTCCTGGCTATCATCCCGATGCATTTTGTGTTTACCACTCCTATAGCCCAGAACATGACACCGATAGCTGTTGGGCCTTGAAGAACAAGATTCAAGATCTGATTGACATTGGAGTGCTGAGGTTCATGCCAGACGGCGAGATGAAGATCTTCCGTTAAAGGGTTCTCCGCTTGAAGTGACGAGGCTCGAAGCTGAAAGACTTTTGCTTCTTTTTGAATTTTCAAAGTTGTAATTTCTTTTGCTGTCAAACAATTATTTGTTGATGTTAAACTCTGTTTTCATTAATGCATTGCATATGTTTGTCTTGAATTCATCCATTCGTTTCACTACTTTTATGCTTTTCTTTATGATATTTGACTCTTGATAAAAAGCTGCAAGCCTTTAGAGGGAGGATGACGAAACAATACCGTGATCTTATACAGTATGCTTTTGAACAGACTTTGCTGATGATGTACAGGCATTTCTTTCAATTCCCAAACACTGGAGTTATAAGGAAGTTAATCCCTAGTCAACCCCTTCGAGCCAAAGAAGTAGGAGTTTCCTGTTCTAAACGATCAAAACCTTTGATATAAACCTGGGGCAGGGTAGTATCTCAATTAATTCAAAAGAGAACGCGCATTGAAGTCGCAAACTCTCAGTTCGTAATACAACGAACGACGTCAAAAAAAAGAAAGCATTCCTTCGGAATCAAAAGACAAGGGTGGTTCCCTATCACATAGACAGTCAATCTCTCAAAAGAGAAAAGCCCACCAAGCCAAAACCTATAAAGGAGGCTTAAGAAAGCTGGGGCATCCCGCTGACAGTAATCCCGGAAACGGTAACAGTCAGGCAAAAGTTAGGGATAACAAATCAAAATCAAAATAGTGAGGTCATTACAAAACCCTCAACAACATGAAAAGTGTTGAAAAAGAAAAAGGAGATGATGACTGTCTCCCGAAAATTCAAACTGGTGAACCATCGCCCAAAAGTCGTTCCAAACTCAAAACAGAGTGCGACGCACGGTTAACTGAGCTTAGGTTGAAGAACATCACGAAGAGCGGGTGGGTACAAATATACTTTGAGCCTTTATCCTTTGTTTCTTAAACCGTGAACCAGGCCACGTTACAACCCTCCAAAAGTCCTAATTGAAGCATGGGTTAGTTCGAAAGCATACTGTTACAAAAGGTATCCTGACTCCTGTAGGGCTTTGCTCTAAATCTTGTGTTAACTTGTCTTATGAAAAGTTTTCTGCTAAAAACGCATTTTTCAAAACTTCGAGACAAACATAAACTTTGCATTATTCGAATATCACTGTCTGCATTTGACCCTTTTGTTTGACAGCGAAGAAATTCATACAGCGAATGTTCGGAGGAACGAAAACTCTCTCAGTAAGTCTAAATCACTTCAAGAGGATAACACTTCCATCAAATCTCCTATCAACAAGGGGCATGACATGTCACAATTCAATTAACCTGGGGCAGTCCAGTCAAGGTCCAACAGATCTTTCAAAGTTCAATTAACCTGGGGCAGTCCAGTCAAGATTTCAAGAAATCTCTCAATATGCAGGGTAATCTGATTCAAGATTCCTTCATCACCACCTGGGGCATTCGAATGTCAAAAGTGTTCAACAAATCAACTACAACATTTCCAGACTCGATTCCTGTATCTAGCCAGGGCATGTCTGAAGAGTTTGAAGATTCGATTCCTGTATCCAGCCAGGGCATATCTGTTGACGACTATTTCCAGATTCGACTCCTGTATCCAGCCAGGGCATATCTGTTGACTACAGTTCCAGACTCGATTCCTGTATCTAGCCAGGGCATGTCTGAAGAGTTTGAAGATTCGATTCCTGTATCCTGCCAGGGCATATCTATCAACTATCACCTTTCCAGATTTGACTCCTGTATCCAGCCAGGGCATGTCTGAAGAATTCCAGATCAACACCTGCAACAACCCAGGAAACATCTGTGAACGACCGATTGTAGACCAACACCTGTAATAAACCAGGATTTATCTACATCACCACTTGGGGCATTCGAATGTCAAAAGTGTTCAAACCCGATGCAGTTTTACACAAGCTCATCATCAGGAAACCCTACACCGGTTCCCTATCAAGACTTCTGAAAACAGTTCATGGATTCATCCCAACAACGGATGTTAATCTATCAACTTGTTCAGACGCAACCTTTGAATTTAGTTTACGGACGCTTCCCAACAACGGATGCGGATCTATTGCTAATTCAACCTCAAGATTTCTGAAAACAGTTTACGGATTCTTCCCAACAACGGACGCCAATCTACCGACTTGTTCAGATTCTTATCAAGACTTCTGAAAACAGTTCATGGATTCATCCCAACAACGGATGTTAATCTATCAACTTGTTCAGATGCAACCTTTGAATTTAGTTTACGGACGCTTCCCAACAACGGATGCGGCTCTATTGCTGATTCAACCTCAAGATTTCTGAAAACAGTTTACGGATTCTTCCCAACAACGGACGCCAATCTACCGACTTGTTCAGATTCTTATCAAGATTCCTGAAAACAGTTCATGGATTCATCCCAACAACGGATGTTAATCTATCAACTTGTTCAGATGCAACCTTTGAATTTAGTTTACGGACACTTCCCAACAACGGATGTTGTTCTATTGCTGGTTCAACTTCAAGATTTCTGAAAACAGTTTACGGGTTCTCCAAGTAAACGAATGTTAACCTATCGCTTGTTCAGATTCTTCTCAAAGCTAACCACCACGGAAGATCGCGCTCGCCAAAATTCTCCCTAATCCCCAGCGGAGTTCCTTCAATCCCCAGCGAAGTCAGACTTTCAAACCTTCTCCCCACAGAGTTTTGAGGAAGCAATTTTTGAGTTCCCCAGTAAAGTCTCCAGGGTTACCTCCCATCAAACCGAAGATTCTCAATCTGGTCTCCCCGGCATGAGTCTACTAGTTTGGGACTCCCCAGTAGAGGTCATCAGGAATTCTCTTCCCCAGCGACAGCCAAGGATTTATTTTCCCCGGCAGCAGTCAAGATGCTTTTATCTTCAGCCATCTCGGAATCATGTATCCTTGGCAAGATTAGCTCATCAGTTTACATGCGCATCCATCACATTCATAAATATTGATGTCACATACATTGCATCATGCATCATAACATTGCATACAAATAACCCTTTGCCTTTTCAGGTAAGATCAGTCGATAGACACAAATCATCTCCTGAGGTTCATCCAAAAATAGCTCAGATGTGACCCGGATACGACAACATTCTGATACTTATTCCAGATTCATTCAGACGCATTAGCAGAAACCTTACACCGGTTCCTCTTCAACTTCTCAACTTCTGAAACAAGTTTACGGATTCTTCCCTACAACGGACGCCAATCTACCGATTTGTTCAGACTTTTCTCAACTTCTGAAACAAGTTTACGGATTCTTCCCTACGACGGATGTCAATCTACCGATTTGTTCAGACTCTTCTCAAACTTTTGAAGACAGTTTACGGATTCTTCCCTACAACGGATGTCAATCTACCAACTGATTCAGACTCTTCTCAATTTTTGAAAACAGTTTACGGACGCTTCCCAACAACGGATGCTGCTCCATTGCTTGTTCAGTCCCAACTCCTGAAAATAGTTTACAGATTCTCCAGACACGGACATCAATCTGTTGCTTGTTCAGACCCCAATTCAGAGATAGTCCAAAACAGGGATGCCCTTCTGATACTCGTCCACTCACCATTGACGTGCCGTTCAACATCACCCTATGGCATCTATAAGCCCATCCTCCTACCAGCAGTCGCCGAATGGCATCTGTAAGCCCATTCTCAGATGGCATCTCTAAGCCCATCCCCGACAAATTCTCTCGCACCAGATGGCATCTTTAAGCCCATCACCAAATGGCATCTTTAAGCCCATTCACCTCCACCGTCACATCGACGAGCGCAAATTTTCTGGGCACATTAGTGTCCAATCTCCTTTTACCTTCAAGTCGCGAAAGGCAAACTTGCCAATCTAACTCTTCAGGTCAAAGAAGATTGAACAGGGGCAACTGTTGTACCCCAAAATTTGCCCTCGCATTTTTTCCCAAGAAATCTCAGCTTCAAACATTTCCTGACTTTTCAAACTGGCTCAAGAATCGGACAAACGGACTTTTCTTGACAGTCAAGCAGAATTAGGGTTTTTACTGATTTTCAGAGCTCTGAATTGTTTCATACAGTGGGCTTAGGGTTTGGTTGATTTTTTGGTTCAATTTTGATCAAGCAAGCGTGATTTGGCATTTAATCGGGAATTAGGGTTTTATGGGCATGTTCTCAGAAGAATTTGAATTCCACAGCACTTTGCGGTTTATTTCAAGATTCGGATTAAAATTCGCGTTATTTTGGTTTAATCAGCAAAAGAGACAGTGGTTTTGAATTCAGTACGTTTTGATTGGGCCAGTCAGATGCAAGATGCAGTTTTGAATTCACAGTGCTTTTGCGTTTGATCAGTCCATTTGAGTTAATTGCTGCTTTGCTTTGGATGTTGAATAAGACGGGTTTAATTGATCAATGTTGTTTTATTTAAGTTATTTATTATTCTGAAATTAAATGATTGAATTTATTTTTCAATTGTTTAATTCTAAGAATTTTAAATAAATAAATAAACAATAAAGAAATTAGAATTAATTGGATAATTTAAACTTTTATTGATATTTGAATTATTTGTACAAATTGTTGTTTATTACAGACAATAATTTACATTTAATTTAAAATATTACATAGAATGAAAAAACTATCCTATTTTCTAATATTCTTCGTTCTTCATTCCGCTCCGGTATTCCGTTTTTCATCTGCAAAAAGAAACAAGAAAAGTCAGAAGGCATTTAAAAAAAAGACAGATAAAAAGTTGCTCATCATTAGGGGCCACTGACTGGGATCAGTTGACCCTCTCTGCAAATCACGGGATTTCTCCCGGTTCACAGAGAGGGAAGATTATTTTTATTTCATGAAATGCAAATGTCAAAAAATGCATAAGTTACAAATTCAAGACTGCATAGAACCTCAGCTTCCAATTCAAACTAAATTGCAAAACTTCCCATTCAAAACTAAACTGAAAGTCCAATGCCAAAGATATCAAAGAAAAGCAAAAAGGGAATGTACTGTCAAAGCAGAAAATCTATCCAAACTGTCAAAAGAGAGATAAAGGAGATGCAAGATGTATTATGCAAGCTAAACATCTTAATTCATCATTTCCCATAGTTAGCCCCTTCAGAAAAGTACAAGAATAAACATTATAAAATTCTTAGACTGTACTTTAAGAGAGAAAAAAGAGAGATAAAGCATAGGCAGGGTTAGGCATAGACAGTAGGAAGGAGAGAAGAAAGAAAGATATACAAATCTATAATCAAAAGACAGTTCAGCGGACAGTAAAAAGAAGCAGGCAGAAGAGAGTAAAAATTTTGAAATACCAACATCCTATCATATCCAAACCAACCTCTACAAGCCTGTCAAGCAAGAGATAACAAAAGATCTACCAAAACCTGAACAGCCAAGCAAGCATACAACCTGCCTACTGTCCACAAACTTCAAAAACTCTGCATCAATGTCAAGATCCAGAGGCAAAAAATAAAGACAGTTCACAGCAGACAGTAGAATAGATAGAAGAGAAGAAATATAAAAACTCAGTTCAAAAGTAAGGTGAAGGGAGAAGAGATATATACAACTCAGTAGTTGCAAAAAAACTCTATCTAGCCAATGTCATAACCCTCAAACTGTCCCAAACCTTCAAACACCCACAAAAACTGATAACCAAAACTCAGAATACCCTGTCATATAAGCTCAGAACATCCTGCCTCAACCTTCATGCTAAACACACAAACCTGATAAACAAAATCAAAACCTTACCATGCCTGTCAATAAATCACCAAACACACAGTTCAATAGAAAAGATATCAAAAAGCCTCACCATAAAAAGTTGCATCAGTGAACCATTACCAAGGCATAGCATCAAACCTGAAGTATGAACCTTCCTGGACCAACACCAACCCTCTAGGCCTCAGTAAAACGTTCATCATAGGCCTAACCCAAGCAGGCCTCACAATTTATCAAACGCATAATCTCTCAAACAGATCCAAATCTCCCAAACCCACCTTAGGCCTCAGAAGGGGGACTTCATCATAGGCCAAACAGAAAGGCATATCCAACAACATACTCAAGCATATAGGCAACAAATACGAGCCCCTCAGAACTGTAAGTTCATCATGGGGGGAACCAAATCAAGTCACATAGCATCAAGCACACAAGCAAGCGTATAGCCTCTCAAGAAGAAGAAAGAAAGAAGCAACTCAGGGACATAGAAGAAAACAATATTTCCATAGGCAACAACTGTTCAAGAAAAACGTTCAAGATAAGCAAATCTCAAGCAAATACTCAGACATACGCATGCTCAAAGACAATCAACACACAGTGGCACAGAAGAAGGGATAAAGAAGTGAGGAATTAAAGGTTTCTCAGTACATATCATCATCAAAACCTAAGCAAAAGGTAAAAGAACGAAAGTACCAGAAAACATCAAAAGCGTAGCCTCGTCACCAAATCGCCACTGAGCCTCCTCAAGCGCTTCCTCGTCCTCTCCTCCACATCAAAGGTAGTATATTTCCTTCCTCATCTTTCTTCTCATCATCTTGTTAAAACAAACACAACCAATACGAAGAACAAAGTACATAAATCATGATATGCAAGAATCAAAAACAAAACGCCTAAACCATTTCGAAACGATGCACTAACCGTCATTTGAGGACTGTCTAGTCCGTGTGAGAGGAGGAGAGGCGGTAGCGGGGTGGCTCAGGCAGAGAGGCGTAGCTCAGAAGCTCGTGTAGAAGACGAAGATGAGCAGAACTCAGTGAACATGGCGCCGTTTCCACACGAACCCTAGACTTTGTTCCCAATTGAACAAACAACGTGAAACCCTAAATTTTGCTTTTGGATCAATATGGGCTTGACCCGTTTCTGCCTTCCTAAGCCCATTAAACATTCCTTTTCTTATTTGACCAAATTGCTAATATATTTTAATTCTATTCTTTATACATTATAAAAACTCATCTTATTTATTTTATCACAAAATCATACAAACACTTCTTTTATTACAAAAATCACATCATTGCTAAATATGTGAAAACCTTTTATTTTAAGCACCTAATTTGAATTATAACAAAATATTTTTTATATACCTAATTAAATTGAAAATACCCTTTTTTAATTAAAATACATTTGTACATAAAAATAATAAATTTTTTCATAATTAAATTGAAAATACTTTCTTAGTCAAAATACATATTTGTACATATTATACATTTTTCATACATAATTAAAAGTAAACTCTTTTTTTTAGTTAATATACATTTTTGTACATAATAATTCAATACATCTTTTAATATTGAAATTCACAAACATTTTGACTAAAATACTTTTTTTAATTAAAACTTAACATTCTAATCAAAACACTTCATTTTTCTTTTGTACATAATTCAACATATAAATCAAAAATACAGATTAAAACATATATCTAAGTCAAACCCTAATACGATTCAACTTCACACTTCGCACCTGTACATAATTACACATACACAATTCACATACATATACACTTGTACACTTACACAAATACATTCACATTGCCCTATACACATTTTATCTTATATTTGTATATTTGATATTTACATATTGATCGCACATTCGATTTGGTTGTAAATTATTGGGTACTATAAGTCTTATCCCCTTGTACATTTATACCCCCACTCCCGGACACTATTTTGTAATAGCGTAGATTTACATTTCGCAATTTACAGTTTTCCAATTATACCATGGTTAGACCTAGGGTTTGTATGTACGTAAAATCAAACGCTAGATAACCTAATACAAGACAAATACATGTAATCAATACACAATCACACTTGCACCCCCCTAGGGTGATCCCACATGTTGCCTTCCAAAATGGGCCATGTTTGCACGTCGAGTATCTTTGGCAAAACAAATCAAATGATCATAAGTCTCAAAGTGTTGCCTAAACGGGATAATCATAGTCCCTTCAAAGCAAATTTCCAAAGACACTTGGCACCATTGCATTCATGGTCCATACGATGACCCGCGCCCGTCCCGAATAAACTTCCTAAACGCAAGATTGTCCATCAATTTCAATGATGGAACAAAATTGTTAAAAGGGGTTAAAACATGACAAAAACCTTTGAGTACAATAGGGTAGACAAAAACTCTTAGTTACTTGAGATCAATTTACAAAAACGCTTGCCTACTTTTCAAAAAATCACAATCCACAACACTTTCAAAAATCAAACTTTCCAAACCTTTGAAACATCTTTTCGAAAAGATATACGCCTTTGTAAAACATTCGAGTAAAGAATTATTACAAGGTTAGCCTAAAGACAAGGCATCTTCTTCAAAAACATTTTTCAAAAGCACCCACACACGCACCATTTTCAAAGCAATCGAAAAAACAAGGCAAGTGATCTAAAAAACCAAGTAACTAAGAGCCCATGGATAACCATGGATGAAAAGGGTGCTAATACCTTCCCTTTTCATAATCTACCCCCCGAACCCACGAAATATCTCAAAAGGTTTTTGCTGTGCTTTTTTAACCTTTCCTTTAGGATAAAGTAAAAAGTCGGTGGCGACTCTTGCTAAACCGCACAAGTGCGAATACGAACGCAAAACCTCAAGTCAGTTCTCCCACCGTATCACATGATGCATATATGCATGTATCATGATGTATGAAAAGGTGATGTTTTAGCTGGGGAAAATAGATCCCGGAGCTGCTGGAGAATAGTGTTGAGTTCTTCGTTTCCGCTCGGATAATGAACGAAGATGATTGCACGAATAAACCTGTAGGAGAGGATGACTCCGTTGGGGAATAAACCTGGTGAGGAGATTACTCCGCGGGGAATTACTCTGTGGAGAAGAGATGTTCTGTTCAGATTTTAACGATAATTCCGCTGGGGACTCCGTTGATAAGCTCTGTTGGGGATTGTGATGAACTCCGCTGGGGATAGGAAGAACTTCGCTGAGGACGACCTTTCCGTTGCAATTTGCTGAGGATAACCCAGTTAGACTCTGGTGGGGAATAACCTTTGCACTCTGCATGGGATAAGCTTCCAGAATCTACTGGGGAGATGATTCAACTCTCCCGGAGAAACTTTTGAGGAAATGGCTCCACTGGGGGTATCTTGTATTCCACCGGGGAACAATATTATATTTCTGTCGAGGAATATTAAGACTGTCGGGGATGCTTGCTGAGGAATATCTGTATACTCTGCTAGGGAATGTTAAGATCTTCTGGGGATACCCAACCTTCCCAGGACTGATGGTAGACTAACTCTGCTTGGGGGAGAGCATTGCTGACTCGCTGGGGATACTGTGCCTTTTTAGGGATGATGGGAGACCAACTCTGCTTGGAGAGAGTATTGCTGAACCTTGTCTTACTATGCAGGGAGTGAAGGTATCTTGGTCATATTCTTCAGCCGAACTTACCTAGGTACCTGGTGGACAGAGCAGCTTGTACAGTTCGGACAATTCTTATTACCCCAGTTTCTGCGGGAGAAAGAAGGCTTATGAGGTGCTTGATAACTGCCGATAGACAAATCTTCTTCTGGTAGGCAAGTGACGAGATGACGGGACATAGTTGTACGCTTTGATCCCTAATTTTTTCCTGGACCGCCCTTTCGGGTTTTCAGTCCATCGGGATACCCTTTTTTGCCCAAGCCGCCCTTTTAGGTTTTCGACTTACCGGGTGTACAGATTTTTCATTTTCATCCCTTATTTTTTTCCGAATCCTTTTGGTTCGCTGGGAAGCCCTTATTTTTGCCTAGGCCAGTCGACCTAGCGGGTCTTTGATTATGCGCAGTATTTTTTTGACTATGTCCACGTTCTCAAAGCGCAGGGAGTTGTCACTGTCAGTAGTGTTGTATCACCATACTACCAGAAGATCTTCGTTTGGTCATGCAAGATTCGTTGCTGGAATTCATGTCCAATGCCCCAAGTGACTCGGGCGGAGATTTGCCCCTGGCTATTTGGCATTTTGAGAGATTCCTTGAATCTTGACTTGACTGCCCCAGATGATGGACAATGATCATGCCATGCCCCTTGATTGGAAGTGCTTTTGTTCACTAGATATTCTTCGTGTGAACTTCTATGCTGTTTGAACAAATAGCCATATGCAAACAATGTTATTTTAAGAATGCAAAGCTTATGTCTGTCTTGAAGTTTTTGAAAATGCAGTTTTCAATAAAACAAGCGAATTTTTGTAAAATGTGATGTCAACTCAGGATTTTACAGCAAGCCTTACAGGAGTCAGGATACCTTTTGTAACAGTATGCTTTCGAACTAACCCATGCTTCAGCTAGGACTTTTTAAGGGTTATAACGTGGCCTGGTTCACGGTTTAAGAAACAAAGGATAAAGGCTCAAATTTTATTTGTACCCACCCGTTCTTCGTGATGTTCTTCGATCCTAAACTCAGCTAATCGTGCATTAGATCTTGTTTGAGTCTTTGCTCTGATATTCCGGTGACGGTTTGGATACTGATAGTTTATTTTGGATAGGCAGTCATTTCTTTTTTGTTGAGGGTTTGTAGGACCTCTTTCTTTTCGATTTTATTATCCCTATCTTTTTTGCCTGAACTGCTTCTTTTATGATTACAGTCAGCGGGATGCCCCTGTTTTTGTAAGTCTCCTTCATAGGTTTTGACTTATTGGGCTTTTATTTTGAACGATAATGACTGCCTGTCTTGACGATTATAGGGAACCATCACTATCTTTTTGTCTCGGAAGGACTTCTTTGATGCCATTTATTGTGCACTTGGATCAACTGAGAGAACTACCCTGCCCCAGGTTATAATTAAGGGTTTTAATTTTTGCGTGAAAAGAAAAACTCCAACTTCTTTGGCTCAAAGGGGTTGACTAGGGATTATCTTCCTTATAACTCCACTGTTTAGGATTTGAAACAATGCCTGTACCTCATCAGTGGGGTCTATTCAAAAGCATACTGTAAAGATCGTGGTATCGTTTTCGTCATCCTCCCTCAAAAGGCTTAGAATTTTTAATCGAGAGTTGAACATAATAAGAAATGAAAGCAATTTGAATATAGTGAATACGAATGGATTGATTCAAAACAGACATATGCAATGCATTAATGAAATAAAAGAGTTTTACATGATGATTGTTTGAATAAGCAAAGAAAATACAACTTCAGAATTCAAGTGAACAAAAGTCTTTCAATCCTAGCCGTGTTTTGGCAAGGGAGCAGTGATCATATTGGGAGTCTCGGGCGCCTCAAACTCAATTTCCTTTGCGTCAATCAAATCTTGGACCTTATTTTTCAGACTCCAACAATCATCTGTATTATGCCCTGGGCTCTCAGAGTGATAAGCGCAGCGGGCATTGGGATTATACTTTGGTGACGTTGTATTTTGATTCTTTGGAGCTTCTTTTAGAGTCACCAGATTGGTCTTCAGCAACTGCGGAAACATCTGAGACAAAGTCATGCTGAGACGAGTGAATTGCCTTCTAGGTCTCTCACCCCTTTGTTGGTTATGATGCTGAGGAGCAGCAGCAGGATTTGAAATAACCATCGCGTTGGCAGCTTGGAGGCGTTCCGATCTATTTGGTCTCCTTGAACCATAGACAACACTGGATTCCTTCTTGAAGGGCTTCTTTTCAGTGCTCGAGGAAGCATCCTTCTGTATTTTCCCAGACTTGATACCAGCTTCAATTCTCTCACCAGTCAAGATGAGGTCTGTAAACCCGGCTGAAGAATTTCCAATCAAATGGTTGAAGAACGGACCAGACAGGGTCCCCAGAAACATATCAACAAGTTCACGGTCAGTTAGAGGTGGCTGCACCCTTCCGGCAAAGTCTCTCCACTTTTGGGCATACTCTTTAAATCCTTCACCTGTCCCTAGTGACATACCCTGGAGTTGGTACACGTAGGAGCGAGGTCGGAATTATATTGATACTGCTTATAGAACGCAGTAGCCAAGTCCTCCCAGTTACGAATACTGGCTCCATCCAGCTGATAGAACCATTCGAGTTGAGTCCCTGAAAGACTATCCTGGAAGAAATGGATCCACAAATTCTTGTTAGTTGTATAAGGATGGATCTTCCTTACATACGACCGGAGGTGCAACTTTGGACAGGAAGCTCCGTCATACTTTGCGAAAGCAGGTGCCTTGAACTTATGGGGAATCACTACGCCAGAGGATAAGCCTAGGTCTCCAAAGTCCAACCTGGGCACATTCTGTATCTCCATAGCACTTAAGCAGTCTTCCAGCTGTTTGTACTTATCCTCAGCTGGAGGGTACTGTTCTTCATCATAATTCGTCTCGTTGTCAGAGACCACGGGACTATGAACCCTTCTCTCTTGTAGACTGTCTTTCCCTACAGATGGGGTAGTCAGCTTAACCTCATTCTGCAGTGCATTCCCAAATCTGCGTCCAATGTTGAACAAGACGGTCCTCCTCTTCTTCTTCTTCCTCTCTTTTAGAATCAGAGTCTTCAGATCCTGTTGACCCTGGGCTAGGCTCATAACCAACTCTTGGAACTGGGCATTCTGGGCCTGGAGGGCCTTGATAGCTTGTTCAGTGGAAGGTTCAGTAGACATGACGATTGCTGAAATAAACAGCGAAGAAGATAAGTGACCTGTAGAAGGGTACCTGTAATGCAATGATATGTATGATATGCATGCAATGTTTTCGAGGATCTCGTGGGGTAAACAAAGAAACTTGTTAGAATTTGAATTTTGTAGCTTGATTGAAGGAACTTCATGTTGCTGAGAGTCCTTCTTTAAGAGTCAGGCTCACCATATCGAGTGGGTCATAGCCCCTGACTCAAGTTATCGTGCTTGGATTTCTGGACAACCTTGGCTAGAGGAAAATAAATCCCCTTTGCCCCTTGCTAGACATTTGGTTCATCACGACCTGCATCACAAACCCTTGAGATCCTTGAAATGGGTTAGTCCTTATGCAAGATGTATGCAATGGTATGATGTTATGATGTCATGATAAAGGCACACCACAAGTATTCACAAAAGGCAGACATGGTAAGGCACACAAGTCATACAAAAGAGCCCTTAGATTTCAGGCTGGCATGAAGTTTAGGTACTACCCTCTTTCAGTTTCACTTGGTTAAGACCTGTCCTAAAAATAGTAACCGGGTTCTAGAGGATCTCAATATCACTGACTACCCTCAATCGGTCATAACTCCAGCTTAGCAACCTTTTCTTGCGGCCGGAACCATCACGAGAGTTTAGCCTCAATGAGCGTAGCATACTGCTACTGTTCTATGGCCAAGTTGGTCAATTTAAGGTTCTAAGGTCAGTTGGTGCTTAATGACTCCTCAGAAGACCCATATTCTCCTCGTTCCAACACAAGGGATATCGGTACAGACCAAGGTGTCACACCAACGTAGCTACTACTTCACCCGTGTCGGTCTACGCCGAACAGGTCCCTCACATTTTATTGCTACTTACCTAAAGGGTATTCCCCAGATCCGGGTTAGGATCTATGAAACTCCAATACAAGCCCACAAATATAAATCATACAAAGCATGCAATTGAAAACATAGAATGATCTAATCCTAAGGTACACCTCACTTATTAGTATTTCCCCAGCAGAGTCGCCAGTTCTGTGATCGGTGGAAATAGAACTGACTGTTTTGGAATGCTGGTACGCGAAATGTCGCGGTAAGCAAGAGTCGCCACCGTCTTTTATTTTCTCCAACAAGGAAAGGACAAAAGCACAGCAAAATTCCTTTTCGAGATGTTTCTCGGTTCGGGAGGTAGATTATAGAAAGGGAAGGTGTTAGCACCCTTTCTATCCGTGGTTATCCACGGGCTCTTAGGTACTTGCTCACTATGTTTTCAAAAATGTTTTGCTTTTCTTGTGTTTGTGGGTTTTGAAAAAAAGTTTATTTGAAAACTTCGATTTAACTCTTGTATCAGTCCTCAAGAGTGTATGAAGTGTTGTTTGAAAACTTTTGTCAGAAAAGTGTAGGTGCGAAAAGTATTTTTGTTTTGAAAGAGCAAGTACCTAGGAGAAATATACCTACTCAAAAGAAATTAAGCTGTGTAAATGTCCTTTAGACAGTACTATCCCACTATTGAGAAGTAGGTAGCACCGTCGTTGGAGTTTCGGGTCAATTCGATTATAGGGACATGTGGTCACCAAAGCAATAATAGGACGCCTTAGCGGTAACCCTAATGTCTTAGATCTTTTTTATCCGAGGCAACCGTTTCGAGGCAACTTTTTGATCTTTAGACAGGAGGGCGACCTCTAAAACACCCTATAGTCAATGACCACGTCGAGGCAACCAAGTGAGGCGTACCCTAAGAGTGGCATGTGCAAGTGTGTCAGGATTCAGTTATGTTATCTTTACATGTTATGGTGAGCTACGTTTTGATTTTAATTTTCAGATAAGTCTTGTCATGCATAGCCTAGTTAACATACATCTAACAGTTAAATGTGGCGGAAAATAAATCTACGCTATTACAAGGCGTCGGGTATTTACATCGCAAAAAACAAACCCTTGAAAAGTAAATTGCGGAAAATTAAAGGAAAGCGATAAAAAGTCCTAATTAAAGCTATTACATCCTCGGAGCAATTACATAAATATGATAAAAAATTAATCAAGAATAATCGTACGAGAGAGAAAATTGAATCGGAGAAGTCCTTAGGGTTTTGACCCTTTTTTGAGAAAGAAAGAAGTTTTGGTTATTTGGGAATTTAATTAAACCTAATTAATTAATTAATAAAAATAAATATTTTTGGTTTTTTAATATCTCAAGAAAATAAATAAAAAATAGTCAAAAGTTAGTAAAAACCCTAATTCTAATTTATTTTATTTATTGCAAAAAAATATTGAAATTAACCTAATTAAAAAAGACTAAATTAATTTGTTAGTATTTATTTACAAAAATAAAGTGAAATTAATTTTAATTAAGAAAAAATATTTTTAGTTTTCTGATTTTATTATGAAAAAAAAATTAATTGAGTTAATTAAGTAATAATAATAATAATAATAAATGGTAAAATAATTAAAGGAAAAAATATAAAAAAAGAAGAATAAACCAGGGGGTGATGGGCCAGGTTAGGAGGTGTTATTGTCAATTGCCAGGCCCATTAACTCCAGCCACGTTTGACTTTCATGCTTCTCCATGGCGCGTGTTGACTTGGAGTATGATGATCATTATCTCATGGCCATTAGATTTGTGTCTGTAGACATCTGGCGCCTGGGATGTGAGGTGCATAGTGGATCACGTGTTGGAGACCTGTATGTGATTATGCAAAGAAAAATAGAAACAAATAATTTGGGGGACCTGGGATTCGAACCCAGGTCCCAATGCTTCCAAGCCAGCACGCTAACCACTCCACCATCACGCTTCAATCATTATTAGAATAACAAACAATTATTATATTAAGAAATTATTCAATAGGCTGTAACACAAAAAAAACACACGCGTTGATTTAAACTATCCAATGATGTATCAACACATCATCATCTTCCTCGTTGTACCTGCAAAAACAATATTAGATAGCGGGGGTTTTTAGCCCCCACAATATGCCATGAGGAAAAATAGCGATTAGAGCTACAATACACATAAATATTTCGCGAGGATTCAAATGTGTTCGTCTGGTTCTCACGGATTCAGTCATATGCCTTAGGAGTCTTAATTTTTCTGGGTTTAGAAAGCCCCAATTTCAAAGTTCAAGAACCCTAGAAATCGTCCATGGCAATTTTTGATTTATGGCGTTTTAATCCAATTAAATGATATCATTAGCTTCATATGGTCCATATCAATGCAAAACAACCAAGAAAATATGTTAAATGCGCATGAAATAGACAATACGATTCTGGAAAAAAGCTTCAAACCGTGTGTGATACGGTGGGAGAACTGACTTGAGGTTTTGCGTTTGTATTCGCAAATGTTGCGGTTAGCAAGAGTCGCCACCGACTTTTTATTTTATCCTAAGGAAAGGTTAAAAAAGCACAGCAAAAACCTTTTGAGATGTTTTCTTGGGTTCGGGGAGTAGATTATAGAAAGGGAAGGTATTAGCACCCTTTCTATCCATGGTTATCCATGGGCTCTTAGTTACTTGCTTAGATCACTTGCCTTTTGTTTTCAATTGTTTTAAATGGTGCTTGAGTGTGTGGGTTTGAAAATATTTTGAAAAGAAACCAATGTGGTGGCAACCTTTGTAATGATCCATGTTGGGATGTATACAAAGGTGTACGTCTTTTGAAAAGGTTTTCATTTTGTTTTTGAAAGTTTTGTTTTGAAAGTGTAGTGATGTGTGGTTTTGAAATTAGGCAAGTGTTTTGTTTTGCAAGTTGATTCAAGTAACTAAGAGGTTATCTACTCCTAAATTTCTCAAAAGATCATTGCTATACTTTTAACCCTTTTAACAAGTTTGCTCCACCATTGTATTTGGTGGGCAACCTTGTGTTAGGATGTGAAGGGGACAGGCGCAGGTCATCGTTTTGGATCATAATTGCAACGGCGTTAAATGTCTTTGAGCAATTTCTCTAAGGGACTTGATCATTTGTTTTTGTTTGTTTTTTTGAAAAGTTTTTGTCGAGGGACTATGATCATTCAAATTGTGTGCTTTGCCCAAAGATGTTCAACATACAACATGGCCCATTTATTTGAAGGCAACAAGTGGAATACCCTAGGGGGTGCAAGTGTGATTTGTGTGTCCATTTTCATGCTTGTTTATCTTGTATTAGGTCAAACTATTTTTTATCGTTTTTTCGCATACAAACCCTAATTCTAACATGTTATCATTAGAAAGCAATAAAGTGCGAAATTAAAATTACTAAGCTATTACAAAACCAAATATGGGAAGGGGGGTACAAATGTTCAAATGGGGGATATTGACAAGAATTTAAATCTAAGTTATTACATCAATTGAATATTTGCAATTTAAATAATGCATAATTAAATGTAAATTAAATAAATGTGTGAAATGCAAAAAGAAAGTTTTTATGTGTATGAGAAAAGTATGGTTTATGTAAAAGGGAAAAGAAAATAAAAATGTATTATTTTTTTGGAGCATTTTGAACTTAGGGTAAAAACCCTAATTTTTAAAGAAAAAAAATGTATTATTTAATTTAATACAACTATTTATTTATTATTTATAAAAATAAAATAAAATGAAGTGTATTGTGAAAAAAGGTATTTTTGTATCAAATATTAAATAAAATGAAAAATCAAGTATTTTTATATTTTGTCTTGAATATATTAATAATCATGTATATATATTTATATTAAACCCTAAATATGTATTATACAAAAAATAAATATTTATTCAATATTTTAATAAAATAAATAAAAGAGTATTTTTTTGTGTGAAATATTTTCAGAAAGTAAATAAAAATAAAAATTGTATTTACATTATTTTCTATTTATTCTAATAATAATACATATATATATTATATACAAACAAAGAAAATAAACAAATAAATATGCAATAAATGCAAAAAATGATGAAAAAAATGTTTTAAAAATTTTAATGTCATGAGAAAAAATAAACAAAGTCAACAAAAAAGGAAAAAGTCAAAAAAGTCAAGTAAATAAGCAAATGGGCTCAGGGGGTGTAAACATGGAAATGGGGTGTGAAAAGAAATAATTCAAAAGCCCAGCCCAAGAAGACACTGTCTTCAACCTTTGGCCAAGACTGAGTTCAAAAACGCGCGCCTCTTGCTTCAACATCAAGGTCCTGATTCTTTGATCCTTTGAACAAACTTCCAACACAAAACATGTAAAGCATAATCTCACGATCTCATACATATAAAGAACATGAACTATCTCTCATAAATGAGAGAGAATTTCTTCTCTCCCAAATTTTAACCTAATTTTTGTTCAAAGTTCAGGCATCAAATTCTTGCAACACACATAATATAAATAAAATCTACTTATATAGGCATGTTCAGGGCAATGATCATGACATATTCTCTTCACAAACCTAAAGCTAACAATGCCTTATAAGAGAGATACGAATTCAAAAACTCACCTGTTCAGTTGAAGTTCAAACTGGAAATGTAGGAACCTTCAGTGCAAAGTGATGATTGGAAAAGCTTCCTTGAGGTCCAGGGATGCTGTTTCAATGCTTACTTTGCCTTGAGAGCTTCTGAATCAAGTTATAGAACTTCAACTGCAAAAGGAAAAAATGAAAATGGTGGAAACTGTTAGAGGGATTACAGATCAGGTTTTAGGCCATGGTTAGCTTGCATATGTTGTAAGGAAGGTAGAGGAACAGGTTTTGATCAAAATGCTCGAAGGGATTGGGAGTTTGCACTCAAACTGCAGGGGCTCCCCTGTTTGTGCAGTTTTGAGGTGATTTTGAGATGGAGGGTGCTTCAGATGGCAAAGGCTCGTGTGTTAGCTTGGATTTGGTCTATGAAAAGTGTTTGATAACTTTGTTCTTCTGTTTTTAAGCTGAGATGATAGTTAGCATAAGTTATGGACTTTTCTTCACACTTAAGCTACAAAATGCCACTTTGCTTTCTAGGTCAGTACAGGCCCTCTAACTATGCTGCTATCCCTTGCCTTGATCAGTGCAATTTGCTCACAAACTTGTGCCAAGAAGATCTTGCCTGTACTTGCTTGGATCTCTTATTGACATAAAGCAAGCTTTTCAAGAATGGAAATAATGCTTTTTCTAGTTTAGGCTTAATTCCTTGTGTAATGACCAAAGGCTTAGAATAACAACTTGATTCATTGGTTTTGCATTAAATTAAGGAGTGTAATTTGGTTTTTAGGACCTGTAAAGTAGCACAAACTATGCTGAGTTCAAATTTGCCAAGTTTATGAACATGCTTTGATGAAGAACAAAAGTGAATTTTTGCCAACTTGTGAAATTCGAATCTCTCAAGTTATGAGGTTGTTTGATGAGTTCTTGGACATTTTGGAAAGCTTGGAATGTGTACTACAATCCATCTTTGAAATGTAAATCAAAATTCCAAGTGGAAGGGTATGAAAAGTGGCCTTGAAGTAGGGTAGAAAACCTTGTCAAAATAGGTCAAATTTCACTAAGTTAAAAGATGGTTTAGTGCCCTTATTCAAAAAATTATAACTTGAGATACAAGCTTCAAATGAGAAAACTTTGTGAATCAAAGTTGTAGACTATGCAACAAGCTACAACTTTCATGTTTTGACTTTTGTTTGAATCCAAATGGATCATGGTGAAAAGATGGGGTAAAGTTGGGAAAAAATTAGGGTTTTCCATAACTTAGAAAAATTCTAAGTTATGAAAAATTCCATTTTCTAACCCTAATTTGCATTTTGTGATTTCTTGGTGAACAAGTTTCATGATTTGGAATGTTTTGATGAAAAATGAATCTTGACTCTTGATTTTGACCAAAAAGTCAAAGTTTGACTTTTCAGTGTACAGTCAAAATTGATCAATTGACTGGGAAATTCAACTGTCAATCTTGTGTACTTGGGATCTTTTGAGCTTGATGAACATGTCAAGATAATTCCATTGATTCCTTGAGGCCATATGTGAACTTGGCTTGCCATTGGTTAGGTTGCCTTTGTGCAGTCAAAACCCTAAAAATGACCATTTTGCCCTTTTGATGATCTGATCAAATTTCTTGTGGAATTGTTATCCAAACTTGATCAAATGGTCCATGTGAGTTCATAATGTTGATGTGGATCAAATTTCATGAGGTTTGACTGTCAATTGGCCACAGTTGACTTTTTCCCCAATACAGCTGATTTCTAGGTCAACTGTCCAATTGACTGGGCAAAACTTGGAATCAAGACTTGAAACTTGGTATAGGTAAACTTGGGAGTCCAATATGAAGCATGAAAGTCATATTAGGCATTTTAGGTCAAAACACCTTTAGGCAAACACAAACCCTAATTTGAGTCCACAGTGCAAGGAGAAGTCTTGAGCAGAGGAAACCATAACTGGATCTTGATCCTCAAAGGTCTTGTGATGAGAAAATGTTGAGGAAATGGGAGGGCAAATTTTGGGGTACAACAGTTGCCCCTGTTCAATCTTCTTGGACCTGATGAGTTAGATTGGCAAGTTTGCCTTTCGTGACTCGAGGGTAAAAGGAGATTGGACACTAGAGTGCCCGGAAATTTTCACTCGCATGCTGGAGTCTCAACAATGTGGTGTCGGGAATGGGCTTATAGATGCCATTTGGAGAGATGGTAGATAGGGAGATGGGCTTATAGATGCCATCTGGAGAAGTGACGGAACCTTGTCGGGAATGGGCTTATAGATGCCATTTGGAAGTGTCGGTCGCCTAAGAGATTCCTTAGCGAGAACTTGTGCATTTGAGGAGAGGCGGATGTTTTTTCTGGCTTGTTACAGGTGTTTGATCCTTAGTCTCCTTATGTAGATATGCCCTGGCTAGATACAGGTATCGAATCTACAATTGGTTTGCTCACAGATGTGCCCTGGCCGGATACAGGAGTCGAATCTGGAAATAGTCGTTTAATAGATGTGCCCTGGCTGGATACAGGAATCGAATCTTCAAACTCTTCAGACGTGCCCTGGCTAGATACAGGAATCGAGTCTGGAAACGTGGTCAACAGATATGCCCTGGCTGGATACAGGAATCGAATCTGGAGCTGTTGTAGTTGATAGATGTGCCCTGGCTGGATACAGGAATCGAATCTTCGAACTCTTCAGACGTGCCCTGGCTAGATACAGGAGTCGAATCTGGAAACGTGGTCACTCTCAGATGTGCCCTGGCTAGATACAGGTATCGAATCTGGAATTGTGACAGTTGAAGGTAGTCGTTTTTGAGATTGTCTTTTTCCTGAAAAGGCAAAGACGTAAGTTGTATGCAATGTCATGATGTATGATATGCATGATGTCATGATGTTCAACATTTGTATGTGTTTCATCATGTATGTAAGCAAGATGTATGAGAATGTGAAATGTTTTATGAGTGTAATTTCATCTTTAGGAAAATAAATCCTTGACGAACGGTCGGGAAGCTGCTCTGTGGAAGAGATACTTGGCCGAAGTTTTGATGAGAGGCCTGCTGAGGACTTTAACGATGGATTCCGCTGAGGATAATGATAATAAACTCCACTGGGGAACTCTAAATATAAACTCTGCTTGGGAATACCAAAGATAGACTCCGCTGGGGATTGAAGGAACTTTGCCGAGAGCGGTCTTCCGTGGCTTTTAGCTGAGGATAACCCAGTTATAAGTCCTTGTGAGGAAATAACTCTAAATAAAACTCGGGCGAGACGTCCGTGCTTCGCCGGGGATAAGCTTGCAGGATCTACTGGGGATGAGCTTTAAGACCTGCCCGGGAATGTTGGGCTTCTTCAGGATCGACGGGGGATCAACTTCTCTTGGGGAAAGTATTGCTGAACCTTGTTTTACTCTGCGGGGAGTTAAGATGATTTGGCCACATTTTTCAGTTGAACCTACCTTGGTGCCTTGGCGGACAAAACAACTAGACTGCATTAGACAACTCCACATTGCCCCTGTCTTTGATGTCACCTGTAATTAATCTCTTGTTTTATATGCAAATATTTATGAATCAGCAATTTAATGTCAAATGCATATATCAAAAATGAACATTGGACGTTCTTCGCAAGACAAAACAGAAAAGAGGGAAAACAATGGTAATTTGTATGGACAAGTGAATTTGTATTGATTTAAACTTTGCCTGTGAATAGGCGTTTTTTGTACAAGAGACCGACATCCTAGTAAGAGGACATCGCCAAATAGTATAGAGTTTACATTTTGAAAAAGAAAACAAAACAGCTATGTGAACAATCCCACTGGGTTCCAACTCTGCTATTGCCTTTATGTCTTCGAACGTCTCATCGCTTGCTGCCTAATTTGAAGATGAAGCTGATTGGTCAATGCCAAAATCTGGAGCCAGATAGTTGATGCCGAATTCCAGATGCGAAGTGATCCAATGAGACATAGTGTTACGCTTTTATCCCTAACTTTTTCCTGGACCGCCCTTTCGGGTTTTCAGTCCACCGGGATACCCATTTTTGCCCAAGCCGCCCTTTCAGGTTTTCGACTTGCCGGGTGTACAGATTTTTTCGTTTCATCCCTTATTTTTGCCCGAACCCTTTTGGTTCGCCGGGAAGCCCTTATTTTTGCCTAGGTATGTCAACCTAGCGGGTCTTTTATTTATGCGTAGTATTTTTTCACTATGTCTGCATTGGCGGGGTGAGGAAGGTCGTCACCATCCATGGTGGTTAGGATCATGGCTCCTCCTGAGAACACACGTTTAACCACAAATGGCCCTTCGTATGTAGGGGTCCATTTGCCCCTGGGATCACTTTGAGGAAGGATGATGCGTTTGATTACCAGGTCCCCAACTTGATACTCTTGCGGTCTGACTTTCTTGTTAAATGCCCTGATCATCCGTTTTTGATACGTTTGACCATGACAGATAGCAGTGAGCCTCTTTTCGTCAATCAGATTTAATTGATCAAGTCGAGTCTGGATCCAATCATCTTCATTCAAGTCTGCATCCTTCATTATCCGGAGGGAGGGTATCTGGACTTCAATTGGCAAGACTGCCTCCATGCCATAGACCAAGGAGAAAGGAGTTGCCCCGGTTGATGTCCTTGTTGAGGTGCGGTACCCATGAAGAGCGAACGGTAACATCTCGTGCCAATCTTTATAGGTCACTGTCATCTTCTACACAATTTTCTTGATATTTTTATTGGCTGCCTCTACAGCCCCATTCATCTTCGGCCGGTAGGGAGAAGAATTGTGGTGCTGTATCTTGAATTGTTCACAGAGTTCAGTGATCATCTTGTTGTTGAGATTGGTACCATTGTCCGTAATGATTCTTTCTGGGACGCCGTACCGACATATCAGATTATGCCGGATGAAGCGCGCCACGACGCTCTTGGTTACTGTGGCATAGGAAGCTGCCTCAACCCACTTCGTGAAATAATCGATCGCCACCAAGATGAAGCGATGCCCATTGGATGCCGTCGGTCGGATCTCACCGATCATATCGATGCCCCACATTGCGAAAGGCCAAGGTGCCGTTAGGACATTCAAAGGAACTGGAGGGATATGCACCTTGTCGGCATAGATCTGGCACTTATGACAAGTTCGGGAGTGTTGGTAACAATCGGCTTCCATTGTGGACCAGAAATATCCTGCCCGAAGGATTTTCTTAGCCATGGTGTGTCCACTGGAGTGCGTTCCGAATGTACCTTCATGCAGTTCCATCATGATTTTCTCCGCTTCAGCCTTATCCACACAACGTAGCAGGGTTGAATCATGATTCCGTTTGTAGAGAATGTCGTTGCTGAGGAAGAATTTTGCAGCAAACCTCCTCATGAACTTCTTATCATTGACAGATGCGCCTTCAGGGTATTCCTGAGCTTCCAAGTACCTCTTCACCTCGTGATACCAGGGTTTCTCAGTCACCTTCTCAGCCTCGAGCTCACAGCAGTACGCCGGTTCACCCAACCTCCAGATTATGATTCGGGGAGCCTCATTGTCCCATTTAACTTTGAACATTGAAGACATCGTGGCTAGTGCGTCCGCTAGCTGATTTTCCTCTCTGGGGAAATGCTCAAAAGTTATCTCTTCAAAGTGGGGGAGCAAGGTCGACACATACTCTTTGTAAGGAATAAGATTCGGGTGTTTCGTATCCCACTCGCCCTTGATCTGATTGATCACGAGAGCGGAATCTTCGAAGACACTTAGAAACTTGATCCTCAAATCGATTGCAGCTTGTAAACCCATGATACATGCCTCATATTCTGCCATATTGTTGGTGCAGCTGAAACATAATCGGGCGGTGAGTGGAGTATGAGTCCCCTTGGGAGATATGATTACAGCGCCGACGCCGTTACCCAAAGCATTGGAGGCTCCATCAAAATGCATAGACCAACGGGATCCTTCCTCAGGTCCTTCATCCGGTCCAGGTACTTCACAGTCAGTTACCACCATGATGTCTTCGTCCGGAAAATCAAAGTTCAATGATTGGTAATCGTCCACAGGTTGGTGTGCCAAATGATCAGCCAGTACACTTCCCTTAATTGCTTTCTGAGTTGTATACTAGATATCATATTCTGTTAAGATCATTTGCCATCTCGCTATTCTCCCAGATAGAGCGGGCTTTTCAAATATATACTTGATGGGATCCATCTTTGAGATCAATAAGGTAGTGTGAGTCAGCATATATTGTCTCAGCCGGCGAGCAGCCCATACAAGAGCGCAGCAAGTTTTCTCAAGCAATGAGTAACGAGACTCACAGTCGGTAAACTTTTTGCTCAAGTAATAAATAGCGTGCTCTTTTCGGCCAGACTCGTCATGCTGCCCCAGCACACACCCCATTGAATTATCAAGCACTGTCAAGTAAAGTATCAGAGGTCTTCCTTCCACCGGTGGCATAAGAATGGGTGGCTCTTGGAGATATTCCTTTATTCTTTCAAAGGCGGCCTGACATTCATCATTCCAGCGTACCACTTGATCTTTCTTCAGTAACTTGAAGATTGGCTCACAAGTAGCAGTTAGATGTGAGATGAATCGAGCAATGTAATTCAGTCGTCCTAGGAAACCTCTGACTTCTTTCTCTATTTTTGGAGTCGACATCTCTTGTATGGCTTTTACCTTGGCAGGATCCACCTGAATACCTTTATCACTTACAATGAAACCTAGCAACTTTCCGGATCTTACCCCAAAGGTGCATTTGCTGGGATTCAACCTCAACTTGTACAACTTGAGTCGGTCAAATAACTTCCTCAGATGGTCAAGGTGCTCCTCCTCAGTTTGAGACCTTGCAATCATGTCATCAACGTATACTTCAATCTCATGATGGATCATATCATGAAATAAAGCAACCATGGCACGCTGATAGGTTGCCCCAGCATTTTTCAATCCGAATGGCATGACCTTATAACAGAAGGTGCCCCACTGAGTCACGAAGGTTGTCTTCTCCATATCTTCTGGAGCCATCTTGATCTGATTATACCCTGAAAAACCATCCATGAAGGAGAACACCTTGTGTTGAGCTGTATTGTCAACAAGGACATCGATGTGAGGTAGGGGGAAGTCATCCTTGGGGCTAGCCCTGTTCAGATCCCTGTAGTCGACACACATTCTGACTTTACCGTCCTTCTTCGGTACTGGCACAACATTGGCAACCCACTGAGGGTAAGAAGTCACTGCAAGGAACCCAGCATCAAACTGCTTCATAACCTCGGCCTTGATCTTTTCAGACATCTCTGGACGCATCCGTCGAACTTTTTGTTTTACCGGAGGGCAATCTTCCTTGGTTGGCAGGTGGTGAACTACAATGTCGGCATCCAAACCAGGCATATCTTCATAGGACCAAGCAAAAATCTCCATGTAGTCTTGTAGCATCTGGATCAATCGTTGCTTCACGCTGAGCTCTAGATTGGCACCAATCTTGACCTCTTTCCTATCTGCCTCAGTACCCAGGTTAATTGTCTCCACAGGCTCTTCATGTGGTTGAATAGCTCTCTCTTCCTGGAGTAGCAGTCTTGCGAGTTCACCAGGCACTTCGCAATCATCTTCACCTTCGTCTTCGGCCAAGTTGATCGGATTTTCGAAGTCATAACTGGCGGTAGCAGAGCTGTTACCAGTGAGATCCAGAGTGGATTGAAACCTGTATGAGTGAGTGTGTGTAAATATAGCTGTTTTGCAATATGTATAACACAGAAAGAAAAAGGGCACAAGATTTGAAATGCAACAAACGTCCAATGTTTTGATTGATGATATATGAAAATGTCATACAAAAAGCCCTCACAAATGGAGCTACGATGCCCCGGGCAGGACACCGAGCCAACAAAGTTTTAACATATTGTTTGTTACAAATTTAGAAATCAAAAGAAATCAATTACTGCGTGACAAATGTGATAGGGGTAAAATCCTTTGCCGTCCAGTTGCTAGGTCCGTTGCTGGTAGTCGGGTAGATCCAACTATCAAACTCTGCTTCCTCCACATCTTCCTCAATAGCGTTCACCCTTGAGCTGGAAATAAACACCGGAGCCTTTCCGATCTTCTCTTTGCGTACCGCCTTCTGAGCCTCTGCAGTAAAGCCTAGCCCAAACTTGTCGTTCTTCTGAATGAAGTCAGGAAGCTGACCCCAGTGTGCATAATTGTCTTTCTGAACCACAGCCCGGGCATCCCTTAGGGAAGCCATCTTCAAGGAATCATTCTCTTCGGCCATTGTCTCTGCAGCTGCTGAAATTGGATGTACCTCCTCGAAATGCTGGAAGGGGGTTTCGATAAACTCTCCGTCCATCTCGATGTACCTGAAGGAATTCAAATGGCTCACCATATACTCCTCTTCTCCTTGCACAGTGACGATCTTCCCCCTGACGGGATATTTCAACTTCTGGTGCAAGGTGGAGGTCACGACCCCAGCTTTATGGATCCAAGGTCGACCCAACAGACAAGAATACGACGGACGTATATCCATCACGTAAAAGGTAGAGTCAAACACTTGAGAGCCCACACGGATAGGGATGTTAACCTCTCCATGAACCATCCTCTTTGAACCATCGAAAGCCCTGACGATGATATTGCTGGGTTTCAACTCCAGGCCTTCATAATCCAGACGATCTAAAGCCTTTTTCAGAAGAACATTCAAGGAAGAACCAGTGTCCACCAATACATATGCCAGAGTAGTGCCCCTGCATTCAATAGAGACATGCAGGGTATCATTGTGGTCTCTCCCTTTTGCGGTCAGGTCAGCATCTGAAAAACCCAAGCCGTTGTCCGCCGTCAGATTCGCTATGCAGTCAGTGAACTGGACTGCAGACGTCTCTTGCGGCACATGGGCCGTCTTGAGAAATGAGATCAAGGCCTTAGCATGGGCCTCGGAGCATAGCAATAGGGAGAGCAGGGAGATCTTGGAGGGCGTATGCCCCAACTGCTCGACAACATTAAAATCACTCTTCTTTATTATTTTCAGAATCTCCTCCATTTCTTGTCGGGAGGCCTCAGCATTTATGGGTATTGGTGCCTCCATCCGGGCAGGCTCTTCTTCAATCCCTTTGCCCCGAGCATTTGATGACTCGGCAGCAGGGGACACAATTTGATCAGCAACAGGACTAGGTAAACTTGCAGATTTTATGAGGAGGGGTTTTCGAATAGCGGGCGGTGCAATGTCAGGCGAGAAGAGCCTGCCACTGCGGGTGACTTTAGCTGGACCAGTGATATCGCAGATACTGGCACTAGCGTCAAATTCTTGTTTGATTCCATTTACATACACGTCTGCCCCATAATGCCAGGGACAGCTTTATCAGACACGTAAGAGAGGGGCCCTGGAACAGTAATGATCATAGGCGCAACTGTCATGATTTGAATAGGCTTCTTTGGGGGAGCCTTGATTGGATTTTTGAAGATGGTAATTACAGAAACTTCTTTCGTCGGAACCAATTGAACAGCAGTCTTTTTGAATAGAATCTCCTTGCTATCCATTAGGCCTTGGATGCCTAACCTCAGCAGGGGACAATCAGATGGGGAAATAGCACAGAATGGGCAACCTTCACCGCAACCCGGAAATAAACCGGCCCGCAGTAGGTTCTTCTTAACGGTCTTCAGAGGGGTAACAACTTCATCTATCGAAACAGCATACACTTCTTCCTCAATGGCATTTACCCTATGCTGGGGCATAGGAGCCGTTACAACATTTGGTCTTTCCGGCGCTTTAAACTGAATTTCCTTTGCGTCGATCAGATCTTGCACTTTGTTTCTCAAGGCCCAGCAATCATCAGTAGTGTGCCCGGGACTATCAGAATGATAAGCACACCGGGCATTTGGGTTGTATTTAGGAGACGCAGTGTTGACGACTTTAGGAGCTTCTTTGAGGGTCACCAGGTTGGTGGATAACAGTTGGGGTAAAATTTGAGATAATGTCATACTCAAACGGGTATACTGCCTCTTGGGCCTTTCACTTCTTTGTTGATTGTACTGCTGAGGAGCAGCAACAGGTTTGGAGATGACCAAAGCATTGACGGCTTGGCGACTTTCGGGCTTGACTTGTCTTCTAGGACCATAGACGGCGCTTGCTTCTTTCTTAAATGGCCTCTTCTCAGCACTTGTAGAGGCAGCCTTCTGTATCTTGCCTGACCTGATGCCAGCTTCAAATCTTTCTCTTGTTAATATCAAATCTGTAAATCCAGCGGAGGAGTTACCAACCAAATGATTGAAAAACGGACCAGACAACGTCCCCAGAAACATATCAACCAGCTCTCGATCAGTTAATGGAGGTTGCACCCTGCCAGCCAAATCTCTCCATTTTTGAGCGTACTCTTTGAACCCTTCACCCGTCCCTAGAGACATACCCTGAAGTTGGGTACGCGTAGGAGCGAGATCAGAATTGTATTGGTATTGTCTGTAGAATGCGGTTGCCAAATCTTCCCAGTGCCGGATGCTAGCTCCATCCAATTGGTAGAACCATTCAAGCTGTGACCCTGAGAGACTATCTTGGAAGAAGTGAATCCAGAGGTTCTTATCCGCCGTGTAAGGTTGGATTTTCCTTACGTACGACCTTAGATGTAGCTTTGGGCAGGAGACCCCATCATACTTGGCGAAGGCGGGCGCCTTAAACTTGTGTGGAATGACTACCCCAGAAGATAATCCCAAATCTCCGAAATCCAGTCCCGGCACATTCTGAATCTCCATGGCGCTCAAGCGGTCCTCCAATTGTTTGTATCTGTCAGCAGCAGGTGGGTATTGTTCGTCGTTATAGTCCGTCTCGTTGTCGGAGACTGCGGGACTAGGAGCTCCTCCCCCTTGGGGACTGTTTTTCTCAGCAGAAGAAGTGGTTGGATCGGCTTCATTGTGGAGTGTGTTCCCAAATCTGCGTCCGGTGTTGAACAATGCAGTCCTCTTTTTCTTCTTCTTCTTTAGGAGTAGAGTCTTCAACTCTTGCTGACCTTGGGCTAGGCTTAGGACCATCTCTTGAAACTGTGCACTTTGGGCCTGAAGGGCCTTGATTGCCTGCTCACTGGATGAGTCTGGATTCATGATGACTGTGCACATAAACAGCGAAGAAAATTAAGCAACCTGTGAAATAGGGTACCTGCTATGCATATGGTGTAATGGAATGCGTATGTTTTATGTTTTCAAAGACAAACAAGATTCAACTTTGTAGACAAAAAGGGAAACACACTTCATTAGATTAAAATTTTCAATTGTTCAACAACTTGCCCTTAGGCATTACAGGAATGAAAAATACTGGAAAGGAAATAAACTATAAAAGGAAACATCCAAAGCTCCTCAATGCTCCCATGACCTCCTCCTTTCAGTGCTGATGTAGTTGTTCAGGACCCGTTCTTCCTCCAATTGCTTAGTCAGCCTCTGGATCTTCCTTTCCTGCTCGTTGAACTTCTCCCGATAGAAATCCCGTTCTTCCTTTAGCTGTGCCCAAGATCTCTTCATGGTGTCAAAATCAGTAGGTATCTGAGGAGGGAGGACAGTTGGGGGAACCCCATCTTCAACAGGAGACTCAAGAATGAGAGGTCTAACAACTTCGTAGGGCATACCTAACTCCTGAGCATGGATGCGGACCCATTTGCAATAGGGCTCCAATGGCAGAGAAGTCTTCGGTCCTAACTCATGTGGGTCAGCTTTGTGAATTCTGTCCCAAGCTCTAATGAATCCCTGGCGTAGTTTGTCACTGTCTGCCTGAAACTCAAAATGGAAGTGAGGAAACAGCATCTCATGAGGCCCATCTCCTCTGGCTCTTCCAAACTGACGGAGAGCTAAACACGGATTGTAAGAGATTCCTCCTTGGATACCGATCAACGGGACATTAGGGTATTCTCCGCAACGGTCGATAACAGCTACCTCATCCAAACCTCTGAGAGTCCAAGTGATATCCTTATCTGTGAGAGACATTAACCTCCGAGCCCAACCTTTTCCTTCTTCATTCTTCATCACGAACTTAGGAAGGTGCGAAATAAACCACCTTACTAGCAAAGGAGCACAACACCACGGAGTCCCCCGTTTTCGAGCAGTACGAGCATAGAGTTGTTGTAGAATGTCACCCAAGAGAGTGGGTACCGGATTCCGAGACATGAAGATTCTTATGACATGGATACTGATAAAGGTGTCAGGGTTGGGAAACAGCACCAGACCATAGATCAAAAGAGCTAGAATATCCTCATATGCCTTGAAGTCCAAGTCATTCCAGAAATCATTAGCCTTGCCAACTAGAAATTTGACCAAAAAGCCCTTGACCCCATTTCTAGTTTCCCAGTTGGACAATATCTCTTCTTTGGTCAAGGGGAGAATTGCAGCAATCTCTTCAGGCCTAGGAGTCTTTTCCAAACCAGTGAAGGGAGTTTGTTCCAAGACAGGAATCCCAAGCAAATAAGAAAATTCTTCCAGGGTAGGAACCAGCTGGAAGTCTTGGAAGGTGAAACAGTGATGCAGAGGGTCATAAAACTGGGTCAGAACACTTATCAGTTGTTGGTCCCATTTTGCAGTGATCAAGCCAAGGAGAGAGCCATGTCTGTTGATGAAGGAGGTAGTGTTTGGAATCCTTCCAACCAGATCCTTGAGTAAAACTGGTGGTTGAACAAAGTTGAGCCGGACAGTATTTCTACGCACGGGCATCATAATGTCCTACAAAACAGAGCAAAGATGAAACCTTTTTGTCTTTGAAATGGGTTAGCCTTTTACACAGGATGCATGCAATGGTATGATGGAATGATGCTATGATGAAACACACCACAAATATTCACATAGACAGATAAGGCACACAAGTCACACAAGACACCCTTAGGTTTCAGGCCAGCATGAGTTTCAGGTATTACCCTCTTTTGTTTTTGTTGGTTAAAACCTGTCCTATCAAAAGTAACCGGGTTCTAGAGGATCTCAAATCATTGGCTACCCTCAATCGGTCATAACTCCAGCATCGCAATCTTTTCTCGCAGCCAGAACCATCTCGAGAGTTTAGCCTCAATGAGTGTAGCATACTGCTACTGTCCTAATAGCCAAGTTGGTCAATTTAGGGTTCTAAGGTTGGTTGGTGTTTAATGACCCCTTAGAAGACTTATATTCTCCCCGTTACAACACAAGGGATATAGGTACAGACTAAGATGCCACACCAACGTAGCCACTGCTTCACCCATGTCGGTCTACGCCGGACAGGTCCCTCACAGATTATGCTACCTAAAAAGGGTATTTCCCAGATCCGGGTTAGGATCTATGAAACTCCGATACGAAAGCCCACAAATGTAAAAGCAAACAAGACAATCAATTGAAAACAAAGGTGATCTAAGCCCTAAGGTTACTCCACTTTTATTATGTTCCCCAGCAGAGTCGCCAGTTCTGTGATACGGTGGGAGAACTGACTTGAGGTTTTGCGTTTGTATTCGCAAATGTTGCGGTTAGCAAGAGTCGCCACCGACTTTTTATTTTATCCTAAGGAAAGGTTAAAAAAGCACAGCAAAAACCTTTTGAGATGTTTTCTTGGGTTCGGGGAGTAGATTATAGAAAGGGAAGGTATTAGCACCCTTTCTATCCATGGTTATCCATGGGCTCTTAGTTACTTGCTTAGATCACTTGCCTTTTGTTTTCAATTGTTTTAAATGGTGCTTGAGTGTGTGGGTTTGAAAATATTTTGAAAAGAAACCAATGTGGTGGCAACCTTTGTAATGATCCATGTTGGGATGTATACAAAGGTGTACGTCTTTTGAAAAGGTTTTCATTTTGTTTTTGAAAGTTTTGTTTTGAAAGTGTAGTGATGTGTGGTTTTGAAATTAGGCAAGTGTTTTGTTTTGCAAGTTGATTCAAGTAACTAAGAGGTTATCTACTCCTAAATTTCTCAAAAGATCATTGCTATACTTTTAACCCTTTTAACAAGTTTGCTCCACCATTGTATTTGGTGGGCAACCTTGTGTTAGGATGTGAAGGGGACAGGCGCGGGTCATCGTTTTGGACCATAATTGCAACGGCGTTAAATGTCTTTGAGCAATTTCTCTAAGGGACTTGATCATTTGTTTTTGTTTGTTTTTTTGAAAAGTTTTTGTCGAGGGACTATGATCATTCAAATTGTGTGCTTTGCCCAAAGATGTTCAACATACAACATGGCCCATTTATTTGAAGGCAACAAGTGGAATACCCTAGGGGGTGCAAGTGTGATTTGTGTGTCCATTTTCATGCTTGTTTATCTTGTATTAGGTCAAACTATTTTTTATCGTTTTTTCGCATACAAACCCTAATTCTAACATGTTATCATTAGAAAGCAATAAAGTGCGAAATTAAAATTACTAAGCTATTACAAAACCAAATATGGGAAGGGGGGTACAAATGTTCAAATGGGGGATATTGACAAGAATTTAAATCTAAGTTATTACATCAATTGAATATTTGCAATTTAAATAATGCATAATTAAATGTAAATTAAATAAATGTGTGAAATGCAAAAAGAAAGTTTTTATGTGTATGAGAAAAGTATGGTTTATGTAAAAGGGAAAAGAAAATAAAAATGTATTATTTTTTTGGAGCATTTTGAACTTAGGGTAAAAACCCTAATTTTTAAAGAAAAAAAAGGTATTATTTAATTTAATACAACTATTTATTTATTATTTATAAAAATAAAATAAAATGAAGTGTATTGTGAAAAAAGGTATTTTTGTATCAAATATTAAATAAAATGAAAAATCAAGTATTTTTATATTTTGTCTTGAATATATTAATAATCATGTATATATATTTATATTAAACCCTAAATATGTATTATACAAAAAATAAATATTTATTCAATATTTTAATAAAATAAATAAAAGAGTATTTTTTTGTGTGAAATATTTTCAGAAAGTAAATAAAAATAAAAATTGTATTTACATTATTTTCTATTTATTCTAATAATAATACATATATATATTATATACAAACAAAGAAAATAAACAAATAAATATGCAATAAATGCAAAAAATGATGAAAAAAATGTTTTAAAAATTTTAATGTCATGAGAAAAAATAAACAAAGTCAACAAAAAAGGAAAAAGTCAAAAAAGTCAAGTAAATAAGCAAATGGGCTCAGGGGGTGTAAACATGGAAATGGGGTGTGAAAAGAAATAATTCAAAAGCCCAGCCCAAGAAGACACTGTCTTCAACCTTTGGCCAAGACTGAGTTCAAAAACGCGCGCCTCTTGCTTCAACATCAAGGTCCTGATTCTTTGATCCTTTGAACAAACTTCCAACACAAAACATGTAAAGCATAATCTCACGATCTCATACATATAAAGAACATGAACTATCTCTCAGAAATGAGAGAGAATTTCTTCTCTCCCAAATTTTAACCTAATTTTTGTTCAAAGTTCAGGCATCAAATTCTTGCAACACACATAATATAAATAAAATCTACTTATATAGGCATGTTCAGGGCAATGATCATGACATATTCTCTTCACAAACCTAAAGCTAACAATGCCTTATAAGAGAGATACGAATTCAAAAACTCACCTGTTCAGTTGAAGTTCAAACTGGAAATGTAGGAACCTTCAGTGCAAAGTGATGATTGGAAAAGCTTCCTTGAGGTCCAGGGATGCTGTTTCAATGCTTACTTTGCCTTGAGAGCTTCTGAATCAAGTTATAGAACTTCAACTGCAAAAGGAAAAAATGAAAATGGTGGAAACTGTTAGAGGGATTACAGATCAGGTTTTAGGCCATGGTTAGCTTGCATATGTTGTAAGGAAGGTAGAGGAACAGGTTTTGATCAAAATGCTCGAAGGGATTGGGAGTTTGCACTCAAACTGCAGGGGCTCCCCTGTTTGTGCAGTTTTGAGGTGATTTTGAGATGGAGGGTGCTTCAGATGGCAAAGGCTCGTGTGTTAGCTTGGATTTGGTCTATGAAAAGTGTTTGATAACTTTGTTCTTCTGTTTTTAAGCTGAGATGATAGTTAGCATAATTTATGGACTTTTCTTCACACTTAAGCTACAAAATGCCACTTTGCTTTCTAGGTCAGTACAGGCCCTCTAACTATGTTGCTATCCCTTGCCTTGATCAGTGCAATTTGCTCACAAACTTGTGCCAAGAAGATCTTGCCTGTACTTGCTTGGATCTCTTATTGACATAAAGCAAGCTTTTCAAGAATGGAAATAATGCTTTTTCTAGTTTAGGCTTAATTCCTTGTGTAATGACCAAAGGCTTAGAATAACAACTTGATTCATTGGTTTTGCATTAAATTAAGGAGTGTAATTTGGTTTTTAGGACCTGTAAAGTAGCACAAACTATGCTGAGTTCAAATTTGCCAAGTTTATGAACATGCTTTGATGAAGAACAAAAGTGAATTTTTGCCAACTTGTGAAATTCGAATCTCTCAAGTTATGAGGTTGTTTGATGAGTTCTTGGACATTTTGGAAAGCTTGGAATGTGTACTACAATACATCTTTGAAATGCAAATAAAAATTCCAAGTGGAAGGGTATGAAAAGTGGCCTTGAAGTAGGGTAGAAAACCTTGTCAAAATAGGTCAAATTTCACTAAGTTAAAAGATGGTTTAGTGCCCTTATTCAAAAAATTATAACTTGAGATACAAGCTTCAAATGAGAAAACTTTGTGAATTAAAGTTGTAGACTATGCAACAAGCTACAACTTTCATGTTTTGACTTTTGTTTGAATCCAAATGGATCATGGTGAAAAGATGGGGTAAAGTTGGGAAAAAATTAGGGTTTTCCATAACTTAGAAAAATTCTAAGTTATGAAAAATTCAATTTTCTAACCCTAATTTGCATTTTGTGATTTCTTGGTGAACAAGTTTCATGATTTGGAATGTTTTGATGAAAAATGAATCTTGACTCTTGATTTTGACCAAAAAGTCAAAGTTTGACTTTTCAGTGTACAGTCAAAATTGATCAATTGACTGGGAAATTCAACTGTCAATCTTGTGTACTTGGGATCTTTTGAGCTTGATGAACATGTAAAGATAATTCCATTGAGTCCTTGAGGCCATATGTTAACTTGGCTTGCCATTGGTTAGGTCAAACAGTCAAAAATTGCCTTTGTGCAGTCAAAACCCTAAAAATGACCATTTTGCCCTTTTGATGATCTGATCAAATTTCTTGTGGAATTGTTATCCAAACTTGATCAAATGGTCCATGTGAGTTCATAATGTTGATGTGGATCAAATTTCATGAGGTTTGACTGTCAATTGGCCATAGTTGACTTTTTCCCCAATACAGCTGATTTCTAGGTCAACTGTCCAATTGACTGGGCAAAACTTGGAATCAAGACTTGAAACTTGGTATAGGTAAACTTGGGAGTCCAATATGAAGCATGAAAATCATCTTAGGCATTTTAGGTCAAAACACCTTTAGGCAAACACAAACCCTAATTTGAGTCCACAGTGCAAGGAGAAGTCTTGAGCAGAGGAAACCATAACTGGATCTTGATCCTCAAAGGTCTTGTGATGAGAAAATGTTGAGGAAATGGGAGGGCAAATTTTGGGGTACAACACCGTGGTTCTGTAATGGATGATTCTTTGAGCTATGAAGCTGGAATTTGATTGCCACACGTCCTGGGAACCTCCTGCAAGGTGTTAGAATCAACAAATTGCCTTGAATTGGCCTGGAATGTAAAAATCAGTTTTGCAATTTTCTTGAAATTTCTCAATATGCTATGGCTTTTCTGCAGCTTTCTTGCACGTCTATGAGTTAGGGTTTACTTGCATATATATAGAGGAATGGAATTAGGTCAAGATCTTGAACAAAAATCCATTGAATTGATGATTGAATATTTGATTGAAAATCAAATCTTTTTGCATTTTCATGATTGAATAATGTTGCCAATTTTGGAGATTTTGCATCTTTGACTTGGTGCACGAAATTTCCAGCATATCTTGACCATATTTGCTTCACAAAAAGATTGAAAAATCAAATCTTTGTATTTTCCTACAATTTAAATTAATTAAATGAATTAATATCAATTAAAAATCCAATTAATTAATAAAAATAAGAAAATAAATTCAATTAAGCTTGATGGGTCGTGAATAAGTCATGGATGAAGTTTCAAGAAGAGATTTGAGGCCCATTAGCAAAAATAAGGTGTTTTGAGCAAAGTTGACTTTTGCAAATTCATGAAAATTTCCCAACTTCTCCAATGCATATCTTGATCAATTTTGATCATATGAACATGTTCTTGGACATTTTGGAAAGGTCTTGAAGTCCTCTAACCAATGACTTTGGTCCCATGTCATTTGGATTTACCAATCTCAAGTTATGTCCTTTGACTCAAAAGGTACTTTTGTTGACTTTTGAAATTGACCTATAATGTAGAAATTGATAACTTTTTATGAGAGCATTTCTTGGACTTGGAATGTGAAGATGGATTGTAGGAAATGGCATCCTCTTCAAAATGAGAATTGGATGGGATTTTTCTGACAAACCATGAAAAAGTTATGCCCTGGTCAAGATACAGTTGACTTTTCTACTGTCCAAAAATAGCAACTTTTGCATCCTTGATGATTTTTGAGCCATTCTTGTGGAATCATGATCAAGACTTGATCAAATGATTATTGTGACCTCAAAATAAGATGTTGACCAAAAATTCTGACTTTTGACTGCAAAATGACCATTTTACCCTTGCAGTTGACTGTGGATCAAATGGAGCTTTTGACTGTGCAAATTGGCATTGTGAGCCTTGAAACTTGGCATGTATGTGCTTGAGAGTTTATGTGGGACTATGAGACTTGATTGAGCCATTGGAAACCCCAAATTCCTTGAAAGAACCAAAACCCTAATTTCAGTTGTCTTAGGAGGTATTTGGACTATGTAATCCTTGAGCAATCTTGAGCAATTTGGAAACCAATCTTGACAAATCTTGAGGAATATGGGAGGGAAAATTTTGGGGTACAACACACCCCAAACACGGCAGTCATTCTACTACTCATTCAGACTCCAGCAATCAGATACAGACTAGATACGCTCCTGACACGGGAGCCATTCTATTTTCTCATTCAGATTCAACTATCAACTTCAAGTTCAGATACACTCCAGACACGAAAGTCATTCTGTCACTTGACCGGATCCCAGTTACAGTATAGATACACTCCAAACACGGAAGTCATTCTGCTACTCATACATATCTCAACTTCAGATACAGTCCAGATACGCTCCAGACACGGTTTCCATTCTGTCACTCATTCGGAATTTATCCCCATCACATAGATGCTCCATACACAGATGTTTCTTTGTCACCCATTCAGAATACAGATACACTCCAGACATGGCATTCATTCTGATATTCATTCAAGAATCAAATACAGTTATAACTCGGATACGCCCTAGACACGGACGCCATTCCTTTGCTCATACCAATCAAATCTCCAGATACGACTCAGATACGTTCCAGACACTGGTACCATTCTGATGTTCATTCTCCTGATTTTCAACAAACAATCATGGATGGCATCTTTAAGCCCATCTCCAACAAGACTCTACCATCTCCAAATGGCATCTTTAAGCCCATTCCCTTAGATACATTTTTGACGAGTGCAAATTTACGGGCACTCTAGTGTCCAATCCTCTTTTACCTTCGAGTCACAACAGGAAAACTTGCCAATCTAACTCTTCAGGTTCAAGAAGATTGAACAGGGGCAACTGTTGTACCCCAAAATTTGCCCTCTCATTTTATCAACATTTCTCATCACAAGGCTCTTGGAACTCAAGATCAAGCTAGGGTTTGCTCTGCTCAAGACATCTCCTTGCACTGATGACCTAAACTAGGGTTTGAGTTTGCACAGGGATTTTTGGACCTTCAATTCTCAAATTGAATTTCATACTTCATGTTGGACTCATAAGTTTGCCCATACCAAGTTTCAAGCCTTGAATCAAATTTTTGCCCAGTCAATTGGACAATTGACCTAGAAATCAGCTGTATTGGGGAAAAAGTCAACTTGGCCAATTTACAGTAAAACCTCATGAATTTTGACCCACATCAACATTATGAACTCATATTAATCATTGGATCAAGTTTGGACCATAATTCTATAAGAAATTTGATCAGATCACCAAAAGGGCAAAATGGTCATTTTTAGGGTTTTGACTGTACAAAGGCAATTTATGACTTTTTGACCTAGCCAAGGGAAAATTAGGCTCAACCATGGACTCAAGGACTCAATGGAATAATCTTGACATATTCAACAAGTTCAAAAGATCTCAAATGCATGGGATTGACATATGAATTTTTCAGTCAACTGATCAAAATTTGACTGTACACTGAAAAGTCAAACTTTGACTTTTTGGTCAAAATCAAGTGCCAAGGGTCATTTTTCATCAAGATGTGTCAAATTATGAAACTTGTTCATCAAGAAACCCAAAATTGCAAATTAGGGTTTGAAATTGAAAAAATTTCATAACTTAGAATTTTTCTAAGTTATGAAATTTTCTTAATTTTTCCTAACTTTGTCCCACATTTTCACCATGATGAAAATGGATTCAAACAAAACTTACAACATGAAAGTTGTATTCCTCCACAAATTATACAACTTTGATTCATAAACTTTTCTCAAAAGAAGCTTGGATCTCAAGTTATGATTTTTGGAACAAGGGTCCCTAAAACTTTTAACTTAGAGAAATTTTGCCCTAGTTTAGACAGGATTTTGACCTATCTTCTTTTCCATTTTTCACATAGTTCCACTTGGAATATCAAGTTGCATTTCAAATATGGATTATATAGCATGTTGCGAGCTTTCCAAATTGTCCAAGAATTCCTCAAACACATATGTGGTTAGGGAGAATCGAATGCTTGAAGTTGGCAAAAAACTCACTTTGTATCCATGGCAAATTCATGTTCACTCAAATTGCATTTTCAAACCAGCTTGCCTTGTACTAGTTTTCAGGCCTATAAACCACTTCACACTCCTTAACTTAATGCAAATCCATTAGGCTAATACATTATCTTAGTCATTTGGACATTGTACACCAAACTAATCCCTAAATGGTAAAAGGCAAATTCCCATTTTTGCAAAAGTATGCTTTATGTCAAACCATGATCTTTGAGCATAGGGCCAAGATCTCAGAAGTCAAATCAAATCCACAAATTGCAGGGACCAAGAGGATTGTATGCAGCATATTTGATGGCTTGTACAGGCTTGTAATCACAACTTCCACTTTCTTGCTTCACAAAGAAGAAACTTGTCCAAATCCTCACAACTTGGAAACCAGCCATAGTTAGCTTACACAAATATTTCAAACAACTTTCACACAACCCTTTGAGCAAGAAACACGAGTACTTGAGCCTCAAAACCTCCCATAGCCAGAAATCACACTTCTATGGCAAAACAGGGCAGGTGCTGCAACTTGAGTGCCATAGCTCATTTGGCTCGTGCGTTTTGCCCCTTTTTGCTTCAAACACCTTCCATTCAACTCACTCAAGCTATCCCAAACCTCCATTACCGACTGTAACTCCATTTACAGTGTTCACTATTTTCATTTCAAGCTTGTGCAGGTTGAGTTCTAGAGGCTGATTCAGGGACATTCAAGGCAAGCTAGCTATTGGAAAAAATCAAGTGAAGTTCAGGTAAGCTACAAGACACCTCAAAACCTGTTGAGAAGCACTGCATTGTCCTACACGAATCCAACTGAAACAGGTTTTTTCTCACTTTCTATCTCTCTATTTAGGAACATTTAGCCTTAGGTTTGTGAATAAAAAATGTAGTGTTCATTGATAGGAAGCCATACATATGCTCAGCTTTCATTTATATTAAGTGTGCTAACAGAATTTATCCATGAACATGCTGAAAAAACTAGGTCAAATTTTAGGGCCAAAGAAATTCTCTCTGGTCTTTGAGAGTTAGGATTAATGCTTTATATGGTTAGAATCGTATTGAAATTCTCTACAAGTTTGATGTTGTGAGTTTTTGCAAAAGATCACGTATACAGGATCTAGGATTTGAACCAGGCGCGCGCGTTTACAAGGTCTGAAGGTTGAAGATGAAGCTGGCTTGGGCTAGGCTTGGCCTGGCTTGCTTCTAACACCTCCCACTTTCATTTTTGCACCCCCTGGCCCAATTTCTCATATTTTTACATTTTTTCATTTTGGTTTTCCTTTCTGATTTTGTTTATTTATTTCCAAATATAAAAAATGCCTAAAAAATATTTTCATAATTTTTTACATTTATTTAGCATTTTATTTTAATTTTTCTAATATAGAAAACATTTTAAATACTTTTGTATTATTTACTTAAACTTGAAAATAATATGTAAATTATACTTTTATTTTTATTTCTTATTTTTATTCATACTGAAAATATTATTTAAAATATAATTTATTTTTGTACATCTTTTATTTTATATTATACATATTTAATATATATATATATATATATATATATATATATATATATATATATATATATATATATATATATATATATATATATATATATATATATATATATATATATATATATATATATATATATATATATATATATATATATATATATATATATATATACTTTTATTTTATTAAATACTTAGAATAAAAATACAAAAATATTACATTTTTATTATTATTATTATTTATACTAAAAAATACCTTTTTTAAGTATATTTTATTTTTACACATATTAATATATTTTTGGTATATAAATAATATAGTGTATTTATTTTCTTGAAGAAATTAGGGTTTCATCCCTTAAACAATTAAATAAATCTTTTATTTATACCTTTTTTACATTAAAAATACTTTTACATACATAGGTAAACAAAAACCTTTTTTTTAGCATAATACATGTTATTTAATATTTATTTATTTTATTTAAATATTGTACATTTAAATATTTATGCCTTATGATTCAATTTGGATGTAATAGTAAATTAGGGTTTATATTTCTTGTCAAATATCCCCATTCAAAATTGTACCCCCATCCCCATAATCATGTTGTAATAGTTTAGAATTTTAAATTCTCGCACTTTACGCTTTCAATTATGCCATGATTAGAGAATTAGGGTTTGTATGCAAAAATCCAAATCAACAAGTAGCTTGAACTAATCAAAGACAAAAATGCATGAAAATCAAACACAATGCACACTTGCACCCCTAGGGTTATAATCCACTTGTTGCCTTCAAAAATGGGCCATGGTATGCATGTTGGGTACTTTGGCAAAACAAAAACAAAACAAAAGATCATAGTCCCTCGATGACGCTATCTTGGTTGCCTAAACAAAAATGATCAAGTCCCTCAAGAAAATTTCCAAAGACACCTAACACAATTGCTATCATGGTCTATACGATGACCCGCGCCTGTCCCGTTTAACATCCTAACACAAGGTTGTTCACCAAATGCAATGGTGAAACAACACTGTCAAAAGGGTTAAAACATAAGAAAGATCTTTGAGTAAAATAGGGTAGATAGCTCTTAGTTACTTGATCAAAAAGCTTGCAAAAAAACATCCTTGCTATTTTTCAAACACACTTCACAACACAATTTCAAAACATTTCCCAAAACAAACTTTCAAAACATTGAAATCTTTTCAAAAGACAAAAACATCTTTGTATACATTCAAACAAGAATCATTACAAATGTTTCCACAATGATGGCCTCTTTTCAAAACATCTTTCAAAACCACACACAAAGCACCATTTCAAACAATTGGAAAAGCAAAGCAAGTGATCTAAACAAGTAACTAAGAGCCCATGGATAACCATGGATGAAAAGGGTGCTTGCACCTTCCCTTTTCATAATCCCCGAACTCAAGAAAACATCTCAAAGGTCTGTCCTGTGCTTTTTGACCTTTCCTTAGGATAAAATAAAAAGTCGGTGGCAACTCTTGCTAAACCGAAACATTTGCGAAAACAAACGCAAAACCTCAAGTCAGTTCTCCCAACGTATCACACAACCGATCTTTTCGGAATGGCATCTTTAAGCCCATCTCCAATGATTCTCCGTCGCCTTCCAAATGACATATTTAAGCCCCTTCCCGATATCACCAATCAGCATTACTTCATGCGAGTTCAAATTTCTTGGCACTATAGTGTTCAATCATCTTCCACCTTCAGGTCACGAAAGGCAGACCAGCCAATCTACATCCTCAGACTTAAGAAGATTGAACAGGGGCAACTGTTGTACCCCAAAATTTGCCCTCTCATTTCTCAAAAGATCATCTTGGACTCTCAGTTTTGCTTCTATCAAGTTCCAAGTCTTGAATTACAACTTTTCAAGAAAATCATCCACAAGGGAACAATGGTCAAAAGCACATTGAAAAGTCAAACTTGAACTTTTAAATTAAAAAATCAAGTTTCAACAATTATATTTCATCAAGACATGAAATTGGTTCATCAAAAAAATCAGAAGTCATAAGTTACTTTGAAAAAATCAAATTTCTAAACATTTAGAATATTTTCTAAGTGTCAAGAGAATATGATACTTCAGAACTTCTGAGCCAGCCTCCACGCAAGTGCAGTCAGAAGTTGCAAGCACGATTCAGAACATGATGCTTCAATCAGAACATATAGAAGCGATACTTTTTGGTTAGAACATGATTCTTTAACATATGAAGGCTATGTTCAACGCTTCGGTCAGAACATCACCCTTCGAGTCTCATCCTGGTCTTCTGCGATCAGAACATCACCAAATCCCAAGACCTCGTTTAAACAACTTGTTGCACTGCTATAACACAGTACTCTAACCAACAGCTAATCTAGTCCACGCCTGCTTTTTCCCAAATCCCATATTTGCACCAAATACAAAAGGCTGTGATAAAAAAGCAATGGAATAGTGTACCAAAAAAGTTTAAATCCCATTTGTTTTCCCCCCCTAAAACCACATCAAATTCACCTATAAATAAGTTGCTCCATCACACTTTCAAGAGGCTGGTGGTTTTAGAGAGAAAATTGTCAAAAGAGAGAAAAGATAACTGTGAAACCTTCGTAAAAAAATCCAGAATTCCCAAACAGAAAACATAACCTTTGTTCTTCCCTTTGAATCAAAGAACTTGGCATTTTCTTTTCCGTTGCTCTTGCTGACTCCAAAACATCTGAAGGCAGCAGTTCAAGTTCTAAACACACACTCCAGATTCAAGGTAAGTCTTACTGACTTTGCATCTTTTCATTCAGAACATCATTAAATATGTAAATATCATGGTGTTGAGATTGTCCATATCATTGCATAAGAAAAAACTATGGATCAGAACTTCTTGATTAACGCTAGTCTCAGATCTAGGATTAGAACTTTTATAAACTGCTGTGCTTTTATCCTCCTGATTTTCTGCTAAGGATTGAATAAATTGTTGATGTGATGATTAATATGATGAAAGAGTTGAAATGTAACACATAACTTCTGTTTTTCATTCACCATTTTAACACACAGAGTTTCTAGGATTTTCTCACTGTTAAAGCACGCAAAACTTCTGAGTTCTCTTTACCATTTTAACACACAAAACTTCTGATGCTCATTCACTGTTTTAGCATAGCACAGAACTTCTGAGTTCACCCTACACGTTAAACACACTGAACCTCTGATGCTTCCACTCGCTGTTTTAACACTCAGAATTTATGATTTTTCACACGCTGACAACACACTGAATTTCTGATGTTCACTCACTGTTTTAGCACAACACAAAACTTCTGACTTATGGTTCACTGTCTGAATACCACCCAGAACCTCTGTTTCCTTTCCCTCTGACATTTCTTGCAGGGTCTTAGAGTGTATCAATCCAGAACTTCTGATTCCACTGACGTTCCTATCTGAGTCACAACGCGCCTGTCTTCAGAACTTCTGATCCTTGTCGTTTTGCTTGCAGTAGCGCGCTGTTTCTATCTTTCATTTATTTTCCTTTTTATCATTTTCAATACCAATCCTTTTTTTATTAATATAAAAAAGACATAAAAATATTTTCTTTTATTGATTAATTTATTTCTTTTTTTTAATTCATTAAGACACAAAAAACACTTTTATAAACAAGTCCTTTTCTCTCTCTTGCATTGTACATTTAAATATGGTTGTAATAGTTAAATAGGATTTAAATTCTTGCACTCCCCATTTGTAAATATGTACCTCATCCCTAAAATATTGTAATAGCGTAGGACTTTTATATTTCCATAATTTAACGCTTTTTCCAAATATAAAATGCTAGTAATTAGGATGTGTATGGCAAGATATGAAATCAACGAATAGATCACCCTAATCAAGACTAAATGCATGCAATCAAACACACTTTCACACTAGCACCCTTAGGGTAATCCCACCTTGTTGCCTATCAGAAAAAATAGTCATGTCCCTCGAACATGAGTGTTTTAGAAAAAGACTCTCGATAAAAGATCGTAGTCCCTCGATGACCCTCGATGTTGCCTTTGATAAATGATCTAGTCCCTCACACGACATTGCTAAAACGTTCCATGGGTTGCCTTCTATGACTATACAAAAACGCCCCGCGCCCGTCCCTTTACATCCAACGATGGGGCTTCTTACCAAATCAATGGTAAGATAGCAACATCTAAAGGAAGAGGAAAATAACATCTAATACCTTTTGAGTAGGTAGATTCGCTCCTAGTTGCTCGCTAGCTCACAACAAAAACATTTTATACACCAACACATCTCTTTGAACTATTTTCGAAACCAACACTTTGTACGCATTCTTATAGAGACGAGAATCATTACAAAGTCACATTTTCAAAATACTTTAAAAACCCACACCACAAAGCACATTTCAAAACAAAAGTAAGTGATCTATCAAGTAACTAAGAGCCCATGGAAAACTATGGATGAAAAGGGTTCTAACACCTTCCCTTTTCATAATCTACCCCCCGAACTCAAGAAAACATTTCTAAAGGTCTTTCCTGTACTTTTTCACCTTTCCTTATTGGATAAAAGAAAAGTTGGTGGCGACTCTTGCTATCCTCAACATTTGCAATCAAATGCAAAATAAAAGTCAGTTCTCCCACTGTATCACAAATTGTTTCAAGACTTCTGCTTTAATCTTCTCCGACATGTCAGATCGCATACGACGAACTTTTTGCTTTACTGATGGGCAATCCTCTGTTGTAGGTAGATGATGTACCACAATATCCGCATCATGTCCTGGCATGTCTTCATACGACCAGGCAAAGACCTCAACATACTCGTGTAACAACTGAATCAACCGCTCCTTGACACTGGGTCCCAGATTGGCACCCACCTTGACCTCTCTTCTGTCTTCCTTGGTACCTAGATTGGTGGTGTCCACCTGTTCCTCGTGGGGCTGAATGGTTCTCTCTTCTTGTTGTAATAATCTGACAAGTTCCCCTGATACTTCATAATCTTCCTCACCTTCGTCTTCGGCATGGTAGATTAGATTTTCAAAGTCACAGAAAGCCATAGCAGAACTGTTATCCCTGAGATCCCGAATGGATGTAGACCTTCATTGTGAGTGTGAGTGTGTGTAAGGTTATAGCTATCTTTGAAAGAAATGAAAATGTGAAAAATAAAAACAATGAGCACAAAGTTTGTATGCAAAACGTACATGATTCATTGATGTCATATGGAAATGAGATAATAACCCTTACAAATGGCCCATTGTGCCTCGGGTAAGACACAAGGTTTTAAGAGTTTGAATTGTTTTAATATTATAGATCCAACAAAATGTAAAGAAAAATTACTGTGGGATAAAAGTGATCGGGACAAAATCTCTAGCCTCCCAGTTGCCGAGCCCTCCACTGACAGTTGGGAAGATCCATTCCTCCAGGTTGCAGCCATCTTCATCATCCTCTACCGCGTTGACTTCACGGTTGCTGATCTTCAGGGGTGGCCCTCCGGCACGAGCGTGGCGTACAGTCTTCTGAGCACCTGAAGTGAAACCTAGGCCAAACTTGTCAGACTTGTATGGGATATCTGGGAGTTATCCCCAAATAGTGCATCCACCTTCTTCTATTACTACTTTTTCACCCTTCAAAGATGACATCTTGAGTGGAGGCCTTGTGATCTTGGGAACAACCCTGGTTACTTCCACATCTTGCGGGACTTCCTCAAAGTGTTGTAATCGAGTTTCAATAAATTCACCATCTAACTCCACATATCTGAAGGAATTAAGATGGATGATCATATACTCTTCTTCTCCATGAACGGTGATAATCTTCCCTTGAATTGGATACTTCAACATTTAGTGTAATGTAGAAGTAACAACGTGTTGTACCCCAAAATTTTCCCTCCCATATTTCTCAAAGCATTGCAAGAAAAATCTCCAAGTTGCTCAAGGTTGCTCAAAGTTGGTCAGACAAGCTCTCTCCTAAGGCAGTCTACCCCAAACTAGGGTTTTGTGTTGCATCAAGATCCTTGAGTCCAAATGACCTCAAGTTCTCACCAATGTCCTAATATGTTCTCAATATCATCCATGTCAAATTTCAAGCCTTGCAGAGGAAGTTTGCTCAGTCAATTGCCCAAAGGTCCAAAAATCGACTATGCAAGGGCAAAAGTCAACTGTGACCTGCATACAGTCAAACTTCAAGATTTTTTTTCAACATTCTCATTTTGAAGGATATTTCATCATTTTATCAAGGGTTTATCATGATTCATCAAGGATTGCTCAAAATTCATCAAGATTCAAAAGTTGCTAAATTAGGGTTTTGTAGGAAAAGTCAACTCAACTTTTACCAAGCATAACTTTCTCATACTTTATGAGAAATGACCCATCCAAATCTCATTTTGAAGAGGATGCAATTTCCTACAATCCATATTCATATCCCAAGATCAAAAAATGCACTCACAAGAAGTTATGAATTTGGACATTATAGGTCATTTTGAAAAGTCAACAAAAACACCTTTTTTGTCAAAGCTTCTAAATTGAGAATGGAATATCAAAATGAAATGAAACCAAAAGGGTTGGTTATAGGACATCTCAATCGTTCTAAAAAGTCCAAGAACACCTCCAAAAGTTCAAAATTGAAGAAGTTATGCATTCTTGAAGTTGGACTTTTTTGCAAAATTGCCAAAAGTCAACTATCCCCAAAACTTCAAATTTTGCCAAATGGGCCCATTCTTTTTCACTTGATTTGAGTTTGCATTATTGCCCACGTGCTCTAGCTTTAGCCATGTGTCCATATCTTATTTTTATTATTTAATTTGATTTTTATTTGAATTAATTCATTTTAAATCAAATAAAATCAAATAAAAATCCAAAGCATTGATACCAATGGATTTCTTGATCATTTCAGGCTCCAATTACAACTAGCTTTGCAATCAAACTCGTATCAAGCCGTGTGGGTGCAAAAAGATATGATTTAGGCCAAGTTTGGAAAGCTTTAATGGAAGAATCAAATCAAATTCAAGAGCATTGATAGAGCAAGATTTGAACAACAAATGTTACCCTAATACAATATGCAATACATAAGCAAGCGTGCAAGACAGAAACAAGGGTTAGAGATCACTTGTGGAGGCAGAACAAAAGTGGCAAAAATCATAAAAAAGTTAGAGATTGAAATCAAGGTTAGAGACATTTTCAGGGCTTGAGACTTGTCTCAATCGATTTCTGGCCATCTCCAGAAGCAAAACCAATCACAACCAGGCGTTTTCAAGCTTCCATACGCACTGTAAATCTTACGCGAGTCAGCCTTGTTCTTGATTTCGTATCTCAGAAATTAGGCATTGTTTTCACGAAATAACTGCATATTCTTAACCCTCACATCATTTGCAAACTTTTCATAATAACCAATTGCATTTATCTGACTTATATGGAGAACCACCATTGCTAGGGTTTGGTTCGTGTTTTTTGGGTTTTTTCGTTTCAGGTAAAATTGATCTACATGATGGACATGGTTATGATCAGCAGGTTGAGATGAACTCAATCATGTCCTTAGAAATCATTTTCATAGCCTGAGGAGGATTTTGGAATGAAGCTGCGTTTTTAGCTACGAATAAAAATCCGCAGGTAAATTTACAGTCCTTAGAGGACGGGGACGAAGCCGCGTCGTCCTCCGATTGGACGTTTCAAATAATTGCGCGCCTTTTTTATTTTTCTGACCATTGAATTTTGCTTTATTATATTATCATTAATTCGTATTGTATTAACAATTGAAGCAGCATGGTGTAGTGGTAGACATAGCGTGTATATTCCCTTCAGGGTCTGGGTTCGAATCCCATGTCCTCCATTTTCTCAATAATATTTTCCTACAGATGATCCAGTGCACATGCCAGCCTAAGACACACCATATTCCCTCACTCCTCAAAGCGCCAGATGGCCAGATCTGGTGGTCAAGTTTCAGGGGCACACCATAAGCCAGTCAATGCGCATACGCTGGATCAAAAAAAAAGTCAAGTGGACTTGCATTATTGGGCCAATATCTTTGCTTTCAGCACCTCCCAAAAAAAGGCCCATTCTCTCTTTCTCTTTATATTTTGTTTATTTAATTTAGCCATTTTATTTTATTTTAATTTATTTTCTAACCAATAAACAAATTCCCTTTTTATCAAAAAAATCACAAAAAAAAATATTTTTATCCAATAAAAATTCAGAACTTTATTTTTCTTTTATTAATAAATACTAACTAATTAATTTAGGTTTTTAATTCTAGGAAACTTTAATTTTTGTTGTTGTAAATATTTAAAATTAATTATAAATCATTTGGTTTTAATTCGTTTAATTATTTTAATTTCTTTCTTAAAATATCAAAAGACTCCAAAAAATATGCCATTTATTATTTTTCATTTAATTAATTAATTTAGTATTTCATTTAAGGATTAATTTCTTTTCTTAAATAAAAACAAAAAAAAAAGCATTTTCTTTTAAAAAGGGTCAAAACCCTAAATCGCATTCGATTTAATTTCGCGCCGCGCTTTATTTTTCTTTATCCATATTGATGTATCTGCTTCCGTTATGTAATAGTTAAATAGGACATTTATTTATTTTACCGCTTTATTTTATTTTCAAAGGGTTGCTTTTGGCGATGTAAATACCCGACGCCTTGTAATTTAATTTCCGCATTTTTAATTTCCGCACTTTAAATTATGCTAATTATAACTGCTAGATGTTTGATAACAGGGTTTGCATGATAAGACTGAATGTTTAATCTTAAAATCAAATTAGATCACCCTTAACATGTGAAAAGATAAAAATAACTGAAAACGACACACTCGCACATGTGCACTCTTAGGGTACACCCCACTTGGTTGCCTTCGTAAATGGTCATTAAGTATAGGTCGTTTTAGAGGTCGTCCTCTTGTCTAAAAGATCAAAGTTGCCTCGGAAAGGTTGCCTCGAATATTGTTGCCTCAAATAAATGATCTAAGACATTAGGGTTACCACTAAGATGTCCTAACATTGCTTTAGTGACCGTATGTCCCTCTTTTGAATTGACCCTCAAACTCCAATGACGGTGCTACCTACTCATCAATAGTAGGATAGCATTGTCTAGAGGAAATTAGCATATAACGATTCCTTTTTCGAGTAGGTAGATTAGTTCTTAGATACTTGCTCATTCGAAAACAAAATTTTCACACTTACAATTTTTCAAACAAAGTTTTCAAAAACACTTCATTACACTCTTGAGGACAGAAGCAAGAGTTAAATTGAAGTTAAAACAAAAACTTTTTAAACCCACAAGCACAAAGAAAACATTTTGAAAATGATGAGCAAGTACCTAAGAGCCTGTGGATAACCACGGATAGAAAGGATGTTAATACCTTCCCTTTCTATAATCTACCCCCCGTACTCAAAAATAATCTCGAAAAAGGAATTTTTCTGTGCTTTTTTTCCTTTCCTTGTTGGATAAAATAAAAGTCGGTGGCGACTCTTGCTTACCGCGACATTTTGCGAACACAAAATGAAAAACGCAAACCAGCATTCCAAAAAACAGTCAGTTCTTCCCACCGTATCACAGAACTGGCGACTTTGCTGGGGACATTTTATAAGTGGGGTGTACCTTAGGAATAGTTCATAATGTTTTCAATTGCTTGATTTGTATGCTTTATCTTTGTGGGTTTGAATCAGAGTTACTATAGATCCTAACCCGGATCTGGGGGATACCCTTTAAGTAAGTAGCAATAAACTCTGAGGGAACTGTACAACGTAGACCAATACGGTTGAAGCAGTAGCTACGTTGGTGTGGCACTTTAGTTTGTACCGATATCCCTTGTGGCGCAACGAGGAGAATATGGGTCTTCTAAGGGGTCATTAAGCACCAACTGACCTTAGAACCTATAATTGACCAACTTGTCCATAGAACAGTAGCAATATGCTACACTCATTGAGACCAAACTCTCGCGATGATTTCGGTCGCAAGAAAAGGTTGCTAAACTGGAATTATGACCGATCGAGGGTGGTCAGTGATATTGAGATCCTCTAGAACCCAATTACTATTTCTAGGACAGGTTTGAACCAACTGAACTGAAAGAGGGTAGTACCTAAGCTCCTTGCCAGCCTGAAATCTAAGGGTTGTCTGTGTGACTTATTTTCCCTTACCATGTTTGCTATCTGTGAATACTTGTGGTGTGTTTCTATCATAACATCATGCATCATGACATTGCATGCATCTTGCATTGGACTAACCCATTTCAAAGACAGAGGGGATTCATCTTTGTTCTGTTTTGTAGGTCATGGCACCCATGCATAGAAATACTATTCAGATCAGCTTTGTACAGATTCCTACTCAGCTTAAAGATCTGGCTGCAAAGGTTCCTGACACTTCCTCCTTTATCAGAAGACATGGTCACCTCCTTGGTTTGGTAACTTCCAGATTAGATGAGCAGATGATGAGTGTCTTATGCCAGTTCTTTGATCCATTATACGACTACTTCACTTTCTCGGACTATCAGTTAGTCCCTACTCTGGAGGAGTTCTCTGATCTACTTGGTATTTCTATTCTGGAGCAGACCCCATTTACAGGTTGGGAGAAAGTCCTTAGGCCGGAAGAGATTGCTTCAGCCCTCCATCTGACAAAGGCCAAGGTAATGTCAAACTGGGAGACTCGAAGTGGGACAAAAGGCTTCTTGGCTAAATTATTGGTTGATCGGGCTAATCAGTTCTGGGACAGTCTAGACTTTCAGGCATTTGAAGACATTCTGGATCTTCTCATATATGGTTTGGTGTTGTTTCCTAACTCAGATTCTTTCGTCAACGTGAATGCAGTGAAGATTTTCATATCCCGTAATCCAGTGCCCACTCTCTTGGGTGACATTCTGCACTCTCTTTATGCCCGTACTACTCGGAAACGGGGAACCCTTATGTGTTGTGCACCATTGCTGGCGAGGTGGTTTATTTCTCACCTCCCCAAATCAGTTTTGAAGAACAAGGAAGGCATGGGTTGGGCCTACAGAATCTGGAGTACTAAGGACATGGAAGAAGTAGCTATTATTGATCGCTGTGGGGAGTACCCCAATGTTCCACTACTTGGAGTTCGAGGAGGGATCACCTATAATCCTTGTGTGGCCTTACGTCAGTTTTGGAGAGCTAGGAGGGAAGGACCTCATGAGTTGTTGATGCCAAGCATTGTCTTTGACTTCCAAGGGGATGGTGACGAGCATCGCCGCAGGTTCATACGAGCTTGGGATAGGGTACACAGGTCTGATCCGCACGAGTTAGGGATGAAGACCTCTCTTCCGATGGAACCGTATCTCTGATGGGTTCGAATCCGTGCCCAAAAGCTGGGATTACCGTACAAAGCTGTCTTGCTTGTGATTGTTGAGGTTGCTGATGAAGAAGGGGTTCCACCTACCATCCTCCACCTATACATGCCTACTGACATTGGGGAATTAAAGAGGTCTTAGATGCAGCTAAGAGAGGAACAATATACTTACAGAGAAAAGTATTACGAACAAGAGCGGAAGATCCTGAAGTTGACAAGGCAATTGGAGAATGAGCAGATCCTCAACGACTATGTCAGCACCAAAGGGAAACGACCATGGGAGCGCTAATGTCTTTTGATTATTTCTAGTTTTGATTTACTTTTCAGTTTTTCTTTCTTGTAACGCCTTAAAGGAATTTGTCAAACATTGTTTCAGATTTATCTAATAAAAGTGTGTTTCATTTTGGTTTACGAATTTGAATCTCCAAAGTCTTTGAAATCATATCATACGCATTTCATTCCATGCACCTCAGTACAGGTACCCATTACAGGTCTCTTATCTTCTTTGTTGTTTATTTCAGCACATCATGTCTTCTGAAACATCAACTGATCAATCTATCAAGGCTCTGCAAGCTCAAAACGCCCAGTTCCAGGAAATGTTCATGAACTTGGCTAAGGGTCAGCAAGATCTGAAGACTCTTATCTTGAAGGATAAGAAGAAGAAGAAGAAGAAGAAGACGGTCCTCCTGAACATGGGTCGCAGATTCAGAAACAATTTGCGAGAAGAGGTTGATTTGACTCACTCATCTGGAGGGGGAGAAAACCAAGAAGAAAGGAGGGCTCCTAGCCCTGTAGTTACTGACAACGAGACTGACTTTGACAAAGACCAGTATCCTCTGGCTGAGGATAGGTATAAGCAACTCAAAGACCGGTTGAGCGCAATGGAGGTCCAGAAAGTCCCTGGTCTGGACTTTGGAGATTTGGGTTTGTCCTCTGGGGTGGTGATTCCCCACAAGATTTGTATGTTAGAAAGATTCAACCGTACACCACTGACAAGAACCTCTGGATCCACTTCTTTCAAGATAGTCTTTCAAGGACTCAACTTGAATAGTTTTACCAGCTAGAAGGAGCTAGTATCCGTAATTGGGAAGACCTTGCTGCTGCTTTCTACAAGCAGTACCAATACAATACCGACCTCGCTCCTACGCGTACCCAACTTCAGGGTATGTCTATGGCCGCAGGCGAAGGTTTCAAAGACTACGCTCAGAAGTGGAGGGACCTTACTGGAAGAGTAAAACCCCCGTTGGCTGACAGGGAGTTAGTAGATATGTTTCTTGGGACCTTGTCTGGTCCGTATTTCAACCATATGATTGGAAGTTCATCGTCCGGGTTTACTGAGCTGATTATGACCGGGGAAAGAATTGAAGCCGGTATCAAGAGCGGTAAAATACAGAAGGGTGCTTCGTCCAGCACCAAGAAGAAGCCTTTTAAGAAGGAGTCAAGCGCAGTTTATAGCACAGAGAGCCATAACAGACCTGAACGCCGCCAAGCAGTCAATGCAGTGGTTATATCAAGATCTGTTGTTGCTCCTCAGCGCAACAATCAGCCAAGGGCCGAGAGACCGCGAAGACAATTCACTCAGCTTCATATGACCCTGTCTCAGATTCTGCCACAGTTATTGAAGACCAACTTGGTGATTCCGAAGGAGGCCCCGAAGAATCCCAATACAACATCACCCATGTACAATCTGAACGCCCGTTGTGCTTTTCACTCCGATAGCCCGGGGCATGATACGAATGATTGTTGGGTTTTGAAGAATAAGGTGCAGGACCTGATTGATGCTAAGGAGATTGAGTTTGAAGCGCCTGAAAGGCCTAATGTTGTGACTGCTCCTATGCCCAAGCATGGAGTGAATGCTATAGATGAAGACTCGTTTGTGGTTTCTGTGAAAGACATTGCTACTCCATTGATGACTGTGAAGAAGAACCTTCTGTTAGCCGGTTTATTTCCGGGTTGTGGCGAAGGTTGTCGTCTGTGTTCCGTCTTACCTATTGGTTGCCATCTTTTGAAGTCATGTATCCAACGCCTGATGGATAATAAAGAAATTATGTTTGAGAAGACTTTTGTTCCTTTGGTTCCTGTTGAAGTTGTTATAATCACCATTTTCGACAATTCTTCCAAGGCTTCCTCGAGAAAGCCTGTTAGAATTACATTTGTTCCTAGAATTGCTCCTTTGATCATTACCGTTCCTGGGCCTATCCCCTATACATCAGATAAAGTTGTCCCATGGCACTACGGGGCTGACGTTTATTATCACGGGGTTAAACAAGACTTGAGTACTGAAGAGGCTGATACTGACGTCAGCAATATTTTTAGATCTAGTAAAGTCACCCACAACGGAAGACTTTTCTCCCATGAGATCTCTCCACCAACTGTTTGGAAGCCTGTTGTTATTACACTGCCAGTACATCTGCTACTGTTCCTGTTCATGTTCCAATTCTTACCCCTGTTGCCGAATCATCTGACACTCGGGGCAAAGGGACCACCGGCGAGCCTGCCCAGACGGAGGCGTCGAAGAAGATTACTGTTGAAGCCTCTAGATAGGAGATAGAGGAAATTTTAAAGATCATCAAGAAAAGCGACTACAATGTAGTCGAACAGCTGGGGAAAACCCCGTCGAAGATCTCTATGTTGTCCTTATTGTTGTGTTCAGAGTCCCATGCCAAGGCTCTGATTGCTTTCCTGAAAACTACGCACGTGCCGCAAGAAACATCAGCGGATCAATTTAAAGATTGCGTGGCTAGTCTGACTGCTGATAACAGGTTGGGTTTCTCCGACGCCGACTTGACTGCTAAGGGGAAGAATTATAATGACACTCTGCATGTCTCCATTGAGTGCTGGGGCACTACTCTGGCTCACGTGTTGGTAGATATTGGGTCCTCGCTGAATGTGTTACCCAAGAAAGCGCTGGACCGGTTAGACTGTGAAGGGTTGGAGTTGAAACCAAGCAGCATTGTGGTCAGGGCCTTTGATGAGTCCAAGAGGATGGTACACGAAGAAGTGGATATTCCGGTTAAGGTCGGTTCTCAGATCTTCGCATCTACATTCTATGTGATGGACATTCGGCCATCTTATTCTTGTTTGTTGGGTCACCCGTGGATCCACAAAGCTGGGGCAGTAACGTCTACGCTCCACCAGATGCTGAAATACCCAGTGAAGGAGAAAATTGTTACAGTACGAGGGGAAGATGAGTACATGGTGAGCCACCTCAACTCTTTTCGGTATGTGGAAATAGACGGGGAGTTCATCGAAACCCCGTGCCAACATTTTGAAGAAGTCCCCCAGACGCTGGCATCAACTGAAACTGTTGTCGAAGATCCTCCAATGAAGATGGCTTCCCTCAAGGATGCCCGGGCTGTTGTTGAGAAAGGTGGGTGTGCCAATTGGGGCCAACTCCCTGATTTTGCACATACGACTAACAAGTTTGGTTTGGGTTTCACTGCAGAAGCTCAAAGGGTTGTACGACGTGCACGGATCGGAGGACCTCCCCTATTTATCAGCAATTCAGGAGTGAATGCCATAGAAGACGATGTTGAAGAATCTGAGTTTGACAGTTAGATCTACCCGTCTACTGACGGCGGACTAAGCAATTGGACGGAAAAAGACTTCGTTCTAATTTCTTTTATTACCCAGTAATGAGACTTTTGTTTTGAATTTGTAACAGACAATTTTTAAACTTTACGGCCCAGTGTCTTACCCGGGGCACCGTGGCTTTGTTTGTGAGGGCTTTATGTGTGTAATTTCCATATATCATTAATAAAAGCATTGGACGTTTTCTTGCATTTCAAAATTTGCGCTCCTTGTTTTTATTTTTTATCTTGCAAAACAGCTATTTTACACACACTCACATATACAGGTCTACATCCACTCTGGATCCCACTGATAACGACTCTGCTACTGCCGGTTATGACTTCGAAAGTCCGATAAACTTAGTCGAAGACGAAGGTGAAGATGATTGCGAAGTGCCTGGTGAACTTGCTAGACTGTTACTTCAGGAAGAGAGGGCCATACAACCGCATGAGGAGCCCGTGGAAACAGTAAATCTGGGTACAGAAGAGGACAAGAAAGAGGTCAAGATCGGTGCAAATCTGGAACCTAGTGTCAAGCAACAATTGATTCAGATGCTGCGTAACTACGTTGAGATCTTTGCCTGGTCTTATGAAGATATGCCTGGGTGGGATACCGATATTGTAGTTCACCGCCTACCTACCAGGGAAGACTGTCCTCCAGTAAAACAGAGGGTCCGCCGAATGTGCCCGGAGATGTCTGAGAAAATCAAGGCTGAAGTGATGAAACAGTTTGACGCCAGTTTTCTAGCAGTTACTTCTTACCCACAGTGGGTGGCCAACGTGGTTCCAGTACCGAAGAAGGATGGTAAGGTTCGAATGTGTGTTGACTATAGGGATCTGGACAGGGCGAGTCCAAAGGATGATTTCCCTCTACCTCATATCGACGTTCTGGTTGACAACACCACTCAACATAAGGTTTTCTCCTTCATGGATGGTTTCTCCGGTTATAATCAGATTAAGATGGCTCCCGAAGACATGGAGAAGACAACCTTTATTACTCAATGGGGGTACCTTTTGCTACAAGGTCATGCCATTTGGATTGAAGAATGCTGGGGCAACGTATCATCGTGCCATGATCGCTATGTTCCATGACATGATCCATCATGAGATTGAGGTATACATCGACGACATGATTTCCAGATCCCAGACTGAGGAAGAGCATCTTGACCACCTTCATAAGTTGTTTGACAGGTTGAAGTTGTACAAGCTGAGGTTAAACCTGAACAAGTGCACCTTCGAGGTGAGATCTGGTAAACTGCTGGGTTTCATCATAAGCGATAAAGGTATTCAAGTGGATCCTGCAAAGGTGAAGGCTATACAGGAAATTCCAGCTCCTTGAACAGAAAAAGAAGTCAGAGGCTTTCTGGGACGTCTGAACTACATTGCCCGATTCATCTCACACTTGACTGCTACTTGTGAACCAATCTTCAAGCTACTGAAGAAAGATCAAGTGGTAAGATGGAATGATGAATGTCAGACCTCTTTCGAAAGGATCAAAGAATATCTCCAAGAGCCACCTATTCTGATGCCTCCAGTTGAAGGGAGACCCTTGATCTTATACTTGACAGTACTCGACAACTCAATGGGGTGCGTGCTGGGGCAGCATGACGAGTCTGGCCGAAAAGAGCATACTATTTATTACCTTAGCAAAAAGTTTACCGACTGCGAGACCCGATACTCGTTGCTTGAGAAAACTTGTTGCGCTTTGGCATGGGCTGCTTTCCGGCTGAGACAGTATATGCTGACTCACACTACTCTATTGATATCAAAGATGGATCCAATCAAGTATATCTTCGAGAAGCCTGCCTTATCCGGAAGAATAGCAAGATGGAAGATGATCTTGACTGAGTATGACATCCAATACACGACCTAAAAGGCAATCAAGGGAAGTGTGTTGGCAGACCATTTGGCACATCAGGCAGTGGATGATTACCAGTCTATGAACTTTGAATTTCCGGATGAGAATATCATGATAGTGACTGACTGCGAAGAAACTGGACCAAATGAAGGACCTGGGGAAGGATCCTGATGGTCTATGTACTTTGATGGAGCTTTAAACGCTTTGGGTAATGGCATTGGCGTCGTGATCATATCTCCTAAAGGCTCTCATACTTTGTTCACCGCCCGACTATGCTTCAACTGCACCAACAATATGGCGGAGTATGAAGCGTGCATCATGGGTCTTCGAGCAGAAATTGACCTAAGGATTAAGTTCTTGAGTGTGTTCGGAGATTCTGCTCTCGTGATCAGTCAGATCAAAGGCGAGTGGGATACGAAACACCCAAATCTTATTCCTTAAAAGGAGTATGTATTGACGTTGCTTCCCCACTTCGAAGAGATAACCTTTGAACACTTCCCAAGAGAGGAGAATCAGCTGGCGGACGCGCTAGCTACGATGTCTTCTATGTTCAAAGTCATATGGGACAATGAGGCTCCCCAGATTACCATTGAGAGGTTGGACGAACCTACACATTGCTATGACATTGATACTGAAGAGGTAGCAGATAAACCCTGGTTTCATGAGGTAAAGAGGTATCTTGAAGCTCGGGAATACCCCGAGGGTGCATCCGTTAATGATAAGAAGTTTCTGAGAAGATTTGCGGTGAAATTCTTCATCAGCAATGGCATTCTTTACAAGCGTAACCATGATTCAACCTTGTTGCGATGTGTGGATAAGAACGAAGCAGAAATGATTATGGTAGAGTTACATGAAGGTACTTTCGGGACTCATTCCAATGGACACACCATGTCGAAAAAGATCCTACGGGCAGGATATTATTGGTCTACAATGGAAGCCGACTGTTATCAGCATTCTAGGACCTGTCATAAGTGCCAAGTCTATGCTGATAAGGTGCACATACCTCCAGTACCTCTGAACGTCTTGACAGCTCCGTGGCCTTTTGCAATGTGGGGCATCGACATGATCGGTGAGATCAGACCTACGGAATCTAATGGGCATCGTTTCATCCTGGTGGCTATTGATTACTTTACAAAGTGGGTTGAAGCAACTTCCTTTTCTACTGTGACCAAGAACGTCGTGACACGGTTCATTCGGCACAATCTGATTTGTCGATATGGTGTACCAGAGAGGATCATTACAGACAATGGTACAAATCTCAATAATAAGATGATCACCGAGCTCTGCAAGCAGTTCAAGATACAGCATCATAACTCTTCTCCTTACCGGCCGAAGATGAATGGGGTTGTAGAAGCGGCTAATAAGAACATTAAAAAGATTGTGCAGAAGATGACGGTGACATATAAAGACTGGCACGAGATGTTAGCATTTGCTCTTCATGGGTACCGTACCTCAGCGCGGACGTTAACAGGGGCAACACCCTATTCCTTGGTATATGGCATGGAGGTCGTCTTGCCCATTGAAGTTCAGATACCCTCTCTTCGGATTATGAAGGATGCAGGTTTGAGTGAAGATGACTGGATTCAGACCCGACTTGATCAGCTGAACTTAATCGATGAAAAGAGACTTATTGCTATTTGTCATGGTCATACGTATCAAAAGCGGATGATCAAGTCATTTAACAAGAAAGTCAGACGACAAGAGTATCAAGTTAGGGACCTGGTTATCAAGCGCATCATACTTCCACAAGGTGATCCCAAGGGCAAATGGACCCCTACGTGCGAAGGGCCATTTGTGGTTAAGAACATCTTCTCAGGAGGAGCAATGATTCTAACCACCATGGATGGTGACGACTTTCCTCACCCCGTCAATGCAGACATAGTGAAAAAATACTACGCCTAATCAAAGACCCGCTAGGTTGACTGGCCTAGGCAAAAATAAGGGCTTCCCGGCGAACCAAAAGGGTTCGGGCAAAAATAAGGGATGAAAATGAAAAAAAACTGTACACCCGGCAAGTCGAAAACCTGAAAAGGAGGCTTGGGCAAAAAAGGGTATCCCGGTGGACTGAAAACCCGAAAGGGCGGTCCAGGCAAAAATTAGGGATTAAAGCGTAACACTATGTCTCATTGGATCACCTTGCGACCAGACTTCGGTATTGACTATCAAGCTCGGACGACACTAATCAATCTGATCTACCTCCAACCAAGTAGCAAAGTGATGAGATGCTCGAGGACATAAGGGCGATAGCAGAGTTGGAACCCAGTGGGATTGTTCACATAGCTGTTTTTCTTTGTTTTTCACAAATTGTATAAACTCTATTGTTCGGCGGTGTTCTCTTACTAGGAAGTCAGCCTCTTGTACAAAAACGCCTATTTATAGGCCAAACTTCAAATCAATACAATTCATTTTTAGAGAAATTTCAAACTGTTTTTCTTTTATCTGTTTTGTTTTGCAAAAAACGTCCAATGTTCATTTTTGATATATGCATTTAACATTAATTGTTGCTCATAAATATTTACATGTGAAACAAAAGACGATTACTCATAATATCAGAAACAGGGGCAGATAAGATTTGTCCAAGCTTTAAAGTTGCTCTATCCACCAGGTACAAAGGTAGATTCAGTTGAAGAATATGGCCAAGGTGCATTCACTCCCCGCAGAGTAAGAAAGAGACAGTAATGTTAGCTCTCCCCAACTAAGACTTGCAATTGTGAATGAATCGGTAATATTCTCCCCAAACAGAGTTTATCTACCATCAGCACTAAAAATTCTTAATATTCCCCAGCGGAGTATAAAAAGATATATATCCCCAAGGGAGTTTGAAATTTCTCCCCAGCGCAGTCTGAAGAAGCTTCCCCCAGTGGAGTTTGGAGTTTGTCCCCAGTAGAGTCTAAAAGGTTATCCCCAATGAAGTCGCAACTGAAGATCATCCCCAGCGGAGTTCTTTCCTTTCATAAACAGGAATTCAATCCCCAACAAGATTCAGTATCACCAGCAACGGTAATTCATCCCCAGCGGAATTTATCAGTGGAATCCTCTACAGAACATCTCTTCCCCACAGAGTAATCTCCTCATCAGTTTATTCCCCAATGGAGTTATCCTCTCCTGCCGGTTTATTCTCACAATCATCTTCGTTCGCCATCCCCAACGGAAATGAAGAATTCAACTTTTTTTCTCCAGCAATTATCCGAGATTTATTTTCCCCAGCTACAAACATTACATTTTCATACATCATGACACATGCATATACGCATCATACAACACAATCTCATTTATTTTGAGAACATCATTGCCTGATACATATCATGCATTACATACAACTAACCTTTACCTTTCAGGAAGGATGCGGTTAAAATCTCACAAAATTCAAAGCTATGAAGCTTTTACCTCAGTCGAATTACTGACAAGTTCTTAAATCTCAACAGAGTTTTTCTCAGTTGAATTACAGACAAGGTCCTAAATCTTGACAAAGTTCCTCTGTCGAATTACAGACAGATTCCTAAATCTCAGTAGAGAAGTTTTCTCAGTTGAATTACGGGCGAGTTCTTAAATCTCGATGAATATGTTTCCCTCTAGTCGAATTAATGACAAGTTCTTAAATCTCAACAGAGTTTTCCTCAGTTGAATTACAGACAAGGTCCTAAATCTCGACAAAGTTCCTCCGTCGAATTACAAACGAGTTCCTAAATCTCAGCAGAGTTTTCTCAGTTGAATTACGGGCGAGTTCTTAAATCTCGATGAAGATGTTTCCCTCCAGTCGAATTACCGACAAGTTCTTAAATCTCAGCAGAGTTGTTTTTCTCAGTTGAATTACAGACAAGGTCCTAAATCTCGACAAAGTTCCTCCGTTAAAGTACAGACAAGTTCTTAAATCTCAGCAGAGAAATTTTCTCAGTTGAATTACAGGCGAGTTCTTAAATCTAGACGAAGATGTTTCCCCCCAGTTGAATTACGGGAAAGTTCCTAAATCTCGACACCCCAGTTGAATTACGGGAAAGTTCCTAAATCTCGACACCTCAGTTGAATTACAGGCAAGTTCCTAAATCTTGACACCTCAGTTGAATTACGGGCAAGTTCCTAAATCTCAACAAAGATCAGACTTCTCTAGCGGAGTTTTCCTCAAACAACAGGTATACAAGCTCTCGCTAAGGAATCTCTTATGCGATCGACACTCCTCCAAATGGAATCTGTAAGCCCATTCCCGACATCACAAAGCAGTTACCACTTCATGCGAGTGCAAATTTCTGGGCACTCTAGTGTTCAATCATCTTCCACCTTCGGATCACGAAAGGCACGAAAGCCAATCTACATCGTCAGGTTTAAGAAGATTGAATAGGGGCAGCTGTTTTACCCCAAAATTTTCCCTCTCATATTGCTCAAAACATTGCAAGAAAAATCTCCAAGTTGCTCAAGGTTGCTCAAAGTTGGTCAGACAAGCTCTCTCTTAAGGCAGTCTACCCCAAATTAGAGTTTTGTGTTGCATCAAGATCCTTGAGTCCAAATGACCTCAAGTGCTCACAAATGTCCTAATATGTTCTCAAGATTATCCATGTCTAATTTCAAACCTTACAGAGGAAGTTTGCTCAGTCAATTGCCCAAAGATCCAAAAATCGACTGTGCTAGGGCAAAAGTCAACTGTGACCTACATACAGTCAAACTTCAAGAGTTTTTTGTAAACATTCTAATTTTGAATGATATTTCATCATTTGATCAAGGGTTGATCCTTATTCATCAAGGATTGCTCAAAATTCATCAAGATTCAAAAGTTGCTAAATTAGGGTTTTGTAGGAAAAGTCAACTCAACTTTGACCAAGCATAACTTTCTCATACCTTATGATAAATGACCCATCCAAAGCTCATTTTGAATAGGATGCAATTTCCTACAATCCATATTCATATCCCAAGATCAAAAAATTCACTCACAAGAAGTTATGAATTTGGACATTATAGGTCATTTTGAAAAGTCAACAAAAACACCTTTTTTGTCAAAGCTTCTAACTTGAGCATGGAATATCAAAATGAAATTAGACCAAAAGGGTTGGTTAGAGGACATCTCAAGCTTTCTAAAAAGTCAAATAACACCTCCAAAAGTTCAAAATTGAAGAAGTTATGCATTGTTGAAGTTGGACTTTTTTGCAAAATTGCAAAAAGTCAACTATCCTCAAAACATCAAATTTTGCCAAATGGGTCCATTCTTTTTCACTTGATTTGAGTTTGAATTATTGCCCACGTGATCTAGCTTTATCCATGTGTCCATATCTTATTTTTATTATTTAATTTGATTTTTATTTGAATTAATTCATTTTAAATCAAATAAAATCAAATAAAAATCCAAAGCATTGATACCAATGGATTTCTTGATCATTTCAGGCTCCAATTACAACTAGCTTTGCAATCAAACTCGTATCAAGCCGTGTGGGTGCAAAAAGATATAATTTAGGCCAATTTGGAAAGCTTTAATAGAAGAATCAAATCAAATTCAAGAGCATTGATAGAGCAAGATTTGAACAAGAAATGTTACCCTAATACAATGTGCAATACATAAGCAAGCGTGAAAGATAGAAACAAGGGTTAGAGATCACTTGTGGAGGCAGAACAAAAGTGGCAAAAATCACAAAAAAATGGGAGATTGAAATCAAGGTTAGAGACATTTTCAGGGCTTGAGACTTGTCTCAATCGATTGCTGGCCATCTCCAGAAGCAAAACCAATCACAACCATGCGTTTTCAAGCTTCCATACGCACTGTAAGTCTCACGCGAGTCAGCCTTGTTCTTGATTTCGTATCTCAGAAATTAGGCATTGTTTTCATGAAATAACTGCATATTCTTAACCCTCACATCATTTGCAAACTTTTCATAATAACCAATTGCATTTATCTGACTTATATGGAGAACCACCATTGCTAGAGTTTGGTTCGTGTTTTTTGGGTTTTTTTCGTTTCAGGTAAAATTGATCTACATGATGGACATGGTTGTGATCAGCAGGTTGAGACGAACTCAACCATGTCCTTAGAAATCATTTTCATAGCCTGAGGAGGATTTTGGAATGAAGATGCGTTTTTATCTGCGGATAAAAATCCGCAGGTAAATTTACAGTCCTTAGAGGACGGGGACGAAGACGTGTCTTCCTCCGATTGGATGTTTCAAATAATTGCGCGCCTTTTTTATTTTTCTGACCATTGAATTTTGCTTTATTATATTATCATTAATTCGTATTGTATTAAAAATTGAAGCAACATGGTGTAGTGGTAGACGTAGCGTGTATATTCCCTTCAGGGCCTGGGTTCGAATCCCAGGTCCTCCATTTTCTCAATAATATTTTCCCGCAGATGATCCAGTGCACATGCCAGCCTAAGAAACACCATATTCCCTCACTCCTCAAAGCGCCAGATGGCCAGATGGCCAGATCTGGTGGTCAAGTTTCAGGGGCACACCATAAGCCAGTCAATGCGCATACGCTAGATCAAAAAAAAGTCAAGTGGACTTGCATTATTGGGCCAATATCTTTGCTTTCAGCACCTCCCAAAAAAAGGCCCATTCTCTCTTTCTCTTTATATTTTGTTTATTTAATTTAGCCATTTTATTTTATTTTAATTTATTTTCTAACCAATAAACAAATTCCCTTTTTATCAAAAAAATCACAAAAAAATATTTTTATCCAATAAAAATTCAGAACTTTATTTTTCTTTTATTAATAAATACTAACTAATTAATTTAGGTTTTTAATTCTAGGAAACTTTAATATTTTTTTTGTAAATATTTAAAATTAATTAGAAATCATTAGGTTTTAATTCGTTTAATTATTTTAATTTCTTTCTTAAAATCAAAAGACTCCAAAAAATATGCCATTTATTATTTTTCATTTAATTAATTAATTTAGTATTTAATTTTAGGATTAATTTATTTTCTTAAATAAAAACAAAAAAAAAGCATTTTCTTTTAAAAAGGGTCAAAACCCTAAATCGCATTCGATTTAATTTTGCGTCGCGCTTTATTTTTCTTTATCCATATTGATGTATCTGCTTCCGGTATGTAATAGTTAAATGGGACATTTATTTATTTTACCGCTTTATTTTATTTTTAAAGGGTTGCTTTTGGCGATGTAAATACCCGACGCCTTGTAATTTAATTTCCGCACTTTAAATTCTGCTAATTATAACTGCTAGATGTTTGATAATAGGGTTTGCATGACAAGACTGAATGTTTAATATTAAAATCAAATTAGATCACCCTTAACATGTGCAAAGATAAAAATAACTGAAAACGACACACTCGCACATGCGCACTCTTAGGGTACACCCCACTTGGTTGCCTTTGTAAACGGTCATTGAGTATAGGTCGTTTTAGAGGTCGTCCTCTTGTCTAAAAGATCAAAGTTGCCTCGGAAAGGTTGCCTCAGATATTGTTGCCTCGGATAAATGATCTAAGACATTAGGGTTACCACTAAGACGTCCTAACATTGCTTTAGTGACCGTATGTCCCTCTTTCGAATTGACCCTCAAACTCCAACGACGGTGCTACCTACTCATCAATAGTAGGATAGCATTATCTAGAGGAAATTAGCATAGAACGATTCCTTTTTCGAGTAGGTAGATTAGTTCTTAGATACTTGCTCATTCGAAAACAAAATTTTTACACTTACACTTTTTCAAACAAAGTTTTCAAAAACACTTCATTACACTCTTGAGGACAGAAGCAAGAGTTAAATCGAAGTTAAAACAAAAACTTTTTAAACCCACACGCACAAAGAAAACATTTTGAAAATGATGAGCAAGTACCTAAGAGGCCGTGGATAACCACGGATAGAAAGGGTGCTAATACCTTCCCTTTCTATAATCTACCCCCCGTACTCAGAAATAATCTTGAAAAAGGAATTTTTCTGTGCTTTTTTCCTTTCCTTGTTGGATAAAATAAAAGTCGGTGGCGACTCTTGCTTACCGCGACATTTTGCAAACACAAAATGCAAAATGCAAACCAGCATTCCAAAAAACAGTCAGTTCTTCCCACCGTATCACACAGCGCCAGCATTGTGAATCCATGGTCGGCCTAGCAAGCAGGAGTATGAAGGGTGAATATCCATTACATAAAAATTTGAATCAAATGTTTGGGTTCCAACCTTTATGGGGATATCCACTTCCCCATGCACCATTCTTTTCGAGCCGTCAAAAGCCCTCACTACTATATTGCTTGGTTTCAATGTCAATCCCTCAGTCAAGCCTATCAAGGGCCTTTTTAGGTAATACATTCAGAGACGAGCCAGTATCCACCAAAACATGAGCCAAGGTTGTGCCCCTGCATTCCACTGAGACATGCAGTGCCTCATTATCTGCAGTCAAGCTGGCTACGTAGTCTTGGAACTAGTCAGCAGATGTTTCTTGGGGTACATGGGCAGTTTTTAGGAATTTCACCAAGGCCTTTGCATGCGCCTCGGAACATAGTAGTAAAGCCATCATGGAAATTTTAGATGGAGTTTGCCCCAGTTGCTCAACTACATTGTATTCGCTTCTTTTTATAATCTTTAGAATTTCCTCCATCTCTTTCCGGGAGGTCTCAGGGATAGCCAATGATTGTGTCTTCGTCTAGACAGGCTCAATCAGAATACTTTTACCTTGAGTCTCGGTTAACTCGGCAGCAAGAATGTCAGTAAGAGTGATAGTAGGGATGGTAACAGCTTTGTCAGTTGGATCATTGGTGGAGATGATTGTGGGACTGAGAATAGCCTTTGGAGGAGAAACAACAACATGAATGATTACGGGTCCAGAAACTGCTTTTGGGAGAGCAATTTCTGGAGAGAATATCCTTCCGCTTTGGGTAATCTTGCTAGTCCCTACAATGTTACTGATATTGGAGTCATCCTTCTCAGAACTTGAATCTTCGGTAGCTGGCCAATCCTGCTTGATACTGTGGTAGTAGACGTCCCCTCCATAATTCCATGGTACGGTTTTGTCTGAAAAATATGGGACTGGTCCAGGCATTGTAATTATCAAAGGAGCTACTTTTGGAACTGATGTAATTCTAACGGGTATTTTGGTGGAGACCCTGGAAGAATTGTCGGAAATGGTCACAATGGAAACATCATTATAAGAAACAGGTGGAACAAAAGTCTTTTCGAACAAAATCTCCTTATTATTTATTAGGCACTAAACGCCTGCTTTCAATAAAGGAAAGTTGGTTCGTGGGGACAAACAAAAATGACAGCTTTCACCACAGCCTGGGAAAAGATTGGCATTCAATAAGTTCTTTTTAATAGTCAGGAGTGGGGTCATAAGTTCATCAACTGAAGTAACAAACATATCTTCCTCAATAGCATGGGCATTATGGCCATGTTTGGACATAGGGGCAGAAATGACATTGGGCTTTTCTGGCGCATCAAATTCAATTTCTTTGGCTTCAAGGAGGTCTTGTACTTTGTTCTTCAGAGCCCAACAGTTGTTAGTGTCATGGCCAGGACTCTCAGAGTGGTATGCACAACGGGCATTAGGATGATAGTGAGGAGAGGTTGTGTTAGGGTTCTCTGGAGCTTCTTTCAAGGTCACTAGATTGGATCTTAATAGATGTGGCAATACTTGAGATAAGGTCATGTTAATTCTGGTGAACTCTCTGACTGGTCTTTCCATTCTCGGTTGGTTGTTTCTTTGATGATCAGGCGCAGGTTTAGGAATCATAATAGCCCCCACCATGGGACGGCGTTCAGCCCTATCTAGATTTCTCTGAGGATACACATCAACCACTTCTTTATTTCTGATGAATGGCTTCCTTACAGTAGTAGAGGATGCATCTTTTTGAATTTTTTCACTCTTTATCCCGGCTTCTACCCTCTCTCCGGTCAATATCAATTCAGTAAAACCCACTGATGAGCTCCCAATTAAGTGATTGAAAAAGGGACCAGACAAGGTGCCCAAAAACATGTCTACCAACTCTCTTTCAGATAGAGGAGGTTGAACCCTTCCGGCCAAATCTCTCCATTTTTGCGCATAGTCCTTGAAGCCTTCACTTGAAACCATGGCCATACTCTGGAGTTGAGTACGGATAGGTGCGAGATCAACATTGTATTGGTATTGTTTGTAAAAGGTTGCAACAAGATCTTCTCGGTTATGAACATTGGCTCTTTCTAGCTGATAAAACCAATCAAGTTGAGTTCCAGACAGATTGTCTTGGAAGAAGTGTACCCATAAATCTTTGTTAGCGGTATGTGGCTGGGTTTTCCTTACATAAGACCGGAGATGCATTTTAGGGCATGAAACTCCATCATATTTGGCGAACACAGGTGCTTTAAATTTTTTAGGAATGACAATCCCCGATACCAGTCCCAACTACTCAAAGTCCAATCCAGGCACTTTTTGGATTTCCATTGCACTCAATCGTTCTTCTAGATGCTTATACTTATCGTCATCCAGAGGGTGTTGTTCTTCAAAATAGTCTTCTTCTTCCTCTTCCTCTTCTGAATCAGACTGAACAACTGTTTCCTTACCCTTCCCGTCTTGAATGTCTTTATCACCGGACGTTGTTGCAAAGTCTAGGGTCCTTCTTGTCTGCCCTTGGAATCTTCTTCCCATGTTCAGAATTTCGGTTATCTTCTTCGTCTTCTTTTTCTTCTCCTCAACCAGCAAGGTCTTCAACTCTTCTTGTCCTTTGGCCAGAGTGAAACTGTGCATTCTGAGCTTATAGGTCCTTCACCGTTTGCTCGAGATCCATCTTACTGAAATAAACAGTAGAGAGATGAGGAGACTTGTTGCAAGAAACCTGTTTATGTTATGATGAATGATAAATGCGTATGCAATGATTTCAAGGATTTTAAAATTCAAATTTGTTTTATACAAAAAGGAAACACATGTTATATTAATAATTTAAAGTTTTGAGTACATCAATGCCTTCTTGGGAAAAACAAATACAATAAACTCTAAGATAGAAAGGTAGTACGCATTCTCTTTGGTGCAATGTAGGCATTCAGAGTCTGCTCCTCATGAAGTATCCTAGTGAGTTCCAAAACCTTCTTCTCGCTTGCGTAGAATTGGGCTTCAAAAGTATCTCGCTCCCCCTTGAGTTGTATCCAATCTCTTTGTAAGTCTTCAAGAGAGGTGGGCATGTCAGGATGTAGAATAATGTATGGAACATCTCCTTCCATGACAGGCTCAATAATTACCAGGAGAATGGAAGGATAAGGCATCATCATACTTTAAGCACAAGTTCGTACCCATTTGAGGTAAGGCTCAAGAGGCATGGAATTCTTCTGCCCCAAAGTCTTGATATCTACCTTGTTTAACATCCTCCAAGCTCGGATAAATCTCTGGCGAAGGCCTTGATCGTCGTTGTCATAGTCAAATACCAAACCTTGAATCAACATCTCGTGCAGGCCATCCCTTCCGGTGTAACCAAACTGTCTTAAAGCTAAGAAGGGGTGGTAGGTGATACCTCCCCTAATGCCAAGTAAAGGGACATTAGGAAATTCTCCACAACGGTCTACAATAGTAACATTCTCTATGGCTTGAGAGCACCAATGAATGTATGAATGTTTGGCCGTCATCAACCTTTGTGACCACCTTGAACCTTGCTCGTTCTTTAATATAGATTTGGGAAGATGCGAAATAAACCATCTTTCCAAGAGAGGAGTGCAACACATAAGGACATCTCTTTTCCTCATTGTGCGAGTGTGAAAAGAGTGTAGGATATCCCCTAGCAATGTAGGCACCGGGTTGCGAGATATGAAGATTTTTACGGCGTTCACATCTATGAGTTGGTCAGGATTTGGAAACAAAACCATCTTGTAGATGAGGAGAGCCACAATTTCCTCAAAGGCTTGCATATCCAAGGAGTTCCAACAGTTTTGGGCTTTCTCGAACAAGAAATTTGCTAGGAAACCTTTGAAACCACTCCTTGCTTCCCAATGAGTTGTGACATTAGATGAGTGCAAGTGTAGAGCTTGAGCAATCTCTTCTGGATTTGGGTCTCTTTTTGTATCGTTGAAAGGTAGTTGATTGAGAATGGGAATCCTCAAGAGCCAGGAGAATTCTTCCAAAGTAGGCACAAGTTGATAGTCGGGAAATGTGAAGTAATGGTGTAAAGGATCAAAAAACTGAAAGAGCACCTTCATCATGTCCTCATCTGTGTTGGAGGTGACCAAGTTGAGTAGGCGACCATGTCTCTCGGTGAATGGAGAGTTTTCAGGAATCCTTGAAGCTAGATCCTTAAGTTGTGGAGGGATCCTCACAAGGTTGACTTGAATAGTTTTTTCTGCGAAGAGAATCCATATCCTATAAAACAAGAACAAAGATGAATCCAAAAATCCTTGAAATGGTTAGTGAATGTGTATGATGTTCATGATGTTATGTACAAGTATGTATATACAAACAAAGCAAACAAGTCCTTAGGTTTAGGCTTGCATGGAGTCTCATAGGTAAGTACCCTCTTGAAGTTTAGTTGGCTCAAACCTGTCCTAGTAATAGTAATCGGGTTCTAAGGAGCTCAATATCACTGATTTGTTTCCTTGGTCATTGTTTCAGCACAAGCCTCTTTAATGGCGACCGAAATATCCCAAGAAACCAAACCTCAATGAGTGTAGTATCGAGTATCTACCAACTTCGGACTGCACCAAAGTCGGTCATCTCACTACATCCTAAAGGCCAAGTTGGTCAAGTAAAGGTTCTAGAAGTTCATTAGTGCTTTATGACATCACTCAACGGCCCTGTATTCTCTTTGATTAACTCAAAGGCTACTGGTACCCACAAATATGTCACACTAACGTAGTTATTGTTTAGACAATGTCGGTATACCCCGTACAGTTTCCACAATGTATTGCTACTTACTTATAATGTATCCCAAATCCGGGTAGAGGATTCAAACCCAAACAAAGAACCATAATGTAAAGCATACAACTCAGACAATGAAAGCAAATAAATGTGATCTAGCCCTAAGGTAACCCCACTTTTAGAATTTTCCCCAACAGAGTCGCCAGTTCTATGGTACGGTGGGAGAACTGACTTGAAGGTTTTGCGTTTGATCGCAAATGTTGCGGTTAGCAAGAGTCGCCATCGACTTTTCTTTTATCCAAAAGGAAAGGTGAAAAAGCACAGGAAAGACCTTTGAGATTATTTCTTGAGTTCGGGGGTAGATTATGAAAAGGGAAGGTATTAGCATCCTTTTCATCCATGGTTTTCCATGGGCTCTTAGTTACTTGCTAGATCACTTGCTTTTGTTTGAGATTGTGCTTTGTGTGGTTTTTGAAAGTATTTTGTAAAAAGGTCATTGTTTAGGCAATCTTTGTAATGATTCTTGTTTGTAAGAATGTATACAAAGATGTTGATCTTTTGAAAATGTTTTCAAGTTTGTAAGATGTTTGAAAGTGTAGGTGATTATTTTTGAAAATAGCAAGGATGTTTGTTTTGAAATGGAGCAAGTAATTAGGAGCAATATACCTACTCAAATGTCTTTCTTGTTCATTTCATTTTCCTTTAACATTGTTGTCTTACCATTGATTTGGTAAGCAGCCCTATCTTTGGATGTAAACAGGACGGGCGTGAGTCATCGTATAACCATGATTAGAAATGTTGCAAGGTATCTTAGCATTCTTTTAGAGGGACTAAGATTATTTGTAAGACAACTTAGATAGCGTCATCGAGGGACTATGATCTTGTATTTGCTAAGATACCTCACATGCGTAATATGACCATTTTGTATAAGGTAACCAAGTTGAATAATCCTAGGGGTGTTTGTGTGCAAGTGCATCATTTTCATTCTTGTTTTTGTTTTGAATTAGGGTTTTCTAGATATTGGTTTTAGTCTTTCCATACAAACCCTAATTACTAGCATGCTATATAAAAACGATAATTTGCGAAATTTAAAGTTACTACGCTATTACAATATTTGTGGGAAAGGGGGTATACAAATTCAATGGAGATTTGTAAGAATATAAACCTAGTTAATCTATTACAACCAAATTGAATGAGTATTAATGTAAAAGGAATTAAAATAAATAATGTACAAAAATGAACAAGTATGCAATAATGCGAGGGTGAAGAAAATTGAATATTTGTTTGATTTTTTAGAGAAAAGGATTTATGTCTTAATATATTTAAATTAAAGAAAAATAATTAATAAAAAAATTTTTGTTTAAGGAATGATTTTGAATAAAAACCTAGTTCTATTAATCAAAAGAAAATAAGTTTAAAAAGGTTTTTTTTAGTATATATTTTTTATGTCTTGAAAATATTTATAACATTATAAAATATTTTTAGTCTTTTTTAATATAAAAAATAATATATTTAAATTAGTATGAAAGGAAATAACTAATAACCTAATTTTTATTTTTATTTACAAGATAATAAGTAAAAAAAATAAAAATAAAGTATAATTAATAAAAATATTTTTGTGATAAAAATAAAATAAACTAAATCAAAAATATAAATATATCATCTTTTGTATTTTTATGATTTTTAACATTTGGAAAAATATTTAAGAAAATAAAAATGAAATAAATAATAAAAAATAAATGAACTTGGGCCTGGGGTGCCATTAGTCAGCAGGGAGGTCAACTAGCAAAAACAAAAAAAACAAACTAGGCTCAAAGGGCCCATCGCTTGCCAAAAACAACAAAAATCATAAAAGTAAAAATGTGAAAAATGAAAAGGGTATCACCGGGGCTCGAACCCAGGTTCATAGGTTACATGCGCGCACTTCTACCACTAAGGTGGCTATACATCCGTTAATACAAGTAAAACAATAAATATTTAAGGAAAAATGCACCCTGAAGACTTCATCTTCAACCTCTAGCCAGACCATCTGTAACTTGCTCATTTCTCATCAAAAATAAAAACTGTAAACATGAAACATGTAGCAAATTTTCTCACGATTCCAGAAATGTAAAGTATTAAAACTATAGATCAAAGATAAGCATGAATTTTAATGGCCCTAATCTGAACCCTAAAATTTTTAGAGATTTCAGTTTCAAAATTCTCTAAGCTCAAGTAAAATTAATGGAAACAATGGACATGGTTAGCTTCAGGGCAATGATATCTACATGTTTTGTTCACAAATAAACTATTGATGATGCCTGTATGAAGAGTTCCAAGTTGAGAAAACTTACCTCAAAACTGGAAATCGTGTTTGGAATTTGATATTGTTTCAGGCAGTGGTGATGATCAGGTTAGCTTCCTTAAAGTCCTAGGAAGCTAATGCAATGGTTTGCTTGAGTTGAGAGTGGCTGAAATAACCTGGAGAAATCCAACTGCAATGCTCTATTTTTGGCTATAGAAGTTGATGAAGATGGAGTTACAGTTTGTAAACAGGGACAGGGATGGTCTGTATTTGGTATGAGGAAGCTTTAGAATGAATTTGAGGGAAAACGCACGAGGGAAATGAGAGATACAAGTTTAAGGTCATAACTGTGTATCAATGGAGTTTTTTGTGAAATTTCTGGCTAGAGGGAATTTGGGAGTATTTTAGGGTGTTAAAGCTCGTCCTCTAGCTCACAAATAGTGACTCTATTTATAAGCAATAAGTTTTGAATGCTCTAGTTGATCAGAATTCAAAATCACAAGTTTATGCATAACATGTGATTTTTTGAGAAACCAAGTTTCAATGCTTTGTACTTGGTTCATAGAGTTGTTAACTACTTTAAACACAATCCTTCTGACTTTGTGGATGGAGTGTAATCAAGAAAAACAAGTTGGGAGCTCAAGAAGCTGACTTTGTGCATAAAGCTTGCTTTACAAGAATGGATATGTTACTTTCTCCCTAAAATGGCAAATTAATTTGGACAAAGCTTGAAACACTTGGATAAGGGCATAACCAGTTGTGTAAACCATTAATTATGGAGTGACAAACAAGTTTAAGGCCTGCAAAGCAAGGATTATGCAGCCTAGCATGGATTTGGTTCATGTGTTCATCAAAAATGACTTGTAATTCAAGTGACAAAACTCTAACTTCATCTCTTCGATTCTCCCTCCTCAAGAATGATCTCAAGGAGTTCTTGGATATTTTGGAAATCTTGCAATGTGCTCTATAACCCATATTTGAATTTCTTTTAAATATTCCCCTTGGAACTATATGAAAAAGTGCCATGAAGTTAGGTCAAAATCCTGACTAAATTAGGGCAAAATTTCACTAAGTGTTTAGTTTCATGACCACATGTTCATAAAATTATAACTTGAGATCCAAGCATTTTTTAAAGGAGTTGTGTAAATAAAAGTTGTAGATTTCATTGAGATCTACAAATTTAATGTTGGAAGTTTCTCTTGAATCATCTTGCATCATGGTGAAAATTTGGCTCAAAGTTATGAAAAAATATGAAATTTCCAACACTTAGAAAAATTTCTAAGTTTAGAAATTTTGACTTTTCAAAATGAAATCTTGACTTTTTGATTTCTTGATAAATAAGTTTCATATTTTTACATGTTTTGATGAATTTTGATCCTTGGCATTTGAATTTGACCAAAAGTCAAAGTTTGACTTTTCAGTATACAGTTGACTTTTGATCAGTTGACTGCAAAATTCATTTGTCAATCCAATGGACTTGCAATGTTTTGAACCATGTCATTAGGTAAAAATGATGCAATTGGACTCTTGAGATCACTACTTAAACCAATTGACCATTTTCTAGGTCAAAAATTCAGAAATTGCCCATTTCCAATCAAAACCCTTATTTTGACCATTTTGCCCTTTTGGGGATTTGATCAAATTTCTTGAGGAATTGTGATCCAAACTTGATCAAATGATACATATGAGTTTAAAATGTTTATGTGGATAAAAAATTATGAAGTTTGACTGTAAATTGGCCACAATTGACTTTTTTCCCAATACAATTGATTTTTAGGTCAATTGCTCATTTGACTGAGCAAAAATGTGATTCAAGGCTTGAAAATTGGCATGATTAATTTTGGGGGTCCATGGTGATCCATGAAAGTCACATGGGACATTGGAAGTTCAAAAATCCTTGTTCAAACTCAAACCCTAATTTTGGTCATCAGTGTTTGAGGAGGTGTCTTGAGCTGATCAAACCCTAGTGCAGTCTTGAGCCCAAGGAGATCTTGTGAGTAAATTCTTGATAAGTGAGAGGGAAAATTTTGAGGTACAATAGTACCGGTAGCCCTTGAGTAGTCAAGGATAATATGGGGCCGCTGTGTGGTGTCATGAAGCATCAACTGACCTTAGAACCTTTAATTGAACAACTTGGCCATTAGGAAGTAGTGAGATAGCCGTTTTTGGTGTATCCCGAAGTCGGTTGATAGTCGATACTACACTCATTAAGATTTGACTCCCAGGTTTTGTTTGGTGGCAAGTCAGTTGTCGATCGGAACGAGACTTGTGGGAAAGATCAATGATATTGAGATCCCTTAGAACCCGATTACTTTCTAGGACAGGTTGAGCCAACTAAACTTCAAGAGTGTACTTACCTGAAAACCCATGCAAGCCATAAACCTAAGGTCTTTGTGTGATTTGTTTGTGCTTGCTATATTTGTGTTTTCTTAGCATAATCATGATATCATAACATCATAACATGGCATACTAACCATTTCAAGGATTTTTAGGACTTATCTTTTGTGTTGTTTTGTAGGACACGACATCCACTCGCAGGAATACTATCCAAGTCAACCTCATAAGGGTACCTCCTTAACTCAAGTAATTAGCATCAAGGGTTCTTGAGAGCTCTCCATTCACTAAAATACATGGTCGACTTCTCAATCTGGTCACCTCAAGCCCTAATGAAGAAATGTTGAAGGTGCTCTTTCAGTTCTTCGACCCTTTACATCACTGCTTCACCTTTCCTGATTACCAATTAACGCCTACCATGGAGGAGTTTTCTCAGTTATTAGGGGTGCCCATTCTTGATCAGTTACCCTTCAATGGTATGGAAAGAGACCCAAAACCTAAAGAGATTGCTCATGCTATGTCTTTACAACAGTCCGATGTAGTGGCAAATTGGGAAACAAGAAGAGGCGTCAAAAGGCTTCTAGCTAAGTTTCTATTTGAGAAGGCTCACCAATTTTGGGATACCCTTGATTTAAAAGCTTTTAAAGAAGTTTCGGCCCTTCTCATATATGGGATGGTACTATTTCCTAATCCGGACCAACTCATAGATGTGAATGCGGTCATGGTTTTTCTGTCTCACAATCTGGTGCCTACTTTACTTGGAGACATTCTACACTCTCTGCATACCTGCACTGTAAAGAGAAGAGGGACCCTGCTGTGTTAGACTCCTCTGTTGGCTAGGTGGTTTATTTTGCAACTGCCTCGATCCATGTTGAAGAATGAGATGGGCATGAGATGGTCTAATAGGTTGATGTCCCTCACACATTCTGACATTCATTGGTGTCCTTGATCCTTGGAGAATGTTACCATTATTGACCGCTGTGGAGAATGTAAAATCAAGCTTCTCAAATGAGATTTTGTTTTGATGAAGACAAACCATGATTGACAAAGAAGACAAAGATTTATGATCAAGCTCAAAGAATCTAAGGACAAAATCTTAAGTTCAAAGCTCTTAACAACTTTCAAGGTATAATAATATTACTTACTTTGATCTTAAGATATAGATGCTCATTGATGAAAAAGAAATGTTTAAAAAATTATTACTCAAGTTTTTCAAAGTTAAAATTTCATTTTTCACTTGAGTGCAATCGATTTGCATTTTAGTGCAATCGATTGCATGCTCCAATTTTTCAAATCTTTTGCTTCTGTTTCTCTGTGCAATCGATTTACATTGCTTGTGCAATCGATTGCATACTTAAAAATTTCAAAATATTTGCTTCTGTTTCTCATGCAATCGATTTACATTGCTTGTGTAATCGATTGCACTCACTTACTTTTTGTTACTGACTTTACATGCAATCGATTTACATCGCTAGTGCAATCGATTGCACACTTAAAACTTTTGAAAAAATAGCTGTTGAAACCTTGTGCAATCGATTTACACAAAGGGTGCAATCGATTGCATGCTGCACGATTTTGAAAAACAACAACTTTTCACATGCCTGTTCATCATACCTTTTCATTGAAACCTTTCAATCAAACTTGGCATTTGTTCATGATACATTTTCAGAACTCCATGATGTTTCAAAAGGGTGTTATGAACATATAAATATTCATTTCAAAATCTGTTTCAACACCTCTTCCATAAATATTTTCTGAATTTTCAAAATACAAACTCAAGCATTCCTTCACTTTGATGCATAAGTTTTCTGCACATTTTCATACTTTGTCAAACAGAAAACTTTGAGCAATTATATCTTGAGTCATTGTACAATAATATTATTGGAAGAGAAGATCATACATTGTTAAATCACTCTAAGTGATCAATACTACTCAACTTACTCAAACTCAAATATTGGTAGTTACTTACTTATTTTTCCAGGATTGTTGAAAATAAATTTAATGTGTAGTTTAGCATCAAATGTTATAAATAAAAAAATAATCAATCATATTTGTTAAAAGCTAATTTGATCATAATTAAAATTTCGATAAACAATATTCGAACATCGTGCGGGTTTTAATCAAGTGATAATTTATGAAGAGAAAATATGGTGACATTGTTCCTACCTTGATATTAGAAATATCATCTTTTACTAATTTCCACAATTTATCGATATATAACACATGTATTTAACATTTTATTATTAATAATACAAATTAAGCAAGAAAATTGGATTGGTCGCTGAAAGGGAGAGTTATAAAGAGATAAAAAAATTAATACCTAGTTTCTGTTGGGGTAAAAAGTATTTTAATCATATCGGGTAGTACAAAGAAAATAGAATTTAAATATTAATATAATTGAGATAGTTAGTTTGAATTTTTTACACAACAATAAAATATAATTTTTTGATGTAATGGGATTTAGGATACTTGAGTGTTTAAAGAAGATTTTCTATTTTTCCGTTCAAAAATAGTTTGTTGACTGAGTTATATATTTTTTTATTTAAAAATAGTTAATTAAGAGGATTTGCAATTCTTCCGTCTAAAAATTACAGTTAAAAGAAAATTTATAATTTTTCTGTTAAAAAATTGCACTTGAGAGATGATTTAAATTTTTCTCCTTAAAATTGTATTAGGAGGATTTGTAATTTTCCTTTAAAAATTATAATTACATGAGAGAGTTTTTAATTTTATCATTATAAAATTAGAAGTTTAATTAGAATTTTTGAATTTTATTTTTGATTTTTTTGTTTTTTTTCTTTTGTGTGTGTATGTTTCTGCGTACATAGAAATTTGTTTTTTTTTTTTAAATTTTCCCAACACGTCCAACATAATATTAACAACACTAACACTAGTCTTTTTTTAAATAGAAAAACCATAAAATTTGTGATACTTTTACTAAATATATTTCACTTAATTATTATTTTAAGTATACTAATATATTAGACCAGCACTAATCAAAAATACTAATCTAAAAATTAGAATGTCATTTATAAATATTCAACTCTGTACTTCAATAACATACTTAATTAAGTCTTTGCCATGCCTTTTACTATAGTAAGGATTTGATATAAGAGCGTTATGTAACTATTATATCAAAAGAGTGATATAGTAAAACACATGAATCGTGTTACATGCACAAGGAAAGTAACAAAACATTCTTGTAGTACTATGTTTTGCTATTTAGACATCTTTCCCATATCCTTTGAAAATACCAATCCCTGATTTATCAAATTATTGTCATTTAAGCCATCAAAGAAATTTTGTAGCCAAATTTATCATGGTGTTGTGACTTAGTCATTCTCTCCATAACTACTATAGATGAATATTTAGCTCCCCTCAGCTCCCCAGTGCAAATTTAAACTTAAAAACAACTTTAAAGAGGCGCATGTATAAACATAAAGATTATATGACAAACAATACAAGTACAAACAAGAAGCCATATAAGATCCAAACACAAGCTTATCACAATCACAATCACAACTTTTTGGCCATATTGTGGGTGACATAGCATAACCATAGAGTAGAGTGTGCCCCAAGAAATAAAGTGATAGAAAGCAAGTAGAAGAATCAACAGTAACTCCTCACCTAAAATATGTATGTAAAGTGGGGTTATGGTCGTTGGATTGCCAACTCTTTATTTACATTGTACTATTATTATTTTAGATAGTGTCCTACCTTGTCACCATTCCATACTTTGAAAAAAGTCCCTAACAAATAAGGCAACCCCACACAACATGCATCAAAATAAATTGCACAAACCTATTCTTAACTCCAACTTCTTTAATCATCATCTATTCACATGTGTATCATTTGTAGGTTAACCACGTTGTACTATGACAAACCAAAGAGGAGTCCAACTTTAAACGTATTTCATAAGATATTATTTAGATGCTGTGTAAATGTGTCAAATTTTAAATTATATGTGATAATTCGTCTTGTATGCTCTTAAAGACGATTCTGTGTTGGGTACAAATCCGAGTAGTTAAAATCTCACATCATCTCTGAATAGATGAAATGTTAAATTTATAAAAGAGATGACTCATTTATCTAATACCTCAAGATTTTGAATAAAGATGTGACATCTTTCTCTTGTGGTCTTGAAGCATTGGTTCCGTTAATACTCTAACCTTTTTTGAAATCCTTTATAGCGGTATCAGAGACATGGTTCGACTTGATGGAAGAGCGGGAGTTAGATTTTGTGTTGAGTTCGTGTAATAGGATGTGAGAGTCTCACGTGAACTTTTCCTTTTCAAGAAAGGTCAAGTTAGACAATGGAGTCAAGTAATTTTGATGTTTTAACACTTTATACACACGAGGGCATGAGGAAGAAATATGATCAAACAAGATCAAAATGGAGAAACGCAAACCTTTTTTCACTTTACCATTGATGAAGCAAAAACATTGCAACAAAGGTGAAAAAAGGGTGCATGGCCAAAATCAACAAACGACAAAAAGAGGGCCACTTACACATTAAATAGATAGAGAACATGAGACACGTCACATGCATTTCATGTCATTTTCATTGTTCAAAAGGGTCACATCCTATTTTTTTCACCAAATGGTTTCTACACTTCCACCCATCACTATAAGGTCCATTAGTCCAACATCATCTGAAATATCCATTGCCCATTTATTTTCATGCACATGCTAAAGATTTTTACCTAACTATTATGCAACCACAACTTCATCATCAAAGGTCAACAAGACTAAATGTAAAGTTCGGTATAAGTTGAATTGTAGAGAAACCTATCTTAACTTCACACATTGATTTCCTAATGGATTGATCAAGTATTGTTTATAATTGTAGCTAGCACAATGAGAAGATAACATATAGTTACAGTATTTGCTTATGAATAGTCCTAGCATGAAGAACAGAAAAACAAAAACAAAAGGCTATAGAAATAATATAATTTAGGTAACACTTCCCATAATTGGCCAAGTGTTTGAAAATGCAGACTATTAGTAGTCTAGAGATCCGACGGTTGTTATTCCACTGCTTAGATTTCTTGGATCTTGACAGCTCACATAGTCATCGCAGATGCTATTTGAAAGCCTTTGAATGGGAACCGAGTTTAAAAGCCCGAGGCCAGTGTTGCCCATTTGCTGCACTTCCTCGGGCGAAAGTATCTTGATGCACCATACACTATTCACAAATTCCCTGCCATAAAGAGAGGTCACGTGTAAGACATCGGGTTTATCTAGTTTTCAATGTAGCATTTAAAAGGAATGTGGAGAATGTAGAATTTGGGATACTTACGGCCAAGGGCCATCACCGAGGAGAAGAACATCATTCTCTCGGTCAACGAATACAAGCTGCCAGCCTGATCTCACAGGGTCCTCCAACTCGCCTTCTAGTCCAAACATTCGAGCGAGCTCACTGCGCAGCTCATGGTAGCTGCTGAACTTAGTGATATCCAAAGATCTTCCGAAGGACCCTGCTTTATAAACCTGTAACCAGAAATGCACTGAATAAAAATGCAAGAAGTGATGAATAACAATAAAATTTTGATTTTAGAGACGGTAATAATCTCGCTGATAAAAATCACACCTTCACAAAGGTCTTGTTCAGAGGGTTGTTTCCTTGCTCCCCATTTTCAAGGTTTTGCAAGAAACCAGATTCGCCAATACTAGGCGTTACTCCATGATTCAATGAAGAATTGGTGCCTGCGGAGTTCATGTAATTAGAAGATTGATGATAGGGCATGGTTGAGGAGTCACTGTTGTTTCCATTAATCCCCTTAAAGTTTGACATCCTATTATGCATTAGAAGAGACGAGGGATCGATATTGACACCAAATAAAAGATTACTTTGCAGATCATTGTTCCCTTCTTGGTCTATTGAGCACTCCCTACCAGGAAATGGCGGCAACGTAATAGCATTTTGAGATATGGTATTCTGTGTCTGCCCTACCTGTTCCACATGGGGGAGAATACATTGAGAAGCTCCCGAAGAAAGGAGTGGATCCACCGCAACACGCTTTGAGGGCCAACCGGTTGAATTTTGAACAGGAACCCAAGAGTTTGTTCTAGGAAGACTTAGAAGATGGGATGTTTCATCCTGCGGAAATGAACCCATGATACTGTGCAAAGGAGAAACAACAGTAGTTGAAGAGTTTACATTTGAATCAGAAAAACTCTGCTGATGACATAGTGAAGGGAGAGCTTGCATAGGTGGTGGTGACTGCGGTTGAGGCGCTGAAATAAACTGTGACATTGTAGAGATCGAACCAGATATCTGCTGATTATCCATCACTTGCTGTTGAGTTTGTTGCTGTTGTTGCTGCTGCTGGGTATGATGATGGAGGTGATTATTGAATGAGTGTTGGTGCTGCGGATGGTGTTGAGTATGAGTCTGAGTTTGTTGCTGAGATTGCGACAGATTCTGATTGTCCTGATTATTTTGAAAAGCCTGTTGAGATTGTGCTTGTTGCAACATATGCGCCTGCATTAAAGCAGCAGTCCTGTTCGGGAAGTTTGATGGTTGCTGAAATTGAAGTAAGGAACCAGGATGCTGTTTGGAGGGATCGATACTCCTCATGTCTTGAAGTGCAGCAGCAGCCACAGCTTGATACACATCCGGTTGCATATTCAGCATGGAAGTATCAAATCTCGGCTGCATCCAAGGGTTAACCCCAATCCCTTGAAAATTAAGTGACTGAAGTCCTCTATCACTGTCTCGAAGCCACAGCAAAGGAGAATTCATGCCAAAATCGTCATCTTTCATGCCTGCCAGCATTCCAAATGAACAAAATTGAGCCTTCGACGCATAAATGAAATAGCCTTTGAAATGTAATTGGCTTAGAAATTTGAAACTAAATTAGGTGCTTGAAAAAATAAATAGATTTGTGAATATTCAGTTCAGTCCTCAAGGTTGACATGAAGCTAACCATGGAATGAAGGCAAACCAGAAGGCCACGGTCGTTTAAGTCTAAGGGGAAATGGAGATGGATACATAGGAAATGTTGTTAATGGCTCAATTTCCCACAAAGACACTCTTGGTTGCCTTTCTCCGGCAGTGGATTCATCCCATCCAACCTGCAATCCAAGTCAAAGCTGTATCAGAAATCATACATTCAAGGCAACTGGAAAGTCAATATATCGAAATATCGGCAGTTTTTTCTTACAAACCTTTACTGAGCGCCAATGTGAGTTTGGCCACCGGGCAGAATCCAAGTCACTGATGCCAGTTATTGTACCCATGTATCTGCACACAAAAAATATATCGGTATTATATAATTATATTATAAAAAACGTATCACAAACTCTACAAAGTGACTGGTCACGGTTTCCCGAAATGAGAAGTTGAAAGACCTACCGTCGCACACTAGACTCTTCTGTTTCAAACAGCATCCTGAAACGCATACCAACTGAAACTCGAGTATGATACACAGCTTTAACATACTTTGCTAAGGGTATGACAAATTCTGACGGGCAAGCACTGAATTTATCAATAATAGAATAGTGTCAATCAAACAAAATCTATCATGACTTAGGACTTTAGCAAATGTATATTATATGTTTATTCGTACCGTGGGTTATAGAAAATAGTGAAACGACTATTGGTTGCAGCTGCATGAGCTGCTGCAGCGAGAAGTCCCAAGTGCATACTATCACTTGACAACACCGATGAAGGCATCACAGTTTGTGGTCGGCTAGCACGACGTATGCCAAGAAGCAATTGGTTCTGTTCGTTCCTGTTGAAGAAGATGCACTTGAGTTACACCATTGATAAGACATCACAATAATCAACAAATCTAATGTATCATTATAACATAAGAAAATGGAAAGTCACATGACAAAATCCAAGGTGAAGGAGTAAGCAAATTAATGGGGTCCAGAGCAGAGAAGATTCCACTTTGATAAGCAGGAAACAACAAAATCACTTGCCAGATAAACAGCACAGAATCACCAGCAACAAGTCTTTTAGCACTCACAAAAACACTCCACCCGGTTGTAAGTAGATGCCTTTTCGGCTGCCCTGCAAGGAGGAATAACTTCAAAGATTATAAAAAAAATTCCCACATTAGCGATTAAAACGAAACTCATCTTTGTAACTCACCCCGGAATATATGTCGGAATTTCCATTCATTGCCATGCAAATCCCTTGCTATTAACTCTTGTGCAGGGGGCTGTTGGGAAAAGTCCTGCAGGTCACAATTCTAGAGACTTGAGAAATTGATCAGTTAAGTAAATAAATTTATGTAGTACGACATTTTGATTAAAAAAAATGTTTACCAACGGAGGAAACACTTTCTCAGCCGCGCGGCGAGGCACGGAGAATCCACCGTGAGTGCTTGTGTCACTAGCAGTCAAGGTCTTGCAGAAGTAGTTTGTTGGCTGTTTACTCGGAGTGCCCAACTCAGCAGGAAGGTAAGCCTCTTTTTGCTCTTGCTGCAAACGCAAACGCAGACATAGTTAAACACTTGAAAATGTGTATAACTACATAATTTGCAAAACCAGATCACTCAAGTTTATGTTTCATACAGCATTCAGCGGTTGCAGGGTCATCTGTGCATACACTTCATCGGTCTCCACGTCAGCCTAGTTAAAAAAACAATTAGATAACAGAAAGAAAATAAGAAAAACGGATCGAAAGAAAACAAGTCATACATGCATAGTCAAATTATGAAGTTGGCAAACAAGCTGAGGAGGTAAGCTTGGATAATTTGGAATATGAGCATCCACTTCCTTGTTGGTTGACACAGCCACCTGTGCAGAAAAATGGCAAGTTAGGATTTATTCGTAGCATCAGCAATAATGAACATAGAGATGTTATAAAAAATGGTCTTCAACCGAGATTTAGGCCGTAGCGTCAGCGTTTTTTATGTCTCTTCAACCAGGATTTGGATAGTATAAGCCTCATTTGACCGTGATTCTCCGCAGTATTAAAGGTTGTGATGCGAATGCGACTCAAATTTATTAAAACCATGGTAGAAAAACATAAAAAGATAGACAATAGACTGCATAGGATACTCATGCTCAGAAACATGAGATTCCTAGTATTACTTTATTCTTAAAATTAGTTAAAAAATGCAAAAAAATACAATAATCTAACATCATAATATTTTTTACTCACTTGTTCACTGTGACCTTGTGGAAAGTACACAACTCTGCTTCCAATTGCTGGCAAAGAGACAAGAGGGCCAGCACATGCATGCCAAAGTTCTGAATCTAGAACTCTCTTTTCCCCTGCAAAAATCCACCCCAATGTCATGTATAAAAAAAACTCATAGCTTATGGGATACTCTTGCCAAATCCAAGATCTTAAAGGTACTTATTTCACAAATGAAACCAAATTACTTTTTTAATTCCTTAGTTAAATAACAAAAACTCAATGAAAAATTTGAAAATAATACATTATAATCCCTTAAAGATTGAAGTACCAATAGGATTGAATAGAGAAAAAGGAAGAAGAAATTGCAGGCAATTGTGAAGTACTGTGAGCATACCTTCTTGGGGTGGTGGAGGACTAAAACCAGCTGAAGAGAGTCTCATTTTGAGCAAAAAAGATATAAGAAAATTGTAAAATAATCAAAAACACTCTCTCTATGTAGACAAATTAAGTAACAAAGTAATCAGAAAATGACACTCCCACCACAAACAAACCCTTTTAGTCTCTTTCTTTCTTCTACAACAGAATATCATTCTTTGTTATATCTATCTAACCAAAAGATTCCCTACACTTGAAAATCCTCAACCAAAACCAGTTTCACAACAAAAAACAATCACTTTATGCCTCATTCGTTTCTCCTCTTCCTTATCCCCCAACACCCCATGTTCCAATTTTCAACTAAACACTTCATTACCTCAACCAACCAAATTCAGCAATAATCTGGAAGAAGAAAAAAACCAACAAGACCCAGAAGGTGAAAAAGGAAAAAGATGAAAACTTGAAAAGCAAACAGATCTTATGAAAACAAGAGGGAACGGATCTAACAAAACCCAGATAAGAAAACAGTGTGTTTAAGGATTAAGTTGTGTTTTTTAAGAGTGGTGGGTGAGTTTTCCAGTTATAGAAAAATGAGAAACAAACAATGGTTCTTTCCTTGTTATGGTGGTGATGTAGCTAGGTATAGTTGTATTGTTCTTCTTCTACTAGTAGTAGTAGTAATTGAAGTAGCAACTTGGTGACCATGCTATTGTTTGCTACTGTTGCTTTACCTTAGCCTATGATTCTCTCTCTCTCTCACTCAGTTTCATTCAATCAATCAGAACACAACCGTCATTATTTTTTGGGTGTCCTTTTATGTGAGAGAGAGAGAGAGAGTAGGAGAGAGAAGATTGTTTGATTGTTTGATTATTGTTGTTAGGTGGACACCACAAGAGCAAAGCATTTCATTTTCGGACAACCAAGGAGGGAAATTTACATCTGCCTAAGATTCACTGTTCCTTCTACTATGTTTTTTTCTCCTATCATTAAATTCTCTCTTTTACTGTCACTGTATATAGCTTCTGTCTACACCCAGTACCCTGCCATTTACCTCATTCAACATTTTTTTAATTCTTGCTTTTAGATTCATGTTAATGCTAGATGGAAGAAAAATATATTTCATATTCGAAATCTTAACACTGAAAAATATTAATCTAAATTATCTTTATTATTTAACCAAAATTCATTGTAAAACTTTACAATTTATTATTTAAAATAGAATAAATATATTAAATGCATTAGAAAAAGTTTAATATAATATGATTAAAATACAACTTTGCCCTCTAGGTGAAAATATTACAACTGATTTCGGGTTAAAACATTTAAAAATATTTCATCTCTTAACTTAAATCTGATAATCTTTAGTTTTGAATTATTATTTTCTTTTTATATTTGTTTCTTGTCAAGAAGTCTACATGGATAGTAAATAGTTGATTCAGTTCTAACCAAATCTGAATTTGTTATGTAATCAACTAAATCAATGCATTTTTTATCAATTCTTCAATAATAGGAGTAATAAATTGTTGATTCACTTTTAACCAAATCTATCGTGTCATCTTCAATTAACTCAATAAATGAACATTCCATCAATCTCTCACTCAAGTTGACTTATTCAGCCTTAAACCATCTTATAACATAACTCTATTAACTTGTTGTTGTTATTAGCTTTGTACTTTGTTCAAAATTTAGAGGTGTTCTTCTTTATTTATCATAAGACTAAAGTTTTTCCATTATCTAATTAAGATGAATTTTTAACTCTTCTGATTCAAGTAAAATTTTATCCACTAATAAAAAAATTTAAACGGGTTAAGCTTTTTCACTAGTTAAAAGAAAAAATAGACAAATTTTATTCTTATTTAGGTTTATATCATGCTTTCTTATCACCCTTAGTTAGATATGGATCCAAAAAATTATAAATTCCGAACTAAATTTTGCATTGTAAAAAATATATAATTATGATAATTGATAAGATAAAATAAAAAATATATTCACTTCTAATTAAGTATGTCATGTCATCTTCAATCAACTCAATCAATGCACATCTTTTGCTTGTTGCTATTTTTCGCTTTAGACATGGTTTGAAATTTAGAGGATTTTTCATTATTTATCATATAATTGAAAGTTTTTCCACTATCTGATTAAAATAAATTTTTAACTTTATGATTCAAGTTAAATTTTATCCATTGTTACGAAAAAAAATTAGAGTTAACCTTTTTTTCACTTAGTAAAAGAAAAAGTGGATAAACTTTATTCTCATTTAGGTTCATATTATGCTTTTTCATTCAACCTTGGTTAGACATAGATAAAAAAAATTAGAAAGTATGACGTAAATATTTTATTGGAAAATATATATATATAATTATGATACATTAGATAAAATAAAAATATATATTCACTTATAATTAAGTCTGTCATGTCATCTTTAATCAACTCAATAAATGCACATTCATTCAATCTCTCACTAAGGTCCATTATTCACTCCTAACCCATCCTACAACATCTATGCTCTTTAGATTACTCTTAATCAAACTCTTTTGACTTGATTGTTGTTTTACTCTATTGACTTGGTTGTTGTTTTCCGTTCTATACTTGATTTAAAATTTGGAGGTGTTCTTCATTATCTACCATACAACTGGAGTTTTTCACTATCTGATTAAGATAAATTTTTAATTCTTTTGATTAAAGTAAAATTTTATCCACGATAATAAATAAAAATTTATGTGGGTTACTAGATAAAAGAAAAAATAGAGAAATTTTATTTTCATTTAGGTTCATATCATGCTTTCTAACCACCTTTGTTAGACATGGATCCAAAAAAATTATAAAGTCTAAAGTAAATTTTCCATTGTAAAATATATATAATTATGATACATAGGATAAAATAAAATAAAAATATTCACTTCTAACTAAGTTTATCATATCATCTTCAATCAATACAACTTTCTTCGATCTATCACTCAAGCTGGTTTATTGACCTCCTAAATCATCCTAGAACATTTATCCTCTTTAGGTTACTCTTAACCAAACTCTTTTGACTTAGTTATTATTTTTCGATTTGTACTTGATTTAAAATTTGGAGGTGTTCTTTAATATTTATCATACAACTAAAGCTTTTCCGCTATGTGATTAAGGTAAATTTTTAACTCTTATGATAAATAAAGTTTTATCCACTGCTATAAAAAAAACTTCGCAAGTAAATTTTGCATTTGAAAATATTTATAATTATGATAATTTATAAGATAAAAATAAAAAATATATTCAGTTCTAACTTATGTCATCTTTAATCACCTCAATCAATACACTTTCTATCTATCTCTCACTCAAGCTGACTTATTCACCTCTAAACTATCCTATAACATCTATCATTAGATTAGTCTTAAACCAAACTCTTTTGACTTTTTGGACTTGTTCAAAATTTTGAGGTGTTTATCATTATTTACGATATAACTGAATCTTTTTCGTGATTAAGATAAATTTTTAACTTTTATGACTAAAGTTAAATTTTATCCACCATTAAAAAAAATTTACGCATTAAAGAAATTGTATTCTCGTTTAAGTTCATATCAGGCTTCATCACCCTTGGTTAGCCATGGAAACAAAAAAATTATAAAATCTAAATAAAATTTGCATTGAATATATATATATATATATATATATATATATATATATATATATATATATATATATATATATATATATATATATATATATATATATATATATATATATATATATATATATATATATATATATATATATATATATATATATATATATATATATATATATATATATATATATATATATATATATATATATATATATATATATATATATATATATATATATATATATATATATATATATATATATATATATATATATATATATATATATATATAATTGTGATAATTGATAAGATAAAATAAAAAATATATTCACTTTTAATTAAATCTATCATGTCATCTTAGTTCAACTCAATCAATACATCTTTCATCGATCTCTCACTTAAACTTGTTTATTAACCCTTTATCCTACAATAGATTACTCTTAACCAAACTCTTTTAATTTGGTTATTATTTTTTACTTTGGATTTGGTTCAAAATTTAGAAGTTTTTTTCTTTATTTAGCATATACAACTGGAGTTTTTCCACTATCTAATTAAGATAAATTTTTAACTCTTATAACTCAAGTTAAATTTTATCCATTGTTACAAAAAAAATTAACGAGTTCAACTTTTTTTATTTGATAAAAGAAAAAATAGAAAATTTTTATTTTCATATCGTGTTTTCTCATCTCCCTTAGTTAGACATGGATCCAAAAAAATTATAAAGTCAATATGTCAGGTTATGTTCAATCAACTCAATAATGCACATTCCATCAATCTCACTCAAATTGTTTTATTCACCCCTTAAACCATCCTGCAACATCTAACTTTTTTTAGATTACTCTTAATCAAACTCTTTTGATTTGTTGTTGTTTTTCACTTTGTATTTGGTTCAAAATTTAGAGACGTTATTCATTATTTACCATACAAGTGAAGCTTTTCCACTATCTGATTAAGATGAATTTTTAACTCTTACGATTCAATTAAAATTTTATCCACTGTAATAAATTAAAATTTACGTGGGTTAAGCCTAAAAGAAGAAAAAATTTATTTTCATTTAGTTTCCTATCATGCTTTTTCATAACCGTTACTTAGTCATTGATCCCAAAAAAATTATAAAGCCTGAAGTAAATTTTGCATTAGAAAATATATATAATTATGATAATTGATAAGATAAGATAAAAAATGTATTTACTTCTAACAAAGTCTGTCATGTCAACTTCAATCAATGCATTTTCACTAACCATTCTATAATATCTATTATCTTTAGATTAATCTCAACCAAACTCTTTTGACTTGGTTGTTATTTTTCGCTTTTACTTAGTTAAAAATTTTGAGGTGTTTTTCACTATTTACCATACAACTGAATCTTTTCTATTATTTTATTAAGATAAATTTTTAACTCTAATGACTCAAGTTAAATTTTTTGCGATGTTACAAAAATAAATTTTACGGGTTAAACTTTTTTCATTAGATAAAAGAAAAAATAGAGAAATTTTATTCTCATTTAGGTTCATATTATGCTATCTCATCACCCTTGATTAGACATAGATCCAAAAAATTTATAAAGTCGGAAGTAAAATTTATATTTGAAAAAATATATAATTATGATACATAAGATAAAATAAAAAATATATTCACTTCTAACCAAATCTCTGAAGTCATCTTCAATCAACTTAATCAATGCACTTTCCATCAATCTCTCACTCAAGCTAGCTTATTCAACTTCTAAATTATCCTATAATATTTTTCCTCTTTAAATTATTCTTAACCCAACTCTTTTGACTTTGTCGTTGTTTTTCACTTTGTACTTTATTCAAGATTTGAAGGTGTTTTTCATTATTTGTCATACAAACTAAAACTTTTTCACTATTTGAATAAGTTAAATTTTTAACTCTTATGATAGTAAACTTTTCTTTATTGTTATAAAAAAATTTATTTAAGTGGATTAAGCTTTTTTTTCATCTGGTAAAAGAAAAATAGAGACATTTTATTTTCATTTAGGTTCATATCATGTTTTGTCATCACCTTAGTTAAATATGGATCCAAAAAATTATAAAATCTGAAATAAATTTTGAATTAGAAAATATATATAATTATGATAATTGATAAGATAAAATATAAAATATATTTATTTTTAAGCAAGTTTGTCATGTCATCTTCAATCAACTTGATCAATGCACCTTCTATTAATCATCCTACAACATCTACCCTCTTTAGATTACTCATAATCAAATTTTTTGTTATTATTTTTCAGTTTGTATCAAATATATATATATATATATATATATATATATATATATATATATATATATATATATATATATATATATATATATATATATATATATATATATATATATATATATATATATATATATATATATATATATATATATATATATATATATATATATATATATATATATATTTAAATGGTCATATATTTTATTTAATTTCATTTATCCTAGATCTCAACATTTATCATTTTTTATTAAAAAGAAATAGTAACATAGATATTTGACTCATTTATTTATTTATTAATAACATAAATAAAAAAATAACACAACTTTTTTCGTGTTTGAATTTATATATTATTTTAATGGTTTTTATTTTTATTTTTTAATTGGATAAAAAATATAATTATTATTATAATAATAATTGTTTAATACAAATGATACAAAATAATACTAACATTATATTATAAGTTTAAAATTTAATATCAATTATTATAATCTAATGATTTTTTAGTACAAATATTATAATGTTTAATATGATATAATATTTTTAATTATATACAATATTTTTTTTTAAAAGAAATATTAAATAAACAAATACCAAAAGATATAGACTAGAAAAATAGAGTAAAATATCCAAGGATAGTTAAATAGGTCTAGATAATTTTTTTATAAAATCTTAATATATTATAAAGTAATAAAGTTGTTTAGGTAATAATTAATTATAGATTTAAACTTAAAAATAGAATAATTATTAAAATATAAATTTCTTTTCTTATAAATAAGGCTGACAATAAACCGAACTAATTGAACTAGGTTGATAAATAAAATGAGTCAAATTTGAAAAAAAATAAAGTTCGTTAACTAAATTAACTGAATTTAAATTATGTATAATTCGACTTGTTAGATTTATAAGTCAACTCAATTATATATGAGAAGTATTATATTGACCAAATTTTAACCCTCTATTTTTTTTAATCCAACAATTTTAATTGATCATTTATATTCTTAAATGAGCAAATTATTTTTAAAAATAATTATACAAATAAAATCAACCTCATATAAAAAAATTATATACAATGATTAAATATTAAACTTCTTTATTTAATAAAAAAAATTATATTAAATAAAAATATCAAGGATATTTGAGAAAAAGTTGAATTCTGATATTATAACTTTTATTTTATTTCAATATTTTTATTTTAAAAAATATTAATTTAAATTATCAAATATATAAAAAAATACTTTAAAAAAAGTAAAAAGGTTGAATCTAAAAAGATGAATCTAACAAATTGAACTGAGTTATTCTTAAACTTAAAATTAGTTTAATTTGAGTTTAAAAAAATTTCAGGTCAACCTCGAGTCGAATTTCAAATTGAACAAATTATTATCGAGTCAAATTGAGGTGAAGCGGGTTCAAATCGACTCATTTACTCATGAGTAAAGAGTTACAAAATAAACTAATTTCTTTACAACCACTTTATCAGTTTCATATATGATTCAATCACAAACATATAAAATAATATCATGTATTTAGATAAATAGCTCAGTTCTTCCCATTTTCTTTCTCACTTCATTAGATACTAACTCTCTTTTCATCGTTGAATAAAAGTTAAAGTACTTCATCTTTCACTTTTTCTTCTAAATAATAGTTGTTGCTAAATAATTGTTGCTTCAAATATAAAATAAGTATTAAACAAAAATTAATGAAGTCTTGTGAATAATGCATAGCTAAAATTTATTGTTTTAGTACACCTAATGTTTTAGCTAAAATTTATTGTTTTAGTACACCCAATGTGTATTTGGATAAATAGTACAGTTCTTCCCATCTTTTTTATCACTTTATTAGATACTAACTCTCTCTCAATCGTTGAATAAAAGTTAAAGTACTTCATCTTTCATTTTTTTCTACTAAATAGTTGTTGCTAAATAGTTGTTACTTCAAATATAAAATAAGTATTAAATAAAAAATAACGAAGTCTTGTGATAATACATAGTTAAAATTTATTGTTTTAGTACACCCAATGGTGAGATAGGCCATTTATCCAGACTTGAGTGCACTTAAGATAGGAGGTGGTATAGTCATGTGAATTTTCTGGGCGTAGGCCTCGTTGGGTTGGCATGAGAACCTCTATCAGATTAGACCCTTTTGAAGGTATTAATGTCTTGCGAGGAGTCGTAATGGCGTTGTTGCTTTCAACCTGGGAGCCCATTATTCTAAGAGATCTTTTAGAACATTTTAACCCCTATTATCCTTTTAGGATTTAGTTATAGTGACCTTTAGGGCATAGGCTTGATCTGGTTGATACACGATACTACACTCAGATGTGGTTCTCTTGAGAACATTATTGGTTTGCGAGCAGTCGCTAAATCAGTAATATTCGAGAAATGGATTTATGATTATGGGAACTTTCTTAGAACCTGGTTATATTCAAGACATCTAAAGCTATAGAACAGACTCTGTGGGATGGTTGTTACCTTGTCCACCTGACCCCATGCTTGTGACGTTGAACCTTTGAACCTACCGTACTTGTGATTGTGGTATAATCATGCATTCATGCATTCATAGCCATCTTTTTTTACCTGGTTTTCAAGAAACTTAGGAGCTTTATTTTCAAACAATGCAGGTAATATGAGCATGAACTCTGGAAGGAGAAACACTCATCAGTTCCATTTCAAACATCCTGAGTTGAAAGAGTTGAGAAAGCTAGGATCCTTGGTGGCTTTTCCTTCTGATTTCAAAGACCAATATAGAAGACTTCTAACCGTGTTGAATATCGATAAGTTTTGAATACATTGGTTCAGTTCTATGATTCAGCGTATAAGTGTTTCACTTTCCCTTATTATCATCTTGTACCTACTTTGGAGGAGTATTCTTATAACATAGGATTGTTTGTATTACATCAAATATTGTTCAATGGTTTATAAGAGATCCCTGAGTCTCGTGCCATCAGAGAGGTTGTGCCCTTGAGAAGAGGGGAGATTGATGCTAATCTTATGACTAGATGAGATATTCTTTGTCTACCTTCCAAGTTCTTGATGGAGAAGGTTGTTTCTCTTGCTAGTGCGGGGAGTATGGTTGCTTTTGAAGAAGTTCTCACTTTTCTTATCTATGACTTAGTTATGTTCCCTAACATTGATAACTTTGTGGATATCAATGTCATTTATATCTTTCTGATTCAAAATCTTGTTCCTACTTTGCTCGCAGATACCTACTATTCTATCTATTATATAACGGAGAAGAACAGAGGGATTGTTATATGTTGTGCACCTTTACTGTACAAGTGGTTTATTTCTCACTTATTGCAGTCCAATTTATTCAAAGATACAAGAATCATTTGAGGTGTTCTTGGAGGATTATGTCTCTCACCAATGCAGATTTGATTTGGTATTCTAGAGTCTACGATGACGCAAACATTATTGACAATTATGGTGAATTCCCTAATGTACCTCTTCTTGGTACATAAGGAGGTATTAACTACAATCCGATTTTGGCTCGATGCCAGCTTGGGTATGCGATGAAGGATAAACCAAGAAACATTATTTTAGAATGGTTCTTCATTCAAGAAGGTGTTGATAGATGGGGGTTGAAGGAGAAGATATTCGCTCCTAGCATAAGTTTCATAGAAAAAGAAAGGATGAATTAGGAAAGAAGAATTGTGTTTTCTTGAAGGCTTACACTCAGTGGGTGCAAGCAAGAGCTACTAAGATCAATACACCTTATCCTCCTGAAGAACCTATGTTCTCTAAAATCATAGAACCCACTCATGTTCCAGTTGAATATATGGAAGAACTCCAAGTTACTTTGTCTCTAATGAAGTAAGAAAGAGACGGAGAGAACAAGTTTCATGTTTCAAATGCGGAGAAGTTAGATCTACAAAGGAAATTGAAGGAGAAAGATGATATGCTTTGGTAGAATGATGATTCACTTGAACAACATGGAAAGAAAATGAATAGGGTTTAAGAGGATTTATTTTCCTCCAATAGCCTATTGTGTCAATGTAACAAATAGCTTTATGATACTCAGGCTAGGTCTGGCGCTTGGAAAGTTGTGTTGACAAGATCTTGAAAGAAAAAGCTTAAATGAATACTACCTTTGAAGCTCAGATTAGGAAGTCCAATGAGAGGTTGCAACATGGAGATGGACATGCTTTAGTTGTGGTTCTTTTAGAGCCTAGTTCTTAGTTTATGTCTTTTGTTTAGGATTGCTTTGAAATTATGTTCTGAAATTGTAATCCTTCCATATTTTTTTAATGAAATAAAAGCTCATGTTTTACTTTTGATGTGTTATTACTTATGATGTGTGCAATATGTTTAGAATTCCTTAGTTCCTTGAAAACTCAAAAGAATCAATTAAACAATCATTTGCACATGTATTTCATGCATCATTTGAATCATTGGTCTTGCTTTTTGAAAATTTTGCAGAGTCTCATTCATTTTCGTTCGTCTTCATAGAAGAAAAGCTGATCCACCGGTACAATACTTGTGCCAATTCAATATTATATAAAATAAAAATATATTCACTTCTAACTAAGTCTATCATGTCATCTTCAATCAACTCAATCAATGCAACTTTCTTCGATCTATCACTCAACCTGGTTTATTAACTCCCTAAATCATTCTACAACATTTATCCTCTTTAGATTACTCTTAACCAAACTCTTTTGACTTGGTTGTTATTTTTCACTTTGTACTTGATTTAAAATTTGGAGTTGTTCTTCATTATTTATCATACACAAAAATTTTGCCACTATGTGATTAAGATAAATTTTTAACTGTTATGATAAATAAAGTTTTATCCATTGTTATAAAAAAATATTTCGCAAGTAAATTTTGTATTTGAAAATATTTATAATTATGATAATCTATAAGATAAAATAAAAAATATATTCACTTCTAACTTATGTCATCTTCAATCAACTCAATCAATACACCTTCTATCCATCTCCCACTCAAGCCAACTTATTCACCCATAAACCATCTTATAACATCTATCATCTTTAGATTAGTCTTAAACCAAACTCTTTTGACTTTTTGGACTTGTTCAAAATTTGAGGTGTTTATCCTTATTTACCATACAACTGAAACTTTTCAACAATGTGATTAAGATAAATTTTTAACTTCTATGACTAAAGTTAAATTTTATTCACCATTAAAAAAATAAAAAATATATTCACTTCTAACTTATGTCATCTTCAATCAACTCAATCAATACACCTTCTACCTATCTCTCACTCAAGTCGACTTATTCACCCCTATATAACATCTATCATCTTTAGATTAGTCTTAAATCAAACTCTTTTGACTTTTTGAACTTGTTCAAATTTTGAGGTGTTTATCATTATTTACCATACAACTGAAGTTTTTCCACAATGTGATTACGATAAATTTTTAACTTCTATGACTAAAGTTAAATTTTATCCACCGTTAAAAAAAAAATTTCGGGTTAAACTATTTTTATTAGATAAAATAAAAAATAAAGAAATTTTATTCTCATTTAGATTCATATCATGCTTTCTCATCACCATTGATTAGACATGGAACCAAAAAAAATATAAAGTCTAAATAAAATTTGCATTGAAAAATATATTTTATTATCATACCTAATATAAAATAAAAAATATATCCATTTCTAACTAAATTTGTCATGTAATCTTAGTTCAACTGAATCAATACACCTTTCATCAATCTTTCTTTATACTTGGTTCAAAATAAAAATTTATGTGGGTTAAGATAGAGAAATTTTATTTTCATTTAGTTTCATATCATGCTTTTAACCACCCTTGATAGACATAGATCCAAAAAAAAATTATTAAGTCTGAAGTAAATTTTGCATTGTAAAATATATATAATTATGATACATAAGATAAAATAAAATAAAAATATATTCACTTCTAACTAAGTCTATCATGTCATCTTCAATCAACTCAATCAATGCAACTTTCTTCGATCTATCACTCAACCTGGTTTATTAACTCCCTAAATCATTCTACAACATTTATCCTCTTTAGATTACTCTTAACCAAACTCTTTTGACTTGGTTGTTATTTTTCACTTTGTACTTGATTTAAAATTTGGAGTTGTTCTTCATTATTTATCATACACAAAAATTTTGCCACTATGTGATTAAGATAAATTTTTAACTGTTATGATAAATAAAGTTTTATCCATTGTTATAAAAAAATATTTCGCAAGTAAATTTTGTATTTGAAAATATTTATAATTATGATAATCTATAAGATAAAATAAAAAATATATTCACTTCTAACTTATGTCATCTTCAATCAACTCAATCAATACACCTTCTATCCATCTCCCACTCAAGCCAACTTATTCACCCATAAACCATCTTATAACATCTATCATCTTTAGATTAGTCTTAAACCAAACTCTTTTGACTTTTGGACTTGTTCAAAATTTGAGGTGTTTATCCTTATTTACCATACAACTGAAACTTTTCAACAATGTGATTAAGATAAATTTTTAACTTCTATGACTAAAGTTAAATTTTATTCACCATTAAAAAAATAAAAAATATATTCACTTCTAACTTATGTCATCTTCAATCAACTCAATCAATACACCTTCTACCTATCTCTCACTCAAGTCGACTTATTCACCCCTATATAACATCTATCATCTTTAGATTAGTCTTAAATCAAACTCTTTTGACTTTTTGAACTTGTTCAAATTTTGAGGTGTTTATCATTATTTACCATACAACTGAAGTTTTTCCACAATGTGATTACGATAAATTTTTAACTTCTATGACTAAAGTTAAATTTTATCCACCGTTAAAAAAAAAATTTCGGGTTAAACTATTTTTATTAGATAAAATAAAAAATAAAGAAATTTTATTCTCATTTAGATTCATATCATGCTTTCTCATCACCATTGATTAGACATGGAACCAAAAAAAATATAAAGTCTAAATAAAATTTGCATTGAAAAATATATTTTATTATCATACCTAATAAAAATAAAAAATATATCCATTTCTAACTAAATTTGTCATGTAATCTTAGTTCAACTGAATCAATACACCTTTCATCAATCTTTCTTTATACTTGGTTCAAAATAAAAATTTATGTGGGTTAAGATAGAGAAATTTTATTTTCATTTAGTTTCATATCATGCTTTTAACCACCCTTGATAGACATAGATCCAAAAAAAAATTATAAAGTCTGAAGTAAATTTTGCATTGTAAAATATATATAATTATGATACATAAGATAAAATAAAATAAAAATATATTCACTTCTAACTAAGTCTATCATGTCATCTTCAATCAACTCAATCAATGCAACTTTCTTCGATCTATCACTCAACCTGGTTTATTAACTCCCTAAATCATTCTACAACATTTATCCTCTTTAGATTACTCTTAACCAAACTCTTTTGACTTGGTTGTTATTTTTCACTTTGTACTTGATTTAAAATTTGGAGTTGTTCTTCATTATTTATCATACACAAAAATTTTGCCACTATGTGATTAAGATAAATTTTTAACTGTTATGATAAATAAAGTTTTATCCATTGTTATAAAAAAATATTTCGCAAGTAAATTTTGTATTTGAAAATATTTATAATTATGATAATCTATAAGATAAAATAAAAAATATATTCACTTCTAACTTATGTCATCTTCAATCAACTCAATCAATACACCTTCTATCCATCTCCCACTCAAGCCAACTTATTCACCCCATAAACCATCTTATAACATCTATCATCTTTAGATTAGTCTTAAACCAAACTCTTTTGACTTTTTGGACTTGTTCAAAATTTGAGGTGTTTATCCTTATTTACCATACAACTGAAACTTTTCAACAATGTGATTAAGATAAATTTTTAACTTCTATGACTAAAGTTAAATTTTATTCACCATTAAAAAAATAAAAAATATATTCACTTCTAACTTATGTCATCTTCAATCAACTCAATCAATACACCTTCTACCTATCTCTCACTCAAGTCGACTTATTCACCCCTATATAACATCTATCATCTTTAGATTAGTCTTAAATCAAACTCTTTTGACTTTTTGAACTTGTTCAAATTTTGAGGTGTTTATCATTATTTACCATACAACTGAAGTTTTTCCACAATGTGATTACGATAAATTTTTAACTTCTATGACTAAAGTTAAATTTTATCCACCGTTAAAAAAAAAATTTCGGGTTAAACTATTTTTATTAGATAAAATAAAAAATAAAGAAATTTTATTCTCATTTAGATTCATATCATGCTTTCTCATCACCATTGATTAGACATGGAACCAAAAAAAATATAAAGTCTAAATAAAATTTGCATTGAAAAATATATTTTATTATCATACCTAATATAAAATAAAAAATATATCCATTTCTAACTAAATTTGTCATGTAATCTTAGTTCAACTGAATCAATACACCTTTCATCAATCTTTCTTTATACTTGGTTCAAAATTTAGAAGGTTTTCCGGTATCTGATTAAGATGAATTTTTAACTCTTGTGATTCAAATAAATATTTATCCACTGTTATAAAATATATATATATATATATATATATATATATATATATATATATATATATATATATATATATATATATATATATATATATATATATATATATATATATATATATATATATATATATATATATATATATATATATATATATATATATATATATATATATATATATATATATATATATATATATATATATATATATATATATATATATATATATATATATATATATATATATATATATATATATATATACCTTCTACCAATCTATCACTCAAGCTGGCTTATTCACCCCCTAAACCTTCCTCAATATCTATCTTATTACTCTTAACTAAACTCTTTTGGTTTGGTTGTTATTTTTTACTTTAGATTTCGTTCAAAATTTAGAAGTTTTTTTCTTTATTTACGATATAACTGAAGTTTTTCCACTATCTAATTAAGATAAATTTTTAACTCTTATAACTCAAGTTAAATTTTATCCACTGTTACAAAAAAATTAACGAGTTCAACTTTTTTTCACTAGGTAAAAGAAAAAATAGAAAAGTTTTATTTTCATTTAAGTTCATATCATGTTTTCCCATCTCCCTTGATTAGACATGGATCCAAAAAAAATTATAAAGTCTGAAGTAAATTTTGCATTGGAAAATATATATAATTATGATAAATAAGATAAAATAAAAAAAATATGTTCACTTCTAACCAAATATGTCATGTTATGTTCAATCAACTCAATCGATGCATATTCCATCAATCTGACTTAAGTTGTTTTATTCGGCCCTTAAACGTGCTACAACATTTATCCTCTTTAGATTATTCTTAATTAAACTCTTTTGACTTGGTTGTTGTTTTTCACTTTGTATTTTTGGTTCAAAATTGAGAGGTGTTCTTCATTATTTACGGTACAACTGAAGTTTTTCTACTATCTGATTAAGATAAATTTTTAACTCTTATGATTCAATTAAAATTTTATTCACCGTAATAAATAAAAATTTACGTGAGCTAAGCCTTTTTTTCATTACGTAAAAGAAGAAAAAATTTATTTTCATTTAGTTTCATATCATGCTTTCTCACAACTGTTGCTTAGTCATGGATCCAAAAACAAATTATAAAGTCTGAAGTAAATTTTGCATTAGAAAATTCTAGTATATATAAATATGATATAATTGAAAGATAAAATAAAAAATATATTTAATTCTAACCAAGTCTCTCATGTCAACTTCAATCAATGCACTTTCTATCTGTCATTCAACTCTAAACCATCCTACAATATCTATAATCTTTAGATTAATCTTAACCAAACTCTTTTGACTTGGTTGTTATTTTTCGTTTTTACTTACTTAAAAATTTTGAGGTGTTTTTCACTATTTACCATACAATTGAATCTTTTCCACCGTTTTATTAAGATAAATTTTTAACTCTAATCACTCAAGTTAAATTTTCAGCAATGTTACAAAAAAAAATTACGGGTTAAACTTTTTTCATTATGTAAAAGAAAAAATAGAGAAATTTTATTCTCATTTAGGTTCATATTATGCTTTCTCATCACCCTTGATTAGACATGGATTCAGAAAAATTATAAAGTCTCAAGTAAATTTTGCATTTGAAAAAAATATATAATTATGATATATAAGATAAAACAAAAAATATATTTACTTCTAACCAAATCTCTCATGTCATCTTCAATCTACTCAATCAATGCGCTTTCCATGAATCTCTCACTCAAGTTGGCTTATTCAACCTATAAATCATCCTACAATATTTATGCTCTTTAGATTATTCTTAACCCAACTCTTTTGACTTTGTTGTTGTTTTTCGCTTTGAACTTTTTTTCAAAATTTGAAAGTGTTTTTTATTATTTATCATACAACTAAAACTTTCCCACGGTTAAGATTTTTTCACCGGGTAAAAGAAAAAATAATCAGCTTGGTTAGACATAGATCCAAAAAACTATAAAGTTTGAAATAAATTTTGAATTGTAAAATATATATAATTATGATAATTGATAAGATAAAATATAAAATATATTTATTTCAAACCAAATTTATCATGTCATCTTCAATCAAGTTTGTCATGTCATCTTCAATCAACTTGATCAATGCACCTTTTATCAATCTTTCACTCAAATTGGTTTATTTACCCCTAAATTATCCTACTACATCTATCCTCTTTAGATTACTCATAATCAAATTTTTGGTTATTATTTTTCGGTTTGTATTTAGTCCAAAATTTAAAGGTATTCATTATTTAGCATACAACTGAATTTTTTTCTACTATCTGATTAAGATAAATTTTTAACTCTTATGATTCAAATAAAATTTTATCCATTATTATAAAAAAGTTACACGGGTTAAATTTTTTATTAGGTAAATAAAAATAGGAAATCTTATTCTCATTTAAGTTTATACCATGCTTTCTAATTCCCTTAGTTAGACATGGATCAAAAAAGTTACAAAGTCTGAAGTAAATTTTGTATTAAAAATATATATAATTATGATAATTGATAAAATAAAATTAAAAAATATATAATCTTGTGTATCAAATAAAAAAATACTTCAAAAAAATAGTTAAATTTTATTTTAAAATAGAAAGAAATATATGCATCAAACGTAACATAATTAATTGGGGGGTGTATAGTAACATAAATTTGAGATTCAGGGGTGAAAGTGAAACTAAGATCATCACTTTTCCCATAAATATAGAAGAGAAATATTTTTCTGTAGATATATAATTCGTCACTTTTTCTCGTAGATAAATAATACTTTTTAATTTGTATTTTTTAATTATTATTTCAATTATATAAATTTAAATTAGTAATATGCATCTTATTTTATATATATAAATTATTAAATCATATCAAGAAATTTTAGTCGTTAAATCAGTGTTAGTTTAATTATTTTTATACAAAGATTGTTTAGTAATTCTTTAATGTTAATTTAATTATTATTTTAAAATAAAAAAAAATAAAATAAATATTTCTTTCACTAACTATTTAATTCACTTTTTATGAGTTTCTTTTCCTTTTCCACTCTTCTTATTTTGTTTCTTATATTATCATTTGTATTGAAGTTTATTTAATTTATTTAACTGATAAAGTATTTATTATGATACAACTCACACAATCAGTAAGAAAACAAAAATATATAATCATATAACAATTTAGTTTTGGTGTTCATAAAATAATTATGAATTATTTCTATTATCATATAATTTTAACATCATTCCATTCATATATTATTTATGTTTTTTATTTGATACCATTTAATTCATATATTCAAAAATCTTATGATCATACATTTTGTTTTATATTATTTTTTTAGATTTCACTATTTACGATATTATATTTTATAATAAATAATATATTATTTTTTTAGATTTCACTATTTACGATATTATATTTTATAATCTTATCATTTCATTATATTATAATACATTATATTTCTTAATATTTTAAATTTCCACTCTTTCAATTTTATATCTTATTATATTATTTATATTAAAATTCATTTAATTAATAATATATTTATGATTATACAACTCACATCATTAATAAATAAATAAATAAAAATTATGTGACAATTTTATTTTTGAGATCATAAAAGAATTATGAGTTGTTCATTCATTCATAAAATTTAATTTATATATATATATATATATATATATATATATATATATATATATATATATATATATATATATATATATATATATATATATATATATATATATATATATATATATATATATATATATATATATATATATATATATATATATATATATATATATATATATATATATATATATATATATATATATATATATATATATATATATATATATATATATATATATATATATATATATATATATATATATATATATATATAGCCATATATTTTGTTTAATTTCATTTATTCTAGATCTCACCATTTATCATTTTTTATAAAAAAAATAGTAACATAGATATTTGACTCATTTATTTATTTATTTATTAATAACATCAATAAAAAAATAACACACCTTTTTTTGTGTTTGAATTTATATATTATTTTAGTGATTTTTATTTTTATTTTTTAATTGCATAAAAATATAATAATTATTATAATTATTATTATTTAGTACAAATGATACAAAATAATACTAACATTATATTATAAGTTTAAAATTTAATATCAATTATTATAATTTAATGATTTTTTAGTACAAATATTATAATGTTTTAATATTATATAATATTTTTAATTATATACAATATATTTTTTTAAAAAGGAATATTAAATAAACAAATACCAAAAGATATAGACTAGAAAAATAGAGTAAAATATCCAAGGATAGTTAAATAGGTCTATATACATTTTTTATAAAATCTTAATATATCATAAAGTAATAAAGTTGTTTAGGTAATAATTAATTATAGATTTAAACTTAAAAATAGAATAATTATTAAAATATAAATTTCTTTTCTTATAAATAGGGCTGACAATAAACCGAATTAATTGAACTAGGTTGATAAACAAAATGAGCCAAATTTGAGAAAAAAATAAAATTTGTTAACTAAATAAACTGAACTTGAATTATGTATAATTTGACTCGTTAGATTCATGAGTCGACTCAATTATATATAAGAAGTATTATATTGACTCTAAAAGTAGGTTTAAAGACTTACTCCAAATTTTAACCCTCTATTTTTTTTAATCTAACAATTTTAATTGATCATTTATATTCTCAAATGAGAAAATTATTTCTAAAAATAATTATACAAATAATATCAACCTCATATAAAAAAAATTATATACAATGATTAAAAATTAAACTTCTTTATTTAATAAAAAAATTATATCAAATAAAAATATCAAGGATATTTGAGAAAAAGTTGAATTCCAATCTTATAACTTTTATTTTATTTCAATATTTGTATTTTAAAGAATATTAATTTAAAATATCAAATATATAAAAAAAAATATTTTAAAAAATGAATTTAAATTTGTGAAGTAAAAAAGTTGAACCTAAAAAGATGAATTTAACAAATTGAACTGAGTTATTCTTGAACTTAAAATTAGTTTAATTTGAGCTTAAAAAAAGTTCAGGTCAACCTCGAGTCGAGTTTCAAACTGAACCAATTATTATCGAGTCAAATTGAGGTGATGCGAGTTCGAATCGACTCATTTACTTATGAGTAAAGAGATAAAAAATAAAGTAATCTCTTTACAACTACTTTATCAGTTTTATATATGATTCAATCACAAACATACAAAACAATTTCATGTATTTGGATAAATAGCTCAGTTCTTCCCGTCTTCTTTATCACTTCATTAGATACTAACCCTCTCTCAGTCGTTGAATAAAAATTAAAGTACTTCATCTTTCACTTTTTCGTCTAAATAATACTTGTTGCTTCTAATATAGAATAAGTATTGAATAAAAAATAATGAAGTCGTGTGAATAATGCATAGCTAAAATTTATTGTTTTAGTACACCCAATGTATATTTGGATAAATAGTTCAGTTCTTCCCATCTTCTTTATCACTTTATTAGATAGTAACTCTCTCTTAATCGTTGAATAAAAGTTAAAGTACTTCATCTTTCATTTTTTCTACTTAATAGTTATTGCTAAATAGTTGTTACTTTAAATATAAAATAAGTATCAAATATAAAATAACGAAGTCTTGTGATAATACATAGTTAAAATTTATTGTTTTAGTACACCCAATGGCGAGATAGGTCATCTATCCATATTTGAGTGCACTTAAGATAGGAGGTGGTATAGTCATGTGGACTTTCTGGGCATAGGCCTCGTTGGGTTGGCATGAGAACCTCGCTCAGATGAGACCCCTTTGAAGGTATTAATGTCTTGCGAGGAGTCGTAATGGCGTTGTTGCTTTCGACCCGGGAACCCATGATTTTAAGAGACCTTTTAGAACACTTTAACCCCTATTGGCCTTTTAGGATTATGTTATAGTGACCTTTCAGGAATGGGCTTGGTCTGGTTGATACACGATACTACACTCAGACGTGGTTCTCTTGAGCATATTATTGGTTTGCGAGCAGTCTCTAAATCAATAATATTCGAGAAATGGATTTATGATTATTGGAACTTTCTTAGAACCTGGTTATGTTCAAGACATCGAAAGCTATAGAACAGACCCTATGGGATGGTTGTTACCCTGTCCACCTGGCCCCATGCTTGTGATGTTGAACCTTTGAACCTACCGTATTTGTGATTGTGGTATAATCATGCATTCATGCGTTCATAGACATCTTTCTTTACCTGGTTTTCAAGGAAATTAGGAGCTTTATTTTCAAACAATGCAGGTAATATGAGCATGAACTCTGGAAGGATAAACACTCATCAGTTCCATTTCAAACATCCTGAGTTGAACGAGTTGAAAAATCTAGGATCCTTGGTGGCTTTTCCTTCTGATTGCAAAGACCGATATAAAAGACTTCTAAATGTGTTGAATATCGATGTAGAAGACGAAGTTTTGAATACATTGGTCCAGTTCTATGATTCAGCGTATAGGTGTTTCACTTTCCCTTCATCTTGTACCTACTTCGAAGGAGTATTCTTATAACATAAGATTGTCTGTATTAGATCAAATATTGTACAATGGTTTATAAGAGATCCCTAAGTCTCGTGTCATCAGAGAGGTTGTGCCCTTGAGAAGAGGGGAGATTGGTGCTAATCTTGTGACTAAATGAGATATTCTTTTTCTACCTGTCAAGTTCTTGATGGAGAAGGTTATTTCTCTTGCTAGTGCGGGGAGTATGGTTGCTTTCAAAGCAGTTCTCACTTTGCTTATCTATGACATAGTTATGTTCCCTAACATTTATAAATTTATGGATATCAATGTCATATGTATCTTTCTGATTCAGAATCCTGTTCCTACTTTGCTCGCAGATACCTATTATTCTATCTATTATAAAACGAATAAGAATAGAGGGATTGTTATATGTTGTGCACCTTTATTGTACAAGTGGTTTATTTCCCACTTATCGCAGTCCAATTTATTCAAATATACAAGAATCATTTGAGGTGTTCTTGGAGGATTATGTCTCTCACCAATGCAAATTTGATTTGGTATTCTAGAGTCTACGATGACGCGAAGATTATTGACAATTATGGTGAATTCCCTAATATGCCTCTTCTTGGTACATAAGGAGGTATTAACTATAATCCGATTTTGGCTCGATGCCAGCTTAGGTATGCTATGAAGGATAAACCAAGCAACATTATTTTGGAATCTTTCTTCATTCAAGAAGGTGTTGATAGCAAGGGGTTGAAGGAGAAGATAGTCTGCTCCTAGCATAAGGTTCATAGAAAAAGAAAAGATGAATTAGGAAAGAAGAATTGTGTTTTCTTGAAGCCTTACACTCAGTGGGTGCAAGCAAGAGCTACTAAGATTAATACGCCTTACCCTCCTTAAGAACCTATATTCTTTAAAATCATAGAACCCACTCCTGTTCCAGTTGAATATATGGAAGAACTCCAAGTTGCTTTGTCTCGAATGAAGTAAGAAAGAGACGGGGAGAACAAGTTTCATATTTCAAATGCGGAGAAGTTAGAGCTACAAAGGCAATTGAAGGAGAAAGATGATATGCTTTGCTAGAATGATGATTCGCTTGAACAACATGGAAAGAAAAAGAAGAGGGTTTAAGAGGATTTATTTTCCTCCAATAGCCTATTGTCTCAATGTAACAAATAGATTTATGATACTCATGCTAGGTCTGGCGCTTGAAAAGGTGTGTTGACAAGATCTTGAAAGAAAAAGCTGAAATGAATAATGCCTTTGAAGCTCAGATTAGGAAGCTCAATGAGAGGTTGCAACATGGAGATGGATATGCTTTAGTTGTGGTTCTTTTGGAGCCTAGTTCTTAGTTTATCTCTTTTGTTTAGGATTTCTTTGAAATTATGTACTGAAATTGTAATCCTTCCATATTTTTTTAATGAAATAAAAGCTCAAGTTTTACTTTGGATGTGTTATTACTTATGATGTTTGCAATATGTTTATAATTCCCTAGTTCCTTGAAAACTCAAAAGAATCAATTAAACAATCATTTTCACATGTATTTCATGCATCATTTGAATCATTGGTCTTGCTTATTGCAAATTTTTTAGAGTCTCATTCATTCTTATTCGTCTTCGTAGAAGACAAGCTGATCCACTGGTAGAATACTTGTTCCAATTCAATACGAATGATGGAGACAATTGAGAAAGAGCAAAGAGATCTTTGTGAGAAAGGGAACACATTGAGAACATGAATGGATAAAATGATTGATTTGTTAGAAACTTTGGTAGAAACCCAACACCAACATCCACCTTTGTCTCAGCCTCAGTTGACTATTATCTTCGAGATTGCAGCGCCTCCTATTGTATCTGTTGCACCCACTAGATCTCCATGTTAGAATCAGATGCTAGCTGGTTATCCCTGGGGTATGTCTTACGACTTTATGCCATGAAATTTCAACCATACTAAGGCTCCTTTTGTAAGTCAGGTTCCTCCAGTTCAACCGTGATAGTCACTGCTCCTCCAGTTGTGCATATTGTGCCACAAGTAGAGGGTCTTATCTACCATACAAATCTCAGTGAGAACCTGAATGTTTATGAGAGAATGGATGAGTTTCAGGACCAATTTCAGGAATTACAGAAAGAGATGAAAGCTATGAAGGGAAAAAAGTTATTTGGTAAGAATGCTCATGATTTATGCTTGGTAACTAACGTCAAGATTGCTGTGAAATCAAGGTCCCTGAATTTAAAAAGTACAACAGTAACTCCTGTCATTAGAGTCATTTAATTATGTATTATCGAAAGATGGCTACTCACACTGATGATGACAAGTTATTAATCCATTATTTCCAAGACAGTTTGACTGGTGCGTCTTTGAAGTGGTATATGGGGTTGGAAAATGCTCATATTAGTTCTTTTAATGACCTTTAGGAGGTGCTCGTACATCAATACAAGCATAATGTAGATACAGCTCCTAATCGTTACCAACTTCGTGCCATGTTCTAGAAGGATAAAGAATTATTCAAAGAATACACTCAGAGATGGAGTGAAGTTGTTGCTCAGATTAACCCTCTGATGGAGGAGAAGGAAATGAAAAAGATGTTTGTAAAAACTTTGAGTTTTTCTACTATGACAGGAAGGTTGCTAGCGCTCCCAATGATTTCACTGAAATAGTCGGCATGAGAATCAGATTAGAGGAAGGTTTTAGAGAGGGTCGTATGACAAAAGAAACGAGTTCATCAGGTGGAACAAAGAAATATGGAAAAAACTTTCAGAAGAAAAAAAAGGGGGATACCAATGTTATTTCTCAAGGGGAAAGGCAGCGAAGACCCATAAATGGAAATAGTCAGCTGACCAAATCTCAGCAACAATATTATCATCAATCTCATGGCACCACAGTTACTCCGGTAGTAAATTCAACTTCAGTTGTTCAAACTTATCAACCGCAGTTCTCACATTAATAATAAAATCAATAGCCTATTCAGAATCAACAAGCCCGTGTTCATAGAAAGGTTTGTTTTGACCATATCCATATGGCTTATACAAAATTATATCCATCTTTGTTGCAGATGAGACCGATTCAGACTAGATCTCCACCAGCTATTCTGAATCTACTTCCATGGTGGTACAAACCAGAAGCTCATTGTGCTTATCGTCAGGGAGAAACGGTGCATGATCTTGAGACTTGTTTCTCGTTGAAAGTGGAAGTTCAGAAGCTCATCAAGAATGGTATGTTGAGGTTTCGAGATGTTAGACCTAATGTGCAAGTTAATCCTCTACCAGGACATCATGGACCCTCTATAAGCATGGTAGAAGCCTGTCCGGAAGAGTATTTGATTTATAATGTTAATTTGGTGAAGACTCATTTAGATGACGTGCATTCCAAGTTATGTAAGGCTGGTTTGTTTGAATATGATCATATATATTTACAGTTGTGTGAGCAGAATCCTGAAGGATGCACATTAGTGAAGAAAGATATTTAGGGCTTGATGGACTAGGGTGTGTTACAGGTTAGTAATAAGTGTAGGGAATATGAGGTAGTTGTTATTGCTCCTCAGTTTGATATTCCAGAGCCTTTGGAAATCACTTACCAGAGTAAGGGAAGTGTTGTGACTCCATTGATAATTTGTTTGCTGAAGCCGATTCCATATGAATCTAACAAGGTTGTTCCCTGGAAGTATAGTGCCACTGTGTTGGAAGATGGTAAATAGGTAATGATTGAATCAAAATGATTTATCAAGAATATAGTTGATGTCAGTAGAATGACTAGAAGTGGTTATATGTTTACTTCAGCACCTCTCCGAAAGGTTGATTCCGTGTCAGCAAATAAGAAAGTGCATGGTAAAGATCCTATAGTAGTTAATCAAGAACCTGTGGTTATTGGCCAGTATAATGAACAAAAGAAGAATGATGATATTGAAGAATTGCTAAGGTTAATCGAAAGAAGTGATTACAAGGTGGTAGATCAACTCCTTCAGACATTGTCAAAAATATCAGTGTTATATTTGTTGCTAAACTTCGAGGCTCATCAGAAAGCTTTTATGAGGGTGTTAGCATAATCCTATGTAGTTCATGATATGATAGTGGATCAATTTGATGGTGTAGTGGGAAACATTACTACCAGTAATGTCTTGAGTTTCAGTGATGAAGAGTTGTCGTCTGAAGGTAACGAACACAATTATGTGTTGCATATATCCATAAGATGTCAAGAGGACTCCCTATCAAATGTCTTAGTTGATACAGGTTCTTCGCTCAATGTTATGCCAAAGGAAACTTTGTCTAAGATGGCTAATCAAGGTGCTTCTATGAGATTCCGTGGTGTTTTAGTCAAAGCTTTTAATGGTTCCAAGAGGATAGTAATCAGTGAAGTGGATCTCCTAATGTTGATAGGGGCAGATGTTTTCCAAGTCACTTTTCAGTCGATGGACATTTACCCGGTGTATAGTTATTTATTGGGAAGACGAATACAAGATGTTGCGGATGTAACATCAACTCGTCATCAGAGACTCAAGTTTGTTAAGAATGAAAAGCTGATAATCATTTACAGTGAGTAGGCTCTGTTGACCAGTCACCTTTCTTCTTTCTGATATATAAATGCATATGAGGAGGTCATTGGCACTCAACTCCAAGCCCCTGATATAGTCAATTATGTTCACGTGAAGAAGAGTGAGGCATCTATCACTTCACTAAAATATGCATAATAGGTAGTGAAGAGCGGTCAATCAGAAGGTTGGAGACAGATTATTAAGCTTCCCGAGAATAAGAATTGAGATGGTTTAGGGTTCTTGCCTTATATGACTAGAAGAGAATTGAAGAATGAAGTTGTTATCAGACCTTTCCAAGAGGTGTTCAATAATGCCGATTTTATTCACCCTGAAAATCAAGTTGTTGCAGCCATCGTTGAAGGTGATTCGAATCCAGAGTGGCCTTGATTTGTGACGCACAAAAAGACTAGTTTGGTTGCTCAGAATTAAACTGTCGTAGATGTTCCTAGTGTCGTTTATGTATAAAAGTAATTTGTTTTGTATTTTTCAAAGAATCCTTTTCACTTTTCCCATGGTGAAAGTGACATTGTACGAGCTTCCTTTGTTTTAAATATTAAGATCATTAATAAAAGACGTTTAGTTATCCAATGTGTTTTTTCCTTTTTTACATTTTTATGGAAAAAATGGTAACTAAAACACCTATTAAAAACAATTTCAGTTATTGCATATCACTTTCAAATTTGTCTTTTTTCTAAAACAAATCATAAATCATGTGTAGATTAATAAATAATAAACTCGTCGAAAACAATGACCCTGCACCCTCCCCCAACTTTGAATTCCCCGTATACGAAGCATCAGAAGAGAGTGAGGAAGACAATGAGATTCCATAGAAATTAGTTGGTTTCTTGAGCATGAGGAGAAGGTTATTCAACCATATAAAGAGAATGACGAATTGATCAACTTGGGTTCTGAAGAGAACAAAAGAGAAGTCGGGATTGGGGCATTGCTTGGTGAAGATGTAAAGAAAAGGTTAATAGAGATGTTTAAAGAGTATGCCAATGCATTTGGTTAGTCCTATCAAGATATGCCAGGATTAGATATTGATATTGTAGAGCATAGATTATCGCTTAAACCAGAATGTCTGCCAGTGAAGAAAAAGTTAAAAAGAACTCATCCTGATATGGTTGTCAATATTAGAGAAGAAGTGTAGAAACAAATTTATGTTGGTTTCCTTGTCACATCTATTTATCCTCAATGGGTGGCCAATATGGTACTAGTTCCGAAGAAAGATGGAAAATTCAGAATGTGTGTAGACTATAGAGATATGAATAAAGCCAGTCCAAAAGATAATTTTCCTCTGCCACATATTGACATGTTGGTAGGTAATACAACTAAGTTCAATGTTTTCTCCGTTGTGGATCGATTTTTTTCGGTATAATAAGATTAAGATGGCACTTGAGGACAATGTTTATCAGCCCTTGGGGAACATTCTATTATATAGTGATACCCTTCAGCTCGAGAATGCTGGTATTTTGTACCAGAGGGCTATGACTACCTTATTACATGACATGATGCATAAGTAAATCGAGGTATATGTTAATGATATGATTTCCAAGTCTAAGACTGAAGAAGATCATGTAAAATACTTGCTGAAGTTGTTCCAACATTTGAGGAAGTCCATACTCCGCTTGAATTCAAACAAATGCACTTTTGGTGTCGTCCTGGGAAGCTTTTGGGTTTCACTGTCAATCATAAAGGTATATAAGTGGATCCAGATAAGGTCAGGGTCATTCGATACATACATGCACCTAGAACAAAAAAGAAAGTCAAAGGATTTCTCAGACATTTGAATTATATCTCCAGGTTCATCTCTCACGTGACTGCCACTTGTGAGCCAATCTTCAAATTGCTTTGTAAAGATCAAGGTATTATATGGAGTGAATATTGTCAAAAGGCTTTCAATAGTATTAAATTTTACTTGCTTGAGCCTTCTATTTTGATCCCTCCAGTGGAAGAGAAGCTTCTGATTATGTATTTAACAGTCTTGGAAGGATCGATGGGTTGTGTCCTCGGACAACAAGATGAGATAAGTAGGAAAGAACATGGTATTTATTACATGAGTAAGAAATTCACGGATTGTGAATCCCGATACTCTTTGCTTGAGAAAACTTGTCGTGCTTTGGCATGGGCTCCCCGACGTCTCCGGTAGTATATGTTGAATGATATTACTTGGTTGATATCCAAAATGGATCATATGAAGTATATCTTTGAGAAGCCTGTGTCAACAGGAAGAATAGCCCGTTGGCAGATGTTTCAATCAGAATATGGCATCGAATATCATACTCAGAAAGCTATTAAAATAAGTATATTGGGAGATCATTTAGCTCACCAACCAATTGAAAATTATCAACCCATCAAGTTTGACTTTCCTGATGAAGATGTTATGGCTATTAGAGCTAAAGATTATGATGAACCAGGTCCTGAGGAAGGACTAGAGCCTTGATCCCGATGGGGTATGGTATTTGATGGAGCCTCTAATGCATATGGACATGGAGTTGGGGAAATTATAATCTCACCTCGAGGTTCTCATATCCCTTTTACTACAAGGATATATTTTGATTGTACGAATAATATGGCAGAATATAAAGTGTGTATCCCGGGCCTTGAAGAAGCTATTGATCTCAGGATTAAGATCCTTGATGTCTTTGGGGATTCAATATTAGTTATTAATCAGATCAAAGGTAAATAGGAAACTCATTATTCGGGTTTGATCCCATACAAAAATTATGCTAGGAAGTTGTTGCCTTTCTTTGAAAAAGTCTATTTCTATCATATACCTTAGGAGGAGAATCAAATTGAATATGCTTTAGCCACCTTGTCCTCCATGTACCGGTTAAATTTCCGCAATGAGAGACCATAAATTATGATCAAACGTCTGGATAAATATGCTCATGTGTTTACAATAGAAGAAAAGTTAGATGATAAACCGTAGTATCATGATATTAAGTGTTTCCTCTAGAGTCAAGAATACCCAGCTAAGGCATCCAGTAAAGATAAAAAGACCATGAGAAGATTTGCATACAACTTCTTTCTAAATGTAAATGTGTTATACAAAAGGAATTACTACATGGTTTTGCTCAAATGCATGGATAGATATGAAACAAACATGTTAATGCAGGAAGTTCATGAAAGGTCTTTCGGTACTCATTCCAATGGATATTCTATGGCTAAGAAGATGCTTAGATATGGTTACTACTAGTTGACAATGGAATATGATTGCTGACAATGAAATCCCATCAATGCGAGTCTTGATGGAAGCCAAGTTGACAGAAGTTGAATGGTGTCAGAATAGATATGATGAGTTGAATCTAATTGAAGAGAAGAGAATGAAAACCTTATTTCATGGTCAATTATACCAAAAGAGGTTGAAAAAAGCATTTGATAAGAAGGTCTATCCTCGTGAATTCAGGGAAGGTGACCTTGTGCCCAAAAAGATCTTGCCCTTACATAATGATTCTCGAGGCAAGTGACTTCCAATTATGAAGGCCCGTATGTTGTCAAGAAAGCCTTATCTGGAGGTGCATTGATTCTTACAACTATGCATGGTGAGGAGCTCCCCCGGCAGTTGAACACCAATGCAGTCAGGAAATACTTTGCCTAAATAATCAAGAGAACAACTTGCTAAGTTGAAAACCCGAAAGGGCGACTTAGGAAAAAATGAGCGTCTCGGTGGATTGAAAAACCGAAAGGGTGTTCCAGGAAAAAATTAAAGACATAAAAAGAAATAATGCATTCTGGTAGATAGAAAAACTGAAAGGGAAATCTAGGAAAAAGTTAGGGATTTTATGGCAAGTAACTGCATTAGGCAAGGCCTGATCACTGAAGCAGCAACATCATCAATTAGGAAGTATCACTTCAATTTCTCTCAACGGAAGCTAGATTACAGGAATTAAATTTTTTTGGGAGAATAATGGTCATTGTATTTAAATGTAGCCTTTCCATTTACCATTTTCCAAACATTGTAATGATCCATGGGGTTACGCCTTTGGCAGACTACCATTCTATTAATAAAATACTGATCTTTGTCAATTCATTTCAATTCTTATATGTTTGTTTCTTTTGCAAAATATCATTTATTTTCGATGATAATTTTTTAAACAAAGGTTTAATAATAAACATGTTTTTGAAAATTACAAAACATTTTTCTTTGACTTTTGAATAAACTAAAAGGAATGTCTGTGGTTGTTCAAAGTTGATCAAGTATCAAAGTGCGGAACTCAGATTCCCCAGTATAGTAGTTCATGAGAATTCTCTTATGAGTCTGCTTGATCTGATAATCCTGATTTCTCCAACAAAGTTTTGGCCAGATAGTGGATTTCCTCCAGCCAGTTTATTATTGTAGTGTTGATTTGGGCTCTCCCATGGCAAGGCCAATAAAAGTTTCTACGCCCTCATGGGACTGGTGATTTGGGTTCTCCCATGGAAAGGCCAATAAAAGTTTCTACACCCTCATGGGACTGTTGATTTCTGAAGATCTATTTTGAGTTTCCCCAAGGTATCTTTTTTGTCTTCAAAGAAGGATCCCTTGTTCTGGAGGATATTGCATAAGACAAAATTTATGACAGGGTCTCCATCTAGCTAAGATTTGGCCGAGTACCTAGTTCATTGATATTTTGGTTTCCCAGTTTCTTCATTGTGTTGTTTTGTCAACATAAACATAGCATTGCATACATTTAAACATTCATAAGGTCATTATCATGCATAGCCAAAGGAAGATTCATGCTCATTCATATTTCCTTGAGTCTAGTAGGAGTTACCTATCGGTACTTTGGTGTCTATAAATCTACAATCCTGTTGGTACATTTCCCAAAGAGAATTTATTTTCTATCTCCCCACTGAGATTCTGCCTCATGGAAAGAATTATGTTTCACTTTTCCTTCCCAACTCATTGTCTGGATGTAATAAATCCCTAGTCGGGTTCATTCTTCATCGGGTAGAGTCTTGTTTGACCGTTTCTCTCCAGCTCATTCTTGGATTGAACTTTGGTCCCCTATAATAACTTTTAATCTCTCTAGGTTGGTGTAGCGGTAGAAATGTTCAAGACTAAGCCATTGGATTGACTAGACTTTATACAAATCAAAAATAAAAATCGCCACCGCACTTTATTGTTTCCAAAGGAATGGGAAAAGAGCAAATAACCCCAAAAGGGGGGAAATATTCAAGGTAAGGGGGTTGGTTATGCAAAGGGAAGGTATTAGCACCCTAAACATCTACGGTACTCCGCAGGAACCTCTTTGAAAAATCTGTATATTTTCGCTATAAAAATGTGTTATATATAAAATGGATGGTGGAGGTGAGAAAAGAAATATTTTTTATGATTTTTGCATCTGCCGCGGTTGCGAACCTTTAGTGCCTACGTACCACTTTTCGTGCAATAGGGGATCAGGGTACATGTAGTTCCTCTTTTAAAAATTTGAAACACAAGTGTGTTGGTTGATTTTAAGAGATAAGACATCATCGTCATTGTCCGTTTGGAAAACATACTTACTACCCACAATCATGAGAAAGGAGAATTTGCATCATCTCAAAGTGGAGGATATGACTTGGATCTTAAAATCAACAATGTCTCACTCAACACCCAAGTGGAAAATATCTCTCTTCACTATATATTGTAGAAGTATAGTTGTTTGCATCACTACAAGGATTGACAAGAGTATAATCTTTTGAGAAAAGTTTAAAGATAAAAGCCAAAGTGGCAAAATGGTTTGAAATGAGATTGATTGACTTTTAGTCTTCTCACAAAAAATGTCAAGGTATTATTAAATTGATTGAAGTTTATTTATGAAAATGATTAAAAAAGGGCATGGACATAAGTCCAAGTTTATTATGAAAGTATTTTAAGTTTCAAAACAAGAAGAGTTTTCAAAAGGAGGGAGAAGATTTTTGAAATTAAAGAAGATGGGAGGAGTAGAAGAGGCTATCCTAAAGCATAAGGTAAAAGCTAAGGATAAGGACTATCTAACCAACAAGAAGCCAAAATTTGACATTATGAGCCAAGATAGAATTCCCATTCTTTGGATTGAAAACCAAGCAAGCAAAGATACATGACCTCTTGAGAGAACCAAACTTCAAGTGTATTAAGTCTTCACAAAAATTGGGCAGAGTAACGGCTGTATACGGGTGAATTCCAGATTACAAACAAAGGATGTAATCACAAAAAACCTATTGAAGTTGAGTTGCAGAGCTCTGAAATTGGACTTCTATGGAACAGTATAGGGCACGATTCTTGAATGTAACTATATGGTTGGCTTCAGGGAAGATCAAGGAAGGTGAATTGAAGGAAAAAATGGATTGAAAAATGCTTGAAAATGGATTTTGAAGTTGCTGAATTCTGGGTTGTGAAACAAGTTTGGCAGGGTGATTCTGGCTATCCAAGCTTGGGAAATTGAATGGGGGATGATCCTTTATTTATAGGAAATCAAATGGGATCAAAAGGGATAGAAAATGATGCGTTTTGGAGGGAATTCGTGTGGGTCTGCATCATGAAGAAAGTGTGACTCAAACTTGATCAAAACTCAGCCAAATCGTGCGTCTCATGATGCTAATAACTTATGGCAAGTTGCTAAACATGATTAGAAACAAAAACGCGTGGAAATCTTGTGATTAGAAGCTAAACCAAAGATTTCAAAATCCTGACTTTGTGAAAAATCCAGTTTCAAACTACCAAATTCAAATCCATGGCATTTCCACCTCAAGGGGTCTTAGGGCATAATTCTTGATGCTTTGGAAAGATGAGGTTACAAGCTTTGCAATGGAAAAAGAATGGAATCAAATGGATGCTTGATCTGAAAATTATATGAAGTCAAAGTTGAAGAAAAAGAGTTGACTTTCCATACTTAGAAATATTTCAAATTCTTCTTTAAAAATGGCCTATAATCTTTTGTGTCCAAGCATGGCCTTCCACTTAGAATTTGCTCTTGAACAAAAAAGATGGAATTAGTTATATCTCTTGAATGACATTTCACAATTTGAACCACTCAAAATCTCCAAAAATTGAGCAAGTTATGACTTGTTGAAGTTGGCCAAAAATCATGAAATGACCTATAATCTTTTGCATTCTTAAGGAAACTTCCCTCCATTTTCTTACTTTGCACATAAAATAAGGCATTAAGTACACATCCTTAAGATCATCATGGAAAAGGAATGGGCTCAAGGTGATAAAAATTGACCAAGTTATGACCATTTGAAGTCACATATGGAAAATTGGGGATTCATCTTGATGACTTGTAATCTTTCTTCTTCACCAAGTTCCTTCCACATGAAAACTCCTTGGAACTTTTGAAGTGATTTGTTGGTAACTATTTGAAGAGAAAGATGTCTTTGGAATCACTTAAAAATACCAAGAGGTGAGCAATATATGCTCCTTTAAAGTTCAAAACCCTAGCCTCTAGATCAAGAGAATGCTTTGAGGAACTTTGACAAGTTTGAACAAACTTTTTTGTGCCAATATTCTTCCTTTGTGAATAGAAGTTGTTGAGGATGATGATGAGAACTCGTGACCACCAAAAACACTTCCATATATTGAAATTTAAGAGAAATATGCTCTTGTGACCAATAGGAACAAGACCTTGTCCAATCATGACAACTTCTTCCCTCAACCCCTTGTACTTTTGAATCAATTTTGATAACTTTGAGATATGTTGAACCAAAATAAGCCTTGTCATTCCATTTCTTCCAAAATCACTCCAATAGTGAAGTTTGAATTTCTCAAGCTATTGACTAGGGCATGGAAATAAACTCATGAACCCATGAAGCAACTTGCTACACCTCATTGCCTTTACCTACATTATTAACAAGTAAGAGAAACCAACATTGCATATCATTAATTGGAGAGAAAATCAAAGCAAAATATTCATGATCACAAAAGAAAACAAGTCAAGATGCTTGGTAATTCCTCAAAAGAGAAAAGCTAAAGATAGGGAGAAAAACCAAAAGCCTTAATGTGATATTGTTGTGATTGAAACAATATGGTATGATGAAGGAATCTTAGGGGCAAAAATTGGGGTACAACAGCTGCCCTTATTTAAGTTTCTTCTATCCAGAGATACGAAGGTTAAAAATCTTCGTGTCGACGTGATCGAAAATACTTAAATATAAAATAAACCCTATTTTTGGCCCTAAGATGCCATGCAAATGCTTATGCATATGAACAATACCAAAGATACATAAAGTAATACTGGAGATGCAACAAAAAATGAAGAAATAAAGGAGCAACCCCACCAGGAAAATAAATCACTGGTGAACCAAAAGAACTGAATCAGAGAGGAAGATAATAAGCATCGACGTTCACTGCCGATGTCCTACCGACGTTCACGGAAGGTAGAAAGAGAAAATATATCATATCACCTCCGTTCACTGATGATGAACTATCAACATTCACTAAAGATAGCAAAAAGATAACAAACACCAACGTTCACTGCTGATGTCCTACCAACATTCACTGAAGGTAGAAAGAGAAAATATATCATATCACCGCCGTTCACTGATGATGAACTATCAACATTCACTGAAGATAGCAAAAAGATAACAAACACCAACGTTCATTGTCGATGTCCTACCAACGTTCACTGAAGGTAGAAAGAGAAAATATATCATATCACCGCCGTTCACTGACGATGAACTATCAATGTTCACTGAAGATAGAAAAAAGATAACAAACACCGCCTATGTCCTACCAACATTCACTGAAGGTAGAAAGATAAAATATGTCATATCATCGCCGTTCACTGACGATGAACTATCAACGTTCACTGAAGATAGAAAAAGATAAAAAAACCCACCGACATCCACTGTCGATGTACTACCAATATTCACTGAAGGTAGAAGGATAAAATATATCATATCACCACTGTTCACTGACGATGAACTATCAGCATTAACTGAAGATAGCAAAAAGATAACAAACACCGACATTCATTGTCGATGTCCTACCAACGTTCACTGAAGGTAGAAAGAGAAAATATATCATATCACCACCATTCACTGACGATGAACTATCAACGTTCACTGAAGATAGCAAAAAGATAACAAACACCGACGTTCACTGTCGATGTACTACCAACGTTCATTGAAGGTAGAAGGAGAAAATATCATATCACCGCCGTTCACTGACGATGAACTATCAACGTTCACTGAAGATAGCAAAAAGATAACAAACACCAACGTTCACTGCCAATGTCCTACCAATATTCACTGAAGGTAGAAAGAGAAAATATATCAAGTTTTCCTCGAAATTCTAGTGTTTCACCTAGAACGAGTCTCAACTTCTTCTTTAACCAAGGAAATCTGCCTGGAAAAGATCAAACATAAGCTGTCTCAAATAAAGAGACTTGTTACTTGTTGTCACGGGGAATTGCAAAAAGAAATGAATTTCCGGAGATAGAAATATGACTTCCCGGGGAAATGCCACGATATTCCTGTTGAGGAGATAATGTCTTCCCATGCAAAATAAATGCACAAACCAAAACTCAAAGTTTTCAGAAATCCAAAGAAAATAATATTGTCATGCAACCACAAATCCAAATCAGAAATAAATTGGAGCAAGACGGCCAATGGAGATACATCCTTTGAGAAATAAAACTCAAGAGGGAAAAACAAATTCAACTAAGCAAAGAGCACTGCAGGAAGGTTAGAACACAATGTCAATGAACGATGATTTTTAGCTATGCATAATGTATGTATGAATGTATGAGTGCTATCGTGCATATGCTGATAAAAAGGATACATAATCAGCACAAACAAACAACACCGCCTCAGGTACTAACAACATCAGGCTAAACTTCAATCAGAAAGATCAATCCAAGAAAGGTAAAAGCCAACTGGGGAAACCAAACCTATTACTTGTCTTAACTTCATTGAGGAGAAACATAATTCGGAGGTAGCCAAATAAATCAGATAGCGGGATAAAATATCCTTCTTCCGGCTTCATCGGAGAAACAGTTTTCCAAAATTAACATGCCTACTGGAGATTGCAAGACCAACCTCAAATGAAGCAGACTGGCGCCGAAACAATCAAACCTCACTGGGGAATTCAAGCCTACCTCCCTGGAGAAAAGTGCGGATTGAAACTTTACATCATGAAAACTTAATCCAACAAAAGATGCCCTGGGATAGCCTTTATGGGAATCAAGAAATCAACATTATAGAAAGAGGTCAAACTCACGGGGATTTTAAATTAAACCCAGCACTTGGCGGGTGAAAAACCAAAGGTTGATAATCAACTCGACGCTTCTTAGAAAATATACCGCCTTGGTTTAGTTGCCTGGGAACTAAATACCAACAATAATTCCAATACTGCAGAAAGAGCGACATCTCAGGACACCAAAGGAATAAAACCTTTCATCATATGAGGGAAGACTTCGCTGGGGAATCTGGGACGGAGGTTTCTGACCACACAAACCCAAAATCAAAAATGAACCAAGACCTGACTGGGGATAATGGGATCACAAACCCAATACTGCACCTTATACCCACTGGTATCGTCTTTAACTATCTGAGAAACACATAAAGATTGCGCACATACCAGCAAAAAGACCTGAGAAAACCTTCATGAAGGAAGTAAATCTTCTTAAAACAACTAGAGTCTGTTCATTCTTGGGATCACCATTTTTGTTGTCATTGTTTCATCACAAATCCCAAAGTAAATTGATTTGTAAAGATCTCCTTTTTTTTTTTGAAAAGTCAATTTTGCTTTTTAATCTTTTTGCTTTAAAAGTTATTATCAGTAATAAATGGAGTCTTTGCTAGCTAAATAAAATAAGAACACAAAGAATTGGGTAAAGCTCGAATTTCATTAATAGAATGGTAGTCTGTGAATGGCGAGACTCCATGGATGATTACAAAGTTTGGGAAATGGTAATATATAATGGAAAAGATACATTGAGATGCAATGACCACTATCCTCCCTAACAACTTTTGAAATCCTGAGTTGCAGCTTTTATTGAAGTATGGTGGTGATCCGAGAAGATTGTTGCTTCAACGATCAAGTCTTGTCTGACGTAGTTACTTGCCAAGAAAATCCCTAACTTTTTCCTAAGCTGCCCTTGCAGGTTTTCAACTTAGCGGGAACTTTATTCTGTTTATGTCTCTAATTTTTTCCTAGACCGCCCTTTCGGGTTTTCGGCCTACCGAGACACTCCTTTTTGCCTAAGCTGCCCTTTCGGGTTTTCAACTTAGCGAGCTGTTCTTTTATTTCTTTAGGCGAAGTATTGCTTGACTGTGTCAGCATTCATGGGACGTGGGAACTCCTCGCCATCCATAGTTTCAAGAATTAATGCACCACCAGAGAAGTCTTTCTTGACAACATACGGGCCTTCAAAATTGGGAGTCCACTTGCCCCTAGAATCAGTGTTGAAAGACATGATCTTCCTGAGCACGAGGTCTCCTTCTCTGAATTCACAAGGTTTGACCCTTTTATCAAATGCTTTCTTTATTCTCTTCTGATATAACTGCCCATGACATAAAGCTTCCATTCTCTTCTCTTCAATCAAATTCAATTGGTCAAACCTATTTTGGACCCATTCAGCCTCTGTCAATTTGGCTTCCATTATCACACGTAACGAGGGAATCTTTACTTTGATAGGGAGTACTGCTTCCATTCCATACACCAGGGAGAATGAGGTTGCTCCTATTGAAGTGCGGACAGATGTTCGATATCCATGCAGAGCAAAAGGGAGCATTTCATGCCAATCCTTATAAGTGACAACCATTTTCTGAATAATTCTCTTGATATTCTTATTAGAAGCTTCAACAACCCCATTCATCTTTGGCCTGTATGGAGATGAATTGTGATGGACAATCTTGAATTCTTCACACAGTTCTGTCATCATCTTGTTGTTCAAATTCGAGCCATTGTCAGTGATGATTCTTCTCGGCACACCATACCGGTATATAAGATTATTTTTGTTGAAACACACAACCACCTGTTTGGTAACATTGGCATATGAAGAAGCCTCTACCTATTTGGTAAAGTAATCAACTGCTACCAAGATAAAATGATGTCCATTCAAAGCTTTAGGTTCTATTATCCCGATCATGTCTATACCCCACATAGAGAAAGGTCATGGGGAGGAAATCATATTGAGAAGTGTCGGAGGCACATGGACTTTATCTGCATAAACTTGGCATTTATGGCACTTCTTTGCAAATTTGTAACAGTCAGATTCCATTGTCAACCAATAGTAACCCGCCCTTAGCATCTTTTTAGCCATCGAATGTCCATTAGCATGAGTGCCAAATGAACCTTCATGAATCTCATGCATCAACATGTCTGCTTCGTGTCTATCCACGCATCTGAGCAAGACCATGTCATAATTTCTCTTGTATAACACATTTTCACTGAGGAAGAAACTGCCTGCCAATCTTCTCAGTGTCTTTCTATCTTTCCTCGACGCACCAATCGGGTATTCCTGAGTCTGAAGAAGATGCTTGATGTCATAATACCAAGGTTTCTCATCTGCTACCTCCTCTGTTACAAACACATGAGCGGGCCTATCCAGCCGTCGAACTATAATTTGGGGTATATCATTCCAAGTATTCACTTGGTACATGGAAGCCAGAGTTGCAAGAGCATCCGCCATTTGATTTTCATCTCTATGAATGTGATGGAATTCAACTTTATTGAAGAAGAGTAATAATCTTCTAGCATAATCTTTGTAAGGGATCACGCCAGGGTGACGAGTATCCCATTCTCATTTAATCTGATTTATTACCAAAGTTGAATCACTATACACATCCAGAATCTTGATTCTGAGGTCAATAGCTTCCTCAAGACCCATGATGCAAGCCTCATATTCTGCCATATTATTAGTGCAATCAAACGTTAACCTTACAGTAAAAGGAATATGTGATCCATGAGAAGTGACAATCACAACACCAATTCCTTTACCATAAGCATTCACCGCTCCATCAAATACCATACTCCAACGAGATTCAGGGTCAGGGCCCTCCTCAGGCAATGGTTCATCACAATCTTTTACTTTCAGGAACATCACATCCTCATCGGGGAGTTCATATTCTACAGACTGATGATCTTCCACCGGCTGGTGAGCAAGGTAATCTGCCAACACACTACTTTTAACAGCCTTCTGAGTGCGGTACTTGATATCATATTCAGATAACAACATCTGCCAGTGGGAAATTCTCCCAGTAAGAGTAGGATTTTCAAAAATATACTTGATTGGATCCATTTTGGAGATCAACCAAGTGCTATGCTTCAACATATACTGACGCAAATGCTTTTCCGCCCAGGCCAAAGCACAACATGTCTTTTCTAGCATGGAATACCATGACTCACAATCAGTGAACTTTTTACTGAGATAATAAATGGAAAACTCCTTCTTTACTGTTTCATCCTGTTGTCCCAGAATACAACCCATGGATTTATCTAACACTGTTAGATACATAATCAACGGTCTTCCTTCTACGGGAGGGAGAAAAATAGGAGGTTCAAGCAGATATTCTTTAATACTCTCAAATTCCCTTTGGCAGTCATCCATCCATACACAACCTTGATCTTTCTTTAACAACTTAAAGATCAGTTCACATGTTGCAGTCATGTGGGAAATAAATCTGGAAATATAATTCAAATGCCCGAGGAAACCTCTGACTTGCTTTTCAGTTCTTGGTGCTGGAATTTCTTGAATTGCTTTGACTTTATCAGGGTCAACTTTAATTCCTTTCTGGATAACAATGAAACCCAACAATTTCCCCGATCTAACACCGAAGGTGCATTTATTTGGATTCAAGCGGAGACGATACTTCCTCAAACGCTGAAACAACTTCAACAAATCTTTTATATGCCATTCTTCAGTTTGGGATTTGGAAATCATATCATCAACATATACTTCGATTTCTTTGTGCATCAGATCATGGAATAGGGTCTTCATAGCCCTCTGGTACGTTGCACTAGCGTTCTTCAACCCGAAGGGCACCACTCTGTAACAGAATGTTCCCCAGGGTGTGATAAACGTTGTTTTTTCCATGTCCTCTGGAGCCATTCTTATTTGATTATACCCGGAAAATCCGTCCATGAACGAGAATAATTTGAATTTTGCAGTGCTGTCCATTAACATGTCAATATGAGGCAATGGAAAATCATCTTTTGGACTAGCTTTATTTAGATCTCTGTAATCTACGCACATGCAGACTTTTCCGTCTTTTTTAGGTACTGGGACAATATTGGCAATCCATTGAGGATACACTGACGTCACAAGAAAACCGACATTAATCTGCTTTAGGACCTCCTCTTTGATCTTTACTGCCATTTCTGGGTGAGTTCTTCTCAACTTCTGTTTAACTGGCGGACACCCTGGCTTCAACGGTAAACGATGCTCGACAATGTCTGTATCTAGACCAGGCATATCTTGATAAGACCAAGCAAAAATATCCACATACTCTTTCAACAGCTCAGTCAACCCACTCTTTACATCAGGATGCAACGATGCTCCAATCTTGACTTCCTTTGGATCTTCTTCTGAACCTAAATTAATCACTTCCAACAGCTCCTTATATAGCTGAATAGTATTTTCCTCGTGCTCGAGAAACCGTGAGACCTCTTCCGGGATCCCATCATAATCTTCTTCTTCAGCCCCAAACACAGGACAATCAAAGTTGGGAGAGGGTGCAGGGTCATTGTATTCAACGGGTTTTTTAATTAATCTGCACATATGATTTATGATTGCTTTTAGAAACTGACACATACAACAAGTGATCGTGCAGATTAATTTTCAGTTATTATTTATTTTGAAAGGGTTTTTTTTATTACCATTTCCCAAGAAAAAGCAGAAAATAAAGACATTTTTTTGGAAGCAAAGACAACTTTTATTAATGATCTTAAAAGTCATAGCAAACGATAAGCCCTACAACATTAATACTTCCACCTTGGGCAGAGTGAAAGCTTTTCAAAAGAAATAAACAGATTAACAAAACAAATTACTTTGAAACATGTATGCAAGAAGGAACATCAATGGTGACCCAGCTCTGAACTCGGACTCCATGTGTCACATAATTCGGTACTTCCTGCTCTGCTTCATCCTCTTCAACAACATTAATTCCATAACCAATTGGATGGAGGTAACCTCTGCTGCGGAAAACATCATGATAACAGTTCTCAGTAGACTTTGACTTCAAACTTTCGCCTTTGCCATTCCTCGAAGAGAAACCCAAACCAGCTTTGTTTTTGTTCATGGGTGGATCCACAAGTCGTCCCTAAACTGCATTTTGACCATTGCGCACAACCTGCTGCGCGTCCTTTAGGGAAACCACATAATTCTCATTCTTCCTTATGTTGTCAACGGACAGGGCTTGGAACTGGGTTCCAACAGCAGCCTCATCTGCTTCTACGATACTAAAGAGGATAAATGGGATATCAACAACGCCTGCTCCCCATTTATGATCACTACCTTCCCTTCACGCACAAATTTTAGCTTTTGATGCAGAGTTGAAGTGACAGCCCCTGCTTCGTGTATCCATGGCCGTCCAAGCAAACAACTATATGCGGGAATAATGTCCATGACCTGGAAGGTTATCAGGAACAAATGTGGTCCTATATGGATGGGTAAGTCCACTTCACCGATGACAGATTTCCTCGACCCATCAAAAGCCTTCACAATGATGCCACTCGGGCGCATAGGTGTTCCCTGATAATTTAACTTCATGAGAGTACTCCTCAGTATAACATTCAATGCGGATCCATTATCAATTAGCACATTGGACAACGAATCATTCTTGTAGTTCATAGATATATGGAGGGACAGGTTGTGATTCCTCCCTTCATCTGGTAACTCATCATCGCAGAAACTGAAGTTGTTACATGACGTAATATTTCCAATTACACTGCTGAATTGATCTAATGGCATGTCATTCTCCACAAAAGCTTGGTCTAGTACTCTCATCAGTGATTCTCTATGAGCGGAGGAATTCATCAATAAAGCTAGGATAGATATCTTTGAAGGAGTATGCAGTAGCTGATCTACAATTCTGTAGTCGCTCATCTTGATTATCTTCAAAATATCATCCACTTCTTTCTCTAATGTAACCCCACTAGTCTCTCCTGAGCCTTCTTAGGCTCATCATTCTCAACAATTTTCTTTCCAGCAACAACATCTTTTCGAACAACCAGCACAAACACACGACCGCTACGGGTCACCCTGCTATCTTCAGCTATATTTACAACATCAGGCATTGGTTGGATGGGAACCTCCACCCCATCTTCTAAGATTGCAGCGTTGTATTTGTAAGGCACAACCTTATCTGATTTGTAGGGAATAGGACTTGGCAGACTAATTACCAATGAGGTAACAACTGGTTTGCTATTGTACTCCACCTCAACATGAGCGGGTGCACCAAAATAAGGTACAATGAGGTTTACCCCTTCTTCAACACAATCAGTCATCAAAAAGTCATTTCCGGCAAACAAATCTTCGTCTGAAGAGAAATACTCATCCACAGAGACATACTCTTCCTCTGACTCTTCTTCCATCAAACAAAATTCAAACATATCAATCTCATGATAATCATCTCTCTGACCTGTGACCTTGATAATTCCATTGTCTAACAGCAACTGAACACCCTCCTTCACAACAGAACACCCTCGGGAGTCTCGACAGTAAACTATGCAAGATCCATATTGGTGTTCCACCTGACTAGCAGTATGGCAGAAGGTAACATGAAATTTCACGAGATCCTCATTTAAATACTCCACATAAAAAATTCAATTCACAAGGACATCCAGAAACCATATTCACTTCCTCTTCATATTTTGCCCTAGGCCTGATTATATGGATTAAACCCTCATCCATCATCTCCTGTAAATCAGCTTTTATCTTCTCGCAACCCTGTATGTCTGTACTGCAAACAGCACAACCGGCATGGTCATGTGTATAATAACTGAATTCATAGAGGTTTGCGTGCATCTTCACTAAATCTCCTCTAACCAGATTAATGTCAAAAATTTGAAAGTCACCTGGACAACCGACCACCATATTCACAACATTCACTCCCCCGTTCTTGGGTAAAGGATTGTCTTTCACATTAGGTCCCATGTCTTTGAAAGACAGTGTGATCGGTGGGAACGAGAACTGACTGTTTTGGAATGCTGGTTCACGTTTGCGTTTGTTTTTGCAAAATGTCGCGGTAAGCAAGAGTCACCACCGTCTTTTATTTTATCCAACAAGGAAAGGACAAAAGCACAGAAAAATTCCTTTTCGAGATGTTTCTCGGGTTTGGGAGGTAGATTATAGAAAGGGAAGGTATTAGCACCCTTTCTATCCGTGGTTATCCACGGGCTCTTAGGTACTTGCTCACTATGTTTTCAAAAGTTTGCTTTTCTTTATGTTTGTGGGTTTTGAAAAGAGTTTTTGTTTGAAACTTCGATTTAACTCTTGCTTCTGTCCTCAAGAGTGTAATGAAGTGTTTTGAAAACTTTGTTTGAAAAGTGTAAGTGTGAAAAGTTTTGTTTTGTTTTTAAAATGAGCAAGTACTTAAGAACCTCTACCTACTCAAAAAAGGAATTAAACTGTGCAAATGTCCTTTAGACAGTGCTATCCCACTATTGAGGAGTAGGTAGCACCGTCGTTGGAGTTTTTCAGGTCAATTCGATTTTAGGGACGTGTGGTCACTAAAGCAACGTTAGGACGCTTTAGTGGTACTTCTAATGTCTTAGATCATTTTTCCGAGACAACCGTTTCGAGGCAACTTATGATCTTGGGACAAAAGGACGACCTCTAAAACATCCTATACTTAATGACCATGTTTGAGGCGACCAAGTGAGTTGTACCCTAGGGGTGGCATGTGCAAGTGTGTCAATTTTCAGTTATATTATCTTTGCACATGTGTTGTACCCCAAAATTTGCCCTCCCATATTCTTCAAGAAATTGCCAAGTCAAAGCTTCAAAATCTCCCCAAGGGTTGCACAGTCAAAGATCTCCTATACAGTCAAGATTAGGGTTTTTGTTCTGATCAAGAAAATGAAGTGTTCAAAGGTCCAATCAAGTCTCACATGCCTATAAACATGGTCAAGCATCCTCATATCAAGTTTCAAGACATTCAGCTCAAAATTGCACAGTCAAAACCCTAATTGCACTACAGTCAACTGTAGGGGCAAAATGGTCATTTGACAGTCAAAAGTTCAAATTTTTGGTCAACATATCATTTTGAAGCCACAAACATCATTTGATCAATGCTTGATCATGATTCTCAAAATTTGGCTCAGAAATCATCAAGATGCAAAAGTTTCCTTATTTGGACAGTTGAAAAAGTCAACTGAAATTGACCAGGGCATAACTTTCACATGGATTATCAGAAAAATTCCATCCAAAGCTCATTTTGAAGAGAAAGACATTTCCTACAACTCATCTTCATACTTCAAGTCCAAGAAATGCTCTCACAAAAAGTTATCAATTTCAACATTATAGGTCATTTTCAAAAGTCAACAAAAAGGGACTTTAAGTCAAAGACCATAACTTGCGATTGGTAAATAAAAATGACATGGGACCAAAGGCATTGGTTATAGGACTCAAAGACCTTTCCAAAATGTCCAAGAACATGGGGAAAGCTTAAAAATTGAGCAAGTTATGCCTTGTGGAAGTTGGGAAATTTTTGGATATTTTGAAAAGTCAACATTGATTCAAATGACCTAAAATTGCTAATGGGCCCATTTTTCTTCCATAATTCATCATCCATGGCATGTGCACGACCACTTGGCCCAAAGGGAAGTATTTTTTTCATTTTTCATGTATTTATTTGAATTTTTATTTATAATAATTCACTTAAATCAATTAAATATGTGAAAAATATTTAGCTTAACCTAACAAATCTTTTTGTACATGTTTTATTCTCAATAATTCGTGCATATCCCAATATAGAAAGATTTGGAGAGATTGGAGCCAATTTGCATCAAAAAGCACATGGAAAAAGATTGAAAAAATCTTAGAAAATCAAATCTTCAAAACCATGATTGCAAGAGATTTTGAGCAAGTTTCTTGACCTAATGCATTTAGTACAAAAGCCTAATCACAACCCTAATGCAAAGACACACTAAGCTGCGCAGAAGAGCAAAAATCAAACTTGGAATTTTTGTCTAAAAACTGAAATCTGAAAACACCCTTACAAGGCGATTCAAGGCAGAATTCTTGTTTCAATAGCTTCCTCAAGCATCACTTGACATATTCCAATCACTAACATCCATCAAGACTCAAGGAATTGGTAACACGAGTGCAAACTGTACCAAGAAAAATTCATAATCGTGCATCATGATTTACGCATCCTTTGTAATTTTTAATGTTTGATTCATGTTCATTATGAGATTCTGAAACTAACCATACAAATTAATTGCGTTTTTGTGCTACATACATGATTTTACCATTAATGCAGGCTAGGGTTTCTTGGGCTCCCAATTAGGGGTTTCCTAATACTGTAAAATTCGACCACCACAATGCCATGGATGGATTCAGGGAGTTTGGACGAAAACAATGGCCTCATCACGCTCAATTTATATGCCAAGGGGACCTAATCGCTATTTTCTCAAAACATACCTAGGAGAACACTTAAAAACCGTTGCTTATGTTGTTTATATTTCAGGAACATGAAGAAGATGATGTGTTGGCAAACGGTGATAGGTTGATTCAAAAATTCGCGCGTTGGTGGCCCCTGATCATTATTTCTTTTATAATGTTTATTTGCTATTATATATTAAACGTGTTTGGGATGGCTCAGTGGTAGGTACACGCGCTGGCAATGTCCATGACCTGGGTTCGAGCCCCAGGTCTTCCATGTTTCCATATTATTTTTCAATAACAATTCCCATGCGCTTCAAGGCTGCAGACACACCATACACCTCTTAATCAAGCCAGCCACGCGTACGTTGAGAGGGATTCAAGGGCACTGATTGAAAGAACACCATAGGCTTGAGTCAACGCCTCTGCACGTGTTCAGCAAAAGTCCAAACAGGCCAAAATAAATGGGCCAGATTTCTCAATTCATACCTCCACTTTGGGGACTACCACCCCCCAGGTTTGCATAATTTTTGATTTCTTTATATTTTTAATTTTATTTTTTATTTTAATTATTACTTGTTTAATTAATTTATTATTTTCAAAAATATCATAAAAAATCAGAAAAGACAAAAAATATAATAAATATTTTATTTTAATATTTCTTATAAATAAATGCATGTAAATTAATTAGTTTAAATTAGGGTTTTGATTTTAATTCCTTTCATAACAAAAATCTAAAAAATATAGAACTAGGTTTAATTAATGTTTTATTCCTTTTTAATTTTTCTTTTTCACAATAATATTATTTATTTTATTTATTTTCATAATTAAATTTGTATATAAAAATTAGGGTTAATTTAGGTTAAATTCTAACGTCTTCTTAATAAATTAAAATAAAATAGAATTAGGGTTAGCGTTCAATTGCAATTAATTTTTTCTATTAAATCTTAAAATACTAAAAATACAAAAAAAAAAAACACAATTCTTTCTTTCTTTTAATATTAATTAATTCTTCATTAATTTAATTTTTGCAAAAAGGGTCCAACGCCCTCGTTTCGATTTAATTTTTATTCGCATGTTTATTTATTTCTTTTCCGCTTAAATATTCATGTATCTCTCCCAAGGCCTTGTAACATTTTAATTACTTCTCGCACTTTAAATTTCTTTATTTTCCGTCAAATCGGGTCCTGGTTAATTTTGGCGATGTGGACCCGCGCCTTTTGTAATAGCTTAGAATTTACTTTTCTCGCAACCTTTTAACTGTTAATCAAAAGCATGAAAGAATGTATGGACAAAATAAAAACAAACGCGTAGCTCACTCATAACATGACAAGATAAAATATCCGAATCTGACACACAGTTCACACACCACCCCTAGGGTACGCCTCACTGTTGCCTTGCCTCGAAAGGCGATCGTCGAGTAGAGGATGTCTTAGTAAGTCCTCATGATCCGGGAACCTGGCATGAGGGTAGCTTCTAAGGTGTCTTCCCATTGCTCTGGTGATCACCATGTCCCGAACCTCGAATTGACCCGAACACCTCCAACGGTGGTGCTACCTACCTCTCAATGGTGGGATGGCACTACTTTAAAGGACATTTACACAGACGAATTCCTTAGGGTAGGTAGACAACTCTAGATACTTGCTCTAAATTCAAAACAAATTCAAAAATACTTTTCACACCGACACCTTTTCAAAAGCTTTCGAAAGCAACTTTTCAAACACTCTTGAGGACCGATACAAGAGTCGAACTGAAAATTTCAAAGAAACTTTTTAAAACCCACAGTTGAAAAGCAAACAAACCATTTTGAAAACACAAGTGAGCAAGTATCTAAGAGCCCATGGATAACCATGGATAGAAAGGGTGCTAACACCTTCCCTTTCTATAACCTACCTCCCGAACCGAGAGCAATCTCTTTAAGGAATTTTTCTGTGCTTTTGTCCTTTCCATTTGGAGAAAATAAAAGACGGTGGCGACTCTTGCTTACCGCGACATTTCGCGAACCAACGTTAAACAGTCAGTTCCAGATCCACCGATCACAGAACTGGCGACTCTGCTGGGGACCAAACTTAAAGTGAGGTGTACCTTAGGGCTAGTTCATAACTGTGTTTTCAATTGTATTGATTTGCTTGCTTTACTATTGTGGGTTGCATCGGAGTTACATAGATCCTAACCCGGATCTGGGGATACCCTGTTTAGGTAGCATAAGCTGTGAGGGACCTGTCCGGCGTAGACCGACACAGGTGAAGCAGTGGCTACGTTGGTGTGGCACCTTGGTCTGTACCGATATCCCTTGTGTCGCAACGAGGAGAATATGGGTCTTCTAAGGAGTCATTAAGCACCAACAACCTTAGAACCTTAATTGACACAACTTGGCCTTTAGAATTGTAGCAGTATGCTACGCCTATTGAGGCTAAACTCTCGTGATGGTTCTGGCCGCAAGAAAAGATTGCGATGCTGGAGTTATGACCAATTGAGGGTAGTCAATGATATTGGGATCCTCTAAGAACCCGATTACTTTTGATTAGGACAGGTATGAAACAACAAACTGAAAGAGGGTAGTACCTAAACCTCATGCTGGCCTAACTTTAGGGGCTTGCCTTGTGTGACTTGTGTGCCTTACCATGTTTGCCTTTGTATCTATTTGTGGTGTGCTTTATCATAACATCATAGCATCATGAGCATTGCATGCATCCTGCATAAGGACTGACCATTTCAAAGACAAGAGGGTTTCACCTTTGCTCTGTTTTGTAGGATATCATGATGCCTGTGCGGAGGAATACTATCCGGTTCAACTTTGTTCGTTCACCTGAGTTTCTTGATGAGTTGGTTAGCAGAATTCCAAATACCACTTCCTTCATTCAGAGGCATGGTTCCCTTCTCAGTTTAGTCACTGCAAAGCGGGATCAACAATTGATGAGTGCTCTGACCCAGTTCTATGACCCTCTGTACCAGTGCTTCACCTTTCAAGACTTCCAGCTGGTCCCTACCCTGGAAGAGTTCTCTGGTTTGCTTGGTATCCCTATCTTGGATTAGACTCCCTTTACTGGTTGGGAAAAGACCCTCAGGCTTGAGGATGTGGCTGCAGCTCTTCCTTTGACCCATCAAGAGGTAACAGACAACTGGGTGACTAGAAGCGGAGTTAAGGGTTTCTTGGCCAAGTTTCTTATTGGTAAGGCTAACAGTTTCTGGAATGACCTGGACTTTAGGGCATATGAAGACATCTTGGCTCTCCTAATCTATGGGTTGGTCCTGTTTCCTAATCCTGACAACTTCATCAATGTCACTGCCATAAGGATCTTTATGTCTCAGAATCCTGTGCCCACTCTCTTGGGTGACATCTTGCAACAACTTCATGCCCGTACTACCCGAAGACGAGGAACCCTATGGTGTTGTATCCCTTTGTTGGTGAGGTGGTTTATTTCGCACCTCCCTAAGTTCGTACTAAAGAAACAAGAAGGAAGAGGTTGGGCTCATAGGTTAATGTCTCTCACCGATAAAGACATCATTTGGACTTACAGAGGTTTGGATGAGATAGCTGTTATTGATCGATGCGGGGAATACCCTAATGTTCCTCTGATTGGTACCCAAGGAGGGATCTCTTACAATCCATGTCTAGCACTCCGTCAGTTTGGAAGAGCAAGAAGAGCAGGTCCCCATGAGATGTTGGTGCCTCACATCAGTTTTGAATTTCAGGTGGATAGTGACGAGCTGCGTCGTAGGTTCATCAAGGCTTGGGACAAAGTTCATAAAGCTGACCCACAAGAGTTAGGGCCAAAGACTTCTTTACCTATGGAAGCCTACTACAAATGGGTTCACATCCGTGCTCAGAAGTTAGGTATGTCGTATGAAGCTGTCAGACCCGTCATTCTTGAGTGTCCTGACAAAGATGGTGTTACTCCAACTGTCCTCCCTCCTCAGATACCTACTGATTATGAGACATTGAAGAGATCTTGGTCGCAACTGCGAGAAGAGCGGGATTCTTACCGGGAAAAGTTCAACGAGCAGGAATCAAAGATCCAGAAGCTGACCAAGCAGTTGGAGAATGAGAGAGCTCTGAATGCCTACATCCGTACTGAGAAGAGGAGACCATGGGATCAATAAGGAGCCCCAGATGTGCTTTTACAGTTTTATTTTCCTTTTCAGTATTTCTTTTCATGTAATGCCTAAGGGCAACCTGTTGAATAATTTCAGTTTCAAAGTTAAATCTAATGAAGTGTGTTCCTTTTTGTTTACAAAGTTGACTCCCGATTGTCTTTGAAAACATAAATCATACGCATTTCATACATCATGTGCATAACAGGTTTTTCCTCTTTTCAGGTTGCTTACAGTTCTTCGCTGTTTATTTCAGCATCATGAATCCCGACTCTTCATCAACTGAGACTTCCATCAAGGCTCTTCAGGTGCAGAATGCGCAGTTTCAGGAATTAATCAAGGGTCTGGCTCAAGGCCAAGAAGAACTGAAGACTATGCTCCTGAAGAAGGAGAAGAAGAAGAAGAGAAGAACTGTTCTGTTCAACTCGGGCCGAAGGTTTGGCAATGCTCTGCAGCATGAAGAGGCTGGTTCTTCTGTCGGCAAGAGTAGTCCTCAGGCAGAAGCAAGGGTTCCTAGTCTGGTAGTCTCCGACAACGAGACTGATTTTGATGAAGAGCAGTACCCTCCTGCAGAAGACAGATACAAGCAACTGGAAGATAGGTTGAAAGCTATGGAGGTTCAACAGGTACCTGGGCTGGATTTTGGAGATCTGGGTTTGTCAACTGGTGTGATCATCCCTCACAAGTTCAAAGCACCATCCTTCTCTAAGTATGACGGGGCGTCTTGTCCCAAGCTGCATCTAAGGTCCTATGTTCGGAAAATTCAACCGTACTCCGCGGATAAAAATTTGTGGATCCACTTCTTCCAGGAGAGTCTTTCAGGGACTCATCTCGAATGGTTCTATCAGCTGGATGGGACCAAGGTTCGTAACTGGGAGGAGTTGGCTACTGCTTTCTATAAGCAGTATCAATATAATGCCGACCTTTCCCCTACGCGTACCCAACTCCAGGGTATGTCGTTAGGTTCAAGCGAAGGTTTTAAGGAGTACGCTCAGAAGTGGAGAGACTTGGCTGGCAGGGTGCAGCCACCATTGACTGATCGGGAGTTGGTAGACATGTTCTTGGGGACCCTATCTGGGCCATTTTTCAACCATCTCATTGGGAATTCTTCTGCTGGGTTCACTGATTTGATTCTGACTGGAGAGAGAATTGAAGCTGGGTTAAAGTCTGGGAAGATTCCGAAGGGTGCATCATCTAGTTCTGAAAAGAAACCCTTCAAGAAGGAGGCTAGTGCCGTGTATGGTTCCAAGAGATCAGAGAGACCTGAGCGCCGCCAATCTGTCAGTGCGGTAATGATTGCTAAGCCTGCTGCCGCTCCTCGACCGACCAATCCTCAAAGGGCTGAAAGACCCCGGAGGGAGTTTACCCGGTTAAGCATGACCCTATCGCAGATCCTGCCACAGTTGCTATCCACCAATTTGGTGACTGTCAGGGAGGCTCCGAAGTTCCCAAATACTGCATCTCCCAAGTACAACCCGAATGCTCGTTGTGCTTATCATTCCGATAGCCCGGGGCACGCCACTGACGACTGTTGGGCATTAAGGAACAAGCTGCAGGATCTTATTGATGCCAAGGAGGTACAGTTTGAGGCATCTGAGAAGCCTAATGTAGTGACAGCTCCCCTGCCTGCTCATGGAGTGAATGCTGTTGGGGACGAAGACGAAGTTGACGAAGCTGAGTTTGATAGCTGGATCTACCCGGCAACCGACGGTGGACTTAACAATTGGAGTGAAAAAGACAATCTCCCTGTTTCTCTTGTTACTGAGTAATGAATTCCTATGTTTTGTTATTTTGTAATAAACAATAAATAAACTCTATGGCCCGGTGTCTTACCCGAGGCACCGTGGTATCATTTGTGAGGGCATATAAATTGTCATTTCATATATCATGAATGAAAATCTTGGACGTTTTCTCGCATTGCAAATTTTATGCTCCTTTTTTGTCTTTCTTTCCTTTACATATCTTTCAAAACAGCTGTATTTACACACACACTCACTCATACAGGTTTCAATCCACTCTGGATCTCACTGATAACAATTCTGCTACTGCCAGTTATGACTTCGAAAATCCGATCAACTTAGCCGAAGACGAAGGTGAAGATGATTGCGAAGTGCCTGGTGAGCTTGCAAGACTGTTGCTTCAGGAAGAGAGGGAAATTCAACCACATGAAGAGCCAGTGGAAACAATCAACCTGGGTACTGAAGAAGATAGGAAAGAGGTAAAGATTGGTGCCAACCTAGAGCTCAGCGTGAAGCAAAGGTTAACCAAGATGCTGCATGATTATATGGAGATCTTTGCTTGGTCCTACGAAGACATGCCCGGGTTGGATACCGACATTGTGGTCCATCACTTGCCGACTAAGGAAGACTGTCCTCCGATTAAGCAAAAGGTCCGTCGGATGCGTCCAGAGATGTCTGAGAAGATTAAGGCCGAGGTTATGAAACAGTTTGACGCTGGGTTCCTTGCAGTGACTTCTTACCCTCAGTGGGTTGCTAATGTGGTGCCGGTACCAAAGAAAGACGGAAAGGTCAGAATGTGTGTCGATTACAGGGATCTGAACAGGGCCAGCCCCAAAGATGACTTCCCCTTACCTCACATTGATGTCCTTGTTGACAATACAGCTCAGCATAAGGTGTTCTCTTTCATGGATGGCTTCTCAGGTTACAATCAGATCAAGATGGCACCTGAAGACATGGAAAAAACTACATTTGTTACTCAGTGGGGCACCTTCTGTTACAAGGTCATGCCTTTTGGGTTAAAGAACGCTGGGGCAACCTACCAACGTGCCATGGTTGCCTTATTTCATGACATGATCCATCATGAGATAGAGGTGTATGTTGACGACATGATCGCTAGGTCCCAGACTGAGGAAGAACACCTAAATCATCTGCAGAAGTTATTTGACCGATTGAAACTGTACAAGCTGAGATTGAACCCGAACAAGTGCACCTTCGGGGTAAGATCTGGGAAGTTGCTAGGCTTCATGGTCAGTGACAAGGGAATTCAAGTGGACCCTGCTAAGGTCAAAGCTATTCAAGAGATGCCAGTTCCCAGGACAGAAAAGGAAGTCAGAGGCTTTTTAGGACGCCTGAATTACATTGCTCGCTTCATCTCTCATTTGACTGCTACCTGTGAGCCAATCTTCAAGCTGCTGAAGAAAGATCAGGTAGTACGTTGGAACGATGAATGTCAAGCTGCTTTTGACAGAATCAAAGAGTATCTCCAAGAACCACCTATCCTTATGCCACCGGTTGAAGGGAGACCTCTGATACTATATCTGACAGTGCTTGACAACTCAATGGGGTGTGTGCTGGGGCAGCATGACGAGTCTGGCCGAAAAGAGCATGCCATTTATTACCTTAGCAAAAAGTTTACCGACTGTGAGACCCGATACTCACTGCTTGAGAAAACTTGCTGCGCTTTGGTATGGGCTGCTCACCGGCTGAGACAGTATATGCTGACTCACACTACCTTGTTGATCTCAAAGATGGATCCTATAAAGTACATATTCGAAAAGCCTGCTCTGTCTGGGAGAATTGCAAGATGGCAAATGATCTTGACGGAATACGACATTCAGTACACAACCCAGAAAGCCATCAAGGGAAGTGTATTGGCAGACCACTTGGCACACCAAGCTGTAGATGACTATCAATCAATGAATTTTGAGTTTCCGGATGAAAGCATCATGATTGTGACTGATTGTGAAGTACCTGGACCGGATGAAGGACCTGAACCAGGATCCCGATGGTCTATGCACTTTGACGGGGCCTCCAATGCTTTGGGTAACGGTATCAGCGCCATAATCATATCTCCTCAAGGTACTCATACTCCACTCACTGCCCGGCTATGTTTCAACTGTACCAACAACATGGCGGAGTATGAGGCGTGCATCATGGGTCTTCAAGCTGCGATCGATCTAAGGATCAAGTTCCTAAGTGTCTTCGGAGATTCCGCTCTTGTGATCAATCAGATCAAAGGAGAGTGGGATACGAAACATCCAAACCTGATTCCTTACAGAGAATGTGTGTTGACCTTGATCCCCCACTTCACGGAGATAACCTTTGAACACTTCCCAAGAGAAGAAAATCAGTTGGCGGACGCGTTAGCTACAATGTCTTCTATGTTCAAAGTCAAATGGGATAATGAGGCTCCCCGGATCATCAGCTGGAAATTGGACGAACCGGCATACTGTTGTGACCTCGAGACTGAATTGGTGACTGAGAAGCCTTGGTACCATGAAGTGAAAAGATATCTGGAAACTCAGGAATACCCTGAAGGTGCCTCTATCAATGATAAGAAATTCCTGAGAAGGTTCGCAGCCAAGTTCTTCCTAAGCAACGACATCTTGTACAAGCGAAACCATGATTCAACCTTACTACGTTGTGTGGATAAAACTGAAGCAGAAAGGATCATGGAAGAGCTACATGAAGGGACCTTTGGTACACATTCCAGTGGACACACAATGGCTAAGAAAATCCTACGGGCAGGATATTACTGGTCCACAATGGAAGCTGACTGCTACCAACATTCTAGGACATGTCATAAATGCCAGATTTATGCAGACAAGGTGCATGTTCCTCCGGTTCCCCTGAATGTTCTGATTGCGCCTTGGCCGTTTGTAATGTGGGGCATAGACATGATCAGCGAGATTAAACCTACGGAATCTAATGGGCATCGCTTCATCCTAGTGGCGATTGATTACTTCACGAAGTGGGTCGAGGCAGCATCCTATGCTACGGTAACCAAGACTGTTGTGGCACGGTTCATTCGGCACAACCTGATCTGTCGGTACGGCGTCCCTGAGCGGATTATTACAGACAACAGTACCAATCTAAATAATAAGATGATCGCTGAGCTCTGCGAACAGTTCAAGATACAGCACCACAATTCTTCTCCTTACAGACCGAAGATGAATGGGGCTGTAGAAGCAGCAAATAAGAACATCAAGAAGATCGTGCAGAAAATGACAGTGACTTATAAAGATTGGCACGAGATGTTACCGTTCGCTCTACATGGATACCGTACCTCAGCTAGGACGTCAACCGGGGAAACTCCTTTCTCTCTGGTTTATGGCATGGAGGCAGTCTTGCCGATCGAAGTGCAAATACCCTCTCTCCGGATAATGAAGGATGCAAATCTGAACGAAGATGATTGGATCCAGACACGACTTGATCAACTCAACCTCATTGATGAAAAGAGACTTGCTGCTATCTGTCATGGTCAGACGTATCAGAAACGGATGATCAGGGCATTTAACAAAAAGGTCAGACCTCAGGAATATCAAGTTGGGGATCTGGTAATCAAGAGAATCATCCTTCCTCAGAGTGATCCAAGGGGCAAATGGACCCCTACGTACGAAGGGCCGTTTGTGGTTAAGCATGTGTTCTCAGGAGGAGCAATGATATTAACCAACATGGATGGTGACGACCTTCCTCACCCCGCCAATGCAGACATAGTAAAAAGATACTACGCATAATAAAAGACCCGCTAGGCTGACATGCCTAGGCAAAAATTAGGGCTTCCCGTCGAACCAAAAGGGTTCGGGCAAAATGAAGGGATGAAATGAAAAAAATCTGTACACCCAGCAAGTCGAAAACCTGAAAAGGCGGCTTGGGCAAAAATGGGTATCCCGGTGGACCGAAAACCCGAAAGGGCGGTCCAGGCAAAAATTAGGGATAAAGCGTAACACTATGTCTCATTGATCACTTTGCATCCAGAATCCGGTATCTACATCAAGTTCAGACGGCATCGATCAGTCAGCTTCACCTTCAACCAAGGTCATCAAGTGATGAGACGCTCGGAGTTATAAAGGCAATAGCAGAGTTGAAACCCAGTGGGATCATTCATTTCACACGGCTGTTTTATTTTCTTTTGTACAAAATTTGTATAAACTCTCTTGTTCGGCGGCGTTCCTCTTACTAGGACGTCAACCTCTTGTACACAAACGCCTATTCACAGGCCATTCAAAATCAATACAAATATATTTTCAGTTAAACGTGCCAAGTGTTTTTCTTTTTCTGTTTTGTTTTACGAAGAACGTCCAAGGTTCAATTTGTGATATATGCATTGACAATAATTTGCTAACTCATAAATATTTGCATACGAAACAAAGGAATTAATTGCAGGTGACACTAGAAACAGGGGCAATAAAGAGTTGTCTAAGCAATCTAATTGTTCTGTCCTCCAAGGTACCAAGGTAGGTTCAGCTAAAGAACATAACCATTACATCTTAATTCCCCAGAGAGTGATTCAGCAAAACCGTGCATTCTTCTCCAGACAGAGTTATCAAGTCTCAAGGAAATTGGGTATCCTCCAGCAGATCCCAACATTCCCCAACAGTATACATATATTCTTAACAAGCATCCCCGACAGTCTTGGCCTAAAGATTGTCCCCCGGCGGCATACCAGATATTCAAAGGAATCATTTCCCCAGCATATCAAAACTTCCCCAGGAGAGTCCAATTCAGTTCCCCAGGAAATTTGGAATTCATATCCCCAAGAAGTAAGCTTATCCCCAGTAAATTCTGGAAGCTTATCCCTCGCAGAACACGAACGCGTCGTCCGACTTGATATAAAGAGTTATTTCCTTAACAGGATATAACTGGGTTATCCTCAGCCAAAAGCCACGGAAAGAGCGTGGTCGACAAAGGCTTCCTATCCCCGGCGAAGTCCATCAATACTCCAACAACAAGGGTATCCCCAGCAAGTTACTATCAACATTCAGCAAAAGCATTCCTCTTCCCACAGAGTATTGCTTCCCAGCATGGTCGCTAGAGTATCTCTTCTCCCCGCAGAATCTTATCCCGCAACGGAGTCATCTTCTCCTACCGGTATTCTTGCAGTTATCATCCCCAGCGGAAGCAAAATCTATTCTTCAACATCAGCCCAGGATATGACTTCCCGGCACCCGTCAAGGATTTAACTTCCTAGACGAAAGCATACATTCATAAAACATCACATACATCATTATAGCATGCATAGACGCATTATGTCATACAAATCTCATTTATGTTGAGAACATCATTGCATGGTCCATATCATGCATTACCTCTACCTTTCAGGAAAAATGCAGTTAAATTCTCAATCGTATTTCAAGACCTAGACCGGTTCAGTTAATCGACTCAAAAGATTTCTTATCCAGTCCAAGGCCTTCTCTAGTCCAGCTAAATCGACCCCCAACAGATTTTTCTGATAAAGACTCAGTAGAAGTTATCCCAGGTTATAATTTCAGATGGTTCCCTCTCCGACGGTGAGTGAGGCGATAATTCCTTTTCAGATGGTTCCCTCTCCGACGGTGAGTGAGGTGATAATTCCTTTTCCTATGGTTCCCTCTCCGACGGTGAGTGAGGTGATAATTCCTTTTCAGATGGTTCCCTCTCCGACGATGAGTGAGGTGATAATTCCTTTTCAGATGGTTCCCTCTCCGACGGTGAGTGAGGTGATAATTCCTTTTCCTATGGTTCCCTCTCCGACGGTGAGTGAGGTGATAATTCCTTTTCCTATGGTTCCCTCTCCGACGGTGAGTGAGGTGATAATTCCTTTTCCTATGGTTCCCTCTCCGACGGTGAGTGAGGTGATAATTCCTTTTCAGATGGTTCCCTCTTCGACGGTGAGTGAGGTGATAATTCCTTTTCAGATGGTTCCCTCTCCGACGGTGAGTGAGGTGATAATTCCCTTTCAGATTATATTTTCCTATTGGTTCTCTCTCCGACGGTGCACGAGATTTCCATTTTAGGTTCTTCTTTGAGACTATAATTTCCTTTGGTTCTCTTCCCGATACTGCGAAGATGGTAATTCCCACCAAGATTTTCTCAACGAGCGTTGTTGAAGTTAAAGTCACCCAAGGTTCTCTTACCATTCATGCTAAGGTAGTAACCATCCCTGGTTCATTCATCACCTTTTGAAGATCCAGACTCAGCTCCTGTAACCAGTCAGGACACATCTATACCAACCATCTGAAAACCAGTTCTTGCAACGTGTCAGGTACTCTTTTTTCTTTTGCAGGTATGCAGGTTCTCGCTAAGGAATCTCTTACGCGATCGACATCCAGATGGCATCTATAAGCCCATCATCCTATCCAGCAATCTCTAAATGGCATCTATAATCCCATTCCACCATCACTGCTACTATGTGAGCGCAAATTTCTGGGCACTCTAGTGTTCAATCATCTTCTACCCTCGGATTACGAAAGGCACGTCAGCCAATCTGCATCCTCAGGTCTAAGAATATTGAACAGGGGCAACTGTTGTACCCCAAAATTTGCCCTCCCATATTCTTCAAGAAATTGCCAAGTCAAAGCTTCAAAATCTCCCCAAGGGTTGCACAGTCAAAGATCTCCTATACAGTCAAGATTAGGGTTTTTGTTCTGATCAAGAAAATGAAGTGTTCAAAGGTCCAATCAAGTCTCACATGCCTATAAACATGGTCAAGCATCCTCATATCAAGTTTCAAGACATTCAGCTCAAAATTGCACAGTCAAAACCCTAATTGCACTACAGTCAACTGTAGGGGCAAAATGGTCATTTGACAGTCAAAAGTTCAAATTTTTGGTCAACATATCATTTTGAAGCCACAAACATCATTTGATCAATGCTTGATCATGATTCTCAAAATTTGGCTCAGAAATCATCAAGATGCAAAAGTTTCCTTATTTGGACAGTTGAAAAAGTCAACTGAAATTGACCAGGGCATAACTTTCACATGGATTATCAGAAAAATTCCATCCAAAGCTCATTTTGAATAGAAAGACATTTCCTACAACTCATCTTCATACTTCAAGTCCAAGAAATGCTCTCACAAAAAGTTATCAATTTCAACATTATAGGTCATTTTCAAAAGTCAACAAAAAGGGACTTTAAGTCAAAGACCATAACTTGAGATTGGTAAATAAAAATGACATGGGACCAAAGGCATTGGTTAGAGGACTCAAAGACCTTTCCAAAATGTCCAAGAACATGGGGAAAGCTTAAAAATTGAGCAAGTTATTCCTTGTGGAAGTTGGGAAATTTTTGGATATTTTGAAAAGTCAACATTGATTCAAATGACCTAAAATTGCTAATGGGCCCATTTTTCTTCCATAATTCATCATCCATGGCATGTGCACGACCACTTGGCCCAAAGGGAAGTATTTTTTTCATTTTTCATGTATTTATTTGAATTTTTATTTATAATAATTCACATAAATCAATTAAATATGTGAAAAATATTTAGCTTAACCTAACAAATCTTTTTGTACATGTTTTATTCTCAATAATTCGTGCATATCCCAATATAGAAAGATTTGGAGAGATTGGAGCCAATTTGCATCAAAAAGCACATGGAAAAAGATTGAAAAAATCTTAGAAAATCAAATCTTCAAAACCATGATTGCAAGAGATTTTGAGCAAGTTTCTTGACCTAATGCATTCAGTACAAAAGCCTAATCACAACCCTAATGCAAAGACACACTAAGCTGCGCAGAAGAGCAAAAATCAAACTTGGAATTTTTGTCTAAAAACTGAAATCTGAAAACACCCTTACAAGGCGATTCAAGGCAGAATTCTTGTTTCAATAGCTTCCTCAAGCATCACTTGACATATTCCAATCACTAACATCCATCAAGACTCAAGGAATTGGTAACACGAGTGCAAACTGTACCAAGAAAAATTCATAATCGTGCATCATGATTTACGCATCCTTTGTAATTTTTAATGTTTGATTCATGTTCATTATGAGATTCTGAAACTAACCATACAAATTAATTGCGTTTTTGTGCTACATACATGATTTTACCATTAATGCAGGCTAGGGTTTCTTGGGCTCCCAATTAGGGGTTTCCTAATACTGTAAAATTCGACCACCACAATGCCATGGATGGATTCAGGGAGTTTGGACGAAAACAATGGCCTCATCGCGCTCAATTTATATGCCAAGGGGACCTAATCGCTATTTTCTCAAAACATACCTAGGAGAACACTTAAAAACCGTTGCTTATGTTGTTTATATTTCAGGAACATGAAGAAGATGATGTGTTGGCAAACGGTGATAGGTTGATTCAAAAATTCGCGCGTTGGTGGCCCCTGATCATTATTTCTTTTATAATGTTTATTTGCTATTATATATTAAACGTGTTTGGGATGGCTCAGTGGTAGGTACACGCGCTGGCAATGTCCATGACCTGGGTTCGAGCCCCAGGTCTTCCATGTTTCCATATTATTTTTCAATAACAATTCCCATGCGCTTCAAGGCTGCAGACGCACCATACACCTCTTAATCAAGCCAGCCACGCGTACGTTGAGAGGGATTCAAGGGCACTGATTGAAAGAACACCATAGGCTTGAGTCAACGCCTCTGCACGTGTTCAGCAAAAGTCCAAACAGGCCAAAATAAATGGGCCAGATTTCTCAATTCATACCTCCACTTTGGGGACTACCACCCCCCAGGTTTGCATAATTTTTTATTTCTTTATATTTTTAATTTTATTTTTTATTTTAATTATTACTTGTTTAATTAATTTATTATTTTCAAAAATATCATAAAAAATCAGAAAAGACAAAAAATATAATAAATATTTTATTTTAATATTTCTTATAAATAAATGCATGTAAATTAATTAGTTTAAATTAGGGTTTTGATTTTAATTCCTTTCATAACAAAAATCTAAAAAATATAGAACTAGGTTTAATTAATGTTTTATTCCTTTTTAATTTTTCTTTTTCACAATAATATTATTTATTTTATTTATTTTCATAATTAAATTTGTATATAAAAATTAGGGTTAATTTAGGTTAAATTCTAACGTCTTCTTAATAAATTAAAATAAAATAGAATTAGGGTTAGCGTTCAATTGCAATTAATTTTTTCTATTAAATCTTAAAATACTAAAAATACAAAAAAAAAACACAATTCTTTCTTTCTTTTAATATTAATTAATTCTTCATTAATTTAATTTTTGCAAAAAGGGTCCAACGCCCTCGTTTCGATTTAATTTTTATTCGCATGTTTATTTATTTCTTTTCCGCTTAAATATTCATGTATCTCTCCCAAGGCCTTGTAACATTTTAATTACTTCTCGCACTTTAAATTTCTTTATTTTCCGTCAAATCGGGTCCTGGTTAATTTTGGCGATGTGGACCCGCGCCTTTTGTAATAGCTTAGAATTTACTTTTCTCGCAACCTTTTAACTGTTAATCAAAAGCATGAAAGAATGTATGGACAAAATAAAAACAAACGCGTAGCTCACTCATAACATGACAAGATAAAATATCCGAATCTGACACACAGTTCACACACCACCCCTAGGGTACGCCTCACTGTTGCCTTGCCTCGAAAGGCGATCGTCGAGTAGAGGATGTCTTAGTAAGTCCTCATGATCCGGGAACCTGGCATGAGGGTAGCTTCTAAGGTGTCTTCCCATTGCTCTGGTGATCACCATGTCCCAAACCTCGAATTGACTCGAACACCTCCAACGGTGGTGCTACCTACCTCTCAATGGTGGGATGGCACTACTTTAAAGGACATTTACACAGACGAATTCCTTAGGGTAGGTAGACGACTCTAGATACTTGCTCTAAATTCAAAACAAATTCAAAAATACTTTTCACACCGACACCTTTTCAAAAGCTTTCGAAAGCAACTTTTCAAACACTCTTGAGGACCGATACAAGAGTCGAACTGAAAATTTCAAAGAAACTTTTTAAAACCCACAGTTGAAAAGCAAACAAACCATTTTGAAAACACAAGTGAGCAAGTATCTAAGAGCCCATGGATAACCATGGATAGAAAGGGTGCTAACACCTTCCCTTTCTATAACCTACCTCCCGAACCGAGAGCAATCTCTTTAAGGAATTTTTCTGTGCTTTTGTCCTTTCCATTTGGAGAAAATAAAAGACGGTGGCGACTCTTGCTTACCGCGACATTTCGCGAACCAGCGTTAAACAGTCAGTTCCAGATCCACCGATCACAACATGTTTTGGTGAGCTACGGTTGATTTTAAATTAAGAGTTAATCTTGTCATGCAATCCTAGTTAGCATACATCTAAACAGTTAATATATGTACAGGAATTTAAAGTGCAGGAATTGTAAATCCTACGCTATTACAAAGCTTCGGGGAGGGGGATTATTTACATGTCCAAAAATTGGGGAAAATAAAAGCCAGTAAAGTAAAAGTCTTAGCTAAGTTATTACAAACCAGTAGGCAGTTACAATAAAATAAATGCGCGCGAATCTGAAAATAAACTCTAAAAATCCTAAGAATAAAATCTTTTTGTTGTTTTATTTTATTTTGGGAAAATGATCTAAATCTACTTAATTTTAGTTTTGGAAAAATGTTAAGATAATTAAAAGATTAATTGACAAAGTTAATTTAATAGAAAAAAACTAGCCTAATGTTTTTGTGTTTTTTTGATTTTAATGTTAATTAAAAAAAGATAAAAAAGATGTCAATCAAAACAAAAATAAAATACAAGGGAGATCCTTCGATCCAGGGAAAAAAAAGGAGTTTCGACCTAGGGAGGGAATGAAAGCTTCGATTGGGCCAGACAGTAAGGCGTGAGTAGCCTTCGATCCAGGGAAGAGGATTGTCTTTTGATCATGGAGGCCATGGCTTTCGATCCAGGAATGAGATGCCTCTTTCGATCCAGCATGCTGATGGGTTCGATCCAGAGAAGGTGTCTCCTTCGATCTGGAATGTTATACCTGCAAAAGTATGTTAGCGAAATAAAACACAAGGCCTGGGCATTGAACCCCAGGCCCTTCGATCCTGCGCTTGCTGGGTTTCTTCAGGCTATGTCTGCAGCAAGTGTTGGCAAATGAAGAACATGACCTGGGCACCAAACCCAGGCCTTTCGATCCTGTCTAGGATGGAAAATCAAAGGTAACAACAAGTAATAATGTGTTATGCAAATATGAGGTTGGATAGTTTACCCTTTCTTACCAGCAGATTGGACTTTTAATTTGGGCGCTTCCTGGATGTAGGCATCTTCGATCTGGGCACTTCCTGGATGTAGGCACTTTTGATTTGGGGCTTATGGGCGTTGTGATCTTTTGTTGAAGGGTTGCTTTGGCCTGGATCACCTCTGAAAATGTTGACAACTTTTGGCAGCGTAACTCCAATGTTTTTGTTCTCGTGTTTTGTGTTTTTTCGTGTCTTGGATATGTATGCTAGCCTCTGTATTTATAGGGGTGTGAGGGTGCAGTAATGGCAAGAGACAGCCATTAAACAGGCCATTAAATGCCATGAGACAAGAAACAGACACATTAAAAGTTTTCCTTTTTTGAAATATTCATGTCTCTTGAATGAACCTGGACACTTTTGATTTGAGTGCCCTCTTGATGACCTCCTTCGAATGGCCCTTGCCCAAAGATCAATCGAAGGGTACTAATTAAAATTTCAATCGAAAGGCTTTGTTAACAGGCCAATCGAAAGGTGTTGCTTCATGCTAATCGAAGTGCTCCTTCAGAATACCAATCGAAGGGCCTTTCAGAATGCCAATCGAAGTGCTCCTTTAGAATACCAATCGAATGGCCTTTTAGAATGCCAATCGAAAGGCTCACTCAGAATACCAATCGAAGGGTCTTTTAGAATGACAATCGAAGTGCTCCTTCAGAATGCCAATCGAAATGCTCCTTCAGAATTCCAATCGAAGGGTATTTCAGAATTCCAATCGAAGTGCTTGTCCATAATGCCAATCGAAAGGCTCATTCAGAATACCAATCGAAGGGTCTTTCAGAATGCCAATCGAAAGATACTTAAAGCACCACTCAAAAATTTTCTTTTTCCTTAGGCAAGGGTTTGTGATCAACCATGCAGGGGGAAGACTTTGGGAAACATGATAGGGAAAATTTTGGGGTGCAACAGTTGCCCCTGTTCAATTTTCTTAAACCTGAGGATATAGATTGGATTTCGAGCCTTTCGTGATCCGAAGGTGGAAGATAATTGAACACTAGAGTGCCCAGAAATTTGCACTCGCATGGTGTAGTATCAGCATTGTGATGTCGGGAATGGGCTTACAGATGCCATTTGGAGATTGTTGGTAGGAGGATGGGCTTATAGATGCCATCTGCAGGAGTGTCGATCGCATAAGAGATTCCTTAGTGAGAACTTGCATACCTGTTGTTGTAGAAGATTCCACTGGGGAAGTCTAACTTTGTTGAGATTTAGAAACCTGCCTGTACTTCAACTGAGAGAATGCTTCAACTGAGTTTTAAGAACCTGTTCATAATTCAATTGGGGGGAAACATCTTCATCAAGATCTAGGAACTGTCTCGTGCCCACCAGGAGTATACCGCTGAGGTTATAGAACTTGTCCACACTATGATGGAGGAAAACATCAAGATCTAGGAACTGACTCGTGCTCAAAGGAGTATACCGTTGAGGTTATAGTACTCGTCCACACTATGAGGTAGGGAAATGTGATGTTTTTGCTGGGAAAATAAATCCGGAGCTGCTGGAGAATGGAGTTGAGTCTGGATGATTGTCAGAATTGCGTCCGCATATGAAGCGTATCTGAAATGTATTTGAATGAGTGACAAAATGACATCTGAATCTGGATCGTATATGGACTGTAATTTGAATGAGTGACAGAATGACATCTGAATCTGGATCGTATCTGGACTGTAATTTGAGTGAGTGACAGAATGACATCCGAATCTGGATCGTATCTGGACTGTAATTTGAGTGAGTGACAGAATGACATCCGAATCTGGACTGTAATTTAAATGAGTGACAGAATGACATCCGAATCTGGATCGTATCTGGACTGTAATTTGAATAAATCTGGAATAAGTATCAGAATGTCAGCTATATTTGGATCGCATCTGAACTGTCTCTATAAGGAATCTGGAATAAGTATCAGAATGTCAGCCATATCTGGATCGCATCTGAACTGTCTCTAGAAGGAGTCTGGAATAAGTATCAGAATGTCAGCCATATCTGGGTCGCATCTGAACTGTCTCTAGAAGGAATCTGGAATAAGTATCAGAATGTCAGCCATATCTGGGTCGCATCTGAACCGTCTCTAGAAGGAATCTGGAATAAGTATCAGAATGTCAGCCATATCTGGGTCGCATCTGAACCGTCTCTAGAAGGAGTCTGGAATAAGTATCAGAATGTCAGCCATATCTGGGTCGCATCTGAACCATCTCTAGAAGGAATCTGGAATAAGTATCAGAATGTCAGCCATATCTGGGTCGCATCTGAACTGTCTCTAGAAGGAGTCTGGAATAAGTATCAGAATGTCAGCCATATCTGGGTCGCATCTGAACCGTCTCTAGAAGGAATCTGGAATAAGTATCAGAATGTCAGCCATATCTGGGTCGCATCTGAACTGTCTCTAGAAGGAGTCTGGAATAAGTATCAGAATGTCAGCCATATCTGGGTCGCATCTGAACTATCTCTAGAAGGAATATGGAATAAGTATCAGAATGTCAGCCATATCTGGGTCGCATCTGAACTATCTCTAGAAGGAGTCTGGAATAAGTATCAGAATGTCAGCCATATCTGGGTCGCATCTGAACTGTCTCTAGAAGGAATCTGGAATAAGTATCAGAATGTCAGCCATATCTGGGTCGCATCTGAACCGTCTCTAGAAGGAATCTGGAATAAGTATCATAATGTCAACCATATTTGGGTCGCATCTGAACTGTCTCTAGAAGGGATCTCAAAAGATGATGATCTTTGCCTGTTGATTGATCTTTCCTGAAAAGGTAAAGAGTTAGTTGTATGCAATGTCATGATGTATGCATTGTCATGATGTATGCCTTGTGTAATGATGTTCTCAAAATAAAAATGAGATTTGTGTCATATGTATTTTGTATGCATGTTATGAATGTTGTTGAAGTGTAATTTTGTCTTGGACTTTGCTCAAGATGTTTCCACCCGGGATCCCTGCTTTGTTGTTTGAGGAGAACTCCGCTGGGGGATATTGAAAACTCTGTGGGGAGTATGCTTGGGAAAAGAGCTTAGGAGTCTTAATCGTCCGTTGCTCTACTGGGGAGTCGAAGTTGAACTGATATCTGGTCGGGTCCAGGTTCCGCAGTAACTTGTTGGGGATTGTAGAATAGTCTACTGGGGAAGAGGAGTTGTGGTCCTTTGATTTGTAGTAGTCGGAGAGGTAAACCCAAGCTGGGGAATCCTGGTGTTGTTGGGGAAAGAAACCTTGTCGTCAGTCCGCTAGAGAGGTGACATCTTCGTTGGGGGAAGTCCTCGAGGATTCTTGAGGTTGATTCAGCTGGGGAAAGATTTTCAGAGATTAAACCCTTGCTGGGATGTCATCCTATGAGAAGGATTTTGGGGAGGTTTGTCATTGCCCCTAGTAGCAAGTGTTTGTGACACTGCCAGGAAATGTTTGACTGTATGTAACCCTTTGCTGAGATTGGCGTTCAATGCCCCAAGTGACAGAGATGGAGATTTGCCCCTGGTTACTCTGCATTTCTTCAGAGATTTCTTGAAATCTTGACTGGACTGCCCCAGGTGATGGACAATGATCATGTCATGCCCCTTGATTGGAAGGAGATTTGTCAGTGGAAGTGTCATCCTTTTTGAGGTGATTTTGTTCACTGAGAGGGCTTTCGTTCATCGGATATTCGTTGTGTGAATTTCTCCGCTGTCAAACAAATAGCCAAATGCAAACAGTGATATTCAAATAATGTAAAGTTTATGCTTGTCTTGAAGTTTTGAAAAATGCGTTTTTTAGCAGAAAACTTTTTTTTAAAGACAAATTCAACACAAGATTTAGGGCAAAGCCTTACAGGAGTCATGATACCTTTTGTAACAGTATGCTTTTGAACTAACCCATGCTTCAGTTAGGACTTTTGAAGGGTTGTAACGTGGCTTGGTTCACGGTTTAAGAAACAAAGGATAAAGGCTCAAAGTATATTTGTACCCACCCGCTCTTCATGATGTTCTTCAATCCTAAACTCAGTTAATTGTGCATCGAACTCTATTCGAATTTGGAATGACGTTTTGGTGATAGTTCACACAAGTTGGATTTTTGAAGGCAGTCATCATTTTTTTTTGTAACATTTTTCATGTTGTCGAGGATTTGTAAAGACCTCGTTCTTTTTATTTGTTATCCCTAAATTTTGCCTGACTGTTCCTGTTTTCGAGATTACTGTCAGCGGGATGCCCCAACTTTCTTAAGCCTCCTTCATAGGTCTTGGCTCAGTGGGCTTTTTTTTCTTTTGAGAGATTGGCTGCCTATGAGATAAGGAAACACCACTGTCTTTTGATTCCAGAGGAATGCTTTTGATGTCGTTCGTTGTATTATGAACTGAGAGTTTTGCGACTTCAATGCACATCTTTTGAATTAACTGAGAGACCACCCTGCCCCAGGTTTAAATTAAAGGTTTCAATTTGTGTTTAAAACGGAAAACTCCTACTTCTTTGGCTCGAAGGGGTTGACTAGGGATTATCTTCCTTATAACTCCAGTGTTTAGGATTTGAAAGAAATGCCTGTACATCGTCAACAAGGTCTTGTCCAAAAGCATACTGTATGAGATTATGGCATTGTTTCGTCATCCTCCCTCTAAAGGCTTGTAACTTTTAGCAAGAGTTGAATGTCATAAAGTGAGTAAAAAGCATAGTTTAAATGTAATTAAAATGATTGGATCAAATCAAGACAAACATATGCAATGCATTAATGAAACAAATTTTGGCATTAATAGATAATTGTTTGAGTAACCAAGAGATTACAACTTGAAAATTCAAATGAACAAAAGCTTTCAATGATTCGTCATAGGAGCAGTGATTATGTTTGGAGTCTCCGAAGGGTCAAACTTGATCTCCTTGGCATCAATCATGTCTTGGATCTTGTTCTTCAAAGCCCAACAGTTGTTCGTGTCATGTCCCGGACTGTCAGAGTGGTATGCACACCTTTCATTGGGATGATAGGTAGGAGCAGAAGTATTTGGGTTCCGGAGAGGAGCCTTTAATGTAATCAGCTCTGCCTCCAACAGGCGTTGTAACGCTTGACCCAGTGACATGTTGATCTTAGCGAATTGTCTTTTAGGCGCGACCTCCTTACGCTGATGCCCCTGTCTTTGTTGAGCAGGTGTAGGATTAGAGATCAAGGTTTCTCCTACGTGTTGGTCATGACGACTCTTTTGACCATACACAGCGTTGGACTCTTTCTTCCCATTGTAGGGATTTTTCTGAGCATCAGAAGGCGTAGCTTCTTGAATCTTCCCACTTTTGATGCCAGCTTCGACCCTTTCGCTGGTCAGTATTAGCTCGGTGAATCCGGCTGAAGAGTTTCCGATCAAGTGTTTGAAAAAGGGACCAGAAAAAGTCCCAAGAAACATATCCACTAACTCCCTATCAGACAGAGGGGGTTGGACTCTTCCAGCAAGATCTCTCCACTTCTGAGCATAGTCCTTAAAGCCTTCGCCTGTACCCATGGGCATACCCTGAAGCTGATTACGCGTGGGAGCAAGGTCGGAATTATACTGGTATTGCTTGTAAAAAGCAGCAGCAAGGTCCTCCCAGTTGTGGATGTTAGCTCCTTCCAGTTGACAGAACCATTCAAGCTGAGTCCCTGAGAGACTGTCTTGAAAGAAATGGATCCACAAGTTTTTATCAGCAGTGTAAGGTTGGATCTTCCTCACATATGACCGGAGGTGCAGCTTGGGACAGGAAGCTCCGTCATACTTGGAAAAGGCAGGTGCCTTGAACTTATGGGGAATCACCACCTCAGATGATAGACCCAGATCTCCGAAGTCCAGACCGGGCACCTTCTGTATTTCCATGGCATTCAAACGGTCTTCCAGTTGTTTGTACTTATCCTCAGCAGGAGGATACTGTTCTTCATCATAGTCCGTCTCGTTGTCGGAGACTATAGGGCTAGGAGCCCTCCTGTCTTGTGGACTGTCTTTCCCTTCAGATGGGGTGGTCAGATCAACTTCATTCTGCAGCCCGTTCCCAAACCTGCGTCCAGTGTTGAATAGGATGGTCCTCTTTTTCTTCTTCTTCCTCTCTTTCAAAATCAGGGTCTTCAGGTCCTGCTGACCCTTAGCTAGGCTCATGACCAACTCTTGAAATTGGGCATTCTGGGCCTGGAGGGCCTTGATAGCTTGCTCGGTGGAAGGTTCAGTAGACATGATGATTGCTGAAATAAATAGCGAAGAAGATAAGAGACCTGTGCTGGGAGACCTGTTATGCAATGATATGTATGATATATGTATGCAATGTTTTCAAGGATCTCGCGGGGTAAACAAGAAACTGTTAGAATCTGAATTTGGTAGCTTGATTGAAGGAACTTCATGTTGTTGAGAGTCATTCTTCAAGAGTCAAGCTCACCATATCGAGTGGGTCATAGCCCCTGACTCAAGTTATCATGTTTGATTTCTAGACAACCTTGGCTAGAGGAAAATAAATCCCCTTTTGCCCCTTGCTGGACATCTGATTCACCATACCCTACATTGCAGACCCTTGAGATCCTTGAAATGGTTAAGGAAATGTTAAGGCATGATGTTATGATGTGTATGATATGCGTTTAAGCAAAAGTGTGAGGTGTTGTAAACCCTGCAATAAGTCCAAATTATTGGATAAGGACTGTAAACAAAACCTGCAAGGAACTCATGTTGTCAGATAACAAGAATGTGCAAGTAGTTCAAGTTTGAAAGCACACAAGTCACACATAAGAGCCCTTAGATTTCAGGCTGGCATGGAGTTTCATAGGTAAGTACCCTCTTGAGTTTAGTTGGCTCAAAACCTGTCCTATAAATAGTAACCGGGTTCTAAGGAGCTCAATATCACTGGATTGTTTTCTATGTTCATCGTTTTGGTTTAGCCACTGAACTAGCGACCAAAATATTCTAAGAAAACAATCCTCAATGAGTGTAGAATCGAGTATCTACCAACTTCGGACTGCACCAAAGTCGATCATCTCACTACTCCTAAAAAAAGGCCAAGATGGTCAAGTAAGGTTCTAAGGTCAATTGATGCTTCACGACACCAAGCGGCGGCCCCGTACTCTCCTTGACTTAACTCAAGGGTTACCGGTACTCACCAAAGTTCCACATCAACGTAGCTACTGTTTCAACCATGTCGGTATACCCCACACAGTTCCCTCACAGTTTGTTGCTACTTACCTAAAGGGTATCCCCAGATCCGGGTTAGGATCTATAGAACTCCGATACAAACCCATAAAATTTAAAGCATACAAAGCATACAATTGAAAACACAAGTGATCTAATCCTAAGGTACACCTCACTTATAAGAATCCCCAACAGAGTCTCTAGTTCTGTGATCGGTGGGAACGAGAACTGACTATTTTGGAATGCTGGTTCGCGTTTGCGTTTGTTTTCGCAAAATGTCGCGGTAAGCAAGAGTCGCCACCGTCTTTTATTTTATCCAACAAGGAAAGGACAAAAGCACAGAAAAATTCCTTTTCGAGATGTTTCTCGGGTTCGGGAGGTAGATTATAGAAAGGGAAGGTATTAGCACCCTTTCTATCCGTGGTTATCTACGGGCTCTTAGGTACTTGCTCACTATGTTTTCAAAAGTTTTCTTTTCTTTGTGTTTGTGGGTTTTGAAAAGAGTTTTTGTTTGAAACTTCGATTTAACTCTTGCTTCTGTCCTCAAGAGTGTAATGAAGTGTTTTGAAAACTTTGTTCGAAAAGTGTAAGTGTGAAAAGTTTTGTTTTATTTTTAAAATGAGCAAGTACTTAAGAACCTCTACCTACTCAAAAAAGGAATTAAACTGTGAAAATGTCCTTTAGACAGTGCTATCCCACTATTGAGGAGTAGGTAGCACCGTCGTTGGAGTTTTTCGGGTTAATTCGATTTTAGGGACGTGTGGTCACTAAAGCAACGTTAGGACGCTTTAGTGGTAATCCTAATGTCTTAGATCATTTTTCCGAGGCAACCGTTTCGAGGCAACTTATGATCTTGGGACAAAAGGATGACCTCTAAAACATCCTATACTTAATGACCACGTTTGAGGCGACCAAGTGAGGTGTACCCTAGGGGTGGCATGTGCAAGTGTGTCAATTTTCAGTTATATTATCTTTGCACATGTTTTGGTGAGCTACGGTTGATTTTAAATTAAGAGTTAATCTTGTCATGCAATCCTAGTTAGCATACATCTAAACAGTTAATATATGTACATGAATTTAAAGTGCGGGAATTGTAAATCCTACGCTATTACAAAGCTTCGGGGAGGGGGATTATTTACATGTCCAAAAATTGGGGAAAATAAAAGTCAGTAAAGTAAAAGTCTTAGCTAAGTTATTACAAACCAGTAGGCAGTTACAATAAAATAAATGCGCGCGAATCTGAAAATAAACTCTAAAAATCCTAAGAATAAAATCTTTTTGTTGTTTTATTTTATTTTGGGAAAATGATCTAAATCTACTTAATTTTAGTTTTGGAAAAATGTTAAGATAATTAAAAGATTAATTGACAAAGTTAATTTAATAGAAAAAAACTAGCCTAATGTTTTTGTGGTTTTTTGATTTTAATGTTAATTAAAAAAAGATAAAAAAGATGTCAATGAAAACAAAAATAAAATACAAGGGGGATCCTTCGATCCAGGAAAAAAAAGGAGTTTCGACCCAGGGAGGGAATGGAAGCTTCGATTGGGCCAGACAGTAAGGCGTGAGTAGCCTTCGATCCAGGGAAGAGGATTGTCTTTTGATCATGGAGGCCATGGATTTCGATCCAGGAATGAGATGCCTCTTTCAATCCAGCATGCTGATGGGTTCGATCCAGAGAAGGTGTCTCCTTCGATCTGGAATGTTATACCTGCAAAAGTATGTTAGCGAAATAAAACACAGGGCATGGGCGTTGAACCCCAGGCCCTTTGATCCTGCGCTTGCTGGGTTTCTTCAGGCTATGTCTGAATCAAGTGTTGGCAAACAAAGAACATGACCTGGGCGCCAAACCCAAGCCTTTCGATCCTGTCTAGGATGGCAAATCAAAGGTAACAATAAGTAATAATGTGTTATGCAAATATGAGGTTGGATAGTTTACCCTTTCTTACCAGCAGATTGGACATTTAATTTGGGCGCTTCCTGGATGTAGGCACCTTCGATCTGTGCACTTCCTGGATGTAGGCACTTTTGATTTGGGGCTTATGGGCGTTGTGATCTTTTGTTGAAGGGTTGCTTTGGCCTGGATCACTTCTGAAAATGTTGACAACTTTTGGCAGCATAACTCCAATGTTTTTGTTCTCCTGTTGTGTGTTTTTTTGTGTCTTGGATATGTATGCTGGCCTCTGTATTTATAGGGGTGTGAGGGTGCAGTAATGACAAGAGACAGCCATTAAACAGGCCATTAAATTCCATGAGACAAGAAACAGACACATTAAAAGTTTTCCTTTTTTGAAATATTCATGTCTCTTGAATGAACCTGGACACTTTTGATTTGAGTGCCCTCTTGATGACCTCCTTCGAATGGCCCTTTCCCAAAGATCAATCGAAGGGTACTAATTAAAATTTCAATCGAAAGGCTTTGTTAACAGGCCAACCGAAAGGTGTTGTTTCATGCTAATAGAAGTGCTCCTTCAGAATACCAATCGAAGGGCCTTTCAGAATGCCAATCGAAGTGCTCCTTCAGAATACCAATCGAAGGGCCTTTCAGAATGCCAATCGAAAGGCTCATTCAGAATACCAATCGAAGGGTCTTTCAGAATGCCAATTGAAGTGCTCCTTCAGAATGCCAATCGAAATGCTCCTTCAGAATTCCAATCGAAGGGTCTTTCAGAATGCCAATCGAAGTGCTTATCCATAATGCCAATCGAAAGGCTCATTCAGAATACCAATCGAAGGGTCTTTCAGAATGCCAATCGAAAGATACTTAAAGCACCACTTAAAAAATTTCTTTTTCCCTAGGCAAGGGTTTGTGATCAACCATGCAGGGGGAAGACTTTGGGAAACATGAGAGGGCAAATTTTGGGGTGCAACAGATAGCATTCCAGACTTCACCAATCTTTGCACTTCAGTCTTCAAAGGATAACAATTCTCAACACTATGCCCTGGTGCTCCCTGATGAAAGGCACAAGTCTTGTCTTCTTTGTAATACCAAGGCAATGGTGATGGTATGGCGGGAGGTGGTCGTGTCTGGACCAACTTCTTTTGAATCAATGCTAGTAGTAGTTCTGCATAGCTCATGGGAATAGGGTCATAGTTCTCCCTTCTCTGATTATTCCCTTGGTTCTCCTGCTGGGACTGTCTTTGATAAGCAACGGTAGTCAGAGCAACATTCATTACAGGAGTAACTGAGGCGACTTGCTGGTGACGCTGATAATTCCTTCTAGGAGCGTTTACCCTCCTCTCTTGTATGACAACATTTGCATCCCCCTCTTTCTTCTTTGTAAACCCATAAGCTAGCTTTTTCATACCTCCAAATCCTTCACCCTTCGTCAAACGACCTTCTCTTATTGCCTCTTCTAGGCGGACACCCATTCCTACCATCTCCGTAAAATCACTTGGGGCACTTGCTACCATTTTTTCGTAGTAGAAAGCGCCCAGCGTCTTCAGAAATTTTTAGTCATTTCCTTCTCCTCCATGGGAGGGATCACTTGGGCAGCCACTTTGTGCCATCTCTGTGGATACTCTTTGAACGAATCCTTGTCTTTCTGAACCATGGGCCTAAGATGGTCACGGTCGGGCGCCATGTCCACATTGTATTTGTATTGTTTAATGAATGCTTCTCCCAAATCATTAAAAGTATGGATGTTAGCGCTGTCTAAACTCACGTACCACTTCAACGCTGCGCCGATCAGACTATCCTGGAAAAAGTGAATCAGCAGACACTGATCATCAGTATGGGTAGACATTCTCCTTACGTGCATCACCAAGTGAGCACGAGGGCAAGTGTTGCCCTTGTACTTCTCAAACTCCGGGACCTTGAACTTAGCAGGCACTTTAACATTCAGAACCAAACACAGCTCATTCACATTCTTCCCAAATAGCTCTTTTCCTCTAAGAGCCTTCATCTCTCTTTGAATTCTATCAAACAACTCTTGAAAATCATCCATTCTGTCATAAAGACCCAAGTCTTCACTCAGCGGAGGGAAAGGACGACACACATATTCATTAACAAACGAAACCAAATTCACCGAAGGAGGTGCAGCTGAAACAGTATGCACCACAGGAGGCGCTGGAGTAACAATAGTCTGAACCACTGGAGCATCTTGAGGGCCAAGATTGAAACCTTCAGGTGCGAAATTCTCTGGCATTCCCCATGGATAACCTTGAGGGATACAGTTTTAAACAACAATCGGAGTATCGGATACAGGAACGGTCGGAACTTTAGTATTTGCCCTTGTTGGTTGAGGTTGAACACTCGGTGGCTGATTCTGAGCAACCACCAGAGCTTCCATCAGAGTAGTCAAATTGGCCAAGCCGGCCTTCAAAGCAGAAACTTCTTCGTGCAGCTCGCGATTCTCCTGTTCTAAGTTGTCCATCTTCTTTTTGAAATTAGCCCGAGTGCTGTAGTGATGAGTCAGCTTGCTGAATAAAGTAAAGAAGCTGGGTAAGGCACTTGGATATGCATAACAAATGCAAGAAATATGTGCAATATGATGCATGATATGCAATGCATATGGTTATTTTTGCTTTATTATTTAATATTTCAAGGGATTTAAGATTTATAGACATATTGCAAACATCAAAATAATAAAGCTTTTGAAATACTGAAATTTTTTATTATAATAACTTCAAAATGGATTACAAGTTTCAATGATCCCAAGTATAAGATGAAAATATAATCTAAAAATCCTGAGAAAAATAACTGATGGAGATCAATCTGTACGCTGGCGCTTCCCTGTGAGCCTGGCAATCTGAGCCCTCAACCTCTGGTTTTCTTCCACATGTCTGATGGCAACCTCCTTCCAATCATCTGAATCAGGAAGTGAGTAACCAATACCTTTTTGAGGCTTAGGGGAAAATAAATCCCCTTGCCTCTCCATAGACTCCACCGCTCGACTCTCAAGGATCTCAATCAAATTATCTTTCTCCTTCAAGTCTGCTTTATAGGAACTCTCTAAAGTCTGGAACTTATTCTTCCAAGCATCTCTTTCCTGTTGCATCCTAACCAAAGCAAGCTGCATCTCACCTAGATCATCTAATAAGGGATGAGTGGTCTTCACAAATAAGTCAACATGGGTGTCTCCCGAGTATACGGTATCTTCAACTGAATAGCTCTCAATCGGACCCACTGAAGATATGGCTCTAAAGAAATAACACCCCTAGGTCCCAAATCCTTCCTACTCTTCTTATGAATGTGACGCCAGGCCTTCGCAATTTGCTCCCTAGCTTCCCTGTGGTCTTCTCCTTCCTTCAGAAAGAAACTTCTCAAATGAATACTATTTGGTTTATCCCTCATCGGATAACCAAGCTGTCATCGTGCAAGAACAGGGTTATAGTTAATTCCTCCCTTTATACCAAGAAGAGGTACATTGGGGAAACTACCACAACTGTCAATAATCTCTATATCCTGATAAGCTCGATGATACCAATCAATATCCGAGTGAGTAAGTGCCATGATCTTGGGAGCCCAACGAGGTTCCTTCTTGACATCCCAAAAAGCATCAGACTGAGGCATATGAGAGACAAACCATCGGTACAACAGAGGCGTGCAACAAATAATCATTCCCCCATGATAAGAACTCCTAAGATAAACAGAGTAATAAGCATCACCCATGAGTGTAGGAACCGGGTTTCCAATCATGAAAATCCTGATAACGTTAATGTCAACAAACTTGTCCATATTAGGGAATAAGAATAATCCATAAGCAAGTAAAGCAAAGATAGCCTCAAAAGCAACCGTACTCTTCATTCTGGCAAAGTAGCGAGCTTTCTCCAATAAGAACTGAGCTGGTAATCCTCTAATCACTCCTTTAGTAGTCATATGGGCTTCCACCTCAGACTTACCTAGATGAACCAAAACAACAATCTCATGTGGTTTTGGCTTACCCTCCAAACCAGTAAAAGGAACACGATCAGTAACAGGTAAATCCAATAGATAAGAATACTCCTCCAGTGTAGGCATCAACTGATAATCGGGAAAAGTAAAGCAGTGATACACCGGATCATAGAACTGGATCAAGGTCGAGAGAATACCCTCCTTCATCTTCAGCTTCATGGGAGGAATGATGGATCCATACTTCTTCCGAAAGTCTGCAGAACACTCGATCTCTGGAATTAGACTGACTAACTGATCTATCTTAGGATCCTTGAAACTGTATTTCCCGATCTTTCTCTTTCCAGAATCCATGGTTAAAAGTACCTGAGATATTCACAAATAGTCAACCTTTAAATCCCTTGAAATATTGTTTTCTTCAAAAAGATGCTCATGAGTGCATGGATGCATGATGCAGCAATCACACACAAGATCACACATATAGGGTTCATAGGTTCAACGTCACGAGCATGAGGTCGAAGGTACTACCATAAGGTGTTGGTCTAAGAGTTATCACCAGCCGAACAAGGTTCTAGAGGTTCCTAGAGTCTACATCCTTCCTTCAGATATTACCAACTTCCCAATTAACTCGGTAATTAGTAATATTCTCAAGAAAGACTCGTCCGAGCGTAGTATCGCGTGACAACTATTTCCGGATTACTCCGTCATAGCTTCCGCACTACACCCAAAAGGCCAAGATGGGTTTGGTTTTCTACGGTCCTCAGTTTCAGCAGGCTCCCAGGTCGAAAGCAGCACGTCTTCCTGATTACTCAGTAAATGACACTACAGTTAAAGGGGCCTCCACTGAGTGGGGGATCTCATGCCTCCTTTTTTGGGATTACTCCCTCAAAGTTAACATGACTATACCGCCTGTCCTATATTAAAGTTTGCCCAAGTCCGAGTATAGGACTTATGAGTAATCACCAATCACCCTAAAAACCAGGAAAATCCAAACAAACATATATACAAAATATAACATATAAACAACAATATCATATATACAGATAATAAACAAAGATAGGCTCAACCCACTTAGGGATGAACCATCAAGAGGTCAATCTTTCCCCAGTGAAGTCGCCATTTTTCTGTAGCGGTAGAAATGTTCAAGACTAAGCCATTGGATTGACTAGACTTTATACAAATCAAAAAGAAAAATCACCACCGCACTTTACTGTTTCAAAAGGAATGGGAAAATAGCGAATAACCCAAAAGGGGGGAAAGATTCAAGGTAAGGGGGTTGGTTATGCAAAGGGAAGGTATTAGCACCCTAAACATCTACGGTACTCCGCAGGAACCTCTTTGAAAAATCTGTATATTTTGGCTATAAAAATGTGTTGTATATAAAATGGATGGTGGAGGTGAGAAAATAAATATTTTTTTATAATTTTTGCACCCGCCGCGGTTGCGAACCTTTAGTGCCTACGTACCACCTTTCATGCAATAGGGAATCAGGGTACACGTAGTTCCTCTTTTAAAAATTTGAAACACAAGTGTGTTGGTTGATTTTAAGAGATAAGACATCATCGTCATTGTCCGTGTGGAAAACATACTTACTACCCACAATCATGAGAAAGGAGAATTTGCATCATCTCAAAGTGAAGGATATGGCTTGGATCTTAAAATCAACAATGCCTCACTCAACACCCAAGTAGAAAATATCTCTCTTCACTACATATTGTAGAAGTATATTTGTTTGCATCACTACAAGGATTGCCAAGAGTATAATCTTTTGAGAAAAGTTTAAAGATAAAAGCCAAAGTGGCAAAATGGTTTGAAATGAGATTGATTGACTTTTAGTCTTCTCACAAAAAATGTCAAGGCATTATTAAATTGATTGAAGTTTATTTATGAAAATGTTTAAAAAAGGGCATGGACATAAGTCCAAGTTTATTATGAAAGTAATTTAAGTTTCAAAACAAGAAGAGTTTTCAAAAGGAGGGAGAAGATTTTTGAAATTAAATAAGATGGGAGGAGTAGAAGAGGATATCCTAAAGCATAAGGTAAAAGCTAAGGATAAGGATTATCTAACCAACAAGAAGCCAAAACTTGACATTATGAGCCAATATAGAATTCCCATTCTTTGGATTGAAAACCAAGCAAGCAAAGATACATGACCTCTTGAGAGAACCAAACTTCAAGTGTATTAAGTCTTCACAAAAATTGGGCAGAGTAACGGCTGTATACGGGTGAATTCCAGATTACAAACAAAGGATGTAATCACAAAAAACCTATTGAAGTTGAGTTGCAGAGCTCTGAAACTGGACTTTTATGGAACAATATAGGGCACGATTCTTGAATGTAACTATATGGTTAGCTTCAGGGAAGATCAAGGAAGGTGAATTGAAGGAAAAAATGGATTGAAAAATGCTTGAAAATGGATTTCGATGTTGCCGAATTCTGGGTTGTGAAACAAGTTTGGCAGGGTGATTCTGGCTATCCAAGCTTGGGAAATTGAATGGGGGATGACCCTCTATTTATAGGAAAGAAAATGGGATCAAAAGGAATAGCAAATGATGCGTTTTGGAGGGAATTCGTGTGGGTCTGCATCATGAAGAAAGTGTGACTCAAACTTGATCAAAACTCAGCCAAATCGTGCGTCTCATGATGCTAATAACTTATGTAAAGTTTCTAAACATGATTAGACACAAAAACGCATGGAAATCTTGTGATTAGAAGCTAAAACAAAGATTTTAAAATCCTGACTTTGTGAAAAATTCAGTTTCAAACTACCAAATTCAAATCCATGGCATTTCCACCTCAAGGGGTCTTAGGGCATAATTATTGATGCTTTGGAAAGATGAGGTTACAAGCTTTGCAATGGAAAAATAATGGAATCAAATAGATGCTTGAGCTGAAAATTACATGAAGTCAAAGTTGAAGAAAAATAGTTGACTTTCCATACTTAGAAATATTTCAAATTCTTCTTTAAAAATGACCTATAATCTTTTGTGTCCAAGCATTGCCTTCCACTTAGAATTTGCTCTTGACCAAAAAAGATGGAATGAAGTAGGTATCTTGAATGACATTTTTCAATTTGAACCACTCAAAATCTCCAAAAATTGAGCAAGTTATGACTTGTTGAAGTTGGCCAAAAATCATGAAATGACATATAATCTTTTGTATTCTTAAGGCAACTTCCCTCCATTTTCTTACTTTGCACATAAAATAAGGCATTAAGTACACATCCTTAAGATAATCATGGAAAAGGAATGGGCTCAAGGTGATAAAAATTGACCAAGTTATGACCATTTGAAGTCACATATGGAAAATTGGGGATTCATCTTGATGACTTGTAATCTTTCTTCTTCACCAAGTTCCTTCCACATGAAAAATCCTTGGAACTTTTGAAGTGATTTTTTGGTAACTCTTTGAAGAGAAAGATGTCTTTGGAATCACTCAAAAATACCAATAGGTGAGAAAGATATGCTCCTTTTAAGTTCAAAACCCTAGCCTCTAGATCAAGAGAATGCTTTGAGGAACTTTGACAAGTTTGAACAAACTTTTTTGTGCCAATATTCTTCCTTTGTGAATAGAAGTTGTTGAGCATGATGATGAGAACTCATGACCACAAAAACCACTTCCATATCTTGAAATTTGAGAGAAATATGCTCTTGTGACCAATAGGAACAAGACCTTGTCCAATCATGATAACTTCTTCCCTCAACCCCTTGTACTTTTGAATCAATTTTGATAACTTTGAGATATGTTGAACCAAAATAAGCCTTGTAATGCCATTTCTTCCAAAATCACTCCAATAGTGATGTTTTAATTTCTCAAGCTATTTACTAGGGCATGGAAATAAACTCATGAACCCATGAAACAACTTGCTACACCTCATTGCCTTTACCTACATTATTAACAAGTAAGAGAAACCAACATTGCATATCATTAATTAGAGAGAAAATCAAAGCAAAATATTCATGATCACAAAATAAAACAAGTCAAGGTGCTTGGTAATTCCTCAAAAGAGCAAAGCTAAAGATATGGAGAAAAACCAAAAGCCTTAATGTGATCTTGTTGTGATTGAAACAATATGGTATGGTGAAGGAACCTTAGGGGCAAAAATTGGGGTACAACAGTTGGAAACCTAGATGATGAAGAAGGCATGTTTTACACTTTTTGGTTTATGTTTTACTCAGTAGAGAAGACTTGTTCAATGGACGAGGAATATAATTCCCCAACAGTTATCGCTCCAGCAATCTCTCTGAGATTTTGTTCAACATCAAGTGGATGTATCTTTATTTGAGAAGCTTATATCTTCATGTCATATGAAATTATTATTTCCATAACAAGTGGCAATCTCTTCAGTTAATCCCCGACAAAGAAGCTTGCGGTGATTTAATAAATCAAGGTTAACAAAGGTTCATTTTCTAACAGATGGTTGTATCTTTATTTGAGAAGCCTGTTTTGATCCTCGATCAGAGTTAAAACTTAAATCCCCACCAAGTAAAGAATGCTTTAGGTTGAAGACCAGAAGTTGAAGAAAGCTTGTTTATTGGCCTTTCCAGGTGGAGTAATTGGTTAAAAAAGAAGCTGAGAAACGTTCCAGGTGGAAGACCAGAAGTCATGTGAGATTTTTTACCCTTTACAGGTGGAATACTTAGTTAAAGAAGAAATTGAGGTCTGTTCCAGGTGGAAGAACGGAAATCATGGGAGGTTTGTTACCCTTTCTAGGTGGAATACTTGGTTAAAGAAGCAACTGATACTTGTTTCAGGTGGAAGACCAAAAATAATGGGAGGTTTATTATGCTTTCCAGGTGGAATAGTTTGTCAAAGAAGAAGTCGAACCCTATTCCAAGTGGAAGACCGGAAGTCATGGGAGGTTTGTTACCCTTTCCGCATGGAATACTTGGTTAAATAAGAAACTGAGACCCGTTCCAAGTGGAAGACCGAAAATCATGGGAGATTTGTTACCCTTTCTAGGGGGGATACTTGGTCAAAGAAGAAGTTGACCCATTTCCAGGTGGAAGACTGGAATTTATGGGAAGCTTGTTATTATTCAAAACCTGCCATTACCTTTGTCTATGCGTTGGTAGTATATCATCGTCTATGAGTCATTATTACTTGTTTCTTTACCATCATCTATGAGTCAGTATTAACTATTTCTTTACCATCATCTAAGAGTTGGTATTACCTATTTCTTTACTATTATCTATGAGTCGGTATTACCTTTTTATTTTTCATCATATATAAGTTGGTATTACCTGCTTCTTTATCGTCATCTATGAGTCGATACTATCTTAGTCACTACCTTCGTCTATGAGTTAGTAGTATACAATTATCTATGAGTCGGTATTACCTATTTCTTTACCGTCATCTATGATTCAGTATTACTTGTTCCTATACCATCATCTATGAGTCGGTAATACATGTTTCTTTACCGTCATCTATGAGTCGGTATTATGCATTTCTTTACCGTCATCTATGAGTCAGTATTATCCTGTTTACTGCCTTTAACTATGAGTTGATAGTATGTCTAAATCCTATTTAATGACTTCAACTATGAGTTGGTAGTTTTTCTTTTTTCCAACTGACTACTCATGGTTTATTCTCATTAAGTTCAGTGTTTTATTTCCTTTGCTGCATATCCCCAGTGGAGTCTTCCATCGTAGGCTGCTATCTTTTTCACCTCTAGTTGTGCTATGGGTTATTCCCTATCATAGACCATCATGGTGTGATGTTGCTCCCTAGTGAGTTTTGTCTCCCTGTCGAACTCCCTTCATGTTATTTTTCTCATGCAAAATTAGAGTCGTAGTTCATTTGTGCAAAGTCCGTCTCCTGCAGCGTATTCCTCGAGGAGTCCGATCATTTTCATTCATATCATAAGCATCATGCGATATCTTAGGGCTAAAAATCAAGTCTTATTTAAGTATCTTCAATCTCGTCAATATGAATAATTCTGATCTTCATATCTACGGATAAAAGAAACTTAAATAGGGGCAGCTGTCATACCCTAATTATTACCCCTAAAATTCCACTTATCATATCATTTGCATCTAACTAAAGATCACAAGCATGACATCCTCACAACCTTTACCCCTTTGATTTAGCCTTTGTAGGAGATCATCAAGCACCCTTTGTGATTCTTTTTGTATTTATGCTTGTTTACATTTTTATCTTTTCTAACCTTATTCAAAATACAAAAATATGTGTTGCTTTCTTTTCTTATTGTACAAGGTAGGAACTTGCAATCAAAGGATCAAGCTTGGTTTCTAAATCAGGGTTTTAGTTCCCAAGATCAAAGTTTTGGCCAACAAGTAGTCCACAAGAGATCTTTCTTCAAGGAATTGCCTATAATCTTAGGTCACCTTCATGTCAAGCTTCTTTTAACTTCACTTGGTCAAGAAAAGTTCAAGTTTGGTGTATGATTTCAAGCTTGATTCAAGTATGGTTCATGTGTTTATTTCCATTCCATTTCCATCCATTTTCTCAATAAATTATCAAGATTATTCAAGGGATAATAAATATTCCTTCAATTGGTATTCAAGTGTTCATCATTGGGCTTTTCGATGCAAGAGAATAGAAAAAAAATCATAAGTTGGTACATGTTTGGTTGATCTAAAATCAAGTATGGCATATCACTTGGTCCAAACACCATAACTCTCTCATTTCTCAATATTTTTGGAACATACTTCGAGCAAAATGTCTCATTTGAGCCCCTCTACAACTTTGTTTCAAGGGTAAAACATCAATTTTGCCTCTAATACCATCAATTTTTGAATTGGACAAGATGCCCATGTGTGCACAAAAGCTGGTCCAAAACCGGGTTCGACCTATTGCCTGACCTAGAGTTCAGGTTATGACCTAAACTTGTCATCCAAGCCATTTTTAACTCAAGCATCTTTTTGAAGTGATTCTTTTTGCATTTGATTCTTCATCATGGGAGATCATTTGGTACAAAGAACCTTTCAAAATGCACATAGGGCTTTAATTTGGCCTAAGCTCAAACATGGTGCCATGAATTTTGTATTTTACGCATGACTTGAAACCTAATATCATCCAAAACTTTACTTGGGACCACCAGCTCATGTGAAAAATTATTTGTCCTTGTATAACACATAAAGTAGAGTGCAAAACAACCAAATATCGTGTCAAGCTCACGCATTTCACCCTTCCTCTCACACTGATAGCAAAACAAGAAATTCCAACTTGATTCACATGTTATAGATATGAATTCACACGTACCATGACCTCATTGTGTTTCTTATAAATAGATGAGAATCATTTGCAAGCTTAGAAATACACTGAACCTCTGCCATTTTCACTCACAAAAGACTTCAAAAACTAGAAATCAGTTTTCCAAATTCAACTTGTTTTAACTTCGAATCTCTACCCAAAATAATTCATTGGCACCATCTGAAGTTAATTGAACCATTACAAAAGCTTGAAACCTCCTGCAACCTTCAAATTAATTTCACCATTGTTGACCTTCAAAGCTTCAATTGGAAAAGTAGATACGAGTTAAATTTCAGAACAAACAAGTCACCAAACTCTTTGTATTGATTCACTTATCAAATGCCTCACTTACTTGGAATTTATTCTTCGTATTTGTTATTTAATTTTACTTTGAAGCATTAGGGTTTCTTCGTGTTTCTGAGCAAATTATCTATGCTTAGAGCCAATCAATGGCTCTAATGTAGAGAGACATGAGTAGAAGCTTAACCATGTGTTGTTTGAGCTTAAAACTCAGAGTTCATGGATTTGTAGCAATCGTTCCAAGGTTGAAGACGATAATGCAGTGCACATGTTTTGGTGGGAAGATTTGAATTCCAGCCAATCAGAGCTTGACACACATGCTAGCTGTTAACCTTTTTATTTTCTTTTTGTTTTAATTCATTTTTAATTTCCCTTTTATTTTTTGATTTATTTTAAATAGCTTCTTTAACATTTTCGACTCCAATTTTTTTCATACATCATAAAAAAAAATTTCTACCACAAATATGTTTTCTAGAATTTTAAAATCATTTAGAGAATTTTTTGCTATTTTCTTTCTATTTTCTTTTTAATTTTCATTTAACAATTAATCTTCATTCACTTTTAAATATTTTGACACCAACTTTTGAGATCTAATTACTTGTAATATTTTTGACTTTCTCAAATTTTTTGGCAATTCATTTGATGTTTCGATGCCTCTTTAGAATTTTCTATTTAATTTTCATTTTAAAATCTTTTTAAAATCATTTTAAATTATTTTTTTGATCCATTTGTGTTTTGACTTTTGTTGACTTGGATCATGACTTGGTTGATCAAAGCTTTATCAATTTCAATTGGTCTTTGAATGAGGCTTTGGTTGCATGAACTTTCATCATTTCAAACTTATCATTTAAATGATTATTTGATCATTTTTGGTACTTTGGATTAATGATAAGTTTATCCAATTGCATTGTGAGTTTGAATGATTGAAATTGATGATAAATGATCCCTTGTTACATTTTACATGTATTTGATCATCTCTCCTTCTCCATCTTCTTCTTTTTACTTTTGTTTTAATAATTGTGTTACATTGTTTTAGGAGGATGATTTTGTATCATTCCTCTAACATGTATGACACATAAATTGATATTGACCAGCCTCACATATGTGTGACTTCTACTTAAGTGTACTTATGATTGCTTAATATAGCGCTAACTTGTCCCGACTCCGTTGATTCCTCATTAACACTAACATTGATACATTAATTGTGCTAACATCTAACATTTACTTTTATGTTATTTACATTTAAGTTATTTACATTCTTACCATTTTTATTTTTCCTTTTACTTTATGCCTTTTATCTTCTTGCTTTTCTGGTTTTATTGCTTCAAAAATATCAAAAAACCCGAAAAATATTTCATCTGATCTTGTGTACTTTGTGTTACCATCCCTTGCTTAAGGAGTATTTTGGAATTTGGACCTTAGGACTTAGTAATTTCCTTTTCTTGGAGTGGTTGTTTCTGATACTTTGGGATTCATCTGGACCTTTAAACTTTAATTCAAGACTTGGCCTTATTATGAGAAGCTTTGATGTTTACTTGAAGACTTGGATTTCTCTTTGTGGCTGTGTGACCTTGACTTTCATCTGGATATTTTGGTGTTCATCTGCTTCCATTACTTGCTCTTGATGATTCATCTGCTTATATGCTTGCTTATGTGGGTTGCTTATCTCGTGGATTAATTCAAAGGGAAATGAATGTTCATTTTGACCAATGTCAAATGCTTGCTCCATCTTATGGTTAGTACACTTGCATACAAAAAGGTTTTCTCTTGGGCTACTTTACAATGATACCTTTTATTTATATGGTTAGTCCACTTGAATGTTGATATGTACTTGTGAGAAAGTCCAAGTAAAAGTTCTCCATATCAAGACGATGCAAATGCTCCTTCTTCATAATTGTGGGTAGTAAGCTATATTTTTCGTTCGAATATGACGAAATATATTTTCAACTAAAAATCAATCAACAAACTTTTGTGGTTATTTTTACCATGAACTACGAGACTCTGACTTCTTCATTGCACATGGAGGATACGTAGGCACATGACTCTTGAAGTCTTGCCGAGCATAAAAATAATAAAAATAGTTCTTTTCTCATCACCCCAATCTTTTTGCAAACAACCCGATTTTTATCATAACTCAAATTTTTAATAGGTTCCTATGGAGTACCATAGATGTGAAGGGGTGCTAATACCTTCCCCTTCCATAACCAACCCATATATTCAAATCTCTCTTTTGTTTTATTTTTGAATTGGGTTTTATTGATATTTTCCCTTTCGTTTGGAAACAGAAAAGTTTGATGGCGACTCTTGTTTTTTTAGTTAAGTTAATCAATAGCTTAATTTCAATTTTTCCCACCGCGACACTGAACAAGGCGTAAAATTCATGACTTCCCAACATGAACTATAAACAGTGGCAATAATCAGCACAATTTTGGGCGACAATCAATAGTACCATCATTTGTAATCGATTAGAAAAATATGTAAGAATCACTTATATTTCACTTTTGGTGTCAAGAATGCGATCCTATCATCCCTTTCACATGATTAATTGAATCTTTATATATAGTAGTTGCTCCTACGCCTCTTGTTCCTCTGACTCTTTTTCATCCACTGGTTTTCGGCGAATCTTCGTTGCTAAAGTCAGACTCCTTGGAACCTTACACAACCATTTCGGATTTTGCATGGTAGATACTTCATTTCTCTTCTTTCTCCTTTGTTTTTTTATGGTTGTGGATTAACAATAATGGGGGAAATGAAAGAACCGTGATTCTTATATTGTTTCTTTCTGAATGTTAGAAATAGGTGACAATGACGGGAATTGGAAGTGGGGATGAGGTGGAGAATGCCGAACATGTAGCTGATTCTATTGACATGGATTTTCTCTGTCATGTTTTCTCGCTATGATGCTGACGGAGACACTATATTGCTTTATCTCTTCGTCGTTCTCTTTTTTGTCTCACTTTTCTCTAAGCGAGTTTGGGTGTGTAGTGCAATAAAAGGGTATGGGATTTTTGCTATTAAGAATATTGACGTATTTTATTTGATCTTGATTAGAAATACCATTGAGATAGAGAAGAGAATAGTGAAAGGTAGAGGTTTGAGTCACATCCACTCTCCAGTCAGAATCTAGTGGAATGAATCTTGAGGTCTAGACAATTTTTCCAGGCGCCACGGTGGGCGCCAAATATTCTGGCAAAAAACATATTTTGGTTAATCCTTCTGAAGCTGGTCAAGAGGATTCATAAAAGTATAATAAATTTATTTTTGATGTGTTTTTGAAGGGATGAATGGCCACCACGGTTGGTTGTTCAATGTTTTCACGTGTCTCCACCTTATTATGTTATTCATAGGCTGTCATTGTTATGGCCCTGAAGGTTTTTTGTGTGTATACCTATGTGTATTCCAAATAGCTACCAAAACCATTTCCCTTTGTAAGGGATTAATATTTATAGCTATTACATCCAAAACCAGAGAGATAGGATTTAATAATGCTTAGTGTCCATAATTCAGATAATAGTTTTGGTCGGCATTTCAATGAATAGAGATTGTAACGCTCATCAGTATAATGAAAGAATATCGTAATGGATGAAAAAACCCTTTGGATCCTGTAACATCCAGTGTCCGAGATGGAATGTAGATCCTGACTATTTGACCTATCCTAGCATAAGAACAAAATCTTGAATGTACACACACACACACACAAGGGCCAACGAAGACCTTCTATGGAAGTTTTCTCGTCGGACCCCCCTTTTTACTTTCTTCCAAGGTTCTCTTTTATACCAATTTTCTGGGAAAAATAAATAATTTTATTTTAAATTTTCATTAATGGTCATAAACCTAAGAAATATGATAATTATGGTGTTAGAAAACATGTTTGGACATGTTGATGTCATATGATAAATGTCCATAAACACTCTATTCACATGCAACCTTTTTAAAGGCGTTCCTGGCTCATGTTTCTCTTTGGTCGATCAATCTCTCTTGGTTGAACATGATATTACTCTATGGCCAGACTCTCTTGACTGAGATATGATGTCATTCTGTGGTCGGGCTCTCTTGGTAGCACATGATGTTATTATATGGTCAGGCTATGTTAACCGAGACGGGCTCTCTTGACACAGATAGGATGTTACTCAATGGCTGAGCTATCTTGGCCAGACAAGATGTTACTCCATGGTCAGGCTCACTTGGTCAGGATGGGTGTTTAATTCCATGTTCGGGCTCTCTTTGCCGGGATAAGATTTTATTGTGTGGTCGGGCTCTCTTGGCGAGACAGGATGTTAATATGTGGCCGATCTCTTTTGGTCGGGATGGATGTTTAACTCCATGGGGCGGGTACTCTTGATAGAATTGATGTTACTCTGTGGCCAGGTACTCTAGACCGCGAAGGTGTTGTTCCACGACCGTGTTTGAATGCCAAATTCGGGATGTACATAATGTAAGAACAAGAAGTGTTTCTACATTTAGCCTTAAGATTTTGATGATAACTTTACATGATGTCATAAACAACAATTGTATACTCTAATGATTTCGTTCTAGTGTGTAGCTACTGCTGTAATGTTCTAACTCTGGTATCAAGGTGTGTGATGTCATCAGGTTCTGAACATAAACACTACTGGAAGAAAACACGTGGTTGTGTGTTACAGTTGAAGTCAAGATTCTGGAATTCATCTTATGCAACCGTTTTTAGGAATGTTAGTACAAGAGGTTCTGATCGTGACTTGGTTGTTAAGCTTTAGAGGCCTTCTAAAGATTTGCTTCTGTGTGTTATAAGTTCTAAATATTATGAAGACTAGGTTCTATTAAACAAGTTCTGATGATCTGAAGAAAAGCAAGTTCTTATGATCAAGTTTTGAAGACTCTGAAGACAGGGTTCTGATAAGACAAGTTCTGAAGACTCCAAGACTTAGTTTCTAATACTTAAGGGTAATTCTTCTACAAAAAGCTTCAAACATTCAAATTATCAGAAGCCTCTGAAGATAAGAAGAAGTTCAAAATTGTTAACGTGTGATGGTGTACAAAAGATACATGAAGTTTCTGTAACCTCTACTCTCTAGGGTGGTGTAAGGACAATCTTTTTTGTAATATACTATAACCATTTTCATTATGACCGTTGAGAATAAACAACTGGATTTCCGATTACCATTCTACCCTTTCAATGGATCTCTTTTACAAGCTATAAATAAAGACTTGGAAGCTGAAGAAAAGTAAGAATCAACATTACAACTCTTTAGAGAAATCATCTCTGTATAGTTTTGTAAATAGGAAAGAAATTGTTGCTCGTATCTTGCTGTAAAACACTTAGGTGTTTTTCTTTATACTGAAACTTCTATGTAATCTGCTTAAAAGAAGCACATTGTAATACACTGAAAGTATTCAACCATTTTTGATTGATTCCTTGAGAGACCGAGTGAAGGTCTGATCTCAAGATGACTCCTATTGCGGCTTGAGTGGGTTTGCAATAAGGATCAACATACTTATTAGGGGTGTCAATAAGGTTGATCTGACTTATTGTAGGTTGTCTGTAATCTGTTTGGTTATAGTGGATTAAATTCTTGTTGAAGGAAAATCACTTTGATGGGTGGACTAGAGTAGCTTAGTTAACATTGAATTAGGATAAAAATAATTGTGTTCATTTATTTTTATGTTCTAGGTTAACTTGGTCTTTCATCAACGAAAAATATTTAAAATTATTTTTGGTGAAACCCAATTCAAACCCCCTTTCTTGTGTTTCTCACATCTTTAATTGGCATCAGAGCTCCATGTTTCTCCGTGAAACAATCGCTAGCCTCTTATTAAAAGTTATTTGTAGGATCGACTACGATAATCCTAAACTTAGTGTTTTGAGTGTTTTTGGGTTGAAACTGGTTGATATTGGATAAAAGGGGAAAAAGTAAAAGACAATTGCAAAGTAAAGGAAATTAAAGACAAGGCTTGTAATTTCAAACTAAAAACTGGAAATTTCTATGAATTTAAAGGTGGAAGCATTCATACATTGTTAAGCCTGAAACTCGTTTCTCTCTTAGATGCGGGCATTTTGAGTGTAATGCTCTAAATGTGAAAAAATGTGACCTTTAACACAGAAATAAACATTTGCTTAAATAGAAATCCTAATTAATGTAACCATCAACGATTACTAGCCCATATTATGCTTCGTGGAAAACTATTTTAAATATTCCCACATTCTCACTGGCTTGCACGTTGATAACCGTTCCCTCCAGTATGAATCTTTAATTCGTCGACCTCTGTTCATGTCGATAGATGCCTCTGAACCTCATGTCCTTATCGTCTGGCTTCCTTGGTTGATGTCATTTCTCTTGCTCAATATATCTTGTTGTTTTCTATGAAACTTATGCCTTTTAGCTCTTTAATCTTATAGCTTATATGCCTCTTTCCCTAATAGAAAATTGCTTGTCAATAAATTCCCCCCCCTCCAAAATGCCATATTCGATGGAGCCTTATCGATGGGAGAATTGCGGTGTTTTCTCTTCTATGTTTTCAACTGCATGCCTCTTTGGGATGACGTCATGTGTAATTATGACTACTTTCTGCACAACATTTCTCCATGTCACTTCCATCACTCTTCATGATTACTCCTAGGTTTTAGGGCGTGGTTTTTGAACAAACACCACCAACTTTCCCACACCTTATTTTCGTTATCATTGGATTAGTGCCACTTGTCAATGATTGACGAGCTCAAATTTTCTTTAAATACCCATTTTGTGCTTCCACCATTCCTTCTTCCGTTTTCATCTTCTCTTCCAAACTCACATACCCTTTTGTTTTCTATAACTTTCCTACAACACAACTGGATGTTTCCCTACTGTAACATGGTGGGAGAACTGACTTGGGTGTTTTACGTTTGATCGTAATGTTGCGGTTAGATAGAGTCGCCACCGACTTTTCTTTTATCCAATAAGGAAAGGCTGAAAAGAATATGAAAGACCTTTAGAGATGTTTTCTTGAGTTTGGGGGGTAGATTATGAAATGGGAAGGTATTAGCACCCTTTTCATATGTAGTTATCTACGGGCTCTTAGTTACTTGCTAGATCACTTGCTTTTGTTTGAATGTGTGCTTGTGGTGTGGGTTTTGAAACTATTTTGAAAATGTCTTTGTAATGGTTCTCATTTCTATAAGAACACGTACAAAGTGTTATTTCAAAAATAGTTCAAAGAGGTGTTTGTGGAGTGTGTTTTTGAAAGTGATTTTTAAAAGGTGTCTTTTTAATGACTCTCGTTTCTATAAGAACGCGTACAAAGTGTTGTCTTTTGAAAATGTTTCAAAATGAGAGTGTGGGTGTATAAAATGTTTTTGTTGTGAGCATGCGAGCAACTAGGAGCAAATCTACCTACTCAAAAGGTCTTAGATGTTCTTTTCCTCCTCCTTTAGATGTTGCTATTTACCACTGTTTTGGTAAGAAGCCCCATTATTGGATGTGAAGGGACGGGTGTGAGACGTTTGTATAGTCATAGAAGGCAACCTATGGGACATTTTAGCAATGTCGTTTAGGGACTAGATCGTTTACCAAAGGCAACATCGAAGGTCATCGAGGGACTACGATCTTTTATCGAGGGTCTTTTCTAAAACACCCATGTTCGAGGAACATGACTGTTTTTCCGATAGGTTAACAAGTGGTATTACCCTAAGGATGCATGTGTGCAAAGTGTATTTGATTGCATGCATTTAGTCTTTGATTTTTGGGTTGTCTATTTGTTGTTTTTATCTTGCCATACATACCTAATTACTAGAATTTGTACAAAAGTAATAAAAAGTGTAAAAAATAAATCCTGCACTATTACAACCATATTGAAAGGCAAGGAAAATGTAAAGGCAAAAATGAAAAAAGAAGAAAAATAAATGTCTTTCGATTGGGGCAGGAGAACTCTTCGATTGGCACTTTTGGGCCTCCTTCGATTGGGAGTTGGCACCAGTGTGGGCGTGTCCTTCGATTGGGGCTGGCACCAGTGTGGGCGTGTTCTTTGATTGGGGCTGGCACCAGTGTGTTGTATCCTTCGACTGGGGCCTAGAAGTAGCACGTTATATCCTTCGACTGTGTTAGAGACAGTGGGGGAGTGCCTTTCGTCTGGGCCTGTAGGTCAGTGTATTCGAAGCAAATGTGTGTTTGATAAATATGTCTGTGTCGAAGCATGTGTGTTCATCGAAGCAGGTATATCGAAGCATGTATATTTTTATTCCAACATTTTTAGGGGGGCTGTACATATTAGTTCTTAAAGGGAAATAACAAAAGATTAACATCGAAGGCCATGATTATTATATGTTGGTTTAGAAGATGAATCAATAAATATGTTTGAAATGAAAGAGTTAAAGTCAGAAAGACTTACCTCAAAGCTGGTGTGGAGGTTTTCGAACTTGAACTGCTGGCGCTAGAAGGAGGGGATTCAAAGAGTTGCCACAAAGTGGGATTTACTGTTGGTTCAAAGAGTTGTCACAGGAGGTTGTTTTTTGAGTTTGAACAAAACAACTTCTTAGGTGTGGGGTGTTCTTCAGAATCGAAGGAGACTGAAGTGTAGTTCTGGGTTTTTGATTTCTCAAGTGTTAATGAACTTGAGAGTTTTGTGTTTGAGAAGATTTTGGAGGTTTCGTTCCTCTAGTAAAAAAATCCTCTATCAGCTTTGCAAAAATTCCTCTATTTATAGAGAAAAAGAATGGACATCTTCTAGATCCAGCTTTACAAAGAATAATAAAATATAGGTAACGTGAAGGGTACAAGTGGGGTGCCTCTTGACAGTTGATTAGACTTGTGCCTCTGGCCCTGCTTTTCGTTCAGACGAAATTAAGGTGGAAAGCTTATTTTGTTGATAAAAGCAATCTTTATGAAGAAAGTGTACATGACTTGTTGCCATTTCTTCCCAGAATGGTATTATCCAGTGGATAAACCTTCGAACCCTCATGTAATGTATCACAAACTTGTGCAAACCTCTGATTATGTGAAGATTTGGAAGCAAAGTAGCCTGACAAGTAAGATTTGGTCTTGGGATTTGTTCAGACTTGCTTCAAACAAGCTTTCTTCGAATGGCCCAGACTGGATTCGAAGCATGCTGATTAGAAAGGAATCAGAACTTCAAATGAAGCTTTGTAGGTAGATACTTTTTGTTCAATCGAAGGCTTGCTTTCCCAGGGGTCACATGTGGCCAAACAAAAGAGTGTACGTGTGGGGTCCCTGTCTTGTGACTGTTTAGCATGAGGGAAGTTAAATGCCCAAACAAAAGGTTTGACCTTGTACTGAAGGATTCATGCCCAAACGAAACAAGCATGCATGCAGTAAACTTTGTCCAATTGAAGATTTTGCCTTGTAGAGGGCACATGTGGCCAATAACTTATGTTGAAGGAATCACATGCCTAAAGGAAGCTAACATGATGGGAGTCAAATGCCTTATATCTGTTTCGCATGAGGGAAGTTCCTTCTGAATCGAAGCGTGTTCCTTCAAGGGAAGCAAGAACTTAGCCAAATCTTGCATGAAGATATCTCTTGGCCCAAACGAAACTTGTATGAAGCAAAGTCTGCAAGGAGCCCTTGGTGCAAGTGAATTCGAAGGATGCATAGAGATGGTTATTTTGTGCCATCGAAGCTTGCCCCAAACGAAGCAACATGCATACAGCATATGCCCACTTGAATTAGGCTTGTACGCAGAATGTGCCCAATCGAAGCAGGCTTGCAAGCAGCATATGCCCAATCGAAGCAGGCATGTAGGCATTGAACTTGTCCAAATCGAAGCAGGGCTTACAGGCAGCTAAAATTGGTTTTCAAAGCAAGCATGCAAGCAACATGCTTGGTGAATTGAAGGGTTTGCCTTGCAGGGGACACTTGTGGCCAGCAAACTTGGTTTTCAAGGCAAGCAATGTAGGCAGCTGTGATACGGTGGGAGAACTGACTATGGTTTTGCGTTTGTTTTCGCAAATGTTTCGGTTGAGCAAGAGTCGCCATCGACTTTTTATTTTATCCTAAGGAAAGGTTTAAAAAGCACAGCAAAAACCTTTGAGATTTTTTCTTGGGTTCGGGGAGTAGATTATAGAAAGGGAAGGTATTAGCACCCTTTCTATCCATGGTTATCCATGGGCTCTTAGGTACTTGCTTAAATCAACTTGCCTTGGTTTTCAATTGTTTGAAATGGTGCTTTGTGTGTGGTTTTGAAAAGGTTTTGAAAAAGATGCCTTGTCTAGGCTACCCTTGTAACAATTCTTTACTCGAATGTTTTACAAAAGGTGTTTGTCTTTTTGAAAAGATGTTTCAAGGTTTTTGAAAGTTTGTTTTGAAAGTGTTTGTGAAGTGTGGTTTGAAAAATAGGCAAGTGTTTTTGTTTTGCAAGTTAACAAGTACTTAAGAGCTATCTACCCTAAAGTTCTCAAAGACTTTTGCTATGTTTTAACCCTTTTAACAATTTTGTTCCACCATTGTATTTGGTGGACAATCTTGTGTTAGGATGTGAAAGGGACGGGCGCGGGTCATCGTTTAGGCCATAATTGCAATGGTGCCAAGTATCTTTGGGCAATTTTTCCTTAAGGGACTTGATCATTTTTAGGCAACTTTTCGAAAGCGTCGTCGAGGGACTATGATCATTTGAATTGTTTGTTTTTCCCAAAGAGACCTAATATGCAATATGGCCCATTTATTGAAGGCAACAAGTGGAATACCCTAGGGGTGCAAGTGTGATAAGTGTTGTCCATTTTCATGCTTGTTTATCTTGAAATTAGGTCAAACTATTTTTGTCGTTTTTGATTCGCATACAAACCCTAATTCTAACATGGTATATTTAGAAAGCAATAAAGTGCGAAATTTAAAGTTCCTAAGCTATTACAACACAATATGGGAAGGAGGGTACAAATGTTCAAATGGGGGGTATTTGACAAGGAATTTAAACCTAGCTATTACATCAATTTGGAATTATTTACAAGATATTCAATTGCACAAATTAAATGGAAATAAAATAAATATGTAAGATGCAAAAAGGTTTTTTATATGTATGGAAAAAAGTATTTTTTTATGTCAAATAAAAAAAAAATGAAAAGTATTATTTTTTTGAGTATTTTCCATGTTTTAGGGCAAAACCCTAATTTTATTAGGTAAAAGGTATTATTTATTTAAGATATACAATGTTTAATAATTATATACAAAAAATAAAATAAAAAAAGAAGTATATTTATAAAAAAGGTATTTTTAATGTCAAATATTAATAAAATAAAAAATGTATATATTTTGTATTATTTACTAAATATGCTAATTAATATGTATGTATTTATATATTTTATCAAATATATTAAATATGTGCAAAAATAATAATATTTAATATTTACAAAAAAAAAGTATGTTTTATGTAAAATATTTTCAGAAGATAAAATAAAATAAAAATTAGAAAATAAGTGTGTTTGCATTATTTTTTTCTAGTTATTCTAAATAATAGTATTTATATATTATTGATGTACCAAAAAACTATTCTAAACAAATAAATGCCTATAAATTCAAAAATGGTGTGAAAAATATTTTTTATATTTTTAATATTATGAGGAAAAATAAATAAGTCAGGAATAAAAAATAAAAGTCAAAAAATCATAAAAATAAGCCAAATGGGCCTAGGGGGTGTCAAAGTAAAAAATAGTGTGTAAACAGAAATGACAAATCAAGCCCAGCCCACCAAGTCCTTCTTCAACCTCTGGCCAGAAACAATGTCAAAACGCGCGCTTTGTTCACTGATTCAAACATCTTGATTCCTGGCTTTTTAATGAAAACTCACAACATCAAAAATGTTCAGCATCAAACAACGAATCCATACATACCAAAAACTTGATCTAACTCTAAAAAATGAGAGAGAATTTCTCCATTCCCAAATCTTAACCTAATTTTTTATCAATGTTCAGACATCAAATTCTCATGACACACGTAACATAAATGAAAACTAACTACATGGGCATGTTCAGGGCTATGAACGTGACATATTTTCTTCACAAACCTAAAGCTAACAATGCCTGGATAGAGAGATACGAATTCATGAACTTACCTGTTCAGTTGAAGTTGTATCTGATGATTGAGGTGCTTTCAGTGCAAGGTGATGATTGGTACAACTTCCTTGAGGTCCAGGGATGCTATTCCAAGCTTTACTTTGCTTTGAAACTAGCTGAATCGTGTTATGGAACTTCAACTGCAAAACAAGAAAATGAAAATGGCCAAACTGATTAGAGGAGTTACAGTCCACTTCCAATGCTTTGGATAGTTTGCATTGATGGTAGGGAAGGTGTTTGAACTGGTTTGGGCAAGAATGCACGATGGAAATGAGTTGTGGGATTCAAACTGCAGCAGGTGCTATGTTTGGACAGTTTGAGGGTGATTCTGGGAATGGGGAGGTATTGGGGATGCTAGGCTCGTGTTTCAGCTTAGGATGAATGTCTTGAATGTGTTTGATAACTTTTCTTAAGGCTTGGTTTGCTGAGATGAAAGTTGTTGGATGATATGCTATGTTTCTTACACTTTAAGCAACAAAAGGCAACTTGGTGTTCTAGACTGATGCAGGCCCCCAAGCTATGCTGAACCACTTAGTCTTGATCAGTGCAATTAGTCCCTAAACTTGTGCCAAAGAGATTTGAACTGTACCACTTGGATTGCAAATTTGACATAAAGTGCAACTTTATCAAAATGGATATATTGCTTTTTCTAAATAAGGATTAATTCTCCATGTAATGTCCAAATGCATAGAACAACATCTTGGCACAATGGTTTAGCATTGAATTATTGATTAAAAATGGGATTAGAGGCCTACAATGTAGCTTGCACATGCTGAGTTTGAAAATGCACAAGTTATGGACATGTAAATTGGCCAAATCAAAAGTGAGTTTTTCCCATATTGCAAAATTCGATTCTCTCTAACCATGGAGTTGTTTGATGAGTTCTTGGACATTTTGGAAAGCTTGGAATGTGTACTACAATCCATCTTTGAAGAGAAAATTTAAATGCCAAGTGGAAGTATATGAAAAATGGTCTTGAAGTTAGGTAAAAATCCTGCCTAAAATAGGTCAAATTTTCTCTAAGTTAAGAATGGTTTGGTATCCTTGTTCCAAAAATTGTAACTTGAGATACAAGCCTCATTTTGGAAAACTTTGTGAATCAAAATTGTAGATTATGCAATAGGCTACAACTTTCATGTTTTGACTTTTGCTTGAATCCAAATGAATCTTGGTGAGAAAGTGGGACAAAGTTAGGAAAAAATTAGGGTTTTTCATAACTTAGAAAAATTCTGTTATGAAAAATCTTCATTTCAAACCCTAATTTGCATTTCTTGATTTCTTGATGAACAAGTTTCATGATTTGGCATGTTTTGATGAAAAATGAATCTTGACACTTGATTTTGACCAAAAAAGTCAAAGTTTGACTTTTTCAGTATACAGTCAAAATTGATCAATTGACTGGGAAATTCAACTGTCAATCTTGTGCATTTGGGATCTTTTGAACTTGTTGAGCATGTCAAGATAATTTCATGGTGTCCTTGAGTCCATATGTGAGCTTGGTTTGCCATTGGCTAGGTCAAACAGTCAAAAATTGCCTTTGTGCAGTCAAAACCCTAAAAATGACCATTTTGCCCTTTTGGTGATCTGATCAAATTTCTTGTGGAATTGTGATCCAAACTTGACCAAATGGTTCATATGAGTTCATAATGTTGATGTGGGTCAATTTTCATGGGATTTGACTGTCAATTGGCCACAGTTGACTTTTTCTCCAATACAGTTGATTTCTAGGTCAACTGTCCAATTGATTGGGCAAAACTTGGAATCAAGACTTGAAACTTGGTATGGATAAACTTGGGAGTCCAATATGAAGCATGAAAGTCATCTTAGGAAATTTAGGTCAAAACATCTTTGTGCAAACAAAAACCCTAATTTGGGTCAACAGTACAAGGAGAAGTCTTGAGCAGAGGAAACCCTAACTGGATCTTGAGCTCCAAGGGTCTTGTGATGAGAAATCAATGAGAAATGGGAGGGCAAATTTTGGGGTACAACAGTTGCCCCTGTTCAATCTTCTTGAATCCGAAGAGTTATATTGGCAAGTTTGCCTTTCGCGACTCGAGGGTAAAAGGAGATTGGACACTAGAGTGCCCTTAAATTTGCACTTGTCAAAGCAATGGATGCGGGAATGGGCTTAGAGATGCCATTTGGAGATGGGCTTAACGATGCCATCTGGAAGGGTAATAGAATCTTGCCGGGGATGGGCTTAAAGATGCCATCTAGAATGAGTATCAGAAAGGTGTCCGTGTTTTGGACTATCTCCGAACCGGGGGTCTGAATAAGCAATAGATTGACATCCGTATCTGGAGGCATCCGTAAACTATTTTCAGAAGTTGCATCTGAACAAGCGATAGATTAGCATCCGTTGTTGGGAAGAATACATAAACTGTTTTCAGAAGTCTTGAGAAGAATCTGAACAAGTGATAGGTTAACATCCGTTACTTGGAGAACCCGTGAACTGTTTTCAGAAATCTTGAAGTTGAATAAGCAATAGAGCAGCATCCGTTGTTGGGAAGCGTCCGTAAACTGTTTTCAGAGGTTGAGAAGAGTCTGAACAAGCGATAGATTAACATCCGTTGTTGGGAAGAATCCATAAACTGTTTTCAGAAGTCTTGAAGTTGAATAAGCAATAGAGCAGCATCCGTTGTTGGGAAGCGTCCGTAAACTATTTTCAAAAGTTGCATCTGAACAAGCGATAGATTAACATCCGTTGTTGGGAAGAATCCATAAACTGTTTTCAGAAGTCTTGAGAAGAATCTGAACAAGTGATAGGTTAACATCCGTTACTTGGAGAACCCGTGAACTGTTTTCCGAAATCTTGAAGTTGAGGGAGGAACCGGTGTAGGGTTTCCTGATGATGCGTCCGTATAAAACCGCATCTGGATGAATCTGGAATAAGCATCAGAATGTTGCCATGTCTGGGTTACATCTGAACTATTTCTAGAAAGAATCTCGGAAGATAATGATTTTTGTCTGTCGACTGATCTTACCTGAAAAGGTAAAGAGTTAGTTGTATGCAATGTTATGATGCATGATGCAATGTACGTTATATGATATGAATGTAAATGAATGTGCATGTAAGCTGGAGAGCTGTCTTGCAAAGGATAGATGAATCCTAGATGGATGAAGATAAAAGCATCTTGACTGTTGCCGGGAAGAACACTTCTTGGGCTGCTGCTGGGGAATAAGGAGCTTGGGTTGCATACCAATATTCTGGGGAATCCCTGTCTTGAGGAGACCTTCACTGGAGAATCTTCGAATATACAATGAGGAACTGAAAACTGAAAGTCTTCAAATTTGCTTGAGAATACCAGTCCTTCAAACATCGAGGGGCTTTAGAACCACTTGCGGGGACTTGGAATTTCCTTGGTGACTTGCAGGGTAAAAGAATTTCTGATGATTTCTACTGGGGATTTTAGAACCTGGTAGACTTAAGCTGGGGAGATAAGACTGAGAATCTCTAATCTAGTGAGAAGCATTTCTGTGGGGAGAGGGTTCACTAGTCTGGCTCCGCTGGGGATTGATAATTTAAAGTTTTAGCTCTACTGGGGATACTGAAACTTAAACTCTGAGGGGAATTGAGTTCTGGAGGATTCTCTGGCTGGGGATAACAAAGATAAACTCCTCTGGGGATTGTATTAATAAGCTATGTTGGGGAACTCTGATGAACTCCGCTGGGGATAGGAAGAAATTTGCCGAGTGCGATCTTCCGTGGCAATTAGCTGAGGATAACCCAGTTATAAGCCCTTGTGAGGAATAACTTGAAATAAAGCTCGGGAGAGACGTCCATACTCTGCAGGGGATAAGCTTCCAGAATCTACTGGGGATAAGCTTCAAGACTTGCTGGGGATATGGATTCCAAATCTCCTGGGGGTTTCCTTTGAAAGGGTATCAAGATATCCAACTGCACCTTCAACCTATCAGTAATCCTCTTTCTTGATTCATAAGGAAATGATTATGTTCAAATGCATATGCCTATTTAACAAAACATTGGACGTTTCTCAAAATAAAACAATTAGTGCAAGAGAAAAAAGAAAAAGGAAATGACACAAATTTCTGGGAAGAGTATTTGTATTAACTTTCTCTGAGTATATTTGTACAAAGGAGACAATCATCCTAGTAAGAGGATTTTGTCGTAAATATTGAAAGATTTATACAAAATAAAGATGGCTATGTGAAATAATTCCATGGGATTCCATTCCGCTATAGCCTTCACAACTCTGAATATCTGTCCATCCAATGCTTCGTTTGCCGATGACTGGATTGATCAGAAACCTGGAACTGGTTGATGAAGAGATTGTCTTTGAAGTGATCCGACGAGACATAGTCATACGCTTTAATTCCCTAACTTTTTCCTGAATCGCCCTTTCGGGTTTTTGATCCACCGGGAAACCCCTTTTTGCCCAAGCCGCCCTTTCGGGTTTTCAACTTGCCGGGTGTACAGATTTTTTTTTGTTTTTATCCATAATTTTTGCCTGAACCGCCCTTTCGGGTTTTCGGTTCACTGGGATGCCCATTTTTGCCCAAGCCGCCCTTTCGGGTTTTCGACTTGTCGGGTTATTTTATGCGTAGTATCTTTTGACTATGTCTGCGTTCGCAGGGTGCGGCAAATCGTCGCCGTCCATGGTGGTTAGAATCATCGCACCACCTGAAAACATGCTTTTGATCACAAATGGTCCTTCATATGTAGGAGTCCATTTGCCCCTGGGATTACTTTGCGGCAAGATAATCCGCTTGATTACGAGATCTCCGACTTGATACACTTGACGTCTGACTTTCTTATTGAAGGCCTTGATCATCCGTTTTTGATACGTCTGACCATGGCATATAGCAGCGAGTCGCTTCTCGTCGATCAAATTGAGTTGATCAAGTCGGGTCTGCATCCAATCATCTTCATTCAAACATGTGTCCTTCATAATCCTTAGAGAAGGAATCTGAACCTCCATAGGCAGGACAACTTCCATGCCATATACCAAAGAAAATGGGGTTGCCCCTGTTGAAGTACGTGTCGTCGTACGGTATCCATGCAGAGCAAACGGTAACATCTCATGCCAGTCTTTGTAAGTGACCGTCATTTTCTGAATGATCTTCTTAATGTTTTTGTTCGCAGCTTCAACAGCACCGTTCATCTTCGGCCGATAGGGAGATGAATTGTGATGATAAATCTTGAACTGTTTGCACAATGCGGTGATCATCGTGTTATTCAGATTTGTACCGTTGTCTGTGATGATCCTGTCCGGAACACCATACCGACATATGAGATTTTGCTTGATGAAGCGGGCAACCAGATTTTTAGTAACAGAGGCGAAGAAGCTGCTTCGACCCACTTGGTGAAATAGTCAATGGCAACCAGGATGAAACGATGTCCGTTGGAAGCCGTGGGCTTGATCTCTCCAATCATGTCAATGCCCCACATTGCAAATGGCCAAGGAGCAGTCAGAACGTTGAGAGGAACCGGAGGGATATGAACTTTGTCAGCATAGACTTGACATTTGTGGCTAGTACAGGAATAGTGATGGCAGTCAGCTTCCATGGTAGACTAGTAATAGCCTGCCCTTAGGATCTTCTTAGCCATTGTATGCCCGCTCAAGTGAGTGCCAAAAGTGCCGCTGTGTATCTCAGTCATGATCAACTCTGCTTCAGCTTTGTCTACGCATCGGAGTAATACACAATCATGGCTTCGTTTGTAAAGGATGTCGTTGCTCAGGAAGAATTTGGCAGCAAATTTCCTTAAGAACTTCTTGTCATTTGCAGAAGCTCCTTCGGGATAATCTCTAGTCTCGAGATACCTTTTGATTTCATGGAACCAAGGTTGTTTCGCTATTTCTTCGGTATTAATCTCGTGACAATGTGCAGGTTCATCCATTCGCTCGATGGTGATTTGGGGAGCCTCATTATCCCAGTTGAGTTTAAACATGGAGGACATTGTAGCTAGAGCATCTGCTAGCTGATTCTCTTCTCGCGGGAAATGCTCGAAGGTAATTTGCTCGAAATGAGGCAACAATGTCAAGACATGTTCTTTGTATGGGATAAGATTAGGGTGCTTGGTATCCCACTCTCCTTTGATTTGACTGATAACCAAAGCCGAGTCCCCAAATACGATCAAAGATTTGATCCCCAAGTCTATAGCAGCCTTGAGACCAAAGATGCAAGCTTCATACTCAGCCATGTTGTTTGTGCAGCTGAAGCAAAGTCGGGCCGTGAAAGGTGTGTGACAACCCTCCGGAGAAATGAGTACCGCGCCGATACCGTTTCCAAGTGCATTTGAAGCACCATCAAAGTACAGGGTCCATCGGGATCCCTTTTCGGGTCCGTCATACGATCCGTTACCTTCAATGTTGTCCAAATTCATGATGTCCTCGTCTGGGAAGTCAAATCTCATGGGTTGATAATCTTCGATAGCTTGATGAGCCAGATGGTCAGCTAGTACACTCCCTTTTATAGCTTTTTGGGTGGTATACTGGATGTCATACTCAGTCAGGATCATCTGCCATCTGGCTATTCTTCCAGATAAGGCGGGCTTTTCGAAGATATACTTGATAGGATCCATTTTGGAAATCAACAAGGTAGTATGAGTCAACATAAACTGTCTTAGTCGGCGAGCAGCCCATACCAAAGCGCAACAAGTTTTCTCGAGCAGTGAGTAGCGAGTCTCACAGTCGGTAAACTTTTTGCTAAGGTAATAAATAGCATGCTCTTTTCGACCAGACTCGTCATGCTGGCCCAAAACACACCCCATTGAGTTATCCAAGACGGTCAGATACATGATCAATGGTCTTCCTTCGACGGGTGGCATCAGAATAAGAGGTTCTAGCAAATACTCCTTGATTTTATCAAAAGCAGCTTGGCAATCGTCGTTCCATTCGACTACCTGATCTTTCTTTAAGAGTTTGAAAATTGGCTCACAGGTAGAAGTCAGATGAGAGATGAATCTGGCAATATAGTTCAAGCGCCCCAAGAACCCTCTAACCTCCTTTTCAGTACGGGGAGCAGGCATCTCTTGTATTGCTTTCACTTTTGCTGGATCTACTTTAATGCCTTTGTTGCTTACAATGAATCCCAGAAGTTTACCAGACCTAACTCCAAAAGTGCACTTACTTGGATTCAGCCTGAGTTTGTATTCTTTCAATCTGGAAAACAGCTTTTCTAGATGTTCAAGGTGCTCCTCCTCTGTTTGTGACCGAGCTATCATATCGGCTACGTAAACTTCAATCTCATGATGTATCATATCATGAAACAAAGCTACCATGGCGCGTTGATAAGTTGCCCCTGCGTTCTTCAGCCCGAACGACATCACATTGTAACAGAAAGTGCCCCATTGTGTGACAAAAGTTGTTTTCTCCATATCCTCGGGGGCCATTTTGATTTGATTGTAGCCCGAGAATCCATCCATGAAGGAAAACACTTTGTGCTGAGCTGTATTGTCGATCAAAATGTCAATGTGTGGAAGTGGAAAATCATCTTTGGGGCTGGCCCTATTCAAATCCTGGTAGTCCACACACATCCTGACTTTGCCATCTTTCTTAGGTACTGGCACGATGTTAGCGACCCATTGAGGATAGGACGTAACAGCCAGGAAGCCAGCGTCGAATTGCTTCATCATTTCTGCTTTGATCTTTTCAGACATGTCAGGCCTCATTCGGCGGACTTTTTGCTTGATCGGTGGACAATCCTCTCTTGTGGGGAGGCGGTGAACCACGATGTCTGTGTCTAAACCCGGCATGTCTTCATAAGACCAAGCGAAGATTTCAACATACTCATTCAACAACTGTATCAGGCGTTCCTTGACACTTGGTTCCAAATTGGCACCCACTTGCACCTCCTTTCGGTCTTCCTCGGTCCCTAAGTTGACAGTTTCCAATGACTCTTCGTGTGGTAAGATGGCCCTTTCCTCTTGCTGTAGAAGTCTGGCTAGTTCCCATGGCACTTCACAACCTTCGTCATCTTCATACTCGGCTTGATTGACCAGATCTTCAGAGTTATTGAAGGATATAGCAGAATAGTCATCCATGGAATCCGGAGTGGATGGGTACCTGCATTTGTGAGTGTGGGTGTGTGTAAGGGATAGCCATCCTTAAACAAAAAATGCAAAAGGAAAGAAAATGAACACAAGCAGTTTATCAAATGAAAAACGTCCAATGAATCATTAAACATGGCATATGGATATGAAAAATAGTCAAAACCCTTACAAATGGACCTACATGCCCCGGGCAAGGCATGAGGTGAAAAGATAGTGTACGGATTGTTCGAAAATAAATATTACAGACCAAATAGGAAATGTTTGACAGATAAATTACTGATGAATAAAAGTGATGGGGACAAAGTCTTTTGCCTCCCAGTTGCACAATCCTCCTTTGACAGTTGGGTAAATCCACTCTTCGATGTTGCTCTCTTTGTCTTCGTCCTCCAAAGCGTTGATTCTGTAGGGAGAAATTTTGACTGGCGCTCTTTCAATCTTCGAACGGCGCATAGCCTTCTGGCCCGCGGTAGTGAACCCTAATCCAAATTTGTCTGTCTTATGTGGAATATCAGGCAGCTGCCCCCATGCTGAATTCTTCCCCTCCTTTATTGCGGCCCTTGCGTCTTCCAGAGATGCCATCCTGGCCATCTGCCTCGGTGCCTCAACTGCCAACTTTGCCACTGTTATTTCAGGAAGGACTTCTTCGAAATGCTGGAAAGGTGTCTCAATGAACTCACCTTCTACTTCCACATATCGGAAAGAGTTCAAGTGACTGATCATGTACTCCTCTTCGCCATGGACAGTAATGATCTTTCCCTTGACAGGATACTTCAACATCTGATGTAAGGAGGAGGTGACTGCCCCAGCATGGTGTATCCAAGGCCTACCCAGCAAGCAAGAGTATGACGGGCGGATGTCCATCACATAGAAAGTAGATTTAAACACCTCAGTGCCTATCTTGATGGGAATTTCAACCTCCCCATGGACCATTCTCTTCGAACCATCGAAAGCTCTGACAACAATATCACTCGGCTTCAACTCTAACCCTTCACAATCTAGTCGGTCCAAAGCTTTCTTAGGCAGTACATTCAGCGACGAACCAGTGTCGACCAAGACATGTGCGAGAGTAGTTCCTCGGCACTCGACTAAAATGTGCAAAGCATCATTGTGGTTTCTACCTTTAGGAGTTAGGTCGGCATCAGAGAAACCTAATCCATTATCCGCAGTAAGGCTAGCCACACAATTTTGAAATTGATCCGCAGAGGTTTCCTGGGGCACATGGGCTGCCTTCAGAAATTTTATCAAAGCTTTAGCGTGCGCTTCTGAGCAAAGTAGTAGTGCCAGCATGGAGACCTTTGAGGGGGTTTGCCCCAGTTGTTCTACCACATCGTAATCACTCCTTTTGATTATCTTCAAGATCTCATCCATTTCCTTCTTGGAGGTTTCCGGGATGACCAAGGGTTGAGCCCTCGTCCTGACGAGCTCATCTTGGATTCCCTTACCTTTATCAACAGCGGTAGGAGGGACAATACTAGGAACAACAACATCTTCAATCAAATGGGTTCTAGCGGAGAGTTTTATTGGTGCAGGGATGACCTTGTCAGCAGATGAGGGTCCAAAGATTGCTCTTGGAGGGGCAATCTCTGGAGAAAATATTCTCCCGCTCCGGGTGATTTTGCTCGTGCCTGCAATGTTTCCAATGCTGGCTTCTTCATCATCCGAACTTTCTTCAGTTATTTCGATTTGTTTAATACCATGGTAGTAGACGTCACCGCCATAGTTCCATGGTATTGACTTCTCAGAAACATAGGGGACAGGCCCTGGCATTGTTATCTTCAAAGGAACAGATTTCGTAGCTGGTGTAATCTTAACAGGCTTTCTGACGGCCTTGGAAAGATTGGCGTGGATGGTTATGATTGAGACATCTTCATTATGGGTTGGAATGGCAGAAACTTTTTCAAACAAAATTTGTCGACTGTCCATTAGGCCTTGGATGCCTTTCTTCAGTAACGGACAATCAAACGGCAGAGAGTAACAACAATAGCAGTCTTCTTTACATCCCGGGAAGATCCCGGCCCTTAACAGATTCAACTTGATGGTTAGCAACGGAGTTATCAGATCATTGACATCAACAACATACAAATCTTCTTCAATGGCATTGACATTTCGGTCGTGCTTCGGCATTGGAGCAGATATCATATTAGGCTTCTCCGGAGCGTCAAATACCACCTCCTTCGCCTCTATCAGGTCTTGGATTTTATGCTTGAGTGCCCAACAATCATTAGTGTCGTGCCCGACACTGTCGGAATGGTAGGCGCATTTAGCATTAGGATGATAATGCGGAGAGGACGTATTCACATTGTTTGGTGCCTCTTTGATAGTGTCGAGATTCAACTTTAACAGATGGGGAAGTACTTGCGCTGGAGTCATATTAATGCGGGTGAATTGCCGTTGTGGCCGTTCCACCCGTTGCTGATTTGGTCTGGACTGGTTATAGCGAGGCTGCTCACTTGAAGGGTTTTGAATCATTACGGCCCCCACGGTCGACCGACGCTCAGTCTTGCCTGCTCTTCTTTGGGAGTATACAACAGCCGTTTCCTTCTTGAAAGGCTTCTTCTCAACACTTGCAGCGGCACCCTTCTGAATCTTTCCTGACTTGATGCCTGCTTCTATTCTTTCGCCTGTTAAGATCAAATCGGTAAACCCCGCGGAAGAGTTACCAATCAGATGATTGAAAAATGGCCCGGATAGGGTCCCTAGAAACATATCAACAAGTTCACGGTCGGTTAAAGGAGGCTGCACCCTGCCAGCCAAATCCCTCCATTTTTGTGCATATTCTTTGAATCCTTTGCCTGTTCCCAGTGACATACCCTGAAGTAAGGTAGGTGTAGGAGCAAGGTCAGAATTGTACTGATATTGTTTGTAGAAGGCGGTGGCCAAGTCTTCCCAGTTTCGGATGCTGGTTCCCTCTAGCTGATAGAACCACTCCAATTGAGCCCCAGAAAGGCTGTCTTGAAAGAAATGGATCCAAAGGTTCTTATCTGCCGTATAAGGTTGGATCTTTCTCACGTAGGACCTGAGATGCATTTTTGGACAGGACAGCCCGTCATACCTCACAAAAACTGGCACTTTGAACTTTGGGGGAATCACAATCCTGACAACTAAACCCAAGTCTTCGAAATCCAAACCCGGTACTCTCTGTAGCTCCATGGCGGCCAACCTGTCTTCTAAACCTTTGTATTTATCATCAGCCGGAGGGTATTGTTGATCAGAGTAGTCTTCATCCTCTTCGACCTCCTTTTCTTCTACATCGGACTCAGAAGGTACCGCAGCCCCACCTCCTTTACTGGTTCCTTCATCAGAAGTAGGAGGAAATTCAAGCACTCTCCTGGCCTCTCTGTCAAATCTTCTCCCTAAAGTAGCCACCCCGAGTCTCTTTTTCTTCTTTTTCACTGGGTCTTTATTCCCCAGCAAGGTCTTGAGATCCTCCTGACCCTTAGTCAAGGTCATCAGGAGTTGCTGGAACTGTGCATTTTGAGCTTGTAGGTCTTTGACTGTTTGCTCGAGATCCATCCTACTGAAATAAACAGCAGACAGATAAGGAAACCTGGAGTGAGACCTGCTTATGCACATGATGAATAAGCAATAGAGCAGCATCCGTTGTTGGGAAGCGTCCGTAAACTGTTTTCAAAAGTTGCATCTGAACAAGCGATAGATTAACATCCGTTGTTGGGAAGAATCCATAAACTGTTTTCAGAAGTCTTGAGAAGAATCTGAACAAGTGATAGGTTAACATCCGTTACTTGGAGAACCCGTGAACTATTTTCAGAAATCTTGAAGTTGAGGGAGGAACCGGTGTAGGGTTTCCTGATGATGTGTCCGTATAAAACCGCATCTGGATGAATCTGGAATAAGCATCAGAATGTTGCCATGTCTGGGTTACATCTGAACTATTTCTAGAAAGAATCTCAAAAGATAATGATTTTTGTCTGTCGACTGATCTTACCTGAAAAGGTAAAGAGTAAGCTGTATGCAATGTTATGATGCATGATGCAATGTACGTTATATGATATGAATGTAAATGAATGCGCATGTAAGCTGGAGAGCTGTCTTGCAAAGGATAGATGAATCCTAGATGGATGAAGATAAAAGCATCTTGACTGTTGCCGGGAAGAACAATTCCTGGGCTGTTGCTGGGGAATAAGGAGCTTGGGTTGCATACCAATATTCTGGGGAATCCCTGTCTTGAGGAGACCTTCACTGGAGAATCTTCGAATATACAATGAGGAACTGAAAACTGAAAGTCTTCAAATTTGCTTGGGGAATACCAGTCCTTCAAACATCGAGGGGCTTTAGAACCACTTGCGGGGACTTGGAATTTCCTTGGTGACTTGCAGGGTAAAAGAATTTCTGATGATTTCTACTGGGGATTTTAGAACCTGGTAGACTTAAGCTGGGGAGATAAGACTGAGAATCTCTAATCTAGTGAGAAGCATTTCTGTGGGGAGAGGGTTCACTAGTCTGGCTCCGCTGGGGATTTATAATTTGAAGTTTTAGCTCTGCTGGGGATACTGAAACTTAAACTCTGAGGGGAATTGAGTTCTGGAGGATTCTCTGGCTGGGGATAACAAAGATAAACTCCTCTGGGGATTGTATTAATAAGCTATGTTGGGGAACTCTGATGAACTCCGCTGGGGATAGGAAGAAATTTGCCGAGTGCGATCTTCCGTGGCAATTAGCTGAGGATAACCCAGTTATAAGCCCTTGTGAGGAATAACTTGAAATAAAGCTCGGGAGAGACGTCCGTACTCTGCAGGGGATAAGCTTCCAGAATCTACTGGGGATAAGCTTCAAGACTTGCTGGGGATATGGATTCCAAATCTCCTGGGGGTTTCCTTTGAAAGGGTATCAAGATATCCAACTGCACCTTCAACCTATCAGTAATCCTCTTTCTTGATTCATAAGGAAATGATTATGTTCAAATGCATATGCCTATTTAACAAAACATTGGACGTTTCTAAAAATAAAACAATTAGTGCAAGAGAAAAAAGAAAAAGGAAATGACACAAATTTCTGGGAAGAGTATTTGTATTAACTTTCACTGAGTATATTTGTACAAAGGAGACAATCATTCTAGTAAGAGGATTTTGTCGTAAATATTGAAAGATTTATACAAAATAAAGATGGCTATGTGAAATAATTCAATGGGATTCCATTCCGCTATAGCCTTCACAACTCTGAATATCTGTCCATCCAATGCTTCGTTTGCCGATGACTGGATTGATCAGAAACCTGGAACTGGTTGATGAAGAGATTGTCTTTGAAGTGATCCGACGAGACATATTCATACGCTTTAATTCCCTAACTTTTGCCTGAATCGCCCTTTCGGGTTTTCGATCCACCGGGAAACCCCTTTTTGCCCAAGCCGCCCTTTCGGGTTTTCAACTTGCCGGGTGTACAGATTTTTTTTGTTTTTATCCCTAATTTTTGCCTGAACCGCCCTTTCGGGTTTTCGGTTCACCGGGATGCCCATTTTTGCCCAAGCCGCCCTTTCGGGTTTTCGACTTGTCGGGTTATTTTATGCGTAGTATCTTTTGACTATGTCTGCGTTCGCAGGGTGCGGCAAATCGTCACCGTCCATGGTGGTTAGAATCATCGCACCACCAGAAAACATGCTTTTGATCACAAATGGTCCTTCATATGTAGGAGTCCATTTGCCCCTGGGATCACTTTGCGGCAAGATAATCTGCTTGATTACGAGATCTCCGACTTGATACACTTGACGTCTGACTTTCTTATTGAAGGCCTTGATCATCCGTTTTTGATACGTCTGACCATGGCATATAGCAGCGAGTCGCTTCTTGTCGATCAAATTGAGTTGATCAAGTCGGGTCTGCATCCAATCATCTTCATTCAAACCTGTGTCCTTCATAATCCTTAGAGAAGGAATCTGAACCTCCATAGGCAGGACAGCTTCCATGCCATATACCAAAGAAAATGGGGTTGCCCCTGTTGAAGTACGTGCCGTCGTACGGTATCCATGCAGAGCAAACGGTAACATCTCATGCCAGTCTTTGTAAGTGACCGTCATTTTCTGAATGATCTTCTTAATGTTTTTGTTCGCAGCTTCAACAACACCGTTCATCTTCGGCCGATAGGGAGATGAATTGTGATGATAAATCTTGAACTGTTCACACAATGCGGTGATCATCGTGTTATTCAGATTTGTACCGTTGTCTGTGATGATCCTGTCCGGAACACCATACCGACATATGATATTTTGCTTGATGAAGCGGGCAACCACATTTTTAGTAACAGAGGCGAAGGAAGCTGCTTCGACCCACTTGGTGAAATAGTCAATGGCAACCAGGATGAAACAATGTCCGTTGGAAGCCGTGGGCTTGATCTCTCCAATCATGTCAATGCCCCACATTGCAAATGGCCAAGGAGCAGTCAGAACGTTGAGAGGAACCGGAGGGATATGAACTTTGTCAGCGTAGACTTGACATTTGTGGCAAGTACGGGAATAGTGATGGCAGTCAGCTTCCATGGTAGACTAGTAATAGCCTGCCCTTAGGATCTTCTTAGCCATTGTATGCCCGCTCAAGTGAGTGCCAAAAGTGCCGCTGTGTATCTCAGTCATGATCAACTCTGCTTCAGCTTTGTCTACGCATCGGAGTAATACACAATCATGGCTTCGTTTGTAAAGGATGTCGTTGCTCAGGAAGAATTTGGCAGCAAATTTCCTTAAGAACTTCTTGTCATTTGCAGAAGCTCCTTCGGGATAATCTCTAGTCTCGAGATACCTTTTGATTTCATGGAACCAAGGTTGTTCCGCTATTTCTTCGGTATTAATCTCGTGACAATGTGCAGGTTCATACATTCGCTCGATGGTGATTTGGGGAGCCTCATTATCCCAGTTGAGTTTAAACATGGAGGACATTGTAGCTCGAGCATCTGCTAGCTGATTCTCTTCTCGCGGGAAATGCTCGAAGGTAATTTGCTCAAAATGAGGCAACAATGTCAAGACATGTTCTTTGTATGGGATAAGATTAGGGTGCTTGGTATCCCACTCTCCTTTGATTTGACTGATAACCAAAGTCGAGTCCCCAAATACGATCAAAGATTTGATCCCCAAGTCTATAGCAGCCTTGAGACCAAAGATGCAAGCTTCATACTCAGCCATGTTGTTTATGCAGCTGAAGCAAAGTCGGGCCGTGAAAGGTGTGTGACAACCCTCCGGAGAAATGAGTACCGCGCCGATACCGTTTCCAAGTGCATTTGAAGCACCATCAAAGTACAGGATCCATCGGGATCCCTTTTCGGGTCTGTCATACGGTCCGTTACCTTCAATGTTGTCCAAATTCATGATGTCCTCGTCTGGGAAGTCAAATCTCATGGGTTGATAATCTTCGATAGCTTGATGAGCCAAATGGTCAGCTAGTACACTCCCTTTTATATCTTTTTGGGTGGTATACTGGATGTCATACTCAGTCAGGATCATCTGCCATCTGGCTATTCTTCCAGATAAGGCGGGCTTTTCGAAGATATACTTGATAGGATCCATTTTGGAAATCAACAAGGTAGTATGAGTCAACATATACTGTCTTAGTCGGCGAGCAGCCCATACCAAAGTGCAGCAAGTTTTCTCGAGCAGTGAGTAGCGAGTCTCACAGTCGGTAAACTTTTTGCTAAGGTAATAAATAGCATGCTCTTTTCGACCAGACTCGTCATGCTGGCCCAAAACACACCCCATTGAGTTATCCAAGACGGTCAGATACATGATCAATGGTCTTCCTTCGACGGGTGGCATCAGAATAGGAGGTTCTAGCAAATACTCCTTGATTTTATCAAAAGCAGCTTGGCAATCGTCGTTCCATTCGACTACCTGATCTTTCTTTAAGAGTTTGAAAATTGGCTCACAGGTAGAAGTCAGATGAGAGATGAATCTGGCAATATAGTTCAAGCGCCCCAAGAACCCTCTAACCTCCTTTTCAGTACGGGGAGCAGGCATCTCTTGTATTGCTTTCACTTTTGCTGGATCGACTTCAATGCCTTTGTTGCTTACAATGAATCCCAGAAGTTTACCAGACCTAACTCCAAAAGTGCACTTACTTGGATTCAGCCTGAGTTTGTATTCTTTCAATCTGGCAAACAACTTTTCTAGATGTTCAAGGTCCTCCTCCTCTGTTTGTGACCGAGCTATCATATCGTCTACGTAAACTTCAATCTCATGATGTATCATATCATGAAACAAAGCTACCATGGCATGTTGATAAGTTGCCCCTGCGTTCTTCAGCCCGAACGGCATCACCTTGTAACAGAAAGTGCCCCATTGTGTGACAAAAGTTGTTTTCTCCATATCCTCGGGGGCCATTTTGATTTGATTGTAGCCCGAGAATCCATCCATGAAGGAAAACACTTTGTGCTGAGCTGTATTGTCGATCAAAATGTCAATGTGTGGAAGTGGAAAATCATCTTTGGGGCTGGCCCTATTCAAATCCTGGTAGTCCACACACATCCTGACTTTGCCATCTTTCTTAGGTACTGGCACGATGTTAGCGACCCATTGAGGATAGGACGTAACAGCCAGGAAGCCAGCGTCGAATTGCTTCATCATTTCTGCTTTGATCTTTTCAGACATGTCAGGCCTCATTCGGCGGACTTTTTGCTTGATCAGTGGACAATCCTCTCTTGTGGGGAGGCGGTGAACCACGATGTCTGTGTCTAAACCCGGCATGTCTTCATAAGACCAAGCGAAGATTTCAACATACTCATTCAACAACTGTATCAGGCGTTCCTTGACACTTGGTTCCAAATTGGCACCCACTTGCACCTCCTTTCGGTCTTCCTCGATCCCTAAGTTGACAGTTTCCAATGACTCTTCGTGTGGTAAGATGGCCCTTTCCTCTTGCTGTAGAAGTCTGGCTAGTTCCCATGGCACTTCACAACCTTCGTCATCTTCATACTCGGCTTGATTGACCAGATCTTCAGAGTTATTGAAGGATATAGCAGAATAGTCATCCATGGAATCCGGAATGGATGGGTACCTGCATTTGTGAGTGTGGGTGTGTGTAAGGGATAGCCATCCTTAAACAAAAAATGCAAAAGGAAAGAAAATGAACACAAGCAGTTTATCAAATGAAAAACGTCCAATGAATCATTAAACATGGCATATGGATATGAAAAATAGTCAAAACCCTTACAAATGGACCTACATGCCCCGGGCAAGGCATGAGGTGAAAAGATAGTGTACGGATTGTTCGAAAATAAATATTACAGACCAATAGGAAATGTTTGACAGATAAATTACTGATGAATAAAAGTGATGGGGACAAAGTCTTTTGCCTCCCAGTTGCACAATCCTCCTTTGACAGTTGGGTAAATCCACTCTTCGATGTTGCTCTCTTTGTCTTCGTCCTCCAAAGCGTTGATTCCGTAGGGAGAAATTTTGACTGGCGCTCTTTCAATCTTCGAACGGCGCATAGCCTTCTGGCCCGCGGTAGTGAACCCTAATCCAAATTTGTCTGTCTTATGTGGAATATCAGGCAGCTGCCCCCATGCTGAATTCTTCCCCTCCTTTATTGCGGCCCTTGCGTCTTCCAGAGATGCCATCCTGGCCATCTGCCTCGGTGCCTCAACTGCCAACTTTGCCACTGTTATTTCAGGAAGGACTTCTTCGAAATGCTGGAAAGGTGTCTCAATGAACTCACCTTCTACTTCCACATATCGGAAAGAGTTCAAGTGACTGATCATGTACTCCTCTTCGCCATGGACAGTAATGATCTTTCCCTTGACAGGATACTTCAACATCTGATGTAAGGAGGAGGTGACTGCCCCAGCATGGTGTATCCAAGGCCTACCCAGCAAGCAAGAGTATGACGGGCGGATGTCCATCACATAGAAAGTAGATTTAAACACCTCAGTGCCTATCTTGATGGGAATTTCAACCTCCCCATGGACCATTCTCTTCGAACCATCGAAAGCTCTGACAACAATATCACTCGGCTTCAACTCCAACCCTTCACAATCTAGTCGGTCCAAAGCTTTCTTAGGCAGTACATTCAGCGACGAACCAGTGTCGACCAAGACATGTGCGAGAGTAGTTCCTCGGCAATCGACTGAAATGTGCAAAGCATCATTGTGGTTTCTACCTTTAGGAGTTAGGTCGGCATCAGAGAAACCTAATCCATTATCCGCAGTAAGGCTAGCCACGCAATTTTGAAATTGATCCGCAGAGGTTTCCTGGGGCACATGGGCTGCCTTCAGGAATTTTATCAAAGCTTTAGCGTGCGCTTCTGAGCAAAGTAGTAGTGCCAGCATGGAGATCTTTGAGGGGGTTTGCCCCAATTGTTCTACCACATCGTAATCACTCCTTTTGATTATCTTCAAGATCTCATCCATTTCCTTCTTGGAGGTTTCCGGGATGACCAAGGGTTGAGCCCTCATCCTGACGAGCTCATCTTGGATTTCCTTACCTTTATCAACAGCGGTAGGAGGGACAATACTAGGAACAACAACATCTTCAATCAAAGGGGTTCTAGCGGAGAGTTTTATTGGTGCAGGGATGACCTTGTCAGCAGATGAGGGTCCAAAGATTGCTCTTAGAGGGGCAATCTCTGGAGAAAATATTCTCCCGCTCCGGGTGATTTTTCTCGTGCCTACAATGTTTCCAATGCTGGCTTCTTCATCATCCGAACTTTCTTCAGTTATTTCGATTTGTTTAATACCATGGTAGTAGACGTCACCGCCATAGTTCCATGGTATTGACTTCTCAGAAACATAGGGGACAGGCTCTGGCATTGTTATCTTCAAAGGAACAAATTTCGTAGCTGGTGTAACCTTAACAGGCTTTCTGACGGCCTTGGAAAGATTGGCGTGAATGGTTATGATTGAGACATCTTCAGTATGGGTTGGAATGGCAGAAACTTTTTCAAACAAAATTTTTCGACTGTCCATTAGGCCTTGGATGCCTTTCTTCAGTAACGGACAATCAAACGGCAGAGAGTAACAACAATAACAGTCTTCTTTACATCCCGGGAAGATCCCGGCCCTTAACAGATTCAACTTGATGGTTAGCAACGGAGTTATCAGATCATTGACATCAACAACATACAAATCTTCTTCAATGGCATTGACATTTCGGCCGTGCTTCAGCATTGGAGCAGATATCATATTAGGCTTCTCCGGAGCATCAACCTCCACCTCCTTCGCCTCTATCAGGTCTTGGATTTTATGCTTGAGTGCCCAACAATCATTGGTGCCGTGCCCGACACTGTCGGAATGGTAGGCGCATTTAGCATTAGGATGATAATACGGAGAGGACGTATTCACATTTTTTGGTGCCTCTTTGATAGTGGCGAGATTCAACTTTAACAGATGGGGAAGCACTTGCGCTGGAGTCATATTAATGCGGGTGAACTGCCGTTGTGGCCGTTCCACCCGTTGCTGATTTGGTCTGGACTGGTTATAGCGAGGCTGCTCACTTGAAGGGTTTTGAATCATTACGGCCCCCACGGTCGGCCGGCGCTCAGTCTTCCCTGCTCTTCTTTGGGAGTATACAACAATCGTTTCCTTCTTGAAAGGCTTCTTCTCAACACTTGCAGCGGCACCCTTCTGAATCTTTCCTGACTTGATGCCTGCTTCTATTCTTTCGCCTGTTAAGATCAAATCGGTAAACCCCGCGGAAGAGTTACCAATCAGATGATTGAAAAATGGCCCAAATAGGGTCCTTAGAAACATATCAACAAGTTCATGGTCTGTTAAAGGAGGCTGCACCCTGCCAGCCAAATCCCTCCATTTTTGTGCATATTCTTTGAATCCTTCGCCTGTTCCCAGTGACATACCCTGAAGTTGGGTACGTGTAGGAGCAAGGTCAGAATTGTACTGATATTGTTTGTAGAAGGCGGTGGCCAAGTCTTCCCAGTTTCGGACGCTGGTTCCCTCTAGCTGATAGAACCACTCCAATTGAGCCCCACAAAGGCTGTCTTGAAAGAAATGGATCCAAAGGTTCTTATCTGCCGTATAAGGTTGGATCTTTCTCACGTAGGACCTGAGATGCATTTTTGGACAGGACAGCCCGTCATACCTCTCAAAAACTGGCACTTTGAACTTTGGGGGAATCACAATCCCGGCAACTAAACCCAAGTCTTCGAAATCCAAACCCGGTACTCTCTGTAGCTCCATGGCGGCCAACCTGTCTTCTAAAACTTTGTATTTATCATCAACCAGAGGGTATTGTTGATCAGAGTAGTCTTCATCCTCTTCGACCTCCTCTTCTTCTACATCGGACTCGGAAGGTACCGCAGCCCCACCTCCTTTACTGGTTCCTTCATCAGAAGTAGGAGGAAATTCAAGCACTCTCCTGGCCTCTCTGTCAAATCTTCTCCCTAAAGTAGCCACCCCGAGTCTCTTTTTCTTCTTTTTCACTGGGTCTTTATTCCCCAGCAAGTTCTTGAGATCCTCCTGACCCTTAGTCAATGTCATCAGGAGTTGCTGGAACTGTGCATTTTGAGCTTGTAGGTCTTTGACTGTTTGCTCGAGATCCATCCTACTGAAATAAACAGCAGACAGATAAGGAAACCTGGAGTGAGACATGCTTATGCACATGATGAATGATATGCTTATGTATGCAATGCATTCAAGGATTTAGAACATTCAAAATTGTTGCAGACAAAGAAGAACGCACGTCATATTAATAAGAAGAAATTTGTTAGTACATAAATGCGCCATGGGCCAAATATTACAAAAACAACTTCTCAAGGTAAAAAGACATTGCACATCCTCTTTGGTGCGATGTAGGTGTTGAGGGCCTCTTGCTCATGGAGTCGGCGGGTAAGCTCTAGAACCTTCTTCTCGCTAGCGTAGAAGCTGGCTTCAAAAGTGTTTCGTTCCTCCTTGAGCTGAATCCAGCTCTTCTGCATTTCCTCCCATGATGTAGGCATGTCAGGATATAGGATGGTGTATGGAACCTCCCCTTCTTTGACGGGCTCTTTAATCACAGGGAGAACATGAGGATAAGGCATCATTAGACTTTGGGCTCGGGCTCGTACCCACTTGAGATAAGGCTCAAGAGGGATGGAGTTCTTGTGTCCCAGTGTCTTGCTATCAACCTTGTTGGGCATCCTCCAAGCTCTGATGAATCTTTGGCGAAGTCCTTGCGCATCATTGTCGAAGTCAAAAACTAGGTCAGGAATCAACATGTCGTGAGGGCCATCCCTCAGTGCATATCCAAATTGCCTCAAAGCTAGGCAAGGGTTGTAGGTGATACCTCCTCTGATTCCAAGTAAAGGAACATTAGGAAACTCTCCATAACGATCGACGATGATGACATTTTCTCTGGACCGAGAACACCAATGTACATCAGAGTGAGTAAGAGTCATCAACCGTTGGGACCACCTTGAGCCTTGGTCATTCTTCAAGACAGATTGTGGAAGGTGTGAAATAAACCACCTTGCAAGGAGAGGAGTACATCACACGAGAACACCCCTCTTTCTCATTGTTCGTGTGTAAAATGAGTGAAGAATGTCCCCAAGTAATGTTGGTATTGGATTTCTGGACAAGAAGATTTTGACGGCGTTGACATCTACCAATTGGTCAGAATTTGGGAATAAGACCAACCCATAGATAAGGAGTGCCACAATTTCTTCAAAGGCTTGTAGGTCCAATGAATTCCAATATTCTTGTGCCTTCTCAAACAAGAATTTTGCTAAGAATCCTTTGACGCCGCTTCTGGTTTCCCAATGCCCCTTGATGTCAGATGGTTGTAGATGTAATGCTCGAGCAACATCTTCCGGCTTTGGTTCCTTTTCCGTACCGTTGAAGGGTAGTTGATTAAGGATAGGGATTCTTAAGAGTTGAGAAAACTCCTCCAAAGTGGGCACCAACTGGTAATCGGGGAAAGTGAAACAGTGGTGAAGAGGGTCAAAGAACTGGAATAGCACTTTCATCATGTCTTCTTCAATGTTGGTGTTGACTAAGCTGAGCAGTATACCATGTCTTTCACTGAAGGATGAGCTTTCCGGAATTCTTGAGGTGAGCTCCTTGAGTTGAGGAGAGGTTCTCACAAGGTTGACTTGGATGGTTTTTCTGCGAGGAATTTCCATGACCTACAAAACAAGAACAAAGATGAAGATCCAAACCCTTGAAATGGTTAGTGAATGCATATGATGCTTTATGATGTTCATGATGTATGCACAAACATATGTACAAGCAAATCACACCAAACCCTAGTTTCAGTCTTGCATGGGGTTTCATGGGTAAGTACCCTCTTGAGTGTAGTTGGCTTAAAAACCTGTCCTATAAATAGTAACCGGGTTCTAAGGAGCTCAATATCATTGGATTGTTTTCATCGTTCATTGTTTTGGTTTAGCCACTTAACTAGCGACCAAAATATTCCAAGAAAACAACCCTCAATGAGTGTAGTATCGAGTATCTACCAACTTCGGACTGCACCAAAGCCGGTCATCTCACTACCCCTAATAAAAGGCCAAGATGGTCAAGTAAGGTTCTAGGTCATTAGTGCTTAGTGACATCACTCAGCGGCCCCGTACTATCCTTGATTGAACTCAAGGGTTACCGGTACTCACAAATATATCGCACTAATATAGTTATTGCTTCGACCGTGTCGGTGTACCCTGCACAGTTTCCACAACGTATTGCTATCTATGAATGTTTCCCAAAATCCTGGTGGAGGATTGCAAACCCAAACAAGAGAGCCAAAATATAAAAGCAATCAAATCAAACAATTAGTCATGCAAGAGGGTGATCTAAGCCCTAAGGTTACGCCACTTTAAAGAAATCCCCAGCAGAGTCGCCAGTTCTGTGATACGGTGGGAGAACTGACTATGGTTTTGCGTTTGTTTTCGCAAATGTTTCGGTTGAGCAAGAGTCGCCACCGACTATTTATTTTATCCTAAGGAAAGGTTTAAAAAGCACAGCAAAAACCTTTGAGATTTTTTCTTGGGTTCGGGGAGTAGATTATAGAAAGGGAAGGTATTAGCACCCTTTCTATCCATGGTTATCCATGGGCTCTTAGGTACTTGCTTAAATCAACTTGCCTTGGTTTTCAATTGTTTGAAATGGTGCTTTGTGTGTGGTTTTGAAAAGGTTTTGAAAAAGATGCCTTGTCTAGGCTACCCTTGTAACAATTCTTTACTCGAATGTTTTACAAAAGGTGTTTGTCTTTTTGAAAAGATGTTTCAAGGTTTTTGAAAGTTTGTTTTGAAAGTGTTTGTGAAGTGTGGTTTGAAAAATAGGCAAGTGTTTTTGTTTTGCAAGTTAACAAGTACTTAAGAGCTATCTACCCTAAAGTTCTCAAAGACTTTTGCTATGTTTTAACCCTTTTAACAATTTTGTTCCACCATTGTATTTGGTGGACAATCTTGTGTTAGGATGTGAAAGGGACGGGCGCGGGTCATCGTTTAGGCCATAATTGCAATGGTGCCAAGTATCTTTGGGCAATTTTTCCTTAAGGGACTTGATCATTTTTAGGCAACTTTTCGAAAGCGTCGTCGAGGGACTATGATCATTTGAATTGTTTGTTTTGCCCAAAGAGACCTAACATGCAATATGGCCCATTTATTGAAGGCAACAAGTGGAATACCCTAGGGGTGCAAGTGTGATAAGTGTTGTCCATTTTCATGCTTGTTTATCTTGAAATTAGGTCAAACTATTTTTGTCGTTTTTGATTCGCATACAAACCCTAATTCTAACATGGTATATTTAGAAAGCAATAAAGTGCGAAATTTAAAGTTCCTAAGCTATTACAACACAATATGGGAAGGAGGGTACAAATGTTCAAATGGGGGATATTTGACAAGGAATTTAAACCTAGCTATTACATCAATTTGGAATTATTTACAAGATATTCAATTGCACAAATTAAATGGAAATAAAATAAATATGTAAGATGCAAAAAGGTTTTTTATATGTATAGAAAAAAGTATTTTTTTATGTCAAATAAAAAAAAAATGAAAAGTATTATTTTTTTGAGTATTTTCCATGTTTTAGGGCAAAACCCTAATTTTATTAGGTAAAAGGTATTATTTATTTAAGATATACAATGTTTAATAATTATATACAAAAAATAAAATAAAAAAAGAAGTATATTTATAAAAAAGGTATTTTTAATGTCAAATATTAATAAAATAAAAAATGTATATATTTTGTATTATTTACTAAATATGCTAATTAATATGTATGTATTTATATAATTTATCAAATATATTAAATATGTGCAAAAATAATAATATTTAATATTTACAAAAAAAAAGTATGTTTTATGTAAAATATTTTCAGAAGATAAAATAAAATAAAAATTAGAAAATAAGTGTGTTTGCATTATTTTTTTCTAGTTATTCTAAATAATAGTATTTATATATTATTTATGTACCAAAAAACTATTCTAAACAAATAAATGCCTATAAATTCAAAAATAGTGTGAAAAATATTTTTTATATTTTTAATATTATGAGGAAAAATAAATAAGTCAGGAATAAAAAACAAAAGTCAAAAACTCATAAAAATAAGCCAAATGGGCCTTGGGGGTGTCAAAGTAAAAAATAGTGTGTAAACAGAAATGACAAATCAAGCCCAACCCACCAAGTCCTTCTTCAACCTCTGGCCAGAAACAATGTCAAAACGCGCGCTTTGTTCACTGTAGTTGTTTAGGTATTGGCTTGCATTTTTGGTAAAACCCAAGTGTATGTGTGAATGTCATGACTGATGTCATAACATTCTAGTTCAGTTTGTACTGATTCATTAGGTACCTTTGCAGAAAAATATTGTTATTCAGGAACTGATATTTATAAGTGTGTATCTGAGCATTTTGCAAAATGATCACATTTTTCTAAATCAATAGACAGTTTTCTCAGATGTCATAACAGATGTTAAGACATCCTGTTCTGAACTAACAGGTTTGCAGGTTGGTTAATTCTGAGTTTTTTCAGGAAAATAACTCAGTCTTTCCAGAACAGAATCCTGCATTTTCTGAGGGGTAACCTAGCTCAACCCTAACCTGGTTAATAAAGTCCTGTGACCTAGTCTTAAGGTCAAACGGAATTAACCCTAGGTTTTTGTGGAAACCCTAACTGAAGTTGCAACTGCTATATATTCAACAGAGCTGCTGTTTTGCAGTAATCCCTTTTTTGATCAGAAGATCATTTGTAATCTGTATAGGTTTAATTATTGTACTCCAAGCAATTATCATTGTGATAAGTGACTTGGAATAGGTTTTTAATTGTAAGGGTTGTGTAGCACTCAAAGCTTTGAAGCAAGAGTGTTTGAATGTTCCTTGACTAAAGCTGTGAAGCAGAGTCAAGTTAGGTGTGTATCACTCAAAGCTGTGAAGCAAGAGTGGTTGTGTTACTTGATTAAAAAGCTGTGAAGCTTAATCAAGTGTATGTTTTTGAAGAGTGTCTTCATCAAATCATTAGTCAAATTGTTTTATGTATCACTGCTGTGATTGAGGGGGAGTGAGTAGGAACTCAGGTTTAAGTTGTACTTAGATTGAAATTGCATTGGGTAGGTCTTAAGTGAAGGAGATAAACTGGTTGGTTTATTCCTGAATTAACATCTCTTATAGTGGATTTCCTCCCTGGCTTGGTAGCCCCCAGAGTAGGTGTTGTTGCACAATGAACTGGGTAAACAATTGACTGTGTTCTTTATTGTTTTTGTATTTACTGTCATATAGTAAGTCAGATACGGTGTCATAACATTGAACGTGACATTGAGTATCTGCAGCCAGAATTTCAATTGGCATCAGAGCAGGCACCCTGCCTGTATTACTGGGTGAGATCTAGGGATATCACTTTCTGGCACTATGGACAAAGAAGGAGTTTTTGGAAATAGACCACCCATTCTGGATGGAACTAATTATGACTACTGGAAACCTCGTATGATTGCCTTCCTAAAATCTCTGGACAAAAAGGCTTGGAGAGCTGCTGACAAAGGATGGATCCATCCCACCATAACTGAGAAAGATGGGACAATCAGTCTGAAGCCTGAGGAAGATTGGAGTAAAGAAGAAGATGAGTTAGCCCTGGGAAATTCCAAAGCTTTAAATGCCTTGTTCAATGGAATTGATAGAAACATTTTCAGACTAGTACATCAATATGAACTGGCCAAGGAAGTTTGGGACACTCTCAAAACTACTCATGAGGGCACTTCCAAAGTAAAAATGTCAAGGCTTCAGATGTTGACTACCAAGTTTGAGAATCTAAAAATGATGGAAGATGAAACCATTCATGAGTTTCACATGAACATCTTGGAGATTGCCAACACCTCAAGAGCACTGGGAGAAAAGATGTCAGAAGAAAAACTGGTGAGGAAGATTCTCAGATCCTTGCCCAAAAGATTTGCAATGAAGGTAACTGCCATAGAGGAAGCCCAGGACATTAGCAAGTTGAAAGTGGATGAACTTATTGGGTCTCTTCAGACTTTTGAGATGGGGATCACTGATAATGGTGACAAGAAGAACAAAAGCATAGCACTTGTATCCAACACTGATGAAGAAGAAAATATTTCAGAAGCTATTGCCATGCTTGGAAGACAGTTCAACAAGCTCATCAAAAGAATGGATCCAAAGTCAAGGTCTAATGTTCATAACATTCCCTCTGACATTGACAGTTCCAGCAGAAGACCAAGGTCAGAAGAAAAGGGAAACCAAGGCAGAGGTATTCAATGCCATGGATGTGAAGGATATGGACATATTCGAGCTGAATGTCCTACCTTTCTTAAGAAACAAAAGAAAGGAATGACTGTTACTTGGTCTGACTATGATTCAGAAAGTAATTCTGAAGAAGAATCTGCCAAACTAGTTACTGCTCTAACTAGTGTTTGTACCTCTGAAAGTGACACTAGTGATGAAGAAGTGACATTTGAAGAACTGGCTGATACCTACAAGAAATTGTGTATCAGAAGTGCTGAAGTCTGTGTGCAGAATGAGAAACAATCAAAACTCATTATAAAGCTGGAGGCTGAAAAAAGGGCAGATCTTGAAACTATAAGTCACCTAGAAGGGGAAGTTCAATTACTGAACTCACAACTGAACCAAATGACAAAATCTGTCAAGATGTTGACCAATGGATCAGATAAATTGGAAGAGATCCTTCAAGTTGGACAAAATGTGGGAAACAAATCTGGTCTAGGATTTGTGGAAGCTAAGAAATCTGGTGCAGACAAGAAGATCAGGCATGTTAAACAATTGTCAAAGCAGATGTCTCAACACAACTCTCAACATCAGAAATACATGAAGAAAAAATACCAAAGATGGAGATGTCATCATTGTGGGAGGTATGGACACATAAAGCCCTTCTGCTTCAAATTGCATGGATACCCTAATCAAAACTCAGGTGCTAAACCTAAGCCAAAAAGGGTACCACATACTCCTCATTGGAAGAAAAAGGCTACTGCCCTGATAGCCCATACTTCCCTGAGAGTGTCTGCAAAGGAAGGCTGGTACTTTGACAGTGGATGTTCCAGACACATGACATGAATCAAAAATCTCCTAGCTAATGTTAACCCTCACACCACCAGTTTTGTGACCTTTGGAGATGGTGCTAAAGGTGAAGTCAAAGGAGTTGGTAATTTGGACTGCACTGGAGTTCCAAGTCTGAATAAAGTACTGCTGGTAGAAGGGTTGACTGCTAATCTCATTAGCATCAGTCAATTATGTGATCTAGGATTCAAGGTCAACTTCTCAAAATCTGAATGTCTAGTAATTAATGAAAAACTAGAAGTTGTAATGAGAGGAATCAGATCCAAAGATAACTGCTACTTGTGGCAGCCTGAGAACACTGATATCTCCACTATGTGTCCAATTACCAAAGAAGAAAAAGAGATGAAACTGTGGCAGCATAAGCTTGGTCCTCTTCATCTAAGAAGAATGAAAAGAGCTATTTATATGGAAGCAGTCAGAAGAACTCCAAAACTACAGGATGATAATGTATGTGATGTGGCAAATAAACTTGAAGAAGGATGTGTTGTCAGAACCATAAGTTATCTTGACAAGGATGTTGGAAATAACAAGTCTAATAAATTCTGTTTCCCTGAAGAAATGAGGCTTGAAGTCTCCTCTCCTATAACTCTCCATCAAAATGGACTGGACAAAAAGAAAATTAGTCAAGAATCAACCAGAACTATGATTCATATCAAAAGAATGCCTTCCCAACTCTGTGCGGAAATAGTTGCTGCTAGGAAAAACTGTTCTCAAAATATCTGGTCAAAACAGATGCTCACTGAGTATGATGTCTCACAAGATGTTGTGACATTGTGTTGTGACAATCTGAATACAATCAATATTTCCTTGAACCCTATTCAGCATAACAGGAACAAGCACATTGACTCTATAGAGAAGAAGTCATTTAAACTGGAACATAGTTTCTTTAAGCTTCAGTTGACTGATTCTTCTACCAAGGCTCTTGTTGGAAATAAACTTGAAAATTTGAGGGGCAGGTTGGGTATTTACCAACATGAGAAATTATAGCAATTAATTTTGCTTAAAACAAAGGTTGAAGGAGTTAATGTTATTAAGTCTATCTTTAGTGGGTTAATCATATGCTTTCCCAATTCTTTCAAAATCCTTAAGAAGTTGAAAAGACTCCCTTTTGCCTCCTACCTCTCTCGTCCTTGCAACCTGTTTCCTCCTCTCAAGCAAAGATTTTTCTCAAATTGCTACCGTTACTCAAAGTCAATCAAAATGTCTCAGACATCGTCTTCAACCAAGGCGACTTCATCATCCTCATCATCTTCATCATCTGACCAAGACTCTAGAGCAATCACCACATGCATAGAATCTGAAGTTCTTGAGGTCACTCCTCTCAGAGAGATGGCAACTGACCCAGCCAAAGTCAAAAAGCTAAGAACTAGACATGCAGGAAGAGCTCAAGCTACAGCCTCTGGTAATTCTTCTCATCCTTCTTCTTCTGTACCAAATAGAGAAGGATCAGTTCAAGTTCCTCAAGCTATTGCTAGGCTTGTTACTAGTATACTGAGCGGAAACCAACCTGTACCGGGGATTTCTGTCCCTTTAAATCAATCAGAAAGCCCAAATGTGGAAGTTTCTGAGAATGTAGATGTCACTGAGAATGTTGTGACACAAAAAGACAACATTCAGAACCCTTCAGAAAAGGCTGCTGATCCACCTATCATTGATGTGGATGAGGATTACTCAGATAATGATCTGATTGCTAATGTGAACCCTAGCATAGCTAGGAGATTGATGAAAAGAAAGAGTATTCAGAATGATGCAAAATGTGTGTCCAAAGATAAACCTGATGCTAAGAAATCCAAGGCTGAAGGCATGGCTGAGAAAAGTATTCAGACAAAAGGGAAGAAGGCCCAGGTGCATACTGCTAGACAACCAATCTCTAAGAAGAGAAAAGAACCTGAATCTTCTGATTCTGATGAGGAATCAGAATTTGAGATTGATATTGAAGAAACTCCTATCAGAAGGAAGCTCCCCTCCAGCAAAATTGCTAGAGTACCTGAAGTCCCAACAGACAACATCTCTTTTCATCATCCTGACAATGCAAACAGATGGAAGTATGTTTGCCTAAAAAGAATAGCCTTAGAAAGAGAACTCAACAATGATGCCTTGGAGTGCAGAGACATCATGGACCTGATCAAGAATGCTGGACTGATGAAGACAGTGACAAAAGTTAACAAGTGTTATGAAAATCTTGTCAAGGAGTTTGTAGTGAACTTATCTAATGATTGTGCTGATGGAAGGTCAGCTGACTTTGAAAGTGTTTTTGTTAGAGGAAGAAGGGTCAAGTTCTCTCCATCAGAAATTAACAAATTTCTTGGAAGAACAAATGAGGATTGTCCTGATCTGGAGGCCACTGGCAATGATGTTTGTCAAACCATCACAGCCAGGCAAGTGAAGTTCTGGCCCTTGAAAGGCAAGCTGAATGCCAGCAAACTTAGCATGAAATTTGCCATCCTGCATAAAATAGGTGCAGCCAACTGGGTGCCTACAAATCATAAATCAACTATCTCCACAGGATTGGGGAGATTTATTTATGCTGTGGGAACCAAGACTGCTTTTGACTATGGCAGGTACATCTTTGAACAAACCTTAAAGCATGCTGGTAGTTATGCTGTCAAAGGACCAATAGCCTTTCCCTCCCTCCTTTGTGGAATTATCCTTGCACAATACCCTGATATCCTTGTGGCAAGAGATACAACCTGCAAAAGAGCTCCTGCCCTTGGCTTGCACTACAAACTGTTTCAGGGATCTCATGCTCCAGATATTGTCATAACATCAGCTGAGACATCGTCTGTGAAGACCCAGTCCAAGACATCTGATGTCATAGCTGTTTTAAAAGAGACTTGCAAAGAGCTGGATGCTAGGAAAAAGACCCTAGAAATCCTAATTGCTAGGTTAGAAAAGGAGGAAGCTGAAGGAAACAGAAGGGAAGAAGGTGTAGAAGCTGAAGGTCATCTCAACATTGAAGAAACTAGCTCCTCTGAGTCTGATGACAGTGCTTAAAGGTTGGTTGCTGTTTGGTGGTGTTGCTGGTTGGTGCTGATATCTGGTGGAGTTTGGAAGTGTGTTCAGTTTTTTTCTGCTGCTGCTCTTATTATTTGTTTTGGATAACTGTATAATCTTTATGAACATGTTTCTTTGGCCCATTTGTGGCTAAAGAGGGGGAGAATATTTTGGTACTTAATATGTACTTGCTCAATTAGACATTCTATTTTTCTGCAGTCATTTCTTTCTGCTGCTATCTATCTCTGATTGCTTAGGGTCTTTAGCCAAAAATCTGCCAAAGGGGGAGTTTGTAGTTGTTTAGGTATTGGCTTGCATTTTTGGTAAAACCCAAGTGTATGTGTGAATGTCATGACTGATGTCATAACATTCTAGTTCAGTTTGTACTGATTCATTAGGTACCTTTGCAGAAAAATATTGTCATTCAGGAACTGATGTTTATAAGTGTGTATCTGAGCATTTTGCAAAATGATCACATTTTGCTAAATCAGTAGACAGTTTTCTCAGATGTCATAACAGATGTTAAGACATCCTGTTCTGAACTAACAGGTTTGCAGGTTGGTTAATTCTGAGTTTTTTCAGGAAAATAACTCAGTCTTTCCAGAACAGAATCCTGCGTTTTCTGAGGGGTAACCTAGCTCAACCCTAACCTGGTTAATAAAGTCCTGTGACCTAGTCTTAAGGTCAAACGGAATTAGCCCTAGGTTTTTATGGAAACCCTAACTGAAGTTGCAACTGCTATATATTCAACAGAGCTGCTGTTTTGCAGTAATCCCTTTTTTGATCAGAAGATCATTTGTAATCTGTATAGGTTTAATTATTGTACTCCAAGCAATTATCATTGTGATAAGTGACTTGGAATAGGTTTTTAATTGTAAGGGTTGTGTAGCACTCAAAGCTTTGAAGCAAGAGTGTTTGAATGTTCCTTGACTAAAGCTGTGAAGCAGAGTCAAGTTAGGTGTGTATCACTCAAAGCTGTGAAGCAAGAGTGGTTGTGTTACTTGATTAAAAAGCTGTGAAGCTTAATCAAGTGTATGTTTTTGAAGAGTGTCTTCATCAAATCATTAGTCAAATTGTTTTATGTATCACTGCTGTGATTGAGGGGGAGTGAGTAGGAACTCAGGTTTAAGTTGTACTTAGATTGAAATTGCATTGGGTAGGTCTTAAGTGAAGGAGATAAACTGGTTGGTTTATTCCTGAATTAACATCTCTTAGTGGATTTCCTCCCTGGCTTGGTAGCCCCCAGAGTAGGTGTTGTTGCACACTGAACTGGGTAAACAATTGACTGTGTTCTTTATTGTTTTTGTATTTACTGTCATATAGTAAGTCAGATACGGTGTCATAACATTGAACGTGACATTGAGTATCTGCAGCCAGAATTTCAATTGGCATCAGAGCAGACACCCTGCCTGTATTACTGGGTGAGATCTAGGGATATCACTTTCTGGCACTATGGACAAAGAAGGAGTTTTTGGAAATAGACCACCCATTCTGGATGGAACTAATTATGACTACTGGAAACCTCGTATGATTGCCTTCCTAAAATCTCTGGACAAAAAGGCTTGGAGAGCTGCTGACAAAGGATGGATCCATCCCACCATAACTGAGAAAGATGGGACAATCAGTCTGAAGCCTGAGGAAGATTGGAGTAAAGAAGAAGATGAGTTAGCCCTGGGAAATTCCAAAGCTTTAAATGCCTTGTTCAATGGAATTGATAGAAACATTTTCAGACTAGTACATCAATATGAACTGGCCAAGGAAGTTTGGGACACTCTCAAAACTACTCATGAGGGCACTTCCAAAGTAAAAATGTCAAGGCTTCAGATGTTGACTACCAAGTTTGAGAATCTAAAAATGATGGAAGATGAAACCATTCATGAGTTTCACATGAACATCTTGGAGATTGCCAACACCTCAGGAGCACTGGGAGAAAAGATGTCAGAAGAAAAACTGGTGAGGAAGATTCTCAGATCCTTGCCCAAAAGATTTGCAATGAAGGTAACTGCCATAGAGGAAGCCCAGGACATTAGCAAGTTGAAAGTGGATGAACTTATTGGGTCTCTTCAGACTTTTGAGATGGGGATCACTGATAATGGTGACAAGAAGAACAAAAGCATAGCACTTGTATCCAACACTGATGAAGAAGAAAATATTTCAGAAGCTATTGCCATGCTTGGAAGACAGTTCAACAAGCTCATCAAAAGAATGGATCCAAAGTCAAGGTCTAATGTTCATAACATTCCCTCTGACATTGACAGTTCCAGCAGAAGACCAAGGTCAGAAGAAAAGGGAAACCAAGGCAGAGGTATTCAATGCCATGGATGTGAAGGATATGGACATATTCGAGCTGAATGTCCTACCTTTCTTAAGAAACAAAAGAAAGGAATGACTGTTACTTGGTCTGACTATGATTCAGAAAGTAATTCTGAAGAAGAATCTGCCAAACTAGTTACTGCTCTAACTAGTGTTTGTACCTCTGAAAGTGACACTAGTGATGAAGAAGTGACATTTGAAGAACTGGCTGATACCTACAAGAAATTGTGTATCAGAAGTGCTGAAGTCTGTGTGCAGAATGAGAAACAATCAAAACTCATTATAAAGCTGGAGGCTGAAAAAAGGGCAGATCTTGAAACTATAAGTCACCTAGAAGGGGAAGTTCAATTACTGAACTCACAACTGAACCAAATGACAAAATCTGTCAAGATGTTGACCAATGGATCAGATAAATTGGAAGAGATCCTTCAAGTTGGACAAAATGTGGGAAACAAATCTGGTCTAGGATTTGTGGAAGCTAAGAAATCTGGTGCAGACAAGAAGATCAGGCATGTTAAACAATTGTCAAAGCAGATGTCTCAACACAACTCTCAACATCAGAAATACATGAAGAAAAAATACCAAAGATGGAGATGTCATCATTGTGGGAGGTATGGACACATAAAGCCCTTCTGCTTCAAATTGCATGGATACCCTAATCAAAACTCAGGTGCTAAACCTAAGCCAAAAAGGGTACCACATACTCCTCATTGGAAGAAAAAGGCTACTGCCCTGATAGCCCATACTTCCCTGAGAGTGTCTGCAAAGGAAGGCTGGTACTTTGACAGTGGATGTTCCAGACACATGACATGAATCAAAAATCTCCTAGCTAATGTTAACCCTCACACCACCAGTTTTGTGACCTTTGGAGATGGTGCTAAAGGTGAAGTCAAAGGAGTTGGTAATTTGGACTGCACTGGAGTTCCAAGTCTGAATAAAGTACTGCTGGTAGAAGGGTTGACTGCTAATCTCATTAGCATCAGTCAATTATGTGATCTAGGATTCAAGGTCAACTTCTCAAAATCTGAATGTCTAGTAATTAATGAAAAACTAGAAGTTGTAATGAGAGGAATCAGATCCAAAGATAACTGCTACTTGTGGCAGCCTGAGAACACTGATATCTCCACTATGTGTCCAATTACCAAAGAAGAAAAAGAGATGAAACTGTGGCAGCATAAGCTTGGTCCTCTTCATCTAAGAAGAATGAAAAGAGCTATTTATATGGAAGCAGTCAGAAGAACTCCAAAACTACAGGATGATAATGTCTGTGATGTGGCAAATAAACTTGAAGAAGGATGTGTTGTCAGAACCATAAGTTATCTTGACAAGGATGTTGGAAATAACAAGTCTAATAAATTCTGTTTCCCTGAAGAAATGAGGCTTGAAGTCTCCTCTCCTATAACTCTCCATCAAAATGGACTGGACAAAAAGAAAATTAGTCAAGAATCAACCAGAACTATGATTCATATCAAAAGAATGCCTTCCCAACTCTGTGCGGAAATAGTTGCTGCTAGGAAAAACTGTTCTCAAAATATCTGGTCAAAACAGATGCTCACTGAGTATGATGTCTCACAAGATGTTGTGACATTGTGTTGTGACAATCTGAATACAATCAATATTTCCTTGAACCCTATTCAGCATAACAGGAACAAGCATATTGACTCTATAGAGAAGAAGTCATTTAAACTGGAACATAGTTTCTTTAAGCTTCAATTGACTGATTCTTCTACCAAGGCTCTTGTTGGAAATAAACTTGAAAATTTGAGGGGCAGGTTGGGTATTTACCAACATGAGAAATTATAGCAATTAATTTTGCTTAAAACAAAGGTTGAAGGAGTTAATGTTATTAAGTCTATCTTTAGTGGGTTAATCATATGCTTTCCCAATTCTTTCAAAATCCTTAAGAAGTTGAAAAGACTCCCTTTTGCCTCCTACCTCTCTCGTCCTTGCAACCTGTTTCCTCCTCTCAAGCAAAGATTTTTCTCAAATTGCTACCGTTACTCAAAGTCAATCAAAATGTCTCAGACATCGTCTTCAACCAAGGCGACTTCATCATCCTCATCATCTTCATCATTTGACCAAGACTCTAGAGCAATCACCACATGCATAGAATCTGAAGTTCTTGAGGTCACTCCTCTCAGAGAGATGGCAACTGACCCAGCCAAAGTCAAAAAGCTAAGAACTAGACATGCAGGAAGAGCTCAAGCTACAGCCTCTGGTAATTCTTCTCATCCTTCTTCTTCTGTACCAAATAGAGAAGGATCAGTTCAAGTTCCTCAAGCTATTGCTAGGCTTGTTACTAGTATACTGAGCGGAAACCAACCTGTACCGGGGATTTCTGTCCCTTTAAATCAATCAGAAAGCCCAAATGTGGAAGTTTCTGAGAATGTAGATGTCACTGAGAATGTTGTGACACAAAAAGACAACATTCAGAACCCTTCAGAAAAGGCTGCTGATCCACCTATCATTGATGTGGATGAGGATTACTCAGATAATGATCTGATTGCTAATGTGAACCCTAGCATAGCTAGGAGATTGATGAAAAGAAAGAGTAGTCAGAATGATGCAAAATGTGTGTCCAAAGATAAACCTGATGCTAAGAAATCCAAGGCTGAAGGCATGGCTGAGAAAAGTATTCAGACAAAAGGGAAGAAGGCCCAGGTGCATACTGCTAGACAACCAATCTCTAAGAAGAGAAAAGAACCTGAATCTTCTGATTCTGATGAGGAATCAGAATTTGAGATTGATATTGAAGAAACTCCTATCAGAAGGAAGCTCCCCTCCAGCAAAATTGCTAGAGTACCTGAAGTCCCAACAGACAACATCTCTTTTCATCATCCTGACAATGCAAACAGATGGAAGTATGTTTGCCTAAAAAGAATAGCCTTAGAAAGAGAACTCAACAATGATGCCTTGGAGTGCAGAGACATCATGGACCTGATCAAGAATGCTGGACTGATGAAGACAGTGACAAAATTTAACAAGTGTTATGAAAATCTTGTCAAGGAGTTTGTAGTGAACTTATCTAATGATTGTGCTGATGGAAGGTCAGCTGACTTTGAAAGTGTTTTTGTTAGAGGAAGAAGGGTCAAGTTCTCTCCATCAGAAATTAACAAATTTCTTGGAAGAACAAATGAGGATTGTCCTGATCTGGAGGCCACTGGCAATGATGTTTGTCAAACCATCACAGCCAGGCAAGTGAAGTTCTGGCCCTTGAAAGGCAAGCTGAATGCCAGCAAACTTAGCATGAAATTTGCCATCCTGCATAAAATAGGTGCAGCCAACTGGGTGCCTACAAATCATAAATCAACTATCTCCACAGGATTGGGGAGATTTATTTATGCTGTGGGAACCAAGACTGCTTTTGACTATGGCAGGTACATCTTTGAACAAACCTTAAAGCATGCTGGTAGTTATGCTGTCAAAGGACCAATAGCCTTTCCCTCCCTCCTTTGTGGAATTATCCTTGCACAATACCCTGATATCCTTGTGGCAAGAGATACAACCTGCAAAAGAGCTCCTGCCCTTGGCTTGCACTACAAACTGTTTCAGGGATCTCATGCTCCAGATATTGTCATAACATCAGCTGAGACATCGTCTGTGAAGACCCAGTCCAAGACATCTGATGTCATAGCTGTTTTAAAAGAGACTTGCAAAGAGCTGGATGCTAGGAAAAAGACCCTAGAAATCCTAATTGCTAGGTTAGAAAAGGAGGAAGCTGAAGGAAACAGAAGGGAAGAAGGTGTAGAAGCTGAAGGTCATCTCAACATTGAAGAAACTAGCTCCTCTGAGTCTGATGACAGTGCTTAAAGGTTGGTTGCTGTTTGGTGGTGTTGCTGGTTGGTGCTGATATCTGGTGGAGTTTGGAAGTGTGTTCAGTTTTTTTCTGCTGCTGCTCTTATTATTTGTTTTGGATAACTGTATAATCTTTATGAACATGTTTCTTTGGCCCATTTGTGGCTAAAGAGGGGGAGAATATTTTGGTACTTAATATGTACTTGCTCAATTAGACATTCTATTTTTCTGCAGTCATTTCTTTCTGCTGCTATCTATCTCTGATTGCTTAGGGTCTTTAGCCAAAAATCTGCCAAAGGGGGAGTTTGTAGTTGTTTAGGTATTGGCTTGCATTTTTGGTAAAACCCAAGTGTATGTGTGAATGTCATGACTGATGTCATAACATTCTAGTTCAGTTTGTACTGATTCATTAGGTACCTTTGCAGAAAAATATTGTCATTCAGGAACTGATGTTTATAAGTGTGTATCTGAGCATTTTGCAAAATGATCACATTTTGCTAAATCAGTAGACAGTTTTCTCAGATGTCATAACAGATGTTAAGACATCCTGTTCTGAACTAACAGGTTTGCAGGTTGGTTAATTCTGAGTTTTTTCAGGAAAATAACTCAGTCTTTCCAGAACAGAATCCTGCGTTTTCTGAGGGGTAACCTAGCTCAACCCTAACCTGGTTAATAAAGTCCTGTGACCTAGTCTTAAGGTCAAACGGAATTAACCCTAGGTTTTTCTGGAAACCCTAACTGAAGTTGCAACTGCTATATATTCAACAAAGCTGCTGTTTTGCAGTAATCCCTTTTTTGATCAGAAGATCATTTGTAATCTGTATAGGTTTAATTATTGTACTCCAAGCAATTATCATTGTGATAAGTGACTTGGAATAGGTTTTTAATTGTAAGGGTTGTGTAGCACTCAAAGCTTTGAAGCAAGAGTGTTTGAATGTTCCTTGACTAAAGCTGTGAAGCAGAGTCAAGTTAGGTGTGTATCACTCAAAGCTGTGAAGCAAGAGTGGTTGTGTTACTTGATTAAAAAGCTGTGAAGCTTAATCAAGTGTATGTTTTTGAAGAGTGTCTTCATCAAATCATTAGTCAAATTGTTTTATGTATCACTGCTGTGATTGAGGGGGAGTGAGTAGGAACTCAGGTTTAAGTTGTACTTAGATTGAAATTGCATTGGGTAGGTCTTAAGTGAAGGAGATAAACTGGTTGGTTATTCCTGAATTAACATCTCTTATAGTGGATTTCCTCCCTGGCTTGGTAGCCCCCAGAGTAGGTGTTGTTGCACACTGAACTGGGTAAACAATTGACTGTGTTCTTTATTGTTTTTGTATTTACTGTCATATAGTAAGTCAGATACGGTGTCATAACATTGAACGTGACATTGAGTATCTGCAGCCAGAATTTCAATTGGCATCAGAGCAGGCACCCTGCCTGTATTACTGGGTGAGATCTAGGGATATCACTTTCTGGCACTATGGACAAAGAAGGAGTTTTTGGAAATAGACCACCCATTCTGGATGGAACTAATTATGACTACTGGAAACCTCGTATGATTGCCTTCCTAAAATCTCTGGACAAAAAGGCTTGGAGAGCTGCTGACAAAGGATGGATCCATCCCACCATAACTGAGAAAGATGGGACAATCAGTCTGAAACCTGAGGAAGATTGGAGTAAAGAAGAAGATGAGTTAGCCCTGGGAAATTCCAAAGCTTTAAATGCCTTGTTCAATGGAATTGATAGAAACATTTTCAGACTAGTACATCAATATGAACTGGCCAAGGAAGTTTGGGACACTCTCAAAACTACTCATGAGGGCACTTCCAAAGTAAAAATGTCAAGGCTTCAGATGTTGACTACCAAGTTTGAGAATCTAAAAATGATGGAAGATGAAACCATTCATGAGTTTCACATGAACATCTTGGAGATTGCCAACACCTCAGGAGCACTGGGAGAAAAGATGTCAGAAGAAAAACTGGTGAGGAAGATTCTCAGATCCTTGCCCAAAAGATTTGCAATGAAGGTAACTGCCATAGAGGAAGCCCAGGACATTAGCAAGTTGAAAGTGGATGAACTTATTGGGTCTCTTCAGACTTTTGAGATGGGGATCACTGATAATGGTGACAAGAAGAACAAAAGCATAGCACTTGTATCCAACACTGATGAAGAAGAAAATATTTCAGAAGCTATTGCCATGCTTGGAAGACAGTTCAACAAGCTCATCAAAAGAATGGATCCAAAGTCAAGGTCTAATGTTCATAACATTCCCTCTGACATTGACAGTTCCAGCAGAAGACCAAGGTCAGAAGAAAAGGGAAACCAAGGCAGAGGTATTCAATGCCATGGATGTGAAGGATATGGACATATTCGAGCTGAATGTCCTACCTTTCTTAAGAAACAAAAGAAAGGAATGACTGTTACTTGGTCTGACTATGATTCAGAAAGTAATTCTGAAGAAGAATCTGCCAAACTAGTTACTGCTCTAACTAGTGTTTGTACCTCTGAAAGTGACACTAGTGATGAAGAAGTGACATTTGAAGAACTGGCTGATACCTACAAGAAATTGTGTATCAGAAGTGCTCAAGTCTGTGTGCAGAATGAGAAACAATCAAAACTCATTATAAAGCTGGAGGCTGAAAAAAGGGCAGATCTTGAAACTATAAGTCACCTAGAAGGGGAAGTTCAATTACTGAACTCACAACTGAACCAAATGACAAAATCTGTCAAGATGTTGACCAATGGATCAGATAAATTGGAAGAGATCCTTCAAGTTGGACAAAATGTGGGAAACAAATCTGGTCTAGGATTTGTGGAAGCTAAGAAATCTGGTGCAGACAAGAAGATCAGGCATGTTAAACAATTGTCAAAGCAGATGTCTCAACACAACTCTCAACATCAGAAATACATGAAGAAAAAATACCAAAGATGGAGATGTCATCATTGTGGGAGGTATGGACACATTAAGCCCTTCTGCTTCAAATTGCATGGATACCCTAATCAAAACTCAGGTGCTAAACCTAAGCCAAAAAGGGTACCACATACTCCTCATTGGAAGAAAAAGGCTACTGCCCTGATAGCCCATACTTCCCTGAGAGTGTCTGCAAAGGAAGGCTGGTACTTTGACAGTGGATGTTCCAGACACATGACAGGAATCAAAAATCTCCTAGCTAATGTTAACCCTCACACCACCAGTTTTGTGACCTTTGGAGATGGTGCTAAAGGTGAAGTCAAAGGAGTTGGTAATTTGGACTGCACTGGAGTTCCAAGTCTGAATAAAGTACTGCTGGTAGAAGGGTTGACTGCTAATCTCATTAGCATCAGTCAATTATGTGATCTAGGATTCAAGGTCAACTTCTCAAAATCTGAATGTCTAGTAATTAATGAAAAACTAGAAGTTGTAATGAGAGGAATCAGATCCAAAGATAACTGCTACTTGTGGCAGCCTGAGAACACTGATATCTCCACTATGTGTCCAATTACCAAAGAAGAAAAAGAGATGAAACTGTGGCAGCATAAGCTTGGTCCTCTTCATCTAAGAAGAATGAAAAGAGCTATTTATATGGAAGCAGTCAGAAGAACTCCAAAACTACAGGATGATAATGTCTGTGATGTGGCAAATAAACTTGAAGAAGGATGTGTTGTCAGAACCATAAGTTATCTTGACAAGGATGTTGGAAATAACAAGTCTAATAAATTCTGTTTCCCTGAAGAAATGAGGCTTGAAGTCTCCTCTCCTATAACTCTCCATCAAAATGGACTGGACAAAAAGAAAATTAGTCAAGAATCAACCAGAACTATGATTCATATCAAAAGAATGCCTTCCCAACTCTGTGCGGAAATAGTTGCTGCTAGGAAAAACTGTTCTCAAAATATCTGGTCAAAACAGATGCTCACTGAGTATGATGTCTCACAAGATGTTGTGACATTGTGTTGTGACAATCTGAATACAATCAATATTTCCTTGAACCCTATTCAGCATAACAGGAACAAGCACATTGACTCTATAGAGAAGAAGTCATTTAAACTGGAACATAGTTTCTTTAAGCTTCAATTGACTGATTCTTCTACCAAGGCTCTTGTTGGAAATAAACTTGAAAATTTGAGGGGCAGGTTGGGTATTTACCAACATGAGAAATTATAGCAATTAATTTTGCTTAAAACAAAGGTTGAAGGAGTTAATGTTATTAAGTCTATCTTTAGTGGGTTAATCATATGCTTTCCCAATTCTTTCAAAATCCTTAAGAAGTTGAAAAGACTCCCTTTTGCCTCCTACCTCTCTCGTCCTTGCAACCTGTTTCCTCCTCTCAAGCAAAGATTTTTCTCAAATTGCTACCGTTTCTCAAAGTCAATCAAAATGTCTCAGACATCGTCTTCAACCAAGGCGACTTCATCATCCTCATCATCTTCATCATTTGACCAAGACTCTAGAGCAATCACCACATGCATAGAATCTGAAGTTCTTGAGGTCACTCCTCTCAGAGAGATGGCAACTGACCCAGCCAAAGTAAAAAAGCTAAGAACTAGACATGCAGGAAGAGCTCAAGCTACAACCTCTAGTAATTCTTCTCATCCTTCTTCTTCTGTACCAAATAGAGAAGGATCAGTTCAAGTTCCTCAAGCTATTGCTAGGCTTGTTACTAGTATACTGAGCGGAAACCAACCTGTACCGGGGATTTCTGTCCCTTTAAATCAATCAGAAAGCCCAAATGTGGAAGTTTCTGAGAATGTAGATGTCACTGAGAATGTTGTGACACAAAAAGACAACATTCAGAACCCTTCAGAAAAGGCTGCTGATCCACCTATCATTGATGTGGATGAGGATTACTCAGATAATGATCTGATTGCTAATGTGAACCCTAGCATAGCTAGGAGATTGATGAAAAGAAAGAGTAGTCAGAATGATGCAAAATGTGTGTCCAAAGATAAACCTGATGCTAAGAAATCCAAGGCTGAAGGCATGGCTGAGAAAAGTATTCAGACAAAAGGGAAGAAGGCCCAGGTGCATACTGCTAGACAACCAATCTCTAAGAAGAGAAAAGAACCTGAATCTTCTGATTCTGATGAGGAATCAGAATTTGAGATTGATATTGAAGAAACTCCTATCAGAAGGAAGCTCCCCTCCAGCAAAATTGCTAGAGTACCTGAAGTCCCAACAGACAACATCTCTTTTCATCATCCTGACAATGCAAACAGATGGAAGTATGTTTGCCTAAAAAGAATAGCCTTAGAAAGAGAACTCAACAATGATGCCTTGGAGTGCAGAGACATCATGGACCTGATCAAGAATGCTGGACTGATGAAGACAGTGACAAAATTTAACAAGTGTTATGAAAATCTTGTCAAGGAGTTTGTAGTGAACTTATCTAATGATTGTGCTGATGGAAGGTCAGCTGACTTTGAAAGTGTTTTTGTTAGAGGAAGAAGGGTCAAGTTCTCTCCATCAGAAATTAACAAATTTCTTGGAAGAACAAATGAGGATTGTCCTGATCTGGAGGCCACTGGCAATGATGTTTGTCAAACCATCACAGCCAGGCAAGTGAAGTTCTGGCCCTTGAAAGGCAAGCTGAATGCCAGCAAACTTAGCATGAAATTTGCCATCCTGCATAAAATAGGTGCAGCCAACTGGGTGCCTACAAATCATAAATCAACTATCTCCACAGGATTGGGGAGATTTATTTATGCTGTGGGAACCAAGACTGCTTTTGACTATGGCAGGTACATCTTTGAACAAACCTTAAAGCATGCTGGTAGTTATGCTGTCAAAGGACCAATAGCCTTTCCCTCCCTCCTTTGTGGAATTATCCTTGCACAATACCCTGATATCCTTGTGGCAAGAGATACAACCTGCAAAAGAGCTCCTGCCCTTGGCTTGCACTACAAACTGTTTCAGGGATCTCATGCTCCAGATATTGTCATAACATCAGCTGAGACATCGTCTGTGAAGACCCAGTCCAAGACATCTGATGTCATAGCTGTTTTAAAAGAGACTTGCAAAGAGCTGGATGCTAGGAAAAAGACCCTAGAAATCCTAATTGCTAGGTTAGAAAAGGAGGAAGCTGAAGGAAACAGAAGGGAAGAAGGTGTAGAAGCTGAAGGTCATCTCAACATTGAAGAAACTAGCTCCTCTGAGTCTGATGACAGTGCTTAAAGGTTGGTTGCTGTTTGGTGGTGTTGCTGGTTGGTGCTGATATCTGGTGGAGTTTGGAAGTGTGTTCAGTTTTTTCTGCTGCTGCTCTTATTATTTGTTTTGGATAACTGTATAATCTTTATGAACATGTTTCTTTGGCCCATTTGTGGCTAAAGAGGGGGAGAATATTTTGGTACTTAATATGTACTTGCTCAATTAGACATTCTATTTTTCTGCAGTCATTTCTTTCTGCTGCTATCTATCTCTGATTGCTTAGGGTCTTTAGCCAAAAATCTGCCAAAGGGGGAGTTTGTAGTTGTTTAGGTATTGGCTTGCATTTTTGGTAAAACCCAAGTGTATGTGTGAATGTCATGACTGATGTCATAACATTCTAGTTCAGTTTGTACTGATTCATTAGGTACCTTTGCAGAAAAATATTGTCATTCAGGAACTGATGTTTATAAGTGTGTATCTGAGCATTTTGCAAAATGATCACATTTTGCTAAATCAGTAGACAGTTTTCTCAGATGTCATAACAGATGTTAAGACATCCTGTTCTGAACTAACAGGTTTGCAGGTTGGTTAATTCTGAGTTTTTTCAGGAAAATAACTCAGTCTTTCCAGAACAGAATCCTGCGTTTTCTGAGGGGTAACCTAGCTCAACCCTAACCTGGTTAATAAAGTCCTGTGACCTAGTCTTAAGGTCAAACGGAATTAACCCTAGGTTTTTCTGGAAACCCTAACTGAAGTTGCAACTGCTATATATTCAACAGAGCTGCTGTTTTGCAGTAATCCCTTTTTTGATCAGAAGATCATTTGTAATCTGTATAGGTTTAATTATTGTACTCCAAGCAATTATCATTGTGATAAGTGACTTGGAATAGGTTTTTAATTGTAAGGGTTGTGTAGCACTCAAAGCTTTGAAGCAAGAGTGTTTGAATGTTCCTTGACTAAAGCTGTGAAGTAGAGTCAAGTTAGGTGTGTATCACTCAAAGCTGTGAAGCAAGAGTGGTTGTGTTACTTGATTAAAAAGCTGTGAAGCTTAATCAAGTGTATGTTTTTGAAGAGTGTCTTCATCAAATCATTAGTCAAATTGTTTTATGTATCACTGTTGTGATTGAGGGGGAGTGAGTAGGAACTCAGGTTTAAGTTGTACTTAGATTGAAATTGCATTGGGTAGGTCTTAAGTGAAGGAGATAAACTGGTTGGTTTATTCCTGAATTAACATCTCTTATAGTGGATTTCCTCCCTGGCTTGGTAGCCCCCAGAGTAGGTGTTGTTGCACACTGAACTGGGTAAACAATTGACTGTGTTCTTTATTGTTTTTGTATTTACTGTCATATAGTAAGTCAGATACGGTGTCATAACATTGAACGTGACATTGAGTATCTGCAGCCAGAATTTCATTCACTGATTCAAACATCCTGATTCCTGGCTTTTTAATGAAAACTCACAACATCAAAAATGTTCAGCATCAAACAACGAATCCATACATACCAAAAACTTGATCTAACTCTCAAAAATGAGAGAGAATTTCTCCATTCCCAAATCTTAACCTAATTTTTTATCAATGTTCAGACATCAAATTCTCATGACACACGTAACATAAATGAAAACTAACTACATGGGCATGTTCAGGGCTATGAATGTGACATATTTTCTTCACAAACCTAAAGCTAACAATGCCTGGATAGAGATATACGAATTCATGAACTTACCTGTTCAGTTGAAGTTGTATCTGATGATTGAGGTGCTTTCAGTGCAAGGTGATGATTGGTACAGCTTCCTTGAGGTCCAGGGATGCTATTCCAAGCTTTACTTTGCTTTGAAATTAGCTGAATCGTGTTATGGAACTTCAACTGCAAAACAAGAAAATGAAAATGGCCAAACTGATTAGAGGAGTTACAGTCCACTTCTAATGCTTTGGATAGTTTGCATTGATGGTAGGGAAGGTGTTTGAACTGGTTTGGGCAAGAATGCACGATGGAAATGAGTTGTGGGATTCAAACTGTAGCAGGTGCTCTGTTTGGACAGTTTGAGGGTGATTCTGGGAATGGGGAGGTATTGGGGATGCCAGGCTCGTGTTTCAGCTTAGGATGAATATCTTGAATGTGTTTGATAACTTTTCTTAAGGCTTGGTTTGCTGAGATGAAAGTTGTTGGATGATATGCTATGTTTCTTACACTTTAAGCAACAAAAGGCAACTTGGTGTTCTAGACTGATGCAGGCCCCCAAGCTATGCTGAACCACTTAGTCTTGATCAGTGCAATTAGTCCCTAAACTTGTGCCAAAGAGATTTGAACTGTACCACTTGGATTGCAAATTTGACATAAAGTGCAACTTTATCAAAATGGATATATTGCTTTTTCTAAATAAGGATTAATTCTCCATGTAATGTCCAAATGCATAGAACAACATCTTGGCACAATGGTTTAGCATTGAATTATTGAGTAAAAATGGGATTAGAGGCCTGCAATGTAGCTTGCACATGCTGAGTTTGAAAATGCACAAGTTATGGACATGTAAATTGGCCAAATCAAAAGTGAGTTTTTCCCATATTGCAAAATTCGATTCTCTCTAACCATGGAGTTGTTTGATGAGTTCTTGGACATTTTGGAAAGCTTGGAATGTGTACTACAATCAATCTTTGAAGAGCAAATTGAAATGCCAAGTGGAAGTATATGAAAAATGGTCTTGAAGTTAGGTAAAAATTCTGCCTAAAATAGGTCAAATTTTCTCTAAGTTAAGAATGGTTTGGTATCCTTGTTCCAAAAATTGTAACTTGAGATACAAGCCTCCTTTGGGAAAACTTTGTGAATCAAAATTGTAGATTATGCAATAGGCTACAGCTTTCATGTTTTGACTTTTGCTTGAATCCAAATGAATCTTTGTAAGAAAGTGGGACAAAGTTAGGAAAAAATTAGGGTTTTTCATAACTTAGTAAAATTCTAAGTTATGAAAAATCTTCATTTCAAACCCTAATTTGCATTTCTTGATTTCTTGATGAACAAGTTTCATGATTTGGCATGTTTTGATGAAAAATGAATCTTGACACTTGATTTTGACCAAAAAAGTCAAAGTTTGACTTTTTCAGTATACAGTCAAAATTGATCAATTGACTGGGAAATTCAACTGTCAATCTTGTGCATTTGGGATCTTTTGAACTTGTTGAGCATGTCAAGATAATTCCATGGTGTCCTTGAGTCCATATGTGAGCTTGGTTTGCCATTGGCTAGGTCAAACAGTCAAAAATTGCCTTTGTGCAGTCAAAACCCTAAAAATGACCATTTTGCCCTTTTGGTGATCTGATCAAATTTCTTGTGGAATTGTGATCCAAACTTGACCAAATGGTTCATATGAGTTCATAATGTTGATGTGGGTCAATTTTCATGGGATTTGACTGTCAATTGGCCACAGTTGACTTTTTCTCCAATACAGTTGATTTCTAGGTCAACTGTCCAATTGATTGGGCAAAACTTGGAATCAAGACTTGAAACTTGGTATGGATAAACTTGGGAGTCCAATATGAAGCATGAAAGTCATCTTAGGCAATTTAGGTCAAAACATCTTTGTGCAAACACAAACCCTAATTTGGGTCAACAGTGCAAGGATAAGTCTTGAGCAGAGGAAACCCTAACTGGATCTTGAGCTCCAAGGGTCTTGTGATGAGAAATCAATGAGAAATGGGAGGGCAAATTTTGGGGTACAACAGTAGCAAAAGACACAAACGAAGCCTGCAACAGGAAGTCACATGCCCATGAGAAAGAGGCACGCTAGCAGCCACATTGAGCAATCGAAGGAGGCCAAGAGTCAACCGAAGGGTTCTGATCGAAAGAGGCCTATTTTTCTCCAAATTTGTTAAAAATGTTATTTTTGTCTGTTTTCTCCCTTTTTGACAGTTTCCTTTTAATTTTGGTACTGGAAAATCCCAATGCATTTGTGCAAGCTTTAATCCTGAGAATCTTTGTGAGAAAACTCTTGAGAATTGAGAGGGAAAATTTTGGGGTACAACAACTACCCCTGTTCAATCTTCTTACACCTAAAGAGTTAGATGGGCAAATCTGCCATTCGTGACTTAAAGGTGGAAGATGATTGAACACTAGAGTGCCTAGAAATTTGCACTCGATGATGTTGTGATTGATTGTGTAGGGAATGGTCTTAAAGATGCCATTTGGAGAAATGATGGATATTTGTTGGAGATGGGCTTATAGATGCCATCCAGAGGTGATTGTTGACAAAAATTAGACTAAGTCTAAACTTGACTTCAACTGGAAAAGAATCAGAATAAATCATGGAGCGATTTATTTGAAACAGAGGAAATGTCTACCAGGAAGAATCAGGATAAACTATTGAGAGATTTAAACTGAACCAGCAGAGGTCTGGAAAGAATCAGAATAAATCTTGGGGCAATTCATCTGAACCAGAGAGAGTGTCTACGAGAAAGAATCAGGATAAACTGTTGAGAAATTTATACTGAACCAGTAGAGGTCTTGAATTTTCTTTAACTGGAAAGAATCAGAATAAATCTTGGAGCGACTTATCTGAACCAAAGAAAATGTCTACCAGAAAGAAACAGGATAAACCATTGAGAGATTTAAACTAAACCAGTAGAGTTCTTGAATTTTCTTTAACTGGAAAAAATCAGAATAAATCTTGGAGTGACTTATCTGAACCAGAGAAAATGTCTACGAGAAAGAATCTAGATAAAATGTTGAGAGATTTAAACTGAAACAGTAGTGGTCTTGGATGAGTATCAGAATAATATCCTTAAATGAATTGTATCTGACTCGTATCTGAAAGATGTACTGAATGACCGTCAGAATGACATCCGAATCTGGATTGTATCTGGACTGTATTTGAAAGGCAAGTTGAATGAGTGACATAATGACATCCGAATTTGGATCGTATCTGGACTGTATTTGAAAGGTATGTTGAATGAGTGACAAAATGACATCCGAATCTAGATCGTATCTGGACTATGTTTGAAAGGTATGTTAAATGAGTGACAGAATGACATCTGAATCTGAATCGTATATGGACTGTATTTGAAAGGTATCTAGAATAAGTATCAGAATGTCAACCATATGTAGACCACATCTGGACTGTATTTAAAAGGTATGTTGAATGAGTGACAAAATGACATCCGAATTTGGATCGTATCTAGACTGTATTTGAAAGGTATGTTGAATGAGTAACAAAATGACATATGAATCTGGATTGTATCTGGACTATATTTGAAAGGTATATGGAATAAGTATCAGAATGTCAGCCATATCTGGATCGCATCTGAATCGTTTCTAGGAGGAATCTGGAATAAGTATCAGAATGTCAACCATATCTGGATCGCATCTGAACCGTTTCTAGGAGGAATTTGGAATAAGTATAAGAATGTCAACCATATATGGATCGCATCTGAACCGTTTCTAGAAGGACTCTGGAATAAGTATCAGTATGTCAGCCATACCTGGATCACATCTGAACTGTTTCTAGAAGGAATCTGGAAAAAGTATTAGAATATCAACTATATCTGGATTGCATCTGAACCGTTTCTAGGAGGAATCTGGAATAAGTATCAGAATGTCAACCATATCTGGATCACATCTTAACTGTTTCTATAAGGAATCTGGAATAAGTATCAGAATGTCAGCCATATCTGGATCGCATCTGAACTGTTTCTAGAAGAGAAATTTGGAATAAGTATCAGAATGTCAGCCATATCTGGATCGCATCTGAACTGTTTCTAGAATAGTGTATAGGAAGGAGCCCGTGTAGGATTGCTTCAGCTGGTCGTGTAGATAATGGCCCTAACTTGTCATAGGTATTAATTTATGACCTTTTGAAGATTGTTGATGATAGCCATCTGTTGATTTGATCTTTCCTGAAAAGGTGAAGAGTTAGATGCATGCAATGTCATGATGTATGAAATACATGGTGCAATAATGTTCTCAAAATAAATGAGATTGTGTCGTATGCACTTGTCATGTATGTAATATTATGTATGAAATGTGAAATGTTGTTGGAATGTAAATTTGTCTTTGGAAAATAAATCCTTGACAAGTGATGGGGAGTCATTAAATCCCAGACTTCCGTTGAAGAGTAGGCGTGTCTTCAAACTTTGCTTAGAATGTTTCCACTGGGGATTCCTGTTTTGCTATTTTGAGGAGAACTTCACTGGGGAATATTGAAAACTCTATATAGAGTGTTGATTCCTGCTTGGGGAAAAGAGTTCAGGAGTCTTAGTTATCCGTTGCTCTACTGGGGAGTCGAAGTTGAACTGATGTCTGGTCGGGTCCAGGCTTTACAGTAACTTGCCGAGGATTGTAGAGTAGTCTATTGGGGAAGAGGAGTTGTGGTCCTTTGATTTGTAGTAGTCGGAGAGGCAAAATCAAGCTGGGGAATCCTGCTGTTTGTTGGGGAAATAAACCATGTTGTTGGTCTGTTGGAGAGGTGTCTTCTTCACTAGGGAAAATCCTCGAGGATTCTTGAGGTTGACTCAGCTGGTGAGAAGTTTTCAGAGATTGAAACTCTAGCTGGGAGTCATCCTATGAGAAGGATTTTGGGGAGATTTATCACCTCCCCTAGTAGCGAGTGTTTATGGAACTGCCAAGAAATGTTTGACTGTACGTAACCCGTTCAATTCCCCAAGTGATGGAGATGGAGACCTGCCCCTGGTTATTCTGCATTTCTTGAGAGATTTCTGGGAATCTTGTCTTGACTGCCCCAGGTGTGCTGGATAGCGACATGTCATTCACCCTTATTGATAGGGGATTTGTCATTGGAAGTGTCATCCCATATGAAGTGACTTTTTTCACTGAGATAGCTTCCGTTCATCGGGTATTCATTGTGTGAATTTCTCTGATGTCAAACAAATAGCCATATGCAAACAGTGATATTCAAATAATGCAAAGTTTATGCTTGTCTTGAAGTTTTGAAAATACGTTTTTAGTAAGAAATTTTGTAAGAAAATTCAACTCAGGATTTTGAGTAAAGCCTTATAGGAGTCAGGATACCTTTTGTAACAGTATGCTTTCGAACTAACCCATGCTTCAATTAGGACTTTTGAAGGGTTGTAACGTGGCTTGGTTCACGGTTTAAGAAACAAAGGATAAAGGCTCAAAGTGTATTTGTACCCGCCCGTTCTTCGTGATGTTCTTCAGTCCTAAACTCAGTTAATTGTACGTTTGAATTCCAATTGAGTCTGGAATGAATTTTTGGTGATGGCTCGAACAAGCTAAGTTTGTTGGAAGGCAATCATTTTTGCCATATTTTCCATCTTGTTGAGGATTTGTAGTGACCTCTTTCTTGATCTATTATCCCTAATTTTGCCCGGCTGTTCCTATTTTGAGATTACAGTCAGCGGGATGCCCCAGTTTTTCTTAAGTCTCCTTTGTAGGTTTTGACTTAGTGGGCTTTTCTTTTTGAGAGATAATGACTGCCTATTTGGTAGGTAACCATCATTGTCTTTTGATTCCAGAGGAATGTTTTGATGTCATTCGTTGTCATATGAATGTTTTGATGTCATTCGTTGTATTATGAAATGAAAGTTTGCGACTGAACGCGCATTTGAATTAACTGAGAGACTACCCTGCCCCAGGTTTTGATTAAAGGTTTCAATTTGTGTAAAAAGGAAAACTTCTACTTCTTTGGCTAGAAGGGGTTGACTAGGGATTATCTTCCTTATAACTCCAGTGTCTAGGATTTGAAAGAACACCTGTACATCATCAGCAAGGTCTGTTCAAAAGCATACTGTATGAGATTATGGCATTGTTTTCGTCATCCTCCCTCTAAAGGCTTGTAACTTTTAACAAGAGTTGAATGTCATAAGGAGAGTAAAAAGAATAGTTTAAATGTAATTAAAACGAATGGATAAATTTAAGACAAACATATGCAATGCATTACTGAAACAAAGTTTGACATTAATAGATAATTGTTTGAATGACAAAAGAAATTACAATTGAAAATTCAAATAAACAGAAAATTTCCTCGCCCAGATCGTCGCTTCATGTGGATGCCCTTGAGGGGTTATAGAAGAGTTCTAGTTGATCGTCTTGTGTAAACTCCAACATTCCTTCATTAATTAGGTCTTGAATCCTGTTCTTCAGAGCCCAACAATTGTTCGTATCATTCCCAGGACCACCATAATGGTATGCACACCTCTAATTGGGATGGTAACTAGGAGCAGTAGTGTTAGGATTCCGAGGAGGAGCCTTTAGTGTAATCAGCTCTGTCTTCAACAAGTGTTGTAGCACCTGAGCTAGCGACATGCCAATCCTGGTAATTGTCTCTTAGGTGCGACCTCCTTGAGATGATTCCCTTGTGGTTGTTGGAGAGGTTGTTGTTGGACTCAAGACACGGCAATAATTTGGAATGGTCTACTCTTCACCAAACCGGCTTCATGTCTCATGGGAGGCTGGGCAGTGACTTGATCTCCAATTCTGGCTGTTTGCCCTATTTGGTTGCATCCGTCTTGATGAAGTCCGTCGACAAGGGCTCTCAACTCTTCCTGTCCTTGAGCCAAGGTTTAGATGAGAGCCATCTGGGCCACCAGTTTTCCCATCATCTGGACTTTCATTACGGCTATCTCGGTTTGTAACCGCTCCAACTGGTCATCTCTGTCGTTCCTAGAATTTCCCATGATCATGCCCCTGGTGAGGAGCGCCTTCACCTCTTCTTGTCCCTTGGATAGGTTTAAGAACATCTCTTGAAGTTGAGAGTTTTGAGCCTGGATGTCCTTGATAGTCTTCTCTAGAGCCATCTCTATTGAAATAACCAGTAGGAAGATAAGAAGACCTGTATGGGCGAAACCTGTCATGATATGATGCATGATATGTGGATGCATGTTTTCAAGGATCTCGTAGGGTAAATGTTAGTGGTCACTTACAACTTTGATTGGAGAACTTTGTATCGGTGGATGTCCTTCCACGATAATTAAGCTCACCATGCCAAGTGGGTTGTAGCCCTTGACTCAAGTTGTTGTGCTTTATCTTTGACGACATTTGTCTAGAAGAAAATAAATCCTCTTGCCTCTTGATAAATGTCTGATTCAACGTAACCCTGCATCAAAGTCCCTCGAGATCCTTGAAAATGCTATGGTATGGTGATATGTACAAGTGTGCAAAGTAAGCAAGTTTATATACATAATCATATACGCACAAAGTAGACAAATCTTTAGGTTTAGGCTTGCATGTGGTTTGTAGGTAAGTACCCTCTTGAAGTTTAGTTGGCTCAACCTGTCCTAGTAATAGTAACCAGGTTCTAAGGGATTTCAATATCACTGATCTTTCCCACAAGTTTCGTTTCGATAGGTGACTGACTCGCAACCAAACAAAACTCGGGAGTCGAATCTCAATGAGTGTAGTATCGAGTATCAACCGATCTTCGGTCAAAACCAAAGCCGACTATCTCACTACTTCCTAATGGCCAAGGATGAGTCAATTAAGAGGTTCTAAAGGTCAGTTAGTGCTTAATGACACTAAGGACGCCTAATGTTATCCTTGACTGACTCAAGGAACATTAGTACAAGCCAAAGTGTCACCCTAACACCGCTATCACTTCGTCCATATCGGTATACCCCGTACAGCTTCCATGATTTATTGCTACTTACCTAAAAAGGTGCCCCAGATCCGGGTGTAGGATCTTTAACTATAACCCAAAAAAGGACCCAAAGAATATAAAGCAAGCAAAGCAAGTAAAGGTGATCTAACCCTTAGGTAACCCCACTTTGAAGATAATCGACTCCCCAGCAGAGTCGCCAGTTCTATAACGCGGTGGGAGAACTGACTTGGGTGTTTTACGTTTGATCGCAATGTTGCCGTTAGCAAGAGTCACCATTGACTTTTCTTTTATCCAATAAGGAAAGACTGAAAAGAACAGGAAAAACCTTTAGAGATATTTTCTTGAGTTCGGGGGGTAGATTATGAAAAGGGAAGGTATTAACACCCTTTTCATCCGTAGTTATCTACTGGCTCTTAGTTGTTTGCTAGATCACTTGCTTTTGTTTGAATGTGTGCTTGTGGTGTGGGTTTTGAAAGTATTTTGAAAATGTCTTTGTAATGGTTCTCGTTTCTATAAGAACGCGTACAAAGTGTTATTTCAAAAATAATTCAAAGAGGTGTTTGTGGAGTGTGTTTTTGAAAGTGATTTTGAAAAGGTGTCTTTTTAATGGCTCTCGTTTCTATAAGAACACGTAAAAAGTTTTGTCTTTTGAAAATGTTTCAAAATGAGAGTGTGGGTGTATAAAATGTTTTTGTTGTGAGAAAGCGAGCAACTAGGAGAAAATCTACCTACTCAAAAGGTCTTAGATGTTCTTTTCCTCCTCCTTTAGATATTTCTATCTTACCATTGTTTTGGTAAGAAGCCCCATCGTTGGATGTGAAGGAATAAGCGTGGGACATTTGTATAGTCATAGAAGGCAACTATGGGACTTTTTAGCAATGTCGTTTAAGGACTAGATCATTTACAGAAGGCAACATCGAAGGTCATAGAGGGACTACGATCTTTTATCGAGGGTCTTTTCTAAAACGCCCATGTTCGAGAGACATGACTATTTTTTCGATAGGAAACAAGTGGTATTACCCTAAGGGTGCATGTGTGCAAAGTGTATTTGATTGCATGCTTTAGTATTTGATTTTTGGGTTGTCTATTTGTTGTTTTTATCTTGCCATACACACCTAATTACTAGCATTTATACAAAAGTAATAAAAAGTGCAAAAAATAAATCCTACACTATTACAACCATATTGAAAGGCAAGGAAAATGTAAAAGCAAAAATGAAAAAAGCAAGAAAAAATGAATGTCTTTCGATTGGGGCAGGAGAACTCTTCGATTGGCATTTCCGGGTCTCCTTTGATTGGGAGTTGGCACCAATGCAGGCGTGTCCTTCGATTGGGGCTGGCACCAGTGTCGGCGTTTCCTTCGATTGGGGTTGGCACCAGTATGTTGTATCCTTCAACTGGGGCCTAGAAGTAGCACATTGTATCCTTCGACCGCGTTAGAGACAGTGGGGAAGTGCCTTTCAATTGGGCCTGCAGGTCAGTGTATTTGAAGCAAGTCTGTGTGTGATAAACATGTCTGTGTCGAAGCATGTGTGTACATCGAAGCAGGTATATCAAAGCTTGTATATTTTTATTCCAACATTTTTAGGGGGGCTGTACAGATTAGTTCTTAAAGGGAAACAACAAAAGATTAACATCGAAGGCCATGATTATTATATGTTGGTTTAGAAGATGAATCAATAAATATGTTTGAAATGAAAGAGTTAAAGTCAGAAATACTTACCTCAAAGTTGGTGTGGAGGTTTTCGAACTTGAACTGTTGGCACTAGAAGGAGGGGATTCGAAGAGTTGCCACAAAGGGGGATTTACTGTTGGTTCAAAGAGTTGTCACGGGAGGTTGTTTTTTGAGTTTGAACAAAACAACTTCTTAGGTGTGAGGTGTTCTTCAGAATTAAAGGAGACTGTAGTGTGGTTCTAGGTTTTTGATTTCTCAAGTGTTGATGAACTTGAGAGTTTTGCGTTTGAGAATATTTTGGAGGTTTCGTTCCTCTAGTCAAACAATCCTCTATCAGCTTTGCAAAAATTCCTCTATTTATAGAGAAAAAGAATGGATATCTTCCAAAGCCAGCCTTGCAATGAATAATAAAATATAGGTAACGTGAAGGGTACAAGTGGGGGGCTCTTGACAATTAATTAGACTTGTGCCTCTGGCCCTGCTTTTCGTCCAGATGAAATTCGGGTGGAAAGCTGCTTTTGTTGATAAAAGCAATCTTTATGAAGAAAGGGTACATGACTTGTTGCCATTTCGTCCCAAAATGGTATTATCCAGTGGATAAACCTTCGAACTCTCATGTAATGTATCACAAACTTATGCAAACCTCTGATTATGTGAAGATTTGGAAGCAAAGTAGCCTGACAAGTAAGATTTGGTCTTGGGATTTGTTGAGACTTGCTTCAAACAAGCTTGCTTCGAATGGCCAAGACTGGACTCGAAGAATGCTGATTCGAAAGGAATCAGAACTTTAAACGAAGCATTGTAGGTAGATATTATTTGTTCAATTGAAGGCTTTCCTTCCCAGGGTTCACATGTGGCCAACCGAAAGAGTGTACGTGGGGGGTCCCTGTCTTGTGACTGTTTAGCATGAGGGAAGTTAAATGCCCAAACGAAAGGTTTGACCTTGCATTGAAGGATTCATGCCCAAACGAAACAAGCACCTAGGCTGTAAACTTTGTCCAATTAAAGAGTTTGCCTTGTAGGGGGCACATGTGGCCAGCAACTTGTGTTGAAGGAATCACATGCCCAAACGAAGCTAACATGATGGGAGTCAAATTCCTTGTGTCTGTTTAGCATGAGGGAAGTTCCTTCTGAATTGAAGAGTGTTCCTTCAAGGGAAGCAAGAACTTATCCAAATCTTGCATGAAGATATCTCTTGGCCCAAACGAAACTTGTATGAAGCAAAGTCTGCAAGGGGCCCTTGTTGCAAGTGAATTCGAAGGATGCATAGAGATGGTTATTTTTTCCCATCGAAGCTTACCCAAAACGAAGCAACATGCAGGAAGCATATTCCCTCTCGAAGAAGGCTTGCAAGCAGTAGGCAGCAGGCAGCATGTGCCCAATCGTAGCAGGCCTGCAGGCAGCATATGCCCAATCGAAGCAGACTTGTAGGAAGTGAACTTGTCCAAATCAAAGCAGGCTTGCAAGCAGCTAAAATTGGTTTTCAAAGCAAGCATGCAAGCATCATGCTTGGTGAATCGAAGGGTTTGCTTTGTAGGGGGCACTTATGGCCAACAAACTTGGTTTTCAAGGCAAGCAATGTAGGCAGCAAAAGACACAAACGAAGCCTGAAACAGGAAGTCACATGCCCATTCTAAAGAGGCACGCTAGCAGCCATTTTGAGCAATCGAAGAAGGCCAAGAGTCAATCGAAGGGTGCTGATCGAAAGAGGCCTATTTTTCTCCAAATTTGTCAAAAATGTTATTTTTGTCTGTTTTCTCCCTTTTTGACAGTTTCCTTTTAATTTTGGTACTGAAAAATCCCAATGCACTTGTGCAAGCTTGAATCCTGAGAATCTTTATTAGAAAACTCTTGAGAATTGAGAGGGAAAATGTTGGGGTACAACACCTACCATCTTGACTTCAATGACTACTTCTAGTTATGTTTCTGCCGCCACTGGCGCAAACCTAATAACCTTCATCCTTTTAAACAACGCCAACTTACCGGTTATTCCGCAACCAACTTCCACTGATGCATGTACCACTGAATCTTGGCATAAACAAATGCTTATCCCGTTTTATTTTTCTGAAGAGCTTTATGCATTTCATGGGCCGTATCCAAACCCAAAGAATGATCCCAAAAAGGTTCAGGAATTTTTTTCCTTGCTATACTACTGCGAAACCCCTTGCGCTTTCTCAGGATTTTACGCTTGATGTCATGTTTGTGGACTCCTCTACTAGGCATTTTCGCTCCACTCCTACTCTTGGAAATTTATCCTATTTGGCATGGTTCGACAGGGTCCAGCTAAGAAGAAGTCTTTTTTGGAAGCATCAAAGATTTTTGACGCGATCCAGCTGTCGAGAAATGCTCATAAAATCAACCCTTGCATGATCATAGTGTCGATTTTCTTTTGGGAAGGTTTGACCAACACTTTTCATTTCCCTTATGAGATGTTAACACCCACCCTCTCCGACGTAGCCGCTATTACTGGCTTTTCTCCCTTGGGCAAAGTTTTTGATCCTACTTTGTTGATGGAGCTTAAATTTCGCTTTGATAAAGCCAACCTTACACATTATATTGAAGACCATCACGATACTCAAAGCGAAGATGTTTCTCATGAAGAACACATTGCTTTTCTCACTCTTTGGCTTTCCTACTATTTATTCTACCCTGGGTCTCTACAAGTGGCGAAAGGTTTTGTCCCTCTGGCCATTCAACTCCATGAGGGTCGAAAAATTTCTTTGGGTAAGCTCCTGCTGGCCCATCTTTACCATACTCTTGGTGTTGCTTCATCCAGGCTCAAAAGTCTTTCTGAAAATCCCAAGGGACCAGCTCTCTCAAGGCCATTTTGGCTTTTGCAACATTGGTTGAGTGCTACTTTTGAGCATCGACTGACCTCCCCTCTATTAGAGGCTATTGAATTCTCCTTGTCAACCAAAACCACTGAGGGATTAAGGTTATCCCTGCTCACTGGCGGAACTGAAGTTCTTTCTAAGAATCCAGATTGATCAAAAACCAGAGGCTAATTACATACATCAAAGTTAGTACATAAAAGAACTTCTGAAGAAACTCAACATGTCAGACTGAACTGTAGCAAAGACTCCAATGCATCCTACATGTATCTTGGAAAAATAAGAGGTAAGTGGAAAGGTTTGTCAGAAGTTCTATCGTGGTATGATATGATCTCTTTTGTATATAACAACATCTAGACCTGATATTTTATTCAGTGTAAATCTTTGTGCAAGATTCCAATTAGATCCTAGGGAATCTCACTTAAATATTGTTAAAAGAATTCTAAGGTATCTAAAAGGAACCCCCTAACCTCGGCTTGATATATGAGAAAACATCAGAGTATTCTCTTTCTGGCTTTTGTGATGTAGACTACGCTGGAGGTCGACTAGAAAGGAAAAGCACTTCTGGAAATTGTCAGTTACTAGGAAAGAATCTAATCTCATGGTCAAGTAAGAGGTAATCAACAATTTCTCTTTCAATAGCAGAAGAAGAGTACACATCAGCAGCACTATGCGACACTCAAATGCTATGGATGAAAAATTAGCTGGAAGATTATCAGATATATGAAAGTAACATTCATATCTTTTGTGATAACACTGTCGCTATCTGCTTGAGTAAGAATCCTATTCTACACTCTAGGGTTAAACACATAGAAATCAAACATCATTTTATTAGAGATTATGTTCAAAAAGGGATTCTATCTTTAAAATTTATAGATACAAACCATTAATGGGCTGATATTTTTACCAAACCCTTGGCTGAAGATAGGTTTTTGTTTATTCTAAAGAATCTAAAAATGGATTTCTGTCTAGAGTAAGAGATCATTAGAATCATCTGTGTTCTAGTCGTAGTCTGAAGGAATATGATTCTGACTTAATCGAAAGACTTCTAACCTGTTTTCTCAAGTCATCAGAAGATGTTTCAGTCAGAAATGTCCCTAATCCAATGGAAACCTTTTTGGTTCTCCATACTTTGAGAATATCAAACAAATTACCTAAATATACTTAGTGTCTATCACACTTTACCTAGGTCAAGCACGAGAAGTTATTTTTCTTGAAATTAATTAATCATGATTACATTTATTTAACTACTACTTGGGAACAATCGTTTCATGTCATACCTCTATGTCTATGTCTGACATTGCATGTCATGATTAAATGTTTTCGTGCTCTCACATCTTAACGTTTGATATATTTCTCTCTTCATTTCCTTCTTTTAGTAGTCTGAGACATCACTTGAGTGTTTAAATTGTCTTAATTCGTGAACTACTTGACTGACTAGTTATATCTCTTTTCATCTATAGTCTTTCATCAAGTCATTATCCTTGTATCATATTCAATTAAACCCGTCTACATATCATGACTATTAGAACTTTTAAAGGAGATGAAAATCTTATCGAAGTAATCAAAGAGAAAAGACCCAATTATGTGTCTGATGATGGTTTCATCAACAGGATCATTGAAAATCAAGGATGGTTTGGTATGCAACAATACTGAGAGGTCATGTTTATCCTAACCTCTTAAAGAATTTCTGGCTCCATGCTTTAGTTAGTCCTGAGGGAAACACCATTCATTTTTACATCTTTGGTGTTCCTATTACCATCACTCGCTCCTCCATTGGTGAAGCCATCCAGAGTCCACTTTTACCCAACTCCTGCGTGAATGTTGATATGTTTCCAAATGTTCTTAACTCTTCATTTAGATTTGATCCCCTTAGTGCAAATCACTTGAAATCACTTTCAAAAGTCTGTTTTCAGTTTCTGTTGTAAAATCTTGATCCCAGAGGAGATGATCTTGATATAGTCTTTCCTAGGGATACATGTCTTCTTTATTGCCTTTTTAAGAATTTTCCAATTCATATTTAGGCAATAATATTCAATCATTTGAAGCTATTAATCCAAGCATGTAGGAACACTCAAAAATCATTCATTCCATATAGACGTGTGCTGTCTGAAATATTTGAGTTAGCAGGTATAATTGAAACTATTCAATGAAATCTGTTCATCAGAGACAATGCTCTATTTGATAAGAGTTGTGATGTGTTTGAAGTTTAGATAATCTTCCCATATCTATGATCACTCTGTTGTAATATCCTTCAAATATCAATGAAATTTATTTTCTTTTCTTCTGGATTTTATGTTTTTCACACATAATTACCTTTTTGATTATGACAAAAAGGGGGAGTAATTTAAATGAATGTAATTTTGATTTCAATAATCAAGTTATGGAAAATGTTCTTTGAAAAGAGATGCTTACATTCTAACCCAATTAAACTCATGTTTCTGTTAGAATTGTTTTTCTTTTTCAGGAAATTAGAAATCTGATTAAAAGAGAAAAATTTGAAAGCAATATTTAAAGCTTATGCCTAACCAATTGGCTTCAGACTCTGAAGATGTTCTTTAATTCATAATCAGACTTCAAGAAGTAAAAAAAACTGGAATCAGACTCCAAAATTGAGAATCTATTGATAATCTGGAAGATGGCTTAGCCACATTAAAGTTTAAAATATTCAATAAATAAGTTGTGTGTATTAAGATCTTAATTTGTCTATTGGCATCCAAAGTCAAGACTCTCAAGATATCGATATCTGATCTATTGGAACCAGGGGGAGTTTTTACTCAAATGGTTCAGAGTGAGGATATTTGATCTTCATCAAGTTATTGACGCAAGGGGAGTATCAGAAAAAGGACAAGTATTTCTTACCCTTCTAATTTCACTGATTATGATTATATGTACAAAATTGTGTCATCTAAATACATAGTTTTGTCATCATCAAAAAGGGGGAGATTGTAAGAACAAGATTTGGTTCTAAAATATTATCTGAGTTTTTATGATAACAAATGAGTATGACTGTATGAAAATTTTTGTTATACTAATGTTTGTTATTGTTGAGTACTTAACAAACAAGTTCTGCTTTTGATGAATGGGTGGCCAAGACATTAGAAGAGAATTGATTTCGCTTCTCTGCTACACAAGTTCTATTGAATAGTAGCAAGAAACTCCAGAAGGCTCTGAAGTGTAAGCCATGATATTTGTTTGAAGAAACCAGTCAAAAGATCTGAAGACATATGTTGTTACTTATGTCCAGATGCTGAAGACTCAAGCTTCTAAAGACAACGTGTTCTAAGGAAACCAGTCAGAAGATCTGAAGATAGAAGTTGTTACTTATGACCAGATGCTGAAGACTCACGTTTCTAAAAGACAGTGTGCTTCAAAGAAACAAAGTTAGAAGATCTGAAGACAAAGTTTCTACTAAAGTCCAGATGCTGAAAGCTTGTGTTTCTATTAATGAAGTTTTAAAGATAAGGGTTCTGAAGACTAAGTGCTGAAGACTCTAAAATATAGAAGGTATAAATACTCTAAAGACTTGAAGTTCTAAAGACCCAAGGTTCCAAGAAAAGTTTCTCACGATCAAGTGCTGGAGATTCTGAAGACGCAATTCTGAAGACTCTGAAGACTTGAAGTTCTGAAGACCTGATATTATATTCTCGCTTCTAAACTCATGCTCGCAGAAGCCTCTTAAGTGTAGAAGTAAAGAAGATAATGTTAACATGGTATAAATAGTACATGGTACAATCAATGTTTCATTCCACTACCATGAAAGAACGGACGCGTTGCACGATCTTGTCTCCCATGTTACTGTTCAAGCTGCCAATGTTTATGGAAATTCCAAGAGTATCCCTCAATGGATACATTATGCTAATGGATATATATAAAGGATTGAAGACTAAGAAAGAAATCAGCCAACTAATGAAATATTCACGTGCAAACGCTGTTCATTGCTTTCACATTCTTAAGTCATTATTCATAAAATAGTTTACATACTTAGCTTTTTAGAAGAAACATTCTTGTAAACAAAACTTGTATTCAAATTGTTGTTTGATATTACTTAAGGGACCGGGTTGGTCTGAATCCTTAAGAAGTATAGAGCTTGCAAGTTTTAGAAGTTTTTTGTCACTTGCGGGTAGCTTATGCATTGTAATAATCAAGTCAATTATTAGTTGATATTCCTTAAGGGACAGGGTAGGTATGAATCCTTACGAAGTCTAGGCCTTGCGAGTCTAGAGGTTGTTAGTCACTTGCGGGTAGCTTGTGAAAATTGTAATCAGTTTGGTTATAGTGAATTAAGTCCTCGATTGAGTGAGGCAAAATCACCTTGGCGAGTGGACAAGACTAGCTTCATAATTTTCAAGTGAACTAGTATAAACATACATTGTTCTTTACTTCCTGTTCTTACTTATTGTTATTATCAAGAGTGAAGGAAAAGAATTTTAACTTAAAAGAGGAATATTTTTAAAGAATTGTTTTGTTTTAAAAACCCAATTCAAACCCTCCATTTTCTTTTGTTTTTCACACCTTCATCAGTATCAAACAAAGTATTTTTCTGGTACTTCCTTTTTGCAGAATTTAATGTATGCCTTAGAGGTTTGGGAAGCCGTCGATCCTCTGTCAACCTCATTCAAGAGTTTCTTCTTGCTGATTATCAAAAAAATCCTAATGTCGAAGCTCAAACTACTAAGGTACCCTCCGTTTCTTCCAATTTTTTTTATCATTCTTCATAAGACCTTTGTGACTTTATTCCAATGTTTACATGGGCGAAAACGTTCTTCGACTGCAAAATTTTTTACCACCACGCCCCAAAAGAAAGCTAAAGTTTCGACTACCCAGGTACATATATGCATTCTTTCATACGTTCTTTCATACCGTTGTCGATTAAAACTTAAAACATTTCCTGCACTGTTAGGTTCTTGAAAGGAAGCCACAACCTTCTATTGCTTCAGACGGTTCCAACCATTGCGATGGTTCCCACATTTTTTCCTCATATAAAGTTTAGACTCCAACCAAGCTCAGAGGGCCTAAAAAAATCAAAAGGATTATCCTCAAAACAAATACTTCAAAAACCAAGCTTCCTGATGCTGACGCCCCGCCTTCTCCTACTCATGATTAAGAGGAGACTTCACCTCCTCGACAACCAACTCCAATAATCTCAATTCTAGAAGAACAAAACATCCAACCCACCAAAGAGGTACTTATTTCTCACACCACTTCTTTTTACGCAAATAAACTATTCTTTTAACTCATGTACTGTTTTCAGGCACACGTTTTTGAGGAGGTGGTGGAAACTACTCCATCCATTGACACAACTCCAGCCAAAGAAGTTGACACCTTTGTTGCACCCTAAAATTTACCCTCTTGAATTAGGCTTATGGTTTCATCATGGATATCATATTGCATTGCATTCATACATTGTGATGGGATCAAAGTACTTTGGTTATCAAGTCTTCCTCAAGCTTTGAAGGTTGATTGCATTAACAAGTTGCTCAAGTAGACCCTTATCATCTAAACCTCTGGATCTTTTAAACTCAAAGGTTATTGCATGTCTCAATATGTTTTATCCATCTCTTTGGATCATCAGAGGATTGAAGTTTGTGATTGTTTATAAGAGGAATCTCTCTTTTGATTCACCAGTCAAATTAGGGTTTTGCCTGATCAAGGATATTGATCAATGTACAAGTCTTGATTTGGAAGCTACAACATCTCATTGGTATTTGAAAAGCCTTTATACAAGAAATTGGTCAAGATGCCCAGAGGATTTGAAATTTTGAAGATGATTCATCAATCTCCTAAGGGGTTAACCAAGACTAGGGTTTGGGATTTCATCAAGATTTATTGATAATTTTGAAGTGAAACTTTGTACATGGCCTTTATATGTTTGGAACATCATATGTTTGAAGTTTTGATCATCAATTTTGAAGGGAAATGGATCAATTGATTCAAAGGGGCAAAATGGTCATTTTGGTCAAAATCAGTCAAAGTCAAGGTTGACCAAGTGAACTTTTGGTCAACCATCAATTCAAGGATGTACTTTTCATATTTCAAGTCCATTTTGATCATTGGATCAAAAGGATTGAGGTTTGGGTTGAAACTTGTTCATGAAGAAATCCTAAAAGTTTCTAATTTTGGAAAATAAGGACTTAATTTCAAAAATTCATATTTTATTCACCTTTGATCAAAAAAATGCAAATGAAGTATTCTTGGAAATATAAGAGGGTGATATTTCATCTCCTTTTGGTTTCATGTCCAAATTGGCAAAGAGTCAAGAGTTATAAAGCTTGGAAGTCACAAAATTATAGGTCATTTTCCAAATTTAGTGAATTTCAAGCTCAATTTTGGGAAACTTAATGGATTCAATTGCAAAACTCAAAACTAAGGGATTGTATATCTTTTCAATACCTTTCCAAATTATACTCATTTGTGCCCAAATTCAAAAATATGAGCAAGTTATGGACTTTGGAATTTTGAGGCATTTTATTGAAATTTGACAAGTATGCAAAATGGCCATTTCTTGCAAACTCAAGTTTTAGCCATTCCTTTTGTTTCTAATCAAGCCCATGAACAATATGTGACATGCTGAGGCCCATTACACTCATCATTTCGTGCCCATGTGCTTCATGAACTTGCTTGAATGGAAAAAATACAAAACATGCTCAATTTTGCAAAATCACCATCACTTCTTCATTTCAAACAATCATGAGCTGTCACTTTGGGCTTGTAATTTTGACTTCATTTGGCTCACAAAATGCACAAAAGGCAAGCAAATGCACGAGTGAAATGCAGATTCCATGTGCATCCTCATTTTTGGCAAAAACTTCCAAATTTGCCCTCCAACAGTTTTGAGTGCCAAATACCACTTCTATCCTCTTACCCTCGTTCTATATAACAGAAATCAAGGCTCAGTTGTGAAGGAAGAGGCTCATAATCGATACATTGCAAATCTAAAAAATTCCAAGCATCTCTGCAAATCGTTACGAATCTCTCTTCTTCTTGGATCATTCTTCAAAAGTCTTGGTGATTCAGCTTCAGTGAAGTAAGGAGATCTAGCCTGCACCATTGGATTGCTTCTGGAGTGAGGGAATCGTGTTTCCAGTTTTCACATCCATGTGAGTTTCTTGAACTTTGATTTATGTGTTTCAGCTTGAATTGATGATGTAAGCCATGCTCATTAAGTTGCTAGCTGGCCAATCACTAGGATTGATGTATATTTGAGCTTTGATTCAAGCAGAATTGTTGAAATTGTGTTCATGAGTTTGATGTTTGCAGTGAGTTTTTTTAGTTTTTGAGACTTTATTTCTTGATCCATGCTTTATCTTTGAGATTGATTCAAATTGCATAATGTAGTATGATATGCTAGCTTTAATTTGCATTTGATTTCATGGATTTTGGTTGAGAAACGAGCATGGTTGATGGATCTGAACATAGGCTCATGACATGTTGTGTTGCACGCATTTTGCCCTATGCTGGAGGTTGAAGATGAAGTGAGGTGGCGCGTTGTGATTGGCTCGATTTAAATTTTAATGCATTTCATATTATTTGATTTTAATTGATTTTCTGATTTTTATTTCTTGATCAAAACAATTTAAAAAAATTCTAAAAAAATTATCACAAGTCCAAAATAATTTCCACTATCTTGTGTAAATTTATTGGAATTTTTAAAAATGTTTTGATTGGTTAAAAATTTCATAAGTTCAAATAATTGTTTGTTTAAAGATTATTTTTATTTTAATAGTTCTTTTGATCTAAAAATTCCATAAAAAATATTTTGAACTCTTAAAATTATTTAGAATTTGATTTTGAAAATTGTTTGGTTTTTTTTCCTATTTTTGATTAAAAGTTTAATTGGGATTTTTATTTGATTTCTTTTGTTTTACAATTTTATGTTAATATTTTTCTTAATTCAAAAATTCTCAAAAAAATCATATAAGTCTGGTTTTAATCATAGAGTCTGAATATAATTTTATTTTGACCTTTTTGTGACTTTTGGCCAGGGTTTGCATTTTTGCCTTTAAATAATAGTTTAATTGTTAATTGTTTGTTTGATTTTTATTTTAATATTTCCTTTAATTCAAAAATTCTCAAAAAATCATATAAGTTTATTTTTAATCATAGAGTTTGAATATAATTTTATTTTGACCATTTTGTGACTTTTGGCTAGGGTTTGCATTTTTGCCTTTAAATAATAGTTTAGTTGTTAATTGTTTGTTTGATTTTTATTTTAATATTTCCTTTAATTCAAAAATTCCACAAAAAATCAGGGATGTGTGTTTTAATTCCAAAATTTGAATATAATTTTGGTTGGATATTTTTATGATTTTTGATTAAATTTTTATTTTGAAATGTGATTATTTGTTTAATTGATTAATTGTTTGAATTTTATTTCATTTTTGACTTTTCTTTAATTCAAAAAATATGGAAAAATAGGTATTCTGACCTTTTGAGTTTTTTCATGTTTGATGTATATTTGTTTTGATTTTTTTGAATTTTGATCTTAGCTAATCAATATTTAAGATGAAAAGTCAAAAATTAGGGTTTTGTTGCTTATTGTGCAAGTTTCATGTTCAAAACCATTATGCCCTGGATTTTCAATGGAATTTAAGTCTTGATTAGGGTTCATGGATGTATTGAGGATCTGAAAACCATTTTTCTTGAATTATTTGACTTGGTTTGATATTTTTCCATGAATTATTTTGAAAACTTGTCTAGTTTTGATAGTTTGGCCAACTAGTTTTGAACTTTGGGCATCATTTGAACCACTCCTCAACCATCCATGAACTTAAGACTTGCTTTATGACTTCTACACACTTCAAAGATGTTAAGAAATTTTTTGTGTGAATTATTGATCCTTGTTTCTATTTTTGATGTATTTTTGAAGTGAAGGTACCCAATTAATGTTGCATATCTTGTTGCAATTTGCTTGATGGCTAATGAACTTGAGTGAGGCCTATAATTGGGAACCTAATGATCATGTTGGACGTGTTTATCCACATAAACTCAAGTCGTTTCACTTAATGGCCCATGTTTGAATGATTGAACCTTTTGATGCATTGTGTGGGATTTCTCTGCTATTATGCTTGTGAGCTGTGATGAAATAGTTGAGTATGATTGAATTGTGTTTGCTACTTACCTTCATGGTCTTTTATTGTATTCTTCTCAAGCTCCCATGATCCTTGATTGATATTCAATTGTCAACTCAATATGGTGATAGAAAGGAGCAACATTCCTCTAATTTTTGACCTAATTGTGCATATGCCTGTTTCTTTTTTTTTTGTCTATCATGTCTAATGTTTGATAATTGTCATCATGTTCTCTAACTTCATTATGGGGGTCATCATCCATCCCTTATATGAATCATCATTCAATTTATGGGAATACTAATTTGGCTATTGAATGTGCGAGGTACTTTGAGAAAACTTTTCCAGTCTTGACTTGAGGCTATTGTGTTTCACTTTATTTGCGGAACACAATTTATTATGTTGGCACTACTCTTGTGTTTGGCATGTTTGAAAGTCTATGCAGGATATATATATATATATATATATATATATATATATATATATATATATATATATATATATATATATATATATATATATATATATATATATATATATATATATATATATATATATATATATATATATATATATATATATATATATATATATATATATATATATATATATATATATATATATATATATATATATATATATATATATATATATATATATATATATATATATATATATATATGTGTGTGTGTGTGTGTGTGTGTGTGTGTGTGTGTGTGTGTGTGTGTGTGTGTGTGTGTGTGTGTGTGTGTGTGTGTGACTATGAATGCTATACATTGCCCATGAGATCTGTTCATATATGAAAATCTCAATACTTACATCCTGATGACGTAATTTCGGACTTGATTTGTCTATTGATGCCAGCTTGCTTGAAGTTCTATGGGTTTCTTTTATTCTTGCTCAGTTGCTACAGATAATTATCCATTTGATATTGCACTATTTCCTTTCTTCTACTTTCATAGTTCTATGTTGCACGATGGGACCTCTGTTGCTGATATATGTCAGGAGGCCCTCTAGTTTTTTGTCTGATACATGTGTTGTGTTTGTTTCTTTAAATTTTGATCAATGAGTCACTCAATTTATAAATTGAGATCACGACTTGCTCTTAGTGCATGTTCCCTATAAGATGTTTATTGTTTTTATTCTTTAATTGTTGATCGATGAGTCACTCAATTTAGAAATTGAGATCACGACTTCTCTCTCAGTGCATGTTCCCTATAGGATGTTTATTGTTTTTCTTCTTTAATTATTGATCGATGAGTCACTCAATTTAGAAATTGAGATCACGACTTCACTCTCATTGCATGTTCCCTATAGGATAGTTTTGTTAAGCTTCCTTTAACATGTTGATTAAGGTAAGAATCCATGTATCCTAACATAGGATAGGAATTTCCTTTATCCTCAACCTTAGGGTTAACCATTGTATGATAACACTAGGGATAGTGCTAGGCTAGTTTCTCTTAGATGTTTTTTCCTTCCTTTGCATTTTGCATCTTAAAATAAAAATTGTTTTCTTGGCAAATCATAAAACACCTCTAATAAACTCAAATCCTTCTTCAAGGTAAAAGATACAAATCAATATTATTTGTTTGTGCGCCTCTTGGCTTTATTTTTTTTAAACCTGGTTTACCGATGTTTCGTCATTGCACACTTGTTTGAAGCCGATGTTTCGCCATCGCACATGTTTGTTATCCTACTTTGATTCTCAATATCATTATCAGGTGTGATGTTTCATCATCCGATTTATTGATGTTTTTCCATCTCTGCCATGATACTTTACTACCTTTTAGCTGATGTTTTGCCATCGCACACTTGTTTGAAGCTGATGTTTCGCCATCGCACATGTTTGTTATCCTACTTTGATTCTCAATATCATTGTTAGGTGTGATGTTTGTCATCTGTTTTATTGATTTTTTTCCATCTCTGCCATGATACATTATTCTATCTTAGGCGATGTTTCGCCATCGCATATTTGTTCTAAGCCGATGTTTCGCCATTGCATCTGTTTGTTATCCTGCTTTGGCTATCAATGTCATTGTTAGGTATGTTATTTTATCATTTGATGTTTCGCCATCTTTGACATGTTACTTCGTTATTATTTATTCGATGTTTTACCATCTCATTTGTTTGTTGTTTCATTTGATGTTTTGCCATCTTGACTATTTTTGTTGTCTTAAACTAAAAAACACAAACCAACCAAAATATGTAAGACGAACTACGGCTGCTCTGATTCCTTAAAAGGGATACGTAGGCATTGGGGTAGGGCCCGATCGAGCATAACTTTTATTTTCCCTACAATGTTCTCTTTTTCTTTCGCATGCATTACCTTTTCATTTTTAAACCATAGACATAGGATTTGACCACACCCATTAGATTAGACAACAAGAGTGGATACCATAGAGTACTACGCGCGTGTGGGGTGCTAATACCTTCCCCTTGCTTAACAGACTCTCTTACCCGATCTCTCGGTTGAAAGACCGCGATTTCTCCCTTTTCAGGTTTTCTCGATGTTTACCTTTCCCTTTTGGCGGGATAAAAGACGTTTGGTGGCGACTTCATTTATGTTTCATTACATCCAGATGACAGGTTCCAGCCGGGTGGTTTCAGTTGGCGACTTCACTGGGGACCGATTGACCTTTTGCTGGTCCATCCCGGAGTCGATCCTAGCTCTTGTTTGTTTTCTTTTTGGGTGTTTATTTTACCGCTTTGCATATTTATCTGTTTGCATTGCATCCTATGTGCACTTTACTTTCTGCATACTGGATTTGGCTGGACTGTTTAGATTTTGTATTTCTTGGTGGGTGGATTGTTCCATTACGTAAAAGGCCTCGTACCCAGGCTATGAGTGAATTCCATAGGAACTAGGAGTATAGTGGCCATGGCAGCTATGAGGCGGATGCTTTGTAGACCTGACCATGAGACCCATGACTTCGGAGGTTGTTCGGATAGGTGTTATCGTATGATGATACGGACATTCGAGCTCTTGTACTCTGATTTGGCTTTTAACCTTACCTTGACCTAGACTACACCCGTGAGAGGGGCGGGAACATTTTTCTTACAGGTACAGGTACTGTTGGTGACTTTGTGTTGTGAAGGTGACTAAGGTTCCCATGGTAGTTTTGAAGCTTTGGGATTTTCTTTTGATCTTGAGTGGTGCTGTTTTGTATTGGTCCAGCCATGATCCAGTGTGAAACTTTGATCCTGTCATGTTGCATCATAGCATATTTATTTCTAAAAATGATGTATAAAAAAATAACTAGCATGCACATGTCATCTTCCATGGACATTCAAGAGTCTTCTTTTCACCAGGAATGGCTGGCCTCCCGTCAGTTGAGTTTGATTCAGTTCGTGTTAAAGAGCCCAACAAGCATACTTTCGCTTATCAGATTCCTACTATTGATGTGTCCGAATTGAAGAGGTTGAGTTCTTATTTGAAGGGTGATGTTCTGAATAATTTCAACAAAAATTATGGCAATTTGTTACTAGTCCTTAACACTCCAGTTGACCCAATGGCTTTGATCACCCTCTTCCAGTTCTATGACAAGGAATTACGGTGTTTTACTTTTCAAGATTATCAACTGGTTCCCACACTAGAAGAGTACGCGTACCTACTTAATATCAAGTTGTCCGATGAAGTTCCTTTTGCCCAAGTGTCGGGGAAGCTGAAGTTCGAAGTTATTGCTGAAACTCTTCATTTGAGTTGGAAAGAGGTGAAAGACAATTGGAAATCAAGTGAGGATACTACAGGGTTTTATTTGGATTTCTTAGTGAAGAAAGATGAAGACTGGGAAAAGAAAGGGAATTGGAATGACTTCAGCTCTCTGTTTTCTCTCATGATATACGGAATCATCCTCTTCCCTCGCAAGAGAAATTTTGTAGATTTGACAGCTATCTGTGTTTTTAGAAATAAGAACCAGGTGCCGACACTCTTGGCAGATACTCTTTACACCATTCATTTCAGGCATGGAAAAGGAGGTAATGTAAGCTTATGTCATTCAATGTTGTATCAATGGTTTAAGTTGCACCTACCTGTAAGTGGCCCTTTCGTGGATACCCGACATTCTCTCTGATGGTCATCAAGGCTTGTCAACCTTACTTCATTTAATATCCGATGGAATTATGACATGGGGGAAGTACGAAGTATTATCACTAGCTGCGGAGATTTCCCTAATGTTTCCCTCATAGGAACTAAGGGGTGTATAAACTATAATCCTGTGCTTGCTTATCGTCAATTGGGATATGCAATGGATGGACCGCCAAAGGTTGAAGAGGTGTCTGAGTCAGTGTATTTTGCTAGAGGAAGTGATCCAGTGATGTTGAAAAGAGTGACAAGTGCTTGGAAGAGAATTAACAAGAAGGATAGAACTACTTTGGTCAAGAAGGTTCCTATTGCTAGGGTTCCTTACTTGGAATGGATTAAATCCAGGGTTAAGATTTTACGGTTACCATTTGCAAGATCGACTCCTATATGTGAGCAACCTCCTACTATTCTGAGTAACACGGTGCCTACCGAGGTGTTCACCCAGGTTCATGTTGAGAACATTCAGCTTCGTGCAAAAGACCGCGAGGCAAGGATGAAACTCTATTGGGTAGATCAAGAAAGGGCCGACTTAGCTCGCAAACTCAAAGAAGCTCAAGGGGAAACTTCTGATGCAACTAGTTTTAGGAAGAGATCTCATGCTGAAATGGAAGAAGAGTTGAGTAAGACCCAGCAAGAGTGCCAGAAGCTCCAGGCATCTGAGAATAGCTACAGGAATAAGATTCAGAACTTGGAGAAACAGCTCAAAGATAAAGATGCTCAGCTTAAGAAGGAAGTAGCCCAGAGGCGTGTCGTAGAGGATCAATTTCAAGAAAGTAAAGTAGTCGCATCATAACTTTTGAAAGAGAAAGACAGGCTTGAAGAGTATTGTCAACACCTTGAAGCGTGTCTTGTTCCGGAGATTTAGTTTTTGTTACTTACCTTTGGTGTATTTGGTCACCCCCACGATTGTTGGAAGGGACCATTGTTTGTTTTTATTATTCAGTTTTTGTTAAGTTTACTTGGAAACACATATTTTATTGTTTATCGTTACACTCTTAAATGTCCGAAGTCACTCGAACATCGTTTCTTTTGTTTGTAAATGATTGAAGTGTTTGTCTTATTGTCCTTTTTTCCTTTGATTGTATGCTTGGTCGCGCACCGTGATTGATGAATAAAAGGACTCTTGAATATAGGGAAATGACAAACATATCATGCACATCATTCATTTCATAACATTACAGGTTATCTCAAGACGGTATTCTTATTCTTCTGATTTTCTTATTTAGAATTCAAGACGACTACTCATCGGTATTCTACCAAAAAAAATTTTCCAAGACAGATGGAACAAGTTCAAGCTGAACTCCCTGAAATGAGGGCCCAGATGGCTACTCATATGACCCAGTTCATGGAGGTCATCACCAATGTGAATCGCCGACAGGAGGAACTGGCTGCCATTGTCAAAACCCAGCGCCGCTATCCAGGGGATGGTGGAAATCAAGGGCTTTATCAGGACATTTCCGTAGGATTGGGGGATGTGCAAGATCAGCCTGTTGGAAATTTTCACAGGATGCCTGGAAACCCTTTTTTACGCAACGTAGGGAAGTTTCCTCCGTCTCTGAGACCTCATCTTGTGGGGAACAAAAGAGATAATCAGGGCGGTGTAAGGGGCTATCAGGAGCAGGATTATGACTTTGACCAGGATGAAGATTAGTTTTCTGTTCGGCGTTCAGAGCCAGAAGTTCAGGTTGAGGATAGAAAGTATCAGTTGTTGGAAGAACGTTTGAAGGCTGTGGAAGGGCAAGGAGTCCTTGGTATGGATGCTAATGATATCAGATTGGTGTATGAGGTGAAAGTTCCTCCAAAGTTCAAGCCTCCTGTATTTGAAAAGTACAACGGAACGTCATGTCCTGTTACTCATGCAACTGCTTATTTCCGAAAGATGTCGGTGCATACCGAGGATCTGGGGCTTTTGATTCACTTTTTCCAGGATAGCCTATCTGGGGTATCCTTGGAGTGGTACATGAAGTTGGAGAAAAACCATATTCGTTGCTGGAATGATCTTGCTCGGGCTTTTGTCAAACATTATCAGTACAATGTGGATATGGCGCCTAATCGCACTCAATTACAGAATTTGTCACAGGGACCAAGAGAATCTTTCAAGGAATACGCTCATAAGTGGCGTGAGTTGGCTGCGAGGGTTCAACCTCCACTCATGGAGAGAGAACTCATCGATATGTTTATGAGTACCCTGCAAGGGCCTTTCTATGAGCACATGATAGGAAGTACTTCGGTAGGATTTGCAGACTTGGTTATGGCTGGTGAAAGAATTGAGGTAAGTTTGAAATTGGGGAAGATTCAGATTGGAGGTTCTAGTGGATCATCAGGGGGCAGTAAGAAACCATTCAACACTTATCCTAAGAAGAGGGAAGGCGACGCAAGTGCGATTTACTCTCATAGAGGAAGAAGAGAGGATCGTAAACACCAATAAATCAATGCTTTTTCTATTCCTGTTAATGCTCCTCCATAGCAGAGACCGAATACAGTGCCTCAATAACAGAGACAACAAGATGCTCCCCGTCAGTATAATAATCAACAACAGAGACAACCGAGAAAATTCGATCCCTTTCCGGTATCTCTTACTGAAGCACTCCACCATTTGCTTGATTTGAAGTTGATCGGTTTGAGAAATATGCCACCACCACCCGCAAGACTTCCTCTTAACTATGATGCTAACACAAGATGTGAATTCCATTCAGGCGGAGTTGGTTATTCTACTAACAATTGCTTTGCGTTGAAGTGCAAAATACAAAACTTGTTGGATGCTAAAGCAATTGAGTTTACTCCAGTGACTGGTCTGAATGTTACTCAGAACCCGATGCCTAGGCATGGAGGGGGTGTTGTTAATATGATTGATGATAATGGTGAAATGTTGAATTTAATCATGAATGTGGAACAAGTAACTACTCCGTTATGGTATGTTAAGAGGTATTTGCTTGACAATTCTATTTTCCCGGGTTGTACTTCAGAGTGTGCCAAGTGTAGAGAGCAACCGAAGGGATGTGATGATTTAAAAGCCGGTATCTAGTTGATGATAAAGGAGGGTTCCCTGCAGTTCGATAGAAAACCGAGCTACCGTGAGGTTACCGAAGAAGATGTTGCTGTGGTATCTATTCCTTACACCCTTGTGCGTATTCCTACCCCATCTAGGGCACCTCCTTTGATGATTACGGTACCTGGTCCTATACTGTATACCAGTGAGAAGGCTATCCCATGGCATTATGGTGCTGACGTTTATTACCATGGGGTGAAGCAGGAAGTAAGTACTCGTTTGTCTGAGGAAGAACATGCTAAAGATAATGAAGAGGAAGTTCATAACTTTTCTGGTGTGGGTCGAATGACTAGAAGCGGGAGTGTATTTGGTCCTTCCAATATGCAAGATGCGGCAGATGCTTCTGCAAGAGAAAAAGGAAAACAACAGGCGATGATTGGTAATCCAAGGGTTACGCTAGCCAATGTGACTCAACCAAATCCGATACCAGAAGCTTCTTTAGTTCCCGATGAGGTTGAAGAGTTAATGCGAATTATTAGAAAGAGTGATTATAGAATAATTGATCATCTGAGCCATACTCCTTCTAAGATGTCTATCTTGTCTCTGTTGATTTATTCAGAACCCCACAGAAATGCTTTGATGAAGTTGTTAAAGAATGCGTTCATGCCACATGAGATAACAGTCAATCAGTTTGAGAATGTTTGTGCTAACATATCTGTCGGGAATGTTCTGGGCTTCACAGATTTTGATCTTCCTCCGGAAGGGAGAAACCATAACAAAGCATTGCATATTTCAATGGAATGCAGGGGCACTACTTTATCCCGGGTTTTGGTGGACACATGGTCGTCTTTAAATGTACTACTGAAGTCAGCATTGATGAAGATTGATTATTCTGGACTGAAGCTGCGCCCTAGTGATTTGATGGTGAAGGCGTTTGATGGGTCTCGAAGGTTAGTGTTTGGGGAGGTGGAGTTACCAATCAAGGTTGGTCCTCTCACCTTCACGGCTACATTTTTTGTGATGGATATACAGCCATCATATTTAAGTTTGTTGGGGCGGCCGTGGATTCATAGAGCAGGGGCAATCACTTCTACTCTTCATTAGAAACTTAAGTATCCTGTAGAGGGAAAGGTGATAACTGTATGCGGAGAGGAAGAGTACATTGTGAGTCATTTGACATCATTCCGCTATGTTGAAGTTGAAGGCGAGATACATGAAACTCCGTTTCAGGCGTTTGAGACAGTTCATGCTATCAATTTTCCTCCTCCAGAGCAGAAAAGGAAACCTGAAACTGTTATGTCTTCTCTCAAGGATGCGAAAGTTGTGGTGGAAAATGGTAACCCTGAAGGTTGGGGTCAGGTGCTGGACGTTACCCTAAAATTTGATAAATTTGGTCTTGGTTTTAACCCAGGTCAGCAGAGTTCAACTCCCAAAGCATCTAGTTTATCTACTCCTGTGAATTTTTCCCTCCCTTGCGCTACTCAAGGAGGACACGTCAATGCAGTTGGTAACGAGAGGGTTGATGGATACAATATCGAAGATTGGATTCATCCGAGTATTCCAGGCCAGACGTTCAACAATTGGACTTCTGTGGATGTTATCCAAGTTTCAAGCGCTGAGGAATAATTTTCTTGTTTTCTTTTATTATCATATCATAATTCCTACGCTCTGCCCAAGGCATAGTGGATCATTTGTGTAGGGCCACCATGTTTATTTTCAAGTTTATCATGAAATAAATGACATTTTTGCATTCAAATTTTTCCTCCATTTCTTTTTTATTTAAATGGCAATGTTTCTCTTTTCACACACTGTCACTAAAAACGCCAAAATGTCATTCATGCAGATGCACTTCCACCATCGATCATATTGATAACGACTCTGCTATGGCTCATTATGACTTTGATACTCCTATTTATCAAGCTGAAGAAGAAGCATATGAGGATTGTGACCTTCCTGAGGAATTAACAAGATTGTTAAAATAAGAAGAGAAGGTTATCCAGCTGAATTAGGATTCGATTGAGGTAGTGAATATTGGCACATAAGAGGTAAGAAGAGAAGTCAATATAGGGGAAGATCTCGAAGAAAGTATAAAGGTCAGATTGATTGAGCTACTCCGTGAGTATTCTGATATCTTCGCTTGGTCTTATGAGGATATGCCTGGGTTGGATACAGACATAGTGGTGCATTGATTAACGCTCAAAGAAGGTTGTTCCCCTGTCAAGCAAAAGCTCCAAAGAACTCATCCTGCGATGTCCAAGAAGATTAAGGAGGAGGTCCAGAAGCAGTTGGACGCGAATTTCTTAAAAGTCATCAATTATCCGCCATGGATTACAAATATTGTGCATGTGCCCAAGAAGGATGGTAAAGTCAGGATGTGCATGGATTATAGGGATTTGAACAGGGCCAGCCCTAAAGATGATTTCCCTCTTCCGCATATTGATGTGTTGGTCGATAATACTGCTCATTCCAAAGTGTTTTCGTTCATGAATGGTTTTTCGGGTTACAATCAAATTAAGATGGCTCCGGAGGATATGGAGAAGACAACATTTATCACGCCTTGGGGAAATTTCTGTTATAAAGTGATGCCGTTTGGTTTGAAAAATGTTGGGGCAACATATCAACGCGCCATGGTCACTCTCTTTCATGATTTGATTCACAAAGAGATTGAGGTATATGTGGACAATATGATTGTTAAGTATGACACATAAGAGGAACATCTTGTTCATCTGAAAAAATTGTTTGAGAGACTGAGGCAGTTCTTGCTAAGGTTAAATTCGAATAAGTGCACCTTCAAGGTGAGATCCGGTAAGCTGTTGGGTTTTATTGTAAGTGAAAAAGGTATCGAGGTGGACCCGGCCAAGGTAAAAGCGATACAGGAAATGTCTGAACCAAGGACAGAGAAGGAAGTACGTGGTTTCTTGGGAAGGATAAACTACATTTCTAGATTTATTTCTCATCTCACAGCCACCTGTGAACCTTTGTTCAAGTTGTTGAAGAAAAGTCAGACAGTGAAATGGAATGAGGATTGTCAGAAGGCCTTTGACAAAATAAAGGAGTATTTGCAGGAACCTCCGATACTCATGCCACCAGTGGAAGGAAGGCCACTAATCATGTATCTAACTGTGTTGGAGAGCTCAATGGGTTGTCTCCTCGGTCAGCACGACGAGACAGGGAAGAAAGAGCAGGCTATTTACTACTTGAGTAAGAAGTTTACAGAATGCGAGTCGAGGTACTCATTGATGGAAAAGACTTATTGTGCGCTTGCCTGAACCGCCAAACGTTTGAGGCAATACATGTTAACTCACACCACCTACTTGATATCCAAAATGGATCCAATCAAGTATATTTTTGAGAAGCTAGCTGTTACAGGCAGGGTATCCCGTTGGCAGATGATACACACCGAATATGATTTCCAATACACTACTCAAAAAGCAATTAAGGGTAGTGTACTGGCTGACCATCTTGCTCATCAGCCTTTGAACGATTATGAACCGATGAAGTTTGATTTTCTAGATGAGGAAATTGTGTATATTCGGGATTGTAATATGCCAGGCCCAAACGAAGGACCCGAGCCGGGATCACGTTGGACACTTTTTTTTATGGTGCCTCCAACGCCATGGGCAACAACGTCAGAGCTATTATCACTTCCCTTGAGGGATACCACATTCCTTTCACGGCTCGTATTTGTTTCGATTGCACTAACAACATGGCTGAATATGAGGCTTGCATTTATGGCATTGAAGCGACGATCGAACTGCGCATCAAATTTTTGAAAGTTTACGGGGATTCCAATCTCATTAACAACCAGATTAATGGAGATTGGGAGACTCGCCATCAGAACCTAATTCCCTATCGTGAGAATGTTATGAAGCTGATTTTGTACTTCGAAGAGATCACGTTTGAACACATTCCCAGAGAAGAAAACAATCTAGCTGATACACTGGTAACTTTGTCCTCCATGTTCAAGGTTAAGTGGGCTAATGAGGCACCTTCCATTATCATCAGGAGTTTGAGTGAGCCAGCTTTCTATTTTGAGGCAAGTTTGGAATCAGATGGTAATCCTTGGTTTTATGATGTTAAATGTTATCTTGAAACACAAGATTACCCTGAAGAGGCATCCGTCACAGATAAGAAGTTCTTGAGAAGATTTTCAGCCAAGTTCTTTCTCAGTGGTGGTGTGTTGTATAGAAGGCATCATGACGGTTTACTGCTCAGATGTGTTGACAAGAAAGAAGCAGCTAGAATCATTGAGGAGATACATGAAGGTGATTTTGGGACCCATTCCAACGGGCACACCATGGCTAAAAAGATCTTGCGAGCAGGTTATTGTTGGTCCACCATGGAGACTGACTGTTACAATCATGCACGGGTTTGCCACAAATGTCAAGTCTATGCTGATAAAGTGCATGTGCCGCCAGTACCTTAGAATGTCTTTACTTCCCCTTGGCCGTTTGCGATGTGGGGAATTTATATGATCGGCAAAATTCAACCGACTGCGTCCATTGGGCACCATTTCATTCTGGTTGCCATCGATTATTTTACAAAATGGGTCGAAGCTGCATCCTATGCCAATGTCACCAAGAAGGTGGTAACTCGGTTCATTAAGCACAATATTATCTGTCGCTACGGAGTGCCTGAGAAGATCATTACCATTAATGGGTCTAATTTGAACAACAAAATGATGAAGGAGCTTTGTGAGTCCTTCAAAATCAAGCATCACAACTCTTCCCCTTACCGACTAAAGATGAACGGTGATGTCGAAGCGGCCAATAAGAATATTAAGAAAATCATGCAGAAGATGATGGTAACCAATAAAGATTGGCATGAGATGCTGCCTTTTGCGTTGCATGGTTATCGCACCACTGTGCATACTTCGATTGGGGCAACCCCATTTTCATTTGTTTACAACATGGAAGCAGTGCTACCAGTAAAAGTCGAGATTCCTTCTCTTAGGATCATGAGGGATGTTGAGCTGGATGAAAGTGAATGGGTACAGAATCGGCTGGATCAATTGGAACTTATTGACGAGAAGAGGTTGACGACTGTATGCCATGGTCAGGTATATCAACAAAGGATGAGGAAAGCTTTTGATAAAAAGGTACGGCCTCAGTGTTACAAGCCAGGTGACCTTGTGCTAAAAAGGATAATTCTCCCCCAGGGAGATCCCAGGGGCAAGTGGGTTCCGACTTATGAAGGTCCTTTCATGGTCATAAAAGTTTTCTCTGGAGGAGCGATGATGCTCATGACTATGGATGGAGAGTACTTCCCTCTCCCTGTGAATGCTGACGTAGTTAAAAAATACTTTGCATAAAAAAAACCGCTAAACTGAAAACCCGAAAGGGCGGTTTAGGAAAAAAGAGGGTGTCCTGGTGAATCGAAAACCCGAAAGGGCGATTCAGGAAAAAGTTAGGGACTTAAAGCAAACGACTATGCTCAGCATGAAATCCTTTGTTTCTTTCTTTCATTCTGTCACCTAGCATAAGCTCGAAGCTAATCCAAGAATGATCTGTCTGAAAGCTAGGAGATGAAAGCGTGAGAGTCATAAGAGTCATAGCAGAGTTGAGACTCGATGGATATTCACATTCACATTGCCATTTTTAAACACTTGTTTGCTTTGATTTTGTAATTACTTGCTTCCAAATGTAAATGCCTTTCTCACAGGCTGATTTGTCAAAATCAATAGAATATCTTCTTTCAAGTATACGCATGCTTTTCTTTTCTCCCTTTTTACTATTTTGTTTGCAAAAACATCCAATATTTTTGATAAGCATGTGTATATAAACTTCGTGGACCTTAAACGGAAATAGTAATACAAGTCATGATTGGTTGATCGCTTGAAATATGGATAACAAACACAACTACTACTGTGCAAGGGGCATATTTGTTTCTCTGATTGGTGATATTCTCTTTACTGGTGGACGCCTTGCCATTTTGTTTCATAGCTCCGTGCTGTTGGTAAAGGTCTTGGGTCAGGGTAATATCAAGATTACGGCAGGTCGGCGAGATCGACAAACCTAGTTGGAGATATTTCTTCCCCATAATGGCTTTTATTACGTTTCTTTGCCGCACTTTTATATGTTATCTTGAATGATTGTTTTAGCATTGTCTGCATATAGGATTTTGTTTATGGCCGAATGTCAGTCTTGATGCGTTGAATATTTTTTCCTTGAAGAAATTGTTTCATTTTACTTAGTTCATCCAGTATCACTCTTTAATCGATTTTTCGGGCATTTTGATACCAACTGTGCCAATTCTTTTGCTTAGCCAAGAGTTTGGAAGAAGGAGTTTAGCTGAAAACGATGACTGTAGTGGTATGCTTTTGAGTAGAACCCCGTTGATGATGTACAAGCATTATTTCAATCCCCAAACACTAGAGATATAAGGGAGTTAGACCCTCGTTAACCCCTCTGAGCCTTCGAAGTAGGAGTTTCTTTTCCGTTCAAAAAAAACCTTGTTTTTTTTTAAACCGGGGCAGGGTAGATGTTCAGTTAATTTGGACCAAGCATTCAAATTTCAGAAGGAATGTCCCATATGAGGATCACAACATTTTATCTTTCGCATCATGACATCAGGAAAAATGTCAAAACCACGATGTTCATTTCCTCACAAAAGTCCTGAAGTCGAGATTGAATCGGTACAATAATGGCTATCCCTCGCCGACTAAGGAATGAGGCATTTGTTTTAAAAAAAAAGAGAGAAAGAAAAAAAAAGTTCGAAAAATAAACCTAAAGTCATTTTGACTTGTTCGAAGTGGAAAGTATGAATAAGAAAGAAACAAAAAGCCCCGCTAAGTCGAAACTTGAAAAGAAGTTGCTTAGGCAAAAGTAAGGGCATCCCGCTGGACTTCCAAAAATTGAAATTCAAAAGATTTTATCCAGGCAAAAGTTAGGGAAAAGAGAAAAAAAAAAGAGAGATTATTCAATAAATTTTCATCAAAAGAAGAGTAACAATAATATAAAAAAAAACAAACAAAAGCAGCAAAAGTAAAGTGACAATCATGTTGGAGAATTTGTCGTGATCACTCAACCGTTATAAATCCTTTTGAAAGATGAATGCTTGTGATAAGTCAGCTGAACTTAGGACAGGAGAATATCACGAAGAGGGTGGGCACCAAATAACTTAAGCCTTGAAATTTTTTTTCTTCTAAAAAACCTCGAACCAGGCCACGTTACAACCTCTAAAAGTCCTAACTGAAACAAGGGTTTAACTCAAAATCATACTACAACAAGATAACGTTTCCTAAACTCCCAAATATGTGTTGCATATCCATGTTGGTATCTTACCACCCGCATCTTGACTCATTTTTCTTAAAAAAAAAAGAGGAGGGAGAAAAGTTTTGATTTTTTTTACACTCTAGCTAGTGATTCATTCACAACAGAGATGCGACACTTTGTAAAGTTTTTCAACTTCAAGGCTTAAATAATCGTCGCATCAGGTCTGTCATTCCAAAATAGACATCTTTCTGCATGCAAAACATTTGTTTGACATAAAAAAAGAGTTTACACATTGAACACCTGTAAAGAGCTTAATGATTGTCAGGAAGAGAATATTTGGTCTTTCTTCTGCTAGACAGAGCCCATGAATGAATAGGACTTTACCTATCCCCGGTGAAGTTTCATTTGCGCAGCGAAATTTAGTTGCCCCAAGAATCTTCTTTTAAAGGCTTCATTTTGAGATTCCAAATTTGAGGATTTCGCATATCCCCAATGGAGTTGCCGAAAGAGATCCCTTGCCATGATTTCTCATTTCCCAGCCGATCTGCTGACTGGGGCATCCTTATGTTAAGGTCTTTCATTTTCCCCAGTGAGGTCGATACTGTGTGACTATCTGCATAATCCATCCAATGGTTGCATTCCAGGAAAATATCTCTCCAACAAAATCTTCAACAGAGTTCTGTCTCCCCGATGAAGTCCCATCTCCTCAGCAGAGCTTTGTTCCCCCAGCAAAGGTTTTTACCCCTCACATCAGGTTTGTTGTCTTGGTGTCATCCTCAACACGACCGCGAGCTGTCTTTTTCAAAGATTACAGTCCTGCCCTGATCTTCTCCCTCAATGTCTAATCTTCAGATATGCGTTCTTCTCCAGAAGCTGCAGTGTCGATCTGATCTTCACTTGGAGTTTGCAATTTATTTTTGCAGCTCCCCTCAATGTTTGTGGCCCGTTTCTACTGGTGGCTCAGTTGTTATTCCTCGCAAAGCTTCATCTCTTCGAGGTTCCCTCTCCAGGGGTTTCCCATATATTCTCCTCTCCTTTGGATTTTGCAATTTATTTTTGCAAGTCACGTCAGATTCTGACTTCTTGGTTTTTGGCTTCTCAATTGGCCATTCCCCAGTGGAACTTTTAAACATGCATCATTACGTTGCATCTACCAAAATGCGTAGCATTTCCATTATATGGAGCATTGCGCTATATGAAAAAAAATTCAAACATGCATCGGAACATAAGCCATTATTGTTTCTGTTATCCCCAGTGAATTTTCTAATACTTCGGATTAAATCCCCAGCGAGGTCTTCATCCTCATTATCTCAGTTTCCTCCCCATACCAATATCCTTTTGACGTCAATCATTTGTTTGTTTGAGTGTCTACTCTTGACTGCAGTTCAGTTTCGCCCTTGCGCGGTCTTCTCGGGTTTAGTCTTCACTACCCTCTCCGGTTCATTCCAATGTCTATTGATGCACCTTTCGAATACCAGTTTCGTCCTGATATTCGCTTTCAACAGGTTCTTAGGTGTACGCCCTAATCTCCGTGCTTTGGGTTGAGCTCACAGTTTCGTCTCCTCACCTTGTGCATGAAAGCCAGTTTTGTCCTGGTACTCATCTAGTTTTGTTTCTCCTAACTAGTTTTTGAGTCGAGTTTCGTCTCGTTTTTGCTTTCATACCTTGGACCCTTTGACAGTGTTCGTTTACCGAGTGCAGTGTTCGTACTGCATCCCTGGTTTGAAATCAGTCTCTTTCGTTCCTTGGATTCTTCTATCAATTTTCGTCATTGTCTATCCATTGATCTGAGACCAGTAGGTGCTCTGAGAAACATGCACTATCATCACTTTGCTATGGGTCGAGTTTCGCCTCGTTACCCGTGCATGAAATCCAATTTCGTCCTAGTACTCATCTAGTTTAGTTTCGTCTAACTGGTTATTGAGTCGAGTTTCGTCTCACTTTTGTTCCTCATTTCTGAGATTCTTTCAGTTCCTTCATACTGTCTATCTTAGTTGAGAATCACAAGTGCTCCTAGAATCACGTACTCTAGCTACTTTTGCTTTGGGTCGAGCTCAGAGTTTCGTCTCCTCACCCGCGTACGTTTTCTTTTCCAGAGCTTAGTTTCGCCTATACTCTGTGGTTTGAGTTTTATCTCACCTTTTTTTTTGAAGCCCAGTTTTGCCCTGGCACGTTTGTCCGGAAGTTTAGTTGTGTCTACTCTTCTTTGTTTTCATTCTGTTTCAACCTGCATTACAGCTTCATTCTGACACATGTCTTGGGGGTTTTCTGCTTCTGTTTCTTTCTTCTTCAAGAGTGTAAATTTTCAGGTTCTTTTGTATTCAATCATCTTCAACTCTGAACGCTCGAAAGTTGTCACTTTTCTCACTTATCGTGTTGAAGATATTTGAATAGGGGCAGCTGTTGCACCCCAAAATTTACCCTCTTGATTTAGGCTTATGGTTTCATCATGAATATCATATTGCATTGCATTCATACATTGTGATGGGATCAAAGTACTTTGGTTATAAAGTCTTCCTCAAGCTTTGAAGGTTGATTACATTAACAAGTTGCTCAAGTAGACCCTTATCATCTAAACCTCTGGATCTTTCAAACTCAAAGGTTATTGCATGTCTTAAGATGTTTTATCCATCTCTTTGGATCATCAGAGGATTGAAGTTTGTGATTGTTTATAAGAGGAATATCTCTTTTGATTCACCAGTCAAATTAGGGTTTTGCCTGATCAAGGCTATTGATCAATGTACAAGTCTTGATTTGGAAGCTACAACATCTCATTGGTATTTGAAAAGCCTTTATACAAGAAATTGGTCAAGATGCCCAGAGGACTTGAAATTTTGAAGATGATTAATCAATCTCCTAAGGGGTTAACCAAGACTAGGGTTTGGGATTTCATCAAGATTTCTTGAGAATTTTAAAGTGAAACTTTGTACATGGCCTTTATATGTTTGGAAGATCATATGTTTGAAGTTTTGATCATCAATTTCGAAGGGAAATGGATCAATTGATTCAAAGGGGCAAAATGGTCATTTTGGTCAAAATCAGTCAAAGTCAAGGTTGACCAAGTGAAATTTTGGTCAACCATCAATTCAAGGATGTACTTTTCATATTTCAAGTCCATTTTGATCATTGGATCAAAAGGATCGAGGTTTGGGTTGAAACTTGTTCATGAAGAAATCCTAAAAGTTTCTAATTTTGGAAAATAAGGACTTAATTTCAAAAATTCATATTTTATTCACCTTTGATCAAAAAAATGCAAATGAAGTATGCTTGGAAAGATAAGAGGGTGATCTTTCATCTCCTTTTAGTTTCATGTCCAAATTGGAAAAGAGTCAAGAGTTATAAAGCTTGGAAGTCACAAAATTATAGGTCATTTTCCAAATTTAGTGAATTTCAAGCTCAATTTTGGGAAACTTAATTAATTCAATTTTAAAAAATCAAAACTAAGGGATTGTAGGTCTTTTCAATACCTTTCCAAATTTTACTCATTTGTGTCCAAGTTCAAAAATATGAGCAAGTTATGGACTTTGGAATTTTGAGGCATTTTATTGAAATTTGACAAGTATGCAAAATGGCCATTTCTTGCAAACTCAAGTTTTAGCCATTCCTTTTGTTTCTAATCAAGCCCATGAATAATTTGTGACATGTTGAGGCCCATTACACTCATCATTTCGTGCCCATGTGCTTCAGAACTTGCTTGAATGAAAAAAATACAAAACATGCTCAATTTTGCAAAATCACCAACACTTCTTCATTTCAAACAATCATGAGCTGGCACTTTGGGCATGTAATTCTGACTTCATTTGGCTCACAAAACGCATAAAAGGCAAGCAAATGCACGAGTGAAACGCAGATTCCATGTGCATCCTCATTTTTGGGCAAAACTTCAAAACTTATCCTCCAACAGTTTTGAGTGCCAAATACCACTTCTATCCTCTTACCCTCGTGCTATATAAAAGAAATCAAGGATCAGTTGTGAAGGAAGAGGCTCATAATCGCTACATTGAAAATCTAAAAATTTCCAAGCATCTCTGCAAATCGCTTCGAATCTCTCTTCTCCTTGGATCATTCTTCAAAATTATTGGTGATTCAGCTTCAGTGAAGTAAGGAGATCAAGCCTGCACCATTGGATTGCTTCTGGAGTAAGGGAATCGTGTTTCCAGTTTTCACATCCATGTGAGTTTCTTGAACTTTGATTTATGTGTTTCAGCTTGAATTGATGATGTAAACCATGCTCATTGAGTTGCTAGCTGGCCAATCACTAGGGTTAATGTATATTTGAGCTTTGATTCAAGCAGAATTGTTGAAACTGTGTTCATGATTTTGATGTTTGTAGTGAGTTTTTTTAGTTTTTGAGACTTTATTTCTTGATCCATGCTTGATCTTTGAGATTGATTCAAATTGCATAATGTAGTATGATATGCTAGCTTTAATTTGCATTTGATTTCATAGATTTTGGTTGAGAAACGAGCATGATTGATGGATCTGAACATAGGCTCATGACATGTTGTGTTGCACGCGTTTTTCCCTATGCTGGAGGTTGAAGATGAAGTGAGGTGGCGCGCTGTGATTGGCTCGATTTAAATTTTAATGCATTTCATATTATTTGATTTTAATTGATTTTCTGATTTTTATTTCTTGATCAAAACAATTTAAAAAAATTCTGAAAAAATTATCACAAGTCCAAAATAATTTCCACTATCTTGTGTAAATTTATTGGAATTTTTAAAAATGTTTTGATTGGTTAAAAATTTCATAAGTTCAAATAATTGTTTGTTTAAAGATTATTTTTATTTTAATAGTTGTTTTGATCTAAATATTCCATAAAAAATATTTTGAACTCTTAAAATTATTTAGAATTTGATTCTAATTTTTTTTTGTTTTTTTTCCTATTTTCGATTAAAAGTTTAATTGGGAGTTTTATTTGATTTCTTTTGTTTTACAATTTTATTTTAATATTTTTCTTAATTCAAAAATTCTAAAAAAAATCATATAAGTTTGGTTTTAATCATAGAGTCTGAATATAATTTTATTTTGACCTTTTTGTGACTTTTGGCTAGGGTTTGCATTTTTGCCTTTAAATAATAGTTTAATTGTTAATTGTTTGTTTGATTTTTATTTTAATATTTCCTTTAATTCCAAAATTCTCAAAAAATCATATAAGTTTATTTTTAATCATAGAGTTTGAATATAATTTTATTTTGACCATTTTGTGACTTTTGGCTAGGGTTTGCATTTTTGCCTTTAAATAATAGTTTAGTTGTTAATTGTTTGTTTGATTTTTATTTTAATATTTCCTTTAATTCAAAAATTCCACAAAAAATCAGGGATGTGTGTTTTAATTCTAAAATTTGAATATAATTTTGGTTGGATATTTTTATGATTTTTGATTAAATTTTTATTTTGAAATGTGATTATTTGTTTAATTGATTAATTGTTTGAATTTTATTTCATTTTTGACTTTTCTTTAATTCAAAAAATATGGAAAAATAGGTATTCTGACCTTTTGAGTTTTTTCATGTTTGATGTATATTTGTTTTGATTTTTTTGAATTTTGATCTTAGCTAATCAATATTTAAGATGAAAAGTCAAAAATTAGGGTTTTGTTGCTTATTGTGCAAGTTTCATGTTCAAAACCATTATGCCCTGGATTTTCAATGGAATTTAAGTCTTGATTGGGGTTCATGGATGTATTGAGGATCTGAAAACCATTTTTCTCGAATTATTTGACTTGGTTTGATATTTTTCCATGAATTATTTTGAAAACTTGTCTAGTTTTGATAGTTTGCCCAACTAGTTTTGAACTTTGGGCCTTATTTGAACCCCTCCTCAACCATACTTGAACTTAAGACTTGCTTTATGACTTCTACACACTTCAAAGATGTTAAGAAATTTTTTTTGTGAATTATTGATCCTTGTTTCTATTTTTGATGTATTTTTGAAGTGAAGGTACCCAATTAATGTTGCATATCTTGTTGCAATTTGCTTGATGGCCAATGAACTTGAGTGAGGCCTATAATTGGGCACCTAATGATCATATTGGATGTGTTTATCCATATAAACTCAAGTCATTTTACTTAATGCCCCATGCTTGAATGATTGAACCTTTTGATGTATTGTGTGGGATTTCTCTACTATTATGCTTGTGAGCTGTGATGAAATAGTTGAGTATTATTGAATTGTGTTTGCTACTGACCTTCATGGTATTTGATTGTATTCTTCTCAAGCTCCCATGATCCTTAATTGGTATTCAATTGTCAACTCAATATGGTGATAGAAAGGAACAACATTCCTCTAATTTTTGACCTAATTGTGCATATGCCTGTTTCTTTTTTTTTTGTCTATCATGTCTAATGTTTGATAATTGTCATCATGTTCTCCCACTTCATTATGGGGGTAATCATCCATCCCTTATGTGAATCATCATTCAATTTATGGGAATACTAACTTAGCTGTTGAATGTGCGAGGTACTTTGAGAAAACTTTTCCACTCTTGACTTGAGGCTATTGTGTTTCACTTTATTTGTGGAACACAATTTATCATGTTGGCACTACTCTTGTGTTTGGCATGTTTGAAATTCTATGCAGAATATATATATATATATATATATATATATATATATATATATATATATATATATATATATATATATATGACTATGAATGCTATACATTTCCCATGGGATCTGTTCATATATGAAAATCTCAATACTTACATCCTGATGGCATAATTTCTGACTTGATTTATCTACTGATGCTAGCTTGCTTGAAGTTCTATGGGTTTCTTTTATTCTTGCTCAGTTGCTACGGATAGTTATCCGTTTGGTATTGCACTATTTCCTTTCTTCTACTTTCATAGTTCTATGTTGCATGATGGGACCTCTGTTGGTGATATATGTTAGGAGACCCTCTGGTTTTTTGTCTGATACATGTGTTGTGTTTGTTTCTTTAACTTTTGATCAATGAGTCACTCAATTTATAAATTGAGATCACGACTTCGCTCTCAGTGCATGTTCCCTATAGGATGTTTATTGTTTTTCTTCTTTAATTGTTGATCGATGAGTCACTCAATTTAGAAATTGAGATCATGACTTCGCTCTCAGTGCATGTTCCCTATAGGATGTTTATTGTTTTTCTTCTTTAATTATTGATCGATGAGTCACTCAATTTAGAAATTGAGATAACGACTTCGCTCTCATTGCATGTTCCCTATAGGATAGTTTTGTTAAGCTTCCTTTAACATGTTGATTAAGGTAAGAATCCATGTATGCTAATATAGGATAGGAATTTCCTTTATCCTCAACCTTAGGGTTAACCATTGTATGATAACACTAGGGATATTGCTAGGCTAGTTTCCCTTAGATGTTTTTTCCTTCCTTTGCATTTTGCATCTTAAAACAAAAATTGTTTTCTTGGCAAATCATAAAACACCTCTAATAAACTCAAACCCTTCTTCAAGGTAAAAGATACAAATCAATCTTATTTTTCTGTATGCCTCTTGGATTTATTTTTTTTAAACCTGGTTTATCGATGTTTCATCATCGCACACTTGTTTGAAGCCGATGTTTCACCATCGCACATGTTTGTTATCCTACTTTGATTCTCAATATCATTGTTAGGTGTGATGTTTCGTCATCCAATTTATTGATGTTTTTCCATCTCTACCATGATACTTTACTACCTTTTAGCCGATGTTTTGCCATTGCACACTTGTTTGAAGCCTATGTTTCCCCATCGCACATGTTTGTTATCCTACTTTGATTCTCAATATCATTGTTAGGTGTGATATTTTATCATCTGTTTTATTGATGTTTTTCCATCTCTGCCATGATACCTTGTTATCTCTTAGGCGATGTTTCGCCATCGCATATTTGTTCGAAGCCGATGTTTCGCCATCACATCTATTTGTTATCCTGCTTTGACTCTCAATGTCATTGTTAGGTGTGTTATTTTATCATTTGATGTTTCACCATCTTTGACATGTTACTTCGTTATTATTTAGTCGATGTTTTACCATCTCATTTGTTTGTTGTTTCATTTGATGTTTTGCCATCTTGACTATTTTTGTTGTCTTAAACTAAAAAACACAAACCAACCAAAATATGTAAGTCGAACTACGACTGCTCTGATTCCTTAAAAGGGATACATAGGCATTAGGGTAGGGCCCGATCGAGCATAAATTTTATTTTCCCTACATTGTTCTCTTTTTCTTTCGCATGCATTCCCTTTTCATTTTTAAGCCATAGACATAGGATTTGACCACACCCATTATATTAGACAACAAGAGTGGATACCGTAGAGTACTACGGGCGTGTGGGGTGCCAATACCTTCCCCTCGCGTAACAGACTCCCTTACCCGATCTCTCGGTCGAAAGACCGTGATTTCTCCCTTTTCAGGTTTTCTCGATGTTTACCTTTCCCTTTTGGCGGGATAAAAGACATTCGGTGGCGACTTCATTGATGTTTCATTACATCCAGATGACAGGTTCTGGCCAGGTGGTTTCAACCTTGGAAACTAAGAATGACACTTCGATTGACATTACCTCACATTCGACTCTGCCTGATGGTCAAACTCATTACTCGACTACATACACCAATAAGGAAAACACTGAAGACAATCGAGAACCTACTGCTGCTAATGCTCCTCTTCAGGAAAAGCTTAATCAACAAGCTCCTATTGGCGATAATTTGGTACACTCCGCTTCTTCCAATTCCCAGTTTCACATCATATAAGACACTAGCTCCAACAGTTCTTTAAGCCAAGATGAAATTATGGCAATGAAGCAAAAGCATACAACTGAAACTTTACGGAGACTCCAAAAGTTCCGAAAAGAACCTTCCATCACTGTTTCTACAACTTCTTCTATTACTGGTGTTAACTCTCACGTGACTCTCAAATTGTAGCAGTTAAAAGCATACATTCTCAATGGTGATTTCCTCTCTGTCACTGTCGATGAGAGTCGTTTGGTGGCTGAAATTTTCAAACTTTTTGATGAGATCTCTTATGATACCATTCCCGAGGCTTGGGTTCAGTACTTTATCGACTTCAAGGCATTCTTTCACCAAGCTATCACTGATCTCTCTTTGAGAAATAAAATCAACAAAAAACTCCAAGCTAGCAATTCCAATATGGAGGCTAAGTGGAATCTCAGTAAAGCTTGTGAATAGAAATTAACTGCCGTCGAATCTGAAAATCAAGTGCGCGCTGACAAACACTTCACCCTAGCTCAGTAGATTTCTTCATACAAAGATTAATGACAAGATTAGCGAGTTCATGACGAAGAAAGCACGCCTCGACAACAAATTTTTTTTCGAAAGGGCCCGCTTTGAAGACTTTAAGTCTCGTTTTCCTACTTGAAAAATCTTTATAATTGAATTTTTATTGAGATTGGCTCCCTAATTTTGGATCTATAACCCATTTTTGGGAGAACATAAGGTTAACTTCTGGAGTTTCCATTTTTTGCTCTTTATGGTGATGCATGTGTCTAACAAAATGATTAATGGCAAAAAAAATTTAGAATTTCTCAACACTTCCGCCATTTTATTGGAAAAAACTTGAAAACTTAAAGTTTAAAAAAAAAACCAAACCTTGAAATTGAAATTTAGTTAACACTGTTAGTGTACACTAGCCAATTCGACTTTGATCTGGACAACATTATCATAATGAAACGAAATATCAACATCAACTAATTTAAACTTTATTGGAACTTAACAAATAAGACGTACAATCATAAGTTCCTAATATGTTGTATCTCGTCTCCATGCCTATTAATGAGTGGCGTTTAAACCCCAAAGGCTTATTCTAGCCTCCGGGTTTCTGAAGTTGTTGATTTAGGCCCTATCGGCCTTTTTTTTATCTGGCTTCGACTGTCTACCTTTCGACTTCTAAAGCTGAATGTTTACGATATGTTCAACCATCAGCCAAATTTCAAAATTTGTTTCTCATTCAATGGTCATCTTTTTCGATGACAGACCATCCTGTAGGTGGGATCGACTCCATGGATGATGATACTTCTTTTGAACCCCACATCAAACCATGGTCATAATATAAGCTCAGAAAACTATTGGAGTTTTTAATAGGAGTGTGATTTTCATCATCACAAGGCGCTACATTCGCCAAGTGCTGGCCGAAAGATTTCTTTCCACCTTTTATCTCGTCGACCTTATAGTAGCTCTGATAAGCTTCTATATTTTCTACTACACCATCTTTCTTCCAAATGGAAATCATTTGATGCAAAGTCGAAGGGACTGCACCAATTCTATGGATCCATTCACTGCCATTTACCAAATTAAAGTTGGCTTTGGAATTTATGACCATGAACAAAGTCGACCTTGTTGTTGTTTCGACAATCAATTCGACCTGAATGACACCCAATATGCTACTTGTTTTTCCTTCATAGTTTAATAAAACCATATTGTGAGGTCGAAGCTCTAACCCACACTTCCCAATTTTCTTAAATAGGGCATGTGGCATTATATTTAAATCTACCAAGATTATTTACATCGATGCAAGAAGCACTTAAAATAAGTCATTTTCATAATCAAAAGCACACAAAAGAGCTTAAAAGTGTCAATATATGATATGGAAATTAACCAGAATTTAACACTTAGCAACTCTCCCCAACTTGAATTTTTGTTTGTCCTCAAATCAAAGGTAAAATTCCAAAGACAAAAAGAAATTCCAAACATAAAATAAACCATAAAATGAGGATGGTTCAAACTCCAAAATCACAAGCACAAGGCATTCTCGCTCACTTTGATAGAATCAAAACATGATTATGGCTTAAGTTCTAAACAAAAATATCACACAATGCAAACTCAAGTACCCACAAGTTCATAAATAAATCACCTATCTAACTCATCAACAAAACATGAACATTATGTACACAAATTTACAAGGTACAAAACTCACTCTCTAGTAATCGTGGCACATCCAAAATAATTCATGAATTCATCTAAATGACTAAAAGAGAATTATGGAAACAAGATCACTAAGGGCTTTAAGGTTGTAGCTTGGCTCGGGTTAAAAACAAAGGATAATATATACACGATGTGATACGGTGGCAGAACCGACTGTTTAATACCAGTTTGCGTTTTTTGTTCGCAAATGTTGCAGTAAGCAAGAGTCGCCACCGACTTTTCTTTTATCTAACAAAGCAAAGGGTGAAAAGAATAGAAAAAGACCTTTTTCGAGATTTTCTGAGTAAGGGGGGTAGATTATGGAAAGGGAAGGTATTAGCACCTTTTCCATCTGTGTTTTTCCACGGGCTCTTAGGTACTTGCTCATTTTTTAAAATTGTTTTCGTGTTTGTGTGTTTTGAAAGATTTTGTTTGCTTTATGATAAATCTTGTATCAGTCCTCAAGAGTGTGATAAAGCGTTTTGAAAAGAATTTTGAAAGTGTGTAAGTGTAAAAGGAATCAGATTTAAGCAAGTACTTAACAGCTATCTACATACTCGAAAAAGGAATTATATTCCTCCTTTCCTTTAGATAGTGCTATCCTACTATCAGTGAGTAGGTAGCCCTATTGTTGGATGTTTAGGGACTAGCAAAAGGGACGTTTATGGTCATTGAAGGAAACATGTAAAGATACCTTAGTAATTCGAAGGGACTGTCATCATGTAGGCAACATCGAGGGACAAGATCATTTCTCATAGGAAACTCGAGGGGCATTAAGGGAGCATGATCTTTATGATGACTTTTAAACTGAGGGTCTTTGCTAAGATATCCCTACGTTCGAGGGACATGACCATTTTCAAAGGCAACCTGAGTGAGAAGTACCTTAGAGGTGCAAGTGTGCGACAATGTGCTTTTTTCAGGTATTTTATCTTGAGGTTAGTGACCTAATGATTAATTGATTAATTCTTGTCATGCACGCCTAATTTACTAAAAATTTATATACAAGCATATAAGAAATATAAAGGCGAGAAATAAAATTCCTACAACTATTACAAGGCTTTGGTGTAGTTACATAAATAATGACTAAAAAGTAAAGTGTGAAAATTAAAAACCATAATTAAACTATTACAAACCGGGCACAATTACATAATAAAAAATAATCGTATGAAAAATAACGCGCAAAAATTGAGACGAGAATAAGTTCTAAACCTTAAAAATAAAATTGGCTATTAAAAATATTAGGATGGTTCTTATGAAAAAGATTTGAAATTGAACCTAATATCTAATTAATTTTAAATTAAGGAAAACAAATTAAAGTTAATTAAATTAAATTAATTTGCAAAAATTATTTTTTCTTAAAAAAAACTCCAAGTCCTATTTTTTATGATTTTATGATTTTATGATTTAAAAAAATGAATAAACAAAAAATATAAGCTAAATAAAAAAGAATAAAGAAATTAAAAAAAATGGGCTGGGGGGTGAGAAACCCAAATTGGGGGTATGCTGCTGAATTTTGCCAAGGCCCAGATCTGGTGGCCCAAAGCTAGCGCGTGGTCTGGTGTTGCTGAGTTAAGGAGGTCCACCATGGGGAAGCATCACTGGGCGCTGGATCTGGAGGATGAGTGATCTGATGGTGTTGACCTGCTAGCCCATGATAAGTGTGAATAGCCTGGCTACACGGGATCTGGAGGAAACTCATTAGAAAAATAAAATTCAAGACCTGGGAATCGAACCTAGGTCTCTTCCCTTTGCACGCGTTCCTTCTACCACTCATCCATCTTGTCATTCGTTATATAAAATAAACATAAAACAATATATTCAAAGTAATGGTCATAATTTCCCTTTTCTAAAAAAACACGTGCTATTTCAAACCAGCCAACACGACTGTGCCACAGATTCGCGTTCCCCAACCCCCCGTCGTATTAGCTCATGGATCTTTACCCACAGACAGTATCCGTCACTAAATCACATGCAATTTCCAAAATCTACAACATGCAATATAAATTTAGTTTAAAGCCATGGATAAATTAGGTTTGATCTCCTGAGCATGATGGTGCTCCTTTTTAGTCCCAATTTTACCTGTATCTGAAAACCCAAAATCAAAGGTCAAAACCCTAATAATGGCATATTGTCATACCTTCATCAAAACAGGCAATTAACGATTCAAATATGTTCTAATCATTCATACAAGCAAGAAAGCATGATCTAAATCCATTTATAATGCACGTATGACCATAATCGTTTTCAAAAAGGAAGAACAAACCATGACTATATTGGGCACGATTATTGGAGCTTTGGCGCTTGGGAGTGGTGCAGCTAGCTTCAGAATGCCTCCAGGAATTGATTGCAAGCTTTAAAATACCTTGAATCCTTCTGCAACTCCAAATCCGATTGACACATTTTCTTGAAAATTTGGAATCTTGAACGTGAGTTTTGTGCGACCAACCCTCATCCGTTTTGTCTGGCAATGTTATGTTTATATATTTGGATGTATTAGGGCAACAAAAATGGTTAGAATCATGGAGATTGAATAGAAAAGATTTGATTTGAATCTTAAAATTATATGTTTCTAAATTTGGCCAAAACTTTATTTTTCCCTCTCCAATCAGCCCTTGCACGAAATTTGGATTCAATGTTCTGATGCTAGGCTCATGATCTGATCATAAAACAAATCTTTGAATTTAATTCATCATTTTACTATTTTATATGATTGATTAAGAATTAAATGAATAAAAATTCAAATAAATAAAAACAAATCTCATAAATATAAAATAGTGGATTTAAATGTCTTACATAATTCTATGGATATGTTTGAGATCCAAAACCCACACCCATTAGTTCTAAATAATCCAAGTTGCTCACATTAACTTTTGTGCATTTTCATAAAATTGGTCAACTTTAGAAATGCATATCTTTCTCAATTTTAACCCTAAGAGGGTGTTCTTATATTTTTTAAAGAGCTTAGGATGTCCTTTAGACAACCCTTTTGGTTTCATTTCAATTGGGTCTTCCATATTCATGTAAGGAGCTTTGACCCAAAAGGTGTTTTTGTTGACTTTTTAAAAAGGACTTATAATGTATGAGCTTGTATCTTTTTACTGGGTCATTTCTTAAACTTGAGGGCTGAAGAGAAGTTGTAGGGAATTAGATTCTCTTCAAAATGAGCCTTGGTGGAAAACTTTCTGATAAAGTATGAGAAAGTTATGCCTGATCAAAGTTTGGTTGACTTTTCCTATAGAAACCCTAATTTGTCATTTTTGACTTTTGATGAGTTAGGAGCTGTTGTACCCCAAAATTTTCCCTCCCATTTCCTCAACATTTTCTCACCACAAGACCCTTGGAGCTCAAGATCCAGTTAGGGTTTCCTCTGCTCAAGACTCCTCCTTGCACTATTGACCCAAATTAGGGTTTGTGTTTGCACAAAGATGTTTTGACCTAAAATGCCTAAGATGACTTTCATGCTTCATGTTGGACTCCCAAGTTTATCCATACCAAGTTTCAAGTCTTGATTCTAAACTTTGCCCAGTCAATTGGACAGTTGACCTAGAAATCAGCTGTATTGGGGAAAAAGTCAATTGTGGTCAATTGACAGCCAAACCCCATGAAATTTGACCCACATCAACATTATGAACTCATTTGAACCATTTGGTCAAGTTTGGATCACAATTCTACAAGAAATTTGATCAGATCACCAAAAGGGCAAAATGGTCATTTTCAGGGTTTTGACTGCACAAAGGCAATTTTTGACTGTTTGACCTAACCAATGGCAAACCAAGCTCATATATGGACTCAAGGACCCCATGGAATTGTTTTGACTTGTTCAACAAATTCAAAAGATCCCAAATGCACAAGATTGACAGATGAATTCTCCAGTCAACTGATCAAAATTTGACTTTATACTGAAAAGTCAAACTTTGACTTTTTGGTCAAAATCAAGTGTCAAGATTCATTTTTCATCAAAACATGTCAAAACATGAAACTTGTTCATCAAGAAATCAAAAATTGCAAATTAGGGTTTAAAATGAAGAATTTTTATAACTTAGAATTTTTCTAAGTTATGAAAATCCCTAATTTTTTCTAACTCTGTACCATTTTTTCATCAAGATACACCAAGAAATTTTGACCTATTTTAGGCAGGATTTTTGCCTAACTTCATGGCAACTTTTCACATGCTTCCACTTGGAATTACAATTTGCATTACAAAGATGGATTGTATTACACATTCCAAGCTTTCCAAAATGTCCAAGAACTCATCAAACAACCTCATGGTTAGGGAGAATCGAATTTGGCAAGTTGGGAAAAACTCACTTTGTTCATGACCAATTTACATGTCCATAACCTTGCATTTTGAACTCAACATGTTCTAAGATGGATTACAGGTCCTTTATCCCATTCACACTCATAAATTTAATGCAAACCCCTTGTGTTCAAGCCTTGCATTATGTGTTTAAGCATTGCATACAAGTTTAAGCCTTAATAAGAAAAAGCATATTATCCATTTTTGTAAAGTGTTACTTTATGTCAACTTTGCAATCTATGAGGTACAATGCAGATCTTTGAGGCACAAAGGCATAGGCATATCCCACTAATCAAGACTTAAATGTGCAGCATAGATAGAGGCTTTGTACTGGCCTAGAAACCAAGTTGATACTTTCTTGCTTAAGTGTGAAGAAACTTGCATAACTAACACCAACTCTCATTTTCAACCAGAACAAGCTTAAGCAAAGTTGTTGTACACCTTCCAAATAACCTAACTGAGTTCAAACACGAGCCTATCATCTTCCATATCCCTCCATTCACAGAAACACCATAAAACTGCAAAAACAGGGCATAAGCTGCAGTTTGAATCCCATAGCTCAATCCACTCGTGCATTTTCATCCAAACCAGTTCAAACACATTCTCTACCATCCATACAAACGGTCCCAAGCCTTGGAAGCAGACTGTAACACCTCTAACCAACTTCACCATTTTCACATTTTCTGTTTTGCAGGTGGATTGCTATAGCTTGATTCATTTGGTTTCAAAGCAAACTAAAGGATGGAATAGCATCTCTGAACTTCAAGCAAGCTGTACCCATCCTTATTTTGCCTTGAAGGTGCCTCCATTGTCAGACACGATCCAAGCTGAACAGGTAAGTTCATGAACTTCTATCTCTTAATATAGGAAGAGTTAGCTCTAAGTTTGTGAATGAAAAATGTGCTACTCATGTCCCTGAAACTATACATATCTTCATTTTTCATTTATGTTGCATATGCTGAGAGTATTTTGAATCTGAATATTGACAAAAACTTAGGTTAAGAATTAGGGATGGAGAAATTCTCTCTCATTTCTGAGAGTTAAGTTGAGTTTTTTATATGTATGAAATCGTGGCTTGATGCTTAACATTTTTCATGTTATGAGTTTGTGCTAAAAGTCCAAGAATCAGGAGTTGTGTTTGAAGCAAGAGAAGGCGCGTTTTTCAAATATTTTGTCTGAAGGTTGAAGACAACCTTTCCATGGGTTGGACCTGAGTTGTTTTACTTTTCATAACATCTGTATTCCACATGCACCCCCCTGGCCCATTTTGATTTTTACTTGTCATTTTCCATTTTTTCCTTTTGATTTTATTTCCATATTTTTATTTAAGTATAAAAAAAATATAAAAATCATTTTTCCCACATTTTTTGCATTTATTTTGGTATTTATTAGGCTTTATTTAGTTTTGTATATAAGTAAACCTAAATATACTATTATTTTATAATACAAAAAAATAATACAAACATGTTTTATTTATGATTTTTATTTTATATTATCTCTTGAAAACATTTTACATAAAATATACTTTTTTATTTATTAAATATATTATTTTTTGTACATATAATATATATTTAATAAATAATGTAAATACTTATATATTTATTAGTATATTTAGGGAAAATACAAAGAATTAATACATTTCATTTTTATTGATATTTTGACCTCAAAAATACTTTTTTTACAATATACCTTCTTTTATTTATTTTTTGTACATAATTAATAAATATTGCATATATTATATAATAAATACCTTTTATTCATAAAAATTAGGGTTTTGCCCTAAATGTATAAAAATACCAAAAATTAATTAGTTTTATTTTTGTCCATACATACAAAAAAAACATTTTTTGCATCTTGCATATTTATTATATCTTATTTAATTGTTGTATATTAAATAATTTGTATAATTCAATTTGGATGTAATAGTTTAGGTTTAATTTCTTACTAAAATATTCCCATTTGAACATTTGTACCCCCCATCCCATATATTATGTTGTAATAACTTAGGACCTTTTATTTTTCGCATTTAAAAGCTTTCTAATTATGCCATGTTAGAATTAGGGTTTTGTATGTGAAATTAACCAAAAATAGTTTGACCTAAATTCAAGATAAACAAGCATGAAAATGGACAACACTAATCACACTTGCACCCCTAGGGTACTCCACTTATTGCCTTCAAAAATGGGCCATATTGCATGTTAGGTATCTTTGGCAAAAACAAAACAATCAAATGATCACAGTCCCTCGATGACGCTTTCGAAAGTTGCCTAAAAAATGGTCAAGTCCCTAAAGGAAAAATTGCCCAAAGATACTTGGCACCATTGCAATCATGGTCTAAACGATGACCCGCGCCCGTCCCGTTTACATCCTAACACAAGATTGACCACCAAATACAATGGTGGAACAAAATTGTTAAAAGGGTTAAAAACATAGGAGAAATCTTTGAGAAATTTAGGAGTAGACAAACTCTTAGTTACTTGAATCAAACTTGCAAAAACACTTGCCTATTTTCAAAACCACACCTTACAAACACATTTTCAAAACAACTTTCCAAAAAAACATTGAAAACTTTTCAAAAGACATACATCTTTGTATACATTCAAACATGGATCATTACAAAGGTTGCCACCACATTGGCCTCTTTTCAAACCCTTTTCAAAATTCGCACACAAAGCACCATTTCAAACAATTGAAAATGCAAGGCAAGTGATCTAAGCAAGTAACTAAGAGCCCATGGATAACCATGGATAGAAAGGGTGCTAATACCTTCCCTTTCTATAATCTACTCCCCGAATCCAAGAAAACATCTCAAAGGTTTTTGCTGTGCTTTTTAACCTTTCCTTAGGATAAAATAAAAAGTAGGTGGTGACTCTTGCTCAACCGAAACATTTGCAAAAACAAACGCAAAACCCTAGTCAGTTCTCCCACCGTATCACAGAACTGGCGACTCTGCTGGGGATGTCTTTTAAAGTGGAGTAACCTTAGGGCTTAGATCACCCTCTTGCATGACTAATTGTTTGTTTTGATTGGTTTACATCTTGGCTCTCTTGTTTGGGTTTGCAATCCTACACTCGGATTTGGGGAAACATTCATAGATAGCAATACATTGTGGAAACTGTGCGGGGTATACCGACACGGTTGAAGCAATAGCTATATTAGTGCGACATATTTGTGAGTACCGGTAACCCTTGAGTTCAATCAAGGAGAGTACGGGGCCGCTGAGTGATGTCACTAAGCACTAATTACCTAGAACCTTACTTGACCATCTTGGCCTTTCATTAGGGGTAGTGAGATGACCGGCTTTGGTGCAGTCCGAAGTTGGTAGATACTCGATACTACACTCATTGAGGGTTGTTTTCTTGGAATATTTTGGTCGCTAGTTAAGTGGCTAAACCAAAACAATGAACATTGAAAACAATCCAATGATATTGAGCTCCTTAGAACCCGATTACTATTTCTAGGACAGGTTTTAAGCCAACTACACTCAAGAGGGTTTTTACCTATGAAACCCATGCAAGCCTGAAACTAGGGTTTTGTGTGATTTGCTTGTACATATGTTTGTGCATACATCATGAACATCATGAAGCATCATATACATTCACTAACCATTTCAAGGGTTTAGATCTTCATCTTTGTTCTTGTTTTGTAGGTCATGGAAATTCCTCCCAGGAAAACTATCCAAGTCAACCTTGTGAGGATCCCTCCTCAACTCAAGAGTTCACATCAAGAATTCCGTAAAGCTCTCCCTTCAGTGAAAGACATGGTAGACTGCTCAGCCTAGTCAGCACCAACATTGAATAGGACATGGTAAAGGTGTTGTTTCAGTTCTTTGACCCCCTTCACCACTGTTTCACTTTCCCCGACTACCAGTTGGTGCCCACTTTGGAGGAATTTTCTCAACTCCTGAGAATTCCTATCTTTAATCAACTACCTTTCAACGGTACAGAAAAGGAACCAAAGCCTGAAGATGTTGCTCAAGCACTACACTTGCAACCATCTGACATCAAGGGGCATTGGGAAACTAGAAGCGGTGTCAAAGGATTCTTATCAAAAATTTTGTTTGAGAAGGCACAAGAATGTTGGAATTCATTGGACCTACAAGCCTTTGAAGAAATTGTGGCCCTCCTTATCTATGGGTTGGTCTTGTTCCCAAATCCTGACCAGCTTGTAGATGTCAACGCCGTCAAAATCTTCTTATCCAGAAATCCAATACCAACATTGCTTGGGGACATTCTTCACTCATTTTACACTCGAACAATGAGAAAGAGGGGTATTCTCATGTGTTGTACTCCTCTCCTTGCAAGGTGGTTTATTTCGCACCTTCCACAATCTGTTTTGAAGAATGACCAAGGCTTAAGGTGGTCACAACGATTGATGACCCTCACTCACTCTGATGTACATTGGTGTTCTCGGTCCAGAGAAAATGTCATCATCGTCGATCATTGTGGAGAATTCCCTAATGTTCCATTGCTTGGCATTAGAGGAGGTATTACCTACAATCCTTGTCTAGCCTTGAGACAATTTGGATATGCACGGAGGGATGGCCCTCATGACATGTTGATTCCTGACCTAGTTTTTGACTTCGACAACGATGCGCAAGGACTTCGCCAAAGGTTCATCAGAGCTTGGAGGATGCCTAATAAGGTTGACAACAAGACACTGGGGCACAAGAACTCCATCCCTCTTGAGCCTTATCTCAAGTGGGTATGAACCCGAGCCCAGAGTCTAATGATGCCTTATCCTCATGTTCTCCCTGTGATTAAAGAGCCTGTTAAGGAAGGAGAGGTTCCCTACACCATCCTATATCCTGACATGCCTACATCGTGGGAAGAGATGCAGAAGAGTTTGATCCAACTCAAGGAGGAACATAACACTTTTGAGGCCAGCTTCTACGCCACTGAGAAGAAGGTTTTGGAGCTTACCCGCCGACTCCATGAGTAAGAGACCCTCAACACCTACATCACGCCAAAGAGGATGCGCAACGTCTTTTTACCCTGAGAAGTTTTTGTAATATTTGGCCCATGGGGCATTTATGTACTGACAAATTTTTTCTTATTAATATGACGTGCGTTCTTTTTGTTTGCAACAATTTTGAACTTTTTAAATCATTGAATGCATTGCATACATAAGCATACCATTCATCATGTGCATAAACAGGTCTCCACACCGGGTTTCCTTATCTTTCTGCTGTTTATTTCCGTAAGATGGATCTCGAACAGACGGTCAAGGACTTGCAGTCTCAAAACGCACAGTTTCAACAACTCCTGATGACCTTGGCTAAGGGTCAAGAGGATCTGAAGACCCTGCTTGGGAACAAAGACCAAGTGAAAAAGAAGAAGAAGAGAGTCGGGGTGGATACCTTGGGGAGAAGGTTTGAGGGTGAAGCCAGAAGAGTCCTTGAATTTCCCCCTACATCTGAAGAAGGAACCAGTAAGGGGAATGCGGCTGCGGTACCTTCTGAATCCGAAGCTGAAGAAGTAGAGGCTGAAGAAGACGAAGACTACTCAGAGCAACAATACCCGCCCGCCGATGATAAGTACAAAAACTTGGAAGACAGGTTGGCAGCTATGGAGCTGCAGAGAGTTCCCGGTTTGGATTTCGAAGATCTGGGATTAATTGCTTGAATTGTGATCCCCCCGAAGTTCAAAGTGCCTATTTTTGCAAGATATGACGGGCTGTCCTGCCCAAAAATGCACCTAAGGTCATATGTCCGAAGAATCCAACCTCACACATCTGACAGAAACCTTTGGGTACATTTCTTTCAAGATAGCCTGTCTGGCACTCAGTTAGACTGGTTTTACAAGCTGGAAAGGTCGGAGATACGTAGTTGGGAGGATCTGGCAGCTGCTTTTTATCGCCAATATCAGTATAACTCTGACCTGGCACCAACCCGCACTCAGCTACAGAGTATGGGAATGGCCTCAGGTGAGGGATTTAAGGAATACGCCCAGAAGTGGCGCGATCTGGCTGGAAGGGTGCATCCGCCTCTTTCTGATAGAGAACTTGTTGATATGTTCCTAGGGACCCTGTCTGGTTCATTCTTTAATCATCTGATCGGTAGCTCTTCCTCGGGGTTTACTGAATTAATTCTGACTGGCGAGCGGGTAGAAGCCGGTATCAAGAATGGGAAGATTCAGAAGGATGCCTCTGCATCTATAATTGCTAAGAAATCATTTCCAGCGAAGAAGGAAACAACTGTTGTGTATTCTCAAAGGGGAGCAGGAAGAAGTGAGCACAGGCCGACTGTGGGGGCCGTAATGATCCAAAATCCACCAAATGATCAGCCTCGCAATAACCCGTCCAGACCTAAACATCAATGGGGAGAACGGCCGCCACGACAGTTCACCCGCATTAATATGACACCCGCGCAAGTTCTTCCACACTTGTTAAAGCTGAATCTCACAAATATCAAAGAAGCGCCGAAAAATGTGAATACGACCTCACCAGCCTACAATGCCAATGCCAAATGCGCCTACCATTCCGATAGCGTCGGACATGACACAAAAAATTGTTGGGCGCTGAAAAATAAAATTCAAGACTTGATTGATGCCAAAGAGGTGGAGTTCGATGCTCCAGAGAAACCAAACGTGATATTTGCTCCGATGCCGAAGCACGGTCGAAATGTCCATGCTATTGAGGAAGATTTGTATGTTTCTGATGTCAATGACCTGATAACTCCGTTTTTAACCATCAAATTAAATCTGTTAAAGGCCGGGATCTTCCCGGGATGCAAAGAAGACTGCTACTGTTGTTACTCTCTGCCAATTGAATTCCCGTTACTAAAGAAAGGCATTCAAGGCCTGATGGACAGTCAACAAATTATGTTTGAAAAAGTTTCTGCTATTCCAACCCCTACTGAAGATGTTTCAATTGTCACCATTCACGCCAATCTTTCCAAGGCCGCCAGAAAGCCTGTTAAGATTACATCTGCTACAAAGTCTGTTCCTCTAAAGATAACTATGCCAGGGCCGGTCCCCTACAGTTCTGAAAAGTCAATACCATGGAATTACGGTGGAGAAATCTACTACCATGGTATTAAACAAGTTGAAATAACTGAAGGAAGCTCCTATGAAGAGGATGCCAGCATTGGAAACATTGCCGGCACAAGCAAGATCACCCGAAGTGGGAGAATATTTTCTCCAGAGATTGCTCCCCCAAAGGCAATCTTTGGACCCTCATCCGCTGCTGAATTTATTCCTGCACCAATAAAACTTTCCGCTAGAACCCCATTGATTGAAGATGCTGTTGTTCCTGTTGTTGTCCCTCCTACCTCTGCTGATAAGGGTAAAGGAATCCAAGATGAGCTCGTCAGGACGAGGGCTCAACCTTTGGACATCCCGGAAACCTCTAAGAAAGAGATGGAGGAGATCTTGAAGATAATTAAAAAGAGTGATTATGACGTGGTAGAGCAACTGGGGCAAACCCCCTCGAAAATCTCCATGTTAGCATTGCTACTTTGTTCAGAGGCGCACGCCAAAGCATTGATAAAATTCTTGAAGACAGCCCATGTACCCCAGGAAACCTCTGCCGACCAATTCCAAAACTGTGTAGCCAGTCTTACAGTGGACACCGGTTTAGGTTTCTCTGATGCCGACCTAACCTCAAAAGGAAGAAAGCACAATGACGCGTTACATGTGTCGGTAGAATGCCAAGGGACTACTCTGGCCCATGTTCTAGTCGATACTGGTTCTTCTCTGAACGTACTGCCTAAGAAGGCCCTCGACCGTTTAGACTGTGAAGGTTTGGAGTTAAGGCCAAGTAACATCATTGTAAGGGCGTTTGACGGGTCAAAAAGAATGGTACATGGGGAGGTAGACATTCCCATTAAGGTTGGCACAGAGGTTTTCCCCTCAACTTTCTATGTGATGGACATCCGTCCGTCATACTCTTGCTTATTGGGGAGACCATGGATACACAATGCTGGGGCAGTCACCTCTTCCCTACATCAAATGCTGAAGTACCCTATCAAAGGAAAGATCGTAACCGTCCACGGTGAAGAGGAATATATGATTAGCCACCTGAACTCTTTCCGATATGTAGAGGTAGAAGGTGAATTCATGGAGACGCCATTCCAGCACTTCGAGGAAGTCTCTCCTGAGGTGGAAGTAGCAAAAGTGGTAGCGGAGGTGCCAAAGCCGATGGCCAGGATGGCATCACTAAAAGACGCGAAGGCCGCAATGAAGGAAGGGAAGAGCTCAACATGGGGGCAGTTTCCGGACATTCCTCACAAAACAGACAAGTTTGGTTTAGGATTCACTGCCGCGGGGCAGAAAGTTATGCGTCGTTCAAGGGTTGAAAGAGCACCCATCAAGATCTCTCCTTATGGGATCAATGCTTTGGAAGGTGAAGACGAAGAGGTCAACGTTGAAGATTGGATCTACCCAACCATCGAAGGGGGACTACGCAACTGGGAGACAAAGGACTTTGTCCCCATTACTTTTATTAATCAGTAATTTTCTGTCAAACATTTCCTTTGGTCTGTAATAATTACTTTTGAACAATCCGTACACTACTTTTTCACCTCATGCCTTGCCCGGGGCATGTAGGTCCATTTGTAAGGGTTTTGATTATCTTCATATTCATATGCCATGTTTAATGATTCATTGGACGTTTTTCATTGATAAATTGCTGTGTTCATTTTCCTTCCTTTTTGCATTTTTTGTTTAAAGATGGCTATCCCTTACACACACCCACGCTCACAAATGCAGGTACCCATCCACTCTGGATTCTATGGGTGACTATTCTGCTATGTCCTTCAATAACTCTGAAGATCTGGTCAATCAGGCTGAGTATGAAGATGACGAAGGTTGTGAAGTACCAGGGGAACTAGCCAGACTTCTACAGCAAGAGGAAAGGGCCATCTTACCTCACGAAGAGTCATTGGAAACTGTTAACCTAGGAACAGAGGAAGACCGGAAGGAAGTGCAAGTGGGTGCCAATCTGGAACCAAGTGTCAAGGAGCGCCTGATACAGCTGTTAAATGAGTATGTTGAAATCTTCGCCTGGTCTTATGAAGACATGCCGGGTTTAGACACAGACATCGTGGTTCACCGTCTCCCTACAAGAGAGGATTATCCACCGATAAAGCAAAAGGTCCGCCGAATGAGGCCCGATATGTCTGAGAAGATTAAGGCAGAAGTGATGAAACAATTCAGCGCTGGCTTTCTGGCTGTTACATCCTATCCACAATGGGTTGCTAACATCGTGCCAGTTCCTAAAAAAGATGGCAAGGTCAGGATGTGTGTGGACTACCGGGATTTGAATAGGGCCAGCCCCAAAGATGATTTTCCGCTACCGCACATTGACATTCTGATTGACAACACAGCTCAGCACAAAGTGTTTTCCTTCATGGATGGATTCTCGGGATACAATCAAATTAAAATGGCCCCCGAGGACATGGAGAAAACAACCTTTGTTACACAATGGGGTACTTTCTGTTACAAAGTGATGTCGTTCGGACTGAAGAACGCAGGGGCAACTTATCAACGCGCCATGGTAGCTTTATTTCATGATATGATACATCATGAGATCGAAGTCTATGTAGACGATATGATAGCTCGGTCACAAACAGAGGAGGAACACCTTGAACATCTAGAAAAGCTGTTTGCCCGGTTGAAAAAGTACAAGCTCAGGCTGAATCCAAGTAAATGTACTTTTGGAGTTAGGTCTGGTAAGCTTCTAGGGTTTATTGTCAGCAACAAAGGCATTGAGGTCGATCCAGCAAAAATGAAAGCAATACAAGAGATGCCTGCTCCCCGTACTGAAAAGGAGGTTAGAGGGTTCTTGGGGCGCTTGAACTATATTGCCAGATTCATCTCTCATCTGACTTCTACCTGTGAGCCAATTTTCATATTACTAAAGAAGGATCAGGTAGTCGAATGGAACGACGATTGCCAAGCTGCTTTTGATAAGATCAAGGAGTATTTGCTAGAACCTCCTATTCTGATGCCTCCCATTGAAGGAAGACCATTGATCATGTATCTAACCGTCTTGGATAACTCAATGGGGTGTGTTTTGGGCCAGCATGACGAGTCTGGTCGAAAAGAGCATGCTATTTATTACCTTAGCAAAAAGTTTACCGACTGTGAGACTCGCTACTCACTGCTCGAGAAAACTTACTGCGCTTTGGTATGGGCTGCTCGCCGACTAAGGCAGTATATGCTGACTCATACCACCTTGTTGATTCCCAAAATGGATCCTATCAAGTATATCTTCGAGAAGCCTGCTTTATCTAGAAGTATAGCTAGATGGCAGATGATCCTAACTGAGTATGACATCCAGTACACCACTCAAAAAGCTATAAAAGGGAGTGTACTATCTGATCATCTAGCTCATCAAGCTATCGAAGATTATCAAACCATGAGATTTGACTTCCCAGACGAGGACATCATGAATTTGGACAACATCGAAGGTAACGGACCGTATGACGGACCCGAAAAGGGATCCCAATGGACCCTGTACTTTGATGGTGCTTCAAATGCACTTGGAAACAGTATCGGTGCGGTACTCATTTCTCCGGAAGGTTGTCACACACCTTTCACGGCTCGACTCTGCTTCAGCTGCACAAACAACATGGCGGAATATGAAGCTTGCATCTTTGGTCTCAAGGCTGCTATAGACTTGGGGATCAAATCTTTGATCGTATTTGGGGACTCGACTTTGGTTATCAGTCAAATCAAAGGAGAGTGGGATACCAAACATCCCAATCTTATCCCATACAAAGAACATGTCCTAACATTGTTGCCTCATTTCGAGCAAATTACCTTCGAGCATTTCCCGCGAGAAGAGAATCAGCTAGCAGATGCTCTGGCAACAATGTCTTCTATGTTTAAACTCAACTGGGATAACGAGGCTCCCCAAATCACCATCGAGCGAATGGATGAACCTTCGCATTGTCACGAGATTAATACCGAAGAAGTAGTGGAACAACCCTGGTTTCACGAAATCAAAAGGTATCTCCAGACAAGAGAATATCCCGAAGAAGCTTCCGTAAATGACAAGAAGTTCCTAAGGAAATTCGCTGCCAAGTTCTTCCTGAGCAATGGAATCCTCTATAAGCGCAACCATGATTGTGTTTTACTCCGATGTGTTGACAAAGCTGAAGCGGAGTTAATCATGACAGAGATGCACAGTGGTACATTTGGCACCCATTTGAGCGGGCATACTATGGCTAAAAAGATCCTAAGGGCAGGCTATTACTGGTCTACCATGGAAGCAGATTGCCATCAGCATTCCCGTACTTGCCACAAGTGTCAAGTCTACGCTGACAAGATTCATATTCCTCCGGTTCCTCTCAACATGCTGACAGCTCCTTGGCCATTCGCAATGTGGGGCATTGACATGATTGGAGAGATCAAGCCCACGGCTTCCAACGGACATCGCTTCATCCTGGTTGCCATTGACTACTTCACCAAATGGGTCGAAGCAGCTTCTTTCGCCTCTGTCACTAAAAATGTGGTTTCTCGCTTTATCAAGCAAAACCTTATATGCCGGTATGGTGTTCCAGACAGGATCATCACGGACAACGGTACAAATCTGAATAATACTATGATCACCGCATTGTGCAAACAGTTCAAGATTTATCATCACAATTCATCTCCCTATCGGCCGAAGATGAACGGTGCTGTTGAAGCTGCGAACAAAAACATTAAGAAGATCATTCAGAAAATGAAAGTCACTTACAAGGACTGGCATGAGATGTTACCGTTTGCTCTGCATGGATACCATACGACGGCACGTACTTCAACCGGGGCAACCCCATTTTCTTTGGTATATGGCATGGAAGTTGTCCTGCCCATGGAAGTTCAGATTCCTTCTTTAAGGATTATGAAGGACTCTGGTTTGAGTGAAGATGATTGGATTCAGACCCTACTTGATCAACTCAATTTGATCGACGAGAAGCGACTCGCTGCTGTGTGCCATGGTCAGACGTATCAAAAACGGATGATCAAGGCTTTCAACAAGAAAGTCAGACGTCAAGTATATCAAGTCGGAGATCTCGTAATCAAGCGGATCATCCTGCCGCAAAGTGATCCCAGGGGCAAATGGACTCCTACATACGAAGGACCATTTGTGATCAAGAGCATATTTTCTGGTGGTGCAATGATTCTGACCACCATGGACGACGACGATTTGCCGCACCCTGCGAATGCAGACATAGTCAAAAGATACTAAACATAAAATGACCCGACAAGTCGAAAACCCGAAAGGGCGGCTTGGGCAAAAATGGGCATCCCGGTGGACCGAAAACCCGAAAGGGCGGTTCAGGCAAAAATTAGGGATAAAAAAAAATCTGTACACCCGGCAAGTTGAAAACCCGAAAGGGCGGCTTGGGCAAAAAGGGGTTTCCTGGTGGATCGAAAACCCGAAAGGGCGATTCAGGCAAAAGTTAGGGAATTAAAGCGTATGACTATGTCTCGTCGGATCACTTTAAGGACAATCTCTTCATCAACCAGCTCCAAGTTTCTAATCAATCCAGTCATCGGCAGACGAAGCATTGAATGGATGGATGTTCAGAGTTGTGAAGGCTATAGCAGAATGGAATCCCATGGAATTGTTTCACATAGCCATTTTTCTTTTGTATAAATTTTTCAATTTTTACGACGGCATCCTCTTATTAGGATGACTGTCTCCTCTGTACAAATATACTTATAGAAAATTAATACAAATACTTTTCCAAGTACATAAATTTGCATTGTTTTCCTTTTCTCTTTTCTTTGGCACTTATGTTTTATTTGAGAAACGTCCAATGTTTTGTTAAATAGGCATATGCATTTGAACATGATCATTTCCTTATGAATCAAGAAAGATGATTACTGATAGGTTGAAGATACAAGTAGATATCATGATACCCTTTCAGAAGAGATCCTCAGCAGAGTTAAATTCCAAATTCCCCAGCCAGAGGGCCTTCCAGAACTCGATTCCCTCAGAGTTAAGTTTCAGAATCCCCAGTGGAGCCTTAAGAATCTGAAAATCCAAACCCCAGCGGAGCTAAGATTCCCTGCCATCAATCCCCAGCTGAACCAGGCTAGTGAAACTTCTCCCCACAGAGATACCTGCCAAACTGAAAATTCTCAATCATACCTCTCCAGCATGAGTCTATCAGATTCTGAACTTCCCCAGTGGAGATCTTCAGGAGTTCTCATTCCCGGTAAGTCACCAAGGAATTCCAATTCCCCGCGGTAGTCCTAAGATCTCCTCAACAATTGAAGATTTTGCATTTCCCCAAGCAGGGTGAAGGCTCATTCTCAGTGCCTCACAGGATAATCAGATGTTCTCCAGTGAAAATCTCCTCAAGACAAGAATCCCCAGAAGATTGGTATACAACCCAAGCTCCTGTTTCTCCAGCAGTAGTCAACAAGGATGTCTCATCCTCAGCAATCAAGATTTTGGTCTTCCCCTGCAGCAGTCAAGGATTCACTTTCCCTGGCAGCAGTCAAGATTCTTTATCTCCAGGATTCATCCATCCTCAGCAAGACAGCTCCCCGGCTTACATGCGCATTCATCTACATTCATATCATAAACATTGATATAACATATTTTGCATCATACATATCATGCAACATAACTTCGTGTTTTAGCTAACATTTCACCCTTTTCAGGATAAAATTAAAAGGCTATCATTAACAATTATTCAGATACAGTATGGATACACCCCAGACACGGCGGTCATTCTATTACTCATTCAGAATCTCAAGTCAGATACAATATGGATACACCTCAGACACGACGGTTATTCTGCTACTCATTCGGACTACAACAATCAGATACGGACTAGATACGCTCCAGACACGGCAACCATTCTATCTCTCATTCAGATTCATTTATCCACCTCAAGGATCAATGCATTCCAAACACGGATACCATTCTGACCCTTACAATAACAACTTGATTCTCTCCAGTGCGTTCGCTACGGAAGTCATTCTGTCATTTATCTAGAGCCCAGTTACAGTTTCAGATACACTTCAAACACAAAAGTCATTCTATTACTCATACGGATCTCAATCCTAGTTACAGTTTCAGATACACTTCAAACACATAAGTCATTCTGCTACTCATACAACTTTCAACTTCAGATACAGTCCGGATACGCTCCAAACATGGTTGCCATTCTGTAACTCATTCAGAATTTGTCCCCAGCACGCGGTTGCTCCATACAGAGGTTTCTCTGTTACCCAGATGCGATACAGATACACTCCAGACACGGCAGTCATTCTGATATTTGTTCTACACTTCAAACACAGTTACAACTCAGATACGCCCCAGACACGGAGGCCATTCTCCTGTTCATACAAATTCAGTCCTTAGATACAGTTCAAATATATTCCAGACACGGATACCATTTTGATCTTCATTCTTCTGACCCGTCACACTACAGTTTAACAAACTTTCCAGATGGCATCTTTAAGCCCATCTCCGACAAGATTATGTCACCCTTCGGATGGCATCTTTAAGCCCATCTCTGAATGGCATCTCTAAGCCCATTCCCATATCCATTATTCTGATAAGTGCAAATTTAAGGGCACTCTAGTGTCCAATCTCCTTTTACCTTCGAGACGCGAAAGGCAAACCTGCCAATCTAACTCTTCAGGTGCAAGAAGATTGAACAGGGGCAACTGTTGTACCCCAAAATTTTCCCTCCCATTTCCTCAACATTTTCTCACCACAAGACCCTTGGAGCTCAAGATCCAGTTAAGGGTTCCTCTGCTCAAGACTCCTCCTTGCACTGTTGACCCAAATTAGGGTTTGTGTTTGCACAAAGATGTTTTGACCTAAAATGCCTAAGATGACTTTCATGCTTCATGTTGGACTCCCAAGTTTATCCATACCAAGTTTCAAGTCTTGATTCCAAACTTTGCCCAGTCAATTGGACAGTTGACCTAGAAATCAGCTGTATTGGGGAAAAAGTCAACTGTGGTCAATTGACAGCCAAACCCCATGAAATTTGACCCACATCAACATTATGAACTCATTTGAACCATTTGGTCAAGTTTGGATCACAATTCTACAAGAAATTTGATCAGATCACCAAAAGGGCAAAATGGTCATTTTCAGGGTTTTGACTGCACAAAGGCAATTTTTGACTGTTTGACCTAACCAATGGCAAACCAAGCACATATATGGACTCAAGGACCCCATGGAATTGTTTTGACATGTTCAACAAATTCAAAAGATCCCAAATGCACAAGATTGACAGATGAATTCTCCAGTCAACTGATCAAAATTTGACTGTATACTGAAAAGTCAAACTTTGACTTTTTGGTCAAAATCAAGTGTCAAGATTCATTTTTCATCAAAACATGTCAAAACATGAAACTTGTTCATCAAGAAATCAAAAATTGCAAATTAGGGTTTAAAATGAAGAATTTTCATAACTTAGAATTTTTCTAAGTTATGAAAATCCCTAATTTTTTCCTAACTTTGTCCCATTTTTTCATCAAGATACATTTGGATTCAAACAAAAGTCAAAACATGAAAGTTGTAGTCCATTGCAAAATCTACAACTTTGATTCACAAAGTTTCCTCAAAATAAGCTTGTACCTCAAGTTATGATTTTTGGAACAAGGGTGCAAAACATTCTTAACTTAGAGAAATTTTGACCTATTTTAGGCAGGATTTTTGCCTAACTTCATGGCAACTTTTCACATGCTTCCACTTGGAATTTCAATTTGCATTACAAAGCTGGATTGTAGTACACATTCCAAGCTTTCCAAAATGTCCAAGAACTCATCAGACAACCTCATGGTTAGGGAGAATCGAATTTGGCAAGTTGGGAAAAACTCACTTTGTTCATGACCAATTTACATGTCCATAACCTTGCATTTTGAACTCAGCATGTTCTAAGATGGATTACAGGTCCTTTATCCCATTCACACTCATAAATTTAATGCAAACCCCTTGTGTTCAAGCCTTGCATTATGTGTTTAAGCATTGCATACAAGTTTAAGCCTTAATAAGAAAAAGCATATTATCCATTTTTGTAAAGTGTTACTTTATGTCAACTTTGCAATCTATGAGGTACAATGCAGATCTTTGAGGCACAAAGGCATAGGCATATCCCACTAATCAAGACTCAAATGTGCAGCATAGATAGAGGCTTTGTACTGGCCTAGAAACCAAGTTGATACTTTCTTGCTTAAGTGTGAAGAAACTTGCATAACTAACACCAACTCTCATTTTCAACCAGAACAAGCTTAAGCAAAGTTGTTGTACACCTTCTAAATAACCTAACTGAGTTCAAACACGAGCCTATCATCTTCCATATCCCTCCATTCACAGAAACACCATAAAACTGCAAAAACAGGGCATAAGCTGCAGTTTGAATCCCATAGCTCAATCCACTCGTGCATTTTCATCCAAACCAGTTCAAACACATTCTCTACCATCCATACAAATTGTCCCAAGCCTTGGAAGCAGACTGTAACACCTCTAACCAACTTCACCATTTTCACATTTTCTGTTTTGCAGGTGGATTGCTATAGCTTTATTCATTTGGTTTCAAAGAAAACTAAAGGATGGAATAACATCTCTGTACTTCAAGCAAGCTGTACCCATCCTTATTTTTCCTTGAAGGTGCCTCTATTGTCAGACACGATCCAAGCTGAACAGGTAAGTTCATGAACTTCTTTCTCTTAATATAGGAAGAGTTAGCTCTAAGTTTGTGAATGAAAAATTTGCTACTCATGTCCCTGAAGCTATACATATCTTCATTTTTCATTTATGTTGCATATGCTGAGAGTATTTTGAATCTGAATATTGACAAAAACTTAGGTTAAGAATTAGGGATGGAGAAATTCTCTCTCATTTCTGAGAGTTAAGTTGAGTTTTTTATATGTATGGAATCGTGGCTTGATGCTTAACATTTTTCATGTTATGAGTTTGTGCTAAAAGTCCAAGAATCAGGAGTTGTGTTTGAAGCAAGAGAAGGCACATTTTTCAAATATTTTGTCTGAAGGTTGAAGACAACCTTTCCATGGGCTGGGCCTGAGTTGTTTTACTTTTCATAACATCTGTATTCCACATGCACCCCCCTGGCCCATTTTGATTTTTACTTGTCATTTTCCATTTTTTCCTTTTGATTTTATTTCCATATTTTTATTTAAGTATAAAAAAATATAAAATCATTTTTCCCACATTTTTTGCATTTATTTTGGTATTTATTAGGCTTTATTTAGTTTTGTATATAAGTAAACCTAAATATACTATTATTTTATAATACAAAAAAATAATACAAACATGTTTTATTTCTGATTTTTATTTTATATTATCTCTTGAAAACATTTTACATAAAATATACTTTTTTTATTAAATATATTATTTTTTGTACATATAATATATATTTAATAAATAATGTAAATACTTATATATTTATTAGTATATTTAGGGAAAATACAAAGAATTAATACATTTCATTTTTATTGATATTTTGACCTCAAAAATACTTTTTTTACAATATACCTTCTTTTATTTATTTTTTGTACATAATTAATAAATATTGCATATATTATATAATAAATACCTTTTATTCATAAAAATTAGGGTTTTGCCCTAAATGTATAAAAATACCAAAAATTAATTAGTTTTATTTTTGTTTATTTAACACATAAAAAATACTTTGTCCATACATACAAAAAAACATTTTTTGCATCTTGCATATTTATTATATCTTATTTAATTGTTGTATATTAAATAATTTGTATAATTCAATTTGGATGTAATAGTTTAGGTTTAATTTCGTACTAAAATATCCCCATTTGAACATTTGTACCCCCCATCCCATATATTATGTTGTAATAACTTAGGACCTTTTATTTTTCGCATTTAAAAGCTTTCTAATTATGCCATGTTAGAATTAGGGTTTTGTATGCGAAATTAACCAAAAATAGTTTGACCTAAATTCAAGATAAACAAGCATGAAAATGGACAACACTAATCACACTTGCACCCCTAGGGTACTCCACTTATTGCCTTCAAAAATGGGCCATATTGCATGTTAGGTATCTTTGGCAAAAACAAAACAATCAAATGATCATAGTCCCTCGATGACGCTTTCGAAAGTTGCCTAAAAAATGGTCAAGTCCCTAAAGGAAAAATTGCCTAAAGATACTTGGCACCATTGCAATCATGGTCTAAACGATGACCCGCGCCCGTCCCGTTTACATCCTAACACAAGATTGACCACCAAATACAATGGTGGAACAAAATTGTTAAAAGGGTTAAAAACATAGGAGAAATCTTTGAGAAATTTAGGAGTAGACAAACTCTTAGTTACTTGAATCAAACTTGCAAAAACACTTGCCTATTTTCAAAACCACACCTCACAAACACATTTTCAAAACAACTTTCCAAAAAAACATTAAAAAATTTTCAAAAGACATACATCTTTGTATACATTCAAACATGGATCATTACAAAGGTTGCCACCACATTGGCCTCTTTTCAAACCCTTTTCAAAATTCGCACACAAAGCACCATTTCAAACAATTGAAAATGCAAGGCAAGTGATCTAAGCAAGTAACTAAGAGCCCATGGATAACCATGGATAGAAAGGGTGCTAATACCTTCCCTTTCTATAATCTACTCCCCGAACCCAAGAAAACATCTCAAAGGTTTTTGCTGTGCTTTTTAACCTTTCCTTAGGATAAAATAAAAAGTCGGTGGCGACTCTTGCTCAACCGAAACATTTGCGAAAACAAACACAAAACCCTAGTCAGTTCTCCCATCATATCACAGGAGCATTCTTTGAATCATGATCAACCCTTGATTAAATGATGGATATCACTTCAAAATATTGATGTTGACCCAAAATCTTGAAGTTTGACTGTATATAGGCCACAATTAACTTTTGACCTAGTACATTTGATTTCTAGGCATTTGAGCAGTTGAATGAGCAAACTAGTTGTTCAAGGAATGAAATTTGGTATGGATGATCTTGAGGACATATTAGGGAAATAGAGAACATTTTGGATCCTTGGTACTCACACATCTTGTTTAAAATTGAAACCCTAGTTAAGGTTCATTGCCTTTAGGGGGAGAACTTGTCTGGTCAATTCAATGGGATGTGTGAAGTAAAATGAGAGGGAAAATTTTGGGGTACAACAGCTACCCCTGTTCAATCTTCTTAAACCTAAGGATGTAAATTGACTGGTCTACCTTTCTCGATCTGAAGTTGGAAGATGATTGAACACTAGAGTGCCCAGAAATTTGCACTCGTCTGAAATGATACTTGACTGTGTAGATAATATCAGGAATGGGCTTATAGATACCATTTGGGGAAGATGAAGGAAGATCGTAGGAGATGGGCTTAAAGATGCCATCCAGAGAATATGAAGGAGAGTCGTCAAAGATGGGCTTAAAGAGGCAATCTAGAACAATGTAGACTTCATGAGATATTTCTTTGTGGGAATTCCTATGCTTGTTGTTAAGGAGGACTCCGTTGAGGAATATCAGTCTTTTTCTTGGGAAATAGAGCTTAGGAGCTTCAGTTGTCCATTACTCTTTTGGGGAGTCATCTCTTGATTGAAGAGACGAAAGTGAACTGCTATCTGGTCAGGATCCAGGCTTCACAGTGACTTGCTAAGGATAATAAGGCTGACTGCTATCTGGTCGTATTCCAGGATTCACAGCAATCTATTGGGGAATATGAAATTAAACTGTTATCTGGTCGTACTCCAGGCTTCACAGTAACTCAAACTGTTATCTAGTCGGAATCCAGGCTTCAGTGACTTGAACAGTTATCTGGTCATGTCCAGGCTTCAGTGATTTGAATAGATTATGCTGTTATCTGGTCGGATCCAGGCTTCAACTTGAATTTAAGGTATACTATTATCTAGTCGAGTCCAGGCTTCATAGTAATTAACAAAGTAAACTACTATCTGGTCAAAATCCAGGCTTCAGAGTAATTGAAGAAGTGAACTATTATCTGGTCGAATTCCAGGCTTTGTATCAACTTAAACTATTATCTGGTCGAAATCCAGGCTTCACAGTGATTGAAGAAATTAACTACTCTCTGGTCAGATTCCAGGTTTCATAGCAACTTATCGGGGAAATGTGAAATTAACTGCCAGCTGGTCGGACTCCAGGCTTTGCCGTTTCTTTAACTGGAATAGAAATCAGAAAAATCTTAGTGCCGATTAAACTGAACCATAGAAAGGTCTTGAGTTGTCTTCAACTGGAATAGAAATTAAGAAAATATTAGTGTCGATTTAGTTGAACCAGAGGAAGGTTTTGAATTAAATTTGACTGGAATGGAAATCAGAAAAATCTTAGTATCAATTTAACTAAACCAGACAAAAGTCTTGAAATATCTTCAACTGGAATAGAAATCAGAGAGATCTTAGTATCGATCTAACTGAACCAGAGAAGGTCTTGAGAATATCTTTCTGAGGAAAATGGTGAAATAACCCTTCATAAGACGTAGCTTTTGAGAAGACTACCAGGTTACGTAAGTAGTCAACGGTGTTTGTTGATTTGATCTTTCCTGAAAATGGTAAAGAGTTATTCGTATGCAATGTCATAATGTATGAAATGCATTGTGTGATAATGTTATCAAAATAAATGAGATTATGTTGTATGCGATGTGTATGCACATGTCATGATGTATGAATATGAGATGCTGTTGTGATATTTCTTAGTCTGGGAAAGTGAGTCCCTGACTGCTGCTGAAGAGTATTGGGAAGCTAAGTCCTTCATTATCGCTGAGGATAATGAATGGAGATGATTCACTGGGGATTTCATCTTTCCGTTTGAAGATATTATGCCGGGGATTCTTAACTTCTGCCTAAGAATAACTCTGTGTAGAGAGATAATGCTTTGTTGGAAGGTTTTTCCGATGTAGAGAAATAAACTCTGTTGGGGAATAAACTTCCGTAGTTAGAGAAATAAACTCTACCTGGGAGGAGGTTTTACAAACTGTTTGAAATTATAAAACTCAGCCGGGGAATACAGATTTTAGCTCTCTGAGGGAACTTGGATGGAGGAAGTAATTCCTGCTTGGGGAAGAAGAGATCAAAACTTTGGATATTTCTACTCTGGGGGACATATACGTCACTGAGACGTATGCTGAGGACGTAGCGGTGACTTTGCCTCGGGACGTTTCTTCCTCTGTACCTGCTGGAGAAAGTATCCGTGGAGGCTTTATGGATGGCTTGAGTGTCATCCCAACTCATGGGGTGCTTAGTAAATGTTGATCAGGATGATAAGTCTTCTACTGATAGGCAAGTGACAAGATGACGGGACATAGTCGTATGCTTTTAATCCCTAACTTTTTTCGGGACCTCCCTTTTGGGTTTTCAGTCCATCGAAATACCCTTTTTTGCTCAAGCCGCCTTTTTTGGTTTTCGACTTTCCAGGAGCATAACTTTTGTATATATCCCTAATTTTTCCCGAACTCTATTGGTTCACCGAGATGCCCTTATTTGTGCCTAGGCCAACCAGCCTAGTGGGTCTTTGTTCACGCGTAGTATTTTTTGACTATGTCCATGTTCACCGGGTACAGAGAATTGTCACTGTCCTTAGTAGTAAGTGTTGTCACACTGCTAGAAGGTGTTTGTTTGATCGTACATGATTCGTTGCTGGACTTCATGTCCACTGCCCCAAATGATTCAGATGGAGATCAGCCCCTGGGCTATTTGGCACTTTTGAGAGATTCCCCGAATCTTGACTTGACTTCCCCCAGATCAGCTGGACATCATGCTATGCCCTTCGATTATGAAAGGCCTATCACTAGAATGTCTTTCCATATGAGGTGATTCTGTCCACTGAGAAGATTTCTGTTCATCGAATATCTGTCGTGTGAATTTCTCTGCTGTTGAACAAATAGTCAAATGCAAATAATGGTATTTTAGGAATGCAAAGCTTATGTCTGTCTTGAAGTTTGAAAGTTCATTTTTTAGTAAAACAAACAAATTTGGTAAAAGTGTGATGCCAGCTCAAGATTTATAGCAAGTCCTACAGGAGTCAGGATACCTTTTGTAACAGTATGCTTTCGGACTAACCCATGCTTCAGCTAGGACTTTTAAGGGTTATAACGTGGCCTGGTTCATAGTTTAAGAAACAAAGGATAAAGGCTCAGAGTTTATTTTTACCCACCCGTTCTTCTTGATGTTCTTCAATTCTATGCTCAGTTAATTGCGCGTTTAGATCCCGATTGAGTTCGACATCTTGTCCTTGATATTATGGTGATGGGTTAGAAACTTAAACGTTTGTCTGAGAATGCAGTCATTTTTGTAACCTTTTCTTTTGTTGAGGATTTGTAGGACCTCTTTCTTTTTTTATTTTTCTATCCTTATCTTTTTCCTGAACTGTTTCTTTTGTGATTACAGCCAGCGGGATGCCCCAATTTTTTCTCACGTCTCCTTCATAAGTTTTGACTTAGCGGGCTTTTCTTTTGAAAAATAATGACTTCCTGTTCTTAATGATTATGTGGAACCATCACCATCTTTTGGAGAGCATCTTCTACACTATTTGTCGTGTATGAAGTATGAGCTTGCGACTGAATGCACCTCTGAATTAACTGAGAAAGCTACCCTGCCCCAGGTTATGATTAAGGGTTTTAAATTGTATGAAAATAAAAACTCCTACTTCTTTGGCTAAAAGGGGTTGACTAGGGATTATCTTCCTTATAACTCCATTGTTTAGGATTTGAAACAATGCATGTACATCGTTAGCGGGGTTTGTTCAAAAGCATACTGTAGAGATTATGGTATCATTTTCGCCATCCTCCCTCTAAAGGCTTAGAGCTTTTGATCGAGAGTTAAATATCACAAAGAGGAAAGCATTTTAAATATAGTGAATACGAATGAATTGATTCAAAACTGACATATGCAATGCGTTGATAATATAACAAATTTTGACATGAAACAAATGTTCGAACAATCAAAAGAAAATTACAAATTGAAAATTCTAATGAACAAAAGCCTCTTCGTCTGATCTTGTCACTTCAGATGGTGTGCCTTGGAGGGATGGCAAAAGAACTCCGCACGACCATCTTGTGTAAAATCCAACACTCTTTCATCAATCAAGTTTTGAATTTTATATTTCAACATCCAACAATCGTCAGTATCATGCCCCAGACTGTTGGAGTGATATGCACACCTTGCATCAGGATTATAGTTAGGGGAAGAAGTCTTATGATTCAGATGAGGCCCTATCAACGTAATCAGATTCATCCTCAACATATGTTGTAAAGCTTGAGACAGCGGCATGTTGAGTTTGGTAAACTGCCTTTTGAGTGTATCCGACTTACTCTGATTAACCCATTGTTTTTGGCAAGGTTGTTGTTGGACCCATGATATAGTAGCAATTTGGAAAGGTCCACTCTTCACCAAACCAACCTCTTATCTTCTTGGATATTGATCAATGACTTGGTCCCCAACCTAGACTGTTTGCTTCACACGGTTGCATCCGTCTTGATGAAGTTTGTTGATAATGGCTCTCAGCTCTTCTTATCCCCGGGCTAGGCCTTAGATAAGAGCCATCTTCCCTAGCATCTGGGTTCTCATTGCTTCAACCTCAGCTTGTAGTTGTTCCAACTGTTCGTCCTTATTGTCTTCAGGATTTTTCTTGTCCAGGTTCCCAGCGAGGAGTAGTTTCAACTCTTCCCGCCCATTGGATAGGTTTAGGAACATTTCCATGAACCGAGCCTCTTGAGTTTGGAGATCTCTACTGTCCTATTTGAGAGTCATTGTTGAAATAAACAACGAGAACATGAGAGACCTTCTATGAAACCTGCTTATGCAATGATATGTATGTAATGTTTTCAAGGATTTCTAAGACATAAACTTGCTTAAACAGAAAGAGAACAAACATTAATTGCAATAAGAAGTTTTATCGGTTACTATGAGCCTCTTGGGCTTACAAGGGAGGTAACAAAGTAAAAATAACTCTCTAAGTAAAGAGAATCAAGTTTCCCACCAGCACATCCTCTTTGGTGCAATGTAAGCATTTATAGTCTTTTCTTTGTAAAGTAACCTGGTAAGCTCTAAAACCTTCTTCTCACTGGCGTAGAATGGGGTTTCAAAGGTATCCCGTTCTTATTTAAGTTGGATCTAGGATTTCCGTAGCTCCTCAAAATCAGTTGGCATGTTAGGATGAAGAAAAATGTAAGGAGTGTCACCCTCAGCAATTGGATCCATGATCACAGGTAAGACGGTGGGGTAAGGCATCATAAGACATTGAGCACGAGCTCGCACCCATTTGAGATAAGGCTTAAGAGGTATGGAATTATTGTGCCCCAATGTCTTGCTATCAAATCTGTTTATTATGCCCCAAGCGTGAATGAACCTCTTGCGATAACCCTGAACATCATTCTCATAGTCAAATGTGATTCCTTGGACGAGTGTGTCGCGAGGACCATCCCTTCTAGCATAACCAAACTGTCGCAATGCTAAACAGGTATTATAAGTGATTCCTCCCCTAATTCCTAAGAGAGGGACATTAGGGAATTCCCCACAGCGATCAATGATGGTAACATTCTCTAAGGATCAAGAACACCAATGAATATCCGAATGTGTAAGGGACATCAACCTATGAGACCATCTCATACCCTGATCATTTCTCAAAACATATCGAGATAGGTGCGAAATAAACCACCTAGCCAATAGAGGAGTGCAACATATAAAAGAACCCTCTTCTCTTTAGAGTGCGAGTATGTAGAGAGTGTAGAATATCCCCAAGTAAAGTAGGCACTGGATTATGAGACAGAAAAACCTTAACCGCATTCACATCTATGAGTTGGTTCGTGTTATGGAATAGTACCATACCATAGACAAGAAGGGCCAACACTTCTACAAAATCTTGTAAATCCAGGGTATCCCAAAAATGGTGAGCTTTCTCAAATAAAAACTTAGCTAGAAATCCTTGGACACCTCTTCCAGTTTCCCAGTTTTCCACTACATCAGACCGTTGTAAAGATAGAGCTTGAGAAATATCTTCAGGTTTTAGGTATCTTTCCATACCATTGAATGGTAACTGATTAAGGATAGGTACCCCCAATAACTGAGAAAACTCCTCTATAGTAGGCGCTGACTGGTAATCAGGAAAAGTGAAGCAGTGGTGTAACATGTCAAAGAACTGAAATAACACCTTTATCATTTCTTCATCAAGGTTTTAAGTGACCAATTTGAGAAGTCGACCATGTTTTTCAGTGAAGGGAGAGTTTCAGGAATCCTTGATGATAATTCCTTGAGTTGAGGAGGTACGTTCACAAGGTTGACTTGGATAGTGTTCCTGCGAGCGGATGTCATGTCCTACAAAACAAGACAAAGATAAGCCCTATAAAATCCTTGAAATGGTTAGTATGATATGCCATGTTATGATGTCATGATTATGCTAAGAAATCACAGATATAACAATCACAAGAAAATCACACAAAAACCTTAGGTTTAAGGCTTTCATGGGTTTTAAGGTAATAACCTCTTGAAGTTTTGATTGGTTCAACTTGTCTTATAATAAGTAACCGGGTTATAAGGGATCTTAATATCACCAATCTTTCCCACAAGTTTCATTCCGATACTCAACTGACTTTCCACCAAACAAAACTCGGGAGTCAAATCTCAATAAGTGTAGTATCGAGTATCAACCGATTTTGGGAATACACCAAAGACGGCTATCTCACTATGTCCTAATATCCAAGTTGCTCAATTAAGGTTCTTAGGTCAGTTGACGCTTCATGACACCACACAGCGGCCCCGTATTCTCCTTAATTAACTCAAAGGCTACCGGTACCCACCAAAGTGTCGCATCAACATAGCTATCGCTTCAACCGTTTCGGTATACCACACACATTTTCCACGATCTATTGCTACTTACCTAAAAGGTGCCCCAGATCTGGGTGTAGGATCTATAGTAACCCAAACGATACCCTTAAAAGTAAAGCAATCAAAACAGACAAAGAAAACAATTTAGAAATAAACTAGACACTAAGGTAAACCCCACTTTTATATTTCCCTAACAGAGTCGCCAGTTCTATGATACGGTGGCAGAGCCGACTGTTTAATACTGGTTTGCGTTTTCTGTTTGCAAATGTTGCGGTAAGCAAGATTCGCCACCGACTTTTCTTTTATCCAACAAAGGAAAGGATGAAAAGAACAAAAAAAGACCTTTTTTGAGATTTTCTGAGTAAGGAGGGTAGATTATAGAAAGGGAAGGTATTAGCATCCTTTCCATCCGTGGTTTTCCACGGGCTCATAGGTACTTGCTCAATTTTGAAAACTGTTTTCGTGTTTGTGTGTTTGTATGTTTTGAAAGATTTTGTTTGCTTTATGATAACTCTTGTATCAGTCCTCAAGAGTGTGATAAAGCATTTTGAAAAGAATTTTGAAAGTGTGTAAGTGTAAAAGGAATCAGATTTGAGCAAGTACTTAACATTTATCTACCTACTCGAAAAAGTTTTTCTTTTCCTCCTTTACTTTAGATAGTGTTATCCTACTATTAGTGAGTAGATAGCCCCATTGTTGGATATTGAGGGACTATCAAAAGGGACGTTTATGGTCATTGAAGGCAACATGTAGAGATACATTAGCATTTCAAAGGGACTGTCATCATGTAGGCAACATCGAGGGACAAGATCATTTCTCGTAGGCAACTCGAGGGGAATTAAGGGACCATGATCTTTATGATGACTTTTAAACTGGGGGTCTTTGCTAAGATATCCCTACGTTTGAGGGACATGACTATTTCTGAAGGCAACCAGAGTGGGAAGTACCTTAGAGGTGTAAGTGTGCAACAATGTGCTTTTTTCAGGTATTTTATCTTGAGGTTAGTGACCTAATGATTAATTGATTAATTCTTGCCATGCACGCCTAATTTACTAACAATTTACATACAAGCATATAAGAAATATAAAGGCGAGAAATAAAGTTCCTACAGCTATTACAAGGCTTTGGTGTAGTTACATAATTAATGATTGAAAAGTAAAGTGCGAAAATTAAAAACCCTAATTAAACTATTACAGACCGAGCACATTTACATAATAAAAAATAATCGTATGAAAAATAACGCGCAAAAATTGAGTTGAGAATAAGTTTTAAACCCTAAAAATCTAATTGCCTATTAAAAATATTTGGATGTTTTTTATGAAAAAGATTTGAAATTTAACCTAATCTCTAATTAATTTTAAATTAAGGAAAATAAATTAAAGTTAATTAAATTAAATTAATTTGCAAAAGTTAATTTTTCTTAAAAAAAACTCTAAGTCCTATTTTTTTTATAATTTTCTGATTTAAAAAAATGAATAAACAAAAAATATAAGCTAAATAAAAAAGAATAAAGAAATTAAAAAAAATGGGCCTGGGGGGTGAGAAACCTAAATTGGGGGTATGCTGCTGAATTTTGCCAAGGCCCAGATCTGGTGGCCCACAGCTAGCGCGTGGTTTGGTGTTGCTGTGTTAAGGAGGTCCACCATGAGGAAGCATCACTGGGCGCTGGATCTGGAGGATGAGTGATCTGATGGTGTTGACCTGCTAGCCGATGATAAGTGTGAATAACCTGGCTACACTGGATCTGGAGGAAACTCATTAGAAAAATAAAATTCAAGACCTGGGAATTGAACCCAGGTCTCTTCCCTGTGCACGCGTTCCTTCTACCACTCAGTCATCTTGTCATTCGTTATATAAAATAAACATAAAACAATATATTCAAAATAATGGTCAGAATTTCCCTTTTTCTAAAAAACGCGCGCTGTTTCAAACCAGCCAACCAGGCTGTGCCACACATTCGTCTTCCCTAACCCTCCTTCGTATTAGCTCATGGATCTTTACCCACAAATAGTATCCGTCACTAAATCACCTGCAATTTCCAAAATCTACAACACGCAATATAAATTTAGTTTAAAGCCATGGATCAACTGGGTTTGATCTCCTGAGCATGATGGTGCTCCTCTTTAGGCCCAATTTTACCTGTATCTGAAAACCCTAAATCAAAGGTCAAAACCCTAACAATGGCATATTGTCATACCTTCATCAAAACAGGCAATTGACAATTCAAATATGTTCTAATCATTCATACAAGCAAGAAAGCATGATCTAAATCCATTTATAATGCACGTATGACCATAATCATTTTCAAAAAGGAAGAACAAACCGTGACTGTATTGGGCACGATTCTTGGAGCTTTGGCGCTTGGGAGTGATGCATCTAGCTTCAGAATGCCTCCAAGAATTGATTGCAAGCTTCAGAATACCTTGAATCCTTCTGCAACTCCAAATCTAATTGACACTTTTTCTTGAAAATTTGGAATCTTAAACGTGAGTTTTGTGCGGCCAACCCTCTTCCTTTTTTTCTGTCAATGTTATGTTTATATATTTGGATGTATTAGGGCAACAAAAATGGTTAGAATCATGGAGATTGAATGGAAAATATTTGATTTGAATCTTAAAATTATATGTTTCCAAATTTGGCCAAAACTTGCTTTTTTCCCTCTCCAATCAGCCCTTGCACGAAATTTGGATTCAATCTTCTGATGCTAGGCTCATGATCTGATCATAAAACAAATCTTTGAATTTAATTCGTCATTTTACTATTTTATTTGATTTATTAAGATTTAAATGAATATAAATTCAAATAAATAAAAACAAATCTCATAAAAATAAAATAATAGATTTAAATGTCTTGCATAAGTCTATGGATATGTTTGAGATCCAAAATCCACGCCCATTAGTTCAAAATAATCCAAGTTGCTCACATTGACTTTTGTGCATTTTCATAAAATTAGTCAACTTCAGCAATGCATATCTTTCTCAATTTTAACCCTAAGAGGGTGTTCTTGTATTTTTTTTGAGAGCTTAGGATGTCCTATAAACAACCCTTTTGGTTTCATTTCAATTGGGTCTTCCATATTCATGTAAGGAGCTTTGACCCAAAAGGTGTTTTTGTTGACTTTTTAAAAGGACCTATAATGTCTGAGCTTGTATCTTTTGACTGGGTCGTTTCTTGAACTTGAGGGTTGAAGAGAAGTTGTAGGGAATTGGATTCTCTTAAAAATGATCCTTGGTGGAAAAATTTATGATAAAGTATGAGAAAGTTATGCCTGGTCAACGTTTGGTTGACTTTTCCTATAGAAACCCTAATTTGCCATTTTTTACTTTTGATGAGTTAGGAGCATTCTTTGAGGAATCATGATCAAACCTTGATCAAATGATTGATATTACTTCAAAATGTTGATATTGACCCAAAATCTTGAAGTTTGACTGTATATAGGCCACAATTGACTTTTGACCTAGTAAAGTTGATTTCCAGGCATTTGAGCTGTTGACTAGGCAAACTAGTTGTTCAAGGCATGAAATTTGGCATGGATGATCTTTAGGATATATTATGACAATATATAACATTTGGGATCCTTGGGACTCACACATCTTGCTTAAAATTGAAACCCTAGTTGAGGTTCATTGCCTTTAGGGGAGAACTTGTCTGGTCAATTCAATGGGCATGTGTGAAGTAAAATGAGAGGGCAAATTTTGGGGTACAACACACGGCCAATAAAACAAAATGAGTAAAATCATCAAGAGCAATTTATTTTTGTACAAGCTCCACATTATTTTCCATCATTCATTTATTTTCTTAGAATGCATCATATCCTCTCTTTTTTAAGTATGATTTTCTTTTCTTTTTCTTTCTTTTTGTGTTCTTTTTCATTTCTATAGATTTTTGTGATATTTTTCAAAGGATGAATTGTACCACTAATTCTTTTTACTTTTCTAAAATAAACCTTCTCCCTAACTTTCATCATTTCTATCTAATTAGACAAAAATTACTCTTCATTCAAGGTAAAGCACAATTGGGTTAAGTGTTTACAAACAATAAATTTTTTGAATGAATCAATATTGAGTTTTTTTATGCTTAACAACTAAGTTACTAAGTGGTATACTTAATAATTTGTTAGAATTTTGATTGATTAGTTCACACATTTTTTTAAGGCTCAAAAGGGTTACTAATGTACACTAACTACAAGGTGAATTGAAGCCTTTTTAGAATGGTTGTTCTTCTCATAGTACAAAAAAATGCCTTGATCATTTTCAAATTTCTGTAATTTCAAAAAGTAACGCAAGATCAAACATGAATTAAAAGAGTTAACCACAATTACTAGAATTCTTCTACTTTTAGTGAACAATGGAAAGATCCTCACCTTTGTGGTTTTGTACTAATGACTCAAACATGAACAAGTGTTTACAAGACAATGCATTAACAAGAATTTGCATAAAGCACTAACTTCACCATCATGTTATTTTTCTATAAAGTGATAAATTATACATTTCTCGTGCAAAATATCGAGACTTTAATCATCACCACCCCAAGGTAGAGTTGATAAAGAACTATTCATTTGAATCTCTTCTTGTGATTTAGCACAATTCACACTAAATCAAGGACAAACAACAAAAATTTCTTTGCACAACATTAACTAAAACACCCAAATTGAAATTTAAATAAACAAAAGCCTCCAAGGAAAAATATACTCGCCGAAGTGACAAAATGCTAATTCAACGACCCAAAATAAATTGTTCAAACATAAACTTAAATAAAAAGCACTAAAATAACAAAGCTAAAGCAAAATAAGTGAGAAAAGCAAAATAAAATTTCTTCACTTTGTAGCATGCATGCTTTTGGTCATCACACCCACTAATGCTCCATTAGCTCACTCGCATCACCAACACCATCATTACTCAAATCACCAGGTGATGCCCCCTCCGAAAAGAAAGGGCGCCTTCCTACAGGCCAATTAAAATAAGCAACATATTCCTCTTGAGAAGAAAAAGAAGTGACCTCATGAGGAGCAGACTAGTGAATGAACAACTTTGCCATGGAATCATGAAGAAAACTTCCGGATCTTTGATGAGCCTCCAGCATATCCCATGTGTAATGGCATGTATCCTTCATCCTTGGATCCCAATTAGCATAATTGAGGTCTTCAGACGCCTCGGTTTCCTCTTGAGCACTTGATGACTCACCACGACTATCCTTTTTCTTATTTAAAGCCAACTTTCCCAAGCAATTACGCCCCTCACTTTCTCGTTAATTACATCCGGTATCACAACAAACTTCTTTTGGCATAATGAAATAATAAGACAAGGGACAATGAGAGGATTATGAGTGTTTACATTATCTATACTGGTGTTTTCAACAAATTTCTTCATCTCACTTACAATTATTCGGGCAACGGCCACCTCTCTGTCTTCAAGGATAAACTGAACAAGCAAAGCAACATAAAAAGGTATAGTGGATCTATGTAACTTTGGCTTGATGTTGTTAAGAACCAATAAAATAACAGTCTGTGCTTCCTCCGTCACATCTTCTCTCATATATCTTAATGGAAGTCCTGTGACATTCAACTCAACACTTCTTCCTTCCAAAAGATTTTCCTTCTCAATTGATCCATGGCCTCTATTCTTCCCAAGCTCTTTAGAATATAAATTCATCTGATTAACACCTATACTAAGTGGATTACCCAAATGCTCACTCAAGGTATCTGAATCAAAATGCAAAACTTTTCCTCGAATCGTGGTCTTGTAAAGAAATTGCTCCCCCTTGGGATGAAGAGCATTCGCGTAAAATTCCCTCACTAAGTCATAACTTATTTTATCCATCGGATCAATCAAAATGTCCCCCTTTTTTCCCAAGAAAATTATCACAACTTTTCTATAAGGTCCATTTGTATTAATTGCAAAAAATTTCTCTGAAACAAATTTCCTACCCTCATGTAGAGTGCACCTTTCTTCCGCTTCCGCGCTAAGGAACATGCGTTGATCAAATTCCCTCGGTTGGCTTGAACCACTACCAACTGTTATCCTCTTCTTCTTTGAAATAGTGACTCTTTTTTGAGGCATCTTCAAAAAATAAACCGACAAAACAATGCACCAGAACAGGACCAACCTTGTTAGACTAAAAAACAACAAACTGCAGAATAAGGAAAAAAATTTCACAGTCTGCCTTGCATCTCCGAGCGTCACAGATGCGATGCAACGCTTCTAGGTCGCCAGGCGACACAGGCACGACGACAAAAAAAAGAAAAACATAGACTGCTCAGAATCACGTTTTCTTAAAATAGCTTTTGGTCACAACAGTAGAATTACATAAGCTACATCTCAGTTTAATCAATAGGGTTTTCTACCCTACCCTAACCACATGCAATTTAAGAAATCTACTCTACAACACAACTTCAAAATGCTTGCAATGTTAAAGAAAATTAAAGAGCATAAATATTGACCTTGAAATTTGAAATGAGCAAATGAAAAATGTAAGGAATTTGAGGTTGAGAAAGCAAAAGTGTAAGAGTGTGCTAGGGTTTCCTTTATGTTGAAAGAGATGTGAAATTGATAGCAAAATGGGTCAAAAGAAAACATATATACTATGGGTTATAAATGGAAGACCCAAATAAAAAATGGGTCAAAAGCTTTAACCCATGCAATAAAACGCACAAAAGATATGTGCAGTAAAAACACCATCGCCCGACGACTCAAACATGATGGGCAAGCGAAGCGGGCATCTCCCGATGACGCAGACGCGACAGACACCAGATGTAGAAATATTTTTCTACTGCTGACTACACTGCAGAAATTTCTAGCAGACTTTCTCAACACGATTTTTAATTCAGATGAACACAAAAAACAAAATACTTACAATGTTGGGATGCCTCCCATAAGCGCTTTGTTTAATGTTATTTTAGCTCGATGGTTAATGGTGACTTCACAGATCACCAAGAATAACAACGCTTGTTTCCCAATTCACCTCACCTTCGAGATAGATTTTAAATCTTTGACCATTAGCCGTCCAAATCTCTTTCGATATTGGATTCTAACACAATTGCTCCAGATTCGTTCACCTTTTTAATCAAGAACGGACCTGACCATTTGGATAACTTGGAAATCTTTGTGTCAAATTTTATTGTCATGGTAGAATTTGAACTTTTCCTTATACATATTGTTGGAATGATAAGAATCATTGCATATTTCATCTAAAGCTTGCAATTGAATTTTTCTCTTTTCTCCGACCAAGTTAGAATCAAAGTTTAAATTTTTTAAATCCCAAAGAGCCTTGTGCTCAATTTCAACCGGAAGGTGACAGGTTTTACCATACACCATTTGAAATAGTGTCAAACTAATCAGAGCTTTATAAGCGATACGATACGCCCAAAAATCTTCATCTAGCTTAAAAGACCAGTCCTTCAGCGAATTTGACACGGTTTTTTCCAAAATTCTTTTAAATTCTCTATTTGAAACTTCTACTTGACTGTTATCTTACAGAGTGTATGGAGTCGCAACTTTATGCTTTACACCATAATTTTCCAAAACTTTTTCAAGAGGTTTATTGCAAAAGTGTGATTCACCATCACTTATTAACACGTGCGCTGAGTCAAAACGGAAAATTTTTTTTAGAAATTTAATATTCGTTTTGCCATCCGCCATAGGACAAGCTATCACTTCCACCCGCTTAGAAACATAATCAACCACAACAAGAATAAAACCATTCGAAAAAGACGGGGGAAATGGTCCTACAAAATTGATGCCCCAACAATCAAAAAGTTCTACTTCCAACATGCTATTCAAGGGCATCTCATCCATTTTTCTAATTCCTCCACTTATTTTTCATTTATCACAATTGTTATCATGCAAGTATGCATCTATGAACAAAGACGGCTAATAAAAGCCCGATTGAAGGACTTTTGTTGCCGTACGCAAACCGTTAAATGACCTCCATATGGAGAATTGTGACAATGACAAAGTATGCTTTTAGACTCCTCCAATGACACACACCTTCTCAACAAATTATCACTTCCTAACCTAAAAAGATACAGTTTATCCCAAACATAAATTTTCGAATCAACCAAGAATTTCCTCTTTTGGTCCCAAGTTAGATCCTCCGGTATCAATCTGGATGCCTTGTGATTCACAAAATTGGCAAACCACGGTCTAACTTGTACCATGAACAGTTTTTCATCGGGAAATTCCTCTCTAACTTCACTTTCATCGGGATAAGAGACCCGCTACCAAATTCTCGGAACCTTTTTTGTTGCGAATTTCTAGATTAAATTATTGCAACAAAAGGATCCATGGTCTTTGCTTAGAATCTGGTAAGCAAATACTTTATCGCAACATGGTCAGTGTAGACCATAACCTTCGACCCAATGAGGTAAGAACTAAATGTTTCCGATGCATACACTATAGCTAACAATTATTTTTCAGTTGTGGCATAATTAATTTGTGCCTCATTAAGAACCTTGCTAGCATAATGTATTGCATGAAATTTTTTTCCTTTTCTTTGACCAAGAACCGCACCAACAGCATAATCGCTAGCATCACACATTAGTTCAAAATCAATTTTCCAATTTCGTGTTACAATTATTGGTGCAATTGTCAAATTTTGTTTCAAGTTTTTAAAAGCTATCAAACAAGCATCATCGAAAATAAAAGACTTATCTTTGTTGAGCAAGTTGCTCAAAGGCCTTTCAATTTTGGAAAAGTCTTTAACAAATCTTGGGTAGAAGCCCGCATAACCTAAAAAACTTCGGATCCCCTTCACGTTCAATAGTGGTGGAAACTTCTCAATAACCTCCACTTTATCTTTGTCAACTCCAAGCCCCTAGGATGAAATTTGTGACTAAGAACAATGCCCTCGGTAACCATGAAGTTACATTTCTCCAAATTAAGAACTAATTTGGTGTCCACACACCTCTTCAAGATGATATCCAAAATTTTAAAACAAAGATCAAAAGACGCCCCGAAAACGGGGAAGTCATCCATGAAAAATTCCATAGTCTTCTCAACAAGATCAGAAAATATTGCTTGCATACACCTTTGAAAAGTGGTCGGTGCATTTCACAAACAAAGGGCATCCTCCTATATGCAAAAAATCCAAACGAACAAGTAAAAGCCGTTTTCTCATGGCCTTCTGGATTAATCGTAATTTGGTTATACCCGGAATACCCATCTAAAAAACAATAGAACTCTTGTCCCGATAACCTTTCAATCATTTGATCCATAAAAGGAAGAGGGAAGTGATCTTTCCTAGTTGCTTGATTAAGCCTCCGGTAATCAACACACGTCCTCTAACCCATTACGATCCTTGTCAGAATCAATTCATTCTTCTCATTTATTATCACGGTCATTCCATCTTTCTTTGGCACCACATGTACCAGACTCACCCATGTACCATCATAAATAGGATAAATTATCCCGACATCCAATAATTTCACTGCTTCCTTTCTCACAACATATTTCATTGTAGGATTCAAGCAGCGTTGAGGTTGAGCTACTGGCTTGAAATCCTCTTCCATCATAATCTTTTGCATACAATATGCCGGGCTAATTCCTTTCAAATCTGCTAAAACCCAACCTATTGCTCTTTGATTTTCCTTCAAAACTTGAATTAAACAATGTTCCTCTTTTTCTGATAAAGCATTACTTATCATCACCAGTTTGTTAGAACCATCATCAATAAACACATATTTTAAGTGAGAAGGAAACATATTCAATCCAAGTTTGTATTCTTATTCGTTAGCTTCCTTCTTCAAGATTTCAATTTCTCCCTCCCAAGGTTGAACTTCCTCTAGAATCTTAAGTTCCTTCTAACATTCTTCCATTTCTTTTTCTTCATGGGCATTAAGAAATTGAAGCACATTAGTCAATGTTTTCTCAAAATGAGTTGATAGATGAACTTCACTAGTAACATCCTAAATAACTTCTTCTATCACATCAACTCTAAATCAAGCTCCTTTATCATTTGAATTCTTCATTTCTTCAAATAGATTAAAAATCACTTCTTCATCTTGAATACAAACCTTTATCAAAACATCATCGATGTCAATCATCATTCTTGTGGTCTTCATGAAAGATCAACCAAGAATCAAAGGTGTATCATGGTCTTCCTCCATGTCAATCACACTGAAATCAACCGGGAAGAAAATATTTGCGATCAAACGCAAAAAAAAAAGCCAGTTCTACCACCGCATCACAGAACTGGCGACTCTGTTGGGGACATAATGTTAAAAGTGGGGTTACCTTAGGGTTAGATCACCTTTACTTGCTTTTCTTTGTTTGACTTGTTTGCTTTACATTTAAGGGTTTTTTTGCTTAGGTATTGGTAAAAATCCTACACCCGGATCTAGGGACACTTATTAGGTAAACAACAAAAGATCGTGGAGAATGTACGACATAGAGCGATATGGTTTAAGTGATGGCTGTGTTGGTGTGACATTTTGGTTGGTACCAGTATCCTTCGTATGGAAACAAAGAGAATACGAGGCTGCCGCGTGGTGTCGTGAAGCACTAACGGACCTTAGAACCTTAGTTGAACAAACTTGGCCATTAGAAAGTAGTGAGATATCCGCCCTTGGTATAAAGCTGAGGATTGGTTGATACTCGATACTAAACTCATTGAGATCAGACTTTCGGGATATTTTGACCGCAAGAAAATATTTCCTGAGCTGAAACAATACCCGATAGAGGATGATCAGTGATATCGAGAATCCTTAGAACCCGATTACTTTTCTAAGACATGTTTGAAACCAACTAAACTTCAAGAGGGTACTTACCTTTTAACCTCATGCAAGCCTTTGAACCTAAGGTCTATTGTGTGCTTGGCTTGTGTGTGATCTATTCTGTTTGAACACAACATCATGCATCATAACATCGCATCCATTCTTATTACACTAACCATTTCAAGGACCGAAGGATTTTATCTTTGTTCTATTTTGTAGGTCATGGCTTCCGCTCGTAGGAACACTATCTGAATCAACTTTGTTAGAACACCTCCCCAACTTAAATAACTAGTATCGAGGGTTCCTGAAACTTCTGCATTCACCAAGAGACATGGTCGACTTCTCAACCTAGTTACTTCAAGCTTTAATGAAAAGGTGATAGGTGTACTCTTCCAGTTCTTTGATCCCGAGCACCACTGCTTCACCTTTCCAGACTATCATTTGGTGCCTACCATGGAAGAGTTCTCTCAGTTATTGATTATATCCATTCTTGACCAGGTGCCTTTCACAGGTTTAGAAGAAGTTCCGAAGCCATAAGTCATTTCCTCAGCTTTGCATCTAAAACGGGCCGACGTGATATCTAATTGGGAAACGAGAAGCGAAGTCAAGGGTTTTCTAGCCAAGTTACTAATAGACAGGGCCTAGCTATTTTGGGATGATTTGGATTTACAGGCCTTTGAGGAGGTCTTGGCCCTTCTAATCTATGGGTTAGTGCTTTTCCCTAATTAAGACTTACTCATAGATGTGAATGCTATCAAGATTTTCCTCTCTCAGAACCCTGTGCCTACCTTTCTCGGAGATATCTTGCATGCTCTCCATACTCGTACCATGAAGAGAAGAGGGGTCCTTATGTGCTGCATGCCATTACTGTCGAGGTGGTTTATTTCTCACCTCCCTAAGTCAGTGCTGAAGAATGAAGAAGGTTTGGGTTGGTCGCAAAGGATAATGTCACTTTCCCACGCGGATATTCTCTAGTATTCCCAATTTATGGGAGATGTTTCTATTATTGACCGTTGTGGGGAGTTCCCTAACGTCCCACTACTTGGCATTAGGGGAGGCATAACTTACAAACCTTGTTTGGCTCTGCGACAATTTGGTTATGCACGAAAGGATGGTCCTCCTGAGTTACTTTTCCAGGGCATTGTATTTAACTATGAGGGGGATGTTCAAGGGTATCGCCAGAGGTTCATACGAGCTTAGGGCATGATAAACAGATCTGACACCAAGACTTTGGGGCCGAAGAATTCCATTCATATGGAACCTTATCTCCAACGGGTATGAGCTCGCGCTCAGAAACTTATAATGCCATACATAGACGTCTTACCAGTGATTGTGGAGCCCATTACTGAAGGTGATATTCCCTACACCGCTCTTCATCCTGATATGCCCATTGATCTTGAAGAACTACAAAGGTCTTGGATCCAGTTGAAGAAGGAGAGGGATACTTATAGGGACCAATTCTATGCCTAGGAGAAGAAGGTTTTAGAGCTCGCAAAGAAGCTTCATGAGGAAAGAAGCCTTAATTCCTATCTCGACACGAAGAGAAAGCATCCATGGGAAACTTGATTTTTTTAGTTTTTAGAATTTTTTTAATTGTAACGCCTGAGAGGCAATTGTACCTTGAATTCTACTAATAAAATCTTTGTTTCATTTTGGTTTGCAAAGTTTAAATTTCCCAAAGTCCTTGAAATCATTGCGTACGCATCCCATCCATAGCATTGCATAAACAGGTACCATTACAGGTTTCTCATCTTCTTCACTGTTTATTTCAGCAAAGATGTCTTCTGAACAAAGCATCAAAGATCTTCAGGCACAAAATGCCCAATTTCAACAGATGTTCATATGTCTGGCGAAAGGGCAAGAGGACCTGAAGGCCCTCATCTCGAAAGAGAAAAAGAAGAAGAAGTTCGCTGGTATACTTAATATGGGTAGAAGATTTGAGGGGCCACAGAAGCAACCAGTCGATCTGACCTCCTCATCCAAAGAAGGGGAAAACCAAGAAAGAGAAGCAAGGGAGGAGAATCCTAGTCCTGGGGTTTCTGACAATGATACAGACTACAATGATAAGCAATATCCTCTCATTGAGGATATATACAAGCAGTTAGAGGATCGGCTGAGTGCCATGGAAGTCCAGAGAATACCTGGGTTGGACTTCGAAGAACTAGGATTGGTGTCGGGAGTGGTCATCCCACAAAAATTTAAAGCTCTAGTTTTCGCAAAATATGATGGGGTGTCTTTCCCAAAGCTTCATCTTCGTTCCTACATAAGGAAGACAGCCTATCAGGGCCTATCAGGGCCTCAGGGTTCACTTTTTTCAAGACAGCCTATCAGGGCCTCATCTCGAATGGTTCTACCAATTGGAGGGAACCAATGGCCGAAACTGGGAGGATTTGGCTGCTAATTTTTACAAGCAGTATCAATACAATGCCGACCTGGCCCCTACTCGTACTCAACTCCAGAGTATGTCCATGGGTGTAGGTGAAGGCTTTAAGGACTACGCGCAGAAGTGGAGAGACTTGGCTGGGTTATTTCAACCCCCTTTATCTGACAGGAAGTTGGTTGACATGTTTCTTGGGACGTTGTCTGGCCCATTCTTCAACCATTTGATCAAAAGCTCATCGACTGGCTTTATTGAGCTGATATTAACTGGAGAAAGGGTAGAAGCTGGGATCCGGAGCGGTAAAATACAGAGAGACACCTCCTCAAGTTCAGTAAAAAAACCCTTCGCTGGTAAGAAGGAAGCCAGTGCTATCTATAGCCCGAGGGGTCAGAGCAAAATGGAATACCATACAACACAACAATCAGCAAAGGGTGGAAAGACCACAAAGGCAGTTCACTCAGATTAACATGATATTGATAGAGGTTCTACCCCATCTGCTGAGATCCAATTTGGCAACCTTAAAGGAGGCTCCCAAGAATCCTAATACCACATCTCCTTGGTACAATCCAAACGCTCAGTGTGCCTACCATTCTGAGAGTCCTGGCCACGATACAAATGACTGTTGGACTCTAAGAAATAAGGTACAAGATCTGATTGAAGCCAAGGAGATTGAGTTCGATGCTCCGGAGAAGCCCAATGTCATAACTGCTCCCATGCCTAAGCACAACCATAGAGTTAATGCCATTGATACTGATCTATGTGTTGCCTCTATTAATGAAGTTTCTACTCCCCTTATGACTGTTAAGAAGAATTTGTTGCTGGCCGGTTTATTTCCGGGTTGTGGTGAAGGTCGCCACGTGTGTTCATCTTTTCCTTCTGGTTTCTATCTGCTAAATACAGGTGTCCAGCGCCTGATGGATAGCAGAGAAATTTTGTTCGAGAAAATTTTGACTCATGCGGTTCCATTTGAAGATGTTGCTATTATAACCATTTCCGCCAATCCTTTCAAGGCCTCCTCGAGAAGACCTATTAGGATTACACCCGCTCCGAGAGTTTCTCCATTAATAATCACTTGTCCTGGCCCTGTCCCGTATACCTCGGATAAAGATGTCCATTGGCATTATGGCACCGATATCTACTATCATGGCGTTAAACAAGACCTGAAAAATGAAGAGGCTGATCCTGATAATGGTAACATTGTCAGGACCAGCAAGGTTACCCGAAGTGGAAGGGTCTTCTCTCCCGAGATTTCCCCTAAGACTGTCAATAGGCCTATTGTCAATCCATCTGCTATTCCTGCTAGTACCTCAACTACTACTCCTGTTTTTACTCCAATTATCACTCCCGCTGATGAGTCATCTAAGACCCGAGGCAAAGAAATCATAGGCGAGCCTACCCAGACGGAAGCGCCTAGAAAAATTGTTGTGGAAGCCTCTAAGCAAGAGATAGAGGAAATATTGAAAATAATTAAAAAGAGCGACTACAATATGGTCGAACAGCTGGGGCAGACCCCCTAAAAGATATCCATGTTATCCCTGCTGTTGTGCTCTGAGACCCATGCGAAGGCTTTGATTGCATTCCTCAAAAATGCGCATATGCCGCAAGAGACTTCAACTGATCAATTTAAAGATTGTGTGGCTATCCTGACTGCTGACAATGGGCTGGGTTTTTCAGATGCAGACTTGACACCGAAGTGCATGTCTCGATTGAATGAAGGGGCACCACTATGGCTCATGTGTTAGGGGATACTGGGTCTTCGCTGAATGTTCTGCCCAAGAAGGCGTTGGACCGGTTGGATTGCGAGGGTTTGAATTTAAAGTCTAGTAACATTGTGGTAAGGGCTTTTGACGGGTCAAAGAGAATGGTGCATGGAGAGGTGGACATCCCTGTCAAGATAAGCTATCAAACCTTTAGGTCCATCTTCTATGTGATGGACATCAGAACATCGTACTCTTGTTTGTTGGGTTGTCCTTGGATCTATGAAGCTGGGGCTGTTACTTCTACACTACACCAAATTTTGAAGTATCCGGTGAAGGGGAAGATAGACACTGTGCATTGAAAATAGGAGTACATGGTGAGCCACCTGAACTCCTTCAGGTATGTGGAGATGGACAGGGAATTCATAGAGACCCCTTGTCAAAATTTTGAAGAGGTTCCCCATATTTTGGCGTTAATCGAGGCTACCACCAATACCAAACCTCCTCTGAAGATGGCCTCTCTCAAGGACGCAAGAACAGTGGTTGAAGAAGGTGGGTGTACCAATTGGGGACGGCTCCTTGATTTTACTCACAAAACTGACAAATTTGGTTTGGGCTTTACTTCAGGGGATCAAAGGGTTGTTCGACGCGCTCGGGCTGGAGGACCTCCCCTACGCATCAGCAATCGTGGGGTCAATGCTATTGAAGACAGTGAGGAAGACCCTAACATTGACAGCTGGATCTACCCGACTACCAATGGTGGACCGAATAATTGGACAGCTAGAGATTTTATTCCAGTTTCTTTTATTCCGCAATAATTGTCTTACTTATGTTCTGAATTTGTAATGAACGATTTTAAATTAAAAAAACTTTTTGGCCATGTGTCTTACCCGAGGCACAATGTTTTTATCTGTGAGGGTTATTATATGTCATTTCATATATCATCAATGAAGCATTGGACGTTCTTTGCATACAAACTTTACGCTCTCTATTTTTCTTTCTTTCTTCTTTTCTGTTTTTACTTTATCAATTCAGCTATGCTCTTACACACACGCACATATCAAACTGCAGATCCATATCCACTCTGGATCCCATTGATAACAATCCTACTATTACCAGCTACGAATTTGAAAATCCGATCAACCGAGCCTAGGACGAAGATGAGAATGATGGTGAGGTGCCTGGGGAACTGGCTAGACTATTACAACAGGAAGAGGGGGTTATACAGCCTCATGAAGAGCTAGTTGAGACAATAAACTTGGGCATAGAGACAGACAGAAAAGAAGTCAAGATCGGTGCAAATCTGGAAGCTAAGATCAAATAGTGGTTGATACAGATGTTGCACGACTATGTTGAGATCTTCGCCTGGTCCTATGAAGACATGCCTGGTTTAGACACTGACATCATGGTACACCTTCTCCAAACTAAAGAGGATTGTCCTCCGGTTAAACAGAAGGCCCGCCGTATGCACCCTGAAATGTCAGATAAGATCAAAGCAGAGGTCATGAAGCAGTTCTTCACAGGTTTCTTAGTTGTCACCTCCTATCTGCAGTGGGTCGCTAACGTTGTTCTGGTACCTAAGAAGGACGACAAGGTACGTATGTGTGTGGATTACAGAGATCTGAACAGGGAAAGCCCCAAGGATGACTTCCCGCTTCCCCACATTGATGTTCTAGTTAACAACACCGCACAACACAAAATCTTCTCCTTCATGGATGGTTTCTCTGGCTACAACCAGATCAAGATGGCTCCTGAAGACATGGAGAAGACGACCTTCGTCACACATTGGGAAACCTTCTGTTACAAGGTGATGCCTTTTGGTTTGAAGAATGTTGGGGCAACCTATCAGCGAGCCATGGTCACTTTGTTCCACGATATGATTCACCATGAGATCGAAGTTTATGTTGATGACATTATAGCCAGGTCTCAAACCTAAGAGGAGCATCTCGATCATCTACAAAAGTTGTTCGAGAGGTTGAAGACGTACAAGCTGAGGTTGAATCCGAACAAGTGCACCTTCGGGGTAAGGTCCGGTAAGCTTCTGGGTTTCATCGTCAGTGACAAAGGTATCCAGGTAGACCCCGCAAAGGTAGAGGCCATACAAGAGATGCCAACTCCCCGTACCGAGAAGAAAGTTAGAGGTTTCTTGGGGCACTTGAATTAACTCCCGTCAGAATCAAATCCGTAAACCCAGCGGAGGAGTTACCAACCAAATGATTGAAAAATGGACCAGACAAAGTCCCTAGAAACATATCAACCAGCTCACGATCAGTTAATGGAGGCTGCACCCTGCCAGCCAAATCCCTCCATTTTTGTGCATATTCTTTGAACCCTTCGCCCGTTCCTAGAGACATACCCTGAAGTTGGGTACGCGTAGGAGCGAGATCAGAATTGTATTGATATTGTCTGTAGAATGCGGTTGCCAAATCTTCCCAGTGTCGGATACTAGTTCCATCAAGTTGATAGAACCATTCAAGCTGCGACCCCGAAAGGCTATCTTGGAAGAAGTGAATCCAAAGGTTCTTATCTGCCGTGTAAGGTTGGATCTTCCTTACGTACGACCTTAGATGCAGCTTTGGACAGGAGGCCCCATCATATCTGGCGAAGGCAGTCGCCTTAAACTTGTGTGGAATTACTACCCCAGAAGATAACACCAAATCTCCGAAATCCAGCCCCGGCACATTCTGAATCTCCATGGCGCTCAAGCGGTCCTCCAATTGTTTGTATCTGTCAGCAGCAGGTGGGTATTATTCGTCATTGTAGTCCGTCTCGTTGGCAGAGACTGCAGGACTAGGAGCTCCTCCCCCTTGGGGACTGTTTTTCTCAGCAGAAGAAGTAGTTGGTTCAGCTTCATTATGGAGTGTGTTCCCAAACCTGCGTCCGGTGTTGAACAACGCAGTCCTCTTTTTCTTCTTCTTCTTCAGGAGTAGGGTCTTCAACTCTTGCTGACCTTGGGCCAGGCTCAGGACCATTTCTTGAAACTGGGCACTTTGGGCCTGAAGGGCCTTGATTGCTTGCTCACTGGATGAGTCTGGATTCATGATGACTGTTCAAATAAACAACGAAGAAGATTAAGCAACCTGTGAAATAGGGTACCTGCTATGCATATGGTGCAATGAGATGCGTATGTTTTATGTTTTCAAAGACAAACAAGATTCAACTTTGTAGACAAAAGGGAAACTCACTTCATTAGATTGAAATTTCAAATTGTTCAACAACTTGCCCTTAGGCATTACAGGAATGAAAAATACTGGAAAGGAAATAAAAGCTATAAAAGGAAATATCCAAAGCCCATCAGTGCTCCCATGGCCTCCTTTTCTCAGTGTTGATGTAGTTATTCAGAACCCGCTCCTCCTCCAATTGCTTAGTCAGCCTCTGGATCTTCCGCTCCTATTCGTTGAACTTTTCCCGATAAAAATCCCGTTCTTCCTTTAGTTGCGCCCAAGATCTCTTCATTGTGTCAAAATCAGTGGGTATCTGAGGAGGGAGGACAGTTGGAGGAACCCCATCTTCATCAGGAGATTCAAGAATGATAGGTCTGACAGCTTCGTACGGCATGCCTAACTTCTGAGCACGGATGCGGACCCATTTGCAATAGGGTTCCATTGGTAGAGAAGTCTTTGGTCCCAACTCCTGTGGGTCAGCTTTGTGAATTCTGTCCCAAGCTCTAATGAATCCATGGCGTAGTTTGTCACTGTCTGCCTGAAACTCAAAATGGAAGTGAGGAACCAACATTTCATGAGGCCCAACTCTTCTGGCTCTTCCAAACTGACGGAGAGCTAAGCATGGATTATAAGAGATTCCTCCTTGGATACCAATCAACGGAACATTAGGGTACTCTCCGCAACGATCAATGACAGCTACCTCATCCAAACCTCTGAGGGTCCAAGTGATGTCATTATCAGTGAGAGACATTAACCTCTGAGCCCAACCCTTTCCTTCTTCATTCTTCAGCACGAACTTAGGAAGGTGCGAAATAAACCACCTTACTAGCAAAGGAGCACAACACCACGGAGTTCCCCGTTTTCGGGCAGTACGAGCATAGAGTTGTTGCAGGATATCACCCAAAAGAGTGGGTACAGGGTTCCGAGACATGAAGATCCTTATGGCATAGATACTGATAAAGGTGTCAGGATTGGGAAACAGTACCAGACCATAGATCAAAAGAGCCAGAATATCCTCGTACGCCTTGAAGTCCAAGTCATTCCAGAAATCATTAGCTTTGCCAACCAGAAATTTGACCAAAAAGCCCTTAACTCCACTTCTAGTTTCCCAGTTAGCCAATACCTCTTCTTTGGTCAAGGAGAGAACTGCAGCAACCTCTTCAGGCCTAGGAGTCCTATGTATTATATATTCAAAATAATATTTAATATTTATAAAAAAATATTTTTTTTTATATGGAATATTTTCAAAAGATAAAACAAAATAAAAAAAGAAAATAAAAATGTGTTTGCATTATTTTTTAGTATTCTTTAATAAAATGTATATATTTATTTATTTGTGTATAAAACTAAACTAAACAAACAAATACCTAATAAATTCAAAAATGGTGTAAAAAATTATTTTTATATTTTTTATATTATGAGGAAAAATAAATAAGTCAAACCAAAAAAAGAAAAGTCAAAAAACATTAAAAATAAACAAAATGGGCTCAGGGGGTTCAGAAGCAATTGTATGGTGCAAATAAGAAAAACATTCCAGGCCCAGCCCAGAACCAGTCATCTTCAACCTCAGAACAAACTTGTTCAAGCAAGCACACATTTCCTATCTCCCAATTCCTGGACTTTTAAGCAAAACTTTCAACATGAAAAGTGTAGAGCATGAGAAGACGAATCCAGGGATATAAAAAACTTGACTTAACTCTCTAAGATGAGGGATAATTTCTTCTCCCCTAATTCCTGACCTAGTTTTTCATCAATGTTCAGACTCAAAATTCTTGCAGCACACATAATATAAATGAAATCTAATCATATGGGCATGTTCAGGGCTATGATTGTGACATGTTTCCTTCACAAACCTAAAGCTAACAATGCCTATACTGGGAGATAGAACTTCATGAACATACCTGTTCAGTTGGAATCGTGCCTTGCAATGGAGGAGTTTTCAGAGCAAGATGATGACTTGTACAGCTTCCTTGAAGTGTGAGGATGCTATTCCAAGTTCTACTTTATCCTGAAACTTCTTGAATCGTGCTAGAGAACTTCAACTGCAAAACAAGAAAATGAAAATGGTGGAACTGGTTAGAGGAGTTACAGGTCGTGTTTTAGGTTTTGGTTAGCTTGCATTGATGGTAGGGAAGGTGTGTGAAGAGCTTTTAGCAAGAAAGCATGAAAGGGATGAGAGTTGGAACTCAATCTGCAGAGGTTACTCTATTTTGGCAATTTGAAGGTGATTTTGAGTTTGTGGAGGTATTGGAGGTCTTAGTGTCGTGCTTCAGCTTAGGATGAATGTTTGGAATATGTTTGATAACTTTTTCTAAGGCTTGGTTGACTGATATGGAAGTTGGTATGTCATATGCAATGTTTCTTGAACTTTAAGCAAGCAATGGTCACCTTTTGTTCTAGACAGGTAGAGGACCCCTAAACCTGCTGCCAAGCCTTGCCTTGATCAGTGCAATATGTCTCATAACTTGTGCCTCTGAGATTTCTTTGTACTTCAAAGATATGAGAACTTGACATAAAGCAATCTTTTCAAAAATGGCTAAAATGCTTTTTCCATTTATGGCGTAATCCAACATGTAATGCTTAAACTCATGAAACAAGGCCTTAGCACAATGAACATGCATTAAATTATTGTGTGTTGGATGGTTTAGAGACCTGTAATGTAGCATAAACCAAGCTGACTTGAAAATGCATAAGTTATGAACATGGAAATTGGTCAATTCAAAAGTGAGTTTTTGCCATATTGCAAAATTCGATTCTCTCAAGTTATGAGGTTGTTTGATGAGTTCTTGGACATTTTGGAAAGCTTAGAATGTGTACTACAATCCATATTTGAAGTGAAAATTGAAATTCCAAGTGGAAGTGTATGAAAAATGGTCTTGAAGTTAGGTAAAAAACTTGCCTAAAAAGGTCAAAATTTTCACTAAGTTAAGAATGGTTTGGCACCCTTGTTCCAAAAATTGTAACTTGAGATACAAGCTTCTTTTGGGAAAACTTTGTGATTCAAAGTTGTAGATTATGCAATAGGCTACAACTTTCATGTTTTGACTTTTGCTTGAATCCAAATGAATTTTGGTGAGAAAGTGGGGCAAAGTTGGGAAAAAATTAGGGTTTTTCATAACTTAGAAAAATTCTAAGTTATGAAAAATTCTCATTTCAAACCCTAATTTGCAATTTTTGATTTCTTGGTGAACAAGTTTCATGATTTGGCATGTTTTGATGAAAAATGAATCTTGACCCTTGATTTTGACCAAAAAGTCAAAGTTTGACTTTTCAGTATACAGTCAAAATTGATCAATTGACTGGGAAATTCAACTATCAATCTTGTGTATTTGGGATCCTTTGAACTTGTTGAGCATGTCAAGATAATTCCATGGGGTCCTTGAGTCCATATGTGAGCTTGGTTTGCCATTGGCTAGGTCAAACAGTCAAAAATTGCCTTTGTGCAGTCAAAACCCTAAAAATGACCATTTTGCCCTTTTGATGATCTGATCAAATTTCTTGTGGAATTGTGATCCAAACTTGGTCAAATGGTCCATGTGAGTTCATAATGTTGATGTGGGTCAATTTTCATGAGATTTAACTGTCAATTGGCCACAGTTGACTTTTTCCCCAATACAGTTGATTTCTAGGTCAACTGTCCAATTGACTGGGCAAAATTTGGAATCAAGACTTGAAACTTGGTGTGGATAAACTTGGGAGTCCAACATGAAGCATGAAAGTCATCTTAGGCATTTTAGGTCAAAATATCTTTGTGCAAACACAAACCCTAATTTGGGTCAACAATGCAAGGAGAAGTCTTGAGCAGAGGAAACCCTAACTGGATCTTGATTTTCAAGGGTCTTGTGATGAGAAAATGTTGAGGAAATGGGAGGGCAAATTTTGGGGTACAACAACAGTGACATACAAAGACTGGCATGAGATGCTACCATTCGCTCTACCTGGGTACTGTACCTCAGTACAGACGTCGACATGGGCAACACCCTACTCTCCGGTATATGGCATGGAGGCAGTCCTACCCATTGAGGTCCAGATTCCTTCTCTAAGGATTATAAAGGACGCAGGTTTGAACAAAGACGGCTGCATTCGAACTCGGCTTGATCAGCTAAATCTAATCGATGAGAAGAGACTTACTGCTATCTGTCATGGTCAGACGTATCAAAAGGAAATGATTAAGGCTTTTAATAAGAAAGTCAGGCGTCAAGAATATCAAGTCGGGGATATAGTGATCAAGCGTATCATACTACCGCAAGGTGATCCCAGGGGAAAATGGACCCCCACATACGAAGGGCCATTTGTGGTTAAGAACATTTTCTCAGAAGGAGCCATGATTCTGACCACCATGGACGGTGACGACCTTCCTCACCCTGTCAATGTGGACATAGTGAAAAGATACTATGCATGATAAAATACCCGCTAGGTCGACTGGCCTAGGCAAAAATAAGGGCTTCTCGAAAAACCAAAAGGGTTCGGGAAAAAATAAGGGATGAAAATGAAAAAATATGTACACCCGGCAAGTCGAAAACCTAAAAAGGCGACTTGGCCAAAAAAGGGTATCCCGGTGGACTGAAAACCAGAAAGGGCGGTCCAGAAAAAAGTTAGGGATGAAAAGCGTATCACTATGTCCCATTGGATCACCCTGCGGTCCGACCTCAGTATTAATTGACAAGCTCAAACAGCATCGATCAACCCAATCAGCTTTGGATAAGCACCAAAGTGATGAGACGCTCGAAGACATAGCAGAAATAGCAGAATTGGAACCCAATGGGATTGTTCTATATAGCTGTTTTCTTTTTACACAATATTGTATAATTTCTTTTCTTACGGCGGTGTTCTCTTACTAGAGCATCAGCCTCCTTGTACAAAAACGCCTATTACAGGCTAACTTCAGAAAATCAATACAAAATCATTTTCATAAGAAACTTTGAGTTTTTTCTTTTTCTGTTTTGTTTTGCAAGAACGTACAATGACTTATTTTTTACATATGCATTTAAATCGCTGCTCATAAATATTTACATAAAGAAACAAAAGACAATTACTCGCAACTCTAGAAACATCGGGAAAAATAAGAAATGTCAAACCCGACAATTATTCTATCCAGTAGGTACCATGGCAGAGACAGCTTTGGAGCACAATCATCAATACATGCGACCTTGTAACATCTGTATTCCCCATAGAGTAAAGGTAATCGAAGCATTGATATCAGTTCTCTCGAAACGGGAAGTAATCTCCCTAGCCAGGGTCGTCCGGAAACCTGACATCTATATCCCCCGGCCGAATTGCATGATCGCGAGCGGATCATCATAAATTATCATCTCCCCAAGTAGAGTTTATTTCTCTAGATACAGAAACTCAATCCCCAATGGAGCTTAACAAGAGTCATTTCCCTGCAGAGCTATTCTTGAACGAAGTCTCTCCCTGGCAGAATATTCACAAATAGCAAAGAACAAATCTCTAGCACAGTCATTTCCGTTGACCATCTCCAACGAAAGTAGAAGAACCACAATTCTCTACAACAATCAGGAGTGCTATATTCTCCAGCAGTAGTCAGGGATTTATTTTCCCATACTCGGATATGTCACAACTAACATCTCATGTTCATACATCATGATATGCACATACATATCACATACAACATAATCTCATTTATTTTGAGAACATCATCTCACAACGCATTTCATGCATCACATATAATTAACCCTGTTATCTTTTCAGGAAAGACAATTATCACCAACAATTCTAGCAATTATACATGTCGTATCTGCAGACAACTAAGGGAAAATCAGTTCCCGAAACTAAACGGGTCAACTAATCTACATGATAAAACGAAGTAACCCTACTATCCAGGTTCCTTCCCATAAGCCCTACTATCCAGAATTTCATCTCGAAGTAACCCTACTATCCAGGTTCCTTCTCATAAGCCCTAATATCAAGGCTTTCATCTCGAAGTAACCCTACTATCCAGGTTTCCTCTCATAGGCCATACTATCGAGGATTTCATCTCGAAGCAACCCTACTATCTAGGTTCCTTCTCATAGGCCCTACTATCCAGGATTTCATCTTGAAGTAACCCTACTATCCAGGTTCCTTCTCATAGGCCCTACTATCTAGGCTTTCATCTCGAAGTAACCCTACTATCCAAGTTCCTTCTCGTAGGCCCTACTATCCAGGCTTTCATCTCAAAGTAACCCTACTATCCAAGTTCCTTCTCATAGGCCCTACTATCCAGGCATTCATCTCGAAATAACCCTACTATCCAGGTTCCTTCTCATAGGCCCTGCTATCCAGGCTTTCATCTCGAAGTAACCCTACTATCCAGGTTCCTTCTCATAGGCCCTACTATCCAGGCTTTCATATCGAAGTAACCCTACTATCCAGGTTCCTTCTCATAAGCCCTACTATCCAGGCTTTCATCTCGAAGTAACCCTACTATCCAGGTTCCTTCTCATAGCCCTACTATCCAGGCACTCATCTCTAAGTAGCCCTACTATCTAGGTTCCTTCTCCCTTATCTCTAGACAACAGTTTACAACACTGTAAGACCTGGACCCGACCAGATACGGTCGATTTCACATTTCCCCAGTAAGTCGCTGCACCGCCTAGACCCTAACCAGGTACACATTCTACTTTCACTCCCTCAATAAAGAGTTAATTCCCCAGTAGAGTAATGGACAACCGAAGCTCCTAGATCTTACTGACCAGGTACACATTCTACTTTCACTCCCTCAATCAAGAGTTAATTCCCCAGTAGAGTAATGGACAACCGAAGCTCCTATATCTTACTGACCAGGGCATAAATCAACATTCCTCGGCAAAATCCTCCTCAACAGTAGGTACAGGAATTCTCGCCAAGGAATCTCGTATGCAACCGATCTTTTCTGGATGGCATCTTTAAGCCCATCTCTGACGATTCCCCGTCGCCTTCCAAATGGAATCTGTAAGCCCATTCCCGATATCACCAATCAGCATTACTTCATGCGAGTGCAAATTTTTGGGCACTCTAGTGTTCAATCATCTTCCACCTTCAGATTACGAAAGGCAGACTAGCCAATCTACATCCTCAGGCTTAAGAAGATTGAACAGGGGTAACTGTTGTACCCCAAAATTTTCCCTCTCATTTCTCAAAAGGATCAACCTGGACCCTCAGGTTTGCTTCCATCCAATTTCAAGCCTTGAATTACAAATTTTTCAAGAAAGTCATCCACAAGGGCGAAATGGTCATTTGCATACTGAAAAGTCAAACTTTGACTTTTGGATAAAAAAATCAAGTCTCAAGAATCATATTTCATCAAGATATGTTGGAATGTGAGATTTGTTTCATCAAGATATTCAAAAGTCAACATTACTTTGGAAAAGTCAAATTTCTAAATACTTAGAATTTCTCTTAGTGTTTAAAGAATATGACGAGTTCAGAACTTCTGATCAGATTATCACCATGATGCAAGCTGATTCTAGAAGAATTCCTAACACGTGAGTTTTAGATCTCAATAAGACCTGAAATATTGCAGAATAGAAGTTCTCCCGGAAACGCTAGAATTTCAAGTTAAAAATGTTCAAAGACACGTACATGAAACTAAAGCACTCAACAAATTCTGGACACTTTCAAGACAGAGTTTGGTCAGAACTTCTGGGCCAGTTTTCACAAAGGTTTAGTCAGAGTTTTCAAGGCTAATCCAAAGAAGGTTACAAGTCATGCTGCAAGCTTCCTGGAAAGTCTGAGAGCTCCTTCAGAACATGCTGGAGCAAGGAGATACAAAGATCAGAAGTTGGATGTCTATTCTAAGTCATGCTGAAGCTGAACTTCTAATCCAGAACTAAGCAATGATGCAAAATATCACGTTGCAAGATTTATGGTTTGATCAATCTCATCATCATTTAATGCTCACAACCACTTCCGGGTCTTTGTTCAAAAGATTTCTCCACGTGTGGCATAGAAGTACATTTACTGTCTTGGAAAAGCAAACTCTTGTACAAAAGTGTGTTGGGCCCATGCATTGGTTTTGCTTTTGAAGTTACCTTTCCTTAATTCCTGCTTACAATTCCAGATTAGGCACTGCTAAGGCTACTAACCACCATACTTGCTTCAACAGCAAGGAAACACCCTAGCATGTGATGGTTGTACTCTCCAAGCTACAAGATCTTTGCCTATAAATTGAAAGCCATTGGCAACTGTAAAAGAGTCGAAAAAATTGAGAAAGAAAAAGCCTTCAACCCCTGCTAAAATTCCAAGAGTCCAAAGTTTCCAACACAAAATACAAAGCCTATTAACTTTTGATTTCTTACATTCAAACTTCATTTGTTCTCAAGTGTTTCTTGATTAAAACCATCCATACATTTTCTGATTCACATATTAGAAGCTACCCTAACCTCTGTGTTCATACTATAACACACTCTACATCCACCTCCGCCTCAAAGAAGTCAGAACTTTACCCCTTGGCTGTTCTAGAATTTTTCTAATCATTCATTGCCCAAGTTGAAAGCTTCCAGCCTGCTGAGTATGTGAAGAAGCTGTTCAGAACATCACCAGAGTTCAGAACCAGACTCCAGCTCACAGAGTATTTTCCAGCTGCAAGGTAAGCTTCTGCTGACTCTCATCATATTACTTAGGTGTTATCATATTTTCATGTTCAAAATACGATGTAGACATCATGTTTCTGATGTTGTACGTATTCTGAAACTTTAGTTATTTGTATGCCTAAGTAGGGAGTAATTTAGTTCAGAACTTCTTAAGGAAATTATAATTGGAAAATTCATGCTTGCCTCTGATTTATAGTTCTGATATCTTTTGTTTCTAAAACATTATGAAACCTGCCATGACTGTAATATGCACATCTTCTGTTCTGTTGAGAAAGGACTAAGTTGCAGATGTTCTGACTAGCATGGAGAGGGAGACTAAGTTATGTCAGTGGTATCAGAACTTCTACAGTCTTCTTTGTTCCCAGCGGACCCAGAACTTCTGACTTTACCTATTTTTAGTAATATGATATCGGTTTTGCAACACGCCAAAGTTAGAACTTCTGATCCCATTCAGTCATCAATATGTTGATTCTATTTTCTTTTTCCTCACTATTTTTGCTATCACTTCTTATTTCATTAATCAAAAACACCAAAAAAACATTTTTCATTTTTACATGCTTTATTTTATTTCTTAAAACAAAAAGATCAAAAATATTTTCTTAAACAAAACAAGTCCATTTCACTTTTTTTTGTACATTCTTATCCATTCAATATGGTTGTAATAGTAACTTAGGACTTAATTTTATTTGCAATCCCCATTTGTAAATTTGTACACCCCATCCCCCTAAATGATTGTAATAGCGTAGAATCTTTACTTTCCGCACTTTTATTGCTTTCATATATTGTTAGTATTAAGGGTGTGTATGGCAAGACATGAAATTGACAAGTAGATAACCCTAATCAAGACTAAAATACATGCAATCAAACACACTTGCACACTAGCACCCTTAGGGTAATCCCACTTTGTGGCCTATCGGAAAAATAGTCATGTCACTCGAACATGGGCGTTTTAGCAAAAGAACCTCGATAAAAGATCGTAGTCCCTCGATGACCCTCGATGTTGCCTTCGATAAACGACCTAGTCCCTCACACGACATTGCTAAAACGTTCCATGGGTTGCCTTCTATGACTATACAAAAACATCCCGCACCCGTCCCTTCACATCCAACGATGAGGCTTCTTACCAAAACAATGGTAAGATAGCAACGTCTAAAGGAGGAGGAAAATAACATCTAAGACCTTTTGAGTAGGTAGATTCGCTCCTAGTTGCTTGCTTGCTCACGACAAAAACATTCTATACACCGACACTCTCACTTTGAAACATTTTCAAAAGACAACATTATGTAAGCATTCTTATAGAGACGAGAATCATTACCAAGACACCTTTTCAAAATCACTTTCAAAAACACATCTCACAAACACTTCTTTTTGAATCATTTTTGAAACAAACACTTTTGTATGTGTTCTTATAGAAACGAGAATCATTACGAAGTTACATTTTCAAAATACTTTCAAAACCCACACCACACAAAGCACAATTTCCAAACAAAAGCAAGTGATCTAGCAAGTAACTAAGAGCCCATGGAAAACCATGGATGAAAAGGGTGCTAATACCTTCCCTTTTCATAATCTACCCCCCAAACTCAAGAAAACATCTCTAAAGGTCTTTCCTGTTCTTTTCAGCCTTTCCTTATTAGATAAAAGAAAAGTCGGTGGCGACTCTTGCTAACCGCAACATTTGCAATCAAACGTAAAACAAAAAGTCAGTTCTACTATCACATCACAAAACCCATGGCCATTCCTTAAAATTTCACCCTAGTCGGGGCAAGATCAGCGTTATATTGATATTGGCGGTAAAAGGCAGTGGCCAAATCTTCCCAAGTATGGATCTTAGTCCCTTCCAATTGGTAAAACCACTCCAATTGCGTCCTAGACAGACTTTCTTGAAAAAAGTGCACCCACAGTTTCTTATCAGTGGTATGTGGATGAATTTTGCGGATGTAAGACCTCAAGTGAAGCTTCGGGAATGAGATACCATCGTACTTGAAAAAAAAAGGAATCTTGAATTTGTGGGGAATGACTACCCCAGGAACCAAACCCAAGTCACCGAAGTCCAAGCTAGGCACAACTTGGATTTCTACAGTGTTCAATTTGTCTTCTAGTTGCTTATACTTGTTGTCGGCCGGTGTATATTGCTCGTCAAGTAATCTTCGTCTTCAGAGATTTGATTGTTTCCACCCCCAGCACTGGTGCTCCTAGCATCTTCATCTTGATTTTAATCCTCTTCGGAAGAATCCTCTTAAACTTGGACTTGTCTGGCGGGCCCTTTAAACCTATTCCCCATGTTGATTAAAGCTTTCTTCTTTATCTTCTTCTTCGTAACAAGAAAAGCCATCAATTCTTGCTGCCCTTTTGCTAAGTTGAGTAGAGTTTCTTGAAACTGAGAGTTTTGTATCTGCAAGTCCTTGACAGCTTTCTAGAGATCTATCTTATACTGAAATAAACATTAAAAGGATGAGGAAAGTTTTGTTGAAAAACCTGCTTATGATATGATGCATGTTGTGCGCATGCAATGTTTTCAAGGATTTTAAGAAATTTAAATTTGCTAAACAACGAGAAGGCAATAAACACTAATTGCATTAAATAGTTCATGAATTACCAATGCCTCTTGGGCTTACGATGGAAGAAACACAAATGATACAAAATAAACTCCTAATACAGAAAGGACTCAAGCTTCCCACGAGCGCATCCTCTTTGGTGCAATGTAGGAATTCAAACTTCGCTCTTCATTAAGTTGCCTCGTGAGCTCCAAAACGTTCTTTTCACTTGCATATAACTCTGCTTCAATGGTGTATCGTTCCCCTTTGAATTGAATCCACAATCTTTGAAATTCCTTGAAGTCGGTAGGCATGTCAGGATGAAAAAGAGTGTAAGGAGTGTCTCCCTCAGCAATGGGCTACATAATCATAGGCAGGATGGCTGGGTAAGTCATCGCGAGACTTTGAGCATGAGTTCGTACCCACTTGAGGTAAGGCTCAAGAGGGATGAAATTTTTATTCCCCAAAGTATTACTATCCACTTTGTTTACCATTCTCCAAGCTCGTATGAACCTTTGACGATAGCCTTGGACATTGCTCTCATAGTCGAATACCAAACCTTGGATGAGCGTATCATGGAGACCATCTCTTCGTGCATACCCAAACTGTCATAATGCAAGAGGGGGGTTATAAGTGATACCTTCCCTAATACCCAAGAGTGGAACATTAGGGAATTCTCCACAACGGTCAATGATGGTAATATCCTCTAAAGATCGGAAACACCAATGAGTATCCGAGTGTAAGAGTGACATCATCCTTTGAGACCAAGTCAAACTTTGCTCATTCTTCAGTGTTGGTCGAGGTATGTGAAAAATAAACCACCACAGCAAAGGAATTCAACACAAAAGGGTTCCCCTCTTCTTCATGGTGCGAGTATGTAAACAATGTAGAATGTCTCTGAGCAAAGTAGGTACAGGATTATGAGAGAGAGAGAGAGAAAAATTGATGACATTCACATCTACGAGTTAGTCCGGATTGGGAAATAGAACCAAACCATAAATTATAAGGGCCAAGACATATTCAAAAGCTTGAAAATACAGATCTTCCCAAAACAAGCGAGCCTTTTCCAATAGAAAATTAACTAAGAAACCCTTAACTCCCCTCCTCGTTTCCCAATTTGCCACAATGTCGGATCTCTTCAAATGTAAGGCTTTGGAAATAACCTGAAGCTTTGGAGTTTTCTCTAAATCGGTGAATGGTATTTGATCAAGCACAAGCACTCTTAGCAGTTTATAGAATTCTTCTAATGTTGGCACCAATTGGTAGTCAAGAAATGTGAAGCAATGATGCATAGGATCCAAGAATTGGAAGAGCTAACGCATAATTTCTTCTTGGAAATTTGAGGTAGCCAAGTTGAGAAGTCGACCATATTTCTTGGTGAAGGGAGAATCTCAAGGAACCCTTGATGCTAACTCTTGAAGTTGAGTAAGTACTTTCACAAATTTGACTCGGATGGTATTTCTACGAGTGAAAGCCATGTCCTACAAAACAGAACAAAGATAAATTCCTAAATCTTTGAAATGGTTAGTGAGAATGCTTATAATGTTATAATGTTATAATGTTTATGATGTCATGAATAATTAACCACTAAAAAAGAACACAAAGACCTTAAGTTTAGGCTTGCAGGGGTTTCATAGGTAAGTACCCTCTTGAAGTTTAGTGGGTTCAACCTGTCCTAGAAAGTAAACGGGTTCTAGGGAATCTCAATATCATTGATCTTTATTCATTGGGCATTATTTTAGCACAATAAATATTTTCTTGCAGCCAAAATATCACAAAAGTCAGATCTCAATGAGTGTAGTATCGAGTATCAACTATTCTTCAACTTTGCACCAAAGTCGACCATCTCACTACTTCCTAATGTCCAAGTTGTTCAACTAAAGGTTCTACAGTTAGTTAGTGCTTCATGACACCACACAGCGGCCCTGTATTCTCTTCGATTTAACACTAGGGATACCACTACCAACAAATATGTTGCACTGACATAGCTATTGTCTCAACCATATCGGTCTACACTGTACAGTCTCCACAATCTATTGCTACTTACCTAATGGTATTCCCAGATCCGGGTAGAGGATCTATACAAGAAACCCAAACATAGGCCCAAAAATGTAAAGCAAATATGTCAAATAAATGAAAGCATTTAAAGGTGATCTAGTCTCTAAGGTAACCCCACTTTTAAATCTTATCCCCAGCAAAGTTGCCAGTTCTGTAATACAGTGGGAGAACTGACTTGGATGTTTTTGCGTTTTATCACAATTGTTGCGGATAACAAGAGTCGCCACCAACTTTTATTTTATCCAATAAAGGAAAGGGTGAAAAGAACAGGAAATACCTTTTGAGAATTTTCTTGAGTTCAGGGGGTTGGTTATGAAAAGGGAAGGTGTTAGCCCCCTTTCGTCCGTAGTTATCTATGGGATCTTAGTTGCTTGATCACTTTGAAATGCTTTGTTTGAAATGTGTTTGTGATTTGTTTGAAAAGTATTTTTGAAAATTGCCTTTGTTTAGGCGAACTTTGTAATGATTCTCATCTCTATAAGAATGTATACAAAGTGTTGTCTTTTAAAAATATTTCATTTGAAAGTGTTGGTGTGTTTGGAAAGTGTTTTGAAATTTTTATGAGCAAGCAACTACGAACGTTCTACCTACTCAAAAAGTCTTTGTTCATTTCCTCCTCCTTTAGATATTTCTATGTTACCATTGATTGATAAGAAGCCCTATCATTGGATGTGAAGGGACAAACGTGGGTCATCGTATAGTCATAGAAGGCAACATTGTAGTATACCTTAGCAATTTATCTTAAGGTTCTAAGATCTTTTACCGAAGGCAACATTTGAAGGATCATCGAGAGACTACAATCTTGTATTCGAGGGTCACTGCTAAAGTATCCCACGTTCGAGGGACATGACTGTTTTATTCTAAGGCAACAAGTGTGGGTTAACCCTAGAGGTGCAAGTGTGCAAAGTGTTTTGAGTTCATGCATTTTTGTTCTTTGAATTAGGGTTTTCTACTTGTTGATTTTACGTCTTACCATACAAACACTAATTACTAACAATTATATTGAAAGCGATAAATTGTGGAAATTAAATATCCTACGCTATTACATCATTTGGGGATGGGGATACAATTTATAAATGGGAGAAGAAAGAAATTAAACCTAATCTACTGTTACAACCATATTGAATATTGTAAACATAAAAGATACAAGAATATGAAAATAATGTACAAGAAAAGAAAATTGATTTGGTTTTTTATGAAAGGTCTTAATTTAATTAAACTAATAAAAAGAAAGAAAATAAATAATTAATCTAATTTGATTTAATTAGAAAATAAAATTAAAATTATACCTAAATTAATTCATTTAAATTTAAGAAAGAAAAAGAAATTAAATTTGTTTAAGAAAACATATGTTTTAGGGTTTTTTATGAAAGGTTTTAATGTTGACAAAAAGAAAGGAATTAATTAAATTAAACTTCTAAATTGTGAATTAATTAAAGGAGAAAATTAAAAATAAAGCCTAAGTCTAAATTTATTTAAATTAGAAAAAATAAATTAAGTTGATTAAGAAAATATTTTTGGTCTTTTATTTTAAGAAGTTAAATAATTTAAAATTTTAATATAATATATTTTTGGTATTTTTGATTAATAATAATAATAATAATAACAATAATAATAATGATAAAAATAAATAAAATAAAATAAAAGAAAATATCAGTATAAATATAAGTCAGGGGGTTTGAATATAGTTTAAGGGGTTGGTAAGTAAAACTGTTTTGGGTTTTTGGTTTGAGGCCCAACATTGGCTTTTTTTGTTATAACCAGAAAAATAATCAAATCAAATAAAACGTGGGCCTGCGTATATGCTTAGCAATTCTAGGGGTGAGAGGGAACAAAAATAGGCAATCCCATGATGAGGAAGCCCAATGCGCTAGCCAGCAAAAAGAAACAAGGAAAAAATGTTGACGCTTAGCAATTCTAGGGGTGAGAGGGAACAAAAATAGGCAATCCCATTATGAGGAAGCCCAATGCGCTAGCCAGCAAAAATAAATAAGGAAAAAATGTTGAGAAAAATATCAAAAGGCGTACCTGGGGCTCGAACCCAGGACCCTTAGCATCAATGCCTTACGCGCGCTCCTTCTTCCACTGGGGTGACTATTTCATCCGTGCATAGAACAACTATCAATAAATTTAAAATAAACCAAGTTTCCAAAATTTAAACTTCATCTTCAACCTTCGCGCACGCAGGGATGAACACCAACATTATCAAAACTGTAACTTCTTCATTTCTCAATCATTTTCAAAATTACAAACATCAAACTTGTTAGAAATTTCACCATGATTCCAAATATGTAAATAAATTAAACAATTGATCAAAGATGAGCACAAATTTTAAATGGTACCAAATCTGACCTAACTTTTTCAGAAAGTTCAACTCTAAAATTCTCACTACTCAAGCAATATAAATGAATTCTATGGACATGGTCAGCTTCAGGGCTATGATGTCTACATTCTATCTTTGAAAATGGAAAGCTAACAATGCCTATATGAAGAGTACAAAAATCAGAAAAATTACCTCGAAAGTGGATTTCGTGTTTTGCAAATGAGCTTGTTTTAAGGTGCTGCAATGATGAGGTTAGCTTCCTTGAGTCCATATGAAGCTAATGCAATGCTTAGCTTGAGTTGAGAGTGGCTGAAATGGTCTGGAGAAGTTAAGTTGCAGTGTTCTGTTTTTGGTTATGGAATATGAAGAAGATGATGTTACGGAACAGTAACAAGTGTTTGGTTGAGTTCTATTTGAGGTATAAAAGCTTTGAGAATGGATTAGAGTGAAAACACGCGTGTAGTTTGAGAGATTGGAATTTCCTGGCAAAAAATGACAACAATTGAGGTTTGTGTGTAATTCTGGGTTTGGGAGAGTTTCAGGGAGTTTGAGGGCTTGCTCATTTATGTCCATGCTTGTGAATGAAGGTTCAATTTATAGGCAAAGAGTTTGGAAGCTTGGAGAAGTCAGAAGTACAAAATCAGATGTTATGGATTTTAACTTGTTTTTGAAGTAAGCTTAGACAAACATGGTTTCAAGGCAAGGTAGGGTGGCTATAAACTTTAAACATGCTTGTTATGAGTTTATAGAAGATTCTTGTGTAGAAATAACAAATACAAAGCTCAAGGAGAGTGTACTTTGTGATTACAGTTACTTTTCCAAAATGGATGTGTGAACTTTCTTCCCTAAGTGGCAATTTGATTTGGATAATGACTCAAACACTTGGATAATGGCTCAATCAATTGTGTAAACAATTAATTATGGAGTGAAACACAAGTTTTAATCATGCAAATCAAGATTAGGGAACATGGCTATGAGATTTGAATTCTTGTTCATCACAAAAATGACTTATAATTCAAGAATGAATGTCCAACTTCTTGCCTTCGATTCTCTTAGCTCAAAAATGATCTCATTGATTTATTGGACATTTTAAAAGCTTGGAACATTATATACAATTTTCATGTTGGCCAGTTTGACAAAATCCTCTTGGAGCTTGGTGAAAATTGGCCAAGAAGTTAGGTCAAAAATCTGCCTAAACTAGGTCAAATTTTCACTAAGTGTTTTAGAAAAAGTGCATGACTTCATGAATTTATAACTCAAAATATAAGCACTTCTAGGACTTGATCAGTAAAGAAAAGTTTTAGATCTCATCAATATCTAAAACTTTCATGTTGAAATGTTTCTTTGAATCATCTTGCATCATGGTGAAAAAATCTCATGAAGTTAGGAAATTATAAGGTTTAAAACACTTAAAAATTTTCTAAGTCTTGAAAAGTTTGACTTTTCCAAAGACTTTTTGTCTTTTTTGATTTCTTGATTATTAAGCTTCATATTTTTGAATATCTTGATGAATTGTGATGTTTGAAATTCAAATTTGACCAAAAAGTCAAAGTTTGATTTTGGTGTATTAGTTGACTTTTCAACAGTTGATCAAATTTCAACTATCAACCAATTGATTTTGAGAGATGAATTGAGTCATGAAATTAGGTCAAAATGATGTCCTTGAATCCTTCATATCATGTTTCAAACCAATAAGTCATGTATTAAGTCAAAAGTCAAGAATCAATCATTCTTAGTCAAAACTAATTTTGACCATTTTGCCCTTTTGATGATTTGAACATTTTTCTTGAGGAATTGTGATCCAAACTTGATCAATTGATGAATATGACTTCAAAATGTTGATATTGGTAAAAAACCTTGAAGTTGTTTGACTGTAAATTGACCACAGTTGTCTTTTTATCCAATACAACTGATTTTCAATCATCTGGTCAATTGATTGAGAAAAATTGGGATTCAAGACTTGAAATATGACATGAGTATTCTTGAAGGTCTATAACTATCCATGTAAGTCATTTTAGGCATTATAAGTCCAATTTTCCTTGTGAAAATCAAAACCCTAATTTGAGGGAACATTGTTTAAGAGATAGTTTGAACTAGTCAACACTTGTGCAAGCTTGAGCGATTTGAAGATATTTGAAGTCCAAGGAAGTAATTTAACTCCCCCATCATGCTCATCTCAAATTCTCCCTGCATTAGCTTAGAGAATTTCTTGGCAAAAGAAATGTTAAAAGAACCAAAAATAATGTAATCTACATATACTTGAACTAAAATATAACGTTTTCCTTCATGCTTAATAAAAAGGGTTGTGTCAACCTTTCCTCTTGAGAATCCTTGATCAAATAAGAATTTTTGCTAAGACATTTGTACCAAGCCCTAGGGGCTTGTTTAAGACCGTATAGTGCGTGCTTAAGTTTGTAAACATAGTTAGGATTCTCAAAATTCTTAAAACATGGAGGTTGAGACACATAAACCTCTTCATTAAAGTATCCATTTAAGAAAGCACTCTTTACATCCATTTGAAATAATTTGAATTTTTGTGAGCATGAATATGCAAGCAAAAGGCGTATAGCCTCGAGTCGGGCCACCGGAGCATAAGTTTCCTCATAATATATGCCTTCCTCTTGGTTATACCCTTAGGCAACAAGACGAGCCTAGTTGCGAGTTATAATTCCGTTTTCGTCTAGTTTGTTCTTAAATACCCATTTAGTTTCAATACCTCGATGATCTCGCGGAGGAGCGACAAGGTCCCAAACCTCATTTCTTTTAAACTGATTTAGTTCCTCTTGCATAACTAAAAAACAATGTTCATCGAGTAAGGCTACTTTGGAGTTTTTAGGCTCAATTTGAGAGACGAAAGAAAAATGATAACAAAGGTTACTTATCTTAGAGCGATTGGTGACTCCCTTTGATATGTCTCCTAGGATGTTGTCAATGGGATAATCCTTAAAGGTTTTCCATTCCAAAGGAAGATCATTTTTATTACTTGGATGATCTTCCCCTCTTTCTTCAGATACTTGATTAAACTCTTCCACAATTTTGGTAGATTCTGAGTCCTTTTCTTTGGGATCTTTTAGTATGCTCTCCAAAGATACACCTGCACCATCATAAACACTACCATTTCCGACTATATTCAGATCAGATTCATCAAAGGAAACATGCACAAACTCTTCAATAATATGTAACCTTTTATTAAATACTCTATAAGCTTTACTTGATCGAGAGTATCCGAGAAAGATACCTTCATCGGCTTTTGAGTCAAATTTACCTAGATTCTCCTTAAATTATTTAACACAGTGCATTTACATCTGAAAACATGAATATGAGAAATATTTGGTTTTCTTCCTTTTAAAAGTTCATGGGGAGTTTTGTTTAGAATAGGACGTATTAGAACCATATTCAAAACATAACATGTCGTGCTAATGGCGTCGACCCAAAAGTATTTTGGAAGACGGTGTTCATTGATCATGGTTCTTTTGAGTTCTTCTAAAATATGGTTTTTACGTTCCACTACTCCATTTTATTACGGAGTACGTGGGGCGTAAAAATTATGATCAATGCCGTATTTTTCATAAAATTTATCAAAGAGATCATTATCAAATTCACCACCGTGATCGCTTCGAGTAGTAACTATGCTAGTGTTCAATTTGTTTTGAGAAATCTTGGTAAACTTTTCAAATGCTAGAAAGGTGTCACTTTTATTTGCTAAGAAAATTTTCCAACAAAATTTAGAGCAGTCATCTACAATAACCGATCCATAGTAGTTACCACCTAGTCTTTTAATTCTAGATGGTCCAAAAAGGTCCACATGGAGAAATTTAAGAGGTCTCATTGTAGAAACAATATTTTTAGATTTAAACGAGATTCTTGTTTGCTTCCCCATTTGGAAAGCATCACATAAGTGATCCTTGGAGAATTTTAGTTTGGGTAAACCGACTACTAAATATTTAGAGACAATTTTATTTAAAAAATCAAAATTCAAGTGAGCTAGACGTCTATACCAAAGCCATGAGTCCTCACTTAAAGTGACTAGACATTTAGCTCCGGTTAAGGATACATTATTAAAGTCAAGCATGTATATACTATTTACCCTCAAGCCTTTGAACACATCATTTTTCTTATCATTGTATCCTTTGTCTCATAATTGACTAATGCTAATAAGATTGTGTTTAAGACCATCAACTAATAAGACATCAGAGATAGTAGTAGAAGAGGGATTACCTGCACTACCTTTACCGAGTATTTCTCCCTTGTTATTATCGCCATAGGTGACAAATCCTTTCTTTTTAACCACAAATTCAAAAAATAGGGAGATGTCGCCCGTCATATGTCTTGAGCATCCACTATCGAGAAACCATATTTTCTTCGTAATCTCAAGACATTCCACCTACAAATTTAAACAAGGGAAATAGGTACCCAATTTTTATTAGGTCCTTGTGTGTGAGTGAAACTTTAGGATCATTTTGGCAACCATTTGAAAATGCCTTGAGGAACTAAAAACCTCCTAAATCGGCATTTGCCAATGGTGTGGCCCCTTTTGCAACAATATAAACAAGTTAGAGTTTTGGGTAAGTTACTTTTGCTTGGAGGATCTCTTAATTAATAAGTGTATTTTTGATAAGGATTAATCATACTACTTCTGAAATTTGATCTATCAATGCCGAAAGTAATTTTGGGTTGTAAAGCCTTGTCAAGTTTGGCTTTGAGAGTTTTTACCTCGTTTTGAAAAATATAACAAGTTTCACATCCAGCCCAATCAAGCCAAGAAAACTTGTCATCTTTGCTATCAGTTTTGATTTTCTCTACCATAGATGCCTTGAGGGCTTCCAACTCTTTTTCAGAATTGGACACTTTTTTCCCAAGGTATGAACAAATTTTCTTGTTTAAGGCTAATCGTTTAAAAGCTTCTTTAGCCTCATTTTGTAGAGTATCAAAAGCTCTTTGCAATTCTGTGTGAGACATTTTATCAATATGATCATATTTAGAGTGACTTACATTCCTTTTCTTCGTTTGATGAGCCGTGAGACAAAGGTTGACCATTTCTTCTTTGTCACTAGTGTCATTTTTTCTTGAAGCTTCACTATCACTTTTTCTTTGTCACAAAGGTTGACTTTTTCTTGACCGAGTTTTCCGTAGTTGAAACATGATCCTCTTGATTTAGATTTCTTACCTTCATCTTGTCTTGAAGGTTTTGATTGGTTTCTATAATTGATGAGATTTTTGTCAGAGTGTTAGACTTCATTCTTTTGGAGATATCTATGATATTTTCTCACAAACAACCCCATGTCTTCACTTGAACTTTCATCATCATCACTAGAATCACTCACACATGAGTTATTGGTGGAGGACTTTGAGATTGAAGCCTTTAATGCAATATACTTCTTTTCTGTGTCTTTTGGTTTTTCTTTCTTTTCCTTTTTCTCGTGCTTGTTGAGATTTATGATCTCTTGCTCATGCTTTTTAAGCTTCCCAAACAATGTTGTTATGTCAAGTGTAGCTAGATTGTTGGCTTCCTTGATTGCTATAACTTTAGGTTACCATTCCCTATTAAGACATCTCAAAATTTTGTTAGTAGAAACAACATTGGGAGTAACATGACCAAGAGTGTGTAAGCGATTGATTATATGAGAAAATCTCTTTTGCATATCCATAATGGTTTCACCATGCTTCATGTGAAAGAGATCAAACTGTTAAATCAATGTATTGATTCTAGCAAGTTTAACATCATTTGTATCCTCATGGGTAATTTGTAGAGCATCCCACATTGCCTTAGCAGTAGCACAATGTGAAACTCTAAAATACTCATCAACACATAAAGATGCAATAAGCATATTTCTACCTTTCCAATCATAGTTATACTTTTCTCGTCTTCCTCATCCCATAGTGCTTCCGGTTTGGGTATGGTGACATTATCCACATTGGTCATGGTTATTTGTATAGGACCATCCTCGATAGCTTTCCATATCTTTCTATTAACAGAGTTAATATGCACACACATACAATCTTTTCAATAGCTATAGTTTTCACCGGTGAAAACAAGAGCTCTCGTATAAGGCCCTTTTGGATCGTTCTCCACATTCTACAAAGTAATATGTGAAGCACTAGATAAACTGGCTCTCTGATACCACTTGTTAGACAATGTGATTGATCTAGAAGGGGGTTAAATAGATCGTTTAAAAAATTATTTGTGCTTTTTAAAATTTTTTTCCAGAAATATATGCGAAAGCTCCTTGAATCTCCAATCGTCTAAACGATCCTCTATTGAAAAGATCGTATATGCGTAACCGTATGGGATAGGATGACAAATTAAGAATCAGTATGTTTTACTTAATTGGTCAATCACTTAAACATCCTCAATGAGTATGAATTACTTCCAATGAGTTGATTAAGATAAATCTAAACACAATGAATAATTTGTGGATGAATCAATTTCTCAAACACCTTATGTGCAAAGCACCTTAGGTTTGATTTTACTAAATGGTAGTGGTGAGTTTTCTTAGGTATCAATCAAACGGATTGTTACCAATGTTGTGAAATGATCTCAACACACCATAATTTCAGTACAAGCAAATTCGAAAATTTTATTCCCACAAATTATAGTAGTCAAGTATGGAAGTAAAGAAAAAGAAGAAGAACACACGATTTGTTAAGGCAGTTCCCCTTGTCGTCCTCGCGTAGGGTACGTCTGCCCCTAATTATAGAATCTAGAATTGAGATATTTTATATTAAGATGCAAATGTTAAAAGGGAAGAGATAGTTCACAATACAAACAAACCAATGTTTTTGATGTAACAGTCTTCTTCCCTTTCCTTGGTTTGAGCCAAACCAAGTTCCAAATTCTTCGAACAAACCTCAGGTTACCGCTACTTGATTTGCATGAACTCTTATTCTACAATACTTTCACTCGGCTGATTTTGATCGCAAGAAATTTGAACCCAAATCTTACTTCGAAATCCTATGGTTACCGCTACTTGATTAAGCAAACCCACCGTTTTTTAATTCTTTCACTCGGCTAAATTTGATGAAGCAAAGAATTGTGCAAAAATCCCCGCACCAATTGGAATATTGGAGGAGAAAATCCAAACGATTTTATTCAAGAACAACCAACAATTGCTCAACCCAAATTTGAATTGAATCTTTGATTTGAACGTTATCACCATAACATCTTTCTTGAATCAACAACCATGATTATGTGTAGATGTTGATTTTTGAGAAGAGAGGATGAAGATGATGAGCACTATGTGTATCTTTCACTAGTTCTTGTTAACTTCAAATGATGATACCCAATGAATATATATATATATATATATATATATATATATATATATATATATATATATATATATATATATGTTACCAAATAGTCAAGACCCAAAAGCATAGCAGAAAAATAGTTGAAAGCAGCGAGTGGTTGGCTCAAGCAGTAAGGGGGGTCGGTGCAACACAAGTCGCAGGTAGAGGAAAACCATTTTGAAGTATATTGTGTTGACCGCTACTGGGCTTGTGTCAACGCAATATTTGAATACTTTTATTCCCAGGTTGAGTCGACCGGAAGGGTCGACACAACACATCTTGAGCTTGGTTGAGAATAATGAGTCGATCGCACATATCTTTGAGTCGACGCAAACAGTGAATTTTCCCAAAATGAATGTTTCTAGAGATCTTCATTCCAACCATTCCACATAAATATTATTCATAGGACCAACACAAGTGGAGAGTGAGTAATAGCCGTTTTGACATCATTAAAACACATATAGAGCGACCTTTCCCTCACACCTCCCCAATGGAAAGCGTGTGTGTGAGTAAGGCGTTGGTGTGCCAGGGCAGGGTTTTGATTCCCGCCTCTGGCATTTTATTTTCTAACATTTTCATTGTAGATTTAGTGCAAGCCAGGAATACACGGTCATCATGAAACCTCATATCTTGACCAATAGATTTCAAGATTCCAGATCCAGCTGTTGTACCCCAAAATTTGCCCTGTCAATTTTTCAAGAATTTCCTCACAAGATTTCTACTGGGCCAAAACTGTACAAGGATTTATCAACTCAAGTTGCCATGGATCATATTGGATTTCCAAGAATCAGGTCAAGAAGGAAACTATTGAAAGAGAAAATCAGATAAATTTTACTTTTTTGACAATTTGAAGAAAAAATAAGCTTTCTTCAATTCATGACTAGCTTCGACTGAAATGCCTCCTCCATGTTAGCTTCGACTAGGTTTGGTTTCCCTTTGAAACAATTTCCTTCGATTAAAAAGGAAATGACCTTTTACTAGCTTCCTTCGATTCAGAAGGAAATGGCCTTCTGAAAGCTTCCTTCGACTCAGAAGGAAATGGCTTTCTGAAGGTTTCCTTCAATTCACCAAGTAGGGAATTCCTGTATGCAAACCTCGTTTGAGTATTTAGGTTCCCTGCATATAGCCTTTGATTGCACGATGGGCCTTACATATTTTCTTGATTCACAATGAAATGGTGACCTGCATGCATGCTCCGATTGGGTATTTAGTCTCCTAAATACATCTTTCGATTGAGCGTTGGTCCCTGACATGTTTGCTTTGATTCCCAAAGTAATGGCTATCTGTGTGCAGCTTTCGATTGAGAAATGGCCTCTTTCTTGCATGTTTCGATTCACAAAGCAAGAGGACTCCAACCATGCTAGCGTGCACAAGGAAAAAGCTTCCCTATGTCCAGCATTCACTGGATTCGTATTAACACCCACAAGGCATTGGCTATCTTCATGTTAGCTTTGACTGGGCAAAGTCTCCCTTTGAAACAACTTGTTACAAGCTTCAACAGGGGCAACACCTATGCTAGCCCCAACAAAGCATTAACTATTATCACGTTAGCTTCGACTGGGCAATATCTCCATTGGAAAGTTTGTTTCGAAACACATAGTTTCTACACTATGGTGGCACATTTTAAGGACATGCAAGACATACCTGGATGTCCCATTCGAAGGACGTATTTTGTTGGCCCATTCAAGGGGCATACATTTGGCCCCTTCGAAGGATGCACAAAAAGGGCCCATTCAAAAGACACATACTGTTTGGAAACAAATATTGTTGTCTAAAGAAAGGACATGGTCGAAGGTTGGACTTATGAAGTAAAAACCAAAGGTTGAAATATCCAAAGATGCTTGCTGGCCAGAGTCCTATGTGCTGCCAAGTACAAGCCCGCTGCAATGGCCACAATGCTCCAAAACTATTACAAAGCAGTCCTGCCACGCTGCTCCCATACTTGCACCAAATTGGCATATAAAAACTGCACCTCGAAGACTACAAGAACAACATACCCAATTTGTTCAAATTTCTTTTGTTTTCCCTCCCAAACCTCGGCCAAACTCATCTATAAATAAGAGCTTCTATCACACATCTTAGAGGAATTTTTTGGGGGGTAGTTGAAAAAACTCTTGTTGTGAGAAAATTATCAAATTCTCAAAACTCTCAAACATCCTCAAACATTCTTAAACATTCAAACTCTAAAAATATTAGATCCTTTCATTCATTAGTGAATCCTTCGATTCACTCCCCAACCGCCAGATAAGTAACCTTCGATTCATTCCCTAACTACAAAATAATAGTGTTTTGATTCACTCTCTAGACTATTATATAATAACCTCCAATTCACTCACCACTATCATGTACCCTCCTTCGATTCAGTTACTACCCAAACAAAGCAGCAATGAATTAGCTTCAGGAAGATTCCAACAAAGCTTCATCCACCACCAAGGAAGTCACCTACAACTCCTTCGATTAAGCACTTCAAGATGTAAGTTTCCTCTAAACTTGGAACTTTTTCATTTGAATATCAGTTGTACATCTAAATAAAAGGAAATGTAGATATCCCATCTAGTAAGTTGACCATGCCCTAACTTTTGATCCTCATCGCCTGTATGTCAAAAATCCCAACCCTGACTAGTTAGACTTTGGATTTTGGTGCCCAATAATATTGTGTTAACCCCTAATTTGTATCCCTCGATTGTCTAAACATTGAAGCCTTTCGAATCACAACTTGGGAGCTTTGCATCTTTGCATTTGAAGGACGCAGCAAGGAGTTTGAAACGAAGAGTGTACACTCACGCTGACTTCTAGGCCAATCGAAAGAAGGACAAAGGGAGTAATCAAAGGGTGCTCACACTGTATTTGTCGCCCCAATCGAAATAAGCCAAAGAAGGGTGAATCGAAGGAGCCTACTTCCTGGATCGAAAAACTCACTTTTTCTCTCTTTTTATGTTATTTATGCTTTCCTTTATATTTTTTTGCTATTCTATATGGTTGTAATAGTGTAGGATATTTATTTTCCGCATTTTTATTGCTTTATACAAATGTTTGTAATTAGGATGTATGACAAGATAAAACCAACAAGTAGATAACCCTAATCAAAGACTAAATGCATGCAATCAAACACACTTTGCACACATGCACCTCTAGGGTAATCTCACTTGTTTCCTCGGAAAATAGTCATGTTCCTCGAATATGGGCGTTTTAGCAAAGAACCTCGATAAAAATATCGTAGTCCCTCGATGTCTCTCGATGTTACCTTCGGTAAACGATCTAGTCCCTAAACGAAAATTTCTAAAACATCCCCATAGGTTTCCTTCTATGACTATATAAACAACCCACGCACGTCCCTTCACATCCAACGATGGGGCTTCTTATCAATCAATGGTAAAATAGCAACATATAAATGAGGAGGAAAAGAATAAATACCTTTCGAGTAGGTAGGACGCTCTTAGTTGCTTTCTTGCTCATAACTACAAAACCATTTTCACACCAACACTTTCAATTGAAATATTTTCAAAAGTCAAAGCTCGTTGTACGCATTCTTATAAAGACGAGAATAATTACAAAGACACTTTTCAAAATAACTTTCAAAAACATCTTCCACACCAAACACATCTTTGAATTATTTTCAAAACCAACACTTTGTACGCATTCTTATAGAGACGATAATCATTACAAAGATGTTTTCAAAATATTTTCAAACCCACAAAAAACATTTTCAAACAAAGCAAGTGATCCAGCAAGAAACTAAGAGCCCATAGAAAACTATGGATGAAAAGGGTGATAATACCTTCCCTTTTCATAATATACCCTCCGAACTCAAGAAATAATCTCGAAAGGTCTTTCTTGTTCTTTTTAACTTTTCCTTATTAGATAAAATAAAAGTCGGTGGCGAATCTTGCTATCCGCAACAATTGCGATCAAACGAAAAACAACCAAGTCATTTCTCCCACTGTATTATAGAACTGGCGACTCTGTTGGGGAGTTGCTTAAAAGTGGTGTTACCTTAAGGCTAGATCACCTTTACTTGCTTTCCTTGTTTGACTTGTTTGCTTTACATTTTTTGGGGTCCTTGTTTTGGTTATTGTTAAAGATCCTACACCCGGATCTAGGGAACCTTTTTAGGTAAGTAGATATAAATCATGGAGGCTGTACGGTGTAGACCAATATGGACAAAGTGATAGCTATGTTAGCGTGATACTCTGGCTTGTACTAATGTTCCTTGAGTCAGTCAAGACAACATTAGGCTTCCTTATAGTGTCATTAAGCATTAACTGACATTTAGAACCTTTAATTGACTCATCTTAAACCACTAGAAAGTAGTGAGATGGCCGACTTTGGTTCCGATCGAAGACTGGTTGATACTCGATACTACACTCATTGAGATTGGACTTTTGGGATATTCTGGCCGCAATACTTTGGTGCTTGAGCTAGAACAATGACTAAAACCCGGTGATATTGAGACTCCCTAGAACCTGGTTACTATTACTAAGGACAGGTTGAGCCTACTTAACTTCAAAAGGGTACTTGCCTTTAAAAACTCGCGCAAGCCTTTAAACTTAGGGTCTTTGTTTGACTTGTTTGATATATCTGTGATTTTAAAGCATGACCATAACATCATAAACATCACGACATGTACGCTAACCATTTCAAGGGCTTGGGGATTTATCTTTTCTTTTGTTTTATAGGGCATGGATTCAACTCGCAGAAAGACCATCCGAATCAATTTTGTATAGGTCCCTCCCAAACTCAACGAATTGGTCCTAAAAGTTCCTGAGAGCTCATCATTCAACAAGATATATGGTCACTTGCTCAATTTGGTTACTACCGGGTTTGACAAATGTCGGATAAGTGTCATGTTCCAGTTATTCAACCCTAAGCACCATTGCTTCACCTTTCCGGACTATCAGTTGGTGCCCATGTTGGAAGAATTCTCCAAAATTCTTGGTTCACCTATATTGAAGCAAGTACCTTTCACTGGTCTAGAACATGATCCAGTTTCTGAAAATGTTGCCATAGCTTTGAATTTGAAACCATCTGACATTGAGTCTAATTGGGAAAGAAGAACTGGAGTTAAGGGCCTCCTTGCAAATTTTCTAATGAAGAAAGCTCAGATATTCTTAGATGCTATAAGTTATCATGTCTTTGAATATGTCTTAGCTCTCTTGATCTATGGGTTGGTTTTGTTCCCTAACTCATACCAGTTTATAGATGTCAATGCCATCAACATCTTCCTTGCTCGCAATCCAGTGCCTACATTTCTCAGAGACATGCTGCATTAACTCCACACTCGTACTACGAAGAAACGGGGGACTCTTATGTGTTGTATGCCTTTTCTCTATTGGTGGTTTATTTCGCACCTCCCTCGGTCGGTAATGAAGAATGAGTTAGGCTTAAGGTGGAATCAAAGGTTAATGTCTCTTTCTCACTCTGATATCTATTGGTGCCCTCGCTCTCAAGAAGATATCTTTTTTATTGATCGTTGGGGAGAATTTCCTAATGTGCCACTCCTTGGTATTAGAGGAGGCATCACCTACAACCCTTATTTGGCCCTACATCAGTTTGGTTACGCCCGGAAGGATGGTCCCCATGATATGCTCATCTTGGGTGCTCGTGCTCAAAGTCTTATGATGCCATACGCTGCTATCCTGCCAGTGATCTCAGAGTCTGTTGTTCAAGAGGATAAGTCTCACATCATTTTTCATCCTGATATGCCAACAAAATTCAAAGAATTGCAAAAGTCTTGGATCCAACTCAAGGAAGAATGAGACACCTTTGAGAACCAATTCTATGCTAGTGAGAAGAAGGTTCTGGAGCTCACAAAGCAGCTTCATGAAGAGCGAAATTTAAATGCCTATATTGCAACGAAAAGGATGCGTTCGACCTTTTTGTCTTAGGAGTTTATTTTTTAGTTATTTCCTTTGTTGTAAGCCCAAGAGGCATGCTTGTACTCAATTTAAACTTATTAATGAAATTTATGTTTGTTCCTTTTGTCTAAAAATCTTCTGGGTCTTTGAAATCATTTGCATAGGCATGTTCATACATCATAACACCAACAGGTTTTTCATAACATGTTTCCTTATCTTTCTACTATTTATTTCAGTGAGATGGATATTGAACATACAGTAAAGGATCTTCAAGCACAAACTGCTCAATTTTAACAGATGTTCCTGGCTCTAGCTAAAGGACAAGAGGACCTGAAGGCTCTCATGATCAAAGACAAGAATAAGATGAAGAAAATGGTGGGTTTCCTAAACATGGGAGGGAGGTTCAGAGAACTAGCAAAGCGAGCTCTAGAATTTGCAACTCCGTCAAATGAGGGAGACAATCAAGAGGAGAAGGAAAAGGAATAAGACCACAGTCTGGGATCTGATGAAGAGGAGACTGACTACACTGAAGAATAATATCCTTATGCTGATGACAAATTTAAACAACTGGAGGATCGTATCAATGCCATGGAAATTCATAAAGTACATGGTCTGGATTTTGAAGAACTAGGTTTGGTCCTTGGGGTGTTCATTCCACCAAAATTCAAAGTTCCCACATTTGCCAAATATGACGGTGTCTCCTGTCCTAAGTTGCACTTAAGGTCATATGTCATGAAAATTCAACCCCATACTGATGATAAGAACCTATAGGTACATTTCTTCCAAGAAAGTTTGTCAGGGACACAATTGGATTGGTTCTATCAGTTGGAAGGAACCAACATTCGCAATTGGGAAGATCTGGCTGATTCTTTTTACAAGCAATACCAATATAACGCTGACCTCGCTCCAACTCATACACAACTGCAAAATATGTCTATGGGTTCTGGCGAAGGTTTCAAAAATTATGCCTAAAAATGGAGGGATCTCGCGGGAAGAGTCCAACCCCCTCTATTTTATAGAGAGCCGGTGGATATGTTCTTGGGCACATTATCTGGTCCATTCTTCAACCATCTGATTGGAAACTCTTCAACTGGGTTTACTGAGCTGATCTTAACTGGTGAACGGGTAGAAGCTGGTATTAAGAGTGGCAAGATTCAGAGGGATGCATCCTCAAGCACGATGAAGAAACCCTTCACTGGAAAGAAGGAAGTCGGTGCTAATTATAGCCAGAGAAATCAAAATAAAACAGAACATCGTCCGACAGTAGGGGGTGTTATGATCTCCAACTCTGTACCAAATAAACAACGAAACCATCAGCGTAAGCCGAATGCGCCCATAAGACGATTTACCCGGATCAACATGACCTTGTCCCAGGTTTTTCCGTATTTGTTGAATTCCAATCTGGTGACTCTAAAAGAAGCTCCCAAGAACCCCAATACTGCTTCTCCCTGCTACAACCCAAACGCTCGATGTGCCTATCATTCTGAAAGTCCGGGGCATGATACAAACGATTGTTAGGCTCTGAAAAATAAGGTGCAAGACCTTATCGAGGAAAAAGAGATTGAGTTTGACCTTCCAGAGACACCTAATGTAATAACCGCGCCAATGCCCAAACATGGCCAGGGTGTCAATACCATTGAAGATGACCTGGTTATTTCCTCTATGGATGAATTAGCCACTCCTCTTATGATCATTAAAGAAAATATGTTGTGAGCCAGTTTATTTCCAGACTGTGGTGAAGGTTTCCACTTGTGTATGTCTCTACCAGATGGTTGTTTATCGTTAAAAATGGGTTTCCAACGCCTGATGATTAATAAAGAAATTTTGTTTGAGAAAGTTCCCCTTGCAAGAAATTTGTCTGAAGATGTCTCAATAATTACCATTTCCGACAATCCTGTCAAGGTCTCCACCAAAAGACCCGTCAGGATTACACCCGTTCCCAAGCCTGCTCCTCTGATTATCACTCTTCCAAGGCCGATACCATATTCCTCTGATAAAGTTATTCCCCAGAATTATGGGGCTGACGTCTACTACCATGGCGTCAAGCAAGACCTGTTGGTTGTTGAAGATAAAGTTGTCAAAGAAACTGATCCTGACATCGACAACATCGTCGGGACTAGTAAAATTACTAGAAGCGGAAGGGTTTTCTCTCCCGAAATCTCTCAGAAGATTATTTTTACTCCTGTTAGTACCCCCCTTGCTACTCCTATTGTTATCCCTACTATTATCCCTACAATTGAGTCGGCCGAGACTCGGGACAAAGAGATACTGGTTAAACCTATCTAGACAAAGGCACACAAACAAGTCATCCCTGAGGCCTCTAAAAAGGAAATGAAATAGATATTGAAGATAGTAAAGAAAAGTGATTATAACGTCGTGGAGAAGTTGGGGCAGACCCCTTCAAAAATCTCAATGTTGGCCTTACTTTTATGCTCTAAAGCCCATACTAAGGCTTTAGTAAATTTCCTGAAATTTGCCCACGTGCCTCAAGAGACCTCCGCTGATCAATTCAAGAATTGCATGGCCAGCCTGACTTCTGATAATGGACTGGGTTTTTCTGATGCTGATTTAACTCCCAAGGGAAGGAAACACAATAATTCCTTGCATGTCTCTATTGAGTGTAGGGGCACCACCCTAGCTAATGTTCCGGTGGATACAGGTTCGTCACTGAATTTCTTACCCAAGAATGCTCTGGATAGGTTAGATTGTGAAGGACTCATGTTGAAGCCCAGTTAAATTATGGTGAGGGCCTTCGATGGTTCCAAAATAATGGTGCACGGGGAGGTGTACATCCCTATTAAAATTGGTACTCATACTTTTGACTCAACCTTCTATGTGATGGAAATCTGCCCATCTTATTCCTGTTTATTGGGTCGACCTTGGATCCATGGGGTTGGTGTTGGTACTTCTACCCTGCATCATATGATGAAGTATCCGGTCAATGGAAAGATTATCACAGTCCATGGTGAGGAGGAATACATGGTGAGCCACCTGAACTCTTTCAGGTATGTTAAAATGAACGACGAGTTCATTGAGACCCCCTATCAGAACTTTGAGGAGGTTCCAAAGACAGTTGCTGCAACCAAGACTGCTACAAAAGTTCCAAAGATTACTTGACCTCCATTAAAAATTGCTTCTCTGAAGGATGCTAAAGCAGTAGTTGAAGAATGTGGATGTATGTTATACCCCAAAATCTTCCCTCTTATTTTTCAAGGCATTTCTCACAAGGATTCTCAAGGTTCAGGCTTTCACAAGTACAATTGGGATTTTCAGTACCAAGATTAAAAAGAAACTGTCAGAAAGGGGGAAACAAATAAAAATAATATTTTGACAAATTTGGAGAAAAACAAGTGTTTTTCGATTCAGCTCCTTCGATTGGCCTTTTGGCCTCTTTCGATGCAAGCTTGGCTTGCATCCTTCGACTAGGCATGGACCTCTGGCACGCATGGATTCACAAGGCATAAAGCCTCCTGTAGCCTTCTTCGATTCCAAGGTAAAAGGATTCCTTTTGGCATCCTTCGATTTACACTTCTTGCCTCCTATATGCCTCTTTCGAATTTGGACATTTTGGCCTCCTGCATGCACCTTTCGTTTGGGCATGTGGTTCTTTTGTTGCAAGCTCCGCTTGGGCATTTGACTCCCTTCATGCTTTCTTCTTTGTTTGGGCACATGAGTCCTTCAGTACAAGCTATTGGTCACACCTTTCATTTGAGCATATGTTTCCCTTCATGCAAGCTTTCGCTTAAACAAATATCTTTGCATGTTTACAAGTAGTCACAAAGCAGGGACCCCCTATGTGCACTCCTTCGTTTGGTCACATGGACCTTTGGGCAGGCAGACCTTTGACTGGGCAGAACCACCTTCACAAGGTTTCATTTGTAACTGTGTCCCTTTCGAATCAGCATATTTCGAATCCAACTATGTGCATCCCATTTGAAGGACATGCTTGATGGTCCATTCAAAGGATTTCAAGCCCTCCTTAAGGCATGTTTTTGGTGACCCATCTAAGGGTCACACTTTTGGATCCTTCGAAGGATGCCCAAAAGTGACTCATTTGAAAGGCACTTATTGGAGAAAAATAAAATAGTTTTGTTTGGAGAAGAGTCTGGTCGAAGAAGGGTTAAAATGAAAGGGTACAATATTCAAAGATGCTTGCTGCCAAGTTCAGACTTGGCACACTAGCCAAAACTGCTTCACAATAGTCCTGAAACATTGCCCCCTTCTTACACCAAAATAACATACAAGGCATAGTCTCTCGAAAGCTACAAGGAACGGGTTACTCAATTTTTTCAAACCTTTTGTTTTCCCTCCAAAAGCTTCAGGCATCCTTGCCTATAAATAAGAGGCCTCATAACACGTTTAAAGGAGGACTTTTTGGGCCAGAGGAACGAATCTCCAAAAATTTCAAAAATACCATAAAGCTCTCAAACACTTAAATACTTGTGAAAGCAAAACCTCAAAATCTAACATTTACCTCTTTCGATTCTGAAAAGTCCCACACATTTTATTCCCTTTCGAATCTAGTAGAAAAGACATCTCATTTGTTTTTCTCCTTTGAATCAAATAGTAGAAATGCTGCCTCTGGTCCCTTCCTTCGAATCCAGTAGCATTCAAGATATCCACTTTAAGGTCCAGCACACCCTCCAGCCTCTAGAAAGGTGAGTTGTTCCAAACCTTGAACTTTTCGTTTCTTATATAACATGTAAATAAGCTTTCCTTTCGTTTCAAACATGCACATACCATTGTTCTTTTCATTTCCACCCTTTTAATATGTTTTCAGAGCAGACCCTTTCGTTTTGCTTTTTGTTTACCTAACTTGCATTAAGTATTAAACTGATTGTAAGGCAATACTAGCATGGCCTTAGGCCATGTTGTTATTCAATATTTAAAACGAAAGAATCAGGAAAAAGGAAGTAGGAAACAAAGATTTTGGCTTCTACACCAACCTCCAGGTCAAACGAAAGAGGCAGCCAGAAAGCACGCCTGCACTAAGTCTAGGCCCAGACAAAAGGCACTCCTTACTGCTTTTAGTCCCCAGTCGAAGGAGGCAGAAAGGTAGATTGCATCTTGCATTGGTTTCAGTCCTAATCGAAAGGCACAACATGCTGACCCCCAGGCCTCTGTCGAAAGTCATGCCTTCACCCTTTTCAGGCCAAATTGAAGAGAGCCAGAAAGTGCAAAATCAAAGGGTTTGCTGCCCTAAATCGAAAGACCCTTTTTTCTTGCTTTTATTTTATTTTTGCCTTTATATTTTCATGTAATTAAGTATGCGTTCTTATGGAAATGAGAGCCATTACAAAGACACCTTTTTAAAATCATTTTCAAAAACACATTTCAAAAACACCTCTTTGAAGCATTTTCAAAACAACACTTTGTATGCGTTCTTATAGAAACGAGAACAATTTCAAATACGTTTTCAAAATACTTTCAAAACCCACACCACAAGTACATTTTCAAACAAAAAAGCAAGTGATCTAGCAAGCAACTAAGAACCCATAGATAACTACAGATGAAAAGGGTGCTAACACCTTTCCTTTTCAAAACCTACACCCCGAAATCAAGAAATAATCTCGAAAGGTCTTTCTTGTTCTTTTCAACCTTTCCTTTTTGGATAAATGAAAATTCTGTGGAGACTCTTGCTATCCGCAACAAATGCGATCAAACACAAAACACCCAAGTCAGTTCTCCCACCACGTTACAGAACTGGAGACTCTGTTGGGGACTTTTGAAAGTGGAGTTACCTTAGGGCTAGATCACATTTAATTGATTTCAAATTGTTTGACTTGCCTGCTTTACATTATGGTTCTTTGTTTGGGCTTGTTTTGATCCTTCACCCGGATCTGGGGAACCTTTTTAGGTAAGTAGCAATAAATTATGGAAACTGTGCAGGGTATACCGACATGGTCTAAGCAATAGCTACGTTAGTGTGACACATTTGTTGGTACTGGTAGCCCTTGAGTAGTTAAGGAGAATACGGGGCCGCTATGTGGTGCCATAAAGCACTAACTGACTTTAGAACCTTACTTGAACAACTTGACCATTAGGAAGTAGTGAGGTAGCCGGATTTGGTGCAGTCCGAAGTTGGTTGACACTCGATACTATGCTCATTGAGATCAGACTTTCGGGATATTTCAGTCGCTAATAAGGAGGCTTGCACTGAAACAATGCCCGATAAAGAAATATCAGTGATATTGAGATCCCCTAGAACCCAGTTACTATTACTAGGACAGGTTGAGCCAACTAAACTTCAAGAGGGTACTTGCCTATCAAACTCCATGCAAGCCTAAACCTAAGGACTTGTCTGCTTTGTGTGTATATGACTATTTGTACATAATAACTTGCTTTCTTTGCATACTTGTAGATAACATCATGACATTATACCATAGCATATTCAATGGTCATTTCAAGGATCTCGAGCGCCTTTGATGCATGGGTCACATTGAAACAGATATCTATCAAGGGGAAAGAGGATTTATTTTTCCTCTAACCAGACGCCTTCAAAGATCAAAGTACAACAACTTGAGTCAAGGGCTACGACCCACTTTACATGGTGAGGTTAATTTTCGTGGAAGGACATACAACGATACGAAGTTCTCCAATTAAAGCTGGAAGTAACTTCTAATATATTCCTGTGTGTCTACCCCGCGAGATCCTTGAAAACATGTATCCACATATCACGCATCATATCATGACAGGTTTCTCCCATATAGGTCTCCTTATCTTCCTACTGTTTATTTAAGTAAGATGGATATGGAACAAACGGTGAAGGATCTCCAAGCATAAAATTCCCAATTCCAACAAATGTTCCTGGTTATGGCTAATGAGCAAGAGGACCTGAAGACTCTTCTTGTCAAAGACAAGAAGAAAAAGTCTAAGAAGTCAATAGGCGTCTTGAACTTGGGAAGAAGACTTAGAGGACCAGTCAAGAGAGCTATAGATTTCTCAACTCCATCCAACGTGGGGAATAGTCACGAAGAAGATAACAGTCTGGGGATTGATGAAGTTGAAGCTGATTACTCTAAGGAACAATATCCTCCCGCTGATGATAAATATAAACAGTTGGAGGATTGCCTCAATGCTATGGAGATTCAGTAGATACCTGGCTTGGACTTTAAAGAGTTAGGTTTGGTTTCTGGAGTGATCATCCAACCAAAGTTCAAAATCCATACCTTTGCCAAGTATGATGGGATCCTTGTCCTAAAATGCATTTGAGGTCATATGTCCACAAGATTCAGCCTCACACTGCTAACCAGAAGCTATGGGTCCATTTATTCTAAGAAAGTTTAGTTGGCAATCAGCTAGAGTAGTTCTATCAGTTATAAGGAACCTACATTCACACCTAGGAGGAATTGGCTGTTGCTTTCTACAAGTAGTACCAATACAACGCTGATCTTGCACCAACTCGTGTGCAATTGCAAAATATGACCATGCGTTCCAACGAGGGATTCAAAGAGTACGCCCAAAAATGGAGAGACTTGGCAGGCAGAGTGCAACCATGCTTAACTGATAGGGAGATGATTGACATCTTTATGGGAACTTTGAAAGGACCTTTCTTCAACCACCTAATCGGAACCTCCTCAGCCGGGTACACTGAGCTAATACTGACTGGCGAAAGAGTCGAAGCTGGCATCAAAAGCGGAAAAATCCAAGGAGATATATCCTCTGATACTCAGAAAAAGCCATACAATGGGAAGAAAGAGTATGATGTTGTGTACGGTCAAAAGGGTCGTAACCAGGGTAACCACGACCAGTACGTGGGGGTAGTTCTGATTTCCAATCCTGCATCAATGCAACAACGGCAACAGGGGCATCAGCATAAGGAGGCCACACTTAAAAGACATTTCACTAAGATCAACATGCCACCGGCTCAAGCGCTACATCACATGATGAAAATAGAGCTGATTATGTTAAAGGCTCCTCTCCAGAACCCCAATACTTTTGCTCCTACTTATCATCCCAATGAAAGGTGTGCATGTCATTCTGATAGGCCTGGACACGACACGAACAACTGTTGGGCTCAGAAGAACAAGATCCAAGACATGATTGATGCCAAGGAGATTGAGTTCGACCCTTCAGAGGCTCCTAACGTGATCACTACCCCTATGAAAAATCATTGAGAGTGTCCTGTTCATTTTGAATTTTCAATTGTAATCTCTTTTGTTGTTCAAACACTTATCTATTAATGTCGAACTCTATTTCATTAATGCATCGCATATGTTTATCTTGAATTCATCCATTTGTTTTCATTATATTAAAAGTGTATTATCTTTACTCCTTTTATAATATTCAACTATTGTTTCAAAGTTGCAAGCCTTTAGAGGGAGGATAACAAAAACAATGCCATAATCTCATAAAGTGTGTTTTGGACAGACCTTACTAACGATGTACATGTGTTTCTTTCAATTCCTAAACACGGGAGTTATAAGGAGGATAATCCCGAGTCAACTCCCTTGAGCCTAAGAAGTAGGAGCTTTCTTTTTTACACAAATTGAAACCTTTAATCAAAACCTGGGGCAGGATAGTCTCTCAGTTAATTATGCGCTTTCAGTCGCAAACTTTCACTTCTTATAAAACGAATGACATCAAAAACTTTCCTCTGGAATCAAAATATGGTGATGGTTCTCTGCCAAAATAGGCAGTCATTATCTATAAAAAGAAAAGCCCACTAAGTCAAGACCTACGAAGGAGACTTAAGAAAAACTGGGGCATCCCGCTTACTGTAATCTCAACAAAAGAAAAAGAACAATCAGGAAAAAATTAGGGATAACAAATCAAAAGAGGTCACTAAAAATCCCCGACAACATGAAAAGTGTTGCAAAAATGACTGTCTTCCAACTAAATTAGCTTGTCTGAACCATCACCAAAACTTCATTCAAGACTCAATTGGAGTTCAAATGTACAATTAACTTAGTTTAGGACCGGAGAACATTATGAAGAACGGGCGGGTGGAAATACACTTTGAGCCTTATCTTTTGTTTCTTAAACCGTGAACCAAGCCATGTTACAACCCTTCAAAGTCCTAATTGAAGCATGGGTTAGTTCGAAAGCATATTGTTACAAAAGGTATCCCGACTCCTGTAAGGATTTACTTCAAACCCTGAGTTGAATTTTCTTACAAAAATTCTTTTATCTACTAAAACGAATTTCCAAAACTTCAAGACAAGCATAAACTTTGCATTATTTAAATATCATTGTTTGCATATAGCTAATTATTTGACAACAGAGAAATTCACATGACGAATATCCGGCAAACGAAAGCTCTCTTGGTGAACAAAATCACTTGAAATGGGATAACACTTCCAATGACAAATATCCTATATGCAAGGGGGAATGAGACATCACTATCCAATACATATGAGACAGTCAAGTCCAGATTCCAAGAAATCCCTCAAGAAGTGCTGAATAACCAGGGTTAGATTTGCATCCAAGTCAATTGGGGCATTGAATATAAACTCCAACAAAGGGTTACGTACAGTCAAGCAAACCTTTCCTGGCAATACTACAAACACTTGCTACTAGGGGCAATGACCAGTCTCCCACAAAGTCCTTTTCATAAGGTGATCCCCATCCAAAGTTTCAATCTCTGAAACTTCTCCCCAACTGAGTTGATCTCAAGAATCCTCGAGGAGTGCTGTCCAAATCCCCCTCCAGCAGATTTACGACAGGGTTTATTTCCCCAACAAATGGAAAGATTCCCCAACTTGAATTTGTCTCGCAAACTATCACACATCAAGGGAACATAACTCCTCTTCTCTAGTAGACTTTCCTACAATCCCCAATAGCTCCCCAGTAGAGCAGCGAATAACGAAGACTCCTAAACTCTCTTCCCTAAGAAGGGATCAACACTCTCTATAGAGTTTTCTTCTCGAGCACAGTCAACATTCCCAAATGGAGTCCTCCTCAAATTACAAAATAAGATTCCTCGGCGGAAACATTCTAAGAAAGTTTTAAAGATGCGCTTTCACATCATCCCCAACGGCCGTTCGTGATTCAGCTTCCCAAAACCCCCAGCACTTGTCAAGGATTTATTTTCCAAGACAAAATCACATTCTGACAATATTTCATGCATCATATTTACATGTATGATAAATGCATACAACATAATCTCATTTATTTTGAGAACAATCAAGCAATGCATTCATCTGCGTGCAACTAACACTCTTCCTTAAAGGAAAAGTCAATCATCAAAAATCCTCTTTTGGCAAATATCACAACTATTTCTCAAAAGGTCAAAGATTAATCCCTGAAACAAGCCAGGACAATTATCTACACAACCAACTGAAGCAATCCTATACAGGCTCCTTCTCATACACTCTTTTGGAAACAGTTCAGATACGACCCATATATGGCTGAAATTCTTATACTTATTCCATATCCTCTTCTGGAAATAGTTCAGATACAATCCAAATATGGCTGAAATTCTAATACTTATTCCAGATCCTTTTCTAGAAATAGTTCATATACGATCCAAATATGGCTAAAATTCTAATACTTATTCCAAATCCTCTTCTAGAAACAGTTCAGATATGATCCAGATATGGATAAAATTCTGATACTTATCCCAGATCCTTTTTAAATATAGTCCAGATACGATCCAGATACAAATGCCATTCTTCCACTCATTCAGTATACCTTTCAAATACAGTCCAGATACGATCCAGATACGGATGTCATTCTTCCACTCATGCAATACACCTTTCAAATACAATTCAGATACGATCTAGATACGGATGTCATTCTGCCACTCATTCAGCATACCATTCAAATATAGTCCAGATACGATTCAGACACGGATGTCATTCTGACGCTTATTCAATACACCTTTCAAATACAGTTCAGATACAATCTAGATACGTATGTCATTCTGCCACTCTTTTAACATACCTTTCAAATACAGTTTAAATGTGACCCAGATACAGATGTCTTTCTGACACTCATTCAACATATATCTCAAATACAGTCCAGATACAATCCAGATACGGATGTCATTCTGACGCTCATTCAATACACCTTTCAAATACGATCTAGATACGGATGTCATTCTGCCACTCATTCAACATACCTTTCAAATACAGTTCAGAGGCGATCCAGATACAGATGTATTTCTGACACTCATTCAGCATATTTCTCAAATACAGTTCAGATACGATCCAGATATAGATGTCCTTCTGACACTCATTCAACACATTTCTCAAATACAGTCCATATACAATCCAGATACGGATGTCATTCTGACGCTCATTCAATATATCTTTCAAATAGGGGTCAAATACAATCCATTTATGGATATTATTCTGATACTCCTCCCACTACATCTACTATTTCAGTATAAATCAACCAGAGATTTGTTCTGATACTTCAGTCTAATTTCTGTTAAAAATCACCTTTGGATGGCATCTGTAATCCCATCTCCGACGACTCTCTATCGTCTCTCCCAAATGGCATCTTTTGTTAGAACAATGTTTGAATCTAGTACCCTATATTTAAGTTTTGATGATAACAAAGTGAAAAGATATAGTATTTAAATGTTTCATGATTGAATTATATGCTGCCTAAAAATACTATGCTCTGACTTGCAGATATGCTGATTAAAATATGCAAGATCACTTCATCAGCATCAGAACTTGATTTGATACACCAGCATCAGAAGTTACTGAATCAGAACATGAAGATCAGATGATCAACTCACGAACACGCTGAAGCTTGATGAACAGAACTGCGCGTAAAACACTCTGATACAGAATCAATAGTTCATCAGCAGCTAAGCAGAATCAGAATGAGCCAAACCAGAACGTGCATTGAAGAAGCAACGGTACTGTGCATTGAACGCTAATCAATTCCAACGGCTTCATTCCAGACAAGATCTGCTCAAAAAGGAAAGCTTGTTAATAGCATTGAATCAAGAATATTTGCATCAACGTTCATCTTCTCAAGTGCTATATAAACCAAGCTTCGAAGATTATAATGGCTAATGCTTCCAAACTCTCTACACGCACAAAGCTGAACAATAATCTTCATCTACCAATTTTGCTAAACCAACAAACTCTGATACTCCATTAGCGTTTAGCATTCTAAGTTTCTAAGCTTCATTTGTGTAAACATCACAGTTGTGATATAGTTTTGTAGAAAACATTCACACACATTATTTTATACCTTTGTAAGAAAGTGTTGCCTTGACAAACCGGATTGTGGTTTGAATCAAGAAGGCTTTAGCAGTTGTTAAAGCAGATTTGTATTCAGTTGAATATTGTGAATTAAGACCTCGTTGGAGAGAGGCGAAATCACCTTGACGGGTGGACTGGAGTAGTTTGAGATCAAACGAACCAGGATAAAAATATCTTGTCAATTGCTTTAAGTTTCCAGTTTTACAATTCAACCCCCCCTTCTTGTGTTTTTCACCCCTTCAATTGGCATCAGAGCGCCTGGTTCTGAGCTAAAACACTTAACCGTGTCAGTACAAGATCCAGCGTCAGAAAAACACAATGGCAGGAAACAACTCTCATTTCAGCAATGACAACAATGAGGATAGAGACAGATTCAGCGGCAAACCTCCAGTCTTTGATGGAGAAAACTTTGACTACTGGAAAGACAGAATTGAAAGCTTCTTTCTAGCACATGATGCTGATCTGTGGGATATGGTGACAGATGGATACATGCACCCTGTGAATGCAACTGGTCAGAAGATTGAAAGAAAATTAATGACTGATCAACAAAAGCGTGATTTCAAGAATCACCATAAGGCCAGAACCATCCTCCTCAGTGCCATCTCATATACTGAGTATGAGAAGATCTCCAACAGAGACACAGCTAAGAACATCTTTGATTCTCTCAGAATGACGCATGAGGGCAACGTTCAAGTCAAAGAAACAAAAGCTCTGGCGCTCATTCAGAAGTATGAGGCGTTTAAAATGGAAGAATCTGAATCCATTGAAACTATGTTCTCTAGATTCCAGATTCTGGTAGCTGGTCTCAAAGTTCTGGACAAAGGATACTCTACTGCTGACCATGTCAAGAAGATAATCAGAAGTTTACCCAAGCAGTGGAGGCCTATGGTTACTGCTTTGAAGCTAGCAAAGGATCTCAACAAAATCACTCTGGAGGAACTTATAAGCTCCCTCAGAAGTCATGAGATAGAGCTAGAAGCTGATGAGCCTCAGAAGCAAGGTAAGCCTATAGCTTTAAAATCTAACAGAAAATCTGAATCTAAAGTTTTGCAGGCAGTTGAAGAAACATCGGATGGATCCTCATCAGAAGAAGACGAACTTTCCCTTCTCTCCAGAAGAGTAAATCAACTGTGGAAGCAAAGACAAAGGAAGTTCAGGAATCCCAGAAGATCTGATCAGAACGAGTCTTCTTCAAGATACAGAAGGACAGATTCTTCCTCTGGATACAGAAGATCTGAAGGCTCCTCTGGTAGCAAGAAGCCAAATACAAAAGACATCATCTGCTACGAGTGCAATGAGCAAGGACACTACAAGAGTGACTGTCCAAAGCTTCAGAGGGAAAAGCCCAAAAAGAAGTTTGGAAGAGAGAAGAAGAAAAGTCTCATGGCCACATGGGATGACTCTGACTCGTCTGAAGCTGACTCAGAATCAGATGATGAAAGGGCGAACATAGCGCTCATGGCTAGCATTCCAGATGACAGTGAAGCTTCTGACTCAGACTCAGAATCAGACACAGAAGAGGTATTCCCTAACTTCGCTGTTAATTTTACAAAGGCTGAACTTGCTGAAAGCCTCAATGAAATTCTGGAACGTTATCAGCAGATTAGAGCTAAATTCAGAGACCTGAAAAGGACTCTTGAATCTGACTCTAATAAGTCTGAGAGTTTCAAATTGGAAAACTCTGAGCTGAGAGATAAAATTTTAAAATTAGAAAACTCTTTACAAAACTCTCAGAAGGTACCAATTTCTGAAACTCCCAGCAACGCTGATGAGATCATCAAGGAGTATGATCATAGTTTCCAGAAGTTCCTTGCTAAAAGCATAGATAGAAGCAGAATGGCTTCAATGATCTATGGAGTTAGCGGAAACGGCAGGAAAGGAATAGGATACCAAGGTAAGGTTCCTACACCTAAGAATGTCATGGATTTAGTTATTAAACACACTCCTCTAAATTCACACTTTGTGTATGGTCACACACATGACATCAAATATACTAGTAGTAAGCACTCTGTGAAACCAAAATTCAACCAGAGTTTTGGTAAAACTAACAAATCAGGACCCAAGAAGATCTGGGTACCTAAGGATAAAATAATACATGTTGCAGATATCTTTAGCAGCAAGTCAGAAACACCAGTCATGGTACCTGGACTCTGGCTGCTCACGACACATGACGGGAAGAAGGCATATGTTCCAAAGCCTGGAACTTAAGCCTGGAGGCCACGTTGGCTTTGGAGGCAATCAGAGGGGAAAGATTATTGGCTCTGGAACTGTAGGTAACGGAAATCTTCCCTCTATTAATAATGTTCTGCTTGTAGATGGATTGATGCATAACCTGTTATCCATAAGTCAATTAAGTGATAACGGTTATGATATAATCTTTAATCAAAAATCATGTAAAGCTGTTAGTCAGAAAGATGGGACTATCCTATTTAATGGAAAGAGGAAAAACAACATTTACAAAATCAAACTTTCTGAACTAAAGAGTCAGAACGTAAAATGTCTTCTGTCTGTTAACAACGAGCAGTGGATCTGGCACAGAAGATTGGGGCATGTTAGTATGAGAAGAATATCTCAGATTAACAAACTCAATCTGGTCAGAGGACTTCCAAATTTGAAGTTCAATTCAGATGCTCTGTGTGAATCATGTCAAAAAAGCAAATTTGCAAAACCTTCTTTTAAATCCAAAAATGTTGTTTCTACCTCTAAGCCATTAGAACTTCTGCACATTGACTTATTTGGACCAGTTAAAACTGCTTCAGTCAGTGGCAAGAAGTATGGGTTAGTAATCGTAGATGACTATAGCAGATGGACATGGGTAAAGTTCTTAAGACACAAGGACGAGTCACACTCTGTGTTTGTTACCTTCTGTAACCAAGTTCAGAATGAAAAAGATCTTAGAATCGTTAAAGTCAGAAGTGATCATGGTGGAGAATTTGAAAATAAAGATTTTGAGTCATTCTTTAATGACAAAGGCATTCTGCATGATTTCTCTTGTCCTAGAACTCCCCAACAAAATGGAGTTGTAGAACGAAAGAACAGAACATTGCAAGAAATGGCCAGAACCATGATCAATGAGACAGACGTTGCTAAGACTTTCTGGGCAGAGGCAATAAACACAGCGTGCTACATTCAGAATAGAATCTCAATAAGACCTATTCTGGAAAAGACTCCATATGAATTGTGGAAGAACAGAAAGCCCAACATTTCGTATTTTCATCCATTTGGATGTACTTGCTATATGTTAAATACTAAGAATTATTTGAACAAGTTTGATTCTAAGGCACAGAAGTGTATTATGTTAGGATACTCTGAACGCTCAAGAGGGTACAGAGTATACAATACAGAAACACAGATTGTGGAAGAATCAATCAGTGTTCGTTTTGATGACAAGCTTGACTCTGAAAAGTCAAAGCAGAATGAAAATCTCGCAGGTATAGAAATTGAATTTGCAGGTTCTGAAGACAAGTCATCAGAAGCTCTCAACACAGACATACCTTCAACGTCTGAAAGAAGCAATGCTAGAAATCCTTCATCTGCTGCTGATCAACCTCAGAAGAGAGTACCCAGAAGCAGTTTGGATCACCCAGAAGAGACTATTCTAGGAAGAAAGGAAGATCCAATCAGAACAAGAGCAAGCTTCAGAAACTCTGAAGAAACTCTTATGGGACTTGTGTCTCTGATTGAACCTTCTTCTATTGATGAAGCACTTCTGGACAATGACTGGATTCTGGCAATGCAAGAAGAGCTGAATCAATTCACCAGAAATGACGTATGGGATCTCGTTCCAAGACCAAAAGGATTCAACGTCATTGGAACAAGATGGGTGTTCAGAAACAAGCTTAATGAACAAGGTGAAGTCGTCAGAAACAAGGCACGACTGGTTGCACAAGGTTATAGTCAGCAAGAGGGGATAGACTATACAGAAACCTTTGCCCCAGTCGCCAGGTTAGAATCTATCAGACTCTTAATCTCATTTGCTGTTAATAGAGGCATCACTCTGTATCAGATGGATGTCAAAAGTGCATTCTTAAATGGTTATATAGAAGAAGAAGTTTATGTTCACCAACCCCCAGGTTTTGAAAATACAAAACATCCAGAACATGTTTTCAAACTGAAAAAGTCACTGTATGGTCTGAAACAAGCTCCCAGAGCTTGGTATGAAAGGCTAAGTAACTTTCTGCTTGAAAATGAATTCACCAGAGGGAAAGTGGACACTACTCTATTCTGTAAAACAGTTAAGAGTGACATTTTAGTCTGTCAAATTTATGTTGATGATATTATTTTTGGTTCTACTAATCCTTCTCTTGGAAGAAAATTTGCTAAGTGTATGCAGGCAGAATTTGAGATGAGCCTCATGGGGGAACTGAAATTCTTTCTAGGAATTCAGATCAATCAAACTCCAGAGGGAACTTACATTCATCAGAGCAAATACATCAGAGATCTTCTGAAGAAATTTGACCTCTCAGAATGTAAGCCATCAAAGATTCCAATGCATCCCACGTGCATTCTGGAAAGAGAAGAGGTAAGCAAAAGCGTAGAACAGAAAGTCTACAGAGGTATGATTGGTTCTCTCCTTTATCTGACTGCTTCAAGACCTGATATTTTATTCAGCGTATGCATTTGTGCTAGATTCCAATCAGATCCTAGAGAATCTCACTTAACAGCTGTTAAGCGAATTTTCAAGTATCTGAAAGGTACTACTAATCTGGGTTTGTTTTATAGAAAATCTAGTGATTACAGCTTAGTAGGCTACTGTGATGCTGATTTTGCTGGAGACAGAGTGGAACGTAAAAGCACTTCTGGAAGCTGCCAGTTTCTGGGAGAAAATCTGATCTCGTGGTCCAGCAAAAGGCAATCAACAATTGCTCTGTCAACAGCAGAAGCTGAGTACATAGCAGCAGCTGGATGTAGCACACAGATGCTCTGGATGAAAAGTCAGCTTGAAGACTTCCAGATTTTTGAGAGTAACATTCCTATTCTTTGTGATAATACTTCTGCTATTTGCTTAAGTAAGAATCCTATTTTACATTCTAGATCTAAGCATATAGAAATAAAACATCATTTCATTAGGGACTATATTCAGAAAGGTATTTTAAACTTGAAATTTATAGATACAGACCATCAATGGGCTGATATCTTTACTAAACCCCTTTCAGAAGATAGGTTTAATTTCATTCTGAAACATCTCAGCATGAAAGTATGCCCAGAATGAAAATGTTTTAATTCCATATATTTATCTTCAGAATGTAATTATATTACTGTGAACTTCTGATCAATCTTCTTTCAGAAAGATAAAACATGCAGATTGTATCAGATGCAAGTCTAAAGATCTGAGAGTCTAATCTCAAAGATAGACGTGCTGATCACTACATCAAACAAGTGTCATCCAATCATCAGCAAATCCCTGAAGCAGAACGCGTGCACGCCTCTGAGAAAGGAAAGCGCTGATTGGGTGCATTGAGACACATGTCTGGTAACCGTTTTTAAGTATCTTTCTCAAATCCCCCAAAATCAGCAAGCATTTAATGCAGAGTAATCACGCCTATTAATGGCAATCATTATTTTTTTTCTCTCTCTTAAAAACGTTTAATTTTTCAAAATAATTTTTGAAAACTTTATTTAAGCACATTATTCTTCATTCTTACTCTTTACGCTTTCTCATAATCTCTCAAGAACTTTCTGCATATTTCTGAGTTTATCTCCTTCAAAACCTTTTTCTCTCAAATCACTCTAAAATCTTTGTTGTGTGAGAACAATGGCATCCTCCAGCATTTCTGCAGGGAATCAGAAGAAAGAAACTTCTGAGCAATATCAGGTGCCTACCAGAACTCTTCTCACACCGGTAAAGAATCTTGAGGTTCTCTCTGAATTAATCATCGATTTCGAAAGTTTGAAGGATAATGGATTTGACCTAACTGAGGAAGTTAGGGCTCAAAAGTGGGAGAGGTATTTCGATAGGTTGGTTGGACCAACTTTCCCAGAGCTTGTCAAGGAATTTTGGATTCACGCCAAGATTCATAAACATCTAGTCATCTCTTCTGTCATGGGAAAGAAGATAATAATTTCTGAAGACCTCATTGCTAGGTTAATTGGTCAAAGTGGTGGTGGAGTCCGTTGTGTGGACATGGCTGACAGATGCCCTGATATAGGTGTGGTAGCAAACTGCATTTTCACTCTTGGTTTTCCCAGCTGCTTCTGATCAGCTCTGGTCACAGTTCAGAGTATGGGTTCGTGCTGAAGCCCTCCAGCTGCAGGACGTCAACTATGAGCAGGCTCAACAGAACTTTAGCAAGCTGCTGAAGGAAGTTGAGAGTCAGCTGCCTCAAGAAGTTGTGCTCCCTCTGGACAGTGAATCATGGTCTGAGAAAGAGCAAGCTGCACAGGTGCAACCATCAGAAGAAGACAAGACCCTTCAGGAAGAAAATCCAGCAGAAGATGTAGCTGAGAGTTCTGAGAAGCTTCCTCCTGCTGAAAGTTCTCAAGCTGCCTTGGACAGGCAGGCTCTGGAAGAACTAAGGCTGAATGACTTGCGTCTACAGCAGCGGATGGAAGAGAATGATCAGAAGATGGAAGCAAGAATGAATGTATAGGACAGCAAGATTGACACTGTTGTCAATATGGTTCAGAAGCAGAATGAAACTTCTGAAAAGATTCAAGCAATGCTGGAAAGCCTGTTCTCACGCATGCCCCCACAACCTTAAAATTTTTTTTCATGCATGACATTCTCTATGCTTTCTTCATTTTCTGATATATTGTTTTGACCATGTTTGTAATGCTATTTTGCTCTAATTCTGAACTATTTTAATATAATTAGTTTTTCTGATCTTAAGTGTTTTTACACATCACCAGCACTTTTTGATTGCTGACAAAAAGGGGGAGAACAAGAATGATATTTAAAATCAATAACGGCTAACTAGACAGAAACTCTCAAACATTCTAACTCTATTACTTGAAATGTTTTTCTGTTTTGTTTTTAAGTCTACAGGCACAATGAAGACTAGAAGCTAGAAGCTCTGATCAAATGTAGAAGCTCATGTTGCTCTGATCAAATATGAAGTTCTGATATATGAAGCTCTGATCGTCCTAACACTCTGATCCGAAGCAAAGCTCTGACAGGAAAAGCTCTGAAGCTCTGCTCTCTGATAAGTCAAAGACTCTTATTCTGATGTTCAAAGATAGAAAAAGATCTGATCCTGAAGAACACGCATATCAAAGGGAAGTAACAAACTCAGGGGGAGTATCTCTTAACTCTGATTTCTCTTTACTTCTTAACTCTGAAACATCTTCTAGATACCTTTTCACGTTATGTTTTCATTTAAAATATCTAGTTTTTGTCATCATCAAAAAGGGGGAGATTGTTAGAACAATGTTTGAATCTAGTACCCTATATTTAAGTTTTGATGATAACAAAGTGAAAAGATATAGTATTTAAATGTTTCATGATTGAATTATATGCTGCCTAAAAATACTATGCTCTGACTTGCAGATATGCTGATTAAAATATGCAAGATCACTTCATCAGCATCAGAACTTGATTTGATACACCAGCATCAGAAGTTACTGAATCAGAACGTGAAGATCAGATGATCAACTCACGAACACGCTGAAGCTTGATGAACAGAACTGCGCGTAAAACACTCTGATACAGAATCAATAGTTCATCAGCAGCTAAGCAGAATCAGAATGAGCCAAACCAGAACGTGCATTGAAGAAGCAACGATACTGTGCATTGAACGCTAATCAATTCCAACGGCTTCATTCCAGACAAGATCTGCTCAAAAAGGAAAGCTTGTTAATAGCATTGAATCAAGAATATTTGCATCAACGTTCATCTTCTCAAGTGCTATATAAACCAAGCTTCGAAGATTATAATGGCTAATGCTTCCAAACTCTCTACACGCACAAAGCTGAACAATAATCTTCATCTACCAATTTTGCTAAACCAACAAACTCTGATACTCCATTAGCGTTTAGCATTCTAAGTTTCTAAGCTTCATTTGTGTAAACATCACAGTTGTGATATAGTTTTGTAGAAAACATTCACACACATTATTTTATACCTTTGTAAGAAAGTGTTGCCTTGACAAACCGGATTGTGGTTTGAATCAAGAAGGCTTTAGCAGTTGTTAAAGCAGATTTGTATTCAGTTGAATATAGTGAATTAAGACCTCGTTGGAGAGAGGCGAAATCACCTTGACGGGTGGACTGGAGTAGTTTGAGATCAAACGAACCAGGATAAAAATATCTTGTCAATTGCTTTAAGTTTCCAGTTTTACAATTCAACCCCCCCTTCTTGTGTTTTTCACCCCTTCATCTTTAAGCCCATTCCCTACACAATCAACCACCACATCATCAAGTGCAAATTTCTAGACACTCTAGTGTTCAATCATCTTCTACCTGCAAGTCACGAATGGCAGACTCACCAATCTAACTCTCCAGGTTTAAGAAGATTGAACAATGGCAGCTGTTGTACCCCAAAATTTTCCCTCTTATATTTCAAGGCATTTCTCACAAGGATTCTCAAGGTTCAGGCTTGCACAAGTACAATTGGGATTTTCAGTACCAAGATTAAAAAGAAACTGTCAGAAAGGAGGAAAGCAGATAAAAATAATATTTTGACAAATTTGGAGAAAAATAAGTGTTTTCCAATTCAACTCCTTCGATTGGCCTTTTGGCCTCTTTCGATGAAATCTTGGCTTGCATCCTTCGAATGGGAATGGACCTATGGCACGCATGGATTCACAAGGCACAAAGCCTCCCGTAGCCTCCTTCGATTCCAAGGCAAAAGGTTCCCTTTTGGAATCCTTCGATTTGCACTTATTTCCTCCTATATTCCTCTTTTGAATATGGACATTTTGGCCTCCCGCATGCACCTTTCAATTGGGCATGTGATTCTTTTGTTGCAAGCTTCGTTTGGGTATTTGACTCCCTTCATGGTTTCTTCTTCGTTTGGGCACATGAGTCCTTTAGTACAAGCTGTTGGTCACACGTTTCGTTTGGGCATATGTTTCCCTTCATGCAAGATTTCATTTGAACAAAGATCTTTGCAGGTTTGCAAGAAGTCACAAAGCAGGGACCCCCTATGTGTACTCTTTCGTTTGGCCACATGGACCTTTGGGCAGGCAGGCCTTTGACTGGGCAGAACCACCTTCACAAAGTTTCATTTATAACTGTGTCCCCTTCGAATCAGCATCTTTCGAATCCAACTCCGGGAATCCCATTCGAATGACATGCTTGATGGTCCATTCGAAGGATTTACAAGCCCTCCTAAAGGCATGTTTTTGGTGATTCATCCAAGGGTCACACTTTTGGCTCCTTCGAAGGATGCCCAAAAGTGACTCATTTGAAATGCACTTATTAGAGAAAAATCAAATAGTTTTGTTTGGAGAAGAGTCTGGTCGAAGAAGCGTCAAAATGAAAGGGTAAAACTGTTGCACAGCAGTTCTGAAACACTGCCCCCTTCTTACACCAAAATAGCATACAAGGCACGGTTTCTCGAAAGCTACAAGGAACATGTTACTCAATTTGTTCAAACCTTTTATTTTCCCTCCAAAAGCTTCAGGCAGCCTTGCCTATAAATAAGAGGCCTCACAACACGTTTAAAGGAGGAATTTTTGGGCCAGAGGAATGAATCTCCAAAAATTTATCAAACACCATAAAGCTCTCAAACACTTAAACACCTGTGAAAGCAAAAACCCAGAATCTAACATTTACCTCTTCCGATTCTGAAAAGTCCCACACATTTTATTCCCTTTCGAATCCAGTAGAAAAGACATCTCATTTGTTTTTCTCCTTCAAATCAAATAGTAGAAAAAATTTACCTCTGGTCCCTTCCTTCGAATCCAGTAGCATTCAAGGTAACCACTTCAAGCTCCAGCACACCCTCCAGCCTCCAGCAAGGTAAGTTGTTCCAAACCTTGAAATTTTCGTTTCTTGTATAACATATAAATAATTTTTCCTTTCGTTTTAAGCATGCACATACCATTGTTCTTTTCGTTTCCACTCTTTTAATAGGTTTTCAAAGCTAACCCTTTCGTTTTGCTTTTTGTTTACCTAAACATGCATTAAGTATTAAACTGATTTTAAGCCAATACTTGCGTGGCCTTAGGCCATGTTGTTACTCAAGAGTTCAAACGAAAGAAACAGGAAAAAAGAAGTAGGAAACGAAGCTTCTGGCTTCTACACCAACCTCCAGGTCAAACGAAAGAGGCAGCCAGAAGGCACGCCTGCACTGAGTCCAGGCCCAAACAAAAGGCACTCCCTCACTGCTTTCAGTCCCCAGTCGAAGGAGGCAGAAAGGAATATTGCATATTGCATTGGTTTCAGGACCAATCGAAAGGCACAACATGCTAACCCCTAGGCCTCAGTCGAAAGTCATGCCTTCACCCTTTTCAGGTCAAATCAAAGAAAGCCAGAAAGTGCAGAATCGAAGGGTTTGCTGCCCTAAATCGAAAGACCCATTTTTCTTTCTTTTATTTTACTTTTGCCTTTATATTTTCATGCAATTCAATATGGTTGTAATAGTGTAGGATTTTATCTTTCTGCATTTTATTCCTTTTGTTGATTGCTAGCAAAATAGAGTATGTATGGAAAGATAAAAACAACAAGTAGACAACCCATAATCAAAGACTAAAAGCATGTAAATCAAACACAATATTCACACATGCACCCCGAGGGTAATTCCACTTGTTTCCTCGGAAAAAAATAGTCATGTCCCTCGAATATGGGAGTTTTAGCAAAAACCCTTGATAAAAGATCGTAGTCCCTCGATGACCCTCGATGTTTCATTCGGTAAACGATCTAGTCCCTAAATAAAAATTACTATAACGTCTCATAGGTTACCTTCTATGACTATACAAAGGACCCACGCCTGTCCCTTCACATCCAACGATGGGGCTTCTCACTAAATCAATGGTAAGATAGCAATATCTAAAGGAGGAGGAAAAGAACATTAAGACCTTTTGAGTAGGTAGGTTGCTCCTAGTTGCTCGCTTGCTCACAACAAAAACATTTTATACACCAACTCTCTTATTTTGAAACATTTTCAAAAGACAACACTTTGTACGCGTTCTTATAGAAACAAGATCCATTACAAAGACACCTTTTCAAAATCATTTTCAAAAACACATTCCACAAACACCTCTTTGAACCATTTTCAAAACAACACTTTGTACGCGTTCTTATAGAAACGAGAACCATTACAAAGACGTTTTCAAAATACTTTCAAAACCCAAACCACAAGGAAATTTTCAAACAATAAAGCAAATGATCTAGCAAGCAACTAAGAGCCCGTAGATAACTACGGATGAAAAGGGTGCTAACGCCTTCCTTTTTCATAACCTACCCCCCGAACTAAAGAAATATTCTCGAAAGGTCTTTTCTGTTCTTTTCAACCTTTCCTTTTTTGATAAAAGAAAAGTCGGCGGCGTCTCTTGCAATCCGCAACAAATGCGACCAAACGCAAAACACCCAAGTCAGTTCTCCCACCGCATTACAATGCACTATTTGCGGTCATCTTCTAGATATTCCTTACAAATATGACAAGTTTGGTTTGGGTTTTACTTTGAAGGCCCAAAGAGCTGTTCGACGTGCTCGCGCTAGGGGACCACCACTACACGTCAACAACCATGGAGTCAATACGTTGGAGGACAGTGATAGCGACTGTGACATGGACAAGTGGATTTTACCAACTCTCAGCGATGGACTCAACAATTGGGAGGCCAAAGATTTTGTTCCTATTACTTTTATTCAAGAGTAATTATATTTTAATTTTTAGATATGTAATATTTAAACAATTGAAACTCTAAAACATTGTGTCTTACCCGAGGCACAATGGTCTATCTGTGAGGGTTATTACTTCATCTTTATATGTCATTAATAAATCACTGGATGTTTTGCATGAAAATTTTGCGCTCTTTGTTTTTTATTTTCTACTTTTACTTTATCAAAAATAGACATGCTCTTACATACACTCACATATCAAAATGCAGATCCACATTGTTGTACCCCAAAACTTTCCCTTCCATATTCTTCAAAGTTTTGACAAGCATCATCTCAAGTCTACTCAAGGGCTGCACAGTCAAACCATCCTCCTAAGCCAGTCAAAATTAGGGTTTTGGTTCCTTCAAAGAAGTTGAGGTTTTCAAAGGCTCAATCAAGTCCCATATGCTCATATATATTGTCAAGCACCTACATGTCAAGTTTCAAGGCTCACAAGGTCAAGTTGCACAGTCAAAAACCCTAAATTGCCTCACAATCAACTATAGGGGCAAAATGGTCATTTGGCAGTCAAAAGTCAAAAAATTTGGTCAACATCTTATTTTGAAGCCACAATCATCATTTTGTCAAATCTTTACCATGATTTCACAAGAATGGCTCAAAAATCATCAAGATGCAAAAGTTTCTATTTTTGGACAGCTGAAAAGTCAACTGTAACTTGACCAAAGCATAACTTTTTCATGGTTCATCAGAAAAATCCCATCCAATGCTCATTTTGAAGGGGATGACATTTCCTACAACTAATCTTCACATTCCAAGTCCAAGAAATGCTCTCACAAAAAGTTATCAATTTCAACATTATAGGTCATTTTCAAAAGTCAACAAAAGGGCACTTTAAGTCAAAGACCATAACTTGAGATTGGTAAATCAAAATGACATGGGACCAAAGTCATTGGTTAGAGGACTTCAAGTCCTTTCCAAAATGTCCAAGAACATGTTCATATGATCAAAATTGAGCAAGATATGCATTGGAGAAGTTGGGAAATTTTTGTGAAATGGCCAAAGTCAACTATCCTTGAAACTTCAATTTTTGACAAAAGGGCCCACTTTTTTCCACTTGGTTCAGCCTTGTCATGCCATCCACGTGTCCCATGATTAATTTCAGGATTAAACATTAATTTTTCTATTTTTTATTTAATTTTATTGATTTAATTCATTTTAAATCCATAAAATTCAAATAAAAATCAAAAAAATTAATTCAATAATATCTTGTGGTTTGAATGACCTTGATGAAGCATAATGCACCTACCAAATTCGTGTAAGGTCCATTTTAAGCATAAAATTCAAATTTTGAACAAAATTGGCAAGTTCCTTTATTGGTGGTTATGGAGAAATCCAAAGTTTAATTGCAATGGTTAAGAGCTCATAATAGTGACTGATTCTCACTCATTACTATATATACAAGCCTTGCAAGCCTCATTCAAAAACGAAAAAAAGTGCACAAACGGCCAGAGCAAAGTTCAAAATTCGTCAAAAAAAGTGTGAGATCAAAAGGAGTTTTGCAAGCATTTTCAGGCCAAAAGGAGAACGTGACTCTCTTCTTTGCCATACCCTGAAGCTAAAGCAACCCTTGCCACGTCCTAAGGTCCATTATCAAGCACTGTAAGTATTCCCAGGTCCCCTCAAAATCCCATATTATTTTTTCTTACATACTTGTGTGCAGGCTTCAAAGAAGGCTTATCATGCGCCTCACAAATCCAAAGCGCCAAGTGTCTCCAAGTGCAAATCCAATGGCCACAAGGGAAGGAGCATCATGTTCTCAGGTCAACACAGGCGCAGGCAATCTCCAAAGTCAAACCAAGCTGGCTTCTGAATGGGCCTCACAATTCCATTAACACCTCCAATCTGGCCCAAAACCCCCCTTGGGTTTGCAATTTTTATTTTGTCATTTTTATATTTTGTTTGTCTTATTTTATTTTTTCCCTTTTATTAAATATTAACATAACTAACTATTTTTCATAAAAAATCAAAAAAAGAACTAATATTATTATTATCATTAATTTCATTTTATTTTTGTAAATAAATACTAATAAATTGAATTAATTTTAATTAGGCAAACTTTAACCTTTTTTCTTAATAATTAAAATAAATTTAGAATTAGGTTTATTAACTTTTAATTTTAATTCCTTTATTTTATTTTCATTAAAAACATAAAAACGCAAAAACATTTTTTCTTTTAATAAATTAATTAATTAATTTAATCATTAGTTTTAATCTCATTTAATCATAAAAAGGACAAAAAATTCATTTCTTTTCTTAAAAGGGTCAAAACCCTTAAGGCATTCCCGATTAAATTTTATTCGCGCGCATTTATTTTATTTTGATTATTATGTAACTGCTTCAAGAATGTAATAGTAATTAGGTTTATTGCTTTCTTTACCTTCCGCACTTTATCAAAACGGGTCTTTGTTTTTTGGCGATGTATAGACCCGCGCCTTGTAATAGTTAGAATTTACATTTCTGCAATTTACTTTCCGCACCTCTAACTGTTAAATGCATGAAAGAATGTATGTAAATAAAATTAATCCGTAGCTCACAAATAACATGTACAAAGACAATTAACTGAAAAACAACACACAATGCACATGCCACTCTTAGGGTACGCCTCACTCGTTGCCTCGACGTGGTCATCAAGTATAGGGTGTCTTAGAGGTCGCCCTTCTGTCTAAAGATCCAGTTGCCTCGAAACGGTTGCCTCGGATAAAAGGATCTAGGACATTAGGATTACCACTAAGATGTCCTATCATTGCTTTGGTGACCACACTGTCCCGATAATCGAATTGACCCGAATAACTCCAACGACGGTGCTACCTACCTCTCAATGGTGGGATAGGACTATCTAAAGGACTCTTACACAACCTAATTCCTTAGGGTAGGTAGATGTCTCATGGGTACTTGCTCTTTTCAAAAACAAAACAAAAACAACTTTTTCACACCTCACACTTTCAAAAAGTTTTCAAACAATACTTCATACACTCTTGAGGACTGATACAAGAGTTACCTAGAAGTTTTCAAACAAACTTTTTTCAAAACCCACACACACTTGAAAAGCAAACAAATTTTGAAAACATAAGAGCAAGTACCTAAGAGCCCGTGGATAACCACGGATAGAAAGGGTGCTAACACCTTCCCTTTCTATAAATCTACCTCCCGAACCGAGAAACATTCTCATAAGAAATTTTGATGTTCTTTTGTCCTTTCCATGTTGGAGAACATAAAAGACAGTGGCGACTCTTGCTTCCGCAACATTTCGCGAAACCAGCTTTAAACAGTCAGTTCTATTTCCACCGATCACACACATCCACTTGTGATCCCATTGGTAACGGTTCTGCTATTGCCAATTATGACTTTGAAAATCTGATCTACCAAGCTGAGGATGAAGGTGAGGGAGGTTGTGAAGTACCAGGGGATATTTCCAGACTGTTACAACAGGAAGAAATGGCAATATAGCCCCATGAAGAGCCAGTTGAGACAGTAAACTTGGGTACTGAAGAGGACAAGAAGGAAGTCAAGATAGGTGCCAATCTGGAGCATAGTGTCAAGAAGCGTTTAATTCAGATGTTGCATGACTATGTTAAGGTATTCGCCTGGTCCTACAAAGACATGCCAGGACTCGACACTAATATCATGGCCCATCGTCTGCCGACCAAAGTAGACTTCCCTCCAGTGAAACAGAAGGTTCGTCGTATGCGACTGGAGATGTCAGAAAATATCAAGGCTGAAGTTACGATGCGGTTCAACACCAGTTTCTTAGCTGTTACCTCCTATCCATAATGGGTTGCTAATGATTATTCCAGTACCTAAGAAGGACGGTAAGGTACATATGTATGTGGATTATAGAGACTTGAATAGAGCAAGCCCCAAGGATGACTTCCCATTTCCCCATATTAATGTTCTGGTTGAGAATACCGTACAACACAAGGTATTCTCCTTCATGGATAGCTTCTCCGGGTACAATCAGATCAAAATGGCACCTGAGGACATGGAAAAACGACCTTCGTCATGCAATGGGGAACTTTCTGCTACAAAGTTATGCCATTTGGGTTAAAAAACGTCGGAGCAACCTATCATCATTCCATGGTAGCGTTTGTTTCACGATATGATCCATCACGAGATAGAGGTCTATGTTGAAGATATGATAACCAGATCTCAAACTGAAGAGGACCACCTTGACCACCTGCAGAAGCTATTTGAAAGACTGAAGAAATACAAACTAAGATTGAACCCGAATAAATGCACCTTTGGAGTAAGATCCGGTAAACTCTTAGGCTCCGTTGTCAGCGGCAAAGGTACTGAAGTAGACCCTGCAAAGGTAAAAGCGATACAAGAAATGCCAACTCCTCTCACTGAGAAGGAAGTTAGGGGATTCTTGGGACGTCTAAACTATATCGCCATATTCATTTCCCATCTAACCACTACTTGTGAGCCAATCTTCAAATTACTAAAGAAAGATCAAGTGTTGAAGTGGAATGACGACTGCCAGGCTACCTTTGACAGGATCAAGGAGTACTTTCAAGAGCCTTCACTTTTGATGCCGCCAATTGAAGGAAGACCTCGATCATATACTTAATAGTATTGGAAAATTCAATGGGGTGTGTTTTGGGACAGCATGACGAGTCTGGCCAAAAAGAGCATGTATTATACTACCTGAGCAAAAAGTTTACTGACTGTGAAACCAGATATTCACTACTAGAGAAAACTTGTTACGCTCTGGAATGGGCTGCTCGCCGGATAAGACAGTATATGCTGACTCACACCACCTTATTGATATTTAAGATGGATCCTATCAAATACATATCCGAGAAGCCCGCCCTCTCTGGAAGAATAGCAAGATGGCAAATGGTACTGACCGAATACGACATTCAGTTTACTACCCAAAAAGCAATAAAAGGAAGTGTACTAGATGATCATTTGTCTCATCTGGCTGTGGATGACTATCAATCCATGAATTTTGAATTCTTGTACGAGGACATCATGTTAGTGAATGGTTGTGAAGAACTTAGACTGTATGATGGACCCGAACAAGGATCCCGATGGACTATGGTTTTTAAAGGAGCTTCCAACACACTCAACAATGGCATCAACTCTGTGATCATATCTCCTGAAGGTTGGCATACTCCTTTCACTGTCATATTGTGTTTCAATTGTACCAACAATATGGCTGAATATGAAGCATGCATTATGGGTCTCAAAGATGCTATAGATTTGGGGATCAAATCCTTAAGTGTATTTGGAGACTCGGCCTTAGTAATAAGTCAAATCAAAGGAGAATGGGATAAGAAGAATCCTAATCTCATCCCTTACAAAGAGCATATGTTTACACTGATTACACATTTTGAAGAAATTACCTTTGAGCATTTTCCACGAGTGGAAAATCAACTAGCGGGCGTGCTAGCTACTATGTCATCCATGTTCAAAATCAGGTGGGATGATGAGGCTCCTCAGATCACTATTGAGAGGATGGACGAACCAGCATACTGTCATGAAATTGATACTGAAGAAGTAGTGGACAAACCTTGGTTCCATGAAATTAAAAGATATCTCAAAGCCCAAGAATATTGCTAGGGAGCTTCAGTCAATGATAAGAAGTTCCTAAGAAGGTTCTCTGCTAAGTTCTTTCTTAGTAATTGAATCCTCTACAAATGTAACCACGACTCTACGTTGCTTCGGTGTGTAGACAAGAGTGAGGCGGAAAAGATTATGGCTGATTTGCACAAAGGTACGTTTGACACCCATGCTAGTGGGCACACGATGGCTAAAAAGATCCTACGGGCAGAATACTATTGGTCCACTATGGAAGCGGATTGTTATCAGCATTCGTGAACATGTCAGAAATACCAGATCTATGCTAATAAAGTACATGTGCCTCCGGTTCCTCTAAACGTCTTCACTGCTCCCTGGACGTTCGCAATGTGGGGTATCGATATGATTGGGGAAATCAGGCCTACAACTTCTAATGGACACCATTTCATCCTCGTCGCCATCGATTTCTTCACAAAATAGGTCAAGGCGGCTTCATTTGCTTCTGTTACCAAGAACGTTGTGGCCCGATTCATCAGACATAATCTTATCTTTATGTATGGTATTCCAGAAAGAATTATTACAGATAATGGTACCAATCTCAACAATACTATGATCACCGAGCTCTGCATGTAATTCAAGATCCAGCATCTTACCTCTTCCCCTTACCGGCTGAAGATGAATGGCGCTGTAGAAGCTGCTAATAAAAATATCAAGAAGATCATCCAGAAGATGATGGTGACATATAAAGACTGGCATGAGATGTTACCATTTGCTCTTCATGGCTACCGTACCACGGTGCGTACCTTAACAAGGGCAACTCCTTTCTCTCTGGTGTATTGTATGAAAGCGATCCTGCCCATAGAAGTCAAGATCCCTTCCTTGAGAATCCTGAAGGATGCAAGTTTGAATGAAGACGAAAGGGTTGAGACTCGACTTGACCAATTAAACCTGATTGAAAAGAAAAGGCTTGTGGCTATCTTCCATGGTCAGATGTACCAAAAACGTATGATTAAAGCTTTTAACAAGAAGGTCAGATGTCAGGTATGTCAGGCTGGTGACCTAGTAATCAAGCGCATCATATTACCGCAAGGCGATCCTAGAGGCAAATGGACTCCTACATACGAAGGACCATTTAGGATTAAGAACATATTTTCTGGTGGAGCCATGATCTTAACTGCTATGGATGGAGATGACCTTTCGCACCCTATAAACACGAACATAGTTAAAAGATACTACGCATGAACAAATACCCACTAGGTCGACTGGCCTAGGAAAAAATTAGGGCATCCCGACGAACCAAAAGGGTTCGGGAAAAAATTAGGGATATACACGAAAAAATTTGTAAACCCGGCGAGTCGAAAACCTGAAAAGGCGACTTGGGAAAAAAGGGTATCCCTGTGGACTGAAAACCTGAAAGGGCGGTCCAGGAAAAAGTTAGGGTTTTAAAGTGTATAACCATGTCCTGTTGGATCACCTTACAGATGATCTTCAGTATCAACTGTCAAGCTCAAACGGTACTAATCAATCCAATCCGCTTCGGATAAGCAGCAAAGGAACGAGACACTCGAAGACATAAAAGAAATAGAAGAATGGGAACCCAATGGGATTATTTTACATAGTTGTTTTATTTGTATACTATTTTGTAAAGTTTTATTCTTAAAATGTCATTTTCTTATTAGGATGTTCGTCTCTTTGTACAAAAAGCACTTATTCATGTTAATACAAAGCTATTCCTTTGAAAGTGCAAAACTATTTGTTTTATTTTCCTATTTTGTTTGCGAAAATGTCCAGTGTTTATTTTTGAACATATGCATTTGAATGTGATTACTGCCTACAAATATGCGCACAAAAAAAATATAAAGACAGTTACTGATGGCTTTAAGAAACAGGACAATGTCTAACGGCCATTTGTAAAATCCCCGTAGATATTTCCTCCAGCAGGTACCTTTTCCAGCAGGAACAGAGGCAAAGACATCCCGCTACAAGGTCACTACCATATTCTCAGTATGCAGCCTAATGGTGTCAGATATTCTCATATCCCCGACAAAGTAAAATTTCCAATTACTGCTCCAAAATTCCCCAGTGAAGTCGCCAAGCTTCTCAGGATTCCCCGATAGGGTTTCACAAAATCCACAAATAATGCACGAATTTTCCCTTCCCCAATAAAGTTTATTTCTCTAAAATAATGGAAATCTGTCTATCAACATTTCAACTTCAACAAAATATGAAGACTTATACTCTTCAACCCCAGCAGCAGTTAGGGATTTATTTTCCCAGTCCAATAAAACTTCAGCAAAACAACTGATACGTTCATACATAGCATTCACACATCATTTTACAATAATCATATCATCGACAACACAAATACATATATCGCAATCTCATTTATTTTGAGAACATCATTACTCGATACATCTCATTCATCATGACACTGCACATAGCTGACTCGTTACCTTTTTCAGGAAAGTTAGCAAGCAAACAAATGTCATTATCAATTTTCAACAAAGTTCCAGATTAATACCTGAAACAAGACAGGACAACTATCTGTGAACAAATTGATTATAGATCAATTACCGAAACAAGACGTGGTGACTATCTACATGACAAACACTTCCTCAAGACCTCTGATGGTTCATTTTAAATTGATCAATGGTTTATCTTGATTCAGTTCTGGTAGACACTTTCTCTGGTTCAAATAAATCGCTCCAAAGATTTATTCTGATTCTTTTCCAATTAAAGATTATTCAGACCTCTGCTGGTTTAGTTTAAATTGATCAATGGTTTATCCTAATTCTGTTCCGGTAGACACTTTCTCTGGTTCAAATAAATCTCTCCAAAGATTTATTTTGATTCTTTTCCAGTTAAAGATTATTCAAGACCTCTACTGGTTCATTTTAAATCGATCAATGGTTTATCCTGATTCCGTTCCGGTTGACACTTTCTCTGGTTCAAGTAAATCGCTCCAAAGATTTATTCTGATTCTTTTCCAGTTAAAGATTATTCAAGACCTATGTTGGTTCAGTTTAAATAGATCAATAGTTGATCCTTATTCCGTTCCGGTAGACACTTACTCTGGTTCAAATAAATCGCTCCAAAGATTTATTCTGATTCTTTCCCAGTTGAAATCAAGCTTAGACTTAGTATAATTTCTATCGACAATTACCTCTGGATGGCATGTATAAGCCCACCTCCGACAACTCTCCATCATCCTTCCAAATTTAATCTTTAAGCCCATTCCCTACATAATCAACCACCACATCATCGAGTGCGAATTTCTGGGCACTCTAGTGTTCAATCATCTTCCCCCTTCAAGTCACGAATGGAGGACTCGCCAATCTAACTCTTCAGGTTTAAGAAGATTGAACAGGGGCAGCTGTTGTATCCCAAAATTTTCCCTCTAAATTTTTCAAGAATTTCCTCACAAGATTTCTACTGGGCCAGAACTGCACAAGGCTTGATCAGCTCAAGTTGCCATGGATCATATTGGATTTCCAAGCATCAGGTCAAGAAGGAAACTATTGAAAGAGCAAAGCATATAAATTTTACTTTTTTGACAAGTTGAGGAAAAAATAAGCTTGCTTCGATTCATGCCTAGCTTCGACTGAACTTTCTCCTCCATGTTAGCTTCGACTGAGTTTGGTTTCCCTTTGAAACAATTTCCTTCGATTCAAAAGGAAATGAGCTTTTACTAGCTTCCTTCGATTCAGAAGGAAATGACCTTCTGAAATCTTCCTTCGATTCAGAAGGCAATGGCCTTCTGAAGGTTTCCTTCGATTCACCAAGTAGGGACTTCCTGCATGCGAACCTCGTTTGGGCATTTAGGTTCCCTGCATACATCTTTCGATTGCGCCATGGGCCTTACATGTTTTCTTGATTCACAATGCAATTGTCACCTGCATGCATGATTTTATTGGGCATTTAGTCTCCTAAATACATCCTTCTATTGAGCGTTGGTCCCTGACATGTTTGCTTTGATTCCAAAAGTAATGGCTATCTGCGTGCAGCCTTTGATTGAGCAATGGCCTCTTTCTTGCATGTTTCAATTTACAAAGCAATGGGACTCCCACCATGCTAGCATGCAAAATCCAAAAGCTTCCCTATGGACAACATTCAATGGATTCATATTAACACCCGCAGGGCATTGGTTATCTTCATGCTAACTTTGACTGGGCAAAGTCTCCCTTTGAAACAACTTGCTACAAGCTACAACAGGGGCAATACCTATGCTAGCGCCCATAAAGCATTAACTATTTTCACGTTAGCTTTGACTGGGAAGTATCTCCCTTGGAAGGTTTGTTTTAACACACATAGTTTCTACACTATGGTGGAATAGTCTAAGGACAAGCAAGACATACCTGGATGTCCCATTCGAAGGATGTATTTTGGTGGCCCATTCAAGGGGCATACATTTGGACCCTTCGAAGGATGCACAAAAAGGGCCCATTCGAAAGACACATACTATTTGGAAACAAATATTATTGTCTAAAGAAAGGACCTGGTTGAAGGTTGGACTTATGAAGTCAAAACCAAAGGTTGAAATATCTAAAGATGCTTGCTGGCCAGAGTCCTATGTGCTACCAAGTATAAGCATGCTGCACTGGCCATAATGCTCCAAAACTGCTACAAAGGAGTCCTGGCACGCTGCTCCCATACTTGCACCAAATTGGCATATAAAAATTGCACCTCTAAGACTACAAGAACAACATAACCAATTTGTTCAAGTTTATTTTGTTTTCCCTCCCAATCCTCAGCCAAACCCATATATAAATAAGAGCTTCCATCACACATCTTAGAGGGCTTTTTTAGGGGGTAACCGAAATAACTCTTGTTGTGAGAAAATTATCAAATTCTCAAAACTCTCAAACACTCTATAACATCCTCAAACATTCAAACTCTAAAACTCTTAGATCCTTTCATGCATTAGTGAATCCTTCGATTCACTCCCCAACTGCCAAATAACTATCCTTCAATTCATTCCCTAACTACAACATAATAGTCTTTTGATTCACTCCCTAGATTGTTATATAATAACCTCTGATTCACTCACCACTATCATATACCCTCCTTCGATTCAATGACTACCCCATCAAAGCAGCAACTGAACTAGCTTCAGGAAGATTCCAACAAAGCTTCATCCACCACCAAGGAAGTCACCTATATATCCTTCGATTAAGCACTTCAAGAGGTAAGTTTCCTCTAAATTTGGAAAATTTTCATTTGAATATCATTTATACATATAAATAAAAGGAAATCTAGATATCCCATCTAGGAAGTTGACCATTCCCTAACTTTCGATCATTACTGCCTGTATGTTGAAAATCCCAACCCTGACTAGTTAGACTTTGGATTTTAGTGCCCAATAATCTTGTGCTAACCCCTGGCTTGTAGCTTTCGAATGTTACATTTATTAGTTTCATTTTCAAGTTTTAGAAAGATTTTTTGTATCCCTCGATTGGCTAAACATTGATGTCTTTCGAATCACAACTTGGGAGCTTTGCATCCTTGCAACCGAAGGAGGCAGCAAGAAGTTTGAAACTAAGAGTGTACACTCACACTGACTTCCAGGACAATCGAAAGAAGGAAAAAGGGCGTAATCGAAGGGTGCTCACACTGTATTCCCAGCCCCAATCGAAAGAAGCCAAAGAAGGGTGAATTGAAGGAGCCTACTTCCTGGATCGAAAAACTCACTTTTTCTCTCTTTTTATGTTATTTATGCTTTTCTTTATATTTTCTTGCTATTCAATATGGTTGTAATAGTGTAGGATATTTATTTTCTGCATTTTTATTGCTTTATACAAATGTTAGTAATTAGGATGTATGGCAAGATAAAACCAATAAGTAGATAACCCTAATCAAAAACTAAATGCATGCAATCAAACACACTTTACACACATGCACCTCTAGGGTAATCTCACTTGTTGCCTCGGAAAATAGTCATGTCCCTCGAATATGGGTGTTTTAGCAAAGACCCTCGATAAAAATATCGTACTCCCTCGGTGTTCCCTTCGGTAAACGATCTAGTCCCTAAATGAAAATTGCTAAAACGTCCCCATAGGTTGCCTTCTATGACTATATAAACGACCCATGCCCGTCCCTTCACATCCAACGATGGGGCTTCTTATCAATCAATGGTAAGATAGTAACATCTAAAGGAGGAGAAAAAGAACAAAGACCTTTCGAGTAGGTAGGACGATCTTAGTTGCTTGCTTGCACACCAACACTTTCAATTGAAACATTTTCAAAAGTCAAAGCTCTTTGCATGCGTTCTTATAGAGACGAGAATCATTACAAAGGCACTTTTCAAAATCACTTTCAAAAACATCTTCCATAACAAACACCTCTTTGAATTATTTTCAAAACCAACACTTTGTACGCATTCTTATAGAGACGAGAATCATTACAAAGATGTTTTCAAAATATTTTCAAACCCACAAAGCACATTTTCAAACAAAGCAAGTGATGTAGCAAGCAACTAAGAGGCCGTACAAAACTACAGATGAAAAGGGTGCTAATACCTTCCCTTTTCATAATCTACCCCCCGAACTCAAGAAATAATCTCGAAAGATCTTTCCTGTTCTTTTCAACCTTTCCTTATTGGATAAAAGAAAAGTCGGTGGCGACTCTTGCTATCCGCAACAATTACGATCAAACGCAAAACAACCAAGTCAGTTCTCCCACTGTATTACACCAATGCTCCAGACAACCAGAACCATGGTGTACCTAGTGAGATCATCCTCACTTGATAATGCAGGCAGTTAGGCCAGCGTTTGGGCTCAATATTTTTGCTTCTTTCTCACCCTTATTTCACTTATATTGCTGGCCCATTTTAATTTATTTTTATTTTTTTGTTTTAATAAACATTTTCTTTTCTTTAACCAATTTCATTTTTTTATTTATTTTAATCAACAAAAAATCATAAAATCACAAAAAATTTAGATTTAGGTTTTAATTAATTAATTTAATTTTCATAAATAAAAATTAATTTAATTTAATCACTTTGTTTTATTTTATTAATTAATTTGTAAAATAATTAGAATTAGATTTTGTTATTATTTTACACTATAAAATATCTTTTCTAAATAAAACAACAAAAATATTTTTTAAATATTTAGAATTCTTTAGGTTTTAAATATCTTTCCCTTTTCACCGCCTTCGCGCACTTTACTGTCGCATTAGTATTTTCCAATATTGTAATTGATTATAGTCTATAATAGCTTTAATTAGGGTTTACTTTACTTTTCATCCCCATTCAAAATTTTGTACCCCATTCTCAAAGCTTTGTAATAGCGTAGAATATTTAATTTTCGTAATTTACTACGTTCCTTATTACTGTTAGTATTAGTGTTTGTATGGAAAGATTAAAATCAACCGATATCAAAACCCTAAGTTCAAGACAAAAATAACTGAAACCAATCACTATTCACACATGCACTTCTAGGGTGACCCTCACTTGTTGCCTCGACTAAAAAGTCATGTCCCTCGAATGTGGGATGCTTTAAGAAAACACCCTCGGTTAAAAGATCGTAGTCCCTCGATGACCCTTCAATATTGCCTTTGTAAAACGATCTTAGTCACTTATGAAAATTGCTAAAGCATCCTACAAGTTGCCTTTTATGACTGTACGATAGCCCTCGCCTGTCCCTCACATCCAATGATATGGCTTCCTACTAACTAATGGTAGGGTAGCACTATCTAAAGAAGGAGAAAAATAACAAAGACTTTTTTGAGTAGGTAGAACGCTCGTAGTTGCTTGCTCACAAACTTTTCAAAACAAAACATCTTTTCATAAAACAACACCTTATTTCACAAATATTTTCAAAACAAACATTTTGTATACATTCTCAACAATACAAGAATCATTACAAAATTTCCATACTTATGCATTTTCAAAAATATTTTCAAACATACACAAATCACAAAGCATTTTCTAAGTGAGCTAGCGATCAAGAGACTGTGGAAAACTACCGATGAAAAGGGTGCTAACACCTTCCCTTTTCATAACCTACCCCCTTACTCAGAAAATTCTCAAAGGTCTTTTCCAGTTCTTTTCACCATTTCCCTTATTGGATAAAATAAAAGTCGGTGGCGACTCCTGTTATCCACGACATTTAAGATAAAACGTAAAACCCAAAAGTCAGTTCTCCCACTGTATTACACCAGGCATATCTTGATAAGACCAAGCAAAGATATCCACATGCTCTTTCAAAAATTCAATCAACTTGTTGTTCACATTGGGATGAAGAAATGATCCAATCTTGACTTCCTTTAGATCTTCCTCTAAACCCAAATTAATCATCTCCAATGGCTATTTATACGGTTGAATGGTACTTTCCTCGCGATCAAGAAACCATTAAACCTCTTATGGGATTTAATCATATTCTCCTTCGCCAGCCACATACACAGGATATTCAATGTTGGGAGAGGGTGCATGGTCATTGTACTTGATCTTATCGGTTGATCAGAACCTGCAAGGTGGCCGGATGATGATCTGCAACCGGGTTGTGATGTCGAGGAGGAAAAAAGGGGGTTGTACCTATAAGGCACTTTGACGATCATGTAAGAGTGGGAATAATGAGATACAAGCAAAGTGTTAAGGTGTTGGTGGTGAATAATGAATATTCGATACCTGACCCTCACAGGTGTGAGGGTTTATATAATGCCCCTGGCGCATGGCCATTGGTTCCTATTTTTGCATCGGGATATACGGATCTGCAAAAACAGGTAACTGCCAAGAGTTGATCAAACTGGGAAGATGTGCCCGTAATTAGCCATTGGTTACAAGGAGGAGGTAAGTTATGGGAAGCTGTGTGTTCGATTCCTACTTGTCTACACAACTTGAGGTCAGGAAGACTGAGAGGTGCTCGTCGATCATCCTAGGCCAGTGCCGATTTGGGAGGGCAAATGGTCAATTTCACCCGACGGGAAGCGGGGGCAGTTTGGGCCATGGACATACGGACCGTACCAAAAGAAAAGGTGAGACTGGGCCTATTCTAGCTGTCAGGCCAGTCTAGAATAGTAGCCCCCAAGTCATCGCTTATGGGCACAAGAGTGATGACTTTAACACCTGATCATGGAACATGGCACATCTTACGAGGAGAATGAATGTCGCTCGTTGCGCCTTTCTCGCGGGAGGACGAGGAGTTGGTCGTTATGAGCCTTGAACTTGAAGAGGTAGCGTGTTTCGAGTAGAATGCTGGCAAAGTGGCGCAATGATGGCCTAAGGACTAGGGTGTGATGATGACGACCCTAGGGTTTCCCAGGCGCGTGTCTTATATGCGCGAATGGTCCCAACTATAAATACGAGAGGAGTAAGGAGTTTAGTGTTTTTCGTTCTCTCTCTTAACTGCTCGTAATCGCTCACCTGTCGACCACCGTTGTTTCTTGAGTTTTGCTGCTTGCTGGTGCTACTTCCAACTGATCTTCTTCTTTAACTTGTAAGATTTCAGTTTTTCACTGTCATTTGCTTTCAATAGTTCAGGTTTTCGTGATTTTATTCCTAGAAATGCATGTAACTAGGGTTTAGTATTCTGTTTGTTAGGACGCCCTTGGGGAGTGTTGGTGGCAGGCGGTGGTTCTGAAGTTTAGAATTGTCGGAGCCTCTGTGGATCCTCCCCGAGCATTTATTGATGCGTCATAGATGTTCTGTTGTACCCCAAAATTTTCCCTCTATTCTCAAGACATTTCTCATGAAAAATCTCAAATGCTCAAGAATTTTCAAGAGTTTGATGAAACAAGTTCACCTCCTAAGCATTAAGCCCGAAAATTAGGGTTTTGGTTTTCTCAGGGAAAAATGGACTTTTGATGCTTCAAATGTCTTTCATTGTTCATTATAATTCTTCAATATGTTGACCTAACTTCATAGCTCAAATCATTTCTCAAGATCAATGGATTGATAGTTGAATTTTGGATCAACTGATGAAAAGTTAACTGATACACAAAAAGTCAAACTTTGACTTTTTGACCAACATTGAATTTCAAAGATCAAGATTCATCAAGATACTCAAAAATATCAAACTTAATCATCAAGAATCAAGAAAGTCAAGAAAGTCCATAAAAAGTCAAAGTTTTCAATACTTAGATATTTTCTAAGTGTTTTTACATTTGATAATTTCATTACTTCATGACATTTTTTACCAAGATGTAAGATGATTCAAAATAAAACTTTAAACATGAAAGTTTTAGATCTTGATGAAATCTAAAACTTTGTATTAGAGGGTTGATGTCCAAAATATGCTTACATTTGAAGATATAGGCTCATGAAGTCATGACACTTTTGTATAAACACTTAAAGAAATTTTCAACAAGTTTGGTCAGATTTTTATCCCAATTTCTTAGCTAATTTTCATCAAGTTCCAATGTGATTTAGCCAAAGTGGTCAATATGAAAGTTGTAGACAATGTTTCAAGCTTTCCAAAACATCCAAGAGCATGAATTTATCATACTTGAGCTAGGAGATTCAAAGGCATGAAGTTAGGCATCCATTATGCATGCTATGCTGCATAATCTTGCTTTGCATGCCTTCTAACTTTCAAACCTCACCATAATTTAATGTTTACACAAACTTTTGAGCTATGGTCCATTTGATTTAAGCATTGTCCAAAGCATAATTCCATTAATGGCACAAAGTTAACACTTCCATTTTTGAAAAGCATGCTTTTGCAAAATATCAATGCATTGAACTTTGTAATGGTTATATTTGATTACAAGCAAGCTCAAAAGCATGGAGAAAACCTTATGCATGCAACAACTTCAGAACATGCTTGTACTTGAAACATTGAAACTCTGAAAATTCATCCAACTTCGTTTTTCACTTTCAACCAAACCATAACAGGCTATCTTGCAAATCTGATTACTTCAACCTCCCAAACCTCTTGCCTATAAATAGAAAATCATTTGCATGATAAGAGAGATGAACAAGCCCTTAAAACTCCTTTACTCTCAAAAAAACATAATTGTCCACAAAACCTCCATCTTTGAGCCTTAAAGTCCAAATCTTTGAATCTCTCAAACCTTGCAGGTTTTGTCCAAACAAGTCATCCATATACTTCACATACATCATATAGAAGTTGTAAAAATACAAGAACAACTTCTGTAACATCATTATCACCATCTTCCAAACTCAAAAATAGTACCTTGCAACTTGACTTGGTTGGAGTGATTCAGCAACTTTCAGCACAAAGTGAGGGTTGGCATAACTTTAAGAGGGTCCAAGGGAGCTTAATCAATCATAATATTGCACCTGAAAAAATTAGAAGAGGCTTTAGAATTTTCTCCAAGAGAGGTAAGTTTCCTCAAACTTTGATATCCTTATCCACACATCATTTGTTTTTGTTTTCAAAAGAATAAAACAGGGTAAATCGAGGCATAGGAGTGCAAATATCCAAAATTCAAAGAAAATGCTTTAGGAGCCCTGACATGGGTGGCCGTGTCACCTGACACGGGCCGTGTCAGGGGGGAAATATGCAAAAAAAAAGGCAGGGCAGATGCTAATACGGGTGCCCATGTCACGTGACACGGTCCGTGTCAACTTAACTGGGATTGAAAACTTGGCAAGGAGGAAAGCCAAGAGCTGACACGGGTTCCTGTCACACGACACGTCCTGTGTCAATTCAGTTGGGACTAAGAACGTGTAGGATGCATTAGGCAGATTCTGACACGGGTGCATGTGTCCGGTGACACGGCCCATGTCAGCCTAGACATTAGAAATCTTGATTTTTGAGATTTTGTTTTATAATTTTGGGTACACTGGACATTTTGCATTGATAGGAATTGACATTAACATCCAAAGTATTTTCTAAACAATTAAAAATCATTAGACTTAGGTTTTATTTTAATTTCAATTAACTTAGATTTTTTAGGTTTTTTTGTTTAAAATAATTAGTTAACCTCTCTTTTAATTAAAACTAATTAATTTTCTTAGGTTAATGATCAAACTTTGTTTTCTATCAAAAAACCCTAAAAATAAATTATTTCTTACTCTTTACATTTTTTACATTCAATTGTTATTCATTTTCAATGGTTTGTAATAGTAATTAGGGCTTTATTGCTTTTATTCCCCCAATTTACAAAATTGTACCCCCCATTCCCAAAGCGTTGTAATAGCGTAGGAAGTTTAAATTCCGCAATTTTTCGCTTTCCTTATTATTGCTAGTAACTAGGGTTTGCATGACAAGACTTGAAATCAAACTTAGAAAAACTCTAATTCAAATATAAATACTTGAAATCAAACACCTTACACACATGCACCTCTAGGGTAACCAACACTTGTTGCCTCATATATAAACAATCATGTCCCTCGAACGTGGGCTGTTTTAACAAAAAACCCTCGATTAAAAGATTGTAGTCGCTCGATGACCCTTCAATGTTGCCTTCGGTAAACAATCTTAGTCCCTTATGACAATTGCTAAAATATCTCACAAGTTACCTTCTATGACTGTACGATGACCCACACCCGTCCCACACGTCCAATGATATGGCTCTCTATCAAACAATGGTAAAGTAGCACTATCTAAAGGAGGAGGAAAAGAACCAAGACTTTTTTTAGTAGGTAGATCACTTGTAATTGCTTGCTCACAAACAAAACAATTTTCACACTTTCAAAAAATTTGTCAAAACAAACATTTTTGTATACAGAATCATTACAAAATTGCTACATTGGCATTTTCAAACACTCATTTTCAAACATAATATTTTCAAAACCAAAACTTTGTATACATTCTCGATAATGATAGAATCATTGCAAAGTTTTCCAAACTTAGGCATTTTAAAAATATTTTCAAACTTACACAAACACAAAAGCATTTTAAAGTGATCAAGCAATTAAGAGCCCGTAGGTAACTACAGATGGAAAGGGTGATAACACCTTCCCTTTTCATAACCTACCCTCCGAACTCAAGAAAAATTCTCAAAAGGTCTTTCCTGTTCTTTTCACCCTTTCCTTTATTGGATAAAAGAAAAGTCGGTGGCGACTCTTGCTATCTGCAACATTTGCGATAAAACATAAAACACCCAAGTCAGTTCTCCCACTGTATCACAGAACTGGCGACTCTGCTGGGGATATATAAACTAAAAGCGGGGTTACCTTAAGAGTTAGATCGCCTTTATTTTCTTTATTTTGTTTGCCATGTTTTCTTTACATTTATAGGTAAATGATTGGGTTTATTACTTGTAAAGATCCTATACCCGGATCATGGGTACATTAGGTAAGCAGTAATAGATCGTGGAAACTGTACGACATAGACCGATATGGTTGAACCAATGGCTATGTTAGTGTGACACATTTGTTGGTACCGGTGTCCCTTGTGTTGAATCAAGGAGAATATGGGGCCGTTGTGTGGTTTCATGAAACGCTAATTGAACGTAGAACCTTAGTTGAACAAGTTGGCCATTAAAAAGTAGTGAGATAGTCGGCTTTGGTGCAAAACTAAAGATTGGTTTATACTCGATACTACACTCATTGAGATCAGACTTTCGGGATATTTTGGCTGCAAGAAAAGATTGATTAAGCTGAAACAATTCCCAATGAAGAAAGATCAATGATATTGAGATTCCTTAGAACCCGATTTCTTCTTTTACAACAGGTTGAACAACCTAAACTTCAAGAGGTTCCTTACCTATAACCCCCATGCAAGCCTAAACGTAAGGTCATTGTATGCTTTGTTTGTATTTAATTATTCATGACATCATAAACATCATGACATCATGACATCATGCCATAGCATTATCACTAACCATTTCAAGGATCTACAAATTCATCTTTGTTCTGTTTTGTAGGATATGGCTTCCGCTCGTAGAAATACCATCTGAGTCAACTTCATAAAAATGCCTCCTCAACTCAAAGAGTTAGCGTCAAGGGTTCGTGAATATTCTCCCTTCACCAAAAGATATGATAGAATTCTCAGTTTGGCTACCTCAAGCTTTAAAGAAGAAATGATGTGTGTGCTCTTTCAGTTCTTTGATCTTATGCATCATTTCTTCACCTTTCTTGATTACCAATTGGACCCCATATTATAAGAATTCTATCAACTATTAGGAATGCCTATGATTGATCAAATACCATTCACTGGTTTAGAGGAAACTCCAAAACCTGAGGTTACTGCTAAAGCCTTACATTCGAAGAGGTCTAACATTGTAGATAATTGGGGAAACAAGTAATGGAGTCAAGGGTTTTCTAGCTAAGTTTATATTGGAGAAGGCTCGACTATTTTGGGAGGCTTTGGATTCTCAAGATTTTGAATAGGTCTTGGATCTTCTAATCTATGGGTTAGTATTGTTCCCTAATCCAAACTAACTCATAGATGTGAATACCATCAAGGTTTTTCTTTCTCGTAACCATGTGCCTACTTTACTTGGAGATATTCTACATTGTCTTCACACTCACACCATGAGGAAGAGAGGGGATTTTATATGGTGCATTCCATTATTGTCTAGGTGGTTTATTTCGCACCTTCCCCAGTCAGTATTAAAGAATGAACAAGGCTTTATTTAGCCTCAAAGGATGATGTCACTCTCTCATTCGGATATCTATTGGTGCTCCCGATCTCTAGAGGATATTACTATCATTGACCGTTGTGGGGAGTTCCCTAATGTTCCAATATTGGGCATTAAGGGAGGTATTACTTATAACCATTCACTGGCTCTACGATAATATGGGTATGCTCGAAGAGATGGTTCTCACGATACACCCATTCAATGTATTGTATTCGACTACGAGAACAATGTCCTAGGTTTTCGTCAAAGGTTTGTACGAGCTTGGGGCATGGTAAACAAGGTTTATAGCAAGACTTTGGGGCATAAGAACTCTATTCCTTTGGAGCCTTATCTTAAATGGATGCGAGCTCGCGCTCAAAATCTCATGTTGCCATATCCTTCTATCTTGCTTGTGATACGGTGGCACAACCGACTGTTAATACTGGTTTTGCATTTTGTATTTGCAAATGTTGCGGTAAGCAAGAGTCGCCACCGACTTTTCTTTTATCCAAATAAAGGAAATGGTGAAAAGAACAGAAAAAGACATTTTTGAGATTATTCTAAGTAAGGGGGTAAATTATGGAAAGGAAAGGTGTTAGTACCCTTTCCATCCGTAGTTATCTACGGGCTCTTAGAGGTTTGCTCATTTTGAAATACCTTTGTGCTTTGTGTGTTTGAAAATGTTTTGGAAAATGCCTTAGTGCGATGATTTTCTTTGTGTTTAACTCTTGTATCAATCCTCAAGAATGTTAACAAAGTAAATGTTTTTGAAAAGTAGTATTTGTGTAAGTGCAAAATTTTTTTGAGCAAACTTCTAACAACGATCTACTTTATACTCGAAAAGGTAGTTCTTTTCCTCCTATCCTTTAGAAAGTGATATCCTACTATTAGAGAGTAGGTAGCCCTATCGTTGGATGTATAAGGGACATCGCAGGGATGTTACAGTCACGAAGGCAACTGGTGGAGACACTTTAGCAATTTCGTTTAGGGACTAGATCATTTACCGAGAGGCAAATATAGGGTCATCGAGGGACTATGATCTTTTTGATTTACGGGTATTTGCTAAAGCGTCCCCGTTTCGAGGGCCATGACTGCTTTATTTCTGAAGGAAACCAAAGTGGGGTACCCTAGAGGTGTATATGTGCAATGTGTGTTCAATTCAGTTATTTATCTTGCGTTATTAGGTTTGCTAACATTTTAATTTTCAGTCTTGCCATACATGCCTAGTTACTAGCAGTAAATATGTACAGAATATAAAGTGCAGAAGTATAAACCTATACTATTACATGACTTTGGGGAGGGGGATGTACACTGTACAAAAATTTGGGAGTGCAGAAAAAAATAAAGAAAGCAAGTAAAATCTTATTAACTATTGCATCCAGTATACATATACAATAATATAAAAATATAAAAGAAAATAAATAACGCGTGAAAACTAAAAGTACGTCTAAAACCTTGTAAATAAAAATGAAATAAGAAAATATTTTTATTGTTCTTTTTTATTTAAGAAAATAATTAAAATTAAATTAAAGAAAATAGTCTAAGTTCTTTTTGGTTTTTGTATTATGAAAAGAAAATAATTAAATTTAAATTAAAACCTGAATTCTAATTTATTTTAATTTAAGAAAATAGTTAAAATTATTTATTAATTTACTTAGAAAATTAGTTTAATAAATAAAAAAAATCTAAAACTAATATTTTTGTGATTTTGATTATTTGTGTAATTCAATAAATAAAGAAAAACAGAATAATAAAAAAAGAAATTAAAACAATACAAAAAGAAAAGATGCTAAATGGGCCTAGGCATGCAAAAGAGAAAAGGGGGTGCTGATTGGAATTTTCGCTAGGCCCGATGCTGAAGAGAGTCCAGGTTTGTCCTTGGATCCAGTGAGTAATGTGGTTCTTCGATCCAGGGAGGGAGTTGTCTTTTCGATCCAAGGAGGGAGTTGTCTTTTGAATTGGACCTGCAAGACAAATGTTGGCAAAAATAATGATGCAGGACCTGGGTATCGAACCCAGGTCCTTCTCCCTAATTCGAATCTTCTGTCCTTAGGCCTAAGCTTATTTTGGCTTGAAACTGGTTATACCATGAGTTTCGAAAGGCAAATCAGATCATGCCTTTCGAAGGCGTGATTTTATTCCTACATGTTACCTTGTATATGATATGCTCATATAAACACAAATGGCATAAGGAGCACAGATATACCGACAACATGTATTTAAAGGGCTTAAGAATGCAATTTCGACTTGGGTAAATCCTTACCAACTGGAAATGCTTCGATTTATGAATCTAGGCGTGGCTTGGCTTGGAGCAGATTCTTGGGAATATTAAGAACACAAGTATGGCCTTCGTCTGGATTGAGGGTGCTTGCAAAACTAGTTAGAATTTTAATATGTTTCCTATGGTGGTGTGACTGTTTTCTTTTGATAGGGAATATGTCCGTGTGTGGTGCAACACGTGTGGTCTCTTTATATATATGGTGTGGAGGGGACAAGAAGGAAAAGGTTTAAACATCCATAAACAAATGTTTTCAAAGCCATGAATAATGTTTTGTAACATTGCAAAACTCATGGAAACTTGTCTCTTTTGAATTTGAATGGACCTGGACATTTTGGCTCCTTCGAATGCCCTCCAGTGTTGCTCTTCGAATGGCCTCAAGTTACCTCTTTTGAATGGACCTCTTGTGTAGCCTTCGAATGGGCCTTTTGCATGCTTCTTCGAATGTACCTCTTATGTACCCTTCGACTGGCTCTTGTTCTCATCACTAGGGCTTCTTTGTTTGAACCCCTATTCAGCTAGCCTAAACGAAAATTCTTTCCTGGCCAATCAAAGCCTCCTTTGGCATGAATGTGCTTGTGCACGTTGGTTTGGAACTGGAAGTATGTTGGCTTTTCGCCCAGCAGGCCTTTTTGAATATTTTTCTTTCGTTTTGGCTAGCAATATTCTTTGTTTTGAACCGATATGTATGCTCTTTTGAAGGGAACCCATGCATCACTTGTATACATCACTTGCCATTCCTCAGAATGGGCCAACAAAGTAAGTCATTCGAATGGAACACCCGTGTATGACCCTTTAAATCCATCAATACACGTCTTTCGAATGGGGAAAATATATGTCCTTCAAATGAACCATGTGCCTGTCCTTCGAATGCGCCAGTACTAGGTGTCAAAATATGGAAAACTGTGTGTGGAATATTTTGGAGCTGGAGTCAAAACTAGCATGAGGGAAGCCAAATGCTTGATGAATTGAAGCACATATGAAAGAAAACCATTATTTTATAGGCGCTAGCATGAAGGGAAACCATTGCCTTGTGCATTGGAGGAAAGCCCAGAGGAAATCATTTTCTTGTGGGTCGAAATCAAACATAGAGGCAAGTTGAAGGGGCCTTGGCCTTGTGGATCGAAGGAAAGTCTGAGGCAGCCTTTTGCCTTGTGAATTGAAGGTATCCTTATGGGTCTTTTCCTTGTGGGAAATTTGTGAATCGAAGGCCAGTTAAAAGTAGCCTTTTTCCTAGGCAAGTTGATGGGCCCTTGCCTTGTGAATCCAAGGAAAGCATGAGGAAGCTTTTGCCTAATGGATCAAAGGAAGGTCTAAAGAAGCCTTTTCCTAAATGAAGCTTGCATGCAGGAGTCCACTGCTGGAGAATCAAATCAGACTTGTAGGGGGTTCTTGCCTTGTGTGTTGAAGGCACGCACAGAGGGAGAATATGCCCAATTGAAACAAGAATTAAGCTTGCACAAATGCCCAAACTAAGTAGGAATCCAACTTTCATATAGGTAGACATTACATTGTGAATCAAGCTAGCATGCAAAGCCAATGGTGTAATCGAAGGAGCACTGGGAGGCCCTTCCATTTTGAATCAAAGGAGGTTGTTTCAAAGGAAAAACATGCCCAGTAGAAGCTTGTATACAACAAACAAGCAAAAGGCCAAGGCTTCAAACGAAGCTTGGAAATTTGAAGTAAGTTTGGAGGAGTTTAGGCGCTCAATCGAAGCCTGGTCAAGATGCCAATTGAAATACCCTTTGATATGCCAATTGAAAGACCTTGTTTATCTTCAAAAAAAATTATTTTTTCCTTTAATCAAGTGCTTGTGACCACCCATATAAAAAAATCTTGGAAAATATAAGAGGGAAAATTTTGGGGTACAACACTGCCAATAGTGGTGGAGCCTGTTGCCGAGGGAGATATTCCTTACACCATTCTCCATCCTGATAAGCCTACCGACTTCAAGGAATTGTAGAGATCATTGATTCAACTCAAGGGGGAATGAGACACCTTTGAAGCTTGACTCTACACAAGCGAGAGGAAAGTGTTGGAGCTCACAAGGAAACTTCACGGGGAGCGAAGCTTGAATGCATATATTGCACCAACGAGGAAGCGTTCGTGGGAGACTTGAGCCTTTTGTTTTAGGAGTCTATTATGTTGTCTCCTTGATACCTTTTTTCTTTTTCATTGTACGCCTAGGGGGAAATTTTAATCTTTGAACTCATTAATACAATTGTTGCGTTTGTTTCCTTTTTGGCTAGCAAATTTAAATTCTCGAGGTCCTTGAAAACATCGCACCTGCATAGCACGTATCATGTCATAAGCAGGTTTCTGATACAGGTTCCCTCATCCTTTTACTGTTTATTTCAGTATATGATGGCTCAAGATCAAACCGTCAAAGATTTGCAAACTTAACACGCACAGTTCCAAGAAACTCTCCTCAACCTAGCCAAAGGTCAGCAAGAAATGATGGAACTCCTTGTCACCAAGAAGAAGATTGAGAAGAGGGTTGTCATCCTCAACATGGGAAGAAGGTTCAAGGGGCCTGGCCAATTAGCTCAAATAGAAGAGGCTTCTTTTCAGGAAGAAAACAATCAAGAAGAGAAAGCTAGAAGCACTAGAGCTAGGGGAGGAAATAACCAAGCTACTGAGGACGAAGATTATTCCGAGGAGAAATACCCACTAGCGGATGATAAGTACAAACAACTCGAAGACCGACTTAAGGTTGTGGAGATCCAAATAGTGTCTGGTTAGGACGTTGGAGACTTAGGTCTGGTCCCTTGGGTGGTCATTCCCCACAAATTCAAGGTCCATGTCTTTGCCAAATATGATGGGGTCTCCTGTCTAAAGATGCATCTGAGGTCTTATGTCCGCAAGATTCAACCACACATTGCCGATAAGAAGTTACGGGTTCATGTATTCCAAGAGAGCTTATCTAGAGCACAGTTGGAATGGTTATATCAACTTGAGGGGACTAATATCCACACATGGGAGTATCTTGTTGCTGCCTTCTACAAAAAATACCAATACAATGTTGATCTTGCACCAACTCCCGTGCAATTACAAAATATGACTATGGGCTCAAGTGAAGGCTTTAAGGAGTATGCTCAAAAATGGAGGGACCTGGCTGGAAGGGTGCAACCCCCATTGACTAACAGAGAATCTGTGGACATGTTAATGGGCACTCTGTCTGGTCCATTCTTTAATTTGTTCATTAGGAGTTCTTTTTTAGGGTTTACTGAGTTGATTTTGATTGGCGAGTGAGTTGAAAGCAGAATCAAAAGTGGGAAGATCCCCATGGTTTCGACCCCTAATACTGTAAAGAAACCATTTGTTGGTAAGAAGGAGACTAATGTTGTTTATGGACAAAGGAATCGTATCAAGAGTGATTGTCATCAGTCAGTAGGAGTTGTATTATTTTGAAACCCGACCCCAGTTCAACAACCACAACAATCTAACAATCAGCAAAGGCCAGATGCCCCGAGGAGGCAGTTTACTAGAATCAACATGCCATTGTCTCAAGCATTACAACATCTGTTGAAGGAGGATTTGGTAACGTTGCAAGATCCTCACCCTAATCCCAATACTTCCTATCCCAAATATAATTCAAACGTGAAATGCTCCTATCATTCAAATAGTCCTGGACATGACACAAACAACTGTTGGGCATTGAAGAACAAGATCCAATGTGATTGAGTTTTACCCTCCACAGACCCCTAATGTGATTACCTCACCTATGCCTAGTCATGGTAAAGGTGTCAATGCCATTGACGATGTCTCTTTTGTCTCCACCATCAATGATTTGACTACTCCATTATTGATTGTTAAGAAGAATCTGCTGAGAGCCGGTTTATTTCCTGTCTGCCTTGAAAATTGTTACCATTATGCTTCCCAAACGAATGGTTGTATGTGGCTGAAGAAAGGTATCCAATGCCTAATTGATAGCCATGAAATTCTGTTCGAGAAAACTCCATCCGTGAAAAGTTTACCACAAGATGTTTCCATAATCACAATCTCCAACACTCCTATTAAGATCACCTCTAAAGACCCTATAAGGATTTTTGTTGAGCCAATAGTAGCTCCCTTGATCATTACTACACCGGGGTCAGTCCCCTATTCACCTGACAAAGTAGTGCCTTGGAACTATGGGGCAGAAGTTTATTATCATGGTGTCAAGCAAGAGCCATGGATTATTGAAAATAAAGAGCCTGAAATTACAAACATTGCTGGAACTAGTAAGGTCACTAGGACATGAAGGATATTATCTCCAGAGATCTCTCCTCCAACAATTACTATAACACTTGTTTGCATTCCTGCTGCTATACCAACTGTCGACAACCGAGGTAAAGAGAAAGTAACGGAGTCTGCCCTGACGGAGGCACCACCGAAAGAAATGACAATTGAAGACCCATCTAGACAAGAGATGGAAGAAATTCTAAAGATCATCCAAAAAAGTGACTACAAAGTAGTGGAACAACTGGGGCAAACACCCTCAAAGATATCCATGATGTCTTTGTTGTTATGCTCCGATGCACACGCCCAAGCTTTATTGAAATTCTTGAAGAATGCCCATGTTCCACAAGAAACCACTTCTAATCAATTTGAGAATTGTGTTGCAAGCCTAACTGCTGACAATGGCTTGGGATTTTCTGATGCAGATTTAACTCCGATGGGGAAGAATCATAACAAGGCTCTCCACATCTCTATTGAATGCAAAGGCACCACTCTAGCACATGTGTTAGTAGATATTGGGCCCTACCTCAATGTTTTACCTAAAAGTGCTTTGGATAGACTGGATTGTGATGGGTTGGTGCTGAAACCTAGCGATATTGTGGTAAGAGCCTTCAATGGGTCAAAGAGGATGGTTCATGGATAGGTTGATCTTCTGATCAATGTAGGATTTCAAGTCTTCAATTCAACTTTCTATATAATGGATATTGGCCCGACCCATTATTGCTTATTGGTTCGCCCATGAATTCATGGGGCAGGTGAAGTTACCTCTAGATTACATCAAAATCTGAAGTACCCAATGAAGGGGAAGATTGTCACAATCTGTAGAGAGGAAGAATATATGGTCAGTCATTTTAATTCTTTCAAATATGTTGAAATAAATGGTGAATTTATTGAAACCCCCTGCCAGACATTTGAGGTAATCCCTCCAGTGATTGTTGTTGCTACTCCTGCTATTCTTGAGATCTCTAAGGGCACACCAAGAGTGGCCTCTCTGAAGGATGCTAAGGTTGTTGTAAAGGATGGAGGTTGCACTATCTGGGGACAACTTCCTAACATCCCCTACAAATCTGACAAATTTGGGTTGGTGTTTACTTCAAAAGCTCAGAAAGAGGTTCGACGTGTTCGTGCTGGTGGACCACCTCTCTGTATTAGCAACAAAGAAATCAATGCATTTGGAGACACTGATAGTGATGGTCAATTGGAAGACTGAATATTCCCAAATACTGATGGAGGACTTAACAACTGGAAGGCCAAAGACTTCATCTGAATCTCCTTCAGCCAGGAGTAATTGCTATTTCCTGTTTTTATTTCTTTAAGAAGTTTGTCTGTATAATTTATGTTTAAAACAAATACTTTAAACCATGTGCCTTGACCGTGGCACAATGGTCCATTTGTTGAGGATTTTTCATTTCATATATCATATGCTCATTTAATGAAAACATTGGACGATTTTGCATTCAAATTTTGCCCTCCTTGTCTTTCTTTTACTTTACTGCATTTTCAAATAGCCATGTGACCTTAATGCGTACACACACACATTTGCAGATCCACATCCACCCTAGATCTCATTAACAACAATTCTTCTATTACCATTTATGACTTTGATAATCCAATCTATCAAGCCGAAGACGAAGGTGAAGAAGATTATGAGATACATGGAGAACTCGTATGACTCCTGATACAAGAGAAAAATGTTATCCAACCGCACAAAGAACCGGTTGAAGTGATAAACTTAGGATCTGAGACAAATAAGAAAGAAGTCAATATTGGCGCCAACCTGGAAGACAGTGTCAAGAGCAGATTGGTTCAAATGTTGCATGGATATGTTGAGGTCTTTGCTTTGTCAAATGAGGACAAGCTAGGGCTTGATGTTGATATCATGGTTCATTGTTTGCCAATGAAATAGGGTTGCTCTCCGATCAAACAAAGGGTTCATCGCATGCGTCTTGATATGTGTGAGAAGATCAAGGTTGAGGTAATAAAATAGTACAATACAGGTTTCTTGGCAGTGACGTTGTATCCCTAATGGGTTGCAAATGTTGTTCCAGTGTCGAAGAAAGATGGTAAAGTCTGTATGTGTGTAGACTACATGGATTTAAATAGGCGAGCCCCAAAGATGACTTCCTCCTACCACATATTGATGTTTTGGTTGACAACACTTCTCAACACGAGGTGTTCTCCTTCATTGATGGCTTCTCCTAGTACAAACAAATCAAAATGGCACCTGAAGACATGGAGAAGACTACTTTTGTCACACAATGGGGTACTTTCTGTTATAAGGTCATGCCTTTCGGGCTAAAGAATATGGGCGCAACTTATCAACGAGCTATGGTGGCTTTATTTCATAATATGATTCATCATGAGATAGAAGTCTATGTTGATGACATGATAGCCAGATTGCAAACTAAGGAAGAACACCTTGACCATCTACGCAAGTTATTTGAAAGGATGAAGAAATACAAGCTGAGATTGAATCCCAAAAAATACACATTCGGGGTAAGGTCTGGTAAGCTCCTAGGCTTTATCGTCAGTGACAAAGGTATTGAAGTGGATCCTGCTAAAGTCAAAGCTATCCAAGAAATTCCATGTCCCTGTAATGAGAAAGAGATCATTGGTTTCTTGGGACGACTCAACTACATTTCCTGATTCATCTCTCACTTGACTGCTACTTGTGAGCCAATCTTCAAGTTGTTGAAGGAAGATCAAGTAGCCAGATGGAACGACAAATTCCAAATTTCTTTTGACAAGATCAAAGAGTATCTTCAAGAAACTCCAATTTTAATGCCACCAGTCGAAGGGAGACCTATGATCATGTACTTAATTGTGTTAGAGAATTCAATGGGGTGTGTGCTAGGGCAACATGACAAGTCTGGTCGAAAAGAGCATGCAATATACTATCTTAGCAAAAAGTTTACCAACTGTGAAACAAGATATTCACTACTCGAGAAAACTTTATGCGCTTTGGCATGGGCTGCTCGCTGGCCAAGACAGTATATGTGGAATCACACTACTTTATTGATCTCTAAGATGGATCCCATTAAGTACATCATTGAGAAGCCAGCTCCCTCCGGAAGGTTAGCTCGATGGCAAATGATTTTAACTGAATACGATATCCAGTACACTACTTAAAAAGTAATCAAAGGAAGTGTGCTGGAAGATCATTTGGCGCATCATGTTGTGGATGACTACCAATCCATGAACTTTGAATTCTCGGACGAGAATATCATGCTGATTACGGATTATAAAAAGCCTAGACTATATGAAGAACCTGAGCAAAGATCTCGATGGACTATGGTTTTTGATGGAGCTTCCAACACACTGGGTAACAGAATTGGTGTCGCGATCATTTCCCCTGAAGGTTTCCATACACCTTTCCCTGCCAGACCCTGCTTTGATTGTACTAACAATATGACCGGGTACGAAGTGTGCATCTTAGGTCTTAAAGCTGCTATTGATGAAAGAATCAAATACTTAAGTGTATATGGAGACTCAGCTTTAGTAATCAGTCAATTTAAAGGAGAGTGGGATACAAAACATCTAAATCTTATCCCTTACAAAGAACTTGTGCTAACCTTGATCCCATACTTTGAGGAAATCACCTTTGAACACATCCCGAGGGAAGAAAATCAGTTGGCAGATGCCTTGGCTACCATGTCTTCTATGTTCAAGGTCAGATGGGACAATGAAGCTCCCCGAATTACTGTCAAAAGATTTGACCAACCAGTGCACTGCTATGAGATGGACACTAATGGTGTAGAAGAGAAGCCTTGGTTTCATGAGGTGAAAAGATATCTCGAAGCTTAAGATACTGAGGGATCGTCAATTAACTATAGAAAATTCCTGCAGATATTCTCATCCAAGTTCTTCCTGAGAAAATGAATTCTGTACAGGCGCAACCATGATTCAACTTTGCTCTATTGTATTGACAAGAAGGAAGTAGAGAAGGTTAAGGGATGATATGCATGAAGGTATCTTTGGTACTTACTCTAGTGGATATACTATGGCCAAGAAGATTCTGAGAGTTGGTTACTATTGGTCAACCATGGAAATTGATTGTCATCACCACTCGAGGACTTGCCATAAGTGCCAAATTTATGCTGATAAGGTTCACGTGCCTCTAGTTCCTTTGAATATCATGACTGCTCCTTGGCCATTTTCAATATGGGGGCATCGACATGATTGGAGAAATCAAGCCTACTGCCTCTAATCGACACCGTTTCATTCTTGTCACCATTAACTACTTTACTAAGTGGATTGAAGTAGATTCATTTGCCTTAGTTACCAAGAATGTTGTGGCCCGGTTCATCAAGCATAACCTCATCTGCCGGTATGGTATCCTTAAGAGGATCATCATTGACAATGGCACCAACCTCAACAATTCAATGATCACTGAACTCTACATGCAGTTCAAGATCAAACATCACAACTCTTTTCCATACAGACCTAAGATGAATGATGCAGTGGAAGCTGCCAACAAAAATATAAATAAGGTTGTGCAAAAGATGGTGGTAACCTACAAAGACTGGAATGAGATGTTACCATTTGCTCTTCATGGCTATCGTACTTCGACGCGAACTTCAACTGGGAAACCCCATTCTCTCTAGGCTATAGCATGGAGGTTGTCCTGCCTATCGAAATTCAGATTCCTTCTCTAAGGATTATGAAAGAAGCAGACTTAGGCGAAGACGAATGGATTCAAACTAGGTTGGATCAATTAAATTTGATTGACGAAAAGAGGTTGGTTGCTATCTATCATAGACAGATGTACAAGAAGCGTATGATCAAGGCACTTAAAAAGAAAATCAAGCATCAGGTATACCAGGCTGGTGACTTGGTAATAAAGCGCATCATTCTACCACAAGGTGATCCTAGGGGAAAATGGGCTCCCACCTATGAAGGGCCATTTGTTGTCAAGAAAGTATTCTCGGGCGGTGTTATGATGTTAACCACCATGGACAGTGAATATTTCTCACACCCTATGAACGTAGACATAGTCAAAAAAATTCTATGCATAAGAACGACCCACTAGGTTGACATACCTATGCAAAAATAAGGGCATCCCGACGAACCAAAAAGGTTCAGGCAAAAATAAGAGATATATACAAAAGATTATACACCTGACAAGTCGAAAACTTGAAAGGGTGGTGTGATACGGTGGCAGAACCGACTATTTATACTGGTTTTGCGTTTGTATTCGCAAATTTTGCGGTAAGCAAGAGTCGCCACCGACTTTTATTTTATCCAACAAAGGAAAGGGTGAAAAGAACAGAAAATACCTTTTTCGAGATTTTATGAGTAAGGGGGGTAGATTATGGAAAGGGAAGGTGCTAGCACCCTTTCCATTCGTGGTTCTCCACGGGCTCTTAAGTACTTGCTCATTTAATGAAAATTGCTTTTGTGTTTGTTGTTTTGAAAAGTTTTGTTTGCTTTATGATAACTCTTGTATCAGTCATCAAGAGTGTGATAAAAGCATTTTTTGAAAATAGTTTTGAGAGTGTGGTGTGAAATTGAATTATATTTGAGCAAGTACTTAACAACTATCTACCTACTCAAAAAAGGTGTTCTTTTCCTCCTTATCCTTTAGACAATGCTATCCTACTATTAGTGAGTAGGTAGCCCTATCTTTGGATGTTTGAGAGACTATCGTAAGGGACGTCTATGGTCATTGAAGGCAACATGTAAGGATACCTTAGCATTTCGAAGGGACTGTCATCATCATATATTTGTAGGCAACTCGAGGGACAAGATCATTTCTCGTAGGCAACTCGAAAGACATTTAGGGACTATGATATTTGTGATGACTTTAAAATGAGGGTCTTTGCTAAGATATCCCTATGTTCGAGGGACATGACCATTTCTGAAGGCAACCAAAGTGGGAGATACCCTATGGGTGTAAGTGTGCAATAATGTGCTTTTTCAGATATATTATCTTGATGTTAGTGATCTAAGATTGATTATTTAGTTCTTGCCATCCACACCTAATTTACTAGCAGTTTATATACATGCATATAATATAGCACGAAAAGTAAAACCTACAGCTATTACAAGGCTTCGGGGTAATTACAATTATATCTGACTGAAAATGTAAAACGCGGACAACAAAACCCTAACTAAGCTATTACAAACTGGGCACAGTTACAATAATAAAAAAATATGAAAGTAAATAAACGCGCGCATGAATTGAAAATACGTCTAAAATCCTAAGTGAAAGGAATTTTGTTTATTTGTTTTTGTTATGAAAAGAAATTGAATTAAAAATACTAAGTCTATTCAATTTTAGTTTTTTTAAGAAAATATTAAAATAATTAATTAATTAGTTGACAAAATTAATTTAATATAAAAAAGCTAAGCCTAATGTTTTTGAGGTTTTTTAATGTTAATTAAAGCTTAGAAGAAGTAAGGATAAACAATCAAAATAAAGGATGAAATCGAAAGACAAAAATAGTAAATGGAGAAAGTTCATTCTTGGAAGTAAGGCCCGGATCGAAGAGGCTTGGGTTTCCTTTCGATCCAGAGGGCTGATAGAAGGTGCCTGAGATACCGCAAGTCTGGGGGCGTTCGATCTGGATGTGCCATCCTTCGATATTGGATCTGCAAGAAAATTTGTTAGAAATTGAAAATGCAAGGCCTGGGATTCGAACCTTGGTCCTTTCGATTACACGAATTCCCTTTCACCACTTGAGTTGCTTGCTCATTCAAAATACAGGACACATGCTTTTGGTTCTGCAAATTAGTTAGTCTGAAACTAAACAAAACAAAAAACGTCTCATTCGAAATCAATCCCTGAACCCGGATCTGGGTTTTTTTCGGTTTTCCACGGCGGGTATCATGGGTTTCAAAGGTAACCGACTTCGAAAAACTCTATCCATGGTGTTCAAACGTATGGACACAACAACTTGCATACATTTGGTTAAATCTCTCACAAACAATAACAAAAACTATGAACATGAAATCATGAGTCTAATTTAAAATTAAGTGAGATTGAATATTTTTACCATTGGAGTCGCCTGGATCTGCAGTCCTGGGTGTGAGATGGATGGGGCACGAGCGAGTGTACGTCTATGTGAACTCCAAGAACACGATCGGAGTGTTAATCTGGACGGAAGGTGCCTGCAATGGTATGGAGTTTTGACAACTTTTGAACTTGATGTTACTTTCTATACCTTCTTGGGGAAGGCTGCGTTTTTTGCGAGGCAATATATATGTGTCTCTTTTCTCTGAGATTATGAGGTTTATATAGACAAGATATTTTAGGTCAACATTTGTGTATCAAATCTTGGTTCATTATGACAAAGAGATTTGATTTGATTTCTTCATAAAAACTTGCTATATTTGATTCAATCAAGTGCCAATCTAGTTTCATGCGTTACTGCCAGCCTGTTATGAGTTGTTTGGGCCTCCAATATGATGGAAGTCGAAAGCTGACATGCCCCTGCATATCCATTTCCCTTTGAATTTGTTCTCTTCGAAGGCTCTGAGCTCCAATTCTAATTACTCAGAGCTTTCCTCATCAGAGCATTATTTCCTTCAAAGGCGCTGAACTCTAATTCGAATTGCACCAACTTTGATGTCATGGCTCCTTAGATTGAGCCACCCTCTACTTCGTTTGCTTGACTTGAAGAGAATCACCCTGGACGAATTTGCTCTTGTGGAGTTGTGAACAAACAAGGCAAGAATCTGGCCTTTAACTCGAGAATTGAATCCATGATCAACATTGAATTCTTGCCATATTTACAAGGAAAACATGCCATTTTAAACTTTGGGTGAACCTGGACATGTTAGGATAGGTGTTTTGTTCGAATTTAGCTTAAGCCTTTCATCATGGTTCCTTCGATTTTTTCTCTCTTCGATGGATTTGAACTTGGTCCTATCGAAGTGTTATCTTATTGCCTAATCGATGTGTTATTCTATACTCCTTGATGGCTCTAAGTCCTAATTCGAATTGCTCATATTCTCAACAACAGAGCTTCTACGTTTGAACCCTAGTCTGCAGAAAGGCTCAAAGTTATCCTGCATGAATTCGAATGCCCATCATCAGAGCTTCTGGAACCCTCTTAGTTCTTGCTCTTTTTATCTCATTTTCTCTAACTTAGACAACCAGAATATCGCCCTGTTGATATGCCAATTGAAACATCACTTGGTTAACATGCTTGTCGAAAGGCACTTTGTACACTCTAACAAAAAACAACCTTATTTAAGATTCCCGTCGAAGCTGCCTTGTTGGAAATGCCCATTGAAAGGCCATATGCCAATCGAAGGACCTTCTGCAGATGCCAATCAAAGGACCTTCTGTAGATGCCAATCAAAAGACCTTTTGTAGATGCCAATCGAAGGACCTTTTGCAGTTTCCAATTAAAGGACCTTTTGTAGATGCCAATCGAATGAACTTTTGCAAGTGCCAATCGAAGGACCTTTTGCAGATGCCAATCGAAGGATACTTAACCATCATTTGAAAAATTTCCTTTTCTTTAGGCAAAGGTTTGTAACCACCTATGCAAGAGGAAATTTTGGAAAAACGTGAGAGGGTAAATTTTGGGGTACAACAGGTGGCTTGGGCAAAAAAAGGGTATCCTGGTGGACTGAAAACCCGAAAAGGGGGTCCAGGAAAAAGTTAGAAATTAAAGCGTACGACTATGTCATGTTGGATCACTACAATCAGCTTTATTACCAAGGTCAAAAGTTCAAATGGTACAAGATCAGTTTAATCAACTTCCTCCCACAGCAAGGGACGAGATGTTCGAAGACATAGGGGCAATAGCAGAGTTTGAAACCCAATGAGATTACTTTCACGTGGCTATATATATTTTATTTCACTTTGTACTCTTTCCATTTCATGATGACTTCCTCTTACTAGGATTTTCGTCTCTTTGTACAAACTCGCCTGTTTATAGGCAACTTATCAATACAAATATATTTTGAAGTTCAAACTTTTTGTCGTTTCTGTTTTGTTTGCAAAAATGTACAATGATTAAAATTGAATAAGCATATGCATATGAACATGATTAACTGTCAACAAATATATGCATAAGAACAGGAATAAGCATTTACTCAAAATTCTAGGAGCTGGGATGACACTCAAGCTATCCATAAATCCCCACAGAATCCCTTTCATAAGTTTATTCCCATTGAAGTCGCCAGAGCCGCTTCTATGAGATTATCCGCCACAGATTAGTCTTCACAAATAAGGGTACATTACCTACAATCTCCCAGGTAAATTACTCCAACAGATAAGAGATTGTAATCTCTTTCCCAACAATATCACAAACCTACGGAGTTCCAATCAGTACAACGCATGGAATTTCTCTTCCGCAACTGATTTTATTCCTAAATAAATTTAAAATAAACCTTGTAGAGTCCTTCTCTTTAGAAAATTCAATTTCCCCAAGAGAGTTAGTTTCCTCAACAGAGCACTTCTCCATCTACAAGGGTGTATTCCCCCAACAGGGTTTATTTCCCCAACAGGATACAAATTCTCCAACTCGAGTATATTCCTCAGACTACTACAACTCATTGACAAAATTATTCTCCCCGGTGAAGTCATCACTATCCCCAGAAAATTGCTGCAAAACCTGGAACTCGACTAGATACCAGTTAAATTTATCCTCCTCAGGCAAGCCGGAAGGTTATCCATCTCTTTTATCCCCAGTCGGGGTATATAAGAATTAAATTCCCCAATAGAGCAACGGATGACCAATGTTACTAAACTCTACTCCCTAAATAGAAATCAATATAATCTCTGCAGATCTTCCTCAAACAAATAACCAGGAATCCCCAGCGAAAGCATTCTAGAGAGCATTGAAGATACAAATACTCTTCATTCCCAACAATAGTCAGTGACTTATTTTCCCAAACAAAGATGTACTTCAACAACATTTCACATTTATGCATCATAGCATATGCATATGAAACACATATGACACAATCTCATTTATTTTGAGAACATCATTACGCAATGCATTTCATACATCATGAAATTGCATACAACTAAATCTTTACCTTTTCAAGGAATATCAATCAATAGATAAATATCATCAACAATTTTCAATAGTTCTAGATTAATTCTTGAAACAAGACGGGGCAACTACCTGTGAACAACAGGTCCAGGATTAATTCCCTAAACAAGATGGGGAAATTATCTATGAGACTAGGTCAGAGATTAATTCCTGAAACAAGACAGGGAAACTATCTCAACGGCAAAAAAAAAGAAGGTTCCAGAATAACTCCTGAAACAAGACAGAGCAACTATCCGGATAACCATTCACAGATTAATTCCTGAAACATGACATGGAAACTATTTGTGAAGAACAAAACTGATTGTAGATCAATTCCTAAAACGGGGCAGGTCGACTATCTACATGAACTGATCACAGATTAATTCATGAAACAAGATAAGGCAACTATTTGTGAAGTAAAAAACTGATTGTAGATCAATTCCCGAAACAGAACATGGCGACTATCTACATGAACTGATCACAGATTAATTCCTGAAACAAGACAGGGAAACTATTTGTGAGGAAAATTTTTTATTGTAGATCAATTCCTGAAACAGAATGGGATGACTATCTACATGAACTGATTGATGATTAACTCCCGAAACAGGACAGGGAAACTATCTTCCTTTCTTTCTCTTTGGTCAGATAAAGATCAATTCTTGAAACAGGACGAGGCAACTATCTTTATCACCAATGGTATGAACTCCCGAAACAAGACGGGTTTACCAACAAAAAATATTGAAGATTAACTCCCGAAATAGGATGGGGAAACTATTTTTCTTTCTTCATGGTTTGACAAAGATCAATTCCCGAAACAGGACGAGCGACTATCCTTATCACCATTGGTACGAACTCCCAAAACAGGACAGTTTTACTAAGAAACTGATTGTAGAATCAGTTCCAGAAATAGGACGGGGTGACTATCTACATGACAAGTTGCTACTCAATCATATTTCACAAAAGTTCACTTTGGAAACTTTTCTTCAGATATAGTCAAACGTAGACTCGTTCTGATATTTCTATCAACAAATACTTTGGATGGCATCTTGTATGCCCATCTCTGACAACTCTCCATCATCTTTCCAAATGGAATCTTTAATCCCATTGCTAGTATAATCAACAAAAAATTTTACTTCATGCACAAACGAGTGCAAATTTCTAAGCACTTAAGTGTTCAATCATCTTCCACCTTCAAGTCACGAATGACAAACGAGTCAATCTAACTCTTCAGGTTTAAGAAGATTGAACAAGGGCAACTGTTGTACCCTAAAATTTTCCCTCTCTATTCTCAAGACATTTCTCACGAAAAATCTCAAACTCTCAAGAAGTTTCAAGAGTTTGATCAGAAAAGTTCACCTTTTAAGCGCTGAGCCCACAAATTAGGGTTTTGGTTTTCTCAAGGAAAAATGGACTTTTGATGCTTCAAATGAATTTCATGGTTCATTATAAGTCTTCAATATTTCTCATACCAAGTTTCAAGCCTTGCATCATAATTATGCTCAGTCAATTGCTTAGATGACTAAAAATTGGTTGTATTGGTTAAAAAGTCAACTTTGGTCAATATACAATCAAACTTCATGATTTTTGACCAACATCAACATTTTGAAGTAATACTTATCAATTGATCAAGTGTTGATCACAATTCTTCAATAAAAGCATTCAAATCATTGAGGGGGCAAAATGGTCAAAGTTAGGGTTTTGACTAAGATGGATTGATCATTGACTTTTGACCTAATAGATGACCCAATAGCTTGAAGCATGATTTCAAGGATTCAAACACAATATGTTGAACTAACTTCATAGCTTAAATAATTTCTCAAGATCAATGGATTGATAGTTGAATTTTGGATCAACTGATGAAAAGTCAACTGATACACAAAAAGTCAAACTTTGACTTTTTGACTGTAGCGGTAGAAATGTTTAAGACTAAGCCATTGGATTGACAAGACTTACACAAATCAAAATAAAAATCGCCACCGCGCTTTATTGTTTCCAAAGGAATGGGAAAAGAGCGAGTAACCCAAAAAGAGGGGGAAAGATTCTAGGTAAGGGGTTGGTTATGCAAAGGGAAGGTATTAGCACCCTAAACATCTACGGTACTCCACAGGAACCTCTTTGTAAAATCTATATATTTTGTCTATAAAATGTTGTATAAAAATAGATGGTGAAGGTGAGAAAATAAATATTTTTTTATGATTTTTGCACCCGCCGCATTTGCGAAACTTTAGTGCCTACGTACCACCTTCGTGCAATAGGGGATCAGGGTACATGTAGTTCACCTTTAAAAATTTTAAAACTCAAGTGTGTTGGTTAATTTTATGAGATAAGACATCATCGTCATTGTCCATGTGGAAAACATACTTACTACCCACATCATGAGAAAGGAGAATTTGCATCATCTCAAAGTGGAGGATATGGCTTGGATTTTAAAATCAACAATGCCTCACTCAACACCCAAGTGGAAAATATCTCACTTCGCTACATATTATAGAAGTATAGCTATTTGCATCACAACAAGGATTGACAAGAGTCCAATCTTTTGAGGAAAAAATTTAAAGTAAAAAGCCAAAGTGGCAAAATGGTTTGAAATGAGATTGATTGACTTTTAGTCTTCTCACAAAAAATGTCAAGGTATTTATTTAAGTTGATTGAAGTTTCTTTATGAAAAGGTTTTGAAAATGCATGGACCTAGGTCCAAGTTTATTATGAAAGTAGTTCAAGTTTAAAAACAAGAAGAGTTTTCAAAAGGAGAGAGAATATTTTTGAAATTAAAGAAGATGGGAGGAGAAGAAGCGTTTATCCTAAAGCATGAGGTAAAAGCTAGGGAGAAGAAGCATCTAACCAACAAGAAGCCAATACTTGACATTATGAGTCAAGATATAATTCCAATTCTTTTGATTGAAACCAAGCAAGCAAAGATACTAGACCTCTTGAGGGAATCAAACTTCAAGTGAATTAAGTCTTCACAAAAATTGGGCAGAGTAACGGTTGTATATGAGTGAATTCCAAATTACAAACAAAATATATAATCACAATAACCCGCATACAAAACAAACAAACAACCCAATGTCTTGAGGTAAACCTCAAGAACTCTAGACAAAATATCAATTAAGGTCACAAGGTCTCCAACATAGGCCAAGGTTTCTAATCCTAAGTCCATGAAGTCCAATACTCCATAATGCCAAGGATAATAACCAAATAGTCCAAGTATCATTAAAGTTTTTTATGGTTCATGTTGATTATTAAGTATCTTAAAAAAGAGAAGAAAAGCTCAAGTGAGAAAAATATAAATGACAAGAATCTAAAGGGGCTCAAATGAGCAAAGATGAAAAATGGCATGAAATGTAAATGCTAAAGTAAATGGTGCATAAAGTAAAGAGCATAAAATAAAGCATAAAGTAAAAAGCATAAAATAAAATCAATTGTCAATAATTAGTGGTTAGTTGGATAACCATCTTGAATCTTGCATTTGGAATTCATTAGAGGATTGGTAGAACCAAAGCCTCTACACAATGAATTACATTTTCTTTATGTCAAGTATATCATCCATTTAAGAATCCTCAATGTAACATATAATGATCAATGATGTTTAAGTTATCCGCGTTGATCAAAATTGATGAAGATCCATCAGAAGATTGGTAGAACCAAAGGCTCTACACAATGAATCTCAAGGTTATTGGATCAAACAGTTTAAATTAACATCTTGGGCTTGCAATCATAAGTTTGGGCCACGAATGATCATTTTCTCTAATCGGGACAAAATTTAGCGCTATGTTAAGCAATCGTAAGTGGACTTATATAGAAGTCGCACCTATTTTGAGGTCGGTCAATAGCAATCTATGCACCATTTGTTTTAAGACATGATATAGAGATCATGCTCTAATAACACTTAGTGAAATAAGAAAGAGATGAGATGAAGAAGGGTGGGAAAGAATATATAAACCACATTTGAATTAAAATTTAATCAAACTATTATTTAAATCATTCATCAATTTTTATGGAGTTAGACTCAACACCATGGATCTAATGATGTTAACAAAGTTCACAATAAAAAATTCAATGCAAGAACAACCAGAAAATAATCACAAAATAATATTACATTTAATATATATGTTGAAAAGGGTTTAAAAATGACTAAAAATGAAAATAAAGAAAAAAAATATCAACTACATTCAAATTGATTCATAAAAAATAAATAAAGTCATAGGAAAATCAGAAATAGACTCAATTATTTTTATAAAATTTTTGGAAATTTTTTTAAGTCAGAAACTATTTTTAAACTAATTAAAATTGCTCAAACAAATAGAAAATAGATCAAAAAATAGTAAAACTCAATATAAAATTCCATAAAATTTTCAAAAAGTCAGAAATATATAAAATGATATTTATGAATTTTTTTAGAATTAAAAAATGTCAGAAAGTATTTTTAAAGTAATTAAAAGAAAGAAAATAATGCAAAAAATTTGAAAAAATATCAAATTTCTAAATAAAAATGTATAAAAATGGTCATGAGATCAGAAATAATTCAAAGTATTTTTGTGTATTTTTTCATAATTTTTGGATAAAAAATAAAAGAGTTGTGAATTTTTGAAAATTAAATCAATTAAAATATAAAATCAGAAAATAAAATAAAACCAAAAAGATGTGGGCCATCAGATCACAGTCAAAACGCGTTAGTAAGATGATCTAATGGATCAGACGCGTTGTGCTTGACATGGACCTTAGTGAGATACGCATAGGATCAGAAAAAGGGCAACCAATAAAATTAAAACGTTTGGCACGCTATCGTTGGTTGAGACGAGACATGTCATCGTCTTCAACCTCCAGACGCCCTGCAATGGAGATTTTATGAGATACTTCAAATGGAAAAATTAGGATCCCATACTAGTATCATTGGATTCATCTCTTCAAGATGATCCTAACATCACCATCACGCCAAATTTATATAAGGTATGCAAAGAGATATGAATCAAAAACCCAGAAAATAGCGAGCACCTTCAATTTGAGATTTCTCTCTCAATTCTCAGTGGATTTAAAAAATGTAAGAAGCACAAGAATCAGGAGAAGGAGTAGAATAGGTTGGTGGTTTATTTGGATCGAAATGGTGGAGAATTCTACCTTTTCGAAGTTCAAGAATTTCTAAAACTGGACTTCTGTAGCTTGAATTATGGCTCGTTTTGCTTGGTTTAAGTGTTGGAGAGTTTGTATGATGCTTAAGGATGATGAATGTGCAATGAATTTTAGAGAAAAAAGCTTAAATCTCAGAAACTGATTTCAAAAAAGATGGGTTTGTGTGAGGTTTTGGCAGGGTGTTTTTGGCTCTCAAAGCTTAAGGAAATGAATGGGGAATGACCCTCTATTTATAGGGAAGCTGATGCAACGTCCAAGTGTGTGAAATGATGAAGTTTGGAGGGAAATCGTGTGAAGTTGCAAACAAGAAAAGTGTGACTTCTATTTTAATCAAAACTCATCCAAACCTTGCGTTTTGCTATGCTAATCACTTCTGGAAGTTCACTAAACATGTTTAGAAGCAAAAACGCGCAGCAATTTTGTGTTTAGAAACCAAATTAAGGATTTCAAAATTTGACTTTTGGAGAAATCTCAACTCCAAGTTACCACTTTTGAAACAATGGCATTTTCAGCTCAGGGGGTCTTAGGCCATGGTTCTTGATGCTTTAGAAAGATGAGATTACAAGCTTTGCAATGGAAAAAGAGTAGAATCAAATGGATGTTTGAGCTGAAAGTTGCAATGAGTCAAAGTTGGGAAAAAGAGGTTGACTTTCCATACTTAGAAATATTTCAAGTTTTTCTTCAAAAGTGACCTATAATGTTTTACATCTAAACATGGTCTTCCTCTTGGAATTTGTTCTTGACCAAAAAAGATGGCATGAAATAGACCTTTTGAATGATATTTTTAAACTTGAACCATTCAAATATCCAAAAATTGAGATAGTTATGAATTGTTGAAGTTGGCAAAAATTCATGAAATGACCTATAATATTTTGTATATTTAAGGCATCCTCCATCCATTTTCTCACTTTGCACATAAAATAAGGAATAAAGTTCAAATCCTCAAGATCACTGTGGAAAAAGATTGGGCACAAGGTGATAAAAATTGACCAAGTTATGATCATTTGAAGTCACACATGGGAAGTTGGGGGTTCATCTAGAGGACTTGTAATCTTTCTTCATCATCAAGTTTCTTCCACGTGAAAACTCCTTAAAACTTTTGTAGTGATTTGTTAATAACCCTCTGAAGAGAAGGATGTTTTTGGAATCACTAAAAAATACCAAAATATGAGCAAGATATACTTCTTTGAAGTTCAAAACCCAAGCTCCTAGATCAATAAAATGCTTTGAGGAACTTTGACAATTTTAACAACCTTCTTGTACCAACACTTTTTCTTTGTAGATAGAAGTTGTTGAGGATGATAATGAGAACTCTTAGCAACCAAAACCACTTCCATATATTGAGAATTGAGAGAAATATGCACTTGTGACCAATGGGAACAAGGCCTTGTCCAACCATGACAACTTCTTCAATCAACCCCGTGTACTTTTGAATCAATCTTGATAACTTTGAAATTTGGTGAACCAAAATAAACCTTTCCATGCCATTTCTTCAAAAACAACTTCAATGGTAAGGTTTGAATTTCTCAAGCTTTATTGACTAGGGCATGGAAATAAACTCATGAACCCATGGATCAACTTAATAAGCCATATTGCCTTTACCTTCATTATTAACAAGTAAGACAAACCAACATTGCATTTTATTAATTAAAAGGAAAGTCAAAACAAAACATGCATGATCACAAAATAAAAACAAGTCCAGGTGCTTGGTGATTCCTCAGAGAGCAAAGCTAAAGATATGGAGGAGAACCAAAAGCCCTAATCTGATCTTGTTGTGATTGAATCAATGTGGTATGATGAAGGGATCTTAGGGGAAAAAATTGGGGTACAACAACTGCCCTTATTTAAGTTTCTTCTATCAGAGATATGAAGGTTAAAAATCTTCGTGTTAACATGATCTAAGATACTTAAATATAAAACAAACCCTATTTTCGGATCTAAGATGCCATGCAATGCTTATGAGTATGAATGCATATGAACAACTTCATAGGGATGAAAAACACCACTAGGGATGTAGCAAAGGAAATAAGGATAAAAAGAGAAACCCGACTCAGAAAATAAATGACTGGTGAATCAAAAAGTCCCGACTTTATTGGTGTAACACCCAAAGAAGAGATAAGGTAGCATCAACTCAGCTAAAGAGGAGATAGTACGGGATAAAAGTGATTGTCAACCAACTATGAACTACCAAACTCAATAGTTGGAGGTAGAGGATCAAAAAGATAATGAATCACAGATGACAGTAAACTACCAACTCATAGTTGAAGGTAGAAGATCAAAAGGATACCGACTCATAGAGGATGGTAAAAGATCAAAGGATACACCAACTTTCACTGAAGGCGAAACTACCAACGTTCACTGAAGGTAGAAAGAGAAGAGAATAACAATACAGACGTTCACTGACGATGAACTACCACCTTTCACTGAAGGTAGAAAGAGAAGAGAATTACAACACAAACATTCACTGACGATGAACTACCACCTTTCACTGAAGGTAGAGAGAAAGGAAATATCATAGCACCGACGTTCACTGACAGTGAACTACCAACATTCACCGAAGATAGTAAAAAGATAACAATCACCAACGTTCACTGATGGTGAACTCCCAACGTTCACTGAAGGTAGTAAGAGAATAACATTGACGTTCACGGACGATGAACTACCAACTTTCACTGAAGGTAGAGAGAAAATTTCATAGCACTGAAGTTCACTGACGGTGAACTACCAACATTTACTGAAGGTAGCAAAACAATAACAATCATCAATGTTCACTGATGGTGAACTATCAACGTTCACTGAAGGTATTAAGAGAATAACATCGACGTTCACTGATGATGAATTACCAACTTTTACTGAAGGTAGAGAGAAAATAAATATAATAGCACCGACATTCATTGACAGTGAACTACCAATGTTCACTGAAGGTAACAAAAAGATAATAATCCCCAATGTTCACTGATGGTGAACTACCAACGTTCATTGAATGTAGTAAGAGAATAACATTGACGTTCCCTGACGATAAACTACCAACTTTAACTGAAGGTAGAGAGAAAATATCATAGCATCTACGTTCACTGACGATGAACTACCAACATTCACTGAAGGTAGCAAAAAGATAATAATCACCAACGTTCACTGATGGTGAACTACCAATGTTCACTGAAGGTAGTAAGAGAATAATATCAATGTTCACTGATGATGAACTACCATCTTTCACTGAAGGTAGAAAGAAAAGAAATATCATATCACCGACGTTCACTGACGGTGAACTACCAACGTTCACTGAAGGTAGAAAAAAGATAATAATCACCAATGTTCACTGATGGTGAACTACCAGCGTTTACTGAAGGTAGTAAGAGAAAATATCATAGCACCGACGTTCACTGACGGTGAACTACCAACGTTCACTGAAGGTAGAAAAAAGATAACAAGTTTTCCCAAAATCATGGTGTTTCACCTAGAACGGGTCTCAACTTCTCCTTTAATTGAGGCAGTCTGCCTAGAAAGGGTAATATATAAGTTGTCTCAAATAAAGAGACTACCACTTGCAAAGATTTCACAATGAATTGTCTCTGTCATATTGAAAAGACTTTCCATCCACTAGAGTAATTTGACAACAAACTACAAACTATCTACTCCTAGAGAAGATAGCAAAAAGTAACGCCAACTTTTACAGGGAAGTATAAGTTGCTCAAATAAATAGACCTGCTACTTGCTGTTATGGTAAGGATTGTAAAAATGACTTCCTGGGGAAAGCAATATAGCTTCCTAGAGAAAGAAATATGACTTCCTGGGGAATACCAACATATTCCTGATGAGGAGATAAAGTCTACTCGCGCAAAATAAATGCATATTCTCAAACCAATGCTCGAAGCTTGCAGAAATCCAAAGTAATAATATCCCTAAGGATCATAGATTCAAACCAGAAATAAACTGGAGTAAAACATTCAGCCAAAATACATCCTTTGAGAAATAAACTCAAGATGGAAACCTAATCTATCCAGACAAAGAGTTGTACAGGAAGGCTAAAGCAAAAATCTTCCACGAGGGATAACTCAGTGGGGAAATTGAAAGAATATACACTTTCTGCTTAAGGATGGCACTCTATTGGAGAGAGGACAACACAACTCTGCAAAACAGTGTAATATATCAACAAAATATTAACAAATGTGAATGAGCAATGATTTGCTAAATTTAACTATGCATGATGCATGTATGAATGTATGAGAGTTATCATGTATATGGTGACAAAAAGGACATATAACACTAGGAATAACTAGGCAAAACCAACTCGGGCACAATCAATACTCGGCTAAATCACATCCAAGATGAACATTCCATAAGAAAATAAGCACCAAACGAGGAAACAAAATCCTATTTCACGGCTTAAATTCACTCGGAAGGAACATAATTCGGAAGTAAATAAATCATAACGACAAAACAGTACAGATACAGGGATGTAACATCCTTCTCCAGGCTTCACTGGGGAATAACACTCAGACTTCAATGGGGAAACAAATGTTTTCATGGTCCGCACTTCTACTGGGGATTGCAATACTAATTTCAAATAAGGCACATGGAAACCATATCGCCAAGACATCAACTGAGGATCTTATGCTGACTTCATTGGGGAAATATCATAAAGACCTCACTAAGGGAGATAGTGCTTCATCATTGTGATACGAACTGGAGACCTCGTGCTGACATTAATGGGGAGGACAACACCATATTGTTGAGGGGAAACCAAGATACGTTCTTCAATATTGAGAGTAAGTATTGCACCAACTTCTCTGAGAGAAAGTATGAAACCTCATGGGGATAACAACTTGGGGAGTTAAGAAGTCAAACATTATAGAAAGAAATCAAACTAATGGGGATTTTAAATCAAACCTAGCACTTGGCAGGTGAAAACCCAAAAAACTTACAAATTCTTCTAACCAAATTAATATTGAAAAATCTAGAAGTCGCCTGGATAACTAGCCACCATGTTCACAACATTTGCTCCTTTATGCTTTGAAAAAGGATTATCTTTCACATTAGGGCCAACATCTTTGAAGGATAAGATACCAAACCTCACCAATTTTTGTACTTCAGTTTTTAAAGGATAGCATTTCTCAACATTGTGCCCTGGTGCTCCCTGATGAAAAGCACATGTTTGGTCTGCCTTGTAATACCAAGGCAATAGTGATGGTATAACGGGAGGTAATCTGGTCTGAACCAACTTCTTTTGAATTAACGTCGGGAGTAATTCTGCATAGCTCATAGGGATAGAGTCATAACTCTCCCTTCTTTGATTATACCCTTGATTCCCCTGATGGAATGGTCTCTGATAAGCAACGGTGGATGGAGCTACACCAACAACTGGAGTTACTGATGCGACTTGTTGATGACGCTGATAATTTCTTCTAGTAGGATTAACCATCCTCTCTTGCATAACAACATTTGTATCTCCCTCCTTCTTTTTAGAAAACCCATAGGATGGCTTCTTCGTACATCCGGAACTTTCACTTTTTGTTAAACGACCCTCTCTTAAAGCCTCTTCTAAATGGATACCCATTCCCACCATTTCAGTAAATTCACTTGGCGCACTCGCTACCATCCTCTCATAGTAGAAAGCACCCAGAGTTTTCAGGAAAATCTTTGTCATCTCCTTTTCTTCCATGGGAGGAATCACTTGGGCGGCTACCTCACGCCATCCCTGTGCATATTCTTTGAATGATTCCCTGTCCTTTTGGACCATGGCCCTGAGTTGATCACGGTCAGGCGCCATGTCTACGTTGTATTTGTATTATCTGATAAACGCTTCTCCCAAGTCGTTGAAAGTATGGATATTGACGTTGTCCAAACTCATATACCACTTCAACGCAGCACCAGTCAAACTATCTTGAAAAAAGTGAATCAACAAACGTTCATCATCAGTGTGGGTAGACATTATTCTTATATACATCATAAGATGAGCACAAGGACAAGTGTTTCTCTTGTACTTCTCGAATTCCGATACTTTAAACTTCGCAGGTATGATACGGTGGGAGAACTGACTTGGGTGTTGCGTTTTATCACAAATGTTGTGGTTAGCAAGAGTCGCCGCCGACTTTTCTTTTATCCAAAAGGAAAGGCTGAAAAGAACAGGAAATACCTTTGAGATTATTTCTTGTGTTCGGGGGGTAGATTATGAAAAGGGAAGGTATTAGCACCCTTTTCATCCATAGTTATATATGGGCTCTTAGTTGCTTGCTAGATCACTTACTTTTGTTTGAAAATGTGCTTTGTGTGGTTTTTGAAAGTATTTTGAAAAGGCGTCATCGTTTAGGCAAACTTTGTAATAGTTCTCGTTCGTAAGAACGTATACAAAGTGTTGATCTTTTGAAAATGTTTCATGTTTGGAAAATGTTTTGGAAGTATTGGTGTTTGTTTTGAAACATAGCAAGGATGTTTGATTTGAAAATGAGCAAGCAACTAGGAACAATCTACCTACTCAAAAGTCTTAGTTCATTTCTTCCTTTCCTTTGATATTGCTATCTTACCATTGATTCGGTAAGAAGCCGTATCTTTGGATATAAAGGGACGGGCGTGGGTCATCGTATATCCATGATAGCAATGTTGTGAGATATCTTAGCATTTCTCTTTGAGGGACTAAGATCATTTTAAAAGGCAACATTGATAGCGTCATCGAGGGACTATGATCTTGTATTTTTTATTTCTTTTTTGCTAAGATACCCCACATGCATAACATGGCCATTTTGGTAAGGCAACAAAGTGGAATTACCATAAGGATGCAAGTGTGCAAGTTTGTTTGGTTCACATGCATATTTATCTTCAATTAGGGTTTGCTAACTTGTTGATTTTAGTCTTTCCATACAAACCCTGATTTTTAGCATTTATATAAAGCGGTAAATTGCGGAAAGTAAAAATACTAAGCTATTACATCATTAGGGGAGAGGGGTATACAAATTTACAAATGGGGATTTTGCAAGAAAATTAAACCTGATTAACTATTACAACCATATTGAATAATATACAAGAATTGAAAATAAAAATGCAAGAATATAAATGGACAAAGAAATGATTTTTGCTTGGTTTTTGTTAAGGGTTTAATTTAATTAATGAAAATGATTAATTAACAATAAATAAAATTAAACTTAAACTAATTAAAGAAAGAAATTAAGTTAAAAATGTTTTTAGGGTTCTTTATGAAAAAGGTTTTAACTTAATGAAAATAATGTGAAAATTAATTAATTAAAAGAAACCTAAACTTCTAAGTTGATTTTAATTAAGAAAATTAAATAATCATTAAACCTAAGTCTAAATATTAATTAATTAAGAAAAAAAAAGAAATTAATTTATTAAAAGAAAATGTCTTTTTTTGGACTTTTTGTTTTATGAAGAAATAAAATGTAAATGAGCATTTTTTAAATATGTAAATAAATAAATAAAATAATTTTGGATTTTTTATCATTAATAAAATAATAATAATAATAATAATAATAATAATAATAATAATAATAGTAAAGAAAATATGAAATGAAAATAAAATAAAAAAAGAAGAAAATAAAATAACAAAGAAAAATAATGGGCCAGGGGTGTAAAAAATAAGGCAGAGGGTCAAAAGCTAGCAAACAAAAACAAAGCCCAATGGGAGGCCCACGCGCCTGTGTTTGTAAACAAAAAAGTGGAAAAAATGTGAAAAATGAACAAAAGGGTACTACTGGGGCTCGAACCCAGGTCCCAAAAGTTAACATGCGTGCGTTTTACCACTGGAGTGACTATACATCCGTTAACATTGGTAAAACAATAAACATATAACACAAATCAAGTCCTGAATGAACTTCATCTTCAACCTCCAGCCATGAATCATGTAACTCATTCATTTCTCATCCATTCACAAAACTTCCAACATCAAACTTGTTAGAAATTTCCTCACGATTCTGAATATGTAAATAACTTAAGCTAACTCTCAAAGTTGAGCATGAATTTCTAAAAGTACCAAATTCTGACTTGAATATTCTAGCAAGTTCAAACTCAAAATTCTCACTACTCAAGCAATATAAATGGAATCTATGGACATGTATAATTTTAGGGCAATGATGTCTACATTTTATCTTCACAAATGCAAGCCTAACAATGCCTATATGAGAAGATAGAAGTTCAAAAAATATACCTCAAAACTGGAAATCGTTAAATGAGTTTGAGCTTGATTCAAGGTGTTGCAATGATCAGGTTATCTTCCTTGAGTTTCTAGGAAGCTAATGCAATGCTTAGCTTGCGTTGAGAGTGACTGAAATGGCCTGGAGAAGTCAAGTTGCAGACCCCTGTTTTTGAGCTTGGACAATGGTGAAAATAGTGTTACAGTTCTGGAATAAGGATGGGCATGAGTTTTATTTGATATGTAGGAGCTTTTGGAAGTGAAAGGCCAAGAAATCCATGAGGGAAATGGAAGTTTGATATGTAAAGTCAGATCTTGCACAACAATGGTGTTTTGAGGCAATTTTTGGCTAGAGAGAGTTTGGGAGTGTTTCAGGGTCTTAATGCTCGTGTTATAGCTCACAAATAGTGACTCTATTTATAAGAAACAAGTTTGGATACTTGTTGTTGATCAGAATTCAAAATCATAAGTTTAAGCATAACATGTGATTTTTGAGAAATCCAAGTTTCAAAGTCTTGTGTACTTGTTAAGATAGAGTGGTTATGCTTTAAACACGCTTGATTATGACTTTGTAGATTAAGTGTGATCAGAGGGAACAAGTTAGAGGCTCAAGAGTTCACTTTGAGCAAAAAGCTTGCTTTTCAAGAATGACATTCTTCACTTTCTTCCAAAAATGCCAATGTGAATTGGATAAAGCTTAGACCACTTGGATTATAGCTCAAAAGTTTTTGTAATCCATTAATGATGGATAGATACACAATTTAGAAGGCCTGCAAAGCAATATTATGCAGCCTAACATTGACATTGCATTATATGTTCATCAAGAAATGACTTGTAATTCAAGAATGAAACCCTAATTTCTTACCTTCAATTCTCCTTGCTCAAACATGATCTTAATGAGTTCTTGGAAATTTTGAAAATATTTTAACATCCTATACAACCTCTATGTTGGACATTTTTGAAGATTCATCTTGGAACTATGTGAAAAATTTCCATGAAGTTAGGTCAAAATCCTGCCTAAACTAGGGCAAAAGTTCCCTAAGTTTCCAAGTTTCATGAACATGTATTCTTAAAATCATAACTTGAAATCCATGCATTTCTAGGAGAAGTTATGGTATACAATGTTTTAGATCTAATTGAGATCTACAACTTTCATGTTTGAAGTTTCCTTTGAATCAACTTGCATCATGGTGAAAATTTTGCTCAAAGTTATGAAAAAATATGAATTTTCCAACACTTAGAAAAATTTCTAAGTTTAGAAATTTTAACTTTTCAAAATGAAATATTGACTTTTTGATTTCTTGATGAACAAGTTTCATATTTTGACATGTATTGATGAATTGTGATCTTTGATACTTGATTTAGACCCAAAAGTAAAAGTTTGACTTTTCAGTTGTACAATTGACTTTTTATCAGTTGACTGAAATTCAACTGTTAACCAATTGAACTTGAGAAATGTTTTGAGCCATGCCATTAGGTCAAAATTAAGTATTTGAAACCTTGAGATCATAACTTAAACCAATCAACCATTTCCTAGGTCAAAAATCAAAAATTGCACCTCCCTAGTCAAAACCCTAATTTTGACCATTTTGCCCTTTTGATGATCTGATCAAATTTATTGAGGAACTGTGATCCAAACTTGATCAAATTATATATATGAGTTCATAATGTTGATATGGACAAAAAATTATGAAGTTTGATTGTAAATTAACCACAGTTGACTTTTTCCCCAATATAGTTGATTTTAGGTCAACTGATCAATTGACTGAGAAAAAATGTGATCCAAGACTTGAAACTTGACATGAGAAATATTGAGGGTTCCTAATGATCCATGAAATTCATATGGGGCATTAAAAGTCCATTTGTCCTTGTGCAAACTCAAACCATAATTTTCAGTCATCAGTGCTAGAGGAGGAGTCTTGAGCTGATCAGACCCTGTGCAGTCTTGAATCCAAGGAGATCTTGTGAGATATTATTTGATAAATGAGAGGGAAAATTTTGGGGTACAACAGCTGCCTCTGTTCAATCTTCTTAAACCTGAAGAGTTAGATTCGCAGATCCGCCATTCGTGACTTAAGGGTGGAAGATGATTGAACACTAGAGTGCCCAGAAATTTGCACTCGAAGATGTATTATGAATGGGATTATAGATGCCATTTGGAGGAATGTTGGTAAATACTGGAGTAAGTATCAACACAAATCTTTGGTTGATTTAACACTAAAACTTGATGTTTTACCTGTGGAAAAAAGGTTAGTTAAATGCAGATGTATGCATGATATTCACAAGATGAATGGGATCATGCTAAATGCATTTTGTATGTATATGTTATGATGTATGAGCGTGGGATGCATATTTGTCCGGGAAAATAAATCCCTGATTGATGCTGAGGAGTTATGAATCCTGGATTGCTGTTGGGAATTAAGAATATGCACATCTTCATATTTGTTAAAAGAATGCCTCCGCTAGGGAATATCTCTTGAATGTCAGCTGTTATCTGGTTGGATCCAGGCTTCACAATTTGTTGAGGATGAGGAAGTAAATTGTTATTTGGTCGGGTTCCAGGCTTCACGGTAACTTACTGGGGAAGAATAAATTAATCTATTATCTGGTCGGATTCTAGGCTTCACAGAAGATTTCTTTAAATTGAATTGTTATCTAGTCGGATCCAGGCTTCACATAAACTTGTTGGGGATAAGGAAGTTAACTGTTATCTGGTCGATTTCCAGACTTTATAGTAACTTGCTAGAAAGGATGAAGTTGTGCTGATATCTGGTCGGGTCCAGGCTTGAAGTGGTAAGTACTATCAAGTCGGGTCCAGACTTCATAGTTTTTGAAAAGTCATAATATTATATGGTCGGGTCCAGGCTTCATAGCGTCTTGCTGGAGTTGTAGCTAGTTGTTATATGGTCAGACTCCAGACTTCACAATAGCTTGCTTGAATAGAAAAATTTGAACTGGTATCTGGTCGGATCCAGGTTTACAGATTTTGAAGTGGATGAAGTTAATTTCTATCTGGTCGGGTCCAGGCTTCATGATAAACTTGTATGAAGAAGATAGGGTTGAACTGATATTTGGTCGGGTCCAGGCCTCACAGTAACCTGCTTGGGGATTTGGTTGTTATCTGGTCAGATTCTAGGTTTCACAACAAACTTTTGAGGGGAATTGTTGTCTGGTCGGATCCAGGCTTCACAATGACTTACTTGAAAAGATGAAATTGAGAACTGATATCTGGTCGGATCCAGGCTTCACAGTAACTTGTTGGGGGTAGAGGAAAATTGTATTGGGGAAAAGAAGTTAAACCTCGGTCTGGTTGAGTCCAGGTTCTTCTATATCTTTGAAGAGTTGAACTATTATCTGGTCGGGTCCATGTTTCATAGTACTTGAAAGGTTACACTATTATCTGGTCAGATCTAGGCTCTACAGTGACTTGAGAAGTTGAATATTATCTGGTCGAGACCAGGCTTCATAGTAGCTTAAAAATTATACTAATATCTGGTCGGGTCCAGGCTTCATAGTATCTTTTGGAGATAGTAAAGGTTTTGTTGACGACTTTACTGGGGATTAGGGGTTGTGGCCCTATGATTTGTAATAATCTGAAAGGAAAACTCAAGTTGGAGAGTGTAGACTCAGTCGGGAAGGACAGACTCAGCTTGGGAAGGATACACTCAGCTAGAGAAGATAGACTATATCGGGGGAATACAAACTTGGATGGGGGAGGATAGACTAAGCTGGGGAATTTTGTGGTTCCTTGATTGTTGTATGTTGGGGAAATAAACCCTGTTGATGAATACTTAACGAACTACTGACGAGACGAGTTCTTTGAGGAAGAGATCCACAAGGCTTCTACTTGTAGGATCAACTTAGCTGGGGGAGAGTTGCCAAGAGATTGAGACTCTGGTTGGAGATCAGCCTATGCAAAGAGACTTTGTGGGTAACTTTGTTGAGGATGATGTTAATGAAATAACTCTATGGGGATATTCCATATACATTAAAGAGGTGCTTGTTACTGCTTAGCAGGACACATGTACCAAATAGTTTTAATTATATTCATATGCATATTTTTGTTCAATTTTAGTCATTGGACAAGTTTGCATTCAAAACAAAACAGAAATTTTGCACTTCAAAGTATATTTGTATTTATTTTTTTCCTGTGAATAGGAGTTTTTGTACAAAGAGACGGAGATCCTAGTAAGAGGAAATCATCGAAAGGAAAACAAAGATTGAAAACAAAAACAAATAGCCATGTGAACATGATCTGATTGCATTCCAACTCTATCATTTCCCCAATGTCTTCGAATTCCCCTTGTCGTTGACAGAAGTTGATTGTATTGATCTTGGACCATTTGAACTTGTACCTTGGTGATAAAGTTGTCTTGAGTGATTCCACGAGACATAGTCATACACTTTCAATCCTTAACTTTTGTCTGGACCGCTCTTTCGGGTTTTCAGCCCACCAGGATACCCATTTTTGCCTAAGTCACCCTTTCGGGTTTTCAACTTGCCGGGTGTACAATCTTTTGCATATATGCCTAATTTTTGCCCAAACCTTTTGGTTTGCCGAGATGCCCTTATTTTGCCTAGGTGTGTCAATCTAGCGGGTCCTTTATGCGTAGTATTTTTTATATATGTCCATGTTTATAGGATGTGGGAAGTCTTCACCATCCATGGTAGTCAGCATAATGGCACCGCCAGAGAAAACTCTCTTGACAATAAATGACCCTTCTTAGGTGGGAGTCCATTTGCCTCTGGGGTCGCCTTGTGGCAGAATGATGTGATTTATCACCAAGTAACCAACTTGATATACGCGAGGCTTGATCTTTTTGTTGAAAGCCTTGATCATACATTTTTGGTACGTCTGACCATGACAAACAGCATCCAATCGCTTTTCGCCGTTCAAGTTCAACTGATCCAGTCTCGTCTGAATCCATTCGTCTTTGCCTAAGCCTACTTCATTCATAATCCTTAAAGAGGGAATCTGAACTTCCACTGGAAAAACAACTTTCATGCCATAGACTAAGGAAAATGGAGTTTCCCCAATTGATGTCCTATCTGAAGTACGGTAGCCATGTAGAGCAAACAGTAACATCTCATGCCAGTCCTTATAGGTTACTACCATCTTCCGCATAATCTTCTTAATGTTTTTGTTGGCCGCTTTGACTGCGCCATTCATTTTAGGTCTATATGGAGAAGAATTGGGATGCTTGATCTTAAACTGAGTGCAAAGCTTAGTAATCATAGCATTGTTAAGGTTAGTCCCATTGTCGGTGATGATCCTTTCAGGGATACCATAGCGGAAAATGAGGTTATACTTGATGAATCTGGCTACCACATTCTTGGTGACTGAGGCAAACGAGGCGTCTTCGAGCCACTTGATGAAATAATCAATATCGACCAGAATGAAGCGATGTCCATTGGAAGCGGTTGGCTTGATTTCTCCAATCATATAAATGCCCCACATTGCAAATGGCCATGGAGCGGTCATGACGTTCAGAGGGATATGAGGCACATGGACCTTGTCAGCATAGATTTGGCATTTGTGACAAGTTCTTGAATGTTGATGGCAATCATTCTCCATTGTTCACCAATAGTAGCATGCCCTTAAGATTTTCTTGGCCATCGTATGCCCACTTGAGTGAGTGCCAAAGAGACAATCGTGCATGTCTTCCATAATATCCTCTGCCTCCTTCTTGTCCATACATTGGAGTAGAGTTGAATCATGGTTTTTCTTGTACAATATTCCGTTACTTAAGAAGAATTTAGCTGAAAATCTTCGTAAGAACTTTCTGTCATTGATGAATGCTCCCTCGGGATAATCTTGTGCTTCAAGGTATCTCATCACCTCATGGTACCATGGCTTTTCCGTGTCGGTGTCAAGATCACAGTAGTGCGCAGGCTCATCGAATCTCTCAATTGTAATTATAGGAGCTTCGTTGTCCCACCTGACTTTGAACATTGAAGACATGGTTGCCAAGGCGTCAGCCAACTGATTTTCTTCCCTAGGGAAGTGTTCAAAGGTGATCTCTTCGAAGTAAGGAATCAGGGATAGCACAAGTTCCTTGTAAGGGATGAGATTAGGGTGCTTAGTGTCCCAATCTCCTTTTACTTGTCTAATCACTAGAGCGTAATCCCCATACACATTCAAATTCTTGATTCTCAAATTAATGGCAGCCTTCAGACCCAAAATGCATGCTTCGTACTCAGCCATATTGTTTGTGCATTCGAAGTATAGTCTGGTTGTGAAAGGAGTGTTGCAACCTTCAGGAGAGATGATCACAACACCAATTTTGTTACCCAAGGCGTTGGAAGCCCCATCAAAGACCATAGTCCATCGGGATCCTTGTTCAGGTCCGGCATACGGTCCAATTTTCGTGCAATCGGTTACCAGCATGATGTTCTCATCATGGAAGTCGAAGTTCATCGACTAATAATCATCCACAGCTTGATGGGCCAAATGGTAATCTAGTACACTTCCTTTGATGGATTTCTGTGTTGTTTATTGAATGCCTTACTCAGTCAAGATCATTTTCCATCTGGCTATCCGTCTGGAAAGGGCAGGTTTCTTGAAGATGTACTTGATTAGGTCCATCTTAGAAATCAACAGAGTGGTATGAGTCAACATAGACTTTCTTAGCCGACGAGAATCCCATGCCTGAGGTTAGAAAGTTTTCTCGAGCAGTGAATATCTGGTTTCACAGTCGGTAAATTTTTTGCTCAGGTAATAAATAACATGCTCTTTTCGGCCAGACTCGTCATGTTGGCCAAAAACACACCCCATAGAGTTCTCTAGTATTGTCAAGTACATGATAAAGGGTCTTCCTTCAACTGGAGGCATGAGAATAGGAGGATCTTGTAGATATTATTTGATTTTGTTGAAGGCAGCTTGGCATTCATCGTTCCATCTGACTACCTGATCTTTCTTCAAGAGTTTGAAGATTGGCTCACAAGTAGTAGTCAATTGAGATATGAAATGGGCAATGTAATTTAGGCGACCCAAGAATCCTCTAACTTCCTTTTCAGAATGAGGGACTGGAATTTATTGGATGGCCTTTACCTTGGAAGGATCAACTTCAATGCCTTTATTGCTGACAACAAAACGTAGAAGCTTTCCATATCATACTCCAAATGTGCACTTGTTAGGGTTTAACCTCAACTTGTACTTATTCATCCTTTCTAATAGTTTATACAGGTGATTGAGATTCTCTTCTTCAGTTTGTGATATGGCAATCATATCATCCACATATACCTCTATCTCATGATGAATCATGTCATGAAACAAAGCTACCATAGCCCTTTGATATGTTTACCCTGCATTCTTCAATCCGAACAGCATGTCCTTGTAGCAAAAGGTGCCCCATTGTGTAACAAAAGTTGTCTTCTCCATGTCTTCGGGAGCCATCCTTATCTGATTATAGTCGGAGAAGCCATCCATGAAAGAGAAGACTTTATGCTGAGCAGTTTTATTGACCAAGACGGTAATATGTGGTAGAGGGAAGTCATCCTTTGGGCTTGCCCTATTCAGATCCCTATAGTCTACGCACATGCGAACCTTTCCGTATTTCTTCGGAACTGGAACCACATTGGCAACCTATTGGGGATAGGATGTCACAGCTAGGAACCCTACATCAAATTGTTTCATCACTTCAGCTTTTATCTTTTCAGACATATAAGGCCTCATGCGACGAACCTTTTGTTTGACAGGAGGACAGTCTTCTTTTATCGGCAGACGATGAACTACGATGTCGGTATCCAACCCAGACATATCTTCATAAGACCAAGCAAATACTTCCACATAATGATGCAACATCTGAACCAACCTGCTCTTGATACTGTCTTCTAAGTTAGCGTCGAGCTTGACTTCTTTCTTGTCTGTCTCGGTACCCAGATTGATGACTTCAACTGACTCTTCGTGCGGTTGAATAGCTTTTTCCTCTTGTAATAGAAGTCTGGCTAGTTCTCCTGATATTTTACAATCTTCCTCGCCTTTGTCTTCGGTCGGGTTAATTGGACATTCGAAGTCATAGTCGGCAATAGTAGAGTTATTGGCAATAAGATCTAGAGTGGATGAGGACCTGCAAGAGTGTGTGTGTGTGTGTGCATGTAAGATACATGGCTAATTTCAAAAATGTATTTGAAAGAAAAGAAAGACAATGAGCACAAATGTATGAATGTAAAAGAGTCCAATGTATTGAATGATCATATGATTAGATGAACATAAATAAAACCCTTGACAAATGGACCAAAGTGCCCCGGGCCAGGCACATGGCTTAAAAGTCATTGTTAAATATTACAGACAAAATTTTCTTGAATTAAAAGAAAAGCAATAAACAAGTAGATTACTCCTCAATGAAGGATATGGGCACGAAGTCCTTTGCATGCCAATTCTTCAGCTATGTTGTAGTTGGATACACCCAATCTTCAAATGTAGCTTCTTAATCAGAATCACCTACAACATTGACTTTATTGACACCCTTGTCATGTTTCGGAATAGGCGCGGTGATTACATTCGGAGTTGGAGGAGGGTCAAACTCAACAGTCTTGTTATCGATCAAATCCTGAATTTTGTTCTTCAAGGCCCAACATTGGCCAGTCTCGTGTCCGGGGCTACTTGAGCGGTAAGAACATTTAGCGTTCGAAATATTTTTTGGTGAACAGGTATTTGGGTTTGGAGGAGGATCGCGCAGTGTCACCAAATTATCCTTGAGCGAGTGTTTTAAGGCTTGAGATAATGACATTCCTATCCTCATAAATTGTCTTCTCGGAGTTTCAAAACGTTGATGATTAACAGATGGTCTTGGAGTAGGAGTTGGATTGGAGATTCAGACAGTATTAACAGACAGATGATCATTCTTTTTGGTACGGACCCTTGCCCCATACACAACATTGATTTCCTTATTTACAACAAAAGGTTTCTTCACAAGATTGGAAGTGAAGGCATATGCCACATAGATCTTCCCAATTTTGATGTCGCTTTCGACTCTTTCGCCGGTTAAGATTAATTCGGTGAAACCAGAAGAAGAGAAACCAACCAATAGATTAAAGAATGGACCAGATAAAGTGCCCATAAACATGTCGATGTACTCCCTATCAGTCAAAGGTGGTTGGACCCTACTGGCAAGGTCTCTCCACTTTTGTGCATATTCTTTAAATCCCTCGTTCTTCCCTATTGTCATATCTTGTAACTGAACTCTCGTTTGCGCCAAATCGGCGTTATACTGGTACTGATGGTAGAAGGCAGTAGCTATGTCTTCCCAAGTATTGATACGGAAATCATCCAACTGGTAGAACCATTCAAGTTGCGTTCCGGCTAAGCTCTCTGGGAAAAAGTGAACCCAGAGTTTCTTATCAGCAGTGTGCAGTTATATCTTGCGCACATAAGATTTCAGGTGAAGTTTTAGACAAGAAACTCCATCGTACTTTGCAAAGACTGGTATTTTAAATTTGTGGGGAATGACAACCTAAAATATCAAACCCAAATCATCAAAATCTAAACCGGGGACAACTTGGATTTCAACAACCTTCAATCTGTCTTCCAACTGCTTGTATTTAACATCGGTGGGTGGGTACTACTCGTCGAAGTAATCATCATCAGACGCTTGACTGTTGATGCACCCATCCTGGGTACTCTTAGCTTCTCCAATATGATTCTCATCTTCTTCAAATGAGTCTTCCACTACCGAGATCTGACAGACTATCTCCTTGAACCTTCTACACATGTTGAGTAGAGCTTTCTTCTTGGGCTTCTTCTTAACTGCCAGCAATGCCATCATGTCTTGCTTCCCCTTGGCTAGGGCCAGTAGAGTCTCTTGGAATTGACAGTTTTGGGTCTGGATATCCTTCACAGTTTTCTCTAGATCCATCTTGCTGAAATAAACAGCAGAAAGATAAGGAAACCTGTTATGTGAAAACCTGTCATGTTATGATGCATGGAAGATGTATATGCAAATGATTTCAAGGATTTATGGAATTTAAATTTTCATAGACAAAGGAATGAACAAACATCAATTTTCATTAATTTAGTTCAAAAGATTATAACATGCCTCTTAGGCTTACAAAATAACTCTCCAAGATAAAAAGACTGAACACATCCTCTTCGGCGCAAGGTAGGCGTTCACACTTTGCTCTTCTTGTAGCTGCTACGTAAGCTCCAAGACCCTCTTCTCACTAGTATAAAATTAAGATTCGAAAGTATCTCGTTCTTTCTTCAGCTGAATCTAACCCTTTTTCAATTGTTCGAGAGAGGTAGGCATGTCGGGATGGAAGACAGTTTACGGGACATATCCTTCAACCACAGATTCCATGATAACCGGTAAGATGGAGGGATAAGGCATCACAAATTTCTGAGCATGAGCTCGTACCCACTTAAGGTAAGGCTTAAGGGGGATGGAATTCTTGTGTCCTAGCGTCTTACTATCCACTTTGTTTACCATCCTCCAAGCTCGGATAAACCTCTGAAGGTAGCTTTGATCGTCATTCTCGTAGTCGAATACCACTCCTTGGATAAGCATCTCATGTGGACCATCCCTTTGGGTGTAACCAAACTGTCATAAGGCTAAGAAGGGGTTGTAAGTGATACCTCCTCTAATGCCAAGCAAGTGGATATTAGGGAATTCTCAACAACGGTCGACAATAGTAACATTCTCCAAGGATCGGGAACACCAATGAATATCTAAATGTCTAAGCGTCATCAACCTATGGGACCACCTCAGACCTTGCTCATTCTTCAACACAAATCGGGGAAGATGTGAAATAAACCATCTTGCCAAGAGAGGAGTGCAACACATGAGGATTCCTATCTTCCTCATAGTGCGAGAGTGAAAGGAATGTAGGATATCTCCCAACAAAGTAGGCACCGGGTTGCAAGACATGAAGATTTTGACAGCATTTACATCTATGAGTTGGTCAGGATTTAGAAACAAAACCATCCCATAGATGAGAAGGGCCACAATTTCTTCAAAATCTTGTAAGTCCAAGGAATTCCAACAATCTTGAGCTTTCTCAAACAAGAACTTGGCCAAGAAACCTTTGACACCACTCCTTGTTTCCCAATTAGTTGTGACAACAGATTGTTGCAAGTGTAGTGCTTGGGAAATCTCTTCATGTTTTAGATCTTTTTCTGTACCGTTGAAGGGTAATTGATTGAGAACGGGAATCCTCAAGAGTTGGAAGAATTCTTCTAGAGTAGGCACAAGTTGATAATCGGGAAAAGTGAAGCAATGGTGTAGAGGATCAAAGAATTGGAAGAGCACCTTCATCATATCTTCATCAGTGTTGGAGGTAACCAAGTTGAGGAGGTGACCATGTCTTTCGGTGAAAAGGAAAGGCTGAAAAGAACAGGAAATACCTTTGAGATTATTTCTTGAGTTCGGGGTGTAGATTATGAAAAGGGAAGGTATTAGCACCCTTTTCATCCATAGTTATCTATGGGCTCTTAGTTTCTTACTAGATCACTTTCTTTTGTTTGAAAATGTGCTTTGTATGGTTTTTGAAAGTATTTTGAAAAGGCGCTATCGTTTAGGCAAACTTTGTAATAGTTCTCGTTCGTAAGAACGTAATACAAAGTGTTGATCTTTTGAAAATGTTTCATGTTTGGAAAATGTTTTAAAAGTGTTTTTGAAAGTGTTGGTGTTTGTTTTGAAAAATAGCATGGATGTTTGATTTGAAAATGAGCAAGCAACTAGGAACAATCTACCTACTTAAAAGTCTTAGTTCATTTCTTCATTTCTTTTGATATTGCTATCTTACCATTGATTTGGTAAGAAGCCTTATCTTTGGATATAAAGGGACGTGTGTGGGTCATCGTATAGCCATGATAGTAATGTTATGAGATATCTTAGCATTTCTATTTGAGGGACTATGATCTTGTATTTTTTATTGCTTTTTGCTAAGATACCCCACATGCATAACATGATCATTTTGGTAAGGCAACAAAGTGGAATAAACCTAAGGGTGCAAGTGTGCAAGTGTGTTTGATTTACATGCATGTTTATCTTGAATTATGGTTTTCTAACTTGTTGATTTTAGTCTTTCAATACAAACCCTAATTACTAGCATTTATATAAAGCGATAAATTGCGGAAAGTAAAAATACTAAGTTATTACATCATTAGGGGAGGGGGTATACAAATTTACAAATGAGGATTTTTCAAGAAAATTAAACCTGATTAACTATTACAACCATATTGAATAATGTACAAGAATTAAAAATAAAAATGCAAGAATATAAATAGACAAAGAAATGATTTTTGCTTGGTTTTTTATAACGGTTTAATTTAATTAAAGAAAATGATTAATTAACAATAAATAAAATTAAACTTAAACTAATTAAAGAAAGAAATTAAGTTAAAAATGTTTTTAGTGTTCTTTATGAAAAAGGTTTTAACTTAATGAAAATAATGTGAAAATTAATTAATTAAAAGAAACCTAAACTTCTAAGTTGATTTTAATTAAAAAAATGAAATAATAATTAAACCTAAGTCTAAATATTAATTAATTATGAAAAAAAAAATTTATTAAAAGAAAATGTTTTTTTTGGTCTTTTTGTTTTATGAAGAAATAAAATGTAAATGAGCATTTTTTAAATATGTAAATAACTAAATAAAATACTTTTGGATTTTTTTGTCATTAATAAAATAATAATAATAATAATAATAATAATAATAATAATAATAATAATAATAATAATAATATTAATAATAATAATAATAGTAAAGAAAATATGAAATGAAAATAAAATAATAAAAGAAGAAAATAAAATAACAAAGTAAAATAATGGGCCAGAGGTGTAAAAAATAAGGCAGGGGGTCAGAAGCTAGCAAACAAAAACACAGCCCAATGGGAGGCCCAAGCGCCTGTGTTTGTAAACAAAAAAGTGAAAAAATGTGAAAAATGAACAAAAGCTAGCGTACCACTAGGGCTCGAACCCAGGTCCCAAAGGATAACATGCGCGTGCTTTACCAATGGGGTTGCTATACATCCGTTAACATTGGTTAAATAATAAACATATAACACAAATCAAGTCCAGAATGAACTTTATCTTCAACCTCTAGCCATGAATCATCTAACTCATTCATTTCTCATCCATTCGTAAAACTTCCAACATCAAACTTGTTAAAAATTTCCTCACGATTCTGAATATGTAAATAACTTAAGCTAATTCTCAAATATGAGCATGAATTTCTAAAAGTACCAAATTCTAACCTAAATATTTCAGCAAGTTCAAACTCAAAATTCTCACTACTCAAGCAATATAAATGAAATCTATAGACATGTATACTTTCAGGGCAATGATGTCTATATTTTATCTTCACAAACGCAAGCCTAACAATGCCTAAATGAGAAGATAGAAGTTCAAAAAATATACCTCAAAACTGGAAATCGTGAAATGAGTTTGAGCTTGATTCAAGGTGCTGAAATGATCAGGTTAGCTTCCTTGAGTCTATAGGAAGCTAATGCAATGCTTAGCTTGAGTTGAGAGTGACTGAAATGGCCTCGAGAAGTCAAGTTGCATAGCCCTGTTTTTGAGCTTGGACAATGGTGGAAATAGTGTTACAGTTCTGGAATAAGGATGGGCATGAGTTGTATTTGATATGTAGGAGCTTTTGGAAGTGAAAGGCCAAGAAATGCATGAGGGAGTGGAAGTTTGATATGTAAAGTCTGAACTTGCACAACAATGGTGTTTTGAGGAAATTTCTGGCTAGAGGGAGTTTGGGAGTGTTTTAGGGTCTTAATGCTTATGTTCTAGCTCACAAATAGTGACTCTATTTATAAGCAACAAGTTTGGAGACTTGTTGTTGATTAGACTTCAAAATCACAAGTTTAAGCATAACATGTGATTTTTGAGAAATCCAAGTTTCAAAGTCTTGTGTACTTGTTAAGATAGAGTGGTTATGCTTTAAACACACTTGCTTCTGACTTTATAGATGGAGTGTGATCATAGGGAACAAGTTAGAGGCTCAAGAATTGACTTTGTGCAAAAAGCTTGCTTTTCAAGAATGGCATTCTTCACTTTCTTCCCAAAATGACAATGTGAATTGGATAAAGCTTAAACCACTTGGATTATAGCTCAAAAGTTTGTGTAATCCATTAATGGTGGATAGATACACAAGTTAGAAGGCCTACAAAGCAATATTATGCAGCCTAACATTGAAATTGCATTATATGTTCATCAAGAAATGACTTGTAATTCAAGAATGAAACTCTAACTTCTTGCCTTTGATTCTACTTGTTTAAACATGATCTCAATGAGTTCTTTGACATTTTGAAAATCTTGTAACATCCTCTACAACCTCTATGTTTGGAATTTTTGAATATTCATCTTGGAACTATGTGAAAAATTGCCATGAAGTTAGGTCAAAATCATGCCTAAACTAGGGCAAAATTTCACTAAGTTTCCAAGTTTCATGGACATGTATTCTTAAAATCATAACTTGAAATCCATGAATTTATAGGAGAAGTTGTGTTATACAATGTTTTATATCTCATTTAGATCTACACTTTCATATTTGAAGTTTTCTTTGAATCATCTTGCATCATGGTGAAAATTTTGCTCAAAGTTATGAAAAAATATGAATTTTCCAACACTTAGAAAAATTTCTAAGTTTAGAAATTTTGAATTTTCAAAAGGAAATCTTGACTTTTTGATTTCTTGATGAACAAGTTTCATATTTTTACATGTATTGATGAATTATGATCTTTGATACTTGATTTTGACCCAAAAGTCAAAGTTTGACTTTTCAGTTGTATAGTTGACTTTTCATATGTTGACTGAAATTCAACTGTCAACCAATTGAACTTGAGGAATGTTTTGAGCCATGAAATTAGGTCAAAATGAATTATTTTAAACCTTGATATCATAACTTAAACCAATCAACCATTTTCTAGGTCAAAAATCAGAAATTGCACCTCCCTAGTCAAAACCCTAATTTTGACCATTTTTCCCTTTTGATGATCTTATCAAATTTCTTGAGGAATTATGATCCAAACTTGATAAAATGACATATATGAGTTCATAATGTTTATATGGATCAAAAACTATGAAGTTTGACAGTAAATTGACCACATTTGACTTTTTCCCCAATACGGATGATTTTAGGTCAACTAATCAATTGATTGAGCAAAAATGTGATCCGAGACTTGAAACTTGACATGAGAAATCTTGAGGGTTCATAATCATCCATGAAAGTCATATGGGGCATTAAAAGTCCATTTGTCATTGTGCAAACTCAAACCCTAATTTTCAATCATCAGTGCTAAAGGAGGTGTCTTGAGCTGATCAAGCCTTGTGCAGTCTTGAATCTAAGGAGATCTTGTGAGAGATTATTTGACAAATGAGAGGGCAAATTTTTGGGTACAACAGCAGGTATCTTGACATTCAGGACCAAGCATAAATCATTCACATTCTGCACGAACAATTCCTTTCCTCTGAGGGCCTTCGTCTCCCTCTGCATCTTGTCAAACTGATCTTGAAAATCATCCATTCTATCATAGAGATCTAAGCCTTCACTCGGTGGAGTAAAAGGATGATACATATGATCATTAGCAAATGGGACCATATTCACTGAAGGAGGTGCAGCAGGAGTAGCATGCACCACATGAGGTGAAGGAGTAACAATAGTCTGAACAACTTGAGGACCAAGATTGAAACTTTCAGGCACAAAGTTCTCTGGAATTCCCCATGGAAAACCTTGAGGAATGCGATTCTGAATAACAGTTGGAGTGGCAGACACGAGAATAGTCGGAGCTTCAGTAGTAACCTTTATATGTTGAGGTTGAACACTCGGTGGATGATTCTGAGCAGCCACCAAAGATTCCATTAGAGCAGTGAGATTGGCCATGCCGTCCTTCAGAGCAGAAACTTCCTCGCGCAGCTCGCGATTCTCTTGTTCTAAGTTGTCCATCTTCCTTCTGAAATTAGCTCGAGTATTGTAGTGGTGAGATAGCTTACTGAACGAAGTAAAGAAGCTTGGTAAGACACCTGGATATGCATAATAAATGCAAGAAATATGTGCAATATGATGCATGATATGTGTTGTACCCCAAAATTTTCCCTCTCACTTATCAAGAATTTGCTCACAAGATCTCCTTTGGCTCAAGATTGCACTAGGGTTGATCAGCTCAAGACACCTCCTTAAGCACTAATGGCCAAAATTAGGGTTTGAGATTGCACCAGGATTTTTGAACTTCCAATACCCCATATGACTTTCATGGATAATTATGAACCCTCAATATCACTCATGTCAAGTTTCAAGCTTTGGATCACACTTTTGCTCAGTCAATTGAGCAGTTGACCTAAAAATTAGTTGTATTAGGGAAAAAGTCAACTATGGCCAATTTACAGTCAAACTTCATAATTTTTTATCCACATAAACATTTTAAACTCATATGTATCATTTTATCAAGTTTGGACCATAATTCCTAAAGAAATTTGATCAAATCCTCAAAAGGGCAAAATGGTCAAAATTAGGGTTTTGACTATGAAAGGGCAATTTTTGATTTTTGACCTAGCAAATGATTAATTGGTTTAAGGAATGATATCAAGAGTCCAATTGCATAATTTTGACCTAATAACATGGTTCAAAACATTTCTCAAGTCCAATGGATTGACAGATGAATTTTCAATCAACTAATTAGAAGTCAACTGTATACTGAAAAGTCAAACTTTGACTTTTTGATCAAATTCAAATGTCGAAGATCACAATTCATCAAAACATGTCAAAATATGAAACTTATTCATCAAGAAATCAAAAAGTCAAGATTTCATTTTGAAAAGTCAAAATTTTTAAACTTAGAAATTTTTCTAAGTGTTGAAAATTTCATGTTTTTTCACAACTTTGAGCAAATTTTTCACCATGATGCAAGATGATTCAAGAGAAACTTCCAACATGAAATTTGTAGATCTCCATGAAATATACAACTTTTATTTACACAAATTCTTCCAAAAGTGCTTGGATCTCAAGTTATAATTTTAAGAATACATGGTATTGAAACAAAACGCTTAGTGAAATTTTTGCCCTAATTTGGTCAGGATTTTGACCCAACTTCATGGAACTTTTTCATATAGTTCCAAGGGGAATTTTCAAAAGAAATTCAAAGATGGGTTGTTAATCACATTTCAAGCTTTCCAAAATTTCCAAGAACTCCTTGATATCATTCTTGAGTAGGGAGAATCGAAGAGATGAAGTTAGGGTTTTATCACTTGAATTACAAGGCATTTTGTGATGAACAAATTTCAAGTTCAAAGTTATGCTGCATAAACTCTACTTTGCAGGCCTTAAACTTGTTAGGAACTCCATAATTAATGGATTGCACAGCTGTTAGAGGTCTCATTTCAAGAATTCAATGCAAGGCCATGCTTTATATCCATTTTGGGAAGAAAGTGTACATTGTCATTCTGATAAAGTGCTTTTTTACACAAAATTTGTTCTTGAGCCTTGCACTTGCTCTCTTATGATCATACTAGTCCCATAACCCATAAGAAACTTGTAAGACACTTACAATCACTCATCCCATGCTTGTACCTCACATTGAAACTTGGTTTCCCACTTTTCTTCAAAATCAAGTAACCTAGCAATTAGCTGAAAACTTGTACTTCTGATTGTCCAAACCACTCCAATCCTTTTGCTTATAGATATACAAATCATTTTCTATAAGATACACGAAGGCTTTACCCCTAAAAACACCAAGAGCTCAGAATCACATCTCATACCTCCATTTTCACATAAACTAACGAAAAACTTGAAACTCATAACTCCTTCGTGCGTTTTCAAGCCTTTTGGTTCCTAAAGCTTCTAAACATCATTTAGAACTGATCCCACACACTGTTACAAGACTGTAACACCATTAACACCATCCTCCATTTTCAAAAACAGAGCTTTGCACTTTGACTTCTCCAGAACTCCTCAGGTACTTCCAGCTCAAGCTAAGAATCCCATTAGCTTCTTGGGAACTCAAGGAAGCTAACCCAATCATTGGAGCTCACTGAAAGTTGCTCAAACTCCAAACTCGATATCCTCTTGCAAGGTAAGTTTTCTAACTTTGGAACTTTTCATACAGGCATCATCAATGATTTATTTGTAAATGAAACATGTAGATACCATATCCATAAAGCTAACCATGTCCATAGTTTCCATTAATTTAGCCTGAGCTTAGAGAATTTTAAGATTGAATTTTCTGAGATTTTTAGGGTTCAGATTAGGGCCAATGAAATTCATGTTTGTCTTTGATCTATAGTTTTAATGCTTTACATTTCTGAAACCGTGAGGAAATTTGCTACAAGTTTCATGTTTACAATTTTCATTTTTGTTGAGATTTGAACAAGTTATAAAGCTTCTGGCTGGGCGTGAGGTTGAAGATGAAATTGATCTCAGGAACATGTTTGCCTTATGTATTTATTGTTTCATTTATATAAACGGATGTATAGCCACCCCAGTGGTAGAAGCACGCGCATGTAACCTGAGGGACCTGGGTTCGAGCCCCAGTGGTACCCTTTTGATTTTTCCATATTTTTTTGCGTTCTGATCTTTTCTTTTTGGCAGGCACTGGGCCTCCCTTTGGGCCTTTTTGTTTTTTTTCTTATCTCTAACCCCCCTTGCAGGCTATTCGCACTCTGGGCCAGTTTTTATTTTATTTTCTTATTTTCATTTTATTTATTTCCTTAATTATTTTTCTAATACTAAAAAATCATAAAAAATACAAAAATAATAGATTTATATTTTGACTTAGTTTATTTATTTTTCTCACAAAATATATATTTTATTTAACCATACTTTATTTATTTTACTAATTATTCTTGTAAATTTAATTAAAACTAAGTTATTATTTATTTTCTTTTACACCAATTAAAATATATTATTTTAATATTTAAAAAGACCAAAAATATTTTATAATACCATAAATTATTTTCAAGATAAAAATACAAAAAATACTTTTCTTAAACTTAATTTCCTTTTAATCAATTAATAGATTTAGGGTTTTATTTAAAAACTTTTCCTAGTAAAATTAGGTTTACTTTTTTTACCTTTAATTAATTATTTTTCCCTTTGATTAATTAGGTTAAACTCAAATTTCCTTTTTTCCTAAAAAATCCAAACAAAAAGATCCATTTTCTTTGCATTTGCATTCTTGCATATTTATTTATTTTGTACATTTATTTATTTCCATTCTTGTACCAATTCAATATGGTTGTAATAGATTAACTAGGTTTATTTTCTTGTAATCCCCATTTACAATTTGTACACCCCCTCCCACAAGTATTGTAATAGCGTAGTAACTTTAAATTTCGCAATTTATCGCTTTTATATACAAATGCTAGTAATTAGGGTTTGTATGGTAAGATTAATACTAATACTTAGAAAACCCTAATTCAACACAAAATGAAGCATGAAAATAATACACTTGCACACAAGCACCCCTAGGGTAAATCCACTTGGTTGCCTTTACAAAATGGCCATATTATGCATGCGAGGTATCTTAGCAAAAACAAGCAAAATACAAGATCATAGTCCCTCGATGACGCTATCTAAGTTTCCTTTCAAATGATCTTGGTACCTAAAATAGAATACTAAGATACCTTGCAACATTTCTAATCATGGTTATACGATGACCTACGCCCATCCCGTTTACATCCAAAGATAGAGTTACTTACTAAATCAATGGTAAGATAACAATGTCAAAGGAAAGGAAAATAAACAAGAAATACTTTTGAGTAGTTAGAATGCTCCTAATTACTTGCTCCATTTCAAAACAAACATCCTTGCTATTTTCAAAACAAACACCTTCACTTTCAAACATCTTACGAACTTGAAAACATTTTCAAAAGATCAAACACTTTGTATACATTCTTACGAACGAGAATTGTTACAAAGTTTTCCTGAACAATGGCCTCTTTACCAAATACTTTCAAAAAACCACACAAAGCACAATTTCAAACAAAAGCAAGTGATCTAGCAAGTAACTAAGAGCCCATGGAAAACCATGGATGAAAAGGGTGCTAATACCTTCCCTTTTCATAATCTACCCCCCGAACTCAAAGAAATAAATCTCAAAGGTATTTCCTGTGCTTTTTCACCTTTCCTTTTGGATAAAAGAAAAGTCGATGGCGACTCTTGCTAACCGCAACATTTGCAATCAAACGCAAAACCTTCAAGTCAGTTCTCCCAGCGTATCACAGACTGGCGACTCTGCTGGGGAATAATTCTAAAAGTGGGGTTACCTTAGCGTTAGATCATATTTACTTGCTTTCATTATTTGACTTATATGCTTTACATTATGGTTCTTTGTTTGGGTTTGAATCCTCTACCCGGATTTGGGATACGTTTTAGGTAAGTAGCAATACATTGTGGAAACTGTGCGGGGTATACAAACATGGTCTAAGCAATAGCTATGTTAGTGTGACATATTTGTGGGTACTGGTAGCCCTTGAGTTAATCAAGGAGAATACCAGGCCACTGAGTGATGTCATGAAGCACTAATGAACTTTTAGAACCTTTACTTGACCAACTTGGCCTTTAGGACGTAGTGAGATGACCAACTTTGGTGTAGTCCAATGTAGATACTCGATACTACACTCATTGAGGTTTGGTTTTTTGGGATATTTCGGTCGCCATTAAACAGGCTTGTGCTGAAACAATGACCAAGGAAACAAACCCGTGATATTGAGCTCCTTAGAACCCGGTTACTATTGCTAGGACAGGTTTGAGCCAACAAAACTTCAGGAGGGTATTTACCTATAAGACTCCATGCAAGCCTAAACCTAAGGACTTGTTTGCTTTGTTTGTGTATATTTACTTGTACATAACATCATGAGCATCATAACATCATATTCATTCACTAACATTTCAAGGATTTTGGGATTTATATTTGTTCTTATTTTGTAGGACATGGATTATATTCGCAGGAAAACTATTCACGTCAATCTTGTAAGGATCCCTCCACAACTTAAGGATCTAGCTTCAAGGATTCCAGAAAATTCTTCATTCACTGAGAGACATGGTTGCCTACTCAACTTGGTCACTTCCAACACTAATGAAGACATGATGAAGGTTCTCTTTCAGTTCTTTGATCCTTTACACCATTGCTTCACATTTCCTGATTATCAACTTGTGCGAACTCTAGAAGAATTCTCCCAACTCTTGAGGATTCCCATTCTCAATCAACTGCCTTTCAACGGTAAGGAAAGAGACCCAAAGCCAGAAGAGATTTCTTAAGCTCTACACTTGCACTCATCTGATGTCACAACTAATTGGGAAACAAGGTGTGGTGTCAAAGGTTTCCTAGAAAAGTTCTTGTTTGAGAAAGCCCAAAACTATTGGAACTCCTTGGATTTGCAAGCCTTTGAGGAAATTGTGGCTCTCCACATCTATGGGATGGTTTTGTTTCCAAATCCTGACCAACTCATAGATGTGAACGCCGTCAAAATCTTCATATCTCACAACCCGATACCTACTTTACTAGGGGACATTCTACATTCTTTTCACACTCGTACTATGAGGGAAAAAGGTGTCCTTATGTGTTGTACTCCTCTCTTGGCAAGATGGTTTATTTCGCATCTTCCCTAATCTGTATTAAAGAACGAGCAAGGTCCAAGGTGGTCACAAAGGTTGATGATACTCAAGCATTCATACATTCATTGGTGTTCCCGATCCATAGAGAATGTTACTATTATCAACCATTATGGAGAATTCCCTAATGTCCCTTTACTCGACATTAGGGGAGGTATCACCTATAACCCCTGCTTAGCCTTAAGATAGTTTGGTTACGCTCGAAGGGATGGCCCTCATGAGATGCTCATTCAAGGTTTGGTATTTGACTACGAGAACGGCGATCAAGGTCTTCGCCAGAGATTTATCCGAGCTTGGAGGATGTTGAACAAGGTAGATAGCAAGACATTGGGGCATCCATCCATTGGAGTAACAAAAATATCGACAATAGACTACCTTCAATAATCACAAGGCTACTATCCATCGGAGTAACAAAAATATCGACAACAAACTACCTTCCATAATGACAAGGCTACCATCCACTAGAGTAACAAAAATCTCGATAACAGACTACCTTCCATAATGACAAGGCTACCATCCAATGGAATAACAAAAATCTCGACAACATACTACCTTCCATAATGACAAGGCTACCATACATTGTAGTAACCAAAATCTCGACAATAGTCTACCTTCCATAATGACAAGGCTACCATCCATTGGAGTAACAAAAATCTCGACAATAGACTACCTTCCATAATGACAAGGTTACTATCCATTGGAGTAACAAAAATCTCGACAACAAACTACCTTCCATAATGATAAGGCTACCATCCATTGGGCTCTGAAGAACAAAGTACAAGACCTTCTTGAAGCCAAAGAGATTGAATTCGATGCGCCAGAAATTTCAAATGTCATTACGGCCCCTATGCCCAAGCACGACCATGATGTCAATGCTGTTGAAGAAGATATGTTTGTTACCTCAGTTGATGAATTTGTGACACCACTCCTGACTATCAAAAAGAACTTTTTGAATGTCGGTGTATTTCCGGGCTGTAATGAAAGCTGTCATTTCTGTTTGTCCTCACCAACCAGTTGTCCGTTGTTAAAAGCAGGCGCTCAACGCCTTATAGATAACAAGGAGATTTTGTTCGAGAAGGCTTCAATTCCAACTGTTTATTATAATGATGTTTCCATCGTGACCATTTCCGATAATTCTTCCAGGGTCTTCACCAAAAGACCCGTTAGAATTACATCAGTTCCTAAAGTAGCTCCTTTGATAATTACAATGCCTGGACCAATCCCGTATTCATCAGAGAAAATCGTACCATGAAATTATGGAGGGTATGTCTACTACCACGGTATCAAGCAAGATTGGCCAGCTGCTGAAAGTTCAATTTCTGAGAAAGTTGACTCTAATGTCAGTAATATTGCAGGGACTAGCAAGATTACCCAAAGTGAAAGGGTATTCTCTCCAGAAATTGCTCCTCCAAAAGTTGTTTCTGGACCTGTAATCATTCCTGTTGTTGTTGCTCCTCCAAAGGTTATTCCCAGTCCTACAATTATCTCCGCTAATACTCCTGTTTTTACAATCCCTGTTATCACCCCTAATGACATTCATGCTGCCGAGTCAACCAAGACTCGAGGTAAAGGTATTCTGATTGAGCCTGTCCAGACGAGGGCACAATCAGTAGCTATCCCTGAGACCTCCCAGAAAGAGATGGAGGAAATTCTAAAGAACAAAAAAAGAAGCGATTACAATGTAGTTGAGCAACTGGGGCAAACTCCATCAAAAATTTCCATGCTGGCTTTGTTGTCATGTTCCGAGGCGCATGTAAAGGCCTTGGTAAAATTCCTGAAAACTATCCATGTACCCCAAGAAACATCTTCCGAGTCAATTCCAAGACTGCGTAGCCAGCTTGACTGTAGATAATGGTTTAGGTTTTTTGGATGCTGATTTAATGCCAAGAGGGAGGAAGCATAATGAGGCATTGCATGTCTCAGTGAAATGCAGGGGCACAACTCTGGCTTATGTCTTGGTTGACACCATTTCGTCTCTGAATGTGTTGCCTAAAAAGGCTCTTGATAGGCTTGACTGTGAGGGATTGACATTGAAACCGAGCAACATAGTAGTGAGGGCCTTTGACGGCTCAAAAAGGGTGGTGCATGGGGAAGTGGACATCCCCATAAAAGTTGGAACCCAAACATTTGATTCAACTTTTTATGTAATGGATATTCGCCCTTCATACTCCTACTTATTAGGATGACAGTGGATCCACAATGCTGGTGTTATTACCTCTATGTTGCATCAAATGCTGAAGTATCCAATTCAAGGGAAGATCATCACTGTTCATGGAGAAGAAGAGTATATGGTCAGCCATCTAAATTCCTTCAGATATGTGGAATTAGATGGGGAATTTATTGAAACTCCATTCCATCACTTTGAAGAAGTCCCGCAGACGATGGCAGTAACCAAGGATGTGTCTCAAGTTCCCAAGATCACAAGGCCTCCGCTCAAGATTTCATCTTTGAAGGATGCCAAAGCAGTGATAGAAGAAGGTGGGTGCATTATTTGGGGCCAACTCCCAGATATTCCATACAAATCTGACAAATTTGGTATGGGTTTCACTTCAGGTGCCCAGAAAGCTGTACGTCGCGCTCGTGCCGGAGGACCACCCTTAAAGATCAGCAACCGCGAAGTCAATGCAGTAGAGGATGATGAAGACAACTATAACCTGGAGGACTGGATTTTCCCAACTGTCAGTGGAGGGCTTAGCAACTAGGAGGCTAGATATTTCATTCCAATCACTTTTATCGCATAGTAATTTGTCTTTAGATTTTCTCAGATCTGTAATATTAAAACAATTCAGACTCTTAAAGCCTTGTGTCTTACCCGAGGCACAATGGTCCATTTGTAAGGGTTATTATCTCATTTCCAGATGACATCAATGAATCATAGACATTTTTGCATACAAACTTTGTGTTCATTGTTTTTCTTTTTTTACATTTCATTTCTTTCAAAGATAGATATACTCTTACACACACTCACACTCACAATGCAGGTCTACATCCATTCGGGATCCCATGGGTAACGGTTCTGCTATGGCCTTTTGTGACTCTGAAAATCTAATCTACCAAGCCGAAGACGAAGGTGAGGAAGATTGTGAAGTACCAGGGGAACTCGCCAGGTTACTACAACAAGAAGAAAGGACCATTCAGCCCCACGAGGAACCAGTGGACACAATCAACCTAGGTACCGAAAAAGACAAAAGAGAAGTCGAGATGGGTGCCAATCTGGAACCCAGTGTCAAAGAGCGTCTGATTCAATTGCTACACGCTTATGTTAAGGTCTTTGCCTGGTCGTATGAAGACATGCTAGGACTTGATGCGGATATTGTAGTACATCGTCTACCTACAAAAGAGGATTGCCCACCAGTAAAAGAAAAGGTCTGTCAGATGCGACCAGACATGTCAGAGAAGATTAAAGCAGAAGTCATGAAACAATTTAACACCGGATTCTTGGTTGTCACCTCTTATCCGCAATGAGTTGCCAATGTTGTTCTCGTGCTCAAAAAGGACAGCAAGGTACGAATGTGCGTGAATTATAGAGATTTGAATAGGGCAAGCCCTAAGGATGATTTCCCACTCCCCCATAGTTGACAATACGGAACAACACAAGGTGTTTTCCTTCATGGACGGTTTCTCAGGCTACAACCAAATAAAAATGGCGCCATAGGACATGGAGAAAACAACCTTTGTCACACAATGGGGCACATTCTGCTACAAGGTTATGCCATTCAGACTGAAGAATGTTGGGGAAACCTATCAGCGTCCCATGGTAGCTCTATTTCACGACATGATACATCACGAAATAGAGGTCGATGTGGACGACATGATAGCTAGATCTCAAACAGAAGAAGAGCATCTTGACCATTTACAGAAACTCTTTGAGAGACTAAAGAAGTACAAGCTGAGGTTGAACCCAAATAAATGCACATTTGGGGTGAGGTCTGGTAAACTCCTAGGCTTTATCGTCAGCAATAAAGGTATTGAAGTAGATCCCACCAAGGTGAAAGCAATACAAGAGATGCCTTCTCCTTGTACTGAGAAGGAAGTTAGAGGATTCTTGGGACATTTAAACTACATTGCCAGATTCATTTCTCACCTGACAGCTACTTGTGAACCAATCTTCAAATTACTGAATAAAGATCAAGTAGTCAAATGAAATGAAGAGTGCCAAACTATTTCGACAAGATCAAAGAGTACCTGCAAGAGCCTCCTGTTTTGATGCCACCAGTTGAGGGAAGACTGTTGATCATGTATCTGACTGTTTTGGAAAGTTCAATGGGGTGTGTGCTAGGGAAGCATGACGAGTCTGGCCGAAAAGAGCACGTTATTTATTACCTGAGCAAAAAGTTTATCGACTGTGAAACAAGATATTTTATGCTCGATAAAACTTGTTGCGCTCTAGCATGGGCTGCTCACCGGCTAAGACAGTATATGCTGACCCATACTACCTTGTTGTTATCTAAAATGGATCCAATAAAATACGAGTGCTAAACTGTTTCGACAAGATCAAAGAGTACCTACAAGAGCCTCCTGTTTTGATGCCACCAGTTGAGGGAAGACCGTTGATCATGTATCTGACTATTTTGGAAAATTCAATGGGGTGTGTGCTGGGGAAGCATGACGAGTCTGGCCGAAAAGAGCACGTTATTTATTACCTGAGCAAAAAGTTTATCGACTGTGAAACAAGATATTCACTGCTCGATAAAACTTGTTGCGCTCTGGAATGGGCTGCTCGCAAGCTAAGACAGTATATGCTGACCCATACTACCTTGTTGATATCTAAAATGGATCCAATAAAATACATCTTTGAGAAACCTGCTCTCTTTGGGAGAATAGCGAGATGGCAGATAATCCTGACAGAATATGACATACAATATACCACCCAGAAAGCAATAAAGGGCAGTGTATTAGCTGATCACCTTGCTCACCAAGCTGTATAAGACTACCAGTCCATGAAGTTCGAATTCCCAGATGAAGACATCATGATGGTAAACAACTGTGAAGAATTCAGACCATATGACGGACCTGGACAAGGATCCCGATAGACCTTGGTTTTTTACGGGGCATCCAACTCACTCAACAATGGTATTGGTTATGTACTCATATCTCCTGAAGGATGTAATACTCCCTTTACGGCAAGACTCTACTTCAATTGTACAAATAACATGGCAGAATATGAAGCGTGCATCTTTGGTCTCAAATCTGCCATAGATTTGGGGATCAAATTCTTAAAGGTATTCGGAGATTCAGCTTTGGTTATCAGCCAGATCAAAGGGGAATGGGACACTAAACACCCTAACCTTATCCCTTACAAAGAACATGTATTGACATTGATCCCACATTTTGAGAAGATTACCTTCGAGCATTTCCTGCGAGAAGAAAATCAGCTAGCCGACGCACTAGCCACAATGTCATCCATGTTTAAACTTAAATGGGATAATGAGGCTCCCCATATCACCATTAAACGAATGGATGAACCAACTCACTTTCATGAGATTAATACTGAAGAAGTAGTGGCCCAGCCTTGGTTTCACGAAGTCAAGAGGTATCTCGAGGCTCAAGAATATCCGGAAGGAGCTTCAATCAATGATAAGAACTTCTTAAGGAGATTCTCTGCTAAATTCTTCCTTAGTAATGGCATTCTCTACAAACGCAATCATGACTCTGTGTTACTTCGGTGCGTAGACAAGGTTGAAGCAGAAAAGATCATGGATGAGTTACATGAAGTCACTTTTAGCACCCATTCCAGTGGGCATACGATGGAAAAGAGGATCCTACGGGCAGGCTATTACTTGTCTACCATGGAAGCAGATTGCTATCAACACTCTCAAACCTGCCACAAGTGTCAGATTTATGCTGACAAGGTGCACGTACCTCTGGTTCTTCTGAATATCTTGATGTCTCCTTGGCCCTTTGCTATGTGGGGTATCGATATGATTAGGGAAATCAAACCAACAGCCTCTAATGGACACCGCTTCATCTTAGTGGCCATTGACTATTTTACAAAGTGGGTTGAGGCATCCTCTTTCACTTTCGTTACCATGAATGTTGTCGCCTAGTTCATCAAGAAAAATCTCATATGTTGGTACGGCATCCTGGAGAGGATCATCATAGACAACGATACGAATTTAAACAATATTATGATCACCGCCCTATGCGAGCAATTTAAGATCCAGCATCATAATTATTCTCCTTACCGGCCAAAGATGAATGGTGTTGTCGAAGCCGCAACTAAGAACATTAAAAAGATCATACAGAAAATGACAGTCACATACAAAGACTCGCATGAAATGCTACCATTCGCTCTCCATGGGTGTTGTACCCCAATTCCCCCCCCCCCCCCCCTAAGATTTCTACATCATACCATATTATTTCAATCACAACAAAATCACATTAGGGTTTTTGGTTCTTCTCCCTATCTTTAGCCTTGCTCTTTTGAGGAGTTACCAAGCACCTTGACTTGTTTTCTTTTGTGATCATGGATATTTTGCTTTGATTTTCTCTATAATTAACAAAATTCAATATTGGTTTGTCTTAATTGTTAATAATGTAGGTAAAGGCAATGAGGTTTAGCAAGTTGCTTCATGGGTTCATGAGTTTATTTCCATGCCCTAGTCAATAACTTGAGAAATTCAAACCTCACCATTGAAGTTGTTTTGGAAGAATTGGTATGGAAGTGGTTTTGGTGGCCACGAGTCCTCATCATCATCCTCAACAATTTCTATTCACAAAGGAAGAATATTGGCACAAAAAGTTTGTTCAAACTTGGCAAAGTTCCTCAAAGCATTCTCTTGATCTAGAGGCTAGGGTTTTGGACTTCAAAGGAGCATATCTTGCTCATCTTTTGGTATTTTTGAGTGATTCCAAAAACATCCTTCTCTTTAAGGAGTTACCAACAAATCACTTCAAAAGTTCCAAGGATTTTTCATGTGGAAGGAGCTTGGTGAAGAAGAAAGATTACAAGTCACCCAGATGAATCCCCAATTTTCCATATGTGACTTCAAATGGTCATAAATTGGTCAATTTTTATCACCTTGAGCCCATTCTTTTTTCATGTTGCTCCTAAGGATGTGTGCTTCATGCCTTCTTTTATGTTCAAAGTAAGAAAATGATGGAAGTTGCCTTAAGAATGCAAAAGATTATAGGTCATTTTATGATTTTTGGATAACTTCAACAAGTCATAACTTACTCAATTTTTGGAGATTTTGAGTGGTTCAAATTGCAAAATGTCATTCAAGAGGTCTAATTCATTACATATTTTTTGGTAAAGAGAAAATTCTAAGTGGAAGGCCATGTTTGGATGCAAGAGATTATAGGTCATTTTTAAAGAAGAATTTGAAATATTTCTAAGTATGGAAAGTCAACTCTTTTTCTTCAACTTTGACTCCATGTAACTTTCAGCTCAAGCAACCATTTTATTCAATTCTTTTTCCATTGCAAATCTTGTAACCTCATCTTTCTAAAACATCAAGAATTATACCCTAAGACCCCTTTAGGTGGAAATTCCATGGATTTAAATTTGGTAGTTTGAAACTGAATTTTGCACAAAGTCAGAATTTTGAGATCTTTGTTTTGGCTTCTAATCACAAGATTTCCACGTGTTTTTGTTTCTAATCATGTTTAGCAACTTGCCAGAAGTTATTATCATCATGAAACACACAATTTGGCTGAGTTTTGATCAAGTTTGAGTCACACTTTATTTATGATGCAAACCCACACGAATTCCCTCCAAAACGCATCATTTGTTATTCCTTTTGATCCCGTTTGCTTCCCTATAAAAAGAGGGGCATCCCCCATTCAATTTCCCAAGCTTAGATAGCCAGAATCATTCTGCCAAACTTGCTTCACAACCCAGAATTCAGCAACTTCGAAATCTATTCTCAAGCCTTTTTCAATCCATTTTTTCTCTCAATTCACCTTCCTTGATCTTCCCTGAAGCTAACCATAAAATTACATTCAAGAATTGTGCCCTATATTTCTCCATAGAAGTCCAGTTTTAGAGCTCTGCAACTTAACTTCAATAGGTAGATTCCTTCATGAATTCTTCAAAACTCTGATATCATTGTGTTGCTCTCATTGCCCCGGTTCTAGTCGCAACACTTACATTTCACTGGAAGCATGTTTTGACCATGAATTTTCAAATCCCTTTTCAAAACTTTCTTTCCAAATTGCTTGAGCTACAGTTTATATAAATTTGGCACGAGGGTGTGGTTGTCTTCGTCTTAAAGAGACGAAGCGAATGGCATAGGTCTGAGCTTCTGATTTTAGAGTTTGAGAGACCTGCAATTCGTGATGGCTGGAGATTGAAGATGACGAACGTGTCATCTTCTAACCAATGAAGGCGCGCCATCTGTATTTTTCAAATTCTTATTTTATTATTGATTATGTACATTATTTATTAAAGACCATGATATGCACAGTGCGCCAGATCCCTTGGATTTGATTACTAACGTGTTTTGACTGTCATTCAATGGTCCACATCTTTTACTTTTATTTTCTTTTTCTGACTTTTATGTTTTAATTGTTTTAAATTTCAAAAAATCATAAAAAATTCATTTTTAGTCCAAAAAATCTGAAAAAATTATGAAAAATATTTTTGATTATTCTCTTTCTTATTTTCATTTTTTCACTATTTAATTTTGTGTTTTGGTATTTTTTATGAATTTTACACTTATTTGATTTGTTTAAAATGTTTAAAAATACTTTTATACATTTTTAAATTCTGAAAAAATTATGGAATGATCCAATAATATTGTGACAAATATTGGTGACTTTATTTTATTTTTGTTTCTGACTTTACTATTTTTTACTATTTTTGTTTATTTTACCCATTTATTTTAATTTTTAAAAATAGTTTCTGACTTTTAAAAATTACCAAAAATTTTATAAAATTACTTCGCCTCTTTTCTGATTTTTCTATAGTCTTATTTTTTATTTCTTGATTAATTTGAATATAATTGACATTTTCCTCATTATTTTCCATTTTTTTAAACATTTAAAACCTTTTCATGTATATATTAATTATATTATTATTTTGTGATTATTTTCTGGCTGTCTTGGGTTGATTTTTTGATCATGGCTTTATTAACATCATTGGATCCATGGTGTTGAGTTTAACTCCACAAAAAATAGATGAATGAGTTTAATAATACTTTGATTAAATATTAATTCAAATGTGGTTTCTTTTTTTACCCTAATTCCTCTTCATCTCATCCCCTTCTCATTGCACTAAATGTTATTGGAGCATGATCTCTATATCATGTCTCAAAATAAATGGTGCATAGATTGCTATTGACCAGCCTCAAAATAGGTGCGACTTCTATATAAGTCCACATACGATTGCTTAACATAGCGCTAAATTTTGTCCCGATTCGAATAAATGATCATTCATGGCCCAAACTTATGATTGCAAGCCCAAATATGTTAATTTGATCTCTTTGATCCAATAACCTTGAGATTCGTTGTGTGGAGGCTTTGGTTCTACCAATCCTCTAATGGATCTACAACACTTTTGGTCAACGCAGATCACTTAAACATCGTTGATCATTAAATGGTACTTATGAGAATTCCAAATGGATGATATACTTGACAAAAAGCCAATGCAACTTGTTGTGTGGAGGTTTTGGTTCTACCAATCCTCTAATGAGTTCCAAATGCAAGTTTCAAGATGGTCATCCAACTAACCACTAATTATTGACTTGTTTATTTTATGCTTTTATTCTTTTATACTTTATGTACTATTTATTTTTTAGCATTTTTCATTTCATGCCATTTTCATCTTTGCTCACTTGAGCATTTATCTTCTTGCCATTTTTATTTTGCTCACTTGAGCTTTTCTTTTTCTTTTCTTAAGATACTTAATAATCAACATAAACCCTAAAAAACTCTTAATGGTACTTGGACTATTTGGTTACTATCCTTGGTATTATGGAGCATGGGACTTTTTCTTGGACTTAGGATTAGAAACCTTGGCCTATCTTGGAGACCTTGTGATCTTATCTGATTTTTTTTGTCTAGAGCTCTTGAGGTTTACCTCAAGACATTGGGTTGCTTGTTTGTTTTTGTGTGCTGGTTTTTTTTGTGATTACATCCTTTGTTTGTAATCTGGAATTCACCCGTATACAGCCGTTACTCTGCCTAATTTTTGTGAAGAATTAATACACTTGAAGAGGTCTAGTATCTTTTCTTGCTTGGTTTCAATCCAAAGAATGGGAATTCTATCTTGGCTCATAATGTCAAGTTTTGACTTCTTGTTGGTTATATGGTTCTTATTCTTAGCTTTTACCTTATGCTTTAGGATAGTCTCTTCTTCCCCTCCCATCTTCTTTAATTTCAAAAATCTTCTCCCTCCTTTTTAAACTCTTCTTGTTTTGAAACTTAAACTACTTTCATAATAAACTTGGACTTACGTCCATGCATTTTCAAAACATTTTCATAAATAAACTTCAATCAATTTAATAATACATTGACATTTTTGTGAGAAGACTAAAAGTCAAATAATCTCATTTCAAACAATTTTGCCACTTTGGCTTTTATCTTTAAACTTTTCTCAAAAGATTAGACTCTTGTCAATCCTTGTAGTGATGCAAACAACTATACTTCTACAATATGTAGTGAAGTGTGATATTTACCACTTGGGTGTTGAGTGAGGCATTGTTGATTTTAAAATCCAAGCCATTATCCTCCACTTTGAGATGATGCAAATTCTCATTTCTCATGATTGTGGGTAGTAAGTATGTTTTTCACACGGACAATGAGGATGATGTCTTATCTCTTAAAATTAACCAACACACTTGTGTTTCAAATTTTTTTAAAAGATTAACTACGTGTACCCTGATCCCCTATTGCACGAAAGGTGGTACGTATGCACTAAAGGTTCGCAACCACGGCGGGTGCAAAAATCATAAAAAATATACTTCTTTTCTCACCTCCACCATCCATTTTATATACAACACATTTTATATAGCCAAAATATATAGATTTTTCGAAGAGGTTCTTGTGGAGTACCGTAGATGTTTAGGGTGCTAATACCTCCCCTTTGCATAACCAACCCCCTTACCTTGAATCTTTCCCCCTTTTTTGGGTTATTCGCTCTTTTCCCATTCCTTTGGAAACAATAAAGCGTGGTGGCGATTTTTATTTTTGATTTATATAAAGTCTAGTCAATCCAATGGCTTAGTCTTAAACATTTCTACTGCTACAGAAAAATGGCGACTTCATTGGGGAAAGATTGACCTCTTGCTGGTCCATCCCTAAGTGGGTTGAGCCTATATTTGTTTATATCTGTATATGTGCTATTATTGGTTATGTGTTATAATTTTTATATATGTTTGTCTGGATTTTCCTAGTTTTCAGGGTGCTTGGTGATTACTCATAAGTCCTATACCCGGACTTGGGCAAACTTTAAGATAGGACGGGCGGTATAGTCATGTTAAATTTGACGAAGTAATCCCAAAAAAGGAGGCATGAGATCCCCCACTTAGTGGAGGCCCCTTTGACTGTAGTGTTGTTTACCAAGTAAATTGGGAAGACGTGCTGCTTTCGACCTGGGAGCCTGCTGAAACTGAGGACCGTAGAATACCAAACCCATCTTGGCCTTTTAGGTGTAGTGCGGAAGCTATGACGGAGTAATCCAGAAATTGTTGTCACGCGATACTACACTCGGACGAGTCTTTCTTGAGAATATTACTAATTACTGAGTTAATCGGGAAGTTGGTAATATCCGAAGGAAGGATGTAGACTCTGGGAACCTCTAGAACCTTGTTCGGCAGGTGATAACTTTTTAGACCAACACCTTATGGGTAGTACCTTCGACCTCATGCTTGTGACGTTGAACCTATGAACCCTATATGTGTGATCTTGTGTGTGATTGTTGCATCATTCATCCATACACTCATAAGCATCTTTTGAAGAAAACAATATTTCAAGGGATTTCAAGGGATTTAAAGGTTGACTATTTGTGAATATATCAGGTACTATTAACCATGGATTCTGGAAAGAGAAAGACCGGGAAATACAGTTTCAAGGATCCCAAGATAGATTAGTTGATCAGTCTAATTCCAGAGATCGAGTGTTCTGCAGACTTTCGGAAGAAGTATGGATCCATTATTCCTCTCATGAAGCTGAAGATGAAGGAGGGTATTCTCTCGACCTTGATCCAGTTTTATGATCTGGTGTGTCACTGCTTTACTTTTCCCGATTATCAGTTGATGCCTATATCGGAGGAGTATTCCTCTCTATTGGATTTACCTGTTACCGATCGTGTTCCTTTTACTGGTTTGGAGGGTGAGCCAAAACCACATGAGATAGCTGCTTTGATTCATCTGGGGAAGTCTGAGGTGGAAGCCCATATGACTACCAAAGGAGGGATTAGAGGATTACCAGCTCAGTTCTTATTGGAGAAAACTCGTTACTTTGCCAGAATGAAGAGTACGGTTGCTTCTGAGGCCATCTTTGCTTTACTTGCTTATGGATTATTCTTATTTCCTAATATGGATAAGTTTGTCGACATTAACGCCATCAGGATTTTCATGATTGGAAACCCAGTTCCTACACTGTTGGGTGATGCTTATTACTTTGTTCATCTTCGGAGTTCCTATCATGGGGGAATGATTGTCTGTTGCACGCCTTTGTTATACCGGTGGTTCATCTCTCATATGCCTCAGTCTGATTCTTTTTGGTATGTCAAGAAGGAACCTCGTTGGGCTCCTAAGATCATGGCACTTACTCACTCGGATATTGATTGGTATCATCAAGATTATCAGGATATATAGATTATTGACAGTTATGGTAGTTTCCCCAATGTACCTCTTCTTGGTACAAAGGGAGGAATTAACTATAACCCTGTTCTTGCACGGCGACAACTTGGTTATCCGATGAGGGATAAACCAAACAGTATTCATTTGAGTAGTTTCTTTCTGAAGGAAGGAGAAGACCATAGGGAAGCTAGGGAGTAGATTGCAAAGGCTTGGCGTCACATTCATAAGAAGAGTAGGAAGGATTTGGGACCTAGGGGTGCTGTTTCTTTGGAGCCATATCTTTAGTGGGTCTGATCAAGAGCCATTCAATTGAAGATGCCGTATACTCAGGAGACACCCATGCCTGATTTATTTGTGAAGACCACTCCTACCTTATTAGACGATCTAGAAGAGCTGCAGCTTGCTTTGGTTAGGATGCAATAGGAAAGGGATGCTTGGAAGAACAAGTTCCAGACTTTAGAGAGTTCTTACAGAGTAGACCTGAAGGAGAAAGATGATTTGATCGAGATCCTTGAGAGTCGAGCAGTAGAGTCTATGGAGAGGAAAGGGCATTTATTTTCCCCTAAGCCTCAAACAGGTGCTAATTACTCACTTCCTGCTTCAGATGATTGGAAGGAGGTTGCCATCAGACATGTGGAAGAAAACCAGAGGTTGAGGGATCAGATTTCCAGGCTCACAGGGAGGCGTCAGCGTACAGATTAATCTCTATCAGTTCTTTTTCTCATGATTTTTGGACTGTATTTACATCTTGTACTTAGGATCATTGAAACTTGTAATACATTTTGAAGTTATTATAATAAAAAAAAATTAGTATTTCAAAAGCGTTATTACTTTGATGTTTGTGATATGTCTATAAATGTTAAATCCCTTGAAATATTAAATGATATTAAAAAAATAATCATATGCATTGCACATCATGCATCATATTGCACATATTTCTTGCATACATATCCAGGTGCCTTACCCAGCTTTTTCCTTCGTTCAGCAAGCTAACTCATCACTACAACACTCGGGCTAACTTCAAAAAGAAGATGGATAACTTGGAATAGGAGAATCGCGAGCTAGGCAAAGAAGTTTCTGCTTTAAAGGCTGGCTTGGCCAACTTGACTACTCTGATGGAAGCTCTGGTGGTTGCTCAGAATCAGCCACCGAGTGTTCAACCTCAACCAACAAGGGCAAATGCCAAAGTTCCTACTGTTTCTGTATCCGCTGCTCCGGTTGTTGTTCAAAACCGTATGCCTCAGGGTTATCCGTGGGGAATGCCAGAGAATTTTGCACCTGAAGGTTTCAATTTGGGCCCCCAAGATGCTCCAGTGGTTCAAAATGTTGTTACTCCAGCACCTCCTATGGTGCATATTGTTCCTGCTGCACCTCCTTCGGTGAATTTGGTTCCGTTTGTTAATGAAGATGTGTGTCGTCCTTTCCCTCCGCCGAGTGAAGACTTGGGTCTTTATGACAGAATGGATGATTTTGAAGAGCAGTTTGATAGAATGCAAAGAGAGATGAAAGCTCTTAGGGGAAAAGAGCTATTTGGGCAGAATGTGAATGAGTTGTGTTTGGTCCCGAATGTTAAAGTGCCTGCTAAGTTCAAGGTCCCAGAGTTTGAGAAGTACAAGGGCAACACTTGCCCTCGTGCTCACTTGGTGATGTATGTAAGGAGAATATCTACCCACACGGATGATCAGCGTCCGCTGATTCACTTTTTTTAGGATAGTCTGACCGGCACAGCATTGAAATAGTACATGAGTTTAGACAGCGCCAACGTCCATACTTTTAATAATTTGGGAGAAGCATTCATCAAACAATACAAATACAATATGGACATGGCACCCGACAGTGACCAGCTTAGGGCCATGGTTCAGAAAGACAGAGAATCGTTCAAAGAGTATGCACAGAGATGGCGCGAGGTGGCTGCACAAGTGATTCCTCCCATGGAGGAGAAGGAAATGACTAAAAATTTTCTAAAAACGCTAGGCGCTTTCTACTACGAAAGAATGGTAGCAAGTGCCCCAAGTTATTTTATGGAGATGGTAGGAATGGGTGTCCGCCTAGAAGAGGCAGTAAGAGAAGGCCGTTTGACAAAGGGTGAAGGATCCGGAGGTGTGAAAAAGCCAGCTTATGGGTTTACAAAGAAGAAAGAGGGAGATATAAATGTTGTCTACAAGAGAGGATAGTGAACGCTCCTAGAAGGAATTATCAGCGTCACCAGCAAGTTGCCTCAGTTACTCCTGTTATGAATGCCAGTCAGACTACCGTTGCTTATCAAAAATAGTCCCAACAGGGGAACCAAGGGAATAATCCGAGAAGGGAGAAATACGACCCTATTCCCATGAGCTATGTAGAGCTACTACCAGCATTGATTCAGAAGAAGTTGGTCCAGACACGACCACCTCCAGCCATACCATCACCTTTGCCTTGGTATTACAAAGCATACCAGACGTGTGCCTTTCATCAGGGAGCACCAGGGCATAGTGTTGAGAACTGTTATCCTTTGAGGACTGAAGTGCAAAGGTTGGTGAAGTCTGGAATTCTATCTTTCAAAGACATGGGACCTAATGTGAAAGACAATCCTCTATCCAAGCACGAGGGAGTGAATGCTGTAAATATGGTGGCCGATTGTCCAGGTGACTTCCGGATTTTTGACATTAATCTGGTTAGAGGGGATTTGGTGAAGATGCACGCAGACCTCTGTGAATTCAGTTATTATACGCATGACCATGCCGGTTGTGTTATTTGCAGTATAAAAATACAGGGTTGCGAGAAGATAAAGGTTGATTTATAGGAGATGATGGATGAAGGTTTAATCCATATAATCAGGCCTATGGCAGAATATGAAGAGGAAGTGAATATGGTTTCTGGATGTCCGGGTGAATTTAGAATTTTTATGTGAAGCATTTGAATGAGGATCTCGTGCAGTTGCATGCTACCTTCTGCCGTAATGCTGGTCAAGCAGAACACCAATATGGATCTTGCATAGTTTGTTGTCGAGACCCCCGAGGATGTTCTATTGTGAGAGAGGGTGTTCAATTGATGTTAGACAATGGAACTATCAATGTCACAGGTCAAAGAGATGATTATCACGAGATTGATATGGTTGAAGTTTGTTTGATGGAAGAAGAGTCAGAGGAAGAGTATGCCTCCGCGGATGAGTATTTCTCTTCAGACGAAGATTTGTTTGCTGGAAACGATCTTTTGATGGCTGATTATGTTGAGGAAGGGGTAAACATTATTGTACCTTGTTTTGGTGCACCCGCTCATCTTAAGGTGGAGTACCATAGCAAACCAGCTGTTACCCCATTGGTAATTAGTCTGCCAGGTCCTGTTCCCTATAAATGAGATAAGGTTGTTCCTTACAAATACAATGCTACAATCTTATAAGATGGGGTGGAAGTTCCCATCCAGCCAATGCTAGATGTTGGAAATATAGCTGATAATCGAAGGATGACCCGTAGTGGTCGTGTGTTTGCACCGGTTGTACGAAGAGATGTTATTGCTGGAAAGAAAATTGTTGAGAATGATGAACCTAAGAAGGCTGCAGGAGAGACTAGCGGAGCCACATTAGAGAATAAATGGATGATATCTTGAAGATAATTAAGATGAGCGACTACAAAATTATAGATCAGCTATTGCAGACTCCTTCAAAGATATCCATCCTAGCTTTATTAATGAATTCCTATGCTCATAAGGAATCACTAATGAGAGTACTAGACCAAGCTTTTGTGGAGAATGACATGCCGTTAGATCAATTCAGCAGCGTAATTGGAAACATTACATCATGTAACAACTTGAGTTTCTGCGATGATGAGTTACCAGATGAAGGGAGGAATCACAACCTGGCCCTCCACATATCTATGAACTGCAAGAATGATTCGCTGTCCAATGTGCTAATTGATAACGGATCCGCGTTGAATGTTATACCGAGGAGTACCCTCATGAAATGGACTTACCCATCCATATAGGACCATATTTGTTCCTGATAACCTTCCAGGTCATGGACATTATTCACGCATATAGCTATTTGCAAGGACGGCCATGGATACACGAAGCAGGGGCTGTCACTTCAACTCTACATCAGAAGCTAAAATTTGTGCATGAAGGGAAGGTAGTGATCATAAATGGGGAGCAGGCGTTGTTGATATCCCATCTATCCTCTTTCAGTATTGTAGAAGCAGATGACGCTACTGTTGGAACCCAATTCCAAGCCCTATCCATTGACAACATAAGGAGGAATGAGAATTTTGTGGTTTCCCTGAAGGACATGCAGCAGGTTGTGCGCAATGGTCATAATACAGTTTGGGGACGACTTGTGGATCCACCCATGAACAAAAACAGAGTTGGTTTGGGTTTCTCTTCGAGGAATGGCAAAGGAGAAAGTTTGAAGTCAAAGTCTTCTATGAACAGTTATCATGATGTTTTCTGCAGTGGGGGCTACCTTCACCCAATTGGTTCTGGAATTAATGCTGTTGAAGAGGATGAAGCAGAGCAGGAAGTACCGAATTATGTGACGCATGGAGTCCGAGTTTAGAACTGGGTCACCATTGATGTTCCTTCTTGCATACATGTTTCAAAGTAATTTGTTTGTTAATCTGTTTCCTTCTTTTGAAAAGCTTTCACTCTTCCCAAGGTGGAAGTATTAATGTTGTAGGGCTTATCTGTTTGCTATAACTTTTAAGATCATTAATAAAAAGTTGTCTTTGCTTCCAAAATTATGTCTTTTGTTTTCTGCTTTTTTTCTTGGGAAATGGTAAAAAAAAACCTTTCAAAATAAATAATAAGTGAAAATTAATCTGCATGATCACTTGTTATATATGTCAGTTTCTAAAAGCATTCATAAATCATATGTGCAGATTAATTAAAAAACCCGTTGAATACAATGACCCTGCACCCTCTCCCAACTTTGATTGTCCTGTGTTTGGGGCTTAAGAAGAAGATTATGATGAGATTCCAGAAGAGGTCTCACGGTTGCTTGAGCAGGAGGAAAATACCATTCAGCCATATAAGGAGTCTTTGGAAGTGATTAATTTGGGTTCAGAAGAAGATCTGTAGGAAGTCAAGATTGGAGCATCGTTACACACTGATGTGAAGAGTGGGTTGATTGAGCTGTTGAAAGAATATGTGGATATTTTTGCTTGGTCTTATCAAGATATGCCTGGTCTAGATACATTCATTGTCGAGCATCGTTTGCTGTTGAAGCCAGAGTGTCCGCCAGTTAAACAAAAGTTGAGACGAACCCACCCAGATATTACAGTAAAGATCAAAGAGGAGGTCCTAAAGCAGATTAATGTTGGTTTTCTTGTGACGTCAGTGTATCCTCAATGGATTTCCAATATTGTCCCAGTACCGAAAAAAGACGGAAAAGTACGCATGTGCATAGATTACAGATGTGATCGGTGGAAATAGAACTGACTATTTTTTAAGTTGGCTTCGCGAAATATCGCGGTAAGCAAGAGTCTCCACCGTCTTTTATGTTCTCCAATATGGAAAGGACAAAAGCACAGCAAAATTCCTTCTTTGAGAATGGTTCTCGGTTCGGGAGGTAGATTTATAGAAAGGGAAGGTGTTAGCACCCTTTCTATCCATGGTTATCCATGGGCTCTTAGGTACTTGCTCTTATGTTTTCAAAATTTGTTTGCTTTTCAAGTGTGTGTGGGTTTGGAAAAAATTTGTTTGAAAGACTTCTAGGTAACTCTTGTATCAGTCCTCAAGAGTGTATTAAGTATTTGTTTGAAAACTTTTTGAAAGTGTAGGTGCGAAAAGTTGTTTTTGTTTGTTTTGAAAAGAGCAAGTACCCAGGAGAATCTACCTACTCTAAGGAATTAGGCTGTGTAAGAGTCCTTTAGATAGTGCTATCCCACCATTGAGAGGTAGGTAGCACCATCGTTGGAGGTGTTCGGGTCAATTCGATTATCGGGACAGTGTGGTCACCGAAGCAATGGTAGGACACCTTAGAAGTAACCCTAATGTCCTATATCCTTTTTATCTGAGGCAACCGTTTCGAGGCGACGAGATCTTTAGACATAAGGGCGACCTCTAAGACACCCTATACTTGATGACCACGTTCGAGGCAACCAGTGAGGCGTACCCTAGGAGTGGCATGTGCTTGTGTGTTGTTTTTCAGTTAATTGTCTTTGTACATGTTATTTGTGAGCTACGGATTGGTTTTATTTACATACATTCTTGCAGGCATTTTTTAACAGTTAGGAGTGCGGAAAGTAAATTGCGGAAAAATAAATCTAACTATTACAAGGCGCGGGTCTATACATCGCCAAAAAACAAAAACCCATTTGGAAATAAAGTGAGAGAAAATAAATAAAGCAATAAAGGAGGTCCTAATTAGCTATTACATTTCTGGAAGCAGTTACATAAAAATGAACTAAAAAATAAATACGCGCGAAAGATTGAATCGGGAACGTCTGAGGGTTTTGACCCTTTTTTAAGAAAGAATTGAATTTTTGTCCTTTTTTGCAATTAATGAAATTAAAACTAATAACTAATTAATTAATTAATTAAGAAAATGATATTTTTGTGTTTTTATGTTTTTAATGAAGATAAAGAGAAAATAAATAGAAATTAAAAGTTAGCAAAAACCTAATTCTAAATTATTTTTATTTATTGTAAAAAAGTATTAAAGTTAATTAATTAAGCTAATTTAATTTAATTTACATTTTATTTACAAAATAAGTTAATAAATAATAAAATGTTTTTTTTTGTTTTTCTGAATTTTATGGAAAAAATTAGTTTGTTAGGTTAATTAACAATAATGATAATAATTAAAAAAAGAAATTATAAGGGCAAGAAAAAATAAAAAAAAGTAACAAAACCATGGGGGGTTTGGGCCCTTTTTGGAGGTGTTGATTGCAGTTTTTTGGCCCACTACACTCAGCCACGTTTGACTTTTGCAATTGCCTGCATGTGCTTTGACTGAAGGACATGGTAATCCTCCTCCCATGGCCTTTGGATGGCTGATTGTGGACATATGGCATGTGGATTGGTGAGGCGTATGGTGGAGCACATTGACTAGCCTGCATAGGCATTTGTTAGATAAAATAATATTGAGTTTTGGGGGACCTGGGAATCGAACCCAGGTCCCAATGGTCATTGGACAGCGCATGCTCCACCAGGCCAGTTGCCTGTAATTGATATTAAACACAAAACAAACAATATATTCAATAATCCAACGCATATGCTGTAAAAGAAAAATGCGCGCTTCAATTTGAATCCAGCCAATAGCAAGCTGACACGCCCTTCGTCTTCCTCCTTTTTTCCTGTAAAAACAAAGCAATTAGCGGGGGTTTTAAACCCCCACAAAATGAAATGACAGAAAATAACGAATAGAGCTATGCTCTATATAAATTGGGCGCGAGGATTGGGATTTGTTCGTCTTGTCAAGCCGGTTTCAACCATGGGTCTTAGAAGTTCTGATTTTTCCTATATAGTAAAGCCCTAATTCCAGACCTCAAGAACCCTAAAACTTGTTAATGGCAATTCACGATTAGGTGCATTATAATCCAATTGATTAATATCATTAGCTTCCTGTGGATTCAAACAATGCCAAACAACCAACAAATTAAGTTAAATGCGCATGGAATATGAATTGTGATTACAAGAAAATTATGCAAACCGTGAGTTCGTGTGGGGCGATTCCTTAGGCCTGAGCGCTTGGTTTTGATTCCAAAAGACTCCTGAGAGTTCCTGCAAAGTGTTAGAAACGAGATAAGGCTTTGAATTGCCTTGGAAGGTGGATTTCAGTTTTCAAATTTTCTTGAGTTTTTTGGAATTGGTTCTGGCCGTTTCAATGAGCTCTAGGTCGTGAATGAGGTATGGAACACTTGCATATGTATGTATGAATGCAATTAGGTCACATTAAGAGCTTGTATCCTTGTGCAATCAAGTTTGGGATTCTTGGTTTATCACCATTAAAGAACATTCCAAGTTTGTTCAAATTTTGAATTTTATGCTTAAAATGGCCCTAGCACGAATTTGGTATGCTTGCTCATGACACATAAAGGCCATTCAAATCAAAAGATGCTATCCATTTAATTTTTTTAGATTTTATTTGAATTTTATGGATTTAAAATGAATTAAATCAATAAAAATTAAATAAAATAGAAAAATAATTATTTGGTCTTGAGATTAATCATGGGACACGTGGGTGGCATGACAAGGCTGAATAAAGTGGAAGAAAGTGGGCCCTTTTGTCAAAAATTGAAGTTTCAAGGATAGTTGACTTTTGCCATTTCATGAAAATTTCCCAACGTCTCCAATGCATATCTTGCTCAATTTTGATCATATGAACATGTTCTTGAACATTTTGGAAAGGTCTTGAAGTCCTCTAACCAATGCCTTTGGTCCCATGTCATTTTGATTTACCAATCTCAAGTTATGGTCTTTGACTTAAAGTGCCTTTTTGTTGACTTTTGAAAATGACCTATAATGTTGAAATTGATAACTTTTTGTGAGAGCATTTCTTGGACTTTGGATGTGAGGATGAGTTGTAGGAAATGTCCTCCCCTTCAATATGAGCATTGGATGGGATTTTTCTGATGAACCATGAAAAATTTATGCCTTGGTCAAGTTACAGTTGACTTTTCAGCTGTCCAAAAATGGAAACTTTTGCATCTTGATGATTTTTGAGCCATGCTTGTGGAATCATGATCAAGACTTGATCAAATGATGATTGTAGCTTCAAAATAAGATGTTGACCAAAATTTTTGACTTTTGACTGCCAAATGACCATTTTGCCCCTGCAGTTGATTGTGAAGCAATTAGGGTTTTTGACTGTGCAACTTGACCTTGTGAGCCTTGAAACTTGACATGTAGATGCTTGACAATGTGTATGAGCATATGTGACTTGATTGAGCCCTTGAAAACCTCAACTTCCTTGCAAGAACCAAAACCCTAATTTGACTGGCTTAGGAGGGTGTTTGAACTGTGCAGCCCTTGAGTAGACTTGAGCAAATTGAGATGATGCTTGTCAAAACTTTGAAGAATATGGGAGGGCAAATTTTGGGGTACAACAGTTGCCCATGTTCAATCTTCTTAGACCTGAGGATGTAGATTGGCTTGCGTGCCTTTCGTGATCCGAAGGTGGAAGAGGATTGAACACTAAAGTGCCCAGAAATTTGCACTCACATAGTAGAGTATCAGCAGTGTGATGGCGGGAATGGGCTTACAGATGCCATTTAGAGGGATGGTGGATAGGAGGATGGGCTTATAGATGCCATCTGGAGATGTGACAGAACCTTGTCGGGAATGGGCTTATAGATGCCGTTTGGAGATATGATGGGTAGGAGGATGGGTTTATAGATGCCATCCGGGGTGTCGATCGCGTAAGAGATTCCTTAGCGAGAACTTGTGTACTTGAGAAAGGAAGATGGTTTCCTGGCCTGTTACAGGTGTTGATCTTCAAACTCTTCATGCAGATATGCCCTGGCTGGATACAAGTGTCGAATCTACAATCAGTTGCTCACAAATGTGCCCTGGCTAGATACAGGAATCGAATCCGGAACTTCAAAAGGTTGCTTACAGACGTGCCCTGGCTGGATACAGGAATCGAATCTCTAAACTCTTCACGCAGATATGCCCTGGCTGGATACAGGTATCGAATCTTCAAACTCTTCAGATATGCCCTGGCTAGATACAGGAATCGAATCTGGAATTAGTCGTCTACAGATATGCCCTGGCTAGATACAGGTATTGAATCTTCAAACTCTTCAGATATGCCCTGGCTAGATATAGGAATCGAATCTGGAATTAGTTGTCTACAGATATGCCCTGGCTGGATACAGGTATCGAATCTTCAAACTCTTCAGATATGTCGTGGCTAGATACAGGAATCGAATCTGGAATTAGTCATCTACAGATATGCCCTGGCTGGATACAGGTATCGAATCTTCAAACTCTTCAGATATGCCCTGGCTAGATACAGGTGTCGAATCTACTCACAGATATGCCCTGGATGGATACAGGTATCGAATCTGGAATTGCAACGGTTGATAGTGATCATCTTTGGATTGACCTTTTTCCTGAAAAGGAAAAACATCAGTTGTATGCAATGCCATGATGTTCTCAAAAATAAATGAGATTGTGTGATATGATGTGTATATGCATGCGTCATGGTGTATGATAATGTAATGTTTATGAATGTATTTTCGTCTAGGAAAATAAATCCTTGACGAATGCCGGGAAGTTGAATCCTGGGATGATGTTGAAGAGTAGAGTTTTTCATTTCCGCTGGGGATGATGGTTGCAAGAATAAACCGGTAGGAGAGGATGACTTCGTTGGGGAATCAACTTGATAAAGATGTTACTCTGCGGGGAATTACTCTGTGGGGAGAGATACTTCGCTGAGGTTTTGATGAGAACTCTGCTGGGGATACCGTTGATAAGTCATGTTGGGGAATTTGATGAACTCCGCCGGGGGATAGGAAGAACTTCGCCGAGGACGATCTTTTCGTGGTGATAGCTGAGGATAACCCAGTTATAAGCTCTGGTGGGGAATAACCTTTGAATAAAGCCGGGGAGAGACGTGTGTACTCTGCAGGGACAAGCTTCCAGAATCTACTGGGGATAAGCTTCCAGAATCTACTGGGGAGATGGTTCAACTCTCCTGGGGAAACTTTTTGGACTGCACTGGGGAAGTGGCTCCACTGGGGTGTCTGGTATTCCGCCGGGGAACAATCTTATATTAAGACTGTCGGGGATGCTTGTTGAGGAATATCTGTATACTCCGCTGGGGAATGTTGAGATTTTCTGGGGATACCCAACTTCCTTAAGGCTGACAGTAAGCTAACTCTGCTTGGGGGGAGTGTTGCTGACTTGCTAGGGATACTGTGCCTTTCCGGGGCTGATGGGAGATCAACTCTGCTCGGGGAGAATTGTTGAATCTTGTCTTACTCTGCGGGGAGTGAAGGTATCTTGGTTACATTCTTCAGCCGAACCTACCTTGGTACCTTGGTGGACAGAGCAACTAGATCGCTTAGATAATTCATTATTGCCCCTGTTTCTAATGTCACCTGTAATTAATCCTTTGTTTCGCATGCAAATATTTATGAGTTAGCAATTAGTGTCAAATGCATATATCAAAAATGAACATTGGACGTTCTTTGCAAAACAAAACAGATAAAGGAAAAACAATTGGCGATTTGTCTGGAAAAGTGAATTTGTATTAATTTTGAAGTTTGCCTGTAAATAGGCGTTTATGTACAAGAGGCTGACGTCCTAGTAAGAGAACTCCGCCGAGCAACAGATATTATACAAAAAGGAAAACAAAACAGCTATGTGAAAAAAATCCCACTGGGTTCCAACTCTGCTATTGCCTTTATGTCTTCAAGCGTCTCATCACTTTGCTGCTTAGTTGAAGATGAAGCTGATTGCTTGATGTCGTCTGAACCCGATAGTTGATACCGAATTTTGGATGCAAGGTGATCCAATGAGACATAGTATTACGCTTATCCCTAATTTTTTCCTGGACCGCCCTTTCGGGTTTTCAGTCCACCGGGATACCCATTTTTGCCCAAGCCGCCTTTTCAGGTTTTCGACTTGCCGGGTGTAAAGATTTTTTCATTTCATCCCTTATTTTTTCCCGAACCCTTTTGGTTCGTCGGGAAGCCCTTATTTTTGCCTAGGTGTGTCAACCTAGCGGGTCTTTAATTCATGCGTAGTATCTTTTTACTATGTCTGCATTGGCGGGGTGAGGAAGGTCGTCAACATCCATGGTAGTTAGAATCATAGCTCCTCCTGAGAAGACATGTTTAACCATAAATGGACCTTCGTACGTAGGGGTCCATTTTCCCCTGGGTTCACTTTGAGGGAGAATGATGCGCTTGATTACCAGGTCTCCGACTTGATACTCTTGTCGTCTGACTTTCTTGTTAAATGCCCTGATCATCCATTTTTGGTACGTTTGACCATGACAAATAGCGGTGAGTCTCTTTTCGTCAATTAGGTTTAATTGATCAAGTCGAATCTGGATCCAGTCATCTTCGCTCAAACCTGCATCCTTCATTATCCAGAGAGAGGGTATCTGGACTTCAATAGGCAAGACTGCCTCCATGCCATAGACCAAGGAAAAGGGTGTTGCCCCTGTTGACGTCCGTGCTGAGGTACGGTACCCATGAAGAGCAAACGGTAACATCTCGTGCCAATCTTTATAGGTCACTGTCATCTTCTGCACAATCTTCTTGATATTCTTATTAGCTGCTTCTACAGCCCCATTCATCTTCGGCCGATAGGGAGAAGAGTTATGATGTTGTATCTTGAATTGCTCGCAGAGCTCAGTGATCATCTTATTGTTAAGATTGGTACCATTATCCGTAATGATCCTCTCAGGTACACCGTATCAATAGATCAGGTTGTGCCGAATGAACCGTGCCACGACGTTCTTGGTTACGGTAGCATAGGAAGCTGCTTCAACCCACTTTGTGAAGTAATTAATCGCTACCAGGATGAAGCGATGCCCGTTAGACGCCGTAGGTCTGATCTCGCCGATCATATCAATGCCCCACATTGCAAAAGGCCAAGGTTCTGTCAATACGTTTAGGGGAACTGGAGGAACGTGAATCTTATCAGCATAGATCTGGCACTTGTGACATGTCCGAGAGTGTTGATAACAATCGGCCTCCATTGTGGACCAGAAATATCCTGCCCGAAGGATTTTCTTTGCCATGGTATGTCCACTGGAATTTGTTCCGAAGGTACCTTCATGTAGTTCTGCCATGATCTTTTCTGCTTCAGTCTTATCCATACAACGTAGTAAGGTTGAATCATGTTTTCGCTTGTAAAGAATGCCATTGATGAGGAAGAACTTTGCAGCGAACCTTCTCAGGAACTTCTTGTCGTTGACAGATGCACCTTCAGGGTATTCTTGAGCTTCTAAGTACCTTTTCACTTCATGATACCAAGGTTTCTCAGTTACCTCTTCAGCCTCGAGATCACAGCAATGTGCAGGTTCATCTAATTTCCATATAATGATCCGGGGAGCCTCGTTGTCCCATTTTACTTTGAACATAGAAGACATCGTAGCCAGCCCGTCCACCAACTGATTCTCCTCCCTTGGGAAGTGTTCAAAAGTTATCTCCGTGAAATGGGGGATCAACGTCAACACACACTCTTTGTAAGGGATAAGATTTGGGTGTTTCGTATCCCACTCGCCTTTGATCTGATTGATCACGAGAGCGGAATCTCCGAAGACACTTAGAAACTTGATCCTTAAGTCAATTGCAGCTTGAAGACCCATGATGCATGCCTCATACTCTGCCATGTTGTTGGTGCAATTGAAACATAGCCGGGCAGTGAGTGGAGTATGAGTGCCTTTAGGGGATATGATTATGGCGCCAATACCATTACCCAAAGCGTTTGAGGCTCCGTCAAAGTTCATAGACCATCGGGATCCTTCTTCAGGTCCTTCATCCGGTCCAGGTACTTCACAATCAGTCACTACCATGATATTCTCGTCTGGAAATTCAAAGTTCATGGATTGGTAGTCGTTCACTGCCTGGTGTGCCAAATGGTCTGCCACTACACTTCCCTTGATTGCTTTCTGAGTCGTGTACTGGATGTCGTATTCTGTCAAGATCATCTGCCATCTTGCTATTCTTCCGGACAAGGCAGGCTTTTCGAATATGTACTTGATTGGATCCATTTTTGAAATCAATAGAGTAGTGTGAGTCAACATATATTGCCTCAGTCGGCGAGCAGCCCATACCAAAGCGCAGCAAGTTTTCTCGAGCAGTGAGTATCGGGTCTCACAGTCGGTAAACTTTTTGCTAAGGTAATAAATGGCGTGCTCTTTTCGGCCAGACTCGTCATGCTGCCCCAGCACACACCCCATTGAGCTGTCAAGTACTGTTAAGTATAATATTAGAGGTCTCCCTTCAACCGGTGGCATAAGAATGGGTGGTTCTTGGAGATACTCTTTGATTCTGTCGAAAGCGGCCTGACATTCATCGTTCCAACGGACCACTTGATCTTTCTTCAGTAGCTTGAAGATTGGTTCATAGGTAGCAGTTAGATGCGAGATGAATCGGGCAATGTAATTCAGCCGTCCTAGAAAGCCTCTGACTTCTTTTCCTGTCTTGGGAGCGGGCATCTCTTGTATGGCTTTCACCTTGGCAGGGTCCACTTGAATACCTTTGTCGCTTACGACGAAGCCTAGCAGTTTTCCAGATCTTACCCCGAAGGTACACTTGTTCGGGTTCAACCTCAGCTTGTACAACTTCAGACGGTCAAACAGCTTCTGCAGATGGTCAAGGTGTTCCTCCTCAGTTTGGGACCTTGCAATCATATCGTCGACATACACTTCGATCTCATGATGGATCATATCATGAAACAAAGCAACCATGACACGCTGGTAGGTTGCCCCAGCATTTTTCAACCCAAATGGCATGACCTTGTAGCAAAAGGTGCCCCACTGAGTAACAAAAGTGGTCTTCTCCATGTCTTCAGGAGCCATCTTGATCTGATTATAACCGGAGAACCCGTCCATGAAGGAAAACACTTTGTGTTGAGCAGTATTGTCAACCAGAACGTCAATGTGAGGTAGAGGGAAGTCATCCTTGGGGCTCGCCCTGTTCAAATCCCTGTAATCAACACACATTCGGACCTTACCATCTTTCTTCGGTACCGGAACCACATTGGCGACCCACTGAGGGTAAGAAGTCACTGCTAGAAAACCGGCATCAAATTGTTTCATAACCTCAGCTTTGATTTTCTCGGACATCTCTGGACGCATACGGCGGACCTTCTGTTTAACCGGAGGGCAGTCTTCCTTGGTAGGTAGGTGATGAACCACAATATCGGTATCCAACCCAGGCATGTCTTCGTAAGACCAGGCAAAGATTTCCACATAGTCATGCAGCATCTGAATCAACCGTTGTTTCACACTGGCCTCCAGATTGGCACCAATCTTGACTTTCTTTCTGTCTGTCTCAGTACCCAGATTTACCGTTTCCACTGGCTCTTCATGTGGCTGAATGACCCTCTCCTCCTGGAGTAACAGTCTTGCAAGCTCACCAGGCACTTCGCAATCATCTTCACCTTCGTCTTCGGCTAAGTTGATCAGATTTTCAAAGTCATAACCGGCAGTAGCAGAGTCGTTACCAGTGGGATCCAGAGTGGATTGGAACCTGTATAAGTGAGTGTGTGTAAATATAGCTGTTTTGCAATATATAAAGAAAGAAAGGGAGCGCAAGATTTGAAATGTAAAAAACGTCCAATGTTTTTATTCATGATACATGAAAGTGACAAATAATAAGCCCTCACAAATGAAACCACGGTGCCCCGGGTAAGACACCGGGCCATAAAGTTTCAAATTATTGTTCGTTACAAATTTAAAACAAAGGAGTTCATTACTGAGTGACAAAAGTAATAGGTGTAAAGTCTTTTGCAGTCCAGTTGCTTGGTCCACCGTCGGTCGTTGGGTAGATCCAGCTGTCAAATTCGGATTCCTCCACTTCGTCTTCAATAGCATTTACTCCCGGGTTGGTGATGAACACAGGAGGTCTTCCAATCCTTGCCTTGCGAACAGCCTTCTGAGCTTCTGCAGTGAAACCCAAGCCAAATTTGTCAGTCTTTGGAGTGAAATCAGGAAGTCGGCCCCAGTTTGCGCACTCACCCTTCTCAATCACAGCCCGGGTGTTGTACCCCAAAATTTGCCCTCCCTTTTCTTCAGGAAACCATCTTGGATTTTTAAGGTCCCTCTGAAACAAATCCAAGTCCTGAGTTATCCTTTTGCCCAAGCAAGCCACCTACAAGAGCAAGATGATCTATCGAACTCCAAAAAACAACGCTTTTATCTTGAGAAAAATCAAATTCTAAGTACTTAGAACGTTTCTCTAAAAAGAGTGTTTAAGAAAAAATCAGCGCTTCAGAACTTCTGGACCCATTCCAGATGAAGACGGTCAGAAGTTGCAAGCTTGGCTCAGCGTGGTCAGAAGTTGGCTTTTCAGCAGCTACATCAGTTTAATCAGAAGTTGTAAACGTGGTTCAGTAGGTAAGCCTCAAACAGAACATGCCCCTTCAGCAGTTACACAAGCTCAGTCAGAATTTGCTAAAGGAATGCAAGAGAAGCAGGGAAATCTGAAGGCTCCTTCAGAACAGGTTGAAATCAGAAGATGAAAGATCAGAAGAGTGGATGTTACACTGATAAAGAATCTCCAGAGCTTACTAAGACAACAGGAAGCCAAGGCCAGAGCATGGTTTACGCTGCTGATTCAACGCTGGTTTCCATTACCAGAATGTTGATGTTGATAGGTCTTATCATCATTTAATGCCAATTAATGCTTCCAACCACTCCTGAACATTCACGTGTGGCTTGGAAAATGCTTTTGTGCAGATTATGGCATGGGTCTACACGCCACCGCCCACTTCAGAGGTCACTTCTCCCCAATCTACGCCTGCTGCTGCAACCTAGGCTGAAAGCTAGCTGTTATCACAACTTCCCAGGAATTTCTGTCAAAGAACATATTCAAACTCTGGTGGCGCTTTAATGTTCAAGGCATCCACAAGAACTTTGCCTATAAATAGAGAGCTTTCACCACTGCAAAAGGGGTTCAAAAAAAGAAGCAGAAATTGCTAAGTGAGAAACAGAACTCCTAGCAACACAGCATTCTGAAACTCTGCCAAAATCTCCAGTTTTGTTTCATAACTTTGAGTTTCTTACCTTCAAACTTCATCAAATATCCAGTTTTTTCTGTAAACCAAAGACACCCTTTCCAAACTTCTGACCCTGCATACGTATACACCTTTACTTCCCCTTTTTCAAAGAAAATCTGTCCAGAACACCACCAGAACCAAAAGCTAAACTTTCACCCACAACTTTCCCAACAGTCAGGTAAGCACCTGCTGACCCTCATCACGCTGTTAAGCGTCATCAGCTGTGCATATTCAAATAAAATAATGTAAATATCATGTTGTTGCTGTTTATGTTCTGAGGATTTTCATACCCCAGAACGTTTTGAGCTAGTATAGGATTTGCCTGTGACCTTGTTGACTCTGACCTCTGAAACATTTTTTTTGTATCTGCTGGATCTGTTCCAAATATGTTTTTTTGTTTTGTGGAGTAACAACAGAATTGCAGATGTTCTGACCAGTACAGGGAAAAGCCAAGTGCTGATTTTAACGTTAGCACATCTGAAGCCTGTTTTGTTGTCAATGATATCAGAACCTCTGAGAGTTATTGCCTTTTCAGCAGAATCAGAACTTTTGGTTTCTCCACTAACAAACTTCTGTCTTGCAGCGCAGGGAAACCAGAACTTCTGATTTCCCCACTAACAAGGTTCTGTTTTGCAGGTGCCAGAGTCAGAAGTTCTGACTCATCCAGTTTCACTAACAGGTTAATCATCTGGCAGCGGATCTGAGTCAGAACTTCTGATGACCTCCCAACAGCGCGCGGGCTCCCTCTCTCTCTCTCTCTCTCTATATATATATATATATATATATATCTTGTTTTTTTGCTATTTTCTTTTTTGTCTATTTTTCTCGTTGAACCCCCCATGTACAAATGTGTATCCCCCTCCCCTAATTGTTGTAATAGCGTAGGATTTTACATTTCCGCTTCTTATTGCTAGTAATTAGGACGTGTATGGCAAGATAAAATCAATGAAATAGAAAAACCTAATTCAAAGAAAAAAAAACTCTTGTATGCAATAAAACACACTTGCACACTAACACCCCTAGGGTTACATCCACTCGTTGCCTTTCAAAAATTGGGCCATATTGCATGTTAGGTCTCTTTGGGCAAACAAATAACTCAAATGATCATAGTCCCTCGATGACGCTTTCGAAAGTTGCCTAAAATGATCAAAGTCCCTTTCAAAGAAAAAATTGCCCAAGGATACTTAGCACTATTGCAATTGTGGTCTAAACGACGACCCGCGCCCGTCCCTTTCACATCCTAACACAAGATTGTCCACCAAATACAATGGTGGAACAAAATTGTTAAAAGGGTTAAAAACATAGCAAAGATCTTTGAGAAATTTAGGATAGATAGCTCTTGGGTACTTGCCAACTTGCAAAACAAAAACACTTGCCTATTTTTTCAAAACCATACATCACAAACACTTTCAAAACGACTTTCAAAAACATGGAAAACTTTTTCAAAAGACATACACCTTTGTATACATCCCAACATGGATCATTACAAAGGTTGCCACCACATTGGCCTCTTTTAAAAACATTTTTCAAAACCCACACACAAAGCATCATTTCAAACAATTGAAAACCAAGGCAAGTTGATCTAAGCAAGTACCTAAGAGCCCATGGATAACCATGGATAGAAAGGGTGTTAATACCTTCCCTTTCTATAATCTACTCCCCGAACCCAAGAAATATCTCATAGGTTTTTGCTGTGCTTTTTAAACCTTTCCTTAGGATAAAATAAAAAGTTGGTGGCGACTCTTGCTCAACCGAAACATTTGCGAATACAAACGCAAAACCACAGTCAGTTCTCCCACCGTATCACAGAACTGGCGACTCTGCTGGGGAAAATTTTAAAAGTGGAGTAACCTTAGGGCTTAGATCACCCTCTTGCATGACTAATTGTTTGAATTGTTTGCTTTATACTTTGGCTCTATTGTTTGGGTTTGCAAATCCTACACCCGTATTTTGGGAAACATTCATAGATAGCAATACGTTGTGGAAACTGTGCGGGGTATACCGACACGGTCGAAGCAATAGCTATATTAGTGCGACATATTTGTGAGTACCGGTAACCCTTGAGTTCAATCAAGGAGAGTACGGGGCCGCTGAGTGATGTCACTAAGCACTAATGACCTAGAACCTTACTTGACCATCTTGGCCTTTTATTAGGGGTAGTGAGATGACCGGCTTTGGTGCAGTCCGAAGTTGGTAGATACTCGATACTACACTCATTGAGGGTTGTTTTCTTGGAATATTTTGGTCGCTAGTTAAGTGGCTAAACCAAAACAATGAACAATGAAAACAATCCAGTGATATTGAGCTCCTTAGAACCCGGTTACTATTTATAGGACAGGTTTTTAAGCCAACTACACTCAAGAGGGTACTTACCTATGAAACCCCATGCAAGCCTGAAACTAGGGTTTGGTGTGATTTGCTTGTACATATGTTTTGTGCATACATCATAAACATCATAAAACATCATCTGCATTCACTAACCATTTCAAGGGTTTTGGATCTTCATCTTTGTTCTTGTTTTGTAGGACATGGAAATTCCTCGCAGAAATACCATCCAAGTCAACCTTGTGAGAATCTCTCCTCAACTCAAGGAGCTCACCTCAAGAATTCCGGAAAATTCATCCTTCAGTGAAAGACATGGTAGACTGCTCAGCCTAGTCAGCACCAACATTGAAGAAGACATGATGAAAGTGCTATTCCAGTTCTTTGACCCTCTTCACCACTGCTTCACTTTCCCTGATTATCAGTTGGTACCCACTTTGGAGGAGTTTTCTCAACTCCTGAGAATTCCCATCCTTAATCAATTACCCTTCAACGGTACAGAAAAGGAACCAAAGCCGGAAGATGTTGCTCGAGCATTACATCTACAACCATCCGACATCAAGGGGCATTGGGAAACCAGAAGCAGCGTCAAGGAATTCTTAGCAAAATTCTTGTTTGAGAAGGCACAAGAATGTTGGAACTCATTGGACCTACAAGCCTTTGAAGAAATTGTGGCACTCCTTATCTATGGGTTGGTCTTGTTCCCAAATCCTGACCAATTGGTGGATGTCAACGCCGTCAAAATCTTCTTGTCCAGAAATCCAATACCAACATTGCTTGGGGACATCCTTCACTCATTTTACACACGAACAATGAGAAAGAGGGGTGTTCTCATGTGCTGTACTCCTCTCCTTGCAAGGTGGTTTATTTCGCACCTTCCACAATCTGTCTTGAAGAACGACCAAGGCTCAAGGTGGTCCCAACGGTTGATGACTCTTACTCACTCTGATGTACATTGGTGTTCTCGGTCCAGAGAAAATGTCATCATCGTCGATCGCTGCGGAGAATTTCCTAATGTTCCTTTACTTGGAATTAGAGGAGGTATCACCTATAACCCTTGCCTAGCTTTGAGGCAATTTGGATATGCCCGGAGGGATGGCCCTCATGACATGTTGATTCCTGACCTAGTTTTTGACTTCGACAACGATGCGCAAGGACTTCGCCAAAGATTCATCAGAGCTTGGGGAAAGCTCAACAAGGTTGATAGCAAGACTCTGGGACACAAGAACTCCATCCCTCTTGAGCCTTATCTCAAGTGGGTACGAGCCCGAGCCCAAAGTCTGATGATGCCTTATCCTCATGTTCTCCCTGTGATTAAAGAGCCCGTCAATGAAGGAGAGGTTCCCTACACCATCCTACATCCAGACATGCCTACATCGTGGGAGGAGATGCAGAAAAGTTGGATTCAGCTCAAGGAGGAACGGAATACTTTTGAAGCTAGCTTCTACGCCAGTGAGAAGAAGGTTCTAGAGCTTACCCGCCGAATCCATGAGCAAGAGGCTCTCAATACCTACATCGCACCAAAAAGGATGCGCAATGTCTTTTTGCCTTGAGAAGTTATTTTGTAATATTTGGCCCATGGGGCATTTATGTACTAACAAATTTCTTCTTATTAATATGACGCGCGTTCTTCTTTGTCTGAAACAATTTTGAATGTCCTAAATCCTTGAATGCATTGCATACATAAGCATACCATTCATCATGTGCATAAGCAGGTCTCATTCCAGGTTTCCTTATCTGTCTGCTGTTTATTTCAGTAGGATGGATCTCGAGCAAACAATCAAAGACCTACAAGCTCAGAATGCACAGTTCCAGCAACTCCTGATGACCTTGGATAAAGGTCAGGAGGATATCAAGACTCAATTAGGGAACAAAGACCCAGTGAAAAAGAAGAAAAAGAGAATCGGGGTGGCTACTTTGGGGAGAAGATTTGATGGAGAAGCTCGGAGAGTGCTTGAATTTCCTCCTACTTCTGATGAAGGAACCAGCAAAGGAGGGGGAGTTGCGGTACCTTCCGAGTCTGATGCGGAAGAGGAGGAGGTCGAAGAGGATGAAGATTATACCGACCAGCAATACCCTCCAGCTGATGATAAATACAAAGGGCTAGAAGACAGGTTGGCCGCCATGGAGCTACAAAGAGTACCGGGTTTGGATTTTGAAGACTTGGGTTTGGTTGCCGGGATTGTGATTCCCCCAAAATTCAAAGTGCCAGTGTTTGTGAGGTATGATGGGCTGTCCTGTCCCAAAATGCATCTCAGGTCCTACGTGAGAAAAATTCAACCCTATACGGCAGATAAAAACCTTTGGATTCATTTATTTCAAGACAGTCTCTCTAGAGCACAGTTGGAGTGGTTTTACCAGCTAGAAGGAACCAGCGTTCGAAATTGGGAAGATTTGGCCACCGCTTTCTACAAACAATACCAATACAATTCTGACCTTGCCCCTACTCGTACCCAACTTCAGGGTATGTCGTTAGGAACAAGCGAAGGATTCAAAGAGTACGCACAAAAATGGAGGGATTTGGCTGGCAGGGTGCAGCCTCGTTTAACCGATCGTGAACTTGTCGATATGTTTCTAGGGACCCTATATGGGCCATTTTTCAATCATCTGATTGGCAACTCTTCCGCGGGGTTTACCGATTTGATCTTAACGGGCGAAAGAATAGAAGCTGGCATCAAGTCAGGAAAGATTCAGAAGGGTGTTGCTGTAATTACTGAGAAGAGGCCTTTTAAGAAAGAAGCAAGTGCCGTCTATGGTCCTAGAAGGCAAGTCAAGCCAGAAAGTCGCCAAGCCGTCAATGCTCTGGTCATTTCAAAACCTGTTGCCGCTCCTCAGCAGTACAATCAACAAAGAGGTGAAAGGCCCAAGAGACAGTATGCTCGGTTGAGTATGACCTTGTCACAAATTTTACCCCAACTATTATCAACCAACTTGGTGACCACCAAAGAAGCTCCTAAAGTCGTGAATACTGCATCTCCTAAGTATAACCCAAATGCCTGTTGTGCTTATCATTCTGATAGTCCCGGGCATACTACTGATGATTGCTGGGCCTTGAGAAACAAAGTGCAAGATCTTATTGACGCAAAGGAAATTCAGTTTGAAGCGCCTGAAAGACCGAATGTTGTAACTGCTCCTATGCCCCAGCATAGAGTAAATGTCATTGAAGAAGAGTTGTATGCTGTTTCAGTGAATGATGTTGCTACCCCTCTGTTGACTGTTAAGAGGAACTTGCTACTAGCCGGTTTATTTCCGGGTTGTAGTAAGGGTTGCCTCCTGTGTGCTGTTATCCCTACCGGTTGTCCACTGCTGAAATCAGGCATCCAAAGCCTGATGGATAGCAAAGAAATTCTGTTCAAGAAAACTGTTGTTCCGTTTGTTTCCGTTAAAGAAATATCTGTTGTCACAATCTACAATCCTGCCAAAGCTCCCATGAAGAAACCAGTCCAAATTATGTCTGTGGCACCCATCACTATTACTGTTCCGGGGCCTCTCCCCTATGAGTCTGATAAAGCAGTCCCATGGCATTATGGAGCCGACGTGTATGTGCTTGGAGTGAAGCAAGAATTCAACACCAATACTAGTATCAGTAACATCACTGGTCCCGCCAAGATTACCCGTAGTGGCAGGCTCTTCTCGCCCGACATTACACCGCCAGTTATCCGAAAACCTCTCACCATCACACCCGCAAGTGTGCATGTTCCAATCCAAGTTCCTGTGTTACTGCCGCCGAGTCCTCTGATACTCGGGGCAAAGAAGTTACTACCGATTTGCCTGCCAGGACGGAGGCACCAAAAAAGACTGCTGTAGAAGCCTCCCAACAAGAAATGGAGGAAATTCTTAAAATCATCAAAAAGAGTGACTTTAACATTGTTGAACAGTTGGGGCATACTCCCTCCAAAATCTCTATGCTATCATTACTGCTATGCTCAGAGGCCCATGCAAAAGCCCTGACTTCATTTCTGAAAACAGCCCATGTGCCGCAAGAGACCTCCGCGGATCAATTCACTGACTGTGTGGCTAATTTGACAACTGACAATGGCTTGGGGTTCTCGGATGCTGACCTCACCCCCAAAGGGAAAAATCACAATGATGCCCTGCATGTTTCCATAGAATGCAGGGTAACTACTCTCGCACACGTGTTAGTGGATACCGGCTCTTCCCTGAATGTTTTACCCAAGAAGGCATTGGACCGCTTGGATTGTGAAGGTTTGGAATTAAAGCCTAGTAACATCATTGTTAGAGCCTTCGACGGTTCTAAGAGGATGGTGCACGGTGAAGTAAACATTCCTATTCGTGTGGGTTCCCAAGTCTTTGACTCAACGTTCTATGTAATGGATATTCGCCCATCTTACTCCTGCTTATTGGGTCGACCCTGGATTCACAGGGCTGGGGCAGTAACCTCCACTCTACACCAAAAGCTCAAATACCCTGTCAAAGGGAAGATTGTTACTGTGCAGGGTGAAGAGGAATACATGGTTAGTCACTTGAATTCATTCCGGTATATCGAGATGGACGGGGAGTTTATTGAAACCCCCTTTCAGCATTTTGAGGAGGTACCTCCAACATTGGCATCGGCTGAGGCAGTGAGTGAAGAAGACTTTCCGTTGAAGATGGCGTCCTTGAAGGACGCCCAGGCTGTGATCGAGAAAGGCAATTGTGCGAACTGGGGTCAGCTTCCTGACTTCACTCAAAAGAACGACAAGTTTGGGCTGGGCTTTACTACAGAGGCTCAGAGGGTTGTGCGCAAGGAAAAGATCAGAAAGGCTCCAGTGTTTATCACCAGCCCAAGGGTGAATGCTATTGAGGAGGATGTAGAGGAAGCAGAGTTTGACAGTTGGATCTACCCGACTACCAGCAACGGACCAAGCAACTGGACGGCAAAGGATTTTACACCTATCACATTTGTCACACAGTAATTAATTCTTTTAAATTCCAATTTGTAACAAACGATATGTTAAAACTTTATTGGCTCGGTGTCCTACCCGGGGCATCGTAGCTCCATTTGTGAGGGCTTTTTGTATGACATTTCCATATATCATCAATCAAAACATTGGACGTTTGTTGCATTTCAAATCTTGTGCTCTTTTTCTCTATGTGTTATATATTGCAAAACAGCTATATTTACACACACTCACTTATACATGTCTCAATCCACTCCGGATCTCACTAGTAACAGCTCTGCTACTGCCAGTTATGACTTCGAAAATCCGATCAACTTAGCCGAAGACGAAGGTGAAGATGATTGTGAAGTGCCTGGTGAACTCGCAAGACTGCTACTCCAAGAAGAGAGGGCTATTCAACCACATGAAGATCCGGTGGAAACAATTAACCTGGGTACGGAGACAAATAGGAAAGAGGTCAAGATTGGGGCTAATCTAGAGCTCAGCGTGAAGCAACGATTGATCCAGATGCTACACGATTACATGGAGGTATTTGCTTGGTCCTATGAAGATATGCCTGGTTTGGATGCCGACATTGTAGTTCATCACCTACCAACCAAGGAAGACTGCCCTCCGGTAAAGCAAAAAGTTCGCCGCATGCGCCTAGAGATGTCTGAAAAGATCAAGGCCGAGGTTATGAAGCAATTCAATGCCGGATTTCTAGCAGTAACTTCTTACCCTCAGTGGGTTGCCAATGTGGTGCCAGTGCCGAAGAAAGATGGTAAAGTCAGAATGTGTGTTGACTACAGGGATTTAAACAGGGCAAGCCCTAAGGATGACTTCCCCTTACCTCACATCGACGTTCTTGTTGACAATACTGCCCAACACAAGGTTTTCTCCTTCATGGATGGTTTTTCAGGGTATAATCAGATCAAGATGGCTCCGGAGGATATGGAGAAGACTACCTTTGTGACTCAGTGGGGCACCTTCTGTTACAAGGTCATGCCATTCGGATTGAAAAATGCTGGGGCAACCTATCAACGTGCCATGGTTGCTTTATTTCATGATATGATCCATCATGAGATTGAGGTATACGTCGATGACATGATTGCAAGGTCTCAAACTAAGGAGGAGCACCTTGATCATCTGAGGAAGCTATTTGACCGACTGAAGTTATATAAGCTGAGGTTGAATCCCAACAAATGCACCTTTGGGGTAAGATCCGGAAAATTGCTAGGTTTCATTGTAAGTGATAAAGGTATTCAGGTGGACCCTGCCAAGGTAAAAGCTATACAAGAGATGCCAACTCCAAAGACAGAGAAAGAAGTCAGAAGCTTCCTGGGACGACTGAATTACATTGCCCGATTCATCTCACATCTGACTGCTACTTGTGAGCCAATCTTTAAATTATTGAAGAAAAATCAAGTAGTACGTTGGAATGATGAATGTCAGGCTGCCTTTGAAAAAATAAAGGAATATCTCCAAGAGCCACCCATTCTTATGCCTCCAGTGGAAGGAAGACCTCTGATACTATACTTGACAGTACTTGACAACTCAATGGGGTGTGTGCTGGGGCAGCATGACGAGTCTGGCCGAAAAGAGCACGCTATTTATTACCTGAGCAAAAATTTTACCGACTGTGAGTCTCGTTACTCACTGCTTGAGAAAACTTGTTGCGCTCTAGTATGGGCTGCTCGCCGGCTGAGACAGTATATGCTGACTCACACTACTCTATTGATTTCAAAGATGGATCCCATCAAGTACATATTTGAAAAGCCTGCTCTGTCTGGGAGGATAGCAAGATGGCAAATGATCTTAACAGAATATGATATCCAGTATACAACTCAGAAAGCAATTAAAGGAAGTGTACTGGCAGATCATTTGGCACACCAACCTGTGGACGATTACCAATCATTGAACTTTGATTTTCCGGACGAAGACATCATGGTGATAACTGACTATGAAGTACCTGGACCGGATGAAGGACCTGAGGAAGGATCCCGATGGTCTATGCATTTTGACGGAGCCTCCAATGCTTTGGGTAACGGCGTCGGCGCTGTAATCATATCTCTCAAAGGAACGCATACTCCACTCACCGCCCGATTATGTTTCAACTGCACCAACAACATGGCAGAATATGAGGCATGTATCATGGGTCTACAAGCTGCAATCGACTTAAGGATCAAATTTCTGAGTGTCTTCGGAGATTCCACTCTCGTGATCAATCAGATCAAAGGCGAGTGGGATACGAAACACCCAAATCTTATTCCTTACAAGGAGTATGTGTTGACCTTGCTTCCCCACTTCGAAGAAATAACTTTTGAGCACTTCCCAAGAGAGGAGAATCAGCTAGCGGACGCACTAGCTACGATGTCTTCAATGTTCAAGATTAAATGGGACAATGAGGCTCCCCGGATCATTATCTGGAAGTTAGACGAACCGGCATACTGCTGCAAGCTTGAGGCCGAAAAGGTGACTGAAAAGCCCTGGTATCATGAGGTGAAGAGGTATTTGGAAGCTCAGGAATACCCTGAAGGTGCATCTGTCAATGACAAGAAATTCATGAGAAGGTTTTCGGCAAAATTCTTCCTCAGCAACGGCATCCTCTACAAACGGAATCATGATTCAACTCTACTACGTTGTGTGGATAAGGCTGAAGCAGAGAAAATCATGATAGAACTGCATGAAGGTACATTCGGAACACATTCCAGTGGACACACCATGGCAAAGAAAATCCTTCGAGTAGGGTATTTCTGGTCCACAATGGAAGCCGATTGTTACCAACACTCTCGAACTTGTCACAAATGCCAGATCTATGCTGACAAGGTACATATTCCTACAGTCCCTCTGAATGTCCTGACGGCACCTTGGCCTTTTGCAATGTGGGGCATTGATATGATCGGTGAGATCAGACCGACAACATCCAATGGGCATCGCTTCGTCTTGGTGGCGATCGATTACTTCACGAAGTGGGTTAAGGCTGCTTCCTACGCAACGGTAACCAAGAGCGTCGTGGCACGTTTTATCCGGCATAATCTGATCTGTCGGTACGGCGTCCCGAAAAGGATCATTACGGACAATGGTACCAATCTCAATAACAAGATGATCACTGAACTCTGCGAACAATTCAAAATACAGCACCATAACTCTTCTCCTTACCGGCCGAAGATGAATGGGGCTGTAGAGGCAGCTAATAAGAATATCAAGAAAATTGTGCAGAAGATGACAGTGACCTATAAAGATTGGCACGAGATGTTACCGTTCACTCTTCATGGGTACCGTACCTCAGCAAGGACGTCAACCAGGGCAACTCCTTTCTCTCTGGTTTATGGCATGGAGGCAGTCTTGCCCATTGAAGTCCAGATACCCTCTCTCCGGATAATGAAAGATGCAGACTTAAATGAAGATGACTGGATCCAGACTCGACTTGATCAATTAAACCTGATTAACGAAAAGAGGCTCACCGCTATCTGTCATGGTCAGACGTATCAAAAACGAATGATCAAGGCATTTAACAAGAAGGTTAGACCACACGAGTATCAAGTCGGGGACCTGGTAATCAAGCGCATCATCCTTCCTCAAAGTGATCCCCGGGGCAAATTGACCCCTACTTACGAAGGGCCATTTGTGGTTAAACATGTGTTCTCAGGAGGAGCCATGATCCTAACCACCATGGATGGTGACGACCTTCCTCACCCCGCCAATGCAGACATAGTGAAAAGATACTACGCATGAAGAAAAGACCCTCTAGGTTGACACACCTAGGCAAAAATAAGGGCTTCCCGGCGAACCAAAAGGGTTCGGGCAAAAATAAGGGATGAAATAAAAAAAAATCTGTATACCCGGCAAGTCGAAAACCTGAAAGGGCGGCTTGGGCAAAAATAGGTATCCTGGTGGACTGAAAACCCGAAAGGGCGGTCCAGGAAAAAATTAGGGATAAAGCGTAACACTATGTCTCATGGGATCGCTTCGCATCCGGAATTCAGTATCAACTATCTGGCTCAGATTTCGGCATCGACCAATCAGCTTCATTTTACACTAGGCAGCAAAGTGATGAGACGCTTGGGGACATAAAGGCAATAGCAGAGTTGGAGCCCAGTGGGATTGGTCACATAGCTGTTTTGTTTTCAAAATTGTAAATTATGTGTTATTCGGCGGCGTCCTCTTACTAGGATGTCAGCCTCTTGTACAAAAACGCCTTTTTCCCAGGAAAAATTCAAATCAATACAAATTCACTTGTCCATACAAGTTGCCATTGTTTTTTCCTTTTTCTGTTTTGTCTTGCGAAGAACGTCCAATGTTCATTTTTGACATATGCATTTGACATTAAATTGCTAATTTATAAATGTTTGCAAAAGATCAATTACAGGTGACATCAGAAACAAGGGCAATGTAAGGTTGTCTGATGCAGTCCGGTTGCTTTGTCCGCCAAGGTACCAAGGTAGATTCGACTGAGGAATGCGACCAAATCATCTCAACGCCCCGCAGAGTAAGATAAGATTCCGTAATGCTTTCCCCAAGCGGAGTTGATTCCCCGTCGATCCTAAAAAGGCACAACATTCCCCGGCAGGTCTTAAAGCTTATCCCTAGTAGATTCTGGAAGCTTGTTCCCTGCAGAATACGGACGTCTCTCCCGAGCTTTAGTCAGAGTTATTCCTCACAAGGGCTTATAACTGGGTTATCCTCAGCTAATCGCCACGGAAGATCGCCCTCGACAAAGTTCTTTCCATCCCCAGCGGAGTTTATCTTTGGTATCCCCAGCGGAGTTCATCTTTGGTATCCCCAACGGAGTTTATCATCATTATCCCCAGCGGAATTCATCATTGAAGTCGTCCTCCGCAGGCCTCTCATCAAAAACTTCAGCAGAATATCTCTTCCACAAAACAATTCCCCGGCCAATTGTCAAGGATTTATTTTCCTAAGACGAAAATACATTCATAAACATTTCACTTACATACATGATAAAGTACATACAACATTGTCTCATGTTAAAACATCATGCATATCATACATCATGACATTGCATACAACTTATGTTTTGCCTTTTCAGGGAAAAAGACGATCCCAAAGACAACTACCTTCAACTGTCACAAATTCCAGATTTGATACCTGTATCTAGCCAGGGCATATCTGAGAGTGATCAGTTTCCAGACTCGATTCTTGTATCTAGCCAGGGCACGTCTGAAGAGTTCGAAGATTCGATTCCTGTATCCAGCCAGGGCACATCTATCAACTACAACATTTCCAGATTCGATTCCTGTATCTAGCCAGGGCATATCTGTTGACCATATTCCCAGACTCGATTCCTGTATCTAGCCAGGGCACATCTGAAGAGTTCGAAGATTCGATTCCTGTATCCAGCCAGGGCATATCTATTGACGACCATTTCCAGATTCGACTCCTGTATCCAGCCAGGGCACATCTGTGATCCACCGATTGTAGATTCGATACCTGTATCTAGCCAGGGCATATCTGCATAAGGAGATTGAAGATCAAACACCTGTAACAAGCCAGGAAAACATCTGCCTTTCTCAGATACATAAAGTTCTCGCTAAGGAATCTCTTGTGCGATCATCACTTCCAAATGGCATCTGTAAGCCCATTCCCGACAAAGTTCTGTCACATCTCCAGATGGCATCTATAAGCCCATCTCCCTATCCACCACCTCTCCAAATGGCATCTATAAGCCCATTCCCGCCATCACATTCGCTGATACTCCAACATGCGAGTGCAAATTTCCGGGCACTCTAGTGTCCAATCTCCTTTTACCTTCGAGTCACGAAAGGCAAGATTGCCAATCTAACTCTTCAGGTTCAAGAAGATTGAACAGGGGCAACTGTTGTACCCCAAAATTTGCCCTCCCTTTTCTTCAGGAAACCATCTTGGATTTTCAAGGTCCCTCTGAAACAAATCCAAGTCCTGAGTTATCCTTTTGCCCAAGCAAGCCACCTACAAGAGCAAGATGATCTCACGAACTCCAAAAAACAACGCTTTTATCTTGAGAAAAATCAAATTCTAAGTACTTAGAACGTTTCTCTAAAAAGAGTGTTTAAGAAAAAATCAGCGCTTCAGAACTCCTGGACCCATTCCAGATGAAGATGGTCAGAAGTTGCAAGCTTGGCTCAGCGTGGTCAGAAGTTGGCTTTTCAGCAGCTACATCAGTTCAATCAGAAGTTGTAAACGTGGTTCAGTAGGTAAGCCTCAAACAGAACATGCCCCTTCAGCAGTTACACAAGCTCAGTCAGAATTTGCTAAAGGAATGCAAGAGAAGCAGGGAAATCTGAAGGCTCCTTCAGAACAGGTTGAAATCAGAAGATGAAAGATCAGAAGAGTGGATGTTACACTGATAAAGAATCTCCAGAGCTTACTAAGACAACAGGAAGCCAAGGCCAGAGCATGGTTTACGCTGCTGATTCAACGCTGGTTTCCATTACCAGAATGTTGATGTTGATAGGTCTTATCATCATTTAATGCCCATTAATGCTTCCAACCACTCCTGAACATTCACGTGTAGCTTGGAAAATGCTTTTGTGCAGATTCTGGCATGGGTCTACACGCCACCTCCCACTTCAGAGGTCACTTCTCCCCAATCTACGCCTGCTGCTGCAACCTAGGCTGAAAGCTAGCTGTTATCACAACTTCCCAGGAATTTCTGTCAAAGAACAAATTCAAACTCTGTTGGCGCTTTAATGTTCAAGGCATCCACAAGAACTTTGCCTATAAATAGAGAGCTTTCACCACTGCAAAAGGGGTTCAAAAAAAGAAGCAGAAATTGCTAAGTGAGAAACAGAACTCCTAGCAACACAGCATTCTGAAACTCTGCCAAAATCTCCAGTTTTGTTTCATAACTTTGAGTTTCTTACCTTCAAACTTCATCAAATATCCAGTTTTTTCTGTAAACCAAAGACACCCTTTCCAAACTTCTGACCCTGCATACGTATACACCTTTACTTCCCCTTTTTCAAAGAAAATCTGTCCAGAACACCACCAGAACCAAAAGCTAAACTTTCACCCACAACTTTCCCAACAGTCAGGTAAGCACCTGCTGACCCTCATCACGCTGTTAAGCGTCATCAGCTGTGCATATTCAAATAACATAATGTAAATATCATGTTGTTGCTGTTTATGTTCTGAGGATTTTCATACCCCAGAACGTTTTGAGCCAGTATAGGATTTGCCTGTGACCTTGTTGACTCTGACCTCTGAAACATTTTTTTTGTATCTGCTGGATCTGTTCCAAATATGTTTTTTTGTTTTGTGGAGTAACAACAGAATTGCAGATGTTCTGACCAGTACAGGGAAAAGCCAAGTGCTGATTTTGACGTTAGCACATCTGAAGCCTGTTTTGATGTCAATGATATCAGAACCTCTGAGAGTTATTGCCTTTTCAGCAGAATCAGAACTTCTGGTTTCTCCACTAACAAACTTCTGTCTTGTAGCGCAGGGAAATCAGAACTTCTGATTTCCCCACTAACAAGGTTCTGTTTTGCAGGTGCCAGAGTCAGAAGTTCTGACTCATCCAGTTTCACTAACAGGTTGATCATCTGGCAGCGGATCTGAGTCAGAACTTCTGATGACCTCCCAACAGCGCGCGGGCTCCCTCTCTCTCTCTCTCTCTCTCTATATATATATATATATATATCTTGTTTTTTTGCTATTTTATTTTTTGTCTATTTTTCTCGTTGAACCCCCCATGTACAAATGTGTATCCCCCTCTCCTAATTGTTGTAATAGCGTAGGATTTTACATTTCCGCTTCTTATTGCTAGTAATTAGGACGGGTATGGCAAGATAAAATCAATGAAATAGAAAAACCTAATTCAAAGAAAAAAAAAACTCTTGTATGCAATAAAACACACTTGCACACTAACACCCCTAGGGTTACATCCACTTGTTGCCTTTCAAAAATTGGGCCATATTGCATGTTAGGTCTCTTTGGGCAAACAAATAACTCAAATGATCATAGTCCCTCGATGACGCTTTCGAAAGTTGCCTAAAATGATCAAAGTCCCTTTCAAAGAAAAAATTGCCCAAGGATACTTAGCACTATTGCAATTATGGTCTAAACGACGACCCGCGCCCGTCCCTTTCACATCCTAACACAAGATTGTCCACCAAATACAATGGTGGAACAAAATTGTTAAAAGGGTTAAAAACATAGCAAAGATCTTTGAGAAATTTAGGATAGATAGCTCTTGGGTACTTGCCAACTTGCAAAACAAAAACACTTGCCTATTTTTTCAAAACCATACATCACAAACACTTTCAAAACGACTTTCAAAAACATGGAAAACTTTTTCAAAAGACATACACCTTTGTATACATCCCAACATGGATCATTACAAAGGTTGCCACCACATTGGCCTCTTTTCAAAACATTTTTCAAAACCCACACACAAAGCATCATTTCAAACAATTGAAAACCAAGGCAAGTTGATCTAAGCAAGTACCTAAGAGCCCATGGATAACCATGGATAGAAAGGGTGCTAATACCTTCCCTTTCTATAATCTACTCCCCGAACCCAAGAAAAATCTCAAAGGTTTTTGCTGTGCTTTTTAAACCTTTCCTTAGGATAAAATAAAAAGTCGGTGGCGACTCTTGCTCAACCGAAACATTTGCGAATACAAACGCAAAACCACAGTCAGTTCTCCCACCGTATCACACCGGGCATCTTTCAAGGAAGCCGTCTTCAAAGGAGAACCCTCTTCAGTCACTGTTTCTGCTGCTGCCAATGTCTGAGGCACCTCTTCAAAGTGTTGAAAGGGGGTTTCAATGAACTCCCCATCCATTTCCACGTACCGGAATGAGTTGAGATGGATGACCATGTATTCTTCCTCCCCTTGCACTGTTACGATCTTCCCTCTGACCGGGTACTTAAGCTTCTGATGTAACGTGGAGGTCACAGCTCTAGCCTTGTGGATCCATGGACGACCCAGCAAACAAGAATAGGATGGTCGGATGTCCATCACATAGAAAGTAGAATCAAAAACTTGAGAACCAACCCTGATTGGAATGTCAACTTCCCCATGTACCATCGTTTTGGACCCGTCAAAGGCCCGGACAATAATGTTACTAGGCTTGAGTTCTAAACCCTCACAATCCAACCTGTCTAGGGCCTTCTTGGGTAATACGTTCAACGAAGAACCAGTGTCAACCAGCACATGGGCGATAGTAGTACCCTTGCATTCAATGGAGACATGCAGGGCGTCGTTATGGTTTTTTCCTTTGGCAGTCAGATCGGCGTCAGAGAAACCCAACCCATTATCAGCAGCCATGTTGGCCACACAATCGGTAAATTGATCAGCAGACGTTTCTTGTGGCACATGGGCCGTCTTCAAGAAGGCAATCAGGGCCTTGGCATGAGCCTCTGAACATAACAACAGTGACAGCATAGAGATCTTAGAGGGGGTGTGCCCCAGCTGCTTAACTACATTGAAATCACTTTTCTTGATAATTTTAAGGATCTCTTCCATCTCTTGCTTGGAAGCTTCGACAGTGGTTGTCTTTGGTGCCTCCGTCTGGGCAGGCACATCAGTAGCAACCCCTTTGCCCCGAGCGTCAGATGACTCAGCAGCAGGGGTAGAAACAGGAACTTGGTCAGGAAGGGAAGCAGGCACACTGGCAGGTGTGATGACAAGAGGTCTCTGAATTGTTGGTGGCGCAATATCAGGTGAGAAGAGCCTACCACTACGAGTAACCTTGGCAGGCCCAATGATGTTGGTGACGCCGGTACTGGTATCAAACTCTTGTTTTACTCCGAGACATAAACATCTGCCCCATAGTGCCAAGGGACAGCTTTGTCAGATTTATAGGGGATGGGCCCTGGAACAGTGATGATGATAGGAGCAATCTTGTGAACAGGCATGATTTTGACAGGCTTCTTTGAGGGAGCCTTGGGAGGGTTATTGAAAATAGTGACAATAGAAACTTCTTCGGTACGGACAGCAGGAACAGCAATCTTATTGAACAAGATCTCTTTGTTATCCATCAGGTTTTGGACGCCTGACTTCAGCAAAGGACAACCAGCAGGTGAAACAGCACATAGAAGGCAACCTTTACTACATCCCGGAAATAAACCGGCTAGCAATAGGTTTCTCTTGACGGTCAACAGCGGAGTAGCAATATCCTCCACAGAAGCTACATACAGATCCTCTTCCACAGCATTCACTCCATGCTGGGGCATGGGAGCAGTCACAACCTTGGGCCTTTCGGGCGCCTCGAACTGTATTTCCTTAGCTTCAATAAGGTCCTGAACCTTATTCCTTAGAGCGCAACAATCATCAGTAGAATGCCCCGGGCTATCAGAGTGATAAGCGCAGCGGGCATTGGGATTGTATTTCGGAGATATTGTGTTTACCACCTTTGGAGCTTCCTTGACAGTTACCAGATTGGTTGACAGCAGTTGCGGCAATATCTGAGACAGGGTCATGCTGAGCCGAGTGTACTGCCTTTTGGGTCTCTCACCCCTTGGCTGGTTGTATTGTTGAGGAGAAACAGCAGGCTTTGAAATTACCACCGCGTTGACAGCTTGGCGGCGTTCTGGTTTGTTCTGTCTTCTGGGACCATAAACAACACTAGCTTCCTTCTTGAAGGGCTTCTTTTCAGTACTCGAGGAGGCACCTTTCTGTATCTTCCCCGACTTGATACCAGCTTCGATCCTCTCACCAGTCAGGATTAGGTCTGTAAACCCATCAGAGGAATTACCAATCAGGTGATTAAAGAATGGACCAGACAGGGTCCCCAAGAACATGTCCACGAGTTCACGGTCAGTCAACGGTGGCTGCACCCTACCAGCCAGGTCTCTCCACTTCTGCGCGTACTCCTTAAAAACCTTCACCCGTTCCTAGTGACATACCCTGGAGTTGGGTACGCGTAGGAGCGAGGTCGGAATTGTACTGATACTGCTTATAAAAAGCAGTAGCCAAGTCCTCCCAGTTACGAATATTGGTTCCATCCAGCTGATAGAACCATTCGAGTTGAGTCCCTGAAAGACTCTCCTGGAAGAAATGGATCCATAAGTTTTTGTCTGCAGTGTAAGGCTCGATCTTCCTTACATAATAACGGAGGTGCAGCTTAGGACAGGAAACCCCGTCGTACTTCACAAAGGCATGTGCCTTGAACTTGTGTGGGATCACCACCCCGGAAGATAGCCCTAAGTCTCCAAAATCCAACTCAGACACACGTTGAATCTCCATAGCATTTAACCGGTCCTCTAGTTGTTTGTACCTGTCCTCGGCAGGAGGGTACTGTTCATCATTGAAGTCTGTCTCGGTGTCAGAGACCACGGGACTAGGAACCTCTCTTCCTTGGTGACTGCCTTCCCCAACAGATAGAGTAGTCAGCTCAGCTTCATTCTGTAGTGTATTCTCGAGTCTGCGTCCAGTGTTGAACAGCACAGTCCTCTTCTTCTTCTTCTTCTTCAGGAGTAAAGCCTTCAACTCCTGTTGTCCTTGGGCTAAGTTCATGACCAGCTCCTGGAACTGGGCGTTCTGGGCCTGGAGGGCCTTGATAGCTTGCTCGGTAGTAGGTTCAGGATTCATGCTGACTGAGTGCTGAAATAAACAGCAAAGAAGATTAAGCAACCTGTAGAAAAAGGGTACCTGTTATGCACATGATGCATGATATGCTATTTATGCAATGCATTCAAGGGTTCGAAAGTTCAAATTCGTTGTAGACAAAAAGGAACACACATTGCATTAAGAAATAATTTGTTCAATACATCAGGGCCTCATGGGCAAAACATTACGAAAATAATTAATCCCAAAAGACACTGCGCATCCTCTTTGGAGCGATGTAAGTGTTGAGAGTCTTTTCCTCGTGAAGTAGACGGGTGAGCTCCAAGACCTTCTTCTCACTGGCATGTAGACTGGTTTCAAGAGAATTCTGCTCTTCCTTGAGTTGGATCCAGCTCTTTTGCATTTCTTCCCAAGACGTTGGCATGTCAGGATGTTGAATGGTGTAGGGCACCTCTCCTTCCAAAACTGGCTCTTTGATCACAGGGAGAACATGAGGATATGGCATCACCAGCTTCTGGGAGCGGGCTCGTACCCACTTGAGATAAGGTTCCAGGGGAATGGAGTTCTTATGCCCCAGTGTCTTGCTATCTACCCTGTTGGGTGATGTGTCTGCGATCGACCTAATGTCTGACGGTATCTTAACTGCAAGCGCACAGCCTATCGCGGTAGTAATAAAATATTGTCGAATCCACAGGGACTTTGTAATCACTCTAGTGTTGTAAAACAGGTTGGTTTAGCTAAGGCGGAAATTGTCACGTTGGTTTTAGGAAGATTAAGGAAGGTAAATTAATTGATTTTAAAGTAATTATAAAATGAAATGGTCGGTATGCAATAGAGTCGACCTAAAGGATCTAATCGGACCTAGGCATATAAGGATGGTCAACTTGGTTTATCTGTAGAATTAATCAGTTTAAAAACCCTCAACTCACACTTTCATGGTCTTATCTCGGATTATACGTCTAAAGCCCTATACCTGCTTTCACTAGCCTATAAGTGTTTAGAAGTATTTTTTGAAAACTTAATTGATTCTAATTTGGTTTAAAGCGCTTTCACTGTATTTAAATCAAATGCCTAACTTTAGCTATCCGGTTAAAAACCTCACACTTTCGTGGTCTCGATCTAACCTATTTACTCTTCTTACTTTCGTAACAAAGGTTTTATTATTAAGCATAAAAAGTTATAACCAGAGTTAAGTTGATTAAAGTTTTAGCCTAAGTTTGATCAGATGCCTAATGTCTCTTACTATCTCATACCGACACTAAAGGTTTAGCTAGCCATGGAAATTAAAATGAACGTACTGGAAATAAAAACAAACAAATATAAATTGGACATTATAAATAATAAATTAAACATGCATTAATTAATAAAAAGGTATGTAATACAATTGCAAAATAGAAACCTGAAAATAAAGCCAATACTTCAATCCCTCTTCCACAATTCGGAAACTCAGACTTGGTATCGGTAATATGACAAATTCTGAGGCTTGAATAATAAATCCTAAACTATAATAATAATCTCCTGATGTTGGAAATTATTACTTGGGCAGTGAAAGTAAAAGAACGGAAATAAACAATTGCAGAAAAATAACAACTGAAGGAATACTGGTTTTGATTTTGGCAGAGCTTCCGCACAAGTAAACTGTAATATGCTCTGTACTTCTAACGTTGAATGTTGAGGTATTTATAGAAGAATAAATTTGGCAGTTGGCTTGAAAACTTGTAACTAAGCTTTCCTTGAAAATCTCCACAAATGTAGGAACGTGGGTAGTTGAGGAAGAAGTGGTGAACGTGGGGTTTGACTGGAGAGAAATAAGGAGTTTGGAAACTCCTTCTGTTTTGCTTTGCCACGTTCTGCATTTTCCAAATAACTGATATACGCGTTACGTTCGTTAGCTTGGCGTTACGAGCAGCTTTGGTCTTTCCCCGTGTTACGGTCGTGGCCACTGTGTTACGGTCGTAACACGCTTCAAGATGGCTTACGGTCGTGGCAGCTCTATTAGGACCGTCACAGCTACAAAAATGCAATTCTTTGACAGATTTATCTTTTTCTTCTGTTCTTTTGATGCTTTCTTGCATTGTTTCATGTTTTCTTCTGTTTTGAGCTGAGTTATGAATACCTGCAAAAAAGTAATGACAAACTCGAAATATTCGGGAATTAATCGGGTCAAAATAATACAGAACGGGTAAATTTCATGGAAAATAAACGATACAATTTTGTGTTATCAAATCCCCCCATACTTAAACCTTTGCTTGTCCTCAAGCAAAATAATCAATTAAAAATATCGGACAAGTTTTTATAAACGCACATAACTGGTATACCTTTCGTTTTCAAATAATTTCAAGAAATCCTAAGTTAGTTCGGCCGAGAAAATCGAATGAAACCACAACGATACGTAAATGACACAAGCAACAAGCTAGTCGACGACTATCCGTTTTAAACGAAACGTCCAATTATACCGTTATAATTCAACTCAAGGTTTCTCGTTCATATTTCGCCCGGTTTCGTTCTTGCGCAATCACATTAAGCCCATTATCCTTGCACGCACGTAGTGGAATAGCCGGTTAGTGGTTCTGATCAAAACACGACGGTTTTTGGCACAATTATGTGGAAACCTCTTTTATCCAATTGCAAGATGCGGGGGATCAAACTGTAGTCTGCCCTACCGAGTTCAGTACCAGATGCTTCCGAACCACCTAGACAATGGATTCTCATGTTACTTAGTAGAAGCTTTTGCATCCGTTGGATTAAACGATCTGGTGAGGATCGCCCAATTTAATTGGTGCAATATCTATTTCCTTAAAGCATGTAACATTCTATTTAAATCAATTTGCAAGATCATCCACTTATGTTCATCGACTTTCCACGTGGATTGTGTTAAGACTGGTGTTGACTGCTAATATAAACTACTAGGGGCTAATTTAAGATTCAAAACTCAAAGTATCGGTATAACGAAAATGGAGACGATTCGCGTAAGTAGAGAGTCGAAGGTGTCATAATCGTATAGTTCTCGTTGGATCGCTCTTGGCCTTCTAACTAAGATTTCAGTTAAAGTAGGTAACTAACGGTTATGCGAATATAAAAGGCGAAAAATTTTGGTATGGCTAAATAAAACGGGGAAAAAATGAAATAACGAAATATAACTGAAATAGAAATGAAATTACTCGTTCTGAAATTAAGAATGCAGTGCTCCTCCCACACTATATCAAACATTGTCTCAATGTTATGATATAATGGCGAGGTTAAATGAAAAATACATCGGAAAAACAAGGAAAACAACAAGAAAAGAAAAAACTACTGGAGACCACGGCGGCTTCGGGTTCGTGACCTTCTGGAAGGAGTAGCGTCAGAGTCATTGCTCTGGGGTCTAAGAGATGTAACATCCATCCTTAAAGCATTAAGCTCGCATATCACTTCATCAAGCCTTTCATTCGTCGAGCGTTGACCACTCAAGATTTGGACATTTTGCTGATGTAAGGCGTCGAAACGCTCCTGATGCTTCCTTTCAAGAGCTACAGGCATCTGATTTTGCTGATGGAGGGCTCTAAGGACGTCCTCCATAGTAAAAAGAGGTGGTGCAGAAGAGGACGACTCAGGAATGTTAGGCGCGGGAACAACTCGATCCAGTTCTTCCTGCATCTCATCAGCGGGGCCGACATGAGGTTCTTCTTGAGCAGCAGCAGGGCCTTCAGGGTTAAATAGCCAGTTGGCTCGGTTCTGAGGGTCGATTCGGTCCCTGCAAGGCAAAACAATATTAGTGTAAACTCGGTTTTGTATCACTGGATGGAATATTCCGTCGTCCCGCTCGTGGATGAGGTGGGCCGATTTGCAATGATCCAGAGTAAGCAGAACCGGTGGTCGGGGTGGCAGATGAACAAGGGTGTCACCATGGTTTAGTGCTAAAGCAAGAGAAGTGACAAGCCCTCCGAAATAGAAAGGTTTGCCGCCTCTGGTGCAGATGGAGTGAATATGAGCCAGGAGGAAAGGTGCAGAATTAATTTTCTGACCCGAGAATGCACAATGCATGAAAAATAGCTCCTTGGAGTTGAGCTTGTGGTTACTATCCCTTGCAAAGATTGTGTTGGACAAGATGCGGTGGAAGTAGCGAATGGCGGGGTTATGGATTTGGGTGGCATTGAGGTGATCGTATGAATCAGCCCGATTATTGGTCAAGCTATGCCAAAGGTTGAAGGATTCCTCATGAAAAGTGTCAGGCACACGTAGGTGAGCGCCTTCGTCAGTACAGAAATCTAGTAGGCGACCGAATGCATTCTGAGGGAATTCATATTCGGTGCTGAAAATTCGGAACCTTACCACACCGGTAAGTTGATTTCTTGGGCCGTTTGGAGTGATGTAGCAAAATGAACTGTGAAACTCAAGGGTGAGATTCTCGTACGTTGGTTGTGGCTGGCTACATAGGGTCCAAAGGTTGACGTTCTGTAGTAGGTGTTGGACACTTTCAAGTAACCCGAGGTTTCGGAGGCAGTCAATGTCGACGAACCTCGTAGGATGGATGCCTCGGTGTTGGAATTTCAGGAACCGTGTGCGCTGAGTTTCACCCGCTTCGCCATTTCGTAGGGTAATGCCAGGAATGGGTTGGAGATTGTTCGCCATTTGCATGCAAGAGTGTTTGAGTGAGAATGGTTGTTGGTTGGTGAATGAGAGAATGAGAAGATGATACGGGTAATGGATGTATATATGGTGGAAGGAGATAGTGGAAGTTTGAAAATTGATAGGGATTAATGGTGGGTTGAATGGGGTTAATGGGGAGTTATGGAAGAAGAAGAGAGAAAGGTTCAGGAAAAGGGAACGTTCTGCTAACAGGGTTACTGATGTAGCCCGTGTTACGGTCGTAACACCTGGCTGACGAGCGTAACGCTCTGAAGGGCGTGTTACGTTCGTGGGGGGTGGATGACGATCGTGGCAGCTACGAATTTTGCAAATTTTTACAGAACAGAACACAATTACACAGAGTATATATTCTTATAGCAGGCAGAACATCTCAGGCATTCCAACATAAACACAACATTAATTTATTCAACACTGAAGAAGACTATGTCTGACCGAATGTCATCACATTGGTAATGACATTGTTCCTAATTTCCTCTAAAACTACAGACAGGAGGAAAATTGGATGAAGTATGGATTATTATTAATAAATCCACGTGTATGACTCAGAGGGAGTAACCATCCTCTTTGAGAAAATGAGTGTAATATACCAATGATGTTTCTTGGAAAGGGGATCCTAAGACAAGGGAGTAGTCTGTTCTAAAAGACAAATGTCTGCTTTAAAAAGGCATCCTGACATGGTCAAAGGGTCAAAACCAAGGGTAGGTACCTGCATTAAAACCAGTCCTAGGGTACTAAAACTGTCAGAATAAAGTACCAAGATCGTTACTATCTATGCCAAAATTGCATTATTTATGAAGACTCTCTCTATTCTTTCTCTTCATCAGAGGGTTTCAGCAATATGAAGTTTGTTAGCATCTGGGAAAATTGTGCATGGGTATGGATCTGTATGGGCAGGCTTTGTCAAATTCTGGCCAAAAAGGGGGAGAAAGATAGGGACCCAGTAGTCTCAGGCGAGAAAGCAACACACGGCAATGTCCAGCAAGACTCAGGTGAAGGCAACATGATCCCTAAGTAAGTAACTTTGGTTGTGTCTTGTGTTCTGAGTTAAGAGGATAGTTGTGACTTGTGATCTGAGTTACATGATCACAAGTAATAATCTTGAGAAAAGAAATCCTCTTGGGGCATCGATGGAGTGGAGTTGCTCACAGTTGACGACAGAGGTTTGTTGTTTGCTCAAAGGACATCAGCCTCTACAAAAGAAGATGTTAGACAAGATGTTGTAACATCTCAACTGTGTTGTGGCCTGGTCCCAAAATACAACTTGCACTTATTTGTTTTAGCCAAAATTTGCCAAAGGGGGAGATTGTAAGTGCCCTGGCTGGAGAGTTGGCCTCATTTGTAAAACAAATAAGAAAGCAAGTTTACCCAGATCCCCTCTGTTGTTTTAATATGTGGTGTTGAAGAAGTTCAACATCTGGACCAACATGTTGTGTAAGATGTCACAACATCAGCATGTGACATCGCGCCTGAAACTAAGTACTGATTAAGTAACTATGTTATATGTTGAATGTTTGTAACAGCTGTGACTTATAACCTAACTATCCTAAGTGATCTAAATTATGAAAGAGGTTATTTGTTGTGTTGAAAAAGTTCAACATCTAGGAAAACATGTTAGATGTAATGTCATGACATCTGACTTGACATCACGTCAACAGAATTGATAATTCAGTTACAGTTCCGGTACCTAAATACTCTGAGAATATATGTGGCGTTTCTTGTGAAGATCAATCAAGAATCAATCAGAATATTTGAAGAAAATACTGTTTCTAAATATGGAGATATTTTAGGAACTAGAAGATTGAAGACCTTGATTATAGGAGAAGTTTGCTGCTGAGTTGTAACAGCAAGGAGAAAAACTTGCTGAGTTAGGTAATAGGTTATAAATAGCAGATTGTAACCTAGGGTTGGGGGGATACACACAATGTAACATTAGAGGTGTTTTTGTTAGGTAAACCTGTCGGTCTGTGGCAAGGTTACCATGTATGTAACTCGAAACCTGTAGGTAAGAGTTTGAGTGTTCTTGGATGAAGCTATGAAGCAAGTCTAAGTATTTTTGCATTACTCCATATTCATTGTAATGTAGGAAACCAAGTGGGAGGGCACTGCTTCTTGAGTAGGAGTAAGACTTCTGTTGCTGCGGCAATAGGAATGGAAACTGGTAGGTTTCTATCTAGGAGTTCCTAGGTATAGGTTGCACTGGGTAGATGATTAAGTGAAGGATGGGAACTTGTGTAGTTTAGTCCTGAATTAATATTGCTGATAGTGGATCTTCTTCCTGGCTTGGTATGCCCCCAGAGTAGGTGTGTTTCACCGAACTGGGTCAACAACTGATTTGTGTTTTTACCTTCAACACTTTATAATTCTGTCTGTTATATATCAAGGTAAAACTGTAATGTTGTAACAGATGATGTCTCAAAACATGTTAAGACATCGTGCTGATATCTGTGCAGAAGAAAGGGAACTGCAATGACTGTTTGCTTTCTGCTGATCATGTGCCACAGATGAACAGAACTAGGCACATCGATGTTCTATCCTCTGCACCTGCAAAGTAGATCTGGCACAGCTTGGTTAAACTGTGCTTCTGTTACTCTTCACTACTGAATCATAAAAATTGGGTATCTACCTTGCAGTGTATTGATTATGTCATATCAAATGTTTAGACATTGAGTATAACATCTGAACTCTGGCATACACCAGAATTTCAATTGGTATCAGAGCAGGCATCCTGTTCTGTTTCTGGATGAGATCCATGGGTGATACTTTCTGGTATCTGCAAGGACAATCTTAGTACTGGAGATTGTAACCTGGAAAGGTTTGTTATTTCCCTGAATGGTCCCTTGAAGTGGGAGGATGGACTATTCTTGACAGGAATTGTGTGTACCTGTCTCTGATGATTGGCATTTGGCCTGGTTGTGTGATAGCTGCTCTAGGTTTGATTTATTTTCAAACTTAGGATGTGTGTACGCCTGAAGTTGTGTGTAGTAGTCATGCTAGGTTTGAACCATAATCAGACTTGGTCTATTTTTGAAGGCTAGTCTGGTGGAGTGTGTGTGCAAAGATTGGGGTGTATTATGTTCTTCCGCTGTGTAATACCTGGCAAAACTCAAGCTCTGATGTGTTTCCCCTCTTGTGGATTGAAGGCCATTGTATTCAAGAATTCAACATAAACTATTGAAGATGTCACAGATACTCGAGTCCTCTCAAGTCCACTCATGAAGACGTTCTTCGTTCAGGATGGTAAGAATCACATAATCACGGATTAGTGTTATATGAAGACCTTGAAGAATTTCAAAGATGTAGCTACTAGTTGAAGAGCATATGTTTCGGGTGTCAAACAAAGGGATACCTTTGTTTGAAATCTACTCCTGACTTGGAAGAGGAGACATCTGCGTGTGCAAAGTTGACAATGGTAAAGACAACTATGTTTGTGTACTCCCGAAGGTTACTTTAGGAGTCAGAACTCTAGAAGTAAAGCTGGTTGAGATATTGATCAGGGCTGAGCAATTGTTTCCTGAAGTACTATGGTGTGAAGAAAGATAAGCTCACTGGTTAATAAAAGCCAATGATGGTGCAGCACTATTGCTCCTTCATAGAAGTAGATTGGGATCATGAGTCTTGAATATAAAGACTCAGAGTTTGGTAGATCTGGTAGGGATGTCATATGTCATGTCGAGACATTTGTGTACAATGCATGGATATTTTGTGTGGAGCTTCCATGATTGGTAGTTTGAGGGGGAGATTTGGTTAACCTCCTCACATTAGTTCAGCCTGGTGTTTAGCTGGCTGTTGACCTATGTCACATGGGTTCTGGGTGTTGTGTGACATATTTGCAAGGAAGGATTCATCTCTCTCATTCCTAAGGATGAATCTGATCTGGTAGGAGTTTCAAATCTGTTGAGGTGAGTAGAGTTTGTTCAGAGAAAATTCTATTTACTTGAGTCAAGGGTGGCAACCTAGATATCTCAACTCTTTGGTCTCTCAAAGAAAGTGCTTGCAAGAAGAAGATATTAACACACGAAGAGTATGTCAAAGTATTCAAATGGTGAAAGTATCTTACAGGATAATGGGAAGGAGTTATGATCAATTGCTATTGATTATCCTTGGAGTTCAAGATAACTGATGTTCTTAAAGATGTGGGAACATTCCTTCTTCTAGACCCTGTGAAGAATCACAGGAAGAGTGATGCTTTAGAGCTATCTCTTTGGTGACAGCAAAATCATTTGATCCTTGAAAAGGTTTCCTGGAAACGTGTTCAGACTTGAAGCTACAAGAAGAAGAAGACATCATAATCTTGATGATGGTTACTTGGATCAGTCTGGTTCTGATCTAGGTAAGGAAGTAAATTAGAGAAGGAGCTGAATTCAACAACTAGATGTTATAACATAATGTTGTGACATTTGGTTCAACATCAGATTCTTGGTTGGTGAAGTGGCACATCAACTTAAGATAGGATGATCTACGTAGTTGAAGATTGGATACTTCAAAAAGACCGTCTCTTTGCAGCTCTTTGGAGTTGTTGGGTGGAGAAGATGTTACATGTTCCTGTCTTAGTGTATCTAATCCTTTTGTGATAACTTGTAGCTTGAAGTTCAAATTTCAATTGGAAGATCAGAATATCTTTGGGAGAAGTCTGATAAACATGGAGAAGTCAAAAGTGGCATTTGGTCTATCTCAGCAGTGAATTCTGAGAATCAAGATAATCAACATATGACAGCTGATTATTATCGAGAAAGTTTGATTCACAGTATGAATGCGTTCAAACAATATTGTTGAACAGAGGGTGCGCTCTTGAAGACATGAAGATGTGTCTTATGTTTTCCATTCATCAAGGGGTCTTATTTACTTTAATCAGAAGCTGTAGTGAAGGTCCAACTGAGTATTGAATGTGTCCTACTTGTTTTCATGAGGAGAAGTGATTGTCCCTAACAGGGGGAGTATTGGTTTGTACAAAAGGTCTTCGTCAAACTCGTAGGATATAAAGTGTGACACCTTATTAACTATTGGAATGATGTGTTCAAAACTGAAGAAGACTATGTCTGACCGAATGTCATCACATTGGTAATGACATTGTTCCTAATTTCCTCTAAAACTACAGACAGGAGGAAAATTGGATGAAGTATGGATTATTATTAATAAATCCACGTGTATGACTCAGAGGGAGTAACCATCCTCTTTGAGAAAATGAGTGTAATATACCAATGATGTTTCTTGGAAAGGGGATCCTAAGACAAGGGAGTAGTCTGTTCTAAAAGACAAATGTCTGCTTTAAAAAGGCATCCTGACATGGTCAAAGGGTCAAAACCAAGGGTAGGTACCTGCATTAAAACCAGTCCTAGGGTACTAAAACTGTCAGAATAAAGTACCAAGATCGTTACTATCTATGCCAAAATTGCATTATTTATGAAGACTCTCTCTATTCTTTCTCTTCATCAGAGGGTTTCAGCAATATGAAGTTTGTTAGCATCTGGGAAAATTATGCATGGGTATGGATCTGTATGGGCAGGCTTTGTCAAATTCTGGCCAAAAAGGGGGAGAAAGATAGGGACCCAGTAGTCTCAGGCGAGAAAGCAACACACGGCAATGTCCAGCAAGACTCAGGTGAAGGCAACATGATCCCTAAGTAAGTAACTTTGGTTGTGTCTTGTGTTCTGAGTTAAGAGGATAGTTGTGACTTGTGATCTGAGTTACATGATCACAAGTAATAATCTTGAGAAAAGAAATCCTCTTGGGGCATCGATGGAGTGGAGTTGCTCACAGTTGACGACAGAGGTTTGTTGTTTGCTCAAAGGACATCAGCCTCTACAAAAGAAGATGTTAGACAAGATGTTGTAACATCTCAACTGTGTTGTGGCCTGGTCCCAAAATACAACTTGCACTTATTTGTTTTAGCCAAAATTTGCCAAAGGGGGAGATTGTAAGTGCCCTGGCTGGAGAGTTGGCCTCATTTGTAAAACAAATAAGAAAGCAAGTTTACCCAGATCCCCTCTGTTGTTTTAATATGTGGTGTTGAAGAAGTTCAACATCTGGACCAACATGTTGTGTAAGATGTCACAACATCAGCATGTGACATCGCGCCTGAAACTAAGTACTGATTAAGTAACTATGTTATATGTTGAATGTTTGTAACAGCTGTGACTTATAACCTAACTATCCTAAGTGATCTAAATTATGAAAGAGGTTATTTGTTGTGTTGAAAAAGTTCAACATCTAGGAAAACATGTTAGATGTAATGTCATGACATCTGACTTGACATCACGTCAACAGAATTGATAATTCAGTTACAGTTCCGGTACCTAAATACTCTGAGAATATATGTGGCGTTTCTTGTGAAGATCAATCAAGAATCAATCAGAATATTTGAAGAAAATACTGTTTCTAAATATGGAGATATTTTAGGAACTAGAAGATTGAAGACCTTGATTATAGGAGAAGTTTGCTGCTGAGTTGTAACAGCAAGGAGAAAAACTTGCTGAGTTAGGTAATAGGTTATAAATAGCAGATTGTAACCTAGGGTTGGGGGGATACACACAATGTAACATTAGAGGTGTTTTTGTTAGGTAAACCTGTCGGTCTGTGGCAAGGTTACCATGTATGTAACTCGAAACCTGTAGGTAAGAGTTTGAGTGTTCTTGGATGAAGCTATGAAGCAAGTCTAAGTATTTTTGCATTACTCCATATTCATTGTAATGTAGGAAACCAAGTGGGAGGGCACTGCTTCTTGAGTAGGAGTAAGACTTCTGTTGCTGCGGCAATAGGAATGGAAACTGGTAGGTTTCTATCTAGGAGTTCCTAGGTATAGGTTGCACTGGGTAGATGATTAAGTGAAGGATGGGAACTTGTGTAGTTTAGTCCTGAATTAATATTGCTGATAGTGGATCTTCTTCCTGGCTTGGTATGCCCCCAGAGTAGGTGTGTTTCACCGAACTGGGTCAACAACTGATTTGTGTTTTTACCTTCAACACTTTATAATTCTGTCTGTTATATATCAAGGTAAAACTGTAATGTTGTAACAGATGATGTCTCAAAACATGTTAAGACATCGTGCTGATATCTGTGCAGAAGAAAGGGAACTGCAATGACTGTTTGCTTTCTGCTGATCATGTGCCACAGATGAACAGAACTAGGCACATCGATGTTCTATCCTCTGCACCTGCAAAGTAGATCTGGCACAGCTTGGTTAAACTGTGCTTCTGTTACTCTTCACTACTGAATCATAAAAATTGGGTATCTACCTTGCAGTGTATTGATTATGTCATATCAGATGTTTAGACATTGAGTATAACATCTGAACTCTGGCATACACCAGAATTTCAAGCCATATTTGTAAAGTCATGGTAACCAGGAGGAGTTTCAGGATCTGTTTCGTTTTCAGACATGAAATTATTAGCAACAAAATATGATTGTGGTGTTTCTGGTGTCGAAGGATGGTCGGGTGGATTCAATTCGTACAACCAATTTTCACAGTTGTGGACACTTATTCGGGCATGGTTCGGGAAGGTAAAAAGAGTAACAACTTCGTCTCTGATCAGGTAGTCATAAGGTGCAGGGCCTAAATTTCCTATTATCCGGTTGTTGAAACAGAAATTAATATTCATAGGCCTAATTGATCCAAATGGTGCACAATTATTAAGTTGGCAACGAGGTCCAAGAGCATGTGCAATCATTGTAACTAATCCTCCCACACTGACAGGAACATTAGGGTCCTCACTAATGCGGGTAAAGGTCTTCATCAGGAGTGGGACAACATTGACAGGGCTTCCTAGGTTCATACAATAAAGCAGAGATAATTCATCCTTGGATACAGCATTTTGATTTTGTTCTTTTCCAAACAGAGTGTGGGCAAGGATCCTATGGAAATAACAGATGGCTGGGTTATGTATCTCATTGTTATCCATACTTTCTGGGTCAGGGTGATAGTTTCCGGTTAAAGTACCCCAGAAGTAATCCAGCTCAAAATCCAATAAATCGGCCTCAGGGGTAGTAAAAGCTAAGGGTCCGCTGGGGAATCCTAATAAAGCAGCTAAGTCCCTATGGTTATAGGTGAACTCAATACCAAAAAGTCTGAAGGTAATGATTCCTTTTCGGGCTCCAACACCGTGTTCAGGAATGTGAACTAGAGAACTCAAGAACTCAAGGGTAAGCTCTCGGTAAGTGACAAACCTATTCTTCAGGTGGGCTTTCTCCCATCCCAACTGGTTAAACATGTAGTACACACTGTCAGTAATGCCTAAAGAGTCCATAGTGGGTTCGTCATGATACAGGGTTAAACTGATGTCTCGCTGAGACAAAGCCTCAAATCTTCTTCGTTGGTTTCTACCTCTAAAGGTGGTTTCCATAAAGTTCTGTGGAGGAGCCATAGCAAAAACAAAGCGGGGAAACAGAGTAGAGGAGAAAGTAAAGAGAAAAAGACTATTCATAAATCCTGTGGCAAGTAAAATTGTTTTGAAATCAGCAGCAGTTTCATAAAAGTTTTTTAAAAAAATGAAAAATACTTATATAGCAAGCAAAAACAAATAATACAAACAAAATAGCAGGTAAAAACAAATAAAATGGGTTGCCTCCCATGAAGCGTTGTTTTTAACGTCATAAGCCTGACGAAATACCTAGTGAAAGATTAGTCGGGAGAAATAGGTAGCAGTTCTACGAGTTTAAGCTTATTCGTATAATCTCTATTATCTATACGATGATACTGTTTTAACCGCTGCCCGTTTACAATAAATGGGGCGCTATTTCTATCCTTGATTTCTATCGCTCCGCTAGGAAAAACTCTTGTAATTTTGAAAGGACCGGACCATCTAGATTTAAGTTTTCCAGGGAAGAGTCTAAGTCTAGAATTAAATAAAAGTACGACATCTCCCACACTAAATTCTTTTCGTGATAAACGCCGATCGTGCCATTTTTTAGTTCGTTCTTTGTATATTTTAGCGTTTTCGTAAGCGTCTAGTCTTAATTCTTCCAGTTCATGTAAATCGAGGATTCGTTTCTCGCCAGTAGCAGTGTAATTAATATTGAGTGTCTTTATCGCCCAATAAGCTTTATGCTCTAATTCTACCGGGAGGTGACATGATTTTCCGTAAACAAGTTTGAAAGGTGTAGTTCCGATAGGAGTCTTATAAGCTGTCCTATAAGCCCATAAAGCTTCGTTAAGCTTGGATGACCAATCTTTTCGAGATATCGCGACGGTTTTTTCTAATATTTGTTTAATCTCTCTATTCGAAACTTCGACTTGTCCGCTAGTTTGCGGATGATAAGGTGTTGCTACGCGGTGGTTCACTCCATATTTAGATAGTAATTTATCAAGTATCTTCGAAATAAAATGAGATCCACCGTCACTGATAACAAGTCGGGGAACACCAAAACGTGGGAAAATTATATTCTTGAAAAGCTTTATCACTACTTGTGTGTCATTTGTAGGAGAAGTTATTGCCTCGATCCATTTTGAAACGTAATTGACAGTGACGAGTATAAACTTGTTTCCAAAAGAAGATGGGAAAGGTCCCATAAAATCTATTCCCCAAACATCAAAGATTTCAACTTCAAGTATTCCTTTCTGAGGCATTTCATCGCGTCTTGAGATATTACCGGTGCGTTGGCATCGGTCACAGTTTTTAACAGTAACGTGGACATCTTTCCACAAGTTAGGCCAGAAAAGGCCGGCTTGGAGAATTTTGGCACACGTTTTAGAGGTGCTAGTATGTCCGCCATAAGGAGATGAATGACAATGGGAAATGACGTTTTCTATTTCTTCGTCGGGTATACACCAGCGGAAAATTCCATCAGGTCCTCGTTTAAATAAAAGTGGTTTGTCCCAATAGTAACTCTTGAGATCATAGAAGAATTTCTTTTTCTGTTGGTAAGTTAAGTCAGGTGGAAGCGCTCCGACAGCTAAATAATTAACGATGTCAGCATACCAAGGCAATCCTATGGTCATGTCGATGGCTTCCACGACTTCTTTAGCTTCTGGTTTATTTAAATCCAATTGAGCTAGGTCGCTTATCATATGTGCTATCAGATGTTCATACGGAAAATCGTCGTTAATTGGCACTTGTTCGGGTTTTATACCTTCTAAACGGGATAAATGATCCGCTACGACGTTTTCGGTTCCTTTCTTATCTTTAATTTCCAAGTCGAATTCTTGTAAAAGTAAGATCCATCGGAGGAGTCTGGGTTTTGCATCTTTCTTGGCAAGTAAATATCTGATAGCAGCGTGGTCCGTGTAAATGATGATTTTCGCTCCTACAAGGCAAGAACGGAATTTGTCAAGCGCGAAGACCACGGCTAAGAGTTCTTTTTCAGTGGTGGCGTAGTTCATCTAAGCTGAGTCTAGCGTTCTGCTGGCGTAGTAAATTCCGTGAAGTTTCTTATCTTTCCTTTGTCCAAGAACTGCGCCTACAACGTAATCACTTGCATCGCACATGATTTCGAAAGGTAACCTCCAATCGGGCGGTTGCATGATATTGCAGAAATAAGTGCGGCTTTAAGGGTTTCAAAATCTTTAAGACAATCGTCATCGAATATGAACTCAGCATCCTTCATTAATAGACCGGTAAGTGGTTTTGTAATTTTCGAGAAATCTTTAATAAAGCGTCGGTAAAAACCGGCGTGTCCTAGAAAACTTCGTATCTCTCGAATGGTCTTTGGTGGTTGGAGTTCTTTAATCACTTCTATCTTAGCTTTATCAACTTCAATTCCTTTATTAGAAATAACATGTCCAAGTACGATTCCTTCTCTGACCATGAAATGGCATTTTTCCTAGTTGAGCACAAGGTTTACTTTCACACATCGTTCTAAAATACTTTCTAAATTGGATAGACATCCTTCAAAGCTTTGTCCACACACAGAGAAGTCGTCCATAAACACTTCCATGATGTCGTCAATGAAATCTGCGAAGATGGCCATCATACATCGTTGGAAAGTTGCGGGAGCATTACATAATCCAAATGGCATTCGTCTGTACGCGAACGTTCCATAGGGACACGTGAATGTAGTCTTCTCTTGATCATCAGGGTGAATCGGGATTTGGAAAAATCCGGAATAACCGTCTAAATAGAAGAAATAGGAGTGTTTGGCTAATCGTTCTAACATTTGATCAATAAAGGGTAAAGGAAAATGGTCTTTCCGAGTAGCTTTGTTCAGTTTTCGATAATCAATGCACACTCTGTGTCCACTAACTACTCTTTGTGTTATCGATTCGCCTTGTGCGTTTTTCACGACAGTGACACCTCCTTTCTTGGGTACGACATGCACTGGGCTAATCCATTTACTGTCGGAGATCGGGTATATAATTCCAGCTTCCATTAGCTTTTTGATTTCATCTCTGACTACAGTGCTTAGAATCGGATTGATTCTTCTTTGAGGTTCTCGAGAGGTTTTGTAATCCTCTTCTAATAGAATACGGTGCATACAAATTGAAGGACAAATTCCTTTTAAGTCTGATATGTTGTAACCTAATGCAGTAGGGTATTTCCTTAGAACGTCTAAAAGTTTCTGAGTTTCGAGCGTTCCTAAACTGGAATTCACTATTACAGGTCGATTTTGTTCAGTATCAAGGAATTCGTATCGTAGATTTTTAGGTAGAACTTTCAATTCTACTTTTGTTTTCTTGGAACATGGCATATGATCGGGTGTAAGTGCTATACTTTCGCTTAGACTGTCATCTTTATATGGTTCTCGCTAATTGTCGTCTTCGAATATCAGAGGGGTTTCAATTTTCATTATTTCGGAATATGTGGTTTGTTCAACTTCCATCTCTCTCACGCACTCGTCTATAATATCGAGTAAATAACATGTGTCATTCATGGCGGGTGCTTGTAGAAATTAAGTGAGGATGAATTCCACTTTTTCCTCTCCGACTTCGAATGTTAATCTGCCCTTCTTGACATCAATTATAGCTCCAGCTATGGCTAGGAATGGTCTTCCTAGTATGATAGGGGTAACTGAGTCCTCGGTTATGTCCATGATGATGAAATCGGTAGGGATATAGAATTGACCTATTCTAACTGGAACGTTTTCCAGTATACCTACAGGATATTTAACCGATCGGTCGGCTAATTGGACGGACATTTTCGTGGGTCTGAGTTCTCCCATCTATAGCTTTTTGCAGATAGATAAGGGAATGACATTAATGCTTGCTCCTAAGTCACATAGAGCTTTGTCTATGACAAATTTTCCAATATTACAAGGTATAGAGAAACTACCTGGGTCTTTTAGCTTAGGAGGCATATTGTTTTGAATGATCGCGCTACACTCGGCAGTGAGTGTAACTATTTCGTTATCCTCTATCTTCTTCTTGTTGGATAGGATTTCCTTAAGAAATTTAGCGTACGAGGGCATCTGAGTGATGGCTTCTGTAAAAGGTATTGTTATATTGAGTTGTTTCAGAAGTTCAACGAATTTCTTGAACTGGCCCATTGTTTTGGAATTTGTAAGTCTCTGAGGATACAGAATTGGTGGTTTATAAGGTGGTGGAGGTACATAAGGCTTCTCTTGCTCCACTGCCTCTTGCGTTTCGCTTTCCTTTTCTTTTTCTCTAGGTTCATTGGCTTGTTCAGGCGGCTCGCTCTGCTTTTGGTACATGGCTGGATTTTCTAGTCTCGGGTCAACAGGTCCGTCGAGTTCTTTTCCACTTCTCAGTATCACAGCATTAGCATGTCCTTTCGGGTTGGGTTGTGGTTGACCAGGAAAAATTCCGGCTGGTGCTGCAGTAGGTGCTTGTTGTTGAGCTACCTGTGAAATTTGCGTCTCAAGCATCTTGTTATGGGTGGCTAAAGCATCAACCTTGCTAGCTAATTGTTTTATCTTCTCATTAGTATGTAAATTTTGATTCATAACGTCTTTATTAGTCTGAGCTTGGGAAGCAACGAAGTGTTCAATCATGATTTCTAGGTTAGATTTCCTAGGAGCATTAGGTCCATTACCAGGATGATTTGGGATAGCTTTTGGATAACCGGGTGGTGTGGCAGGAGCTTGTACAGGCGCGTATAATGCGTTGTTACTTTTGTATGAAAAGTTCAGATGATTTTTCCAGCCAGGGTTATAGGTATTGCTATAAGGGTTCCCTTGTACATAGTTTGCTTGTTCAGTTGGAACTCCTGTTAGAAGTGGGCATTCTGGAGCAAGATGTGATTGAAGACCACATAGATCGCAAGTTTGGACAACTGCAGCTACGGTAGCTGCAGGAGCAGTGGTAAGGTTTTCTAGCTTTTGGGTAAGAGCTTCCACTTTAGCATTGACTTGGTCCAGGATATTCACTTCAGACATTCCACCTTTGGTTTGGGATTTCTCCACATTAGCTCTTTCGCTTCCCCATTGATAGTGGTTCTGGGCCATACTTTCGATAAGTTGATTTGCTTCGGCATATGGTTTATCCATCAGTGCGCCACCAGCAGCGGCGTCTATAGTCATTCTTGTGTTATACAACAGACCATTATAAAACGTATGAATGATTAGCCATTCTTCTAAACCATGATGAGGACAGAGTCTGATCATATCCTTGTAACGTTCCCATGCTTCGAAAAGTGATTCGTTATCTTTTTGTCTAAAACCGTTGATGTTAGCTCTAAGCATAGCAGTTTTGCTTGGTGGGAAATATCTAGCCAAAAAGACTTTTTTCAATTCATCCTATGTGGTGATTGAATTTGAAGGAAGGGATTGGAGCCAGGCTCGGGCTCTGTCTCTTAAAGAAAAAGGAAATAGGTGCAATCGTATCGCCTCGGGGTTTACACCATTCGCTTTTACAGTGTCTGCGTACTGCACAAACACTGACAGATGTAGGTTAGGGTCGTCAGTAGGAGATCCAGAAAATTGGTTCTACTGAACGGCGGATAGAAGCGAAGGTTTCAGCTCGAAATCATTTCGAGCGATAGCAGGGGCGGCAATGCTGTTGTGAGGCTCCGCTTGCGAAGGAACTACGTAGTCCTTAAGAGCGCGAGGCGGATTTGGTACGTCAGCCATTGTCGATTCTTTGGTAGATTCCGATAACGGGATATCAGGAATTTTAGTTGGAGGAAGATTATTGAGAGATCGGTATTCTTGAATTCGGCGTCTTAATCTTAAGTAACGCTCGATATCATTAATTTGTAAATGCAAAGGCTCGTTTTGAGAACGAGTGTTTGGCATACAACAGAGGGAAATATAAAAAGTTGCCTTAGTCTAGACAGCGTTGTTTTCAGATTACACTAGTGACTAAACTAAAGTCCCCGGCAACGGCGCCAAAAACTTGATGTGTCTGCGATCGGCCTAATGTCTGACGGTATCTTAACTGCAAGCGCACAGCCTATCGCGGTAATAATAAAAGATTGTCGAATCCACAGGGACTTTGTAATCACTCTAGTGTTGTAAAACAGGTTGGTTTAGCTAAGGCGGAAATTGTCACGTTGGTTTTAGGAAGATTAAGGAAGGTAAATTAATTGATTTTAAAGTAATTATAAAATGAAATGGTCGGTATGCAATAGAGTCGACCTAAAGGATCTAATCGGACCTAGGCATATAAGGATGGTCAACTTGGTTTATCTGTAGAATTAATCAATTTAAAAACCCTCAACTCACACTTTCATGGTCTTATCTCGGATTATACGTCTAAAGCCCTATACCTGCTTTCCCTAGCCTATAAGTGTTTAGAAGTATTTTTTGAAAACTTAATTGATTCTAATTTGGTTTAAAGCGCTTTCACTGTGTTTAAATCAAATGCCTAACTTTAGCTATCCGGTTAAAAACCTCACACTTTCGTGGTCTCGATCTAACCTATTTACTCTTCTTACTTTCGTAACAAAGGTTTTATTATTAAGCATAAAAAGTTATAACCAGAGTTAAGTTGATTAAAGTTTTAGCCTAAGTTTGATCAGATGCCTAATGTCTCTTACTATCTCATACCGACACTAAAGGTTTAGCTAGCCATGGAAATTAAAATGAACGTACTGGAAATAAAAACAAACAAATATAAATTGGACATTATAAATAATAAATTAAACATGCATTAATTAATAAAAAGGTATGTAATACAATTGCAAAATAGAAACCTGAAAATAAAGCCAATACTTCAATCCCTCTTCCACAATTCGGAAACTCGGACTTGGTATCGGTAATATGACAAATTCTGAGGCTTGAATAATAAATCCTAAACTATAATAATAATCTCCTGATGTTGGAAATTATTACTTGGGCAGTGAAAGTAAAAGAACGGAAATAAACAATTGCAGAAAAATAACAACTGAAGGAATACTGGTTTTGATTTTGGCAGAGCTTTCGCACAAGTAAACTGTAATATGCTCTGTACTTCTAACGTTGAATGTTGAGGTATTTATAGAAGAATAAATTTGGCAGTTGGCTTGAAAACTTGTAACTAAGCTTTCCTTGAAAATCTCCACAAATGTAGGAACGTGGGTAGTTGAGGAAGAAGTGGTGAACGTGGGGTTTGACTGGAGAGAAATAAGGAGTTTGGAAACTCCTTCTGTTTTGCTTTGCCACGTTATGCATTTTCCAAATAACTGATATACGCGTTACGTTCGTTAGCTTGGAGTTACGAGCAGCTTTGGTCTTTCCCCGTGTTACGGTCGTGGCCACTGTGTTACGGTCGTAACACGCTTCAAGATGGCTTACGGTCGTGGCAGCTCTATTACGACCGTCACAACTACAAAAATGTAATTCTTTGACAGATTTATCTTTTTCTTCTGTTCTTTTGATGCTTTCTTGCATTGTTTCATGTTTTCTTCTGTTTTGAGCTGAGTTATGAATACCTGCAAAAAAGTAATGACAAACTCGAAATATTCGGGAATTAATCGGGTCAAAATAATACAGAACGGGTAAATTTCATGGAAAATAAACGATACAATTTCGTGTTATCATTGGGCATCCTCCAAGCTCTGATAAATCTCTGGCGAAGTCCTTGTGCATCGTTGTCGAAGTCAAAAACAATGTCAGGAATCAAGATGTCATGAGGCTCGTCCCTCCGAGCATAACCAAACTGTCTCAAGGCCAGACACGGGTTGTAAGTAATACCTCCTATGATTCCAAGTAAAGGAACAGTAGGAAACTCCCCGCAACGATCAATGATGGTGACATTTTCTCTGGACCGAGAACACAAATGTATATCAGCATGTGTAAGAGTCATCAATCGTTGTGACCATCTCAAACCCCGCTCGTTCTTCAAAACTGATTGTGGAAGGTGCGAAATAAACCACCTTGCCAGGAGAGGAGTGAAGCACATGAGAACACCTCTTTTTCTCATGGTTCGAGTGTAACATGAGTGGAGGATGTCCCCAAGCAATGTAGGTATGGGATTCTTGGACATGAAGATCTTGACAGCATTGATATCTATAAGCTGATCTGGATTCGGGAACAACACCAACCCATAAACAAGGAGTGCCACAACTTCTTCAAAGGCTTGTAGGTCAAGGGAATTCCAACATTCTTGGGCCTTCTCAAATAGAAACTTTGCCAAGAACCCTTTGATACCACTTATAACTTCCCAATGTCCCTTGATGTCAGATGGTTGTAGGCATAGTGCTTTAGCAACCTCTTCAAGTTTTGGCTCCTTTTATGTACCGTTGTAGGGTAGTTGACTAAGGATAGGAATCTTCAGAAGCTGAGAAAACTCTTCCAAGGTAGGCACCAATTGATAATCCGGGAAGGTAAAACAGTGGTGCAAAGGGTCAAAGAACTGGAACAACACTTTCACCATATCCTCTTCAATGTTGGTATTGACCAAGCTGATGAGTCTACCATGCCTTTCACTGAAGGACGAGTTCTCGGGAATCCTGGATGTAAGCTCCTTAAGCTGAGGAGGGACCCTTACAAGGTTTATCTGAATTGTCTTTCTGCGGATAGTTTCCATGTCCTACAAAACAAGAACAAAGATGAAGATTCGAACCCTTGAAGTGGTTAGTGGATGCATATAATGATGTATGATGTTATGATGTTATGATAAGGACACACCACAAGTATTCACAAACAGCAAACATGGTAAGGCACACAAGTCACACCAGACAGCCCTTAGAGTTTAGGCCAGCATGAAGTTTGGGGTATTACCCTCTTGAAGTTGGTGGGTTCAAAACCTGTCCTATCAAAAGTAACCGGGTTCTAAGGATCTCAATATCATTGGGTTGTTTTATGTGTTCATTGTTTTGATTTAGCCACTGGACTGGCGATCAAAATATTCCAAGAAAACAACCCTCAATGAGTGTAGTATCGAGTATCAACCAACTTTGGACTGCACCAAAGTCAGTCATCTCACTACCCCTAAAGAGGCCAGGATGGTCAATTAAGGTTCCTAAGGTCAGTTGATGCTTCACGACACCACGTGGCGGCCCCGTACTCTCCTTGACTTGACTCAAGGGTTACCGGTACTCACCATAGTGCCACATCAACGTAGCAAACTGTTTCAACCGTGTCGGTATACCCCACACAGTTCCCTCACAGTTTGTTGCTACTTTCTATGAAACTCCAAGGCAAACCCACAATATTAAATCAAGCAAAGCAAGCAATTGAAAACATAAGAGTGGTCTAATCCTAAGGTACACCTCACTTTATTAATATCCCCAGCAGAGTCGCCAGTTCTGTGATCGGTGGAAATAGAACTGATTGTTTTTTAAGCTGGCTTCGCGAAATGTCGCGGTAAGCAAGAGTCGCCACCGTCTTTTATGTTCTCCAATATGGAAATGACAAAAGCACAGCAAAATTCCTTCTTTGAGAATGGTTCTCGGTTCGGGAGGTAGATTTATAGAAAGGGAGGTGTTAGCACCCTTTCTATCCATGGTTATCCATGGGCTCTTAGGTACTTGCTCTTATGTTTTCAAAATTTTTTGCTTTTCAAGTGTGTGTGGGTTTGGAAAAAATTTGTTTGAAAGACTTCTAGGTAACTCTTGTATCAGTCCTCAAGAGTGTATGAAGTATTTGTTTGAAAACTTTTTGAAAGTGTAGGTGCGAAAAGTTATTTTTGTTTGTTTTGAAAAGAGCAAGTACCCAGGAGAATCTACCTACTCTAAGGAATTAGGCTGTGTAAGAGTCCTTTAGATAGTGCTATCCCACCATTGAGAGGTAGGTAGCACCATCGTTGGAGGTGTTCGGGTCAATTCGATTATCGGGACAGTATGGTCACCGAAGCAATGGTAGGACACCTTAGAAGTAACCCTAATGTCCTAGATCCTTTTTATCCGAGGCAACCGTTTCGAGGCGACGGGATCTTTAGACAGAAGGGCGACCTCTAAGACACCCTATACTTGATGACCACGTTCGAGGCAACCAGTGAGGCGTACCCTAGGAGCGGCATGTGCTTGTGTGTTGTTTTTCAGTTAATTGTCTTTGTACATGTTATTTGTGAGCTACGGATTGGTTTTATTTACATACATTCTTGCAGGCATTTTTTAACAGTTAGGAGTGCGGAAAGTAAATTGCGGAAAGATAAATCTAACTATTACAAGGCGCGGGTCTATACATCGCCAAAAAACAAAAACCCGTTTGGAAATAAAGTGCGAGAAAATAAATAAAGCAATAAAGGAGGTCCTAATTAGCTATTACATTTCTGGAAGCAGTTACATAAAAATGAACTAAAAAATAAATACGCGCGAAAGATTGAATCGGGAACGTCTGAGGGTTTTGACCCTTTTTTAAGAAAGAATTGAATTTTTGTCCTTTTTTGCAATTAATGAAATTAAAACTAATAACTAATTAATTAATTAATTAATTAATAAAATGATATTTTTGTGTTTTTATGTTTTTAATGAAGATAAAGAGAAAATAAATAGAAATTAAAAGTTAGCAAAAACCTAATTCTAAATTATTTTTATTTATTGTAAAAAAGTATTAAAGTTAATTAATTAAGCTAATTTAATTTAATTTACATTTTATTTACAAAATAAGTTAATAAATAATAAAATGTTTTTTTTTTGTTTTTCTGAATTTTATGGAAAAAATTAGTTTGTTAGGTTAATTAACAATAATGATAATAATTAAAAAAAGAAATTATAAGGGCAAGAAAAAATAAAAAAAGTAACAAAACCATGGGGGGTTTGGGCCCTTTTTGGAGGTGTTGATTGCAGTTTTTTGGCCCACTACACTCAGCCACGTTTGACTTTTGCAATTGCCTGCATGTGCTTTGACTGAAGGACATGGTACTCCTCCTCCCATGGCCTTTGGATGGCTGATTGTGGACATATGGCATGTGGATTGGTGAGGCGTATGGTGGAGCACATTGACTAGCCTGCATAGGAATTTGTTAGATAAAATAATATTGAGTTTTGGGGGACCTGGGAATCGAACCCAGGTCCCAATGGTCATTGGACAGCGCATGCTCCACTAGGCCAGTTGCCTGTAATTGATATTAAACACAAAACAAACAATATATTCAATAATCCAATGCATATGCTGTAAAAGAAAAATGCGCGCTTCAATTTGAATCCAGCCAATAGCAAGCTGACACGCCCTTCGTCTTCCTCCTTTTTTCCTATAAAAACAAAGAAATTAGCGGGGGTTTTAAACCCCCACAAAATGAAATGACAGAAAATAACGAATAGAGCTATGCTCTATATAAATTGGGCGCGAGGATTGGGATTTGTTCGTCTTGTCAAGCCGGTTTCAACCATGGGTCTTAGAAGTTCTGATTTTTCCTATATAGTAAAGCCCTAATTCCAGACCTCAAGAACCCTAAAACTTGTTAATGGAAATTCACGATTAGGTGCATTATAATCCAATTGATTAATATCATTAGCTTCCTGTGGACTCAAACAATGCCAAACAACCAACAAATTAAGTTAAAAATGCGCATGGAATATGAATTGTGATTACAAGAAAATTGTGCAAACCGTGAGTTCGTGTGAGGCGATTCCTTAGGCCTGAGCGCTTGGTTTTGATTCCAAAAGACTCCTGAGAGTTCCTGCAAAGTGTTAGAAACGAGATAAGGCTTTGAATTGCCTTGGAAGGTGGATTTCAGTTTTCAAATTTTCTTGAGTTTTTTGGAATTGGTTCTGGCCGTTTCAATGAGCTCTAGGTCGTGAATGAGGTATGGAACACTTGCATATGTATGTATGAATGCAATTAGGTCACATTAAGAGCTTGTATCCTTGTGCAATCAAGTTTGGGATTCTTGGTTTATCACCATTAAAGAACATTCCAAGTTTGTTCAAATTTTGAATTTTATGCTTAAAATGGCCCTAGCACGAATTTGGTATGCTTGCTCATGACACATAAAGGCCATTCAAATCAAAAGATGCTATCCATTTAATTTTTTTAGATTTTATTTGAATTTTATGGATTTAAAATAAATTAAATCAATAAAAATTAAATAAAATAGAAAAATAATTATTTGGTCTTGAGATTAATCATGGGACACGTGGGTGGCATGACAAGGCTGAATCAAGTGGAAGAAAGTGGGCCCTTTTGTCAAAAATTGAAGTTTCATGAATAGTTGACTTTTGCCATTTCATGAAAATTTTCCAACTTCTCCAATGCATATCTTGCTCAATTTTGATCATATGAACATGTTCTTGGACATTTTGGAAAGGTCTTGAAGTCCTCTAACCAATGCATTTGGTCCCATGTCATTTTGATTTACCAATATCAAGTTATGGTCTTTGACTTAAAGTGCCTTTTTGTTGACTTTTGAAAATGACCTATAATGTTGAAATTGATAACTTTTTGTGAGAGCATTTCTTGGACTTGGGATGTGAAGATGAGTTGTAGGAAATGTCCTCCCCTTCAAGATGAGCATTGGATGGGATTTTTATGATGAACCATGAAAAAGTTATGCCTTGGTCAAGTTACAGTTGACTTTTCAACTGTCCAAAAATGGAAACTTTTGCATCTTGATGATTTTTGAGCCATGCTTGTGGAATCATGATCAAGACTTGATCAAATGATGATTGTGGCTTCAAAATAAGATGTTGACCAAAAATTTTAACTTTTGACTGCCAAATGACCATTTTGCCCCTGTAGTTGATTGTGAAGCAATTAGGGTTTTTGACTGTGCAACTTGACCTTGTGAGCCTTGAAACTTGACATGTAGATGCTTGACAATGTGTATGAGCATATGTGACTTGATTGAGCCCTTGAAAACCTCAACTTCCTTGCAAGAACCAAAACCCTAATTTGACTGGCTTAGGAGGGTGTTTGAACTGTGCAGCCCTTGAGTAGACTTGAGCAAATTGAGATGATGCTTGTCAAAACTTTGAAGAATATGGGAGGGGAAATTTTGGGGTAAAACAACAGAGATATAAATAAAGCTAGTCCAAAAGATGATTTTCCATTGCCTCACATTGACATGTTAGTGGATAGCACATCAAAATTCAAAGTATTCTCGTTGAAGGACGGATTTTCCGGGTATAATCAAATAAGAATGGCTCCAGAGGACATGGAAAAAATAACGTTTATCACACCCTGGGGAACATTCTGGTATAGAGTGATGCCCTTCGGGTTGAAGAACGTTGGTGCAACATACCAGAGGGCTATGACAACCCTATTCCATGATTTGATGCACAAAGAAATCGAAGTATATGTTGATGATATTATTTCTAAATCCCATACTGAAGAAGGGCATATAGAAGATTTGTTGAAGTTGTTTCAGCGTTTGAGGAAATATCGTCTCCGCTTGAATCCAAATAAATGCACCTTCGGAGTTAGATCGGGGAAATTATTGGATTTTATTGTTAGCCAGAAAGCAATTGAAGTTGACCTTGATAAAGTCAAAGAAATTCAAGAAATGCCAGCAGTAAGAACTGAAAAGCAAGTCAGGGGTTTCCTCGGGCGTTTGAATTATATTTTAAGATTTATTTCCCACATGACTGCAACGTGTGAACCGATCTTTAAGTTGTTAAAGAAAGATCAAGGTTGAGTGTGGATGGATGACTGCCAAAGGGAATTTGAAAGTATTAAAGAATACCTGCTTGAACCTCCTATATTGCTCCCTCCCGTAGAAGGAAGACCGTTGATTATGTATCTAACAGTGTTAGATAAATCCATGGGTTGTATTCTGGGACAACAGGATGAAATAGGAAAGAAAGAGTTCGCTGTTTATTATCTCAATAAGAAGTTCACTGATTGTGAGTCGCGGTATTCCATGCTAGAAAAAACATGTTGTGCTTTGGCCTGGGCGGCAAAGCGTTTGCGGCAGTATATGTTGAATCATACAACTTGGTTGATCTCCAAAATGGATCCAATCAAGTATATTTTTGAGAAGCCTGCTCTTACCGGGAGAATTGCCCGTTGGCAGATGTTGTTATCTGAATAAGATATCGAGTACCGCACTCAAATGTCTATTAAAGGCAGTGTGTTGGAAGATTATCTTGCTCACCAACCGGTAGAGGATCATCATTCTGCAAAATATGAATTCCCTGATGAGGATGTGATGTTCCTAAAGGTGAAAGATTGTGATAAACCATTTCCTAAGGAAGGCCCGGACCCTGAATCTCGTTCGAGTATGATATTTGATGGAGTTGTGAATGCTTATGGTAAAGGAATTGGTGTTGTGATTGTTACTCCTCATGGATCACATATTCCTTTTACTGCGAGGCTAACATTTGATTGCACTAATAATATGGCGGAATATGAAGCTTGCCTCATGGGTCTTGAGGAAGCTATTGATCTCAGAATCAAAATTCTAGATGTGTATGCTGATTCAACTTTGATAATAAATCAGATTAAAGGAGAATGGGACACTCGTCACCCTGGCTTGATCCCTTACAAAGATTATGCTAGAAGATTACTACCCTTCTTCAATAAAGTTGAATTCCATCACATTCCTAGAGACAAAAATCAAATGGCAGATGCTCTAGAAACTCTGGCTTCCATGTACCAAGTGAATACTTGGAATGATATACCCTGAATTAAAGTTTGACGGCTGGATAGGCCCGCTCATGTGTTTGCGACAGAAGAGGTAGCAGATGAAAAACCTTGGTATTATGATATCAAGCATTTTCTTCAGACTCAAGAATACCCGATTGGTGCGTCGAGGAAAGATAGAAAGACACTGAGAAGATTGGCAGGTAGTTTCTTCCTCAGTGAAAATGTGTTATACAAGAGAAATTATGACATGGTCTTGCTCAGATGCGTGGATAGACACGAAGCAAGCATGTTGATGCATGAGATCCATGAAGGTTCATTTGGCACTCATGCTAATGGACACTCGATAGCTAAAAGATGCTAAGGGCAGGTTATTATTGGTTGACAATGGAATCCGACTGTTACAAATTTGCAAAGAAGTGCCATAAATGCCAGATTTATGCAGATAAGATCCATGTGCCTCCAACACTTCTCAATGTGATTTCCTCCCCATGGCCTTTCTCTATGTGGGGTATTGACATGATCGGGATGATAGAACCCAAAGCTTCGTATGGGCACCGTTTCATCTTGGTAGCAATTGACTACTTTACCAAATGGGTAGAGGCTGCTTCACATGCCAATGTTACCAAACAGGTGGTTGTGCGTTTCATCAGAAACAATCTTATATGCTGGTATGGTGTGTCGAGCAGAATCATCACTGACAATGACTCAAATTTGAACAACAAGATGATGACAAAACTGTGCGAAGAATTCAAGATTGTCCATCACAATTCATCTCCATACAGGCCAAAGATGAATGGGGTTGTTGAAGCTGCTAATAAGAATATCAAGAGAATTATCCAGAAAATGGTTGTCACTTATAAGAATTGGCGTGAAATGCTCCCTTTTGCTCTGCATGGATATCGAAAATGTGTTCCCACTTCAACAGGAGCAACCTTGTTCTCCCTAGTATATGGAATGGAAGTTGTACTCCCTGTTGAGGTAGAGATTCCCTCGTTGCGTGTGATAATGGAAACCATGTTGACAGAGGCTGAATGGGTCCAGAACAGGTTTGACCAATTGAATTTGATTTAAGAGAAGAGGATGACAGCTTTATGTCATGGGAAGTTATATCAGAAAAGAATGAAGAAAGCATTTGATAAAAAGGTCAAACCTCTTGAATTTAGAGAAGGCGGCCTCGTGCTCAGTAAGATCATGTCTTTCAACACTGATTCTAGGGGCAAGTAGACTTCTAATTTTGAAGGCCTGTATGTTATCAAGAAAGCCTTCTCTGGTGGTGCATTAATTCTTGAAACTATGGATGGCGAGGAATTCCCACGTGTGATACGGTGGGAGAACTGACTTGGGATTTTGCGTTTTTGTTCACAAATGTTTCAGTTTAGCAAGAGTCGCCACCGACTTTTTATTTTATCATAAGGAAAGGTCAAAAAGCACAAGAAAGACCTTTGAGATGTTTTCTTGGGTTCGGGGAGTAGATTATAAAAAGGGAAGGTATTAACACCCTTTCTATCCATGTTTATCCATGGGCTCTTAGTTACTTGCTTAGATCATTTGCTTTGCTTTTCAATTGTTTGAAATGGTGCTCTTCAATTGTTTGAAATGGTGCTTTGTGTGTGGTTTTGAAAGATGTTTTGAAAAGAGGCCATCGTTGTGGCAACCTTTGTAATGATTCTTGTTTGAATGTATACAAAGGTGTTTTTGTCTTTTAAAAGTTTCCAATGTTTGAAAGTAGGGTTTTGAAATTTGTGTGGTGAAGTGTGTTTTGAAGATAGCAAAGATGTTTTTGCAAGCTTTTGATCAAGTAACTAAGAGCTATCTACCCCATTTTACTCAAAGATCTTTGTTATGTTTTAACCCTTTTAACAATGTTGTTTCACCATTTGTATTTGGTGAACAACCTTGTGTTAGGATGTTAAACGCGACAGGTGCGGGTCATCGTATAGACCATGATAGCAATAGTGTCAAGTATTTTTGGCAATTTTTCTTAAGGGACTTGATCATTTTGTTTAGGCAACTCAGATAGCGTCATCGAGGGACTATGATCTTTTTGTTTTGTTTTTATTTTGCCAAAGTACTTGACATGTAACCATGGCCCATTTTAGAAGGCAACAAGTGGATTGAAACCCTAGGGGGTGCAAGTGTGCATTGTGTTTGTTTTTCATGCATATTTATCTTTGGATTAGGTCAAGCTATTTGTTGATTTTATTTTGCATACAAACCCTAGGTCTAAGCATGGCATAATTGGAAGCTTTTAAATGTGAGAGAATTTAAATGCTACACTATTACAACATGATATAGGGAAGGGGGTACAAATTTGAATTGGGGATTATTTGCAAGAAATTAAACCCTAAATTGCTATTACAACCAAATTGAATGTATAGGCAATATTTAAATGTACAATAATTGAATAAAATACAATAAATGAATGTTAAATAAAATGTATTATGCAAAAAGTTTTTATGCATGTAAAAGTATTTTTTAATATGAAATGTAAATAATAAAAAAAATCAATTTTAATTATTTATTTAGGGCAAAAACCCTAATTTTTAAATAAATAGTATTATTTATTAACTATATGCAATAATATATTAATTTATACAAAAAATAAAAGTATATTGTAAAAATGATATTTTTAGTGTAAAATATTAATAAAATTAAAAATGTAATATTTTTATATTTTTGTCCTAATTATTTAATAAAATATATAAAAATAGAAATTAATTATTTACAAAAAAGGTGTATATTCAAGAAAATATTTTCAAGTGTAAATAAAAATAATAAATGAAGATAAATATATTTTTTATATTATTTTTGAGTTTTAATAAAAAGAAAATAGATTATTTACATGCTTATACTAGTAAAATAAAAATAAATATCAAATAAAATATGAAAAATATAGAAAATAATTTTTTAGCATTTTTTATATTTGGACAAAAAATAATAAAGTCAGAATAAAAAATAAAAATATCAAAATGACAAATATTTAAATAAATGGGCCAGGGGGGTGTAAATAGAAAAGTGGGGTGTCAAAAGCAAAGAACAACCAGGCCCAGCCCAGTCAGACTTCATCTTCTCCCTCTTGTTCACAAAACACGCGTTCTGTACATCAATGGCTATCTCCTGATTCTTTGTTTTTTGACAAAACTCATAACATGAAACTTGTAGAGCATCAAACAACGAATTTAACCATATAAAAAACTTAAGCTAACTCTCAAAGACCAGAGAGAATTTCTCTGGCCCTAATTCTTAACCTAGTTTTTTCAGAAAGTTCATGAGTGAAATTCTCTTAGCACGATTAATGTAAATGAAAACTAAGCATATGTATGGCTTCAGGGCTATGAGTACAACATATTTCATTCACAAACCTAAGCCTAACTATTCCTAAATAGAGAGATAGAAGTCCATGAAATACCTGTTTCAGTTGACTTCGAGTTGGCCAATGCAGCAACTTTCAAGGGTGTTTGAGCTTCTTTTGAGCTTGCTTGAGGTCCAAGGAAGCTTTTCCAATGCTTGGTTTGTTTTGAAACAGCTTGAATCGTGCCACAGAACTCAACCTGCAAAGTTTTGAAATAAAAATGGCAATGTGTGTTAAAGGTGTTACAGCTAGCAATGGATGATCTGGATAGCTTAGATATGTTGGTTGGAAGGTGTTTGAAGTATCTTTGGACAAAACGCACGATGGAATTTGGTTATGGCTTGAAGTTTGCAGAGCTTGCCCTATTTTGCAGCAAAACAGGGATTTTGTGTACAAGGGGGTTTGAGAGGCAGAAGGGTCGTGTTTCTGGCTTGTTGGGAGGTATGAAACTGGTTTACAATGTTTGTGTAAGTTGGTTTCTTCATATGTGAGAGATGGTATGTGATTTGCAACTTTTCTTCTTTTCCAAGCAAGAGTGTGTATGTTCTCAATGAAAGCCTGTACAAGCCCTATATTATGCTGCATACTTTTCTCTTGGTTCTTGGAATTGGTAGATTGAATCTTGCTTCAGAGATATGGCCCCATGCCTCAAGGATTTTGGTTTGACATAAAGTGCAACTTTACAAAAATGGCATTTTACCTTTTTTCCAAATAAGGATTAATCTTGTATGCAATGTCCAAATGACCAAGATAACATCTTAACTCAATGGTTATGCATTAAATTATGGAGTATAAACTGGTTTTGAGGCCTGCAAGCTAGTACCAAGCATGCTGATTTGAAAATGCAAGTTTGTATGAACATGTATTGGTCATGGACAAGAGTGAGTTTTTGCCAACTTCAAGCATTCGATTCTCTCTAACCACAAGGGTGTTTGAGGAGTTCTTGGACAATTTGGAAAGCTTGGAACATGTACTATAATCCATCTTTGAAATGCAACTTAAAACTCCAAGTGGAATTATGTGAAAAGTGGCCAAGAAGATGGGTCAAAATCGTGCCTAAACTAGGGCAAAATTTCTCTAAGTTAAAAGTTTTAGGTACCCTTGTTCTAAAAATCATAACTTGAGATACAAGCTTCTTTTGAGAAAACTTTGTGAATCTAAGTTTTTTGATGGAATACAACTTTCATGTTGCAAGTTTTGTTTGAATCCATTTGCATCTTGGTGAAAGAATAGGACAAAGTTAGGAAAAAATAAGAAAATTTCATAACATAGAAAATTTCTAAGTTATGAAAATTTTCCATTTCAAACCCTAATTTGCATTTTTGAGTTTCTTGATGAACAAGTTTCATAATTTGACATGTCTTGATGAAAAATAACTCTTGGCACTTGATTTTGACCAAAAAGTCAAAGTTTGACTTTTCAGTGTACAGTTAAATTTTGATCAGTTGACTGAAAAATTCATCTGTCAATCCTATGCATTTGAGATCTTTTGAACTTGTTGAATGGGTCAAGACAATGTCATTGAGTTCTTGAGTCCATGTGTGAGCTTGATTTGCCATTGGTTAGGTCAAACAGTCAAAAATTGCCTTTGTGCAGTCAAAACCCTAAAAATGACCATTTTGCCCTTTTGGTGATCTGATCAAATTTCTTGTGGAGTTGTGATCCAAACTTGATCAAATGGTTCATATGAGTTCATAATGTTGATGTGGGTCAAAACTCATGAGGTTTGACTGTCAATTGGCCACAATTGACTTTTTCCCCAATACAGCTGATTTCTAGGTCAAATATCCAATTAACTGGGCAAAAATTTGAATCAAGGCTTGAAACTTGGTATGGACAAACTTGTGAGTCCAACATGGAGTATGAAAGTCACCTTGGGCATTGTAGGTCAAAATATCCCTGTGTAAACTCAAACCCTAATTTAGGTCAACAGTGTAAGGAGGTATCTTGAGCAGAGCAAACCCTAGCTTGATCTTGAGTTCCAAGAGTCTTGTTGTTGTACCCCAAAATTTGCCCTCCCATATTCTTCAAGAAATTGCCAAGTCAAGTCACAAAATTCCCCAAGGGTTGTGCAGTGCAACTGTCTCCTATACAGTCAAAGCTAGGGTTTGTGTTCTGATCAAGAATTGAAAGTTTTCAAAGGCCCAATCAAGTCTCATATGCCTACAAATGTGGTCAAGCATCCTCATATCAAGTTTCAAGGCATTCAGCTCAAAATTGCATAGTCAAAACCCTAATTGCACTACAGTCAACTGTAGGGGCAAAATGGTCATTTGACAGTCAAAAGTTCAAATTTTTGGTCAACATATCATTTTGAAGCCACAAACATCATTTGATCAATGATTGATCATGATTCTCAAAATTTGGCTCAGAAATCATCAAAGATACAAAAGTTACTATATTTGGACAGCTGAAAAAGTCAACTGAAATTGACCAGCGCATAACTTTCACATGGATTATCAGAAAAATTCCATCCAAAGCTCATTTTGAAGAGAAAGAAATTTCCTACAACTCATCTTCATACTTCAAGTCCAAGAAATGCTCTCACAAAAAGTTATCAATTTCAACATTATAGGTCATTTTCAAAAGTCAACAAAAAGGGACTTTAAGTCAAAGGCCATAACTTGAGCTTGGTAAATCAAAATGACATGGGACCAAAGGCATTGGTTAGAGGACTCAAAGACCTTTCCAAAATGTCCAAGAACATGTGAAAAGCTTAAAAATTGAGCAAGTTATGCCTTGTGGAAGTTGGGAAATTTTTGGATATTTTGAAAAGTCAACTTTGATTCAAATGGTCTAAAATTGCTAATGGGCCTATTTTTCTTCCATGATTCATCATTCCAAGCCTATGCACGACCACTTGGCCCAAAGGGAAGCATTTTATCATTTTTTATTTATTTATTTGAATTTATATTAATATTAATTCATTTAAATTATTTAAATATGTGGAAAATATCAAACTTGGTCTAAAAAATCTTTTTGTACACATTCTAGACTCAATATTTCGTGCACATGCTAATTAGGCAAGTTTTGGTTTGATTTGAGCTAATTGACACCAATTGCACATGAAAAAGATTCAAAAAGATCTTAAGGAAATCAAATATGCAAATCATTGAATGCCATGGATATTATTCAATTTTGTTGACCTAAAAGCTTTACTACATATTCAGAATCACAAACCTAATGGCATTAGACAAAAAGCTGCGCCCAAGAACACTTTGCAAACTTGAATTTTTTCCATAAAACACAAAACTGAATTCATTGTTGGAGGACGATTCAAGCCTTAATCTTGATTCCAATAGCTTCATTGTGGTTCTCTGAACGTGTGCCAATCACAAACAACAACCAAAGCTCCAAGAATTGGTAGATTATGTTCAAACTGTGTCACGAAATTTTTGAAATCGTATAGCATAATTCACGCATCCTTTTGCATTTTTATTTATGGATTCTTGTTCAGTGTGATGTTTCGAAGCTAACCAATGCCTTTGATTGAATTATTGCACGTTATATAAGATTCCACCATGTTTGAGATTCTAGGGTTTGCAGGTGTTAAAATTGGGGTTTCCCAAACCAAGTAAAATTAGGATTCCAGACCCACACCATTGCACTCAACGCATCTGGACGAAGAGATCTTGACCTTCGCGATCAATTTATATACACTATAGCGCTATTCGCTACTTTTTCTAAAGCTGTCTAAACCCACGCATCTAAAACCGTTGCTTAAGGTTTGTGTTTCAGGAAAAAAGAAAGAAGACGATGCAGTGTCAGGCGTGGATTGGTCCGTTCAAACTTTCGCGCGCGGATTCTCACTAATACAGTTTTTCTTTTATATTATTTATTTGATATTATATGTTAAACGTGATCAAACTGGCGTAGTGGCACAGGTGTTGAGCTTGCAACGTCCAAGACCTGGGTTCGAACCCCAGGTCTGTATAATTCCATTTATTATTTTGCAATGGCAATTCCTATGCAGGCACAACGCTATGGTTCACCATGTTCCATCATCATCCAGACGTCCACTTGCTTAGTAAAATCAGATCAATGGCCAAGAATCAAAGAGCACCCTACGTCCCAGTCAACATGCCACATAGTGCTTGCAAAAGTCAATGGATTTCATGCTTAATTGGGCCAGAATTCCACCATCAAAACCTCACAAATTGGGACTACACCCCCACCCTGGTTTGCAAGTTTTATTTATTTCTCTTATATTTTTTTTAAATTATTATTTTACTTGTTTTGTTGTTTAATTTAATTCATTATTTTTACAAAATATAAAAACTTCATTAAAAAATCAGAAAAGACCAAAAATAATAAATATTTTTATTGTAATTATTTTCTTGTAAATAAATTAACATATAATGAATTTAGTTTTAATTAGGATTTTTGCAAGTTTAATTCTTTTTAATAAATCTAAAAAAGGTAGAATTAGGTTTAATTAACAATTTCCATTCCTTTTAATTTTTCCTTTTTATCATAATATTATTATTTATTATTTTCATAATTAAATTGTACATAAAAATAATTAGGTTTAAATTAGGTCAAATTTCAATATTTTCTTAATAACATAAAAATAGTTAGAATTAGGGTTTGCCTTTTAGTTTAACTTTAAATTAATTCCTTTTCTCATCAAATATCTAAAAAACACCAAATACCAAAAAACATTCTTTTTTTTAAATCTTTAATTTTAAATTCCTCATTAATTAATTCATTAACTTTAATTTTTTGCAAAAGGGTCCAACGCCCTCATTCGTAATTTATTTTATTCGCGCATTTATTTTATGTCGCTTATTATAATTATGTAATTCTCCCAAAGCGTTGTAACGATTTTATTTCTCGCACTTTTATTTCTTTCGCTTTATTTATTTTCCGTCAAATCGGGTCCGGTTTAATTTTGGCGATGTGGACCCGCGCCATTTGTAATAGTTGTAGATTTATTTTCCTCGCAAATATTAACTGTTAAATAAGCATGCAAGAATGAATGGCCCTAATTAAAATCAAGCGTAGATCACAATGAACATGACAAGACAAATATCAATGAAACTGACACACAAATTCGCACACACCACCCCTAGGGTACGCCTCACTGTTGCCTTTCGAAAGGTGATCGTCGAGTAGAGGACGTCTTAGTAAGTCCTCATGATCCGGGAACCTGGCATGAGGGTAGCTTCTAAGGTGTCTTCCCATTGCTCTGGTGATCACCATGTCCCTACAAACTCGAATTGACCCGAACACCTCCAACGGTGGTGCTACCTACCTCTCAATGGTGGGATGGCACTACTTTAAAGGACATTTACACAGATGAATTCCTTAGGGTAGGTAGGTTCTCATGGATACTTGCTCTCTTCAAAACAAACAAAGATACTTTTCACACCAACACTTTTTCAAAAGCTTTCAAAGCAAATTTTTCAAACACTCTGACGTACGAGTCGAACTGAAATTTTTCAAAGAAACTTTTTTTTTAAAACCCACAATTGAAAAGCGAACAAACAATTTTGAAAACACATTGAGCAAGTATCTAAGAGCCCATGGATAACCATGGATAGAAAGGGTGCTAACACCTTCCCTTTCTATAACCTACCTCCCGAACCGAGAGCAATCTCTATAAGGAATTTTTCTGTGCTTTTGTCCTTTCCATTTGGAGAAAATAAAAGACGGTGGCGACTCTTGCTTCCGCGACATTTCGCGAACCAGCGTTAAACAGTCAGTTCCAGATCCACCGATCACAGAACTGGCGACTCTGTTGGGGATACTTAAAGTGAGGTGTACCTTAGGACTAAGATCATTTGTGTTTTCAATTGTCTGAATTGTTTGCTTTATTATTGTGGGTACTGTCTTGGGAGTTCTATAGATCCTAACCTGGATCTGGGGGATACCTTCTTAGAAAGTAGCAACAAGGCTGTGAGGGAACTGTGCGGGGTATACCGACATGGTTGAAACAGTCTGCTACGTTGATGTGGCACTTTGGTGTGTACCGGTAACCCTTGAGTTCAGTCAAGGAGAGTACGGGGCCTCCGCGTGGTGTTGTGAAGCATCAATAGACCTTAGGAACCTTAATTGAACTATCTTGGCCTCTTTAGGGTAGTGAGATAACTGACTTTGGTGCAGTCCGAGGTTGGTTGATACTCGATACTACACTCAATTGAGGGTTGCTTTCCTGGAATATTTCGGTCGCCAGTTCAGTGGCTAAATCGAAACGATGAACAATGAAAGCAATCCCGTGATATTGGGACCCTTAGAACCCGGTTACTTCTAATAGGACAGGTTGAGCCCACCAACTTCAAGAGGGTAATACCCCGACCCCATGCTGGCCTAAACTCTAAGGGTTTCTCTTGTGTGACTTGTGTGCCTTCGTACTTGACTATTTGCATGCTTGTTGTCTGACACCTGAGTTTCTTGCAGGGTTTGTTTTAGTCCTTAATTGGGGCTCATAACAAAGTTTACTAAGTTACTTGCAGGTTTTGTTCATAGTCCTTAACTAGGACTCATAACAGGGTTTACTGAATTTCCTGCAGGTTTTGTTCATAGTCCTTGACTAGGACTCATAACAAGGTTTACTAAGTTTCTTGCAGTTTTTTTGTTTTAGTCCTTAACTAGGACTCATAACAAGGTTTACCGAGTTTCTTGCAGGGTTTATTTTAGTCCTTAATTGGGACTCATGACAGGTTTTACCAAGTTTCTTGCAGGTTTTGGGTTTGCGGTCCTTAATTGGGACTCATAACAGGGTCACCTACATTACCCCATGCATCATAACATCATACCATTGCATACATCCTAACCCATTTCAAGGATTTCAAGGGCTTGTGATGCAGGTCATGATAAACCAACATGTCTAGCAAGGGGCAAAGGGGATTTATTTTCCCCTAGCCAGGGTTGTCAGGGGCTATGACCCACTTGATATGGTGAGCCTTTGACCCTTGAAGAAGGACTCTCAATAATATGCAGTTCCGTCAATCAAGCTACCGGACCCAAATTCTAACCAATTTTCTTGTTTACCCTGCGAGGTCCTTGAAAACATTGCATGCATATCATACATATCATTGCATGACAGGTACCCTTGTTGCAGGTCACTTACCTTTCCCGCTGTTTATTTCAGCAATGGCTTCCCAACCAGACAACCAGGGCCTTCTTGCTCAAGAGACTCGGTTCGTGGAAATCCTCCTGAATCTATCCAAGGGGCAGGAGGAGCTAAGGACACTTCTCATGGAGACTCTAGTCAGGAACAGTGCTGAGGATGAACGGCTGAAACATCTGCAAGCTGAAGTGGATATAATGAAAGCCCAGATGCTGGGGCAGATGACTATCATTCAAGGCCTAGTTCAAAGACAAGATGAGCTCTGGTTTCTCGTCAACCAACTGCTTCAGGGTAACCAGCTGGGGCAAACGTCTAGGGTTGAAGAGCCAGTCATCATTCAACCACCCTTGAGACAGGCAGACAAGGGAAAAGTTCCTCAGATGGCTTCAGTATCGCCAATTCAGTATCGACCTCACCAGCTGCAGCCAGACAAGCCCAAAAGGCAATTCACCAAGCTCAACGTGTCGCTTCCTCAAGCCTTACAACAACTGCTGAGGTTGAACTTGGTAACTCTAAGGGATCCTCCTAAGAATCCCAACAGGACACCTTCAAGGTATAACCCCAACGCTCGCTGCGCTTATCATTCTAACAGCCCGGGGCATGCTACAGAGGATTGTTGGACTCTGAAAAATAAGATCCAGGATCTGATTGAGGAAGGAGCTGTGGAATTCACCCAAGATGGCCAGGCTGAGTGTTTCTACCATCCCTACAAGAGGCACCATGTGAAGTGACAAGCCCTGAGACTAGAAAACTTTTGTTCATTCGAATGTTCAAGTTGAAATTATCTTTTGTTCAAACATTTACTCATGTTAAACATTGTTATGTCATTAATGCATTGCATATGTCTGTTTTGAAACAATATATTCGTATTCACTAAATGCAAATTATCTTCATATTTTTTCTGATGTCAACTCTGGATCTGAAAATTCTAAGCCTCTTGAGGGAGGATGACGAAAACGATACCATAATCTACAGTATGCTTTTGAACAGACCACGCTGATGAGGTACAGGCATTGTTTCAATCCCTAAACACTGGAGTAATAAGGAAGATAATCCCTCGTCAACCCCTCTGAGCCAAAGAAGTAGGAGTTTTTCTTTTCGAAAATTAAAACCCTTTATCATAACCTGGGGCAGGGTAGTTCTCTCAGTTGATCCAAGTGCGCAACAAATGGCACCAAAGAGATCCTTACGAAAAAAAGGGCGGTGATGGTTCCCTATAATCGTCAAGACAGGCAGTCATTATCTTTCAAAATAAGAACCCAATAAGTCAAAACCTACGAAGGGGACTTACGAAACTGGGGCATCCCGCTGGCTGTAATTCCAAAAAAGGAAACAGCTCAGGTAAAAATAGGGATAAGGAAAGCAAAAAGAAAGAGGTCCTACAAACCCTCAACAAAAAAGGAAGGACTGCCTATTCAAAATAAGTTATCAACATCTGAATCATCACCGGAAAATCAGAGCAAAGACTCAAACAAGGTCTAACGTATGATCAACTGAGTTTAGGTTTGGAGAACATCACGAAGAGCGGGTGGGTACAAATAAAATTTGAGCCTTTATCCTTTGTTTCTTAAACCGTGAACCAAGCCACGTTATAACCCTCAAAAGTCCTAGCTGAAGCATGGGTTAGTTCGAAAGCATACTGTTACGAAAGGTATCCTGACTCCTTAAGGCTCGCAATAAAATAACGAGTTAACATTACGTTTTACAAACAATCACTTGTTTTATGAAAAGAATGCATTTTCAAAATCTTCAAGACAGACATAAGCTTTGCATTTTTAACATAACTTTGTTTGCATATGACTTTTTGTTTGAACAGCAGGAAAATTCGCACGATGAATGCCTAATGAACGAAAGCACCTCCAATCAAGGGGCATGATATAATCATGGTCTGTAATCTGGGGCAATCCAATCAAGATTCGGAGAATCTCTCAAAGGCCAAAATAGCCTGGGGCAAATCTCTGCCTGAGTCACTTGGGGCATCCCAACAACGAATCTTGTCTGATCAAACATCTTCTGGTGGTACGACAAAACACTTCTAACAGGGGCAACTCCCTGCATTCTGAGAGCATGGACATAGTCGAAAAAATACTACGCACAATCAAAGACCCGCTAGGTTGACATACCTAGGCAAAAATAAGGGCTTCCCGGCGAACCAAAAGGGTTCGGGCAAAATAAGGGATGAAATGAAAAATTTGTACACCCGGCAAGTCGAAAACCTGAAAAGGCGGCTTGGGCAAAAATGGGTATCCCGGTGGACTGAAAACCCGAAAGGGCGGTCCAGGCAAAATTTAGGGATCAAAAGCGTACGACTATGTCCTGTCATCTTATCACCTGCCTACCAGAAGTAGGTCTGTCCATCAGCAAGCTATCAGCATCTCCCAGGTCTTCCTCTCATACCTCAGAAACAGGGGCAATAAAGAGTCGTCCAAGCGATCTAATTGTTCTGTCCTCCAAGGTATCAAGGTAGGTTCAGCTGAAGAACACAACCAGGTATCTTAATTCCCCAGAGAATGAGCCAGCAAGCAGTATACTCTCCTCGAGCAAAGCAGTTATCAACCTTAAGGAAGTTGGGTATCCTCCCGTAGAGCTCAACATTCCCCAGCAGCAATACACATACAATCTTAACAAGCATCCCCGACAGTCTTGATTTAAGATTGCTCCCCGGTATTTCAAACATTCAATAGAGTTACTTCCCTAACAGTTCAAAACTTCCCCAGGAGAGTCCAGTCCAGTTTCCCCAAGAAAGTTGGAATCCATCTCCCCAAGCAGTAAGCGTATCCCCAGTAGGTTCTGGAAGCTTATCCCCGCAGGACACGAACGCGTCGCCCGACTTTATTTAAAGAGTTATTTCCTCAATAGGATATAACTGGGTTATCCTCAGCCGAAAGCCGCGGAAAGAGCGTCGTCGACAAAGTCTTTCGATCCCCAGCAAATTATTATCTACACTCGGCAAGGCATCCCTCTTCCCACAGAGTATTGCTTCCCATCATGGTCGCTAGAGTATCTTTTCTCCCCGCAGAATCCTCCATTTGCCAAGTTTATTTCGCAACGGAGTCATCCTCTCCTACCGGTATTCTTGCAGTTATCGTCCCCAGCGGAAGCAAAATCTATTCCTCCACAGCAGCCCAGGATATGACTTCCCGGCACCCGTCAAGGATTTGCTTTCCTAGACGAAAACATACATGCATAAAACATCACATACATCATTATAACATACATAGACATATCATATCATACAAGTCTCATTTATATTGAGAACATCATTGCTTGATTCATATCATGCATTGCATATGACTGACCTCTACCTTTCAGGAAAGATGCAGTTAAATTCTCAATCACATTTCAAGACCTTGTCCGGTTCAGTTAAATCGACCCTAAGATTTTCCTGATGCTTATCCAGTCAAAGGCCTTCTCTGGTTCAGTCAGATCGACCCTAAGATCTCCCTGATGCTTATCCAGTTGAAGATATTCCAAGACCTTGTCCGGTTCAGTTAAATCGACCCTAAGATTTTCCTGATGCTTATCCAGTCAAAGGCCTTCTCTGGTTCAGTCAGATCGACCCTAAGATTCCCTGATGCTTATCCAGTTGAAGATATTCCAAGACCTTGTCCGGTTCAGTTAAATCGACCCTAAGATTTTCCTGATGCTTATCCAGTCAAAGGCCTTCTCTGGTTCAGTCAGATCGACCCTAAGATCTCCCTGATGCTTATCCAGTTGAAGATATTCCAAGACCTTGTCCGGTTCAGTTAAATCGACCCTAAGATTTTCCTGATGCTTATCCAGTCAAAGGCCTTCTCTGGTTCAGTCAGATCGACCCTAAGATCTCCCTGATGCTTATCCAGTTGAAGATATTCCAAGACCTTGTCCGGTTCAGTCAAATCGACCCTAAGATTTTCCTGATGCTTATCCAGTCAAAGGCCTTCTCTGGTTCAGTCAGATCGACCCCTAAGATCTCCCTGATGCTTATCTAGTTGAAGATATTCCAAGACCTTGTCCGGTTCAGTTAAATCGACCCTAAGATTTTCCTGATGCTTATCCAGTCAAAGGCCTCTTCTGGTTCAGTCAGATCGACCCTAAGATCTCCCTGATTCTTATCCCAGTAGAAGACACCCAAGATTTTTCTCAACGAGCGTTGTTGAAGTTAAAGTCACCCAAGATTTTTCTCAACGAGCGTTGTTGAAGTTAAAATCGCCCAAGGTTCTCTTATCATACATGCTAAGGCAGTAACCATCCCTGGTTCATTCATCAGCGTTTGAAGCTCCAGACTCAGCTCCTGTAACCAGTCAGGACACATCTATACCAAGCATCTGAAAATCTGCTCCTGCAACGTGTCAGGTACTCATTTTCTGTTTTGTAGGTATGCAGGTTCTCGCTAAGGAATCTTTTACGCGATCAACATCCACCTTCCCTCATCTCTTAGCATGGCATCTATAAGCCCATCATCCTATCCAGCAATCTCCAAATGGCATCTATAAGCCCATTCCCCCATCACACTGCTACCATGTGAGCGCAAATTTCTGGGCACTCTAGTGTTCAATCATCTTCTACCCTCGGATTACGAAAGGCACGCCAGCCAATCTGCATCCTCAGGTCTAAGAGGATTGAACAGGGGCAACTGTTGTACCCCAAAATTTGCCCTCCCATATTCTTCAAGAAATTGCCAAGTCAAGTCACAAAATTCCCCAAGGGTTGTGCAGTGCAACTGTCTCCTATACAGTCAAAGCTAGGGTTTATGTTCTGATCAAGAATTGAAAGTTTTCAAAGGCCCAATCAAGTCTCATATGCCTACAAATGTGGTCAAGCATCCTCATATCAAGTTTCAAGGCATTCAGCTCAAAATTGCATAGTCAAAACCCTAATTGCACTACAGTCAACTGTAGGGGCAAAATGGTCATTTGACAGTCAAAAGTTCAAATTTTTGGTCAACATATCATTTTGAAGCCACAAACATCATTTGATCAATGATTGGTCATGATTCTCAAAATTTGGCTCAGAAATCATCAAAGATACAAAAGTTACTATATTTGGACAGCTGAAAAAGTCAACTGAAATTGACCAGGGCATAACTTTCACATGGATTATCAGAAAAATTCCATCCAAAGCTCATTTTGAAGAGAAAGACATTTCCTACAACTCATCTTCATACTTCAAGTCCAAGAAATGCTCTCACAAAAAGTTATCAATTTCAACATTATAGGTCATTTTCAAAAGTCAACAAAAAGGGACTTTAAGTCAAAGGCCATAACTTGATATTGGTAAATCAAAATGACATGGGACCAAATGCATTGGTTAGAGGACTCAAAGACCTTTCCAAAATGTCCAAGAACATGTGAAAAGCTTAAAAATTGAGCAAGTTATGCCTTGTGGAAGTTGGGAAATTTTTGGATATTTTGAAAAGTCAACTTTGATTCAAATGGTCTAAAATTGCTAATGGGCCTATTTTTCTTCCATGATTCATCATTCCAAGCCTATGCACGACCACTTGGCCCAAAGGGAAGCATTTTCTCATTTTTTATTTATTTATTTGAATTTATATTAATATTAATTCATTTAAATTATTTAAATATGTGGAAAATATCAAACTTGGTCTAAAAAATCTTTTTGTACACATTCTAGACTCAATATTTCGTGCACATGCTAATTAGGCAAGTTTTGGTTTGATTTGAGCTAATTGACACCAATTGCACATGAAAAAGATTCAAAAAGATCTTAAGGAAATCAAATATGCAAATCATTGAATGCCATGGATATTATTCAATTTTGTTGACCTAAAAGCTTTACTACATATTCAGAATCACAAACCTAATGGCATTAGACAAAAAGCTGCGCCCAAGAACACTTTGCAAACTTGAATTTTTTCCATAAAACACAAAACTGAATTCATTGTTGGAGGACGATTCAAGCCTTAATCTTGATTCCAATAGCTTCATTGTGGTTCTCTGAACGTGTGCCAATCACAAACAACAACCAAAGCTCCAAGAATTGGTAGATTATGTTCAAACTGTGTCACAAAATTTTTGAAATCGTATAGCATAATTCACGCATCCTTTTGCATTTTTATTTATGGATTCTTGTTCAGTGTGATGTTTCGAAGCTAACCAATGCCTTTGATTGAATTATTGCACGTTATATAAGATTCCACCATGTTTGAGATTCTAGGGTTTGCAGGTGTTAAAATTGGGGTTTCCCAAACCAAGTAAAATTAGGATTCCAGACCCACACCATTGCACTCAACGCATCTGGACGAAGAGATCTTGACCTTCGCGATCAATTTATATACACTATAGCGCTATTCGCTATTTTTTCTAAAGCTGTCTAAACCCACGCATCTAAAACCGTTGCTTAAGGTTTGTGTTTCAGGAAAAAAGAAAGAAGACGATGCAGTGTCAGGCGTGGATTGGTCCGTTCAAACTTTCGCGCGCGGATTCTCACTAATACAGTTTTTCTTTTATATTATTTATTTGATATTATATGTTAAACGTGATCAAACTGGCGTAGTGGCACAGGTGTTGAGCTTGCAACGTCCAAGACCTGGGTTCGAACCCCAGGTCTGTATAATTCCATTTATTATTTTACAATGGCAATTCCTATGCAGGCACAACGCTATGGTTCACCATGTTCCATCATCATCCAGACGTCCACTTGCTTAGTAAAATCAGATCAATGGCCAAGAATCAAAGAGCACCCTACGTCCCAGTCAACATGCCACATAGTGCTTGCAAAAGTCAATGGATTTCATGCTTAATTGGGCCAGAATTCCACCATCAAAACCTCACAAATTGGGACTACACCCCCACCCTGGTTTGCAAGTTTTATTTATTTCTCTTATATTTTTTTTAAATTATTATTTTACTTGTTTTGTTGTTTAATTTAATTCATTATTTTTACAAAATATAAAAACTTCATTAAAAAATCAGAAAAGACCAAAAATAATAAATATTTTTATTGTAATTATTTTCTTGTAAATAAATTAACATATAATGAATTTAGTTTTAATTAGGATTTTTGCAAGTTTAATTCTTTTTAATAAATCTAAAAAAGGTAGAATTAGGTTTAATTAACAATTTCCATTCCTTTTAATTTTTCCTTTTTATCATAATATTATTATTTATTATTTTCATAATTAAATTGTACATAAAAATAATTAGGTTTAAATTAGGTCAAATTTCAATATTTTCTTAATAACATAAAAATAGTTAGAATTAGGGTTTGCCTTTTAGTTTAACTTTAAATTAATTCCTTTTCTCATCAAATATCTAAAAAACACCAAATACCAAAAAACATTCTTTTTTTTAAATCTTTAATTTTAAATTCCTCATTAATTAATTCATTAACTTTAATTTTTTGCAAAAGGGTCCAACGCCCTCATTCGTAATTTATTTTATTCGCGCATTTATTTTATGTCGCTTATTATAATTATGTAATTCTCCCAAAGCGTTGTAACGATTTTATTTCTCGCACTTTTATTTCTTTCGCTTTATTTATTTTCCGTCAAATCGGGTCCGGTTTAATTTTGGCGATGTGGACCCGCGCCATTTGTAATAGTTGTAGATTTATTTTCCTCGCAAATATTAACTGTTAAATAAGCATGCAAGAATGAATGGCCCTAATTAAAATCAAGCGTAGATCACAATGAACATGACAAGACAAATATCAATGAAACTGACACACAAATTCGCACACACCACCCCTAGGGTACGCCTCACTGTTGCCTTTCGAAAGGTGATCGTCGAGTAGAGGACGTCTTAGTAAGTCCTCATGATCCGGGAACCTGGCATGAGGGTAGCTTCTAAGGTGTCTTCCCATTGCTCTGGTGATCACCATGTCCCTACAAACTCGAATTGACCCGAACACCTCCAACGGTGGTGCTACCTACCTCTCAATGGTGGGATGGCACTACTTTAAAGGACATTTACACAGACGAATTCCTTAGGGTAGGTAGGTTCTCATGGATACTTGCTCTCTTCAAAACAAACAAAGATACTTTTCACACCAACACTTTTTCAAAAGCTTTCAAAGCAAATTTTTCAAACACTCTGACGTACGAGTCGAACTGAAATTTTTCAAAGAAACTTTTTTTTTAAAACCCACAATTGAAAAGCGAACAAACAATTTTGAAAACACATTGAGCAAGTATCTAAGAGCCCATGGATAACCATGGATAGAAAGGGTGTTAACACCTTCCCTTTCTATAACCTACCTCCCGAACCGAGAGCAATCTCTATAAGGAATTTTTCTGTGCTTTTGTCCTTTCCATTTGGAGAAAATAAAAGACGGTGGCGACTCTTGCTTCCGCGACATTTCGCGAACCAGCGTTAAACAGTCAGTTCCAGATCCACCGATCACACTTGTGATGAGAAATGTTGATGAAATGAGAGGGAAAATTTTGGGGTACAACAGTTGCCCCTGTTCAATCTTCTTGAACCTGAAGAGTTAGATTGGCAAGTTTTCCTTTCGCGACTCGAAGGTAAAAGAGGATTGGACACTAGAGTGCCCGTAAATTTGCACTCGTCAAAACATAGATGCAGGAATGGGCTTAAAGATTCCATTTGGAGATGGTAGAATCTTGCTGGAGATGGGCTTAAAGATGCCATCCAAGAATCTTTGTTGAATTGAAATGTTGTAGGTTAGAAGGATGAGCATCAAAATGGTATTCGTGTTTGGAATGCCATTGAACTGTATCTGGAGACTGAGTTTGTATGAGCAAAAGAATGGCGTCCGTGTCTGGCGCGTATCTGAGCTGTAACTGTATTTGAATTTTGAATGAATATCAGAATGACTGTCGTGTCTGGAGTGTATCTGTATTGTATCTAGGTAACAGAGAAACATCTGCGTATGGAGCAACTGTGTGCTAGGGATAAACTATGAATGAGTGACAGAATGGCAACCGTGTCTGGAGTGTATCTGGACTGTATCTGAAGTTGAGATCTGTATGAGTAGTAGAATGACCGCCGTGTCTGGGGTGTATCTGTACTGTAACAGGGATCTGAATAAGTGACAGAATGACCTCTGTGGCGACTGCACTGGGGGGATCAAACTGCTGGTGTAAAGGCCAGAACGGCATCCGTGTTTGGAGCGTATCTGAACTTGTAGTTGATAGTTGAATCTGAATGAGAGATAGAATGGAAGCTGTGTCTGGAGCGTATCCAGTCTATATCCGATTGCTGAAGTCTGAATGAGTAGTAGAATGACCGTCGTGTCTGGGGTGTATCCGCACTGTATTTTGACTTGAAGTTCTGAATGAGTAATAAAATGACCGCCGTGTTTGGGGAGTATCCATACTGTATCTGAATAATTGTTAACAATAGCCTTTTAATCTTATCCTGAAAAGGGTAAAACGTTAGCTAAAACACGAAGTTATATTGCATGATATGTATGATGCAATGAATTGTAATCCATGTTTATGATATATGAATGTAATGGTTATGCATGTAAGCTGAGTAACTGTCTTGCTGAGGAAGATAAATCCTGGTAGCTGGAGATAATGAAATCTTTGACTGCTTCCCGTGAAAATAAATCCATGACTGAAGCTGGGGATTCCAAAAATCTTTGATTACTGAAGATGAGAAATCCTTGCTGACTGCTGACTGCTTGGGGAATAAGGAAAACTTTGAAAATCTCTACTAGGAAGTTAAAACCTGGGAGACTTCTGCTGGAGAAATGAGACTGAGAATCTTCAATCTGCTGGGAAATAACTTTGTGGGGAGAATGTTCACTATTCTGGCTCCGCTGGGGATAGGATTTTTCAGGGTTTTCGGGCTCTACTGGGGATCTCGAAGTTTAACTCTAATGGGAATTTTGAAAATTAACTCAGCTGGGGAAATATACTCCATACTTAACCTTGTTGAGGATCCGAATAATGTACCGTAGGGGATTTCTTCTAGAATGGCATGAAGATTTCTTCCTACTCCTTCAACCTACCAGTAATTATCCTTTTTCAATTTGTTTTATTTGTAAGCAGTGATTATATTCAAATGCATATGCCTATTTAACAAAACATTGGACGTTTTCAAACAAAACATAATGTAGAAAAGAAAAAGAAAGACAAGCAAATTTATGTACTTTGAAGTATATTTGTATTAATTTTTGTGAATATCTTTGTACAAAGGAGACATACATCCTAGTAAGAGAATGTTGTCGTAACAATTGAGAAAGAATTTATACAAAAAGAAAGATGGCTATGTGTAACAATTCCATGGGGTTCCCATTCTGCTATAGCCTTCACAACTCTGAGTCTGTCCATTCGTTGCTTCGTCCGTAGATGATTGGATTGATCAGAAACTTGGAGCTTGATGGTGAAGAGAGTGTTCTTAAAGTGATCCGACGAGACATAGTCATACGCTTTAATTCCCTAACTTTTGCCTGGACCGCCCTTTCGGGTTTTCGATCCACCGGGAAACCCCTTTTTGCCCAAGTCGCCCTTTCGGGTTTTCAACTTGCCAAGTGTACAATTTTTTTTGTTTTATCCCTGATTTTTCCTGAACCGCCCTTTCGGGTTTTTGATTCACCGGGATGCCCCTTTTTGCCCAAGTCGCCCTTTCGGGTTTTCAACTTGTTAGGTCATTTTATGCGTAGTATCTTTTGACTATGTCTGCGTTCGCAGGGTGTGGCAAGTCATCACCGTCCATGGTGGTGAGAATCTTTGCCCCACCAGAAAAGATGCCTTTGATTACAAATGGTCCTTTGTAAGTAGGAGTCCACTTGCCCCTGGGATCACTTTGCGGTAAGATGATCCGCTTGATTACAAGATCTCCGACTTGATATACCTGATGCCTAACCTTTTTGTTAAAATCCTTGATCATTCGTTTTTGATACGTCTGACCATGACAAACAACAGTAGTCGCTTCTCGTCGATCAAGTTAAGTTGATCAATTCGGGTCTGAATCCAATCGTCTTCACTCAAACCGGCATCCTTCATAATCCTCAAGGAAGGAATCTGCACTTCCATGGGTAGAACAACTTCCATGCCATATACCAAAGAAAATGGAGTTGCCCCTGTTGAAGTACGTGATGTGGTACGATATCCATGCAGAGCAAACGGTAACATCTCATGCCAGTCCTTGTAAGTGACTGTCATTTTTTGAATGATCTTCTTAATATTTTTGTCCGCGGCTTCAACAACACCGTTCATCTTCGGTCGGTAGGGAGATGAATTGTGATGATAAATCTTGAACTGCTCGCATAGAGCGGTGATCATAGTATTGTTCAAATTCGTGCCTATGTCGGTGATGATCCTGTCGGGGACACTGTACCGGCATATGAGGTTCTGCTTGATAAAGCGGGCAACCACATTCTTTGTAACTAAAGCAAAGGAAGCTGCTTCGACCCACTTGGTAAAATAGTCAATAGCGACCAGGATGAAGCGATGTCCACTGGATGCCATGGGCTTGATCTCTCCAATCATGTCAATGCCCCACATTGCGAATGGCCAAGGAGCTGTCAGAACGTTGAGAGGAATAGGAGGAATATGTACCTTGTCGGTGTAGACTTGACATTTGTGGCAGGTACGGGAATATTGGTGACAATCAGCTTCCATGGTAGACCAGTAATAGCCTGCCCTTAGAATCTTTTTAGCCATCGTATGTCCGCTCAAGTGGGTGCCAAATGTGCCACTGTGTATCTCAGTCATGATCAACTCTGCTTCAGTTTTGTCCACACAACGAAGTAGAACACAATCGTGGCTGCGCTTATAAAGGATGCCATTGCTTAGGAAGAACTTAGCAGCAAATCTCCTTAAGAACTTTTTGTCATTGACGGAAGCTCCTTCGGGGTATTCTCTAGTATGGAGATACCTTCTGATTTCATGAAACCAGGGTTGTTCCACTACTTCTTCGGTATTAATCTCATGACAGTGCGCTGGTTCGTCCATTCGCTCAATTGTAATTTGGGGAGCCTCATTATCCCAGTTGAGTTTAAACATGGAAGACATTGTAGCCAGAGCATCTGCTAGCTGATTTTCTTCTCGCGGGAAGTGCTCGAAAGTAATATGCTCGAAATGAGGCAACAACGTCAAGACATGTTCTTTGTATGGGATAAGATTAGGATGTTTGGTGTCCCACTCTCCTTTTACTTGACTGATAACCAAAGTCGAGTCCCCAAATACGACCAAAGATTTGATTCCCAAGTCTATAGCAGCCTTGAGACCAAAGATGCAAGCTTCATATTTGGCCATGTTGTTGGTACAGCTGAAACAAAGGTGGGCAGTGAAGGGTGTATGGCAACCTTCCAGAGAAATGAGTATCGCATCGATGTTGTTTCCAAGTGCATTTGAAGCACCATCAAAGTACAGGGTCCATCGGGATCCTTGTTCAGGTCCGTCACACGGTCCGTTACCTTCAATGTTGTCCAATGTCATGATGTCCTCGTCAGGGAAGTCGAATCTCATAGACTGGTAATCTTCGACGGCTTGATGAGCTAGATGGTCAGCTAGTACACTCCCCTTTATAGCTTTTTGGGTAGTATACTGGATATCGTACTCTGTCAGGATCATTTTCCATCTAGCGATTCTTCCAGATAAAGCAGGCTTCTCGAAGATATATTTGATCGGTTCCATTTTGGAAATAAACAAAGTGGTGTGAGTCAACATATACTGCCTTAGCCGGCGAGCAGCCCATACCAAAGCGCAGCAAGTTTTCTCGAGCAGTGAGTAGCGAGTCTCACAGTCGGTAAACTTTTTGCTAAGGTAATAAATGGCATGCTCTTTTCGGCCAGACTCGTCATGTTGGCCCAGTACGCACCCCATTGAATTATCCAAAACAGTCAGATACATGATTAACGACCTTCCTTCGACGGGTGGCATCAGAATAGGAGGTTCTAGTAAATACTCCTTGATTTTATCAAAAGCAATTTGACAATCATTATTCCATTCAACTACCTGATCTTTCTTCAACAATTTGAAAATTGGCTCACAGGTAGATGTCAGGTGAGAGATGAACCTCGCAATATAGTTCAAGCGTCCCAAGAATCCTCTAACCTCTTTTTCAGTACGGGGGGTAGGCATTTCTTGTATAGCCTTCACTTTAGCTGGATCAACCTCAATGCCTTTGTTGCTGACAATAAATCCCAAAAGTTTAACAGATCTAACTCCAAAAGTGAACTTGCTTGGGTTCAGTCTGAGCTTATACTCCTTCAACCTGGAAAACAGCTTTTGCAAATGATTAAGGTGTTCTTCTTCTGTATGTGATCGAGCTATCATGTCGTCTACGTAAACTTCGATCTCATGATGTATCATATCATGAAATAAAGCTACCATGGCGCGTTGATAGGTTGCCCATGCGTTCTTCAGTCCGAACGGTATCACTTTGTAGCAGAAGGTACCCCATTGCGTGACAAAGGTAGTTTTCTCCATGTCTTCGGGGGCCATTTTGATCTGGTTGTATCCCGAGAATCCATCCATGAAGGAAAAAACCTTGTGCTGAGCTGTGTTGACAACCAAGATGTCGATATGCGGCAATGGAAAATCGTCTTTAGGGCTAGCCCTGTTTAAATCCCGATAGTCCACACACATTCTGACTTTGCCGTCCTTCTTAGGCACGGGCACAATGTTAGCAACCCATTATGGATAGGAAGTAACAGCCAGAAAGCCAGCGTTGAATTGCTTCATAACCTCAGCCTTAATCTTCTCAGACATGTCAGGCCTCATTCGGCGGACCTTTTGCTTGATCGGTGGACAGTCTTCTCTTGTAGGGAGACGGTGAACCACGATATCTGTGTCTAATCCTGGCATGTCTTCATAAGACCAGGCAAATATTTCAACATATTCGTTCAACAATTGCACTAAGAGCTCCTTGACATTTGGTTCCAAGTTGGCACCCACTTTTACTTCCTTCCATTCTTCTTTTGTCCCCAAGTTGATGGTTTCTAGCAACTCTTCATGAGGCAGAATGGCCCTCTCTTCTTGTTGTAGAAGTCTGGCTAACTCTCCCGGCACTTCACAATCTTCGTCAACTTCGTACCCAGTGTGATTGACCAAATCCTCAGAGTTATTGAAGGCTGAAACAGAACAGTTGCCCATGGAATCCGGAATGGATGGGTACCTGCATTTATGAGTGTGGGTGTGTGTAAGGGATAGCCATCCTTAAACAAACAAAAATGCAAAAGGAAAGAAAATGAACACAACAGTTTATAGATGAAAAACGTCCAATGATTCATTAAAACATAGCATATGATTATGAAGAAAATCAAGCCCTTACAAGTGGACCTACATGCCCCGGGCAAGGCATGAGGTGAAAATAGTGTGCGAATTGTTTTAGTTATTACAGACCATAAAAATGGGAAATTGTTCAAAGATAAAATTACTGGTTGATAAAGGTGATGGGAACAAAATCCTTTGCTTCCCAGTTGCTCAAACCCCCTTCGACGGTCGGAAAGATCCAATCTTCAAAGTGGATCTCTTCATCTTCATCCTCAACAACATTAATTTCGTGATGAGTGATCCTTATGGGTGGCCTTCCAGTCTTGGAACGATGCATAGCCTTCTGTCCTGCATGCTGTACTCTTCCCTTCTTTGATCACCGCCTCTGTATCCTTGAGAGATGCCATCCTAGGTACATGCTCGAGAACGATAGGTACCTCAACCATTGTCTTCACAACTGCTACCTCGGGAGAAAATTCCTCAAAATGTTGGAAAGGCATTTCGATGAACTCGCCATCCAGCTCCACATAACGGAAGGAGTTGAGGTGGCTTATCATGTACTCTTCCTTGCTGTGCACCATTATAATCTTACCCTTAACATGATATTTCAGCATCTGGTGCAAAGAGGAGGTAACTGCCCCGGCATAATGGATCCACGGTCTTCCTAACAAGCACGAATATGACAGACGGATGTCCATCACGTAAAAGGTTGAGTTGAAGACTTATGTGCCTACTTTGATAGGAATATCAACCTATCCATGAACCATTCTCTTGGAACCATCAAAAGCCCTAACAATGATGTTACTAGGCTTGAGAGTCAGTCCTTCGCAGTCCAAGCGGTCTAAGGCTTTCTTTGGTAGCACGTTCAAGGAAGAACCAATATCAACTAAGACATGGGCGAGAGTGGTTCCCCGACATTCAACTGAAACATGTAACACATCGTTGTGTTTCCTTCCTTTGGGAGTTAAGTCAACATCGGAAAAGCCAAGGCCATTATCAGCAGTAAGACTGGCCACACATTCCTGAAACTGGTCAGCCGAAGTCTCTTGGGGAACATGTGCCGCCTTCAAGAATTTGATCAGGGCCTTAGCGTGGGCCTCAGAACAGAGCAGAAGAGCCAACATTGAAATTTTAGAAGGGGTCTGCCCTAATTTTTCCACAACGTCGTAGTCACTTTTTATGATTATTTTCAAGATTTCATCCATTTCTTTCTGAGTGGTTTCGGGGATAACCACAGCATGGGCCTTCTTCCTGACAGACACTTCCAGTATCCCCTTACCCTTGTCGGTATTTTCAGCAGATGGTCTTACTTCAGGAGTATCCAGTTCTTCAATCACTGGGCCTTGCACAGATGGTCCAATAGGTGCAGAAGCTTTCAAGGGTCCGAAAACTGCTCGAGGGGGAGCAATCTCCGGAGAAAAGATCCGGCCACTGCGGGTTATCTTGCTTGTACCCGTGATGTTCCCTATATCATGGCTTTCTTCTTCAGAAATCTCTTGGACTGTCTCAATTTGTTTGACACCATGGTAGAAGATTTCTCCCCCATAGTTCCATGGTATCGTTTTGCTTGATTGGTACGGGACAGGTCCCAGCATGGTGATCTTTAATGGTACACATTCAGAGTTGGGTGTAATCCTGACAGGCCTTTTGCAAGCCTTATGAGGATTGTCGGAAATGGTTATGATTGCAATATCATTGGTTGAAGTAGCAAAAGTATCAGGAGTAACAGGATTGAAGGTATCAACAGGGGTTTTCTGGAAAAGTATCTCTTGGGTATCCATCAGGCGTTGGACACCTGACTTTAACATTGGACAATCACCTCGTATGTTCAAACAAAAATAGCAGTCTTTATCACAACCAGGAAAGATCCCGGCTCTCAACAAATTTTCTTTAATCACACGTAACGGCGTCAACAGGTCAACAACATAGGTAACATGAGTGTCCTCCATAACAGCATGAACATTATTACCGTGCTTGGGCATCGGAGCAGATATTACATTGGGCTTCTCAGGCACCTCGAATTCTACTTCTTTGGCATCAATCAAGTCATGGATTTTGTTCTTAAGCGCCCAGCAATTATTGGTATCGTGCCCAACACTGTCGGAATGGTAAGCACACTTGGCATTGGAGTGGTAGTATGGAGAGGAGGTGTTAGGGTTCTTTGGCGCTTCCTTCAAACTGGTCAGATTCAGCTTCAACAAATGAGGAAGTATCTGAGCGGGCGTCATGTTGATGCAGGTGAACTGCCGTTGTGGCCTTTCCACCCGTTGTTGATTAGGTCTCGACTGATTATTACGAGGTTGATCATTTGACGAGTTTTGAATCATCACAGCCCCTACAGTCGGCCGATGCTCAGTTCTTCCCTGTCCCTTCTGAGAATACACAGCAGATGCTTCCTTCTTGGCTGGGAAAGGTTTCTTAATCGCTGTGGATGCGGAAGCATCCTTTTGAATCTTCCCACTCTTAATACCGGCCTCAACCCTTTCGCCGGTCAAAATCAGTTCAGTAAATCCCGCGGAAGAACTTCTGATCAGATGATTGAAGAAGGGGCCAGACAGGGTCCCCAGAAACATGTCAACTAACTCCCTATCTGATAGCGGTGGCTGCACCCTTCCCGCCAGATCATGCCACTTCTAGGCGTACTCTTTAAACCCTTCATTGGATGCCATCCCCATACTTTGTAACTGAGTACGAGTGGGCGCCAAATCAGCATTTTATTGATACTGGCAATAAAAAGCAGCTGCCAAGTCTTCCCAATTATGAACCTCTGATCTTTCGAGCTAATAAAACCAGTCTAACTGCGTGCCAGACAAGCTGTCTTGGAAAAAGTGTACCCAGAGGTCTTTATCGGATGAATGGGGTTGGATTTTTCTGACATACGACCTCAGGTGCATCTTTGGGCACGACAGACCGTCATACTTGGCAAATGTTGGCACCTTGAACTTGGGAGGGATAACAATCCCAGCTACCAGCCCTAGTTCTTCAAAATCCAATCCGGACACCCTCTACAACTCCATAGCTTCCAGTATATCTTCAAGGTTCTGATATTTTATCATCCGCTGGTGGATACTGTTGTTCGTAGTAGTCTTCGTCTTCTTCCTCTTCCTCCTCTTCAACCTCGGATTCAGAAGGCACAGCAGTCCCTTTCCCTTTACCGGCCCCTTCGTCAGACGTTGAGGGGAACTCGAGAACTCTCCTGGCCTGATGTTCAAATCTTCTTCCCAAAGTGGCTACTCCAGGTCTCTTTTTCTTTTTCTCTTTATTCTTCTCCAACAAGACTTTGAGGTCCTCTTGACCCTTTGCCAAGGTCATGAGGAGTTGCTGGAACTGTGAATTTTATGCCTGTAGATCCTTTACCGTTTGCTCCAAATCCATCTTGCTGAAATAAACAACAGAAAGATAAGGAAACCTGGCGTGAAGACCTGTTTATGCATATGATGAATGGTATGTTATTCATGTAATGCATTCAAGGGTTCAAAAATTCAAATTTGCTGCAAACAAAAAGAACGCACGTCATATTAAGAAAGAAATTTGTTAGTACATAAGTGCCCCATGGGCGAGATATTACAAAATTCTTAATGTAAAAAGACATTGCACATCCTCTTTGGTGCGATGTAAGTGTTAAGAGTCTCCTCCTCGTGAAGTCGGCGGGTAAGCTCCAGAACCTTCTTCTCACTGGCATAGAAGCTGGCTTCAAAAGTATCCCGTTCTTCCTTGAGTTGGATCCAACTCTTTTGCATTTCTTCCCATGATGTTGGCATGTCAGGATGTAGGATGGTGTATGGAACCTCTCCTTCCATAACAGGCTCTTTGATCAAGGGGAGAATGTGAGGGTAAGGCATCATAAGATTCTGGGCGCGGGTTCTTACCCACTTGAGATAAGGCTCAAGGGGGATGGAATTCTTGTGCCCCAGTGTCTTACTATCTACCTTGTTGGGCATCCTCCAAGCTCTGATGAACCTTTGTCGAAGTCCTTGCACATCATTGTCGAAGTCAAAAACTAGGTCCGGAATCAGCATGTCATGAGGGCCATCTCTCCGAGCATATCCAAATTGTCTCAAAGCTAGACAGGGGTTGTAGGTGATGCCTCCCCTAATGCCAAGTAGTGGGACATTAGGGAATTCCCCACAACGATCAATGATGATGACATTTTCTCTGGACCGAGAACACCAATGTACATCAGAATGTGTGAGGGTCATCAATCGTTGTGACCACCTTAAACCATGCTCATTCTTCAAAACTGTTTGTGGAAGGTGAGAAATAAACCACCTTTCTAGGAGAGGAGTACAGCACATGAGAACACCTCTTTTCCTCATTGTTCGTGTGTAAAATGAGTGTAGGATGTCCCCAAGCAATGTAGGTATAGGATTCCTGGATATGAAAATCTTGACAGCGTTCACATCTATAAGCTGATCAGGGTTTGGGAACAAGACCAACCCATAGATGAGGAGAGCCATAATCTCTTCAAAGGCTTGTAGATCAAGAGAATTCCAGCAGTCTTGTGCCTTCTCAAACAGAAACTTTGCCAAGAAGCCCTTGACACCACTTCTGGTTTCCCAATGCCCCTTGATGTCAGATGGTTGCAAGTGTAATGCTTGAGCAACATCTTCAGGATTTGGTTCTTTTTCCGTACCGTTGTAGGGTAGTTGATTAAAAATAGGAATTCTCAGGAGTTGAGAAAATTCCTCCAAAGTAGGCACCAATTGATAATCAGGGAATGTGAAACAGTGGTGTAGGGGGTCAAAGAACTGGAAGAGAACTTTCACCATGTCTTCTTCAATGTTGGTGTTAACCAAGTTGAGGAGTCTACCATGTCTTTCACTGAAGAGGGAATTCTCTGGAATCCTGGAAGTAAGCTCCTTGAGTTGAGGAGGGATTCTCACAAGGTTAACTTGAATTATTTTCCTGCGAAGAGATTCCATGACCTACAAAACAAGAACAAAGATGAAGATCCAAACCCTTGAAATGGTTAGTGGATGCATATGATGCTTTATGATGTTCATGATGTATGCACAAACACATGTACAGGCAAGTCACACAAAACCCTAGTTTCAGGCTTGCATGAGGTTTCATAGGTAAGTACCCTCTTGAGTTTAGTTGGCTCAAACCTGTCCTACAAATAGTAACCGGGTTCTAAGGAGCTAAATATCACTGGATTGTTTTCTATGTTCATTGTTTTGGTTTAGCCACTTAACTAGTGACCAAAATATTCCAAGAAAACAACCCTCAATGAGTGTAGTATCGAGTATCTACCAACTTCGGACTGCACCAAAGTCGGTCATCTCACTACCCCTAATAAAAGGCCAAGATGGTCAAGTAAGGTTCTAAGAGTTCATTAGTGCTTTATGATATCACTCAGCGGCCCCGTATTCTCTTTGATTGACTCAAAGGCTACCGGTACTCACAAATATGTCACACTAATATAGCTATTGCTTCAACCGTGTCGGTATACCCCACACAGTTTCCATAATGTATTGCTATTTACCTATGAATGTTTCCCAAATCCGGGTAGAGGATTTCAAGTCCAAACAAGAGAACCAAAATGTAAAGCAATCAAGGCAAACAATAGTCATGCAAAGGGTGATCTAAGCCCTAAGGTTACTCCACTTTTAGAATTCTCCCCAGTAGAGTCGCCAGTTCTGTGATACGGTGGGAGAACTGACTTGGGATTTTGCGTTTGTGTTTGCAAATGTTTCGGTTTAGCAAGAGTCGCCACCGACTTTTTATTTTATCCTAAGGAAAGGTCAAAAAGCACAGGAAAGACCTTTGAGATGTTTTCTTGGGTTCGGGGAGTAGATTATAGAAAGGAAAGGTATTAGCACCCTTTCTATCCATGGTTATCCATGTGCTCTTAGTTACTTGCTTAGATCATTCGCTTTGCTTTTCAGTTGTTTGAAATGGTGCTCTTCAATTGTTTGAAATGGTGCTTTGTGTGTGGTTTTGAAAGATGTTTTGAAAAGAGGCCATCGTTGTGGCAACCTTTGTAATGATTCTTGTTTGAATGTATACAAAGGTGTTTTTGTCTTTTAAAAGTTTCCAATGTTTGAAAGTAGGGTTTTGAAATTTGTGTGGTGAAGTGTGTTTTGAAGATAGCAAAGATGTTTTTGCAAGCTTTTGATCAAGTAACTAAGAGCTATCTACCCTATTTTACTCAAAGATCTTTCTTATGTTTTAACCCTTTTAACAGTGTTGTTTCACCATATGTATTTGGTGAACAACCTTGTGTTAGGATGTTAAACGGGACAGGCGCGGGTCATCGTATAGACCATGATAGCAATAGTGTCAAGTATTTTTGGCAATTTTTCTTAAGGGAGTTGATCATTTTGTTTAGGCAACTCAGATAGCGTCATCGAGGGACTATGATCTTTTTGTTTTGTTTTTGTTTTGCCAAAGTACTTGACATGCAACCATGACCCATTTTTGAAGGCAACAAGTGGATTGAAACCCTAGGGGGTGCAAGTGTGTATTGTGTTTATTTTTCATGCATATTTATCTTTGGATTAGGTCAAGCTATTTGTTGATTTTATTTTGCATACAAATCCTAGGTCTAAGCATGGCATAATTGGAAGCTTTTAAATGTGCGAGAATTTAAATGCTACACTATTACAACATGATATAGGGAAGGGGGTACAAATTTGAATTGAGGATTATTTGCAAGAAATTAAACCCTAAATTGCTATTACAACCAAATTGAATGTATAGGCAATATTTAAATGTACAATAATTGAATAAAATACAATAAATGAATGTTAAATAAAATGTATTATGCAAAAAGTTTTTATGTATGTAAAAGTATTTTTTAATATGAAATGTAAATAATAAAAAAAGTCAATTTTAATTATTTATTTAGGGCAAAAACCCTAATTTTTAAATAAATAGAATTATTTATTAACTATATGCAATAATATATTAATTTATAAAAAAAATAAAAGTATATTGTAAAAATGATATTTTTAGTGTAAAATATTAATAAAAATAAAAATGTAATATTTTTGTATTTTTTTTCTAATTATTTAATAAAATTAAATATATAAATATTTATAACTTTTTTACTAGTTTTTAACTTTTTTTTTTCAAAAACTATTGGAAGTAGCTATTGAGCTTGTAACGTTTAACTTATTATTTTAACAAAAATAACTATTACCCTTATTAATTAAAATGACATTTATGTCATTTTGTATCTATAAACTAATGAAACATCTAATTTACTAAACACTCATGTTAACTTATCATCTATCAATCATCAATTATAAGCTACTAATTATCAATTATAAACTATAAACTATCAACTATCAGTTAGTTTTACTAAACAGAGTCTAAATATATAAAATTAAAAATATATAAGTTGTGGTATATATTAAATGATAAAAAAAAATTATTTGACAAAGTATAAAATAAGATATTAAATTTAAAGTTATAGAAAAACTTAAAAAATGAAAAGATGAAATAGAGAGATAGATTTAATGGTATAACCGACCACGGAATTTATGCAAGCATGAGTATGACAAGTCCACATCCAAGTAGTAAAATTATAATTATTTAAATATGTTGCACGGGGTTGAATACAACGTTGAATTCGGCCAACCTAGCCCAGCCGTTAAACGTACTGTTGCAGAGAGATCGTGTGGTTGAAAATGAGCGGTTGAGTCATAACTGTGGGACCCAATGTAGAATAGATTTGGTGATGGGACTCGCCACTTCACATTGTAGCTACACAGTACCGTTTTAAAATGCTATTTCCTTGATTTCGTTTTTTAAGGTTTTCTACACATAAAATAATTATTATAAATTAAAATTGACACCCATTTCAAAATAATATATATTTTTAAAATGACACTCATTTTAAAATCTAAAAAATAATACAACTCTTTTAATATTGCTCTAACGTTTGTTGTATCACACATGCAGTACGTCCGTTCCGTTACCCCACGCGTTCAATCCTTTGATTCAAATAAAATTTTCTCATTTTAGTTTTTATTTTTTAGTTCATGTAAGTTAAACACAAGTTAATAGTTTATAGATAATTAGTAAAATGTTTGTAGGGACGCACAAATATTAATATGATACGCTTATTTATTTTTAAAATATAATAAAAAATTAAAGAAAAATAAAATTATTTAATCAGAAGAGTTTATTATATAAAAAAATTTTTTTTTTTTATATTTAGATTATAAATATAATTTTTTTTCATATATAAAAGTATTTCAATAAACAATATGTTTCTTAACTAAGTATTATTTTTGTTTAAATATTATTTATAATAATATTTGTATTAATAATAAATCATTTTCCGTTTAAAAAATATTAAGATTCATTCATAAATTTAAAGATCTTTTAAATTTATTTATAATAAATATATTTTTTTCTCGTATTTGAATATTTAAATTATTATAACAAAATTTCTCTTTTTTCTAAAAATAAATTGTAATAATGATCACAAGTAAATGAAATAAATATTTTTTAAAAGCTATAAATGAGATAATAAACTAGTTAAAGCTACTATAAATAAATAAATAGTATGAAATAATTTCTTAAATTTATTATAAATTTATCATTATAAGTAATATATCAAAATTTTAAAAAGTAAAAAAATGAAATATATAATAGATATTATAAATTTATAATTTTTTTGTTGTTATGAATAAAAAATAGTTTTTTTAAATCAAGATTATTTAGTAATTTAATATTTTTTAAAACAAATGTTATTTAGTAATTATTTAATATTAATTTAATTTAAATATTGAAATTAATTAGTAAAAAAATATTTCTGTCAATCACTATTTAATCCATTTTTATTGGTTCATTTTCCTTTTCCACTCTTAATATTTTATATCTCTTTCTATAATTATTTGTATTGAAGTTTATTTAATTTATTTAATTAATAAAGTATTTGATATTATACAACTGACACAAATGATAAAATGATTTAAAATAAATAATTATAATTTTATTTTAGTGATCATAAAATAATTATGAATTGTTAATATCATTAATATAATTTTAATATCATTTAAGACATATTATTTAGTTTTTTTTCTAATACATTTTACTCATATATATAATAAGAATCTTATGATCATACATTTTATTTTATATTATTTATTTTACATTTTATTATTTATGATAATATACATTATAATCTTATCATTTTAATATATTATAATACATTTTATTTTTTAAATATTTTAAAATTTCCACCCTTTCAATTTATATCTTGTTATATTATTTATAATGAAACTCATTTAATTAATAATATATTTATGATTATAAAAATCACATAATTAATTAACAAAATAAAAATAAAGAATTATATGATAATTTTATTTTTGTAATCATAAAATAATTATGAATTATTTACTCTATCATTCAATTTTAATACAATTTAATTTATACATTACTTAAGTATTTAACATTTATATGGTTATACATTTCATTTAATATAATGTACTTCAGATTTCACATTTATTATTTTTTATAAAAGAATAGTAAATAAATATTTGTCTCATTTATTTCTTTATTAATAAAATTAATAATTAATAAAACAATTTTTTTTTTTGCGTTTGAATTTATGTATTATTTAAAATATATTTACTTTTATTTTTTAATTATACAAATAAAGTATAATAATTATTATAATAATAATTATAATAATTATTATAATAATAACCGTAGTACTAACGATACAAAATATTACTAATATTGTACTATAATATTAAAATTTAATATCAATTATTATATTTTAATGACTTTTTAATACAGTTATTATTATGTTTTAATATGAGATGATATTTTTAAAAAAGAATGAAGTAAATATCATAGAAAATAGTGTGTTTGGTTTGAGGTAGATGGAGGAGAGGGAAAGAGAGGAGAGGAGATATAAATAATAAAATGTGTTTGATTCAATTTTTAGGAGAGGAGATGAGCAAAATCCCTCTAAATCAAATTTTTTGCATCCCCAAATCCGAGGGATTTGGAAGGGAGGAGAGAAAAAATAGTTTTTTTTTATATTTAATAAATTAATATATTTGTTTAAATATCCTCAATTTTTATTTTAGTACTTTAAAATTATTATTTTCTTCCGTGTTTCTGCTTTTCTTTTGTGTGGTTTTTCTCTATTGCTTTCATCAATTTATTATAATTATTTCTCATCTTTAAATTATTTTTTATTCTTATTTAATATAAATTATAATCACTGTAATTATTTATTATTTTATGTTTATTTATATATTTTTTTAATTTTGTTATTCTATAATATTTTATTTTATATAAACTTTAAACTATTCATTTTTTTTGTTTATTATGTTTTGATATCTATAATACTTAATAATAATAATAATTTAATTTATGTATTAAAATTTGTTATTAACACATAGTTTATTTTGTCTCGAGAGTTATAATACAAATCAAATGTACTCAATTTTTTGAACGTTATGTAGTAAGTTATGACTTTTTAATCACTCAATATTACACATTTTATTTTCAAAAAAATATGTATAAATTTTTCACCTTTGAATATAATATCACTTATATAAAATTATAAGGATACAAATATAAATTGTTAATAAAATTTCTCTCCTCCCCTCACGAACCAAACATATTTTTAATTAAAATCCCTCACTTCTTCTCCCTCGCCTCATTTGAACGAAATATATATATATATATATATATATATATATATATATATATATATATATATATATATATATATATATATATATATATATATATATATATATATATATATATATATATATATATATATATATATATATATATATATATATATATATATATATATATAATTAAAAAAATCTCTCCTCTCTCTTCCCCTTCCCTTCTCTCCATTAAAATTCATCATTTCCCCTCCCCCTGATTTGAGCCAGATGAACCCTAAGAGAGCATAGAAAATAGATATTTTATCATGTAGTATACATGTTTTGTTTTAATTAAGATGCCAATTACTGTAAACTCATTTAAGTGCAAATGAAATAATTAAAATGGTTGTTTCACTGCACAACAAATCACATCAAAAGATTTAGAGTTATACAACACATGTGTTGGAAGAAATTCGGGGAGTTAACACGAGGGAGTATTTAACATTGGGACAAGAGTAATACACGAGTGAGAGAGACACCACATATTCATCCAAAATTTTAAGGTGATAGGTGTGTAGGTTCTCTCACTTATAAAGTGCTCAATCTTTCATTTTCTAATCAATATGGGAAAAAGACTCATGATACCACTGTTGGAGATACGTCAGGGGTCAACACGAGAGGCATTTAACATTGGTCCAAAAGCAACACACAAGTGGGAGAGACGTCACATATTTACCCAAAACTTTAAGGTGATACGTGTGTGAGTTCTCTCACTTATAAAATGATCCATATTTCATTTTCTAATCATTTATTCAATGAATCTAAAAAGTGACTTGTCTCTTATAAAATAAAATAGAGGTAGTACAAAATTGTTGGAATAATATAGTAAGTGTGAGTAAGTGGGAAAATAGTCTCACATTGTATAGAAATGTGGAGACTTAAGCATATATAAGTGGGAGAACTCACTCACCTATCACCTTAAGGTTTTAGGTGGATAAATGATGTATCTCTTACAAAGGTGTCTAGTCCAACACTATGTATCAATGCTCCAAATTTCTCCCTCCCAACAAATGGTATCATAGCCAGGTTCGAGAAAGGGACCGGAAGAGTGGGGGAGCATTGTGGACTCACACTTGAGGGGGAGTGTTGGAATAATATAACAAGTGTGAGTAAGTGAGGTAATAGTCTCACATTGGATAGGAATGTAGAGACTTAAGCATATATAAGTGGGAAAACCCACTCACCTATCACCTTAAAGTTTTAGGTGGATAAATGGTGTGTCTCTCACAAAGGTGCTTAGTCCTACACTATGTATCAATGCTCCTAGTTTCTCCCCCCAACAATAGAGGTAGTACAAAACATGCTCTATGACTTTATCAACACTAACCATTTATTAATCAAAATTGTGCAAGAAATTAGAAGAAAACTCACATTGTACCACCTGCATCAACTTCAATAGTTGTCATAGATATACAATTACCTGTCCTTCATTGGTCTTGTTCCTATTTTCCTATTCAATAATTTCATTAAAAACTAATATAATTTTTTTTATGTAGAGACAAAAATAGTTATTGATATACACATTTACAACTACAACTATTGTTTTGTACAAGGAACTAACCTGTTGTAATTGTCACTTATAAGTTCATCAAAAGGGGGTACTTTGCAAAAGTGGTATTGGAAATATCTGCATAAGAAATACCCATTATAACATAACATAATTCAAATGACGAGAAGTGAAATAAAGAATTTCAGTTATCGCCACAATAAGATGAAACTGATGAAACTAACCCCTGTTATTCTGAAGAATTTCAAAGCATGCGTGTATGAGAGAATAATGTATTTTGAGAAAGCAAAGAATTAGAAAAAAGTGAAGAACATTCTTGATCATAGAATGTTCAAAGGAGATGAATAATTTCTGATGTCATTATACCTACAACACATGTGAAACCTCTTTTAGCCACTTTAGTAATTGAAATTACATTTTTCTAACAATTAATTGGCTAATAAGAACAACAACTTCTTTTTGTCGAAACCAACCTTAATTATTGTATGTGGAGAGAACACTGTCACTTATCTCCAAAGTTGTGAATATTAAAGGCATAGTGACTTCTCCTAATCTGAAGAGGAAAGACTGTTCCTAAAGTCAGCAAGACATATTAGGGTATGAAACTCAAAAACTCAAAAACTCAAAAACATGTAAACACGTAAAATGGAAATGCATTTGCAGAGAAGATAACTTATCTGCTTCTTTATCAACCTGTGACGGTGTGTCATATCCCAAATTTACTCTACTGATATTACTCGTTAATTTATTTTATTTAATAATTCTTCTATTAATTTTAGTATTATTATATTTTTGTTTTGTTTAAAATATAAACTTATAGTTATATTGTATTAATCGTCTATTTTAAAATTTGTTTAGATATAAGGGGGTTTAAGTTTTAGGAGCGATATGTTTATCATTTTTATCAAAGGGGCTTGTAATTCAAATAAATCCATTGGCCCATTAAGTTGTCTTTTGTGAAGGCCTGTTAGTTTTTTATAGGAGGTTGACTGAAGTTAAATCCTGATCCTTTTATATAAATTTAATTAGTATTGTCGTTATAATTATTGTTATTGTTATTTTTGCTATTATTAGTATATTACTTTCCACTATTATTATTACTTTTTTATTATTTGTTTATTACTCAAATGTCGTTGACAAAGTCAACATTAGGGTAAAATCCTAATTCCCAAACAACACCCAATTTCTTCTTCTTCGTCCCCAAGATATCCAAGCCCAGAAATCCAAATTTTCATTACAAATCAAATCTGATAAAATATTTGTTTTTATTGACTAAAAACGAATTTACAGTATAAGATAGTCCATATTCATTACAAAATTCGAAAACCCTAATTTCTATTTACAATCAGATTTCAATCAAATCAACAAATCTGAATCAATCTAAGTTCCTAATTGATTTATAACTGAAAATTAATCTAAATAATTTCCTAATTCAACCTATAACTTCTAAAATCCTAAGACTATAAAAGGATCCCTAAGCTATTGAATTAAGGACGAACAAGAAAAAACCCTAAGGAGAACTCTTGATTGTTGCGAAATCCCACCCATCACCAAAGCTCTTCTAAGTGGAAAAATTGGGTTTCACGATTGAAACCATAAGTTCTTCAGAGCTAAACCCCTCTCGTTCCAAATACCTGCGAAGAAGAAAGGAAAAAGGAGATTAGAGGAAGAAATCAGAGAACCAGAAGGAAATTCATGTAAAGAATCACTGCAGGCAAGGTAACCCTAAATACTTAGCTCTTAGGGTATTTGGATATTGAATTTGTGTGTTGGTTGCGTTGAACTGTTGATTTGTGTTTGAATTAGGGTTTTTTGGACTTGGTTTAGGGTTAGGGTAAAACACCTTAGGGTTTGTTAATTTGGGTTAGGGTTAGAATATAAATAGGTTAGTGTTTGGTGATTCGGTTAGGGTTTAAGAAGTGGGGTTAGGGTTCTTGGGGTTAGGATGAAGATTGTTTGGGGTTAGGGCTGATCTTTATAGGGTTCATGCGAACCCAAATGAAGATATGAAGGTTTCTAGGATTTTTGTTGAAGATCGTATGAATGTTTGAAGATCTGGGTTGGGAATATGAACCCAGACGATGGGGATTGATGGAGGTGGTGGTGCCTGAAACAATCGGCCGAACAATCATCTGATATAAAATCAATGAAGTCGCCATCAAACGTCTTTTATCCCACTGAAAGGGAAAGGTGAACATTGAGTGAAACTGAAGGGGTGAAATCAAGGTCAAACGACCGAGAGATCGGGTAAGGGAGTCGGTTACGCGAGGGGAAGATATTAGCACCCTACACGCCTGTAGTCCTCTATGGTATCCACTCTTGTTGTTCTAACCTAAGGGTGTGTCTAATCTAATCTATGTCTAAAGCTTAAGATCTAAAAAGAAAGATGCAAAAGAGGGAATGCATGCAAAAGAGAAAACACGGGGAAAAGAAGGAAATATTACAAAAGTCGCTCAGTTGAGCCTTGTGACCAGATGCCTACATATCCCTTTTAAGGAATCAGAGCATCGTAGTTCGGCTCACATGTTTCTATTTGTTTTGTTTTATTAAATAAACAATGTTAAATTTAATCATTCGACCGCCGCTCGACCATTGAAGACTCACGCATTGTAGTGGAAAGAAATCAACATGTTCTTAGAAGAGAAAGGCCGAATGGCGAAAATAAATGAATCAGTTGGTGTTTTTTTCCAAGAATTTTTTTTTTGTATGGTTAGCACGTTTTATACATTTGCCAAGAAAAAGAAGTTTTAGTTTTTAATGCAAATATAAAAGAAAAAATAAAGATAACTAGGGGAGACTATCCTAATCTCTAGTCCTAATATAATCATACAAAGATGGCCTACGTCAAGGATGAAATACCTACCTAAGTGGACATACATGGATCTCTATCCTAATATCTAGCTCGAGAGCTACCCTAAACGAGAAATCCTAAGGGAGCATGGTAAATATCTCATAAAAGAGACGCAAGGGTAGTCATACTATCATAAGAGAAAGTACGAGAATAAATGACGAAACATCCAATGGGAGACCGCAAAACATCACAGATCATGTGACGAAAAAACAAACAAATAGATGGAAAAACATCTGAACAAACAAAAGCTCGAGAATCACTTGAATATCAAACACCTACAAGGCATATGCCAAGTATTAAAATGGTAGGTCTTGCCATAGATAAACAACCAAGCATCATACCATTACCGTGGTATCAATTACCAGGGCAACATGGATCTGGAGGAAAAGACAAAGTGTATGCAAACACTAAGCATCAATGTTGGTCAACACAAGCTAAATAATATGCGAGGATTCGATTGCAGGAACCCTTTTCACTTGCCTTAATAGGGCTTAGACTCATTCAGATCTTGGGGACATGTTCAGAGCATCTACTTATAAAAAGTGAGCATATGAACGACACGGGCGAGGGACTGCAGGGGTTGATTTCTAACCCTTTCCACTTGCCTACTCATGAAGACTTAGGAATGGTTGTCATAAAAGGACCTAAAACCATCATCCCACTATGCAAGCACAAATAGTAAACAACCAAATACATGGTCTCCTAGTGAGGACTTTCAGAATTGCATGCCAAGTGGCATGGACTCCCAATCCTAAGTAAGCAGTAAAATGAGGAGAGAGTAAATCGGATGAGAAAGTACTAAACGAATATAAATCCACAATAAAGCAACTAAATAGTAACGAGACCCAGAGATCTTTGAATGAGCTAGCATCAATAAATAAACTAGTCAGAAGTCGTGCCGTCAGACATAAACATCAAGGCCTCAATGTGAAAATAAATCACAAGCGGTGTATAGCAAATACAAACACATAAACATCCTGTAAGGGAATACAAACAGACAAAGCACACAATGGTGCAAATATAACAGTCATGTCCCACAAATAAAGTGGAGCACAAAGCCATCAAGTAAACATTGAAAGATTTTCTCAGATTTCCTTGCACACTTAATATGAAAGTCAGTAGTAACAAGGCAAAGTGATGAAACATTAAAGGATAGATGATAATACATCAAAGTAATGAGAAATGAAGATAAAATATCACAAGGTGTGAAAACTTCATAGTCAATCTTAGAGAAGTAATGACAAGCTCAAGAAGTCAACCACAAGCAATCAAAGAGGCATGGCATCAAGAAATCATTATAATTATGATCTATATATGTTATATACCTAACAAGCATCATATAAACAATATGAAACTCAATTGAAGAGAAGAAACATGGTATAAATACCAAAATAATCAAACTAGCACACCATAACAAAGGTGTAGTGAAGTATGCACAAGTGTGTGACTAACCAAGAGTGAGATAATGTGTCAAGATAGAATGAAGTCAGAAGATTGCACATAAGGAGAACACACACATAAGACCCAAAATTAACCTTAAGAGGCCAACACCAACAAACACACAAAAGTTGACAAAAGATCTAGTCAAAACTAAACCCTAATAAACCTTTAAAGGCAAGAGAAGTACCAACAAGGCATGGATAAATAAATATCAAAGTTAGATGATGTTAAAGCATACAAAGTCAGTAGCTAAAGACCCATGAAAAATCACATTCAAGGATATTTTAAACACAAGAGAAAGATTGTACACAAATGCACACAAGATTAAGGGGTTAAAAACAACAATACTTGGACAAGTTTAAGGTGATTGATAAAGATAAAAAAATGATCTTAATTGGATAATTAAGACATGTGTAACTTGTGTTACAAGTCAAATCAAGATAAGATTCACGAGCAACCAAAATTGAAGATGAAACTTCAAACAAAATAGCAAAGTCACATGACTTGATAGTCAACATCATAAAAGATGGAAAACACTTGTATAAAAACAATGAAGGGTAGTCAAGATCAAGTGAGAAAATAAATAATGATGCTTAAAGATCTTAGGGAAGTAGCACATTCCTACTAAAGCATTTGTCATGAACTTAAAAGGAACTCTAAGAAGTGTTATCAATCTAATTATGTTAAAGTGTCATGATGATATATTAAAAGTGTAATCTCTAAAGCATAAGAGCAAAGGGGGTCTAAATAGATTAAAATTAAAGTTCTTAAATATTATATGCAGTAACCAACATCAAGCAACCTTAAAGAGACATAACACAAATTTTATGAAATAATCAATGAAGAATGAAACTCCAAACATCACCAACATGGCCAATTTAGCTTCCAAAATGTGACCAAAATGAGTTAACAATGAAGTGTCACTCAAGGATCCATAGAAGCATAAAGAAAAGAGATGAAACTAAGAGTTGAAAACAAGATTAAAACATCAAGGCAATGGATATAAGAGTCCTCAAGCAAACACAAACAACAACTAGGTCAAAACTAATGGACCATTGCTCCTTTCTTGGCACCATGTTGAATTAACAATGAAATGTTAATAAAGGGACAAAAGAGCTTTGTATGTTAACAAGCAAACCATAAAAGGTCAGAATTATAAAATATTTGAATCAAAATGGTCTTAATTGATACATAAAAAGTGATGCACAAAAGCTACCTCGTAAAACATGGTCACAAATAATTATCAAACAATATTGACAAAAAAAGCAAAGCTATGAGAGCTTGAATGGTTCATTGATAAACTCAAGTCTCTATACCAGTAGTGAGGATGATAAAAAGAAAAGGAAAATGATTGAGCAAAAAATAGAAACAAAGCTCATAAAAACAAGACAAAATTATTTCAAGGTTAACAAGACATCAATAAGTCAGAAACATGAAGCTCAAGATAAAATTAGCAAAGTTTAAGTTGAAAATTCAATCACACAAGTTAGACTAACCTATGGAGGCCTCTAATTAGGAACCCTAGTTTGATAAATTGGGGAAAAAATCACATCAACTCCTAATAATAAGAAAGATTAATTCTAAGATCCTAAGATATCATACTATCCTAACCTAAATAGAAATTGACTTAAAAGTCAAGGGAAGTTAGTCAATGAACCCTAACTTGTGATCTAAGCAAGCAAGAGTCACCAAAACCACACAATTAATGTTCAATTTTCAAAAGAGATCAAGAACACGAATTAAAATTGAAATAAAATTCACGAGGCTAGAAAATGACTTAAAGAAGTCAGTGAATATTTTTCTTGATTTTTAGAATTAAAAGAAAATAGACAATTAAATCAAAATATGACAATATTTAATTAAAGGCCTAGTTAAATCTCTACATTTTTTTATCAAACAAAAAAACACAAATATGAAATAAAATTCAGAAAGTCAAAATATATCAATAAAAAGACTCAAGACATTTTTTGTGATTTTTTTTGTATTAAAGAAAATGACTAAAATAATTGTGAAAATGCCTAAAAAGCAATTAAATGTCACAATTTATTAAATCCACTAAAAATGAGAAAATTCTAAAATAAAATTCAGAAACTCAAAATAGACCAATCAAAGTATCTAAAAATATTTTGGTAGAATTTTTGTATATAGAAAAAGTCAAAAACAAAAAATAACAAAAATAAAGTACAAAAATCAATTAACCAAAATACAATTAATTTACAAATTTTTTTACCAATCAAATGATTTTAAATAAATCCATAAAAATTATAATAAAATACTGGAGATTAAAATGTACCTATGGTATTTGTTTCAGAATTTTTGGATAAGTTTTTAAAAAGAAATAAAATCAAACAAAAAAGTTAAAATCAAATACAAAGAAAATGCATTAAAATTAAAATGAACGAATCATATCACGCCACACAATCATCTTCAACCTTGTGACAAAACCTAACACGCGCGTTTTATAGCTTCAAGACCTCATGTTCAAATCACGATTTCTACTTTTTTTTTCTCAACCAAAATTAGTGATTCAAAGCCTAAATCAAAGCCAGATCTAAGATCTATATCATGCAAGTCGTGGAATCTCAAAAGATCAACCGTAGAGATAGAAATCAAGGAACGAAAAATAAAATAAAAAACAATCTATCATGGATTTTCAGAAGTTTGCAAATCGTAACATGCTTCGAATTCAAATAAACTCATGCATTAGAATAAATATCTAAACATATATGAACATGATCAAGAGCTTAGAATCGCATGAAACAAGATATAATCAGAAAATTCGAGATCTGAAAATACCTCTTGAGTTGAGAAATAAACTCAATTGTTGCCTCTGAATTCGTGAGAAAACTCTACTCCTTTTGGTCCTTATGCTTCACCGACGTTGAATGCACAGAGAAAATATTGACTGGAGCAAGGGGAGAGTGAGAACTCGAAGAAAAAAGTTGAGAGAGTGCTCTTGAGTTCAGATCTAGAATCCTTGAGAATTAAGCGTGATCTGAGAAATAGTGAGGTGTAGAGACTTTATAGAGTTGAGGGAGTAAGGATATAAGGGTCATTGAAATGTGTAAAACCGTTAAGGACCTTTTTGCAAAAATTAGCAAAATGAAGTGTAACAAATATGCTTGCATTTTATTCCCTTCTCCCGAGCCTTAGTATGCGTTTTGAGCAGTACAAGATGAGTGAAATTTGAGTGAAAAGATTCCATTAAAGAGGTGAGCTGGCATGGTGTCATTTTCAAATGAGCAAATTTTGCCAAAAGTAGCAAAATCCGAGTGTGCAAGGTGTGTATGGTAAAGCATGTGGTTTGGGTCATTTTTGGCAAGGGAATGTGCAAGAAGATCATGCAAAGCATGTGCTTAGAGAGTCGTGAAATAAATCAAAACCTGTTTGCACAACCCAAACTGAACATGGCCATGGAAATGAAATTTCTTGACTAACTTACTTTATGCTTAAGCTTCTAAGAATTGTCTTGTGCATTTTCTTTTTTATAGAGGCCTGTCAGGAGATCTCACAATGAGCTTCACTATGTGATTTGGATCATTGGAAATGGAGCTGAAATGAGTGAGATATGGTTGTTCAAAGTTGAGTAAAATACAAGGATTTCTGGCCAGAAAACATGGGTGTGCAGATAAGTTTTGAGGTCATTACTTCCAATGATCACATCTTGATCAATCTTGGGTCAAATTTAATGATTCCACGCTCATTGAATAGCTTTCATGGCAAACTACAAAATGCTCCAATTATATTTTCAAATTGATGCTTGAATAAAATGAAATCAAGCCATGAAAATGGCACAACAACTATTTGTCAAAATTATGCACATGACATGCCAATGAGAATGCAACTTGACATTTTTTGTGGCTAGAACTTTCAACTTAATTTTCTCCCAAAAGATTCACTTTTGAGCTTTCCACACAGAATGTCAAACTTTTAAGATTTTTCAAGAGCTTTCTGAATATGTATGGTTTGCCTCCATTGGATAAAAAATGAGAAACTTATTTTTGTACCCGAAAATTTTCCCTCCCATTTTCTTCAAGGCATTCTTTTAAGGATTCTCAAAATGCTCAAGAATCTCAAGGGTTGACCAATCAAACCTCCTCCTAAGAAAAGGGTCTACAATTAGGGTTTTAAGTTTCTCAAGAAAGATTAGGTTTCAAGGGTCTTAAATGGTTTTCATGGTTCATCATAGGTCCTTAACACTTTTCAAGTCAAGTTTCAAGTCTTGCATCACAGGCTTGCTCAATCAATGGCTCAGATGATTGAAAATAAACTATATTGGGTAAAAAGTCAACTATGGTCAACATACAGTCAAACTTCAATATTTTTGGTCAACATCAACATTTTTAAGTTATATTCATCATTTGATCAAGAGTTGGTCATGATTCCTCAAGGAAAATCCTCAAATCATCAAAAGTCAAGAATTGCCAAATTAGGATTTCCTTAGGAGAAGTCAACTGAACTTTGACCAAGCATAACTTTCACATGCTTCATCAACCTTTCCCCAACCAAATCCCATTTTGAAGGAAATTCAATTCTATACAACTTTTTAATTATGATCAAGTCCAAAAATGCTTCATTTTAACGATAGGAGCTAATACATTACAGGTCATTTTCAAAAGTCAACAAAAAGACACTTTTGTGAAGGCAACTGGCATCAAGATAAAGTCTCCAAATGCAAAAATGATAAAAAGCGAAATTGAAGAAGACATCTTGAGCTTTTCAAAAAGTCTAAGATCACATTCAAAATATTAAAATTGAGAGAGTTATGATTGATGAAAGTTGGACAATTTTTAAAGAATGCATGAAATTTAAATTGGACAATGTTGAAATTTTTGGGATTTTGGGCCTAATTTTTAGAGTTCAAACATGCTCATGACACCTTAGAGGACCTCTAAGTCCATTCATACCTTGCCTTGATTTTTATTTATATTTAATTTTATTTTATTCAAATAAATGTAAAGTAAATTAAATAAAATCACCAAAACAATGGATTAATGCATATGGGCTTTGTTATGGATCGTTCTTGAGGCCCAAGATGCTGCATAGAACATGCCAAAATCGTGTAGGCCAAGAGAGGAAAGAACAATCTCAAAAATGACATGTTTTTAATATGTTGGATTTTTGGTTTCATGGCCATGAATACCTTTGTTTTGTTCCATATTTGTTGCTCCATTCACTCCTCTATTTAAGCACAACAACATCAGATCACAAAGACCACGAATTCTTGCCTCAAGCAACTGACAAAAGCTCTCCAAATTTTCTCAAAACCCTCGATTCTCCAAAACTCTCTCATCCTAAAATTCGGATTCTATTCTGTTGTACCCAAAAATTTGCCCTCTCATATTTCTCAAAACATTGCAAGAAAGATCTCCAAGTTGCTTAAGGTAGTCCAAGGGTTGGCCAGATAAGCTCTCTCCTAAGGCAGTCTACATCAAACTAGGGTTTCATGTTGCATCAAGATCCTTGAGTCCAAGTGATCCTAAGTGCTCACCAATGTCCTAATATGTTCTCAAGATCATCCATATCAAATTTCAAGCCTTGCAGAGGAATTTTGCTCAGTCAATTGCTCAAAGATCCAAAAATCGACTGTGCTAGGGCAAAAGTCAACTGTGACCTATATACAGTCAAACTTCAAGATTTTTTTGTCAACATCCTAATTTTGAAGTATATTTCATCATTTTATCAAGGGTTGATCATGATTCATCAAGGATTGCTCATAATTCATCAAGATTCAAAAGTTGCTAAATTAGGGTTTTGCAGGAAAAGTCAACTCAACTTTGACCAAGCATAACTTTCTCATACTTTATGAGAAATGACCCATACAAAGCTCATTTTTAATAGGATGCAATTACATACAATCAATCTTCATCTCCCAAGATCAAAATATACAATCACAAGAAGTTATGAATTTGGACATTATAGGTCATTTTGAAAAGTCAACAAAAGCACCTTTTTTGTCAAAGATTCATACATGAGCATGGAATATCAAATTGAGATGAGACAAAAAGGTTTTGTTATAGGACATCTCAAGCTTTCTAAAAAGTCCAATAACACCTCCAAAGAGTAAAAATTGAGGAAGTTATGCATTGTTGAAGTTGGACTTTTTTGCAAAATTGCCAAAAGTCAACTATGCCCAAAACTTCAAATTTTTCCAAATGAGCCCATTCTTTTTCACTTGTTTTGAGTTGGCATTATAGCCCACGTGCTCTAGCCTTTTCCATGTGTCCATATCATGTTTTTATTATTTAATTTGGTTTTTATTTGAATTAATTCATTTTAAATCAAATTAAATCAAATAAAATCAAATAAAATCAAAAATATTAAAAACCAAAGATCTTTTGATGATTTCAGGTTTCATTGGACAACTAGAACCATTCCCAGTTCGTATCAAAGCTTGTGTGCACAAAAAGATTCAAATCAAGCCAATTTTGGAAAGCTTTAAAAGAAGAATCAAATCAAATTCAAAGTCATTGATGGAGAGAGATTTGGACAGGGAATTCAAACCTAATACATTGTGCAATACATAAGGGTCGTGTGCAGAAAAAAATAGGGGTTGGAGATCAGTTATAGAGCATAAACAGAACTTGCAAAAATCAAGAAAAAGTGTGAGTTCGAAATCACTCCTAGAGGCAGTTTCAAGGCTTGGCAGTGGTCCCAATCATCTCCTGGAAATCTCCACAAGCGAAAGCAACCAAAAGCACACGTTTTCAGACCCCCCCCCCCCCCCCCCCCCACGCGCTGTAAGTCGTTCACGGAACCATCCTTTTCTTGAAATCGATTAGCTTCATTCTTGCATCTATAATGAAAAACAATTGCATATTCTTGATCACCATGTCATTTGCAAGCTTTTGCCAATAACCAATTTCATTTATCTGGCCTGTATAATGAATCACCATTGCTAGGGTTTTGTGTTTGGTTTTAGGGTTTTTTTTTTCAGGAAAAATTGGCCCTAATAATGGCCATGGTTGCAATCAGGAGGATGAGACGACCTCAACCATGGTCTTTGAATCCATTTTCATGGCCTGTATGAGATTTTGGAATAAGCCTGACTTGTAGCAACGGACAGCGTCCGTGGGTATAGGCCTTTGCATTTTTAGCTACGGAAGGGAGGACATGGATGATGCGTTGCCACTCCCCCATTTGTCCACTCAAACAGCGCGCGCGTTTTTATTTTATTTTTCTGGCCATTAGCTTTTGTTTTTTATATTATTATTGATTTGCATTATACTAACAATAAGAAGCAAGTGGTGTAGTGGCAAGCGTGGCATAAATTTCCCTTTAGGACCTGGGTTCGAATCCCAGGTCCCCCTATTTTCTCCATATTATTTGTTTTCAGGCAATTCAGTACAAGCAAGGCCAGGAGTTCCATCATACACTCTCACTGTCCAACGCACCAGATGGCCAGATCTGGTGGCCAGCGTTGAAGGTGTACCATATGCCAAGTCAATGCACGTGCGCTGGATTGAAAAAAGTCAATGTGGACATCACAATTGGACCCATAATTTCTGCTATTGACACCCTTGCAAATCAGGCCCAATCCCTATCTCTCTTTATAATTTCTTTTTTTTCATTTAGTTATTTTATTTTATTTATTTTAATTACTAACCAAATTAATTCCTTTTTTTATAAAAAAATCACAAAAATGTTTTTACCCAATTAAAATTCAGAAATTTTTATTTTTTATTAATAAATATTAATTGATTTAATTAGGTAGATTAATTAGGCAACTTAAATTTATTTTGCAAATATTAAAAATCAATTAGAATAATTAGGTTTTAATACTAATTTTAATTATTTTATTTTCTTTCCTAAAATAACAAAAACTCCAAAAATATGTCATTTATTATTTCTCATTAATTAATTTCTTTAATAATTAATTTAGCATTTAATTTTAGGATTTAATTTCTTTTCTTAAAAATAAAAACAACAAAAAACATTTTCTTTAATTAAAAGAGTCAAAACCCTAATTTCGCATTCGATTTAATTCCGCATCGCACGCTTTATTTTTCTTTATCCAATTGATGTATCTGCTCACGGTTTGTAATAATTAATTAGGATATTTATTTTTCCGCTTTTAAATTTCAAAGGGTTGCTTTTGGCGATGTAAATACCGGACGCCTTGTAATAATTTAGTTTAAATTCCGCATTTTAATTCTGCAAATTATACAACTGCTAGATGTTTGATAATAAGGTTTGCATGACAAGAATGAATGCTTAATCTTAAAATGGTTAGATCACCCTAAACATGTGCAAAGATAAAAATAACTGAAATCAACACACTCGCACATGTGCACTCCTAGGGTACACCCCACTTGGTTGCCTTCATATACGGTCATTGAGTATAGGATGCTTTAGTGGTCGTCCTCTTGTCCAAAGATCATAGTTGCCTCAAAATGGTTGCCTCGGATATTGTTGCCTCGAATAAATGATCTAAGACATTAGGGTTACCGCTAAGACATCCTAACGTTGCTTTAGTGATTGTACGTCCCTCTTTCAAATTGACCCTCAAACTCCAACGACGATGCTAACTACTCACTAATAGTGGGATAGCATTGTATAAAATAAATTAGCATAGAACGATTCCTTTTTTCGAGTAGGTAGATTAGTTCTTAGATACTTGCTCATCCAAAACAAAACTTTTTCACACTTACACTCTTTTACAAACAAGTTTTCAAAAACACTTCATTACACTCTTGAAGGCAGAAGCAAGAGTTAAATCGAAGTTAAAATAAAGCTTTTCAAAACCCACAAGCACAAAGAAAACATTTTTGAAAATGATGAGCAAGTACCTAAGAGCCCGTAGATAACTATGGATAGAAAGGATGCTAATACCTTCCCTTTCTATAATCTACCCCCCCCCCCCCCCCCCCCCCCCGTACTCAGAAATATCTCGAAAAAGGAATTTTGCTGTGCTTTTTTCCTTTCCTTGTTGGATAAAATAAAAGTCGGTGGCGACTCTTGCTTACCGCGACATTTTGCAAAAACAAACGTAAAACACGAACCAGCATTCCAAAAACAGTCAGTTCTTCCCACCGTATCACAGAACTTGCGACTCTGCTGGGGAATGAATAAGTGGGGTGTAACTTAGGAATAGTTCATCATAATATTTTCAATTGCTTGATTTGTATGCTTTATCTTTGTGGGTTTGAATTGGAGTTACTATAGATCCTAACCTGGATCTGGGGATACCTTTTAGGTAAGTAGCAATAGACTGTGAGGGAACTGTACGACGTAGATCGATACGGTTGAAGCTGTAGCTACGTTGGTGTGGCACTTTAGTTTGTACCGATATCCCTTGTGGTGGAACAAGGAGAATATGGGTCAGCTAAGGGGTCATTAAGCACCAACTGACCTTAGAACCTATAATTGACCAACTTGGCCATAGAAAAGTAGCAGTATGCTACACTCATTGAGACCAAACTCTCGTGATGATTTCGGCCGCAAGAAAAGGTTGCCAAACTGGAATTATGACCGATCGAGGGTGGTCAGTGATACTAAGATCCTCTAGAACCCGGTTACTATTACTAGGATAGGTTGAACCAACTAAACTGAAAGAGGGTAATACCTAAACTCCATGCCAGCCTGAAATCTAAGGGCTACTGTGTGACTTGTTTTCCCTTACCATGTTTGCTATATGTGAATACTTGTGGTGTGTTTCTATCATAACATCATGCATCATGACATTGCATGCATCTTGCATCAGACTAACCCATTTCAAAGACGGAGGGGATTCATATTTGTTTTGTTTTGTAGGTCATGGCCTCTATACGTAGAAACATTATTCGCATCAGCTTTGTACAGATTCCTACTTAGCTTAGAGTTTTGGTTTCCAAGGTTCCTAATACTTCCTCCTTTGACAGAAGACATTGGAACCTCCTTGGTTTGGTCACTTCCAGACTAGACGAACAGATGATGAGTGTTTTGTGCCAGTTCTTTGACCCATTGCACCACTGCTTCACCTTCTTGGACTATCAGTTGGTCCCTACTTTGGAAGAGTTCTCTGATCTACTTGGTATTTCTATTCTAGAGCAGACGCCATTTACCGGTTGGGAGAAAACTCTTAGGCCAGAGGATGTTGCTACAGCCCTACATCTGACAAAGGCTGAGGTAATGTCTAACTGGGAGACTCGGAGTGGGACAAAAGGCTTCTTGGCTAAGTTCTTGGTTGATCAGGCTAATCAGTTTTGGGACAGTTTGGACTTTCAAGCATTCGAATACATCCTGGCTCTTCTCATATATGGCCTGGTTCTGTTCCCTAATTCAGATTCTTTTGTCGACGTGAACGCAGTAAAGATCTTCATGTCCCGTAATCCAGTGCCCACTCTCTTAGGTGACATTCTGCATGCTCTTTATGCCCGTACTGCTCGAAAACAGGGAACCCTTATGTGTTGTGCACCATTGCCGGCGAGGTGGTTTATTTCTCACCTCCCCAAATCTGTTTTGAAGAACAAGGAAGGTATGGGATGGGCCTACAAAATTATGTCCCTTGCTCATACGGACATCATCTGGAGCACTAAAGACATGGAAGAAGTAGCTGTTATTGATCGCTGTGGGGAATACCCCAATGTGCCACTACTTGGAATCAGAGGAGGAATCACCTATAATCCTTGTATGGCCTTGCGACAGTTTGGGTGAGCTAGAAAGGATGGTCCTCATGAGTTGCTGATTCCGAGCATTGTCTTTGACTTCCAAGGGGATAGTGAGGGACATCGCCGCAGATTCATACGAGCTTGGAATAGGGTTAACAGGTCTGATCCGCATGAGCTGGGAGCGAAGACTTCTCTTCTGATGGAACCGTATCTCCGGTGGGTTCGGGCCCGTGCCCAAAAGCTAGGGATGTCGTACGAAGCTGTCTTACCGGTAATTGTTGAGAGTACTGATGAAGAAGAGGCTCATCATACTGTCCTCCATCCATACATGCCTACTGATATTGGGGCATTAAAGAGGTCTTGGATCTAGTTGAGAGAAGAGCGGGATACATACAGAGAAAAGTATCATGAGCAGGAGCGGAAGATCCTAAAGCTTACAAGGCAGCTGGAGAATGAGAAGGTCCTCAACGACTATGTCAGCACCAATGGAAAACAACCATGGGAGCACTGATGTCTTTTGCTATTTATAGCTTTGATTTACTTTTTCAGTTTTTCTTTTTGTAACGCCTTAAAGGCATTTGTCAAACATTGTTTCAAGTTTTTAATCTAATAAAAGTGTGTTTCATTTTGGTTTATGAATTTGAATCTCCCAAAGTCTATGAAATCATATCATATGCATTCCATTCCCATGCACCTCATTACAGGTACCCTTACAGGCTTCTTATCTTCTTTGCTGTTTATTTCAGCATCATGTCTGCTGAAACATCCACTGATCAAGCTATTAAGGCTCTACAAGCTCAGAACGCTCAGCTCCAGGAAATGTTCATGAACCTGGCCAAGGGGCAGAAAGATCTGAAGACTCTTATTTTGAAGGATAAGAAGAAGAATAAGAAGAAGACAGTCCTCCTGAACATGGGTCATAGGTTTAGAAACAGGTTGCGAGACGAAGTTGATCTGTCCCACTCATCTGGAGGGGGGGGGGGGAGAACCAAGAAGAAAGGAGGGCTCTTAGCCATGTGGTTTCTGACAATGAGATTGATTTTGACAAAGACCAGTATCCTTCGGCTGAGGATAGGTATAAACAGCTTGAAGACCTATTAAGTGCGATGGAGATCCAAAAGATACCTGGATTGGACTTTGGTGACGGGTCTGGCATCTGGGGTGGTGATTCCCCACAAGTTTAAAGCGCCAGTCTTTGCTAAATACGACGGGGTCTCCTGCCCAAAGCTACACCTCCATTTGTATGTTAGAAAGATTCAGCCATATACCGCTGACAAGAACCTCTAGATTCACTTCTTTCAAGATAGTCTTTCAGGTACTCAACTTGAGTGGTTCTATCAGCTAGAAGGAGCTAGTGTCCATAATTAGGAGGACCTTGCTGCTGCTTTTTACAAGCAGTACCAATATAATGCCGACCTTGCTCCCACGCGTACCCAACTTCAGGGTATGTCTATGGGTGCGAGCAAAGGTTTTAAAGATTACGCTCAGAAATAGAGAGATCTTGCAGGTAGAGTCCAACCCCCATTGGCTGACAGGGAGTTGGTGGATATGTTTCTGGGGACCCTGTCTGGTCCGTTTTTCAACCATTTGATCAGAAGCTCATTGTCAAGTTTTACTGAGTTAATTATGACTGGGGAGAGAATTGAAGCCGGTATCAAGAGCGGAAAGTTACAGAAAGGTGCTTCGTCAAGTACAGAGAAGAAGCCCTTCAAGAAGGAGTCTAGTGCAGTTTACAGTTCTAGGAACCAAAGTCAACCTGAACGCCGCCAATCAGTTAATGCGGTAGTTATTTCAAGAACAATTGTTGCCACACAATGCAACAATCAACCAAGGGTAGAGAGGCCTCAAAGACAGTTTACTAGGCTTAGCATGACTTTATCTCAAATTCTGCCGCAGTTGCTGAAAACCAACTTGGTGATTCCGAGGGAAGCTCCAAAGAATCCCAACACCACCTCACCGCTGTACAATCCAAACACCCGCTGTGCTTATCACTCTGATAGCCCGGGGCATGACACCAACAATTTATGGGCTTTGAAGAGTAAGGTACAGGATCTGATTGATGCTAAGGAGATCGAGTTTGAGGCGCCTGAGAAGCCTAATGTCATAACGGCTCCTATGCCAAAACATGACGCGGGAGTAAATGCTATTGGGGATGATGATGTGGAAGAATATGAGTTTGACAGTTGGATCTACCCGACTACCGATGGCGGACTAAGCAATTGGACGGCAAAGGACTTCATGCCAATTTCTTTTATTACCCAGTAATGAGACTTTTGTTTTGAATTTGTAACAGACAATTCTTTAATACTTTACGGCCCGGTGCCTCACCCGAGACACCGTGGCTTTATTTGTGAGGGCTTTATGTGTGTCATTTTCATAAATCATTAATAAAAGCATTAGACATTTTCTTGCATTTCAAAATTTTGCGCTCCTTGTTTTTCTTTTCTATCTTGCAAAACAGCTATTTTACACACACTTACATATACAGGTCTACATCCACTCTAGATCCCACTGATAATGACTCTGCTACTGCCGGTTATGACTTCGAAAGTCTGATCAACCAAGCCGAGGACGAAGGTGAGGATAATTGCGAAGTTCCCGGTGAACTTGCTAGATTGTTACTTCAGGAAGAGAGGGCCATACAGCCGCATGAAGAGCCAGTGGAAATAGTAAATCTGGGTACAGAGTTAGACAAGAAAGAGGTCAAGATCGGTGCAAATCTGGAATCTAGTGTTAAGCAACGGTTGATTCAGATGCTGCGCGACTATGTTGAGATCTTTGCCTGCTCTTATGAAGATATGCCTGGGTTGGATACTGATATCGTGGTTCACCGATTTCCTACCAAGGAAGACTGTCCTCCAGTGAAACAGAAAGTCCGCCGAATGCGCCCGGAAATGTCTGAGAAAATCAAGGCTGAGGTTATGAAACAGTTTAATGTCGGTTTTCTAGCAGTTACTTCTTACCCGCAGTGGGTAGCCGACGTGGTTCCAGTGCCGAAGAAAGATGGTAAGGTTCGAATGTGTGTTGACTATAGGGATCTGAATAGGGCCAGTCCCAAGGACGATTTCCCTCTACCTCATATCGACGTCCTGGTTAACAACACCGCACAACATAAGGTCTTCTCCTTTATGGATAGTTTCTCCACTTACAATCAGATTAAAATGGCTCCCGAAGATATGGAGAAGACAACCTTTATTACTCAATGGGGTAACTTTTGCTACAAGGTCATGCCTTTTGGATTGAAGAATGCTGGGGCAATGTATCAGCGCGCCATGGTCACTTTGTTCCACGACATGATTCATCATGAGATTGAGGTATATGTTGACGACATGATTGCAAGGTCCCAGACTGAGGAAGAACATCTGGACCATCTTCAGAAGCTATTTGACAGGTTGAAGTTTTACAGACTAAGGTTAAACCCGAACAAGTGCACCTTCGGGGTGAGGTCTGGTAAATTTCTGGGTTTCGTCGTAAGCGATAAAGGTATTCAAGTGGATCCTGTAAAGGTGAAGGCTATACAGGAGATGCCAGCTCCCCGAACAGAAAAAGAAGTCAGAGGCTTTCTGGGACGTCTGAACTATATTGCCTGATTCATCTCGCACCTAACTGCTACTTGTGAGCCAATCTTCAAGTTACTGAAGAAAGATCAAGTGGTAAGATAGAATGATGAATGTCAGGCCGCTTTCGAAAGGATCAAAGAATATCTCCAAGAGCCACCTATTCTGATGCCTCCAGTTGAAGGGAGACCTTTGATCTTATACTTAAAAGTACTCGACAATTCAATGGGGTGTGTGTTGGGACAGCATGACGAGTCTGGCCGAAAAGAGCATGCTATTTACTACCTTAGCAAAAAGTTTACCGACTACGAGACCCGATACTCGTTGCTCGAGAAAACTTGCTGCGCTTTGGCATGGGCTGCTCGCCGACTGAGACAATATATGCTGACTCACACTACTCTATTGATATCCAAGATAGATCCAATCAAGTATATCTTCGAAAAGCCTGCCTTGTCAGGAAGAATAGCAAGATGGCAGATGGTCTTGACTGAGTATGAAATCCAATATACGACCCAAAAGGAAATCAAGGGAAGTGTGTTGGAAGATCATTTGGCACATCAGGCAGTGGACAATTACTAGTCTATGAACTTTGAATTCCCATATGAGAATATCATGTTAGTAATTGACTGTGAGACACCTGGACCAGATGAAGGACCTGAGGAAGGATCCCGATGGTCTATGTACTTTGATGGAGCTTCAAACGCTTTGGGTAATGGCATTGGCGCCGTGATCATATCTCCTGAAGGCTCTCATACTTCATTCACCGCCCGACTATGTTTCAACTGTACCAACAACATGACGGAGTATGAAGCGTACATTATGGGTCTTCGAGCAGCTATTGACCTAAGAATTAAGTTCTTAAGTGTATTCAGAGATTCCTCTCTCGTGATCAGTCAGATCAAAGGCGAGTGGGATACGAAACACCCTAATCTTATTCCTTACAAGGAGTATGTGTTGACGTTGCTTCCACATTTCGAGGAGATAACCTTTGAACACTTCCCTAGAGAGGAGAATTAGTTGGCGGACGCGTTAGCTATGATGTCTTCTATATTCAAGGTCAGATGGGACAATGAGGCTCCCCATATTACCATTGAGAGGTTGGACGAACCTGCACATTGCTGTGACATTGAGACTGGGGAGGTAGCAGATAAACCCTGGTTCTATGAGGTAAAGAGGTATCTTGAGGCTCAGGAGTACCCTGAGGGTGCATCTGTTAATGATAAGAATTTTATGAGGAGGTTCACGGCGAAGTTCTTCATCAGCAATGGCATCCTTTACAAGCGTAATCATGATTCCACCTTACTGCGTTGTGTGGGTAAGAACGAAGAAGAAAGGATTATGGTAGAGTTACATGAAGGTACTTTCGGGACTCATTCCAGTGGACATACCATGGCAAAGAAAATCCTTCGGGCAGGATATTATTGGTCCACCATGGAAGCCGACTGTTATCAGCATTCTCGGACCTGTCATAAGTGCCAAGTCTATGCTGATAAGGTGCACATACCTCCAGTACCTCTGAATGTCTTGACAGCTCCTTGGCCTTTTGCAATGTGGGGCATCGACATGATCGGCGAGATCAGACCTACGGCATCTAACGAGCATCGTTTCATCCTGGTAGATATTGATTACTTTACAAAGTGGGTTGAAGCAGCTTCCTTTGCTACTGTAACCAAGAACGTCGTGGCACGGTTTTTTCGACACAATCTGATCTGTCGATATAGTGTACCAGAGAGGATCATTACAGACAATGGTACAAATCTCAATAATAAGATGATCACCGAGCTCTGCAAGCAGTTCAAGATACATCATCACAACTCTTCTCCTTACCGGCCGAAGATGAATGGGGCTGTAGAAGCAGCTAATAAGAACATTAAGAAGATTGTGCAGAAGATGACAATGACATACAAAATTGGCACGAGATGTTACCTTTTGCTCTTCATGGGTATCGCACCTCAACGAGGACGTCAATAGGGGCGACACCTTATTCCTTGGTTTATGGCATGGAGGCCGTCTTACCCATAGAAGTTCAGATACCTTCTCTTCGGATTATGAAAGATGCAGGTTTGAGCGAAGATGACTAGATTCAGACCCGGCTTGATCAGCTGAATTTAATTGACGAAAGGAGACTTACTGCTATTTGTCATGGTCAGACGTACCAAAAACGGATGATCAGGGCATTTAACAAGAAAGTTAGACGACAAGAGTATCAAGTTGGGGATCTGGTGATCAAGCGCATCATCTTACCTCAAGGTGATCCCAGTGGCAAATGGACCCCTACTTACGAAGGGCCATTTGTGGTTAAGAACATTTTCTCAGGAGGAGCTATGATTCTAACCACCATGGATGGTGACGACCTTCCTCACCCCGTCAATGCAGACATAGTGAAAAAAATACTACGCATAAACAAAGACCCACTAGGTTGACTGGCCTAGGCAAAAATAAGGGCTTCCCGGCGAACCAAAAGGGTTCGGGCAAAAATAAGGGATAAAAATAAAAAAATATGTACACCCGGCAAGTCGAAAACCTGAAAAGGCGGCTTGGGTAAAAAAGGGTATCCCGGTGGACTGAAAACCCGAAAGGGAGGTCCAGGAAAAAATTAGGGATCAAAGCGTAACACTATGTCTCATTGGATCACCTTGCAACCAGACTTCGGTATCGACTATAGAGCTCGGACGACACTAATCAATCTGATTTACCTTCAACCAAGTAGCAAAGTGATGAGATGCTCGAGGACATAAAGGCAATAGCAGAGTTGGAACCCAGTGGGATTATTCACATAGCTGTTTTTCTTTGTTTTTCATAAACTGTATAAATTCTATTTGTTCGGCAGCGTTCTCTTACTAGGACGTCAGCCTCTTGTACAAAAACGCCTATTTACAGGCCAAACTTCAAAATTAATACAAGTCATTTTCACGAATAAATTTCAAACTGTTTTCCTTTTTCTGTTTTGTTTTGCAAAGAACGTCCAATGTTCATTTTTGATATATGCATTTGACATTGATTGCTGCTCATAAATATTTACATGCGAAACAAAGACGATTACTTGTAATATCAGAAATAGGGGCAAACGAGAAATGTCCAAACCGTACAATTGCTCTGTCCACCAGGTATAGGGATAGACCTAGCTGGAAGAAACGATTGAAAGCAAATTCATTCCCCTCAGAGTAAGAAAAAGACAGTAATGTTAACTCTCCCCAGCTGAGACTCACAACTGTGAATGAATCAGTAATATTCTCCCCATGAAGAGTTTGTCTACCATCAACACTGAAAAGTCCTATCATCCCCAGCGGAGTATTAAAATATCTCCAGTGGAGTTGGAAGAATTATCCCCATTAGACTCCAGAAGATCATCCCTAGTAAAATCCAAAAGGGCTATCCCCAGTAAAGTCGCTATTGGAAAATCATCCCTAGCGGAGTTTCTTTCCTTTCACAAAACAGGAATTCAATCCCCAACATATTTCATTATCACCAGCAGCGATAATTTATCCTCAGCTGAATTTATCAACGGAATCCTCAACAGAGCATCTCTTCCCCACAGAGTAATCTCTCATCAGTTTATTCCCCAGAGAAGTTATCCTCTCCTGCAGGTTTATTCTCACAAACATCTTCATCCACTATCTCCGGCAGAAATAAAGAATCCAATTCTTTTCTCCAACAGCAATCCGGGATTTATTTTCCTCAGCTAAAAACATCACATTTTCATACATCATGACATGCATACGCATCATACGACACAATCTCATTTATTTGAGAACATCATTGCTTGATACATATCATGCATTACATACAACTAACCTTTATCTTTCAGGAAGGATACGGCTAAATTCTCACAAAGTTCAAGCTATGAAGCTTCTACCTCAGTCGAATTACGGATGAGTTTCTAAATCTCGACAGATATTTCCTCAGTTGAATTATGGACGAGTTCCTAAATATCAGCAAAGCAGTTGAATTACGGACAAGTTCCTAAATCTCAGCGGAGTCGTTGAATTACGGACGAGTTCCTAAATCTCAGTAAAGCAGTTGAATTACTGACAAGTTCCTAAATCTCAGCAAAGTTGTTGAATTACGAATGAGTTCCTAAATCTCGACAGATATTTCATCAGTTGAATTACGGACAAGTTCCGAAATCTCAGCAAAGTAGTTGAATTACGGACGAGCTCCTAAATCTCAGCGAAGTTATTTTCTTAGTTGAATTACGGATAGGCTCCTAAATCTCAGCGAAGTTGTTGAATCACGGACAAACTCCTAAATCTCAGCGAAGTTGTTGAATTACGGACGAGCTCCTAAATCTCAGCAGATATCACCCCAGTTGAATTATGAATGATGTTCCTAAATCTCAGCAGAGATGCTTCCACAGTCGAATTATGGACGAGTTCCTAAATCTCGACAGATATGTACCTCATTTGAATTAATGACAAGTTCCTAAATCTCAGCAAAGTTATTTCCCCCAGTTGAATTACGGACAAGTTCCTAAATCTCATCAAAATTGTTGAATTACGGACGAGTTCCTAAATCTCGACAGATATGTTCCTCGGTTGAATTACTGACAAGTTCCTAAATCTTAGCAGAGATGCTTCCTCAGTTGAATTATGGACGAGTTCCTAAATCTCAACAGATGGTTGCTTAGTTGAATTACGGACAAGCTCCTAAATCTTGACAAAATCAGTTGAATTACGGACAAGTTCCTAAATCTTGACAAAATCAGTTGAATTACGGACAAGCTCCTAAATCTCGACAAAGCCAGTTGAATTACGGATGAGCTCCTAAATCTCAGCAAAAGATGATTCCTCAGTTGAGTACGGATGATCTAAGTTCCTAAATATCAACAGAGACGACTCACCAGCAGAATAACGGACGACCAAAGCTCCTAAAATTCTACTTCTCTCAACAAAGATCAGACTTCCCCAGCGGAATCTTCCTCAAACAACAGGTATACAAGCTCTCGCTAAGGAATCTCTTATGCGATCGACACTCTTCCAAATGGCATCTATAATCCCATTCCCGGCATCACAAGACAATTATTATTTCATGCGAGTGCAAATTTCTCGGCACTCTAGTGTTCAATCCACTTCCACCTTCAGATTACGAAAGGCACGAAAGCCAATCTACATCCTCAAGTTTAAGAAGATTGAACAGGGGAAACTGTTGTACCCCAAAATTTGCCCTCTCATATTTCTCAAAACATTGCAAGAAAGATCTCCAAGTTGCTTAAGGTAGTCCAAGGGTTGGCCAGATAAGCTCTCTCCTAAGGCAGACTACCTCAAACTAGGGTTTCATGTTGCATCAAGATCCTTGAGTCCAAGTGACCCCAAGTGCTCAACAATGTCCTAATATGTACTCAAGATTATCCATGTCAAATTTCAAGCCTTGCAGAGGAATTTTGCTCAGACAATTGCTCAAAGATCCAAAAATCGACTGTGCTAGGGCAAAAGTCAACTGTGACCTATATACAGTCAAACTTCAAGATTTTTTGTCAACATACTCATTTTGAAGTATATTTCATCATTTGATGAAGGGTTGATCATGATTCATCAAGGATTTCTCATAATTCATAAAGATTCAAAAGTTGCTAAATTAGGGTTTTGTAGGAAAAGTCAACTCAACTTTGACCAAGCATAACTTTCTCATACTTTATGAGAAATGACCCATCCAAAGCTCATTTTTAAGAGAATTCCATCTAGAATCCATATTCATCTCCCAAGATCAAAATATGCACTCACAAGAAGTTATGAATTTGGACATTATAGGTCATTTTGAAAAGTCAACAAAAACACCTTTTTTGTCAAAGATTCATACATGAGCATGGAATATCAAATTGAGATGAGACCAAAAGCGTTGGTTAGAGGACATCACAAGATTTCTAAAAAGTCCAAGAACACATCCAAAGAGTAAAAATTGAGGAAGTTATGCATTGTTGAAGTTGGACTTTTTTGCAAAATTGCCAAAAGTCAACTATGCCCCAAACTTCAAATTTTGCCAAATGGGCCCATTCTTTTTCACTTGTTTTGAGTTGGCATTATAGCCCACGTGCTCTAGCCTTGCCATGTGTCCATATCATATTTTTATTATTTAATTTGGGTTTTATTTGAATTAATTCATTTTAAATCAAATTAAATCAAATAATATTAAAAAATATAAAAACCAAAGATCTTTTGATCAAGCCAATGTGCACAAAAAGATTCAAATCAAGCCAATTTTGGAAAGCTTTAAAATAAGAATCAAATCAAATTCAAAGTCATTGATGGAGAGAGATTTGGACAGGGAATTCAAACCTAATACATTGTGCAATACATAAGGGTCGTGTGCAGACAAAAATAGGGGTTGGAGATCAGTTATAGAGCACAAACAGAACTTGCAAAAATCAAGAAAAAGTGTGAGTTCGAAATCACTCCTAGAGGTAGTTTCAAGGCTTGGCAGTGGTCCCAATCGTCTCCTGGCAATCTCCACAAGCGAAAGCAACCAAAAGCACACGTTTTCAGACCCCCCCACGCGCTGTAGGTCGTTCACGGAACCATCCTTTTCTTGAAATCGATTAGCTTCATTCTTGCATCTATAATGAAAAACAATTGCATATTCTTGATCACCATTTCATTTGCAAGCTTTTGCCAATAACCAATTTCATTTATCTGGCTTGTATCATGAATCACCATTGCTAGGGTTTTGTGTTTGGTTTTAGGGGTTTTTTTCAGGAAAAATTGGCCCTAATAATGGCCATGGTTGCAATCAGGAGGATGAGACGACCTCAACCATGGTCTTAAAATCCATTTTCATGGCCTGTAGGAGATTTTGGAATAAGCCTGACTTGTAGCAACGAGCAACGTCCGTGGGTATAGGCCTTTGCATTTTTAGCTACGGAAGGGAGGACAGGGATGATGCGTTGGCACTCCCCCATTTGTCCATTCAAACAGCGCGTGCGTTTTATTTTTTATTTTTCTGGCCATTAGCTTTTGTTTTTTTATATTATTATTGATTTGCATTATACTAACAATAAGAAGCAAGTGGTGTAGTGGCAAGCGTGGCATAGATTTCCCTTTAGGACCTGGGTTTGAATCTCATGCCCCCCTATTTTCTCCATATTATTTGTTTTCAGGCAATTCAGTACAAGCAAGGCCAGGAGTTCCATCATACACTCTCACTGTCCAACGCACCAGATGGCCAGATCTGGTGGCCAGCGTTGAAGGTGTACCATATGCCAAGTCAATGCACGCGCGCTGGATTGAAAAAAGTCAATGTGGACATCACAATTGGGCCCAGAATTTCTGCTATTGACACCCTTGCAAATCAGGCCCAATCCCTATCTCTCTTTATATTTTCTTTTTTTTCATTTAGTTATTTTATTTTATTTATTTTAATTACTGACCAAATTAATTCCTTTTTTTATCAAAAAATCATAAAAATGTTTTTACCCAATTAAAATTTAGAAATTTTTATTTTTTATTAATAAATATTAATTAATTTAATTAGGTAGATTAATTAGGAAACTTAAATTTATTTTGCAAATATTAAAAATCAATTAGAATAATTAGGTTTTAATACTAATTTTAATTATTTTATTTTCTTTCCTAAAATAACTAAAACTCCAAAAATATATCATTTATTATTTCTCATTAATTAATTTATATATAATTAATTTATATATAATTAATTTAGCATTTAATTTTAGGATTTAATTTCTTTTCTTAAAAATAAAAACAAAAAAAAAACATTTTCTTTAATTAAAAGGGTCAAAACCCTAATTTCGCATTCGATTTAATTCCGCATCGCGCGCTTTATTTTTCTTTATCCAATTAATGTATCTGCTCACGGGTTGTAATAATTAATTAGGATGATTATTTTTCCGCTTTTAAATTTCAAAGGGTTGCTTTTGGCGATGTAAATACCCGACGCCTTGTAATAATTTAGTTTAAATTCCGCATTTTAATTCTGCAAATTATACAACTGCTAGATGTTTGATAATAGGGTTTGCATGACAAGAATGAATGCTTAATCTTAAAATGGTTAGATCACCCTAAACATGTGCAAAGATAAAAATAACTGAAATCAACACACTCGCACATGCGCACTCCTAGGGTACACCCTACTTGGTTGCCTTCGTACACGGTCATTGAGTATATGATGCTTTAGTGGTCGTCCTCTTGTCCAAAGATCATAGTTGCCTCAAAATGGTTGCCTCGGATATCATTGCCTCAAATAAATGATCTAAGACATTAGGGTTACCGCTAAGACGTCTTAACGTTGCTTTAGTGACCGTACGTCCCTCTTTCGAATTGACCCTCAAACTCCAATGACGATGCTACCTACTTATTAATAGTGGGATAACATTGTCTAAAAGAAATTAGCATAGAATAATTCCTTTTTTCGAGTAGGTAGATTAGTTCTTAGATACTTGCTCATCCAAAACAAAACTTTTTCACACTTACACTCTTTTACAAACAAGTTTTCAAAAACACTTCATTACACTCTCGAAGACAGAAGCAAGAGTTAAATCGAAGTTAAAACAAAGCTTTTCAAAACCCACAAGCACAAAGAAAACATTTTTGAAAATGATGAGCAAGTACCTAAGAGCCCGTAGATAACTACGGATAGAAAGGGTGCTAATACCTTCCCTTTCTATAATAAACCCCCCCCCCCCCCCCCCCCCCCCCCCCCCCCCCCCCCCGTACTCAGAAATATCTCGAAAAAGGAATTTTTCTGTGCTTTTTTCCTTTCCTTGTTGGATAAAATAAAAGTCGGTGGCGACTCTTACTTACCACGACATTTTGCAAAAACAAACGCAAAACGCGAACCAGCATTCCAAAAACAGTCAGTTCTTCCCACTGTATCACATATTCCCTTCCTGGAACATTGAAAGGTAAATTTGGACCAATTACCATGATCTAAAGTGCATGAGAATGGCATATCATACATCTCTGATCATATAACATTGTGAAATCCATATCTTAAATTCCGTGTTGTTTTAAACCTTGTTGTTATTTCTAATGTGTTCCTGAGTGTATTCTGAACAAGTTTAGATCACCAATATCATCCCATGCACGCAGGTTTAACAAACACCATATTTGTCTACGATCATTGTAACTTGTTTCGAAATACATGATCCAAGAGCTTTTGGCCAAAACTAAGGCCGAATTTGGAATCAGGGGGTTTGAATTATAGGTGGTAGCATGTATTTCTGTTCTTACTTCTGATGTTTTCGCAGGGTTTGAGTTTTTGGCTTACCAGAGAAGACGACCAGAGCTAGGGATCCGGCGCTTCTCTGACCATATACTTTGTTTCACGCTTTTGTTATTTTTTTTTATTTGGATACCAGATGTACTGGCCGCCCCAGCGGCAAGCGTGTGTATGATTAAGGCTTTGGTGTGCTAGGGCGGGGGTTCGATCCCTGCCTCTGGCATATTATTTTTCAACATTTCTCTATTACAGATCCCATGCCATGCAATCCAACGCGCGTATGATGCGCCTCAACTCCACACCATCAGATCTCAATAGATCTTGAGCCAGTGTTCCAAATCAGCATGCACACCATAGGCTTCATGTATCACCCTCACCAGATCCAACGCAACAGTCTAGGCTCCTTGATTGGGCCTAAGGATTTCTGATTTTCACACCCCCGTTTACTTGCATTGGAGGCCCATTGGTTTTCCTTTTTTGTTTTAATTAATCATTTTTTCCTTTTAATTAATTTTATTAAAATCAGAAAAAACCACAAAATCATAAAAATTTTAGATTTAGGTTTTTGTTTAATTAACTTATTTTTTCATAAATAAAATTAATTTAATTTAATCACACTTTATTTTATTTTATTAATTAAATTGTAAATTAACTAGAATTAGGATTAATCACTAAAAAAACATTTATTTTTCTAAACAAAAACACCAAAAATATTTTCTTAAACACTTAGAAATTTTTAGGTTTTAATATTTCCCCCTTTCTCATAATCTCTACGCGCTTATCAATTTTCGCATTGTTACTTTAACAATAATGTATTTATTAATGGTATGTAATAGTTTAAAATTGGGGTTTACTGTACTTTTTCCCATTTTATGGTTTGTACTCCCCATCCCCGAGGCATTGTAATAGCGTAGATCATTTCCCGCATTTTTACTTTATGCAATTATGTATGAATGTATGTATATATTTAACTTATAGTTTAATAGGGTTGTATAAAAGCAAACGCTAGATAACCATAAATCTAAGACAAATAACTAAAACATAATACACTTCGCACACGCGCACCTCTAGGGTGACCCTCACCTGTTGCCTCAGATAATAAATAGTCATGTCCCTCAAACATGGGACGCTTTAGCAAAGACCCTCGGTTAAAAGATCGTAGTCCCTCGATGACCCTTCGATTCTGCCTCAGTTAAAAGATCGTAGTCCCTCGATGGTCATTCGATGCTGCTTCGGTAAACTATCTTAGTCCCTTACGACAATTGCTAAAGCGTCCTATGAGTTGCCTTCATAACTGTACAATGACCCACACCTATCCCTCAAACATCCAATGATAGGGCTTCCTACTAACTAATGGTAGGATAACACTATCTAAAGGAAAGAAGGAAAAGAAAAAATACTTTTTGAGTAGGTAGATAGATCGTAGTCTCTTGCTCACAAATCAAAAACATTTTTTCACACATACACTCTTCTAAAATATTTTCAAAAACAAACACTTTGTACGCGTTCTCAACGATACGAGAATCATTACAAATTTTGTCGAACTTAGGGGTTTTCAAAATATTTTCAAACTTACACATTCATAAAGCATTTTCAAAAGTGAGCTAGCGATTAAGAGCCCGTAGATAACTACAGATGAAATGGATGCTAATACCTTCCCTTTTCATAACCTACCCCCCTTACTTAGAAAAAATTCTCAAAGGTCTTTCCTGTTCTTTTCACCCTTTCCTTTATTGGATAAAAGAAAAGTCGGTGGTGACTCTTGCTATCCGCAACATTTGCAATAAAATGTAAAACCAAAAGTCAGTTCTCCTAGCGTATTATAGAACTGGTGACTCTGCTGGGGAAATACTTAAAAGTGGGGTTACCTTAGAGCTAGATCACCTTTAATTTGCTTTCCTTGTTTGATTTGCTTGATTTATTTTTAAGGGTTATTTGGGTTATTCTTGTAAAGATCATATGCCTGGATCTGGGGAATTTTAGGTAAGTAGCAATAGATCGTGAAAGTTGTATGGCGTATACCGATACGGTTGAAGCGATGGCTATGTTAGTGCGACATATTGGTTGGTGTCGGTGTCCCTTGAGTTAAGTCAAGCAGAATGTTGGGCTTCCGCATGGTGTCATAAAGCACTAACTGACCATAGAAACTTAATTGACATAACTTAGCCATTAGATAGTAGTGGGATAGTCGGCTTTGGTGCAAACTAAAGTTGGTTGATACTCTATGCTACACTCATTGAGGTCGAACTCTTGGGATATTTTGGTTGCAAATCAGATGCTTGTGCTAAAACAATTCCCGGGAGAAAGATCAGTGATATTGAGGCTCCTAGGACCCGATTAATTCTTTTAGGACAGGTTGAGCCAACTAAAACTTCAAGAGGGTACTTACCTACAAACTCCATGCAATATTGAACCTAACTCCTTGTGTGTTTTGTTTGTGTATAATTAACTGTTCGAACATGACATCATAACATCATAACATCATAACATATCATTTTCACTAACCATTTCAAGGACTAAGGAATTTATCTTTGTTCTGTTTTACAGGATATGGCCTCCACTCGCAGAAACGCTATCTGGATCAACTTTGTAAGGGTGCCTCCTCAACTTAAGGAGTTAGTCTCAATGGTTCCCGAAATTTCTCAATTTATCAAGAGGCATGGTCGACTACTCAGTCTGGTTACCCCAGGTTTTGACGAAGACATGATGAGCATCCTATTCCAGTTCTTTGACCTTGCACATCATTGCTTCACCTTTCCAGATTATCAGTTGGTACCCACGATGGAGGAGTTATCTCAATTACTGGAGGTACTTGTTCTTGATCAGACACCCTTCATCGGTTTAGAAGAAGCTCTGAAGCCAGAAGTTATTCCAGCAGCCTTACATCTGAAGCGGTCCGACATTATATCCAATTGGGAAATAAGAAGTGGAGTCAAGGGTTTTCTAGATAAATTTCTGATAGAGAAGGCTCAACTATTTCTGGATGCTATGAGTTTCCAGGATTTCGAGGAGATATTGGATCTTCTAGTCTATGAGTTGGTACTATTACCTAATCCATACCAACTCATAGATATGAACACCGTCAAAATTTTCCTTGCTCGTAATCATGTGCCTACCTTACTCGGAGACATTTTGCATTCTCTACACACTCAAACTATGAGGAGGCTAGGAACTCTCATGTGTTGGATACCTCTGTTATCCAGGTGGTTTATTTTGCACCTTCCCCGCTCGATAATGAAGAATGAACAAGGTTTGAGGTGGCCGCAAAGAATAATGTCACTTTCTCATACATACACTTACTAGTATTCCCGATCTCATGAGGATATTACTATCATTGATCGCTGTGGTGAATTCCCTAATGTTCCACTCCTTGGCATCAGGGGAGGTATTACTTACAACCCTTCTTTGTCTCTACGTCAATTTGGTTATGCTCGAAGAGATGGTCCTCATGACACACTTATCTAGGGTATTGTGTTCGATTACAAAAATTATTCTCAAGGTTATCATTGGAGGTTTATACATGCTTGGGGCATGGTAAGAAAGATTGATAGTAAGGCTTTAGGATAGAAGAACTCCATCCCTCTGGAGCCCTATCTCAAATGGGTACGAGCTCGCGCTTAAAACCTCATGATGCCATATCCAGCTGTCTTACCAGTGATCATGGAGCCTATTATCGAAGGAGACATTTCTTGCACCATCCTCCATCCAGACATGCATATTGAACTTGAAGAATTGCAAAAGTCTTGGATTCAACTCAAGGAAGAACGGGACACCTTTGAGACTCAATTTTATGCAAGTGAAAAGAAAGTGTTGGAGCTCACAAAGAAACTTCACAAGGAGCAGAGTCTTAATGCATACATCAACACAAAGAGGAAGAGTCCATGGGAAGCTTGAGTCTTAGGTCTTAGGAGTTTACTTTTTGTCTCTTTGAGACCTTGTTGTTTTCATTGTAAGCCTAAAAGGAAATTGTAATTTTGTTTCCTTGGCTAGAAAATTTAAATCTCCTAAGGTCCTTGAAAACATTGCATTTACACATCATGCATCATTACATAATATGTTTTTAGTACAAGTTTTATCATCTACTTACTCTTTATTTTAGTATAAGATGACCCTCGAACAAAATGTCAAAGATCTCCAGGCTCAACATGCACAATTTAAGGAAACTCTTCTGAATCTGGCACATGGGAAAAATGATCTGATGGCACTCGTGCCAAGAAAAAGAAGACTAAGAAGCCAGTTGTTATCCTCATTATGAGGAGAAGGTTCAAAGGTCCTGCTCAGCCAGTTCAAGTGGATGATGTTTCCTCAGACGAAGACGATAACCAGGAAGAAGATGGTAGAAGCATCAAGCATGAAGGAATTACCAGGGTTATGAAGATGAAGATTACTCTGACGAACAATATCCTCCTGCAGATGACAAGTACAAGCATTGGAAGACCGACTCAAAGCTATGGAAATCCAGAAGGTGCCTGGATTAGATTTTGGTGAACTAGGTCTAGTCCCTGGGGTGGTCATCCCTCATAAGTTCAAGGTCCCCGTCTTTGCTAAATATGATGGGGTCTCTTGTTCCAAACTCCATTTGAGGTCGTATATTCATAAGATCCAACCTCATACTGCTGACCAGAAACTGTGGGTCCATTTCTTTCAAGAAAGTTTGACTGGCACTCAACTTGAGTGGTTCTATCAGCTCAAGGGAACCAACATTCATACATGGAGAGAATTGGCTATTGCTTTTTATAAGCAATATCAATATAATACTGACCTGGCACCTACTCAGGTGCAATTGCAAAACATGTCCATGGGCTCAAATGAAGGTTCAAGGAATATGCACAACAATGGAGGGATTTAGCTGGAAGAGTGCAACCTCCTTTGACTGATCGAGAGCTGGTAGATATGTTCATGGGCACTCTGACATGCCCATTCTTTAATCTGTTGATTGGAAGCTCATCATCTGGTTTTACGGAACTGATTCTGACTGGAGAAAGAATTGAAGGTGGTATTAAGAGTGGGAAGATTCCGATGGTCACATCTTCTACTACTGTGAAGAAGCCATTTGGTGGTAAAAAGGAAGCCAATGCTATTTATAAGGGCCGTAGTAAAAGTGACTGCCATCAATCTGTGGGAGCGGTATTGATTTCCAATTCGGCGCCTGTTCATCAACAACAGGGTAACTGACGAAGGCCGGATGCTCCGTTAAGACATTTACCAAGATCGACATGCCTTTATCTCAGGAATTACAACATTTGTTAAAAGCTAAAATCATTTCACTGCGAGATCCTCCTCAGTATCCCAACACATCCTCTCCAAAGCACAATCCAAATGCGAGGTTTGCTTATCATTCAAACAAATCTGGGCATGACACCAATAACTGTTGGGCCCTAAAAATCAAGATTCAGGATATGATCGATAATAAGGAAATTGAGTTTGATCCTCCGGAGACTCCGAACGTGATTTCTGCACCTATGCCCAAGCATGATAAGGGCATACGTGCTATTGAAGATGTTATGTATGTTACCTCTGTAAATGATGTAGTTACTCCTCTTTCAACAATAAAAAAGAATTTGTTACAAGCCGGTTTATTTTAGGGTTATGTTGAAGAATGTTATTGATGTGCAGTCCAACCCAATGGAAGATGTTCAACGCCTGCTGGATGAACACATAATTTTGATTGAGAAAGTTCCAAATTTGTGCCAAGTTTTGTCTGTCGTATATGGTACTCCTTTCAGGATCACTTCCAAGGGTCCTGTAAGGATTACTGCCAATCCAAAAGTTGCTTCTTTGATAATTACAATACCTGGGCCCATCCCATATTCCTCGGAAAAAGTTATTCCATGGAATTACGGATCTGACGTCTATTACCACGACATTAAACAAGAGTTGTCCGATGAAGATGATGAAAAGGTTGTTCCTGGAATTGTCAATATTGCAGGGACCAACAAAATTACCAGAAGCAGAAGGATTTTCTCCTCAGAAATCTCTCCACCTTTTCAAGTCACAGTTACCAAGACAACTGTCGAGGCTCTGGGTAAAGAGCCAATAATATAGCCTGCCCGGACGGAGGTACCAAAAGAAACCACGGTCAAGGACGCCTCTGAAAAAGAGTTGGAAGAGGTTTTGAAGATCATTCGCAGAAGCAATTATAAAATCGTTGAACAGCTGGTGCAGACCCCGTCTAAAATTTCCATGTTATATTTGCTGTTGTGTTTTGAAGCCCATGCACATGATTTAGTAAAATTCTTGAAAATTGCTCATGTGCCACAAGAAATTTCAGCTGATCAATTTAGAACTTACGTGGACAGTCTGACAACTGATAATGGATTAGGCTTTTCTGATGTTGATCTGACTCCGGAGGGGAGAAATCATAATAGGGCCATGTATGTCTCCATCGAATGCATAGGCACTATGTTGGCTCATGTGTTAATTGATATTGGCTCTTCTCTGAATGTTCTGTCGAAATGCGCTCTCAACAGACTAGATTGTGAAGGGGTTGTGCTGAAGCCCAATAATATCATAGTTCGAGCCTTTGACGAGTCCAGAAGAATGGTGCATGGAGAAGTGGACCTCCTAATCAAAGTGGGTTCACATATATTTGAATCCACTTTCTATGTAATGGACATCCGGCCAGCTTATTCTTGTCTATTGGGACGCCCCTGGATCCATGGGGTAGGTGTTGTCACCTCCACCTTGCACCAGAAATTAAAGTATCCTGTAAAAGGCAACATTGTTATCGTTTGCGGAGAAGAGGAGTACATGGTCATCCACCTGAGTTCATTCCGGTACATGGAGATGGATGGAGAATTCATCGAGACTCCCTGTCATACCTTTGAAGTGATTTCCCATGCTGCTGTTAAATATATTTTTGCCATTCCAAAGATCACCAAGACTCCACACAAGATGGCTTCCTTGAAGGATGGTAAGGCTGCTATAGAAGAAGATGGTAGTACTATTTGGGGCCAGCTTCTTGATATCTCCTATAAATCTGACAAGTTTGGTTTGGGCTTTACTACAGAAGGTCAGAGAGTTGTTCGTCGCGCTTGAGTTGGAAGACCTTTGTTCCGTATCAGGAACAACAGAGTCAATGTTGTAGAGGATGCATGTAGTGGTTGTGACTTCAACAGTTAGATATTCCCTACCATTGGTGATGGACTTAACAATTGGAAGGCAGAAGACATTTTCCCTATCTCCTTTAGTCAGGAGTAATAGCTATATTCCTGTCTTATTGCTTTTAAAAAGATTTTTGGTTATGTAATAAACAATGACTTTAAACCTTGTGTCTTACCCGGGGCACAATGGTTCATTTGTTAAGGGTTGATAATTCATAAACATTGTTCATTCAATAAAAACATTGGACGTTTTGCATTCAAATTTTGTGATCTCTGTCTTTCTTTTTATCTTATTGCATTTTCAAATAGCTATGTGTTCTTACACACACCCACACACTACATTGCAGATCCTTATCCACTCTGGATCTCGTTGATAATGATTCTGCTATTGCCGCTCATGACTTTGAAAATCTGATCTACCAAGCCGAGGACAAAGGTGAGGAGGATTTTGAAATACCTGGAGAACTTTCCAGACTCTAATACAAGAAGAAAAGGCTATCCAACCACATGAAGAGTTGGTCGAAGTTGTAACCTTGGGTACATAGAATAACATAAAAGAAGTAAAGATCAGCGCCAATTTAGAGAGAATTATCAGGAACAGATTAATCCAGATGTTACATGAATATGTTGAAATCTTTGCTTGGTCATACAAAGATATGCCAGGGCTCGATACTGATATTGCGGTTCACTGTCTGCCAATGAAAGAAGGTTGTTCTTCGATTAAGCATAAGGTTTGTCGCACGTGTCCTGAAATGTCAGAAAAGATCAAAGTCAATGTTATGAAACAATTCAATGCAGGGTTCTTAGCAGTGACATGATATCCTTAATGGGTTTCTAATGTTGTTCCGGTGCCAAAGAAAGACGGCAAGGTACGTATGTGCGTAGATTACAAGGATCTGAACAGGGCGAGCCCCAAAGATGACTTCCCACTGCCACATATTGATGTTTTGGTCGACAACACCACTCAGCACAAGGTGTTCTCCTTCATGGATGGTTTCTCGGGTTATAATCAGATCAAAATGGCGCATGAAGACATGGAGAAAACTACCTTCATCACACAGTGGGGCACTTACTATTACAAAGTTATGCCTTTTGGGTTGAAGAACGTCGGGACAACTTATCAGCGTGCCATGGTAGCCTTATTTCATGACATGATTCACCACGAGATAGAGGTCTACATCGATGATACGATAGCCAGGTCACAAACCAAAGAAGAGCATCTCCATCTGCATAAATATTTTGAGAGACCGAGGAAATAAAAGTTAAGGTTAAACCCGAACAAGTGCATTTTTAGGGTGAGATCCGGTAAACTCATGGGTTTCATCGTCAGCAGTAAAGGTATTGAAGTTGATCCTGCAAAAGTTAAAGCTATTCAAGAAATGTAGGCTCCCCGTACCAAGAAGGAAGTCAGAGGTTTCTTAGGACGACTGAATTATATTTCCCGATTCATTTTCCATTTGACTGCTACTTGTGAACCAATCTTCAAAATATTGAAGAAAGGTCAAGTAGTAAAGTGGAACAACGATTGTCAAGTAGCCTTTGATAAAATTAAGGAGTACCTACAAGAACCTCCAATTTTGATTCCACCAGTTGAAGGAAGGCCTCTGATCATGTACCTAACAGTGCTAGAGAACTCAATGAGGTGTGTACTGGGACAACATGACGAGTCTAGTCGAAAAGAGCATGCAATATACTACCTTAGCAAAAAGTTTACTGACTGTGAAACAAGTATTCACTGCTCGAGAAAACTTGTTGCACTTTGGCATGGGATGCTCGCCGACTAAGACAATATATGTTGACCCATACTACCTTGTTGATCTCTAAAATGGATCCCATCAAGTACATATTCGAGAAGCCAGCTCTCTCCAGAAGGATAGCCCGATGGTAAATGGTCTTAATAGAATATGACATTCAGTACACCACTCAAAAAGAAATCAAAGGAAGTGTACTGGCAAATCATCTGGCATATCAAGCTGTAGACGATTATCAGTCTATGAATTTCGAATTCCCGGATGACAACATTATGCTAGTAACAGATTGTGAAGAACCTGGACTGTATGAAAGACCTGAGCTAGGATCCCGATGGACTATGGTTTTTTACAGAGTTTCTAACGCACTTGGAAACGGAATCAATGTTGTAATTATCTCTCCTCAAGGTTGTCATACGCCCTTCACTGCTAGACTTTGCTTTGACTGCACCAATAATATGGCTGAATATGAAGCGTGCATCATGGGAATTAAAGCTGCTATTGACTTGAGCTTCAAGTTCTTAAGCGTATATGGAGACTCAACCCTAGTGATCAGTCAGGTCAAAGGAGAATGGGATACGAAGCATCCGAATCTTATCCCTTACTAAGAACATGTGCTAAACTTGATTCCATGCTATGAAGAAATTACTTTTGAGCATATCCCAAGAGAAGAGAATCAGTTGGCGGACGTATTGGCTACCATGCCATCCATGTTCAAGGTCATATGGGACAATGAGGCTCCCATGATTACCATTGAAAGATTCGACGAACCGACACACTGCTATGAAATTAATACTGATGGAGTAGAAGAAAAACCTTGGTTTCATGAAGTGAAAAGGTACCTTGAGGCTCAAGAATACCCTGAAGGGGCACCGATCAATGACAAGAAATTCCTATAGAGGTTCTTGGCTAAGTTCTTCTTGAGCAATGGGATTTTATACAAGCGCAATCATGATTTGACTCTACTTTGTTGTATAGACAAGAAGGAAGAAGAAAAAATTATGCAAGATATGCATGAAAGCCTCTTTGTTAATCACTTCAGTGGGCATACTATGGCTAAAAATATTTTGAGAGTTGGTTACTATTGGTCAACTATGGAAACTGACTGTCACCACCACTCGAGAACTTGTCATAAGTGCAAAATTTACACTGAGAAAGTGCATGTGCCTCTAGCACCTTTGAACGTCATGACTGCTCCTTGGCCATTCGCAATGTGGGCCATTGATATGATTAGAGAAATCAAGCCTACTGCTTCTAATGGACATCGTTTCATCCTAGTCGCCATTTATTACTTCACAAAGTGGGTTGAGGAAACTTCGTTCGCCTCTGTTACTAAGAATATGGTCGCCCGATTCATCAAGCACAAGCTTATCTGTTGGTACGGCATCCCCGAGAGGATTATCACAGACAATGGTACCAACCTCAACAACACCGTGATCATTGAACTCTGCATGCAGTTCAAGATCAAACACCACAACTCTTCTCCATATCGACCAAAGATGAATGTCACAGTGGAAGCCGCCAATAAAAACATAAAGAAGATCGTGAAAAAGATGGTTGTAACCTACAAAGACTGGCACAATATGTTACCGTTTTCTCTATACGGCTATCGCACTTCGGCTAGATTATCAACGGGGGAAACCCCATTCTCTCTGGTCTATGGTATAGAAGTTGTCCTACATGTCGAAGTTCAGATTCCCTCTTTGAGAATTATGAAAGATGCAGGCCTAGACGAAGATGAGTGGATTCAGACTAGGTTGGATCAGTTAAATCTAATCGACAAGAAGAGGCTTGCGGTTGTCTGTCATGGTCAGATGTATCAGAAGCGTATGATCAAAGCATTCAACAAGAAAATCAAGCATCAGGTATATCAGGAAGGTGACTTGGTAATAAAGCATGTCATTCTACCGCAAGGTGATCCCATGGGTAAATGGACTCCCACCTATGAAGGGCCATTTGTAGTAAAGAAGATATTCTCTGGCGGTGATATGATATTGATCACCACGGACGGTGAAGATTTCCTGCACCCTATGAATGTGGACATAGTCAAAAGATACTATGCATGAAAACTACTCGCTAGGTTGATTGGCCTAGGCAAAAATAAGGGCATCCCGGTGAACCAAAAGGGTTCCGGCAAAAATTAGGGATATATATAAAAGATTGTACACCCGACAAGTTGAAAACCTGAAAAGGCGGCTTAGGCAAGAAAGGGTATCCCGATGGACTGAAAACCCGAAAGGGAGGTCCAGGCAAAAGTTAGGGATTAAAGCATACGACTATGTCCCATTGGATCACTTACAACAAGCTTTATTACCAAAGTCAAAATTCAAATGGTACAAATCAGTTCAATCAACTTCTTCCGACAGCAAGGGATGAGATGCTTGAAGACATAGGGGCAATAGCGAAGTTGGAATCTGACGAGATGATTCCCACATAGCCACTATCTTGTTTACACTTTGTAATTTTCACGACGATTTCCTCTTATTAGGATTTCTATCTCTTTGTACAAAATCGCCTGTTTATAAGCATTTATTTAAGACTCTAGGAGCTGGGATAACGGTTAAGCTGGCCATAAATCCCTGTAGAACCACTTTCATGGGATTATCCCCACAAAGTAGTCTTAACAAACTCACCAACAAATTTCTCCAACGGATAAAATAATTTGATCTTTTTCCAGAAATATCGCCCACCTACAGAGTCCCAATCATCACAGTTCATGGAAATTCTCTCCCCCAGCTGAGTTTATTCCTCCAAAACGGTAATATCCCCTGCAGATTGTTTCTCTCCAATAGAGCTCATTCCTTAGCAAGGGTGTTTCCTCAACAGAGTATTTTTCCTTCAATAGGGTTTATTTCCCCAACATGGTTTACTTCCCCAGTGGAGTTCAATCTCCCCGGCTTGAGTCTACTTCTACCATAAATTACCAGCAAGATTCCCATCTCTAGCAAAGACAATCCAGGTTGTTATCCCAGAGAGTTTCTACTGAATCTGAAATTGGATCAGGTATCGTTCAACCTTATTATTTCTATAAGATTTGGTATCCATATCAAAAACTCGGTCAGGAAACACCTCGAAAGGTTATCCATCTCTTTTATCCCCAGTCAGGGTATATAAGAACTAAATTCCCTAGTAAAGCAGTGAACGACCGATGTTCTTAGACTCTTCTCCCCAAGCAAAAATCAATGTTCCTGTCGTAACCTAAAATTTTCCCACCACTTTTCTTCTCAATACTTTCTTTCAAGGCTTCTCAAATACCTAAGACACTCAAGGGTTGACTAGTCAAGATGCACCTACTACACCAAAAGCCCACAACTAGGGTTTGGAGTTTCTCAAGGAAATTAGGTTTGAAAAGGTATCAAGTTGCTTCCATGGTTCTTCATAGGTCCTCAACAAGGTCCATGTAAAGTTTCAAGCCCTACATTAAAATTTTGCTCAGTTAATGGCTAAGATGATTGAAAATCAACTGTATTGGTCAAAAAGTCAACTATGGTCAACATACAGTCAAAATTCAAGATTTTTGGTAAAAATCAACATTTTGAAGTTATATTCGTCATTTTATCAAGGGTTGATCATGATTCCTCAAGGAAATCCCTCAAATCCTCAAAAGTTAAGAATTGCCAAATTAGGGTTTCCTTAGGAGAAGTCAACTGAACTTTGACCAGGCATAACTTTTACATACTTCATCATATTTTCCCCAACAAAAGCTCATTTTTAAGAAAATTCAATTCTCTACAACTTTTTGTATATTCTCAAGTCCAAAAAATGCTTCATTTGGAAGATATGAGCTCATACATTAGAGGTCATTTTCAAAAGTCAACAAAAAGACACTTTTTGTCAAGGCAACTTACATCAAGATAATGTCTTCAAAATAAAAAAATGATCAACATATAGATTGTAGAGGACATCTTGGGATTTCCAAAAAGTCAAAGATCATCTTCAAAAGATGAAAATTGAGCAAGTTATGAGCTACACAAGTTGGGAGATTTTGAAGAAATTCATGAAGTTCAAATTGGGCAATTTTGAAACATTGAACTAGTGAGCCTACTTTTTTGTGTTCAAACATGTTTACCAAATATTAGAGGACTTCTAAATCAATTTGTACATGGACTTGACTTTTATTTATATTTATCTTGATTTTATTTAATTTAAAATCAAAATAAATTAAATAAAACCACAAAAATCATGGGCTATGCATATGGGCTTGTTTTGATCAGCTTTGGGCCCAATAATTCGTGCAAGACCAACACAAGCTGTCCAGGTTCATGAAGCGTCAAGAATGGCAAGAAAAATCTCAAATTTGGTAAGTTTTTAATTTGTTTTATTCTTGTCTCAAAGCCCATCATGGCTTGGTTTTCCTTCCATATTGGTCTACTCCTCCCTTCCTCTATAAATGTTGATCCAAAACAAGCCAGAAAGAGAGGCATAACTTGCATAACAAAGCCATACGAAATTCTCAAAAATTCCCTTAAAGTTGCAAAATTTGAAACTCTCACTTCCAGCCTTTCCCAAGCCAAACATAAGATCCATTCATTCCATTGAGGCTTATAGGAGTTAAATCAGGCCCAGATTCAAGCCTTACACGTCAAGAATTCTCAGATCCAGTCACCACCGGTTTAGTATATTCTTATAAACTCAATCTATTAAAATATGCATTGTTAATCAATCTAATTCATGTAAACATGTTTATAGCGATGCATATAAGAGGTTGGACGTAAAGCATGTAAGCTTTGGGGCCTAAATCACAAATTCCGTTTTAAACTCTGATCGGATACCTTGCTTCGAAACGCATAATCCAGGAACCTTTGGCAAAAAATAATTCCAGATCCAGACTCAGGGTAATTTTTTAAAGGGGTAGGGTTATTTTTCACCCTTGATCCTTGATTTTTTGCAGGTTTGGATGTGGAGCCAACTGGAGAAGACAACCGGAAGGTTGACTCTGGTGGCTGACTCTGGTGGTAGGCGTGGCGCCCCACTAGTGGCTCATTCAAACTTCCAGCGCACACGAATTTTGAGAATAAAATATTTAAGTTTTTATAATATTTATTTTTCTTTGCATTTGTAATAACGAATGAGTTAAATGGCCTAGTGGTGAAGCATGCAGATGTGAAGCTAACGAGCTTGGGTTTGATCCCCAGGTTTTGCATTTTGTTTTTTCTAACAATTTCATTTCAAATCCAACGTATATAAGGTTTAACCAACAGAAGGTATGGTTCACATTTGGGCCATCAGATCCCCAACTCCAAGATCCAACGTGTCTAGACGTATAGGCGTATGATAGACCTCTAAAGAAGGGCAACACTGGATTGATTGCAACTCCTGAGCTCAGTCATTTGTGGGCCTAAGGACATTCGTTTTTGCACCACCAGTTACTGCTTGCAACACCTGGGCCCTATTGCTAATGGGCCTATAACTTCTCTGAAGTACACCCCCCCCCATTTTTACAGCATGACCCATTTTCATTTTTTTTGCTTTGATTATTTATTTCTTTTTTTTATTTCAATTATTTCTTTTTATTAAAAAATCATAAAATCAAAAAAATCACAAAATATTAGACTTAGGTTTTTATTAATTAAATTAATTTTAGTTAATTTAATCATCTTTTTCTTAATTAATTAAACAAATTAGAATTAGGGTTTTCTTAATTGAATTTAACTTAACAATTTTTTCTAAACAAAAAAAATGCAAAAAAAAAACAACAAAAAAATATTTCTTTTTACCACTTAGTAATTTTTTAGGGCTTTCTTTTCTACGCGCTTTTATTTATTTATTTTATTCGCATTATTTCACAAATATATGTAATTGTCAATGGGATGTTATAGTTTAAATTTGGATCTTTTTACATTTTTCTTCCCCATTTTGGTTTGTAATTCCCTCATCCTGAAGCGACGTAATAACATAGTTTATTTCTCGTACTTTATTTTCTGCTCTTATGTATATATTTAACTGTTAGATGTATGCTTAATAGACTGATATGGAAAGACTAAAAGCAAACACTAGAAAACCTAACATTGAAAGACAAATAACTAAAACACAACACACTCGCACACGCACACGCACACCTCTAAGGTACCTCCACTTGTTGCCTTCAGAATAAAACAATCATCTCTCTCAAACTTAAGAGATTTTAGTAGAAACCCTTTATTTTAAAGATCATAAGTCCCTCGATGACCCTTTCGATGTTGCCTTGGTAAATGATCTTAAAACCTTAGGGTAATTGCTAAAGTATCTTACGAGTTACGTTCGTGACTGTACGATGACTCTCACTTGTCCCTCAAAACATCCAACAATAGGGATACCTACTAACTAATAGTAGGATAGCAATATCTAAAGGAAAAGAGGAAAAGAACAAAGATCTTTCGAGTAGGTAGACCGCTTATAGTTGCTTGCTCACAAAAACAAACAAAACAATTTTTCACACATACATAAACTCTTCTCTAAAATATTTTCAAAGATAAAACACTTTGTATACATTCTCAATGATACGAGAAACATTACAAAGTTTGCCGCATTAAGGCGTCTTTTCAAAAATATTTTCAAATGCACTTACACCAAAAAGCATTTTCAAAGTGAGCTAGAAACTAAGAGCCTGTAGATAACTACGGATGGAAAGGGTGCTAATACCTTACCTTTCCATAACCTACCCCCCAAACTCAAAATCTTTAAAAAAGATCTTTCCTGTTCTTTTCACCCTTTCCTTTGTTGGATAAAAGAAAATTTGGTGGCAACTCTTGCTAACCGCAACATTTGCGATAAAACACAAAACCAGTAAAGTCAGTTCTCCCACCGTATCACAGAACTGACGACTCTGCTGGGGAGATATAAAACTAAAATTTAGGTTACCTTAGAGCTAGGTCATATTTAAAATACTTTCTTGTTTGATTTGTATGCTTTACTTTTCAGGTTTATGCTTGGGTTATTCTTAAAGATCCTATACCCGGATCTGGGGCACTTTTAGGTAAGTAACAATAGATTGTGGAGACTGTATGGCTTAGACCGATATGGTTGAAGGGATGGCTACGTTAGTGTGACACATTTTTTGGTACCTGTATCCTTTGTGTTGAATCAAGGAGAATACGTGGCCGCTGTGTGGTGTCATGAAGCACTAACTAACCTTAGAACCTTAGTTGAATAAACTTTGCCATTAGAAAGTAGTGAGATAGCCGGCTTCGGTGAAAAACTGAAGATTGGTTGATACTCGATGCTATACTCATTGAGATTGGACTTTCAGGATATTTCGGTCGCGAAAAAAGATTGCTTAAGCTGAAACAATGCTCGATGAAGAAAGATTCGTGATATTGAGATTCCTTAGAACCCGGTTACTTCTTTTAGGATAGGTTGAACCAACTAAAACTTCAAGAGGGTACTTACCCACAAACTCCATGCAAGCCTGAACCTAAAGCTACTTGTGTGACTTATTTGCATTCACTATCTAACAACTTGAACTCCTTGCAGATCTTATTTGTATTCATTATCTAACAACGTGAATTCCTTGCAGGACTTGTTTGTAGTCATTATCCAATAACCTGGACTTCTTGTGAGGCTTACTTGTTTATGTCACCTTGCACTTTAGTTTGGTGTATAACGTACACATCATGACATCATGCTATAGCATTTTCATTAACCATTTCAAGGATCTCAAAGGGCCTGTGATGCAGGTTATGATAAACAAAACGTCTAGCAAGGGGAAATGGGATTTATTTTCCTCTAGCCAATTCTATCAAAGCATGATGTCTTGAGTCAGTGGCTATGACCAACTCGACCTAGTGAGCTTGAATCTCGTAGAAGGACATTCAATGGTACGAAGTTCTTCAATCGAAGCTGCAGTCAGATTCAGCTGCTAACATCTTCTTGTGTTTACCCCATGAGATCCTTTGAAACATTGCATGCATGTCATTACATAACAGGTATTCTCAAGACAGGTTTCTCATTTTCTCGCTATTTATTTCAGTAAGGAAGATGGATCCCGAATAGAACAACAAAGATCTCCAAACTCAAGATGCTCAATTGAAGGAAATATTCCTGAATCTATCCAAGGGGCAAGAAAATTGAAAGCACTCCTCGCTGGGAACTTGACCAAGAAAAATCCTGACGATAACAAGGATGACCAGTTAGAAAAACTGCAAGCTGAGATGGAAAAGATGAGAACCCAGATGAATAGTCAGATGGCTCTTATCCCAAATTTAGCTCGGGGACAAGAAGAGTTGCGGATTCTCTTCAGTAAGCTTCATCAGGACAGATACGACTGTCTGGGGCAAACTGCTAGAATTTGGGGCCTAGTCAATGATCAACCTCTCTTGGCAGACAGGGAATTGGGTGACATGTTCATGTGGGAACATGTTGAAAATAAACTCAGGAGCGGTGAAATTCAGAGGGATACATCTTTAAGTACTTAGAGGAGATCATACAACGGAAAGAAGGAGTCTAGTACTGTGTACAACCAGAAGGATCATAATAAGAGTTATCTCAATAAATCTGTAGGGGTAGTGTGGACATTTAATCCAGTACAAGTGCAACAACAACGACAAGGCAATCAACGTAAACAAGACACGCCCAAAAGGTAATTCACCAACATCAACATGTCCTCGGCTCAAGTATAGCAACACATGTTGAGGATGGAGTTGATTATGTTAAAGGATCCTCCTCAGAATCCGAACACCTCCTCTCCTCGGTACAATCCTAATGTGAGACGCGCTTATCATTCTAATAGTCCTGAGCATGACACTAATAGCTGTTGGGCATTGAAAAATAAGATTCAAGACTTGATCGACAAAGGAGTGATTGAGTTCACACAAGATGGTCAAACTAAATTCTTTTGTCATCCCTCAAAGGCACACCATCTGAAGTGACAAGTTCAGACGAAAAAGCTTTTTGTTCATTAGAATTTTCAAATTGTAATTTTCTTTTGTTCGAACACTTATTTTATGTCAAACTTTACTATTCCATAATGCATTGCATATGTTTGTCTTGAATTAATCCATTCGTTTTCACTATACTGAAACTATGCTTTTACTTCCTTTTTGTGATATTCAACTCTCAATTAAAATCTATAAGCCTTTAGAGGGAGGATGACGAAAACAATACCATAATCTCATACAATATGCTTTTGAGCAGACCTTGCTGACGATGTATAAGTGTTGTTTTAAATCCTAAATAGTGGAGTTATAAGGAAGATAATCCATAGTCAACCCATTTAAGCCTAATAAGTAGGAGTTTTCTTTGTCACAAAAATTGAAACCTCTAATCATAACCTGGGGTAGGGTAGTTTCTAAGTTAATTCAATGGTCCATTCAATCGTAAGCTCTACCTTTGTACACGACAAATAGTGTCGAAGATGCTCTTCTAAATCAAAAGACAGTGATGATTACCCATAATCACTAAAACATGCAGTCATTATTTTTCAAAAGAAAATCCTGTTAACTCAAAACCTATGAAGAAGACTTAAGAAAAAAATGGGGAATCCCGCTGACTGTAATCATAAAAGAAACGGTTCAGGAAAAAGGTAGGGATAATAAAATAAAAATAGAGGTCTCTATAAATCCTCAACAAAATAAAAAATGTTACAAAAAAAATGACTGCCTTCTCAAATAAACTTTAGGTATCCGAACCATCACCGGAATATCAGGGCAAAGATTCCAGACTCAATTGGGATCTAAACGCACAATTAACTGAGTATAAAACTGAATAATATCACGAAGAATGGGTTGGGTACAAGTAAAGTTTGAGCCTTTATCCTTTGTTTCTTAAACCGTGAACCAGGCCACACTACAACCTTTAAAAGTCCTAGCTGAAGCATGGGTTAGTTCGAAAGTATACTGTTACAAAAGGTATCCTGACTTTTGTAAGGCTTACTAAAAATCCTAGTTGAATTCATATTCTTACAAAATTCTTTTTGTTTACTAAAAATTCATTTTTAAAACTTCAAGACAGACATAATCTTTGCATTTTTAAATGCCATTGCTTGCATATGACTAATTGTTCGACAACAGAGAAATTCGCATGAATATTCAATGAACGAAAATCCTCTCAATGAACATAATCACCTTAGATGGAAAGAAACTTCCACTAATAAAACTTCCATAATCAAGGTGCATGACATATTATTTCCCAACTCATCTGTGGCAGTCAAGTTAATATTCAAAGAGTCTCTCAAAAGTGCCGATTAGCCAGGGGAAGATCTCAATCTGAATCACTAGGGGCATTGAAAATGAGTTCCAACAAAGAGCCATGTGCGATCAAGCAAACATTTTCTGGAAGTGCTACAACACTTACTACTATGGACAATGACAATTCTCTACACCCTGTGAACACGGACATAGTCGAAAAATACTACGCATGAAAAAAGACCCGCTAGGTTGACTGGCCTAGGCAAAAATAATGGCATCCCGATGAACCAAAATATTTTGGGAAAAAATTAGGGATATATAAATAAAACTGTACACCCGACAAGTCAAAAACCTAAAAAGGTGGCTTAGGCAAAGGACAGTCCAGGAAAAAGTTAGGGATTAAAGTGTACGACCATGTCCCATTATCTCGTAACCTGTCTATTAGTAGAAGACTTATCACCTCAATCAGCATTTACTCAAGACTCTGGGAGTTAGGAAAAAGTTCAAGCTATCCACAAATCCTCACAGAATCACTTCCATGGATTATCCCCATAATATTTCCGGTAGATCGCTCTAGCGGATAAAGGAGTATTCATCTTCTCTCGACAAATACACCAATACATTACACACATCATGCCAGTTCCCAAACAAATAGAGATTGCCATCATTTTTTTAGATACAGTTCAGATACAATCTAGATATAGATTCACTCTGACACTCATTCCAAATTCTCTTGCAGATACAGTTCAGATACGATCAAGATATGGATGTCATTCTGATACCCATTCAAATGCAACCTCTAGATACAATTCAGATTCAATCTAGATATAGATTCATTCTGAAACTCATTCCAGATTCTCTTACAGATACGATCCAGATACGAATCTCACTCTGATACTCATTCAAATGCATCTTCTAGATACGATCTAGATATAGATTCATTCTGACACTCATTCCATATTCTCTTGCAGATACAATTCAGATACAAGATAGATATAGAGTCATTCTAATACTCATTCAGTACATCTTCAGATACAATCAAGGCACAAATTCATTCTGACACTCCCCAGCTTGAGTGTTGCTTCTACCATAAATCACCGGCTAAATTCCTCTCCAGTGAAGTCGTCACTATCCCCAGAGAGTAGCTACTGAATCTAGAACCGGATCAGATGTTGTAAAATCAAGCTTCACAAATAAGCTTTTGTTTTGATGAAGACAAACCATGGCTAACAAAGAAGGCAAATATTTTGATCAAGCTCAAAGCATCTAAGGATAATATCTTCATTCAAAGCTCTCAACATCTTTAAAGGTATAATAATATTATCTACTTTAATCTTAAGATATAGATGCTCAAACATGAAAAAGAAATGTTTAAAAATCACTACTCAAGTTTTTCAAGTTAAAATTTCATTTTTCTCTTGCATGCAATCGATTTACATCTTAGTGCAATCGATTGCACACTTCAAAATTTCAGATCTTTTGCTTTTGTTTCTTAGTGCAATCGATTTACCTTCTTGTGCAATCGATTTCATACTTAAAATTTTCAAAACGTTTGCTTCTGTTTCTCAGTGCAATCGATTTACATTGCTAGTGCAATCGATTGCACTCTCTTACTTTTTGCTACTGACTTTGCATGCAATCGATTTGCATGGATAGTGCGATCGATTGCACTCTTAAAAGTTTTGAAAAAATAGTTGTTAAAACCTTGCGCAATCGATTTACACAAAGGGTGCAATCGATTCCACGCTGCACGATTTTGAAAAACAAAAGCTTTGTTCATGCCTTTTCATTAAATCTTTTCACTCAAACTTGGAATTTTTTCATGATAGATTTTCAGAACTTCATGTTGTTTCTAAAGGGTGTTATGAACATATAAATATTCAATTTCAAAATCTATTTCAACACCTCTTCCATAATTATTTTCTGAAATTTCAAAATACAAACTCAAGCATTCCTTCACTTTCATGCATAAGTTTTCTGCACATTTTCATACATTAACAAACAGAAAACTTTGAGCAAATATATCTTGAGTCATTGTACAACAGTATTATTGGAAGAGAAGATCTTACATTGTTAAACCACTCTAAGTGATCAATATTACTCTACTCACTCAAACTCAAAAATTGATATTTACTTACTTATTTTTCCAGGATTGTTGGAAATAAGTTTAAGTGTTTTTGAAATCTTATCTTTCCAAAGTTGTTGGATACAAGTGTAGTTACATTGAGAGGATTGTTCTCATAGGTAACTTAGTGAAAATACAAGAGGATTGTTCTTGGTTGCTTGGTAGTTCTTGTTTAAGTTTGCCACAATAAGGAAATCTCTTTCATGTTGAAAGGGGACTGGAGTAATCTCGTACTGTGAGGGGAACTAGGATATATCGCCCGTGTCTCTTTATTTTTCTGCATTTTTTAAGCTTTCCTAAACTCACTTTTAACCAGAAAAATAAGAACCATCATCACTAAAAACCAGAATTTTTAAAGTACCTAATTCACCCCCCCTCTTAGGCGCACTTCGTACTTACAATTGGTATCAAAGCAGGTTATAGGTAACCTGCTCCTAAAATATCCAGAATGGCTTCCGCAAATCAAAATCCCGTTTTCAGAGATGGTGGTAGTAACAACAAGCCTCCTCTTTTTTGTGGTGAATATTTTGACTTCTGGAAAATACGCATGAAGGCACATCTAGAAGCACAAGGAGAAGAAATATGGGATGCCGTCGAAAATTGTCCATTTATCCCTATAACGGTAATCAATGGTGTTGGCTCATCAAAGCCTAAAACTGCATGGGACGATGATGATAAGAAGAAAGTTCTCTATGACAAAAAGACAATAAACCTTCTTCAAGGTGCACTTAGCATGGACGAATTCTTCCGTGTCTCGGCATGCAAAACAACAAAAGAAATATGGGATACCTTGGTACAAACTCATGAAGGAATGGTTGAAGTAAAAAGATCAAGACTAAATACCCTAAGTCAAGAATACAAATTATTTCGAATGCAGCCCGGAGAAACCATTCTTGGCTTACAAAAGATATTTGTGCACTTGACAAATCATCTAAGTGCTCTTGGTAAAACTTTGACGAATGATGAACTAAATCTGAAAGTACTTAGGTCCTTAACTAGGGAATGGCAACCAAAGGTAATGGCAATTTCAGAAAAGAAAAGTCTCTCCAACATGACATCCGCAACATTATTTGGAAAACTTCAAGAATACAAAATGGAACTCGGAAGACTTGAAAAGCATGAAAATCAAGAGAAGAAATCCAAGAATATTGCTTTGAAGATAGACTCTAAGGAAGTTGAAAGGGAAAACAATCCGGAAGACGATGAAAATTTCATGCTTCTTGTTAAAAGGCTTGGTAAGTTCTTCGGTAGAAATGACAAACCTTTTTTTCATTCAAAAGGAAAGAAACAATTTAAGAAAAAGGAAATCTCCACATCAACACAAGAAATCACATGTTATGAATGTGGTAAGCAAGGTCATATCAAGCCGGATTGTCCAAAACTCTCCAAGAAAGGTGGCTTCAAAAGCAAGAAGGGATTCAAGAACAAAAAGGCTTATGTCGCATGTGAGGATAATGAAATTAGTTCCTCATCCGATTCCGATAGTGATGAAAGTGCAAATCTAGCATTGATGGCCTCACACCATTCCGATGATGAAGACAATGAGGTTAGTAATTAATTTTTTCTTTTTGATAGTGATGCACAAGGTGTTATAGATGAACTATTGAATGAATGCAAAACTATGTATAAAACCATTTCATCACAAAAGAAACAAATTTCATCCTTAGAAGAAAAATATGTTTCAATGGAAAAAGATTTCAAAGAAGAAAAACAAAAATCAAGTGATGAACAAAAACAGAATTTTATACGCAAAAATTGTGATTCACTCTCTTTCCAAATTGTCCAATTAAAATGAGTCATTGAAAGATATGAAAAAGGCCAAATTAGATTGGAAGGTGTTCTTAGCCAACAAAGATACTCCAATGATAAAAGTTGACTTGGATATTCAAAGTTTTCAAAACTAAGTTCTAACAAAACTATCTTTGTTAAGGCTAGTGATCAATCATCCAAAGAGAAAGTGAACAAACCTAAAATAGTTCATCACTATCCTAAAAGGAAAACATTTTCTAAAAGAAATCTTATCCTTCTAGATATAGAAGTAACTTTGAACCTACTTGTTTTTATTGTGGTATTAAAGGCCATACACCTAATGCTTGCTATGTTAGAAACTTCAGTGTGGCAAGTGGGCATTATGTATGGGTAAAGAAAGGCACTAATTATGAAGGACCCAAAGCAACTTGGGTACCTAACAAAACCTAATTTGTTTTGCAGGTATGCTTGAAGACCACATGCAATCTTTGGTATCTTGATAGTGGTTGTTCAAAGCATATGACAGGAGATATAAACCAATTTTCACATCTAGCGCTAAAGGCCAAGGGTTTTGTCACTTATGGAGATAATAATAAGGGAAGAATCCTAGGAAAAGGTAAAATTGGTGCTCCACCTTTCACATCCATTGAAGATGTTCTTTATGTTGAAGGACTAAAGAACAATCTTCTAAGCATTCGCCAACTTTGTGACAAAGGCTTCAAAATCAAGTTCACCAAGGATGAATGTTTGATAGAAGACGAAGTCACTCATGAGGTTATACTTAAAGGTAAAAGAATTAATAATATATTTATGATTTCCCTTGATGATCCATCTTTGAAGGTTAAATGTCTCATGGAGAACAATGATGATTCATGGCTTTGGCACAAAAGAATTGCTCATATTCATATGGAACACTTGAATAAATTAATCAAGCATGATCTTGTCATTGGTTTACCTAAGAGAAATTTCGTCAAAGATAGACTATGCGATGCTTGTCAAAAAGGGAAACAAACTAGATCAACTTTCAAATCTAAGAATGTGGTGTCCACTACAAGGCCACTAAAATTTTTACATATGGACTTATTTGGTCCATCGAGAACAAGGAGTTTCGGAGGTAATGTGTATGCTTTGGTTATTGTTGATGATTTCTCTAGATATACTTGGACACTCTTTTTAGTGCAGAAAAGTGATGCATTCAAGGCATTCAAGAAGTATGCTAAACAAATTCAGAATGAGAAGTCTCTAACAATTGCTTCAATAAGGAGTGACCATGGCGGAGAATTCCAAAATGCTCTATTTGAAGAATTCTGTGGAGAACATGGAATATCTCACAACTTCTCGGCACCAAGGACTCCTCAACAAAATGGAGTGGTTGAAAGAAAGAATAGGTCTCTTGTGGAACTTGCTAGAACAATGCTTAGCGACTCAAATCTTCCAAAATACTTTTGGGCGGATGCGGTGAGCATGAAATGTTTTGTTAGCAATAGAGTTAACATTAGACCAATCTTAAAGAAAAATCCATATGAACTCTTTAAAGGGAGAAAACCAAACATTGCTTTCTTTCATATCTTTGGTTAAAAATGCTTTGTCATAAACAATGACAAAGATAATCTGGGTAAGTTTGATGAGAAATCCGACGAAGGTATTTTTCTTGGTTACTCACTCTCTAGTAAAGCATATAGAATATACAACAAAAGAACTTTGACTATTGAAGAATCTAAGAATGCTTCTTTTGATGAAACTAACCCCTCCAAGGAGGATAATATTGTTTGTGATAATGATAATGAAATTTTAGAAGGTCCTCAAGAAAATTCTTCCAAGGACCAACCCATTCAACTCGAAGAATCACCTCAACAAGAATCGAATCTCAATGATCTACCAAAAGAATGGAGAACTCATAGAGATCATCCTATTAATAAAGTAATTGGTGATATAAGTCAAGGTGTGTCTACAAGATTAAATCTCAAGGATGCTTGCCTAAACATGGCGTTTGTCTCTCAAATTAAACCTTCCAAAGTTGATAAAGCCTTAGGCGATGACCAATGGATCATAGCTATGCAAGAAGAATTGAATCAATTTGAAAGGAACCAAGTTTGGGAACTCGTCCCTAGGCCAAGCAACAAACACATCATTGGAACAAGATGGGTGTTCAAAAACAAACTTGACGAGAATGGAATAATTGTTCGCAACAAAGCAAGATTGGTAGCAGAAGGCTATAATCAAGAAGAAGGAATGGACTTTGAAGAAACTTTCGCTCCGGTTGCAAGGTTAAAAGCTATCCGTCTCTTACTTGCCTATGCTTGTTCATTAAATTTTCAGCTTTTCCAAATGGATGTCAAAAGCGCATTCTTGAATGGATATATCACTGAAGAAGTCTACGTTAAGCAACCCCCGGGATTAAAAGATTTCAAGAATCCATCTCATGTATTTAAGTTGAGAAAAGCTCTCTATGGACTGAAACAAGCACCAAGGGCATGGTATGATCGTTTAATCAACCTCTTATGCGAAAAAGGTTTCGAAAAAGGCAAAGTTAACAAGACTATATTTATCAAGAAAATCAAAAACGACACTTTGCTAGCACAAGTCTATGTTGATGACATCATCTTCGGTTCTTCAAATCAAGAAATGTGTGAAGAATTCTCATCAATGATGCAAGGAGAATTTGAAATGTCCATGATGGGTAAAATGAACTATTTTCTTAGACTTCAAATCAAACAACTAAAAGATGGCATCTTATCAACCAATCAAAATATTGCAAGGAACTCTTGAAAAGGTTTGACATGGACAACTGTAAGGAAATGTCTACACCAATGGGTTCTGGTTCTTATGTTGATCAAGATGAACTAGGTGTTTCCATCGACATCACTAAATATCGAGGTATGATTGGCTCCTTATTATATTTGACGGCAAGCCGTCCTGACATAATGTTTAGTGTTTGTCTTTGTGCTCGCTTTCAAGCTAACTCAAAGGAATCTCATCTCACGGCGGTAAAGAGGATCATGAAGTATCTCAAAGGGACAACAAATTTCCGATTATGGTATCCTAAAGTAGTGTCTGCAACTTAATTGGTTATTCTGACGCGGATTATGCAGGTTGTAAAACGGATAGAAAGAGCACAAGTGGTACTTGTCACATTCTTGGTAATGCATTAGTATCATGGGCCTGCAAGAAACAAGCATGTGTTTCTCTAAGCACGACTGAAGCTGAATATATAGCAGCGGGTAGTAGTTGCGCTCAAATTTTATGGCTAAAACAACAACTTCGTGACTACAGACTCGATCTAGGGTGCATTCCTCTAAGATGCGACAACACAAGTGAAATTAACATTACAAAGAATCCCGTCATGCATTCAAGAACTAAACACATAGACATTCAACATCATTTCCTCCGTGATCATGTTCTTCAAGGAGATGTCGAGGTAACCTTTGTAGATACTCATAATCAGCTTGTCGATATCTTCACCAAACCTTTGGAAAAAGAACCTTTCTACAAAATTCGTCGAGAGCTCGGCATACTTGACGAGCGCGACTTATAAGGTGCATTCTACCCTTTATATAACTCTTATATACGTTTTATACATGCTATATGATAATCTATGCTATATGGTATTTAATTTTTTAAGAAAAATTTGGTTTTGGACATTTTTTGTTAATGCAAATCGATTGCACAAAGAGTGTCAATCGATTGCTTACTATGTTTTTTCAATTTTGTCCATTATGTTTTGTGTGCAAATCGATTGCACCTTCCATGCCAATCGATTGCACTATGTACGTTTATGTTTTATTTTGATTCTGTTTGTATGCAAATCGATTGCACTTGGTATGTCAATCGATTGCATGTACTGCAACTTGCTTTAATGACAGAAAAATTATGTTGGTCAGAATTCCTCTCTCATATTCCCAAGCCAAATATACTTTATTACAAATCACTCATTCACTACCTATCCAAATCATTTCCAAATCTCAGCTCACAAACACCTTTCTCTCTCACAAAACATAAAAACCCCAAAACCCTAAAAACTCCATATCCATGGCTTCAAGGCAAAAGAGAAAGGCTTCAGTTTCAGAAAAAGGGTAAAAGAAGGTTGATTCAATATCCAATCCATTGCTTTCAACTCTCACCAAAGAACAAGAAGCCAGATTTATCCAAGACTTTCAAAGGAAAATAGTATCCAACCCCAAATATGGTATACTATCCTCCTTTCCTCAAGAATGTTTTACCTTTCAAAATGATCTAGCTGCTTATGGTCTAGAACCCTTGATTTCCTCGTTCGTTCCATATTACCCGGATTTGGTAAGAATGTTTTTCAGCAATCTCACACCTCACAAAGTCAAATTGGTCACATATGTGCTGGGCACTCGTATCTCTCTAACTCCTCAGGTTGTTGGTGAGATCCTTCATATTCCTTTCATTGGAAGTTCCCTATATGATCCTGAAAACGAGATATGGGATGACTACCGGAAAAAGGAGTTCTTTTACAGCATTGGGTGGTTAAGTGAAGCTGAATTTCGAGCCAAACGGATTCGTGGTCTTGGCGGAGTAATTCCATCCAGAGACTCCTGGAGTGCAGGTAACCTCCATATAGACGATCGCTTATATCATTATTTTCTGGTCTATATTATGTTTCCAAGAGTTGGAAACCACTGCACAGTTACTGACTTGGAAATGCAGCTAATTTATGCAAGAAAGAAAGGGGTAAGTGTAAACTGGGCAAGACTTATCATGGTGCATATGATGAGAGTGGATGCAAAATCAAAATTCCTTCCATATGCTTATTTTGTCACTTTAATTATGGAGGAATTTGATGTGGATTTTGCTGGTTTTGAAAAGGTGCATATGGATCCTAATCTAAACAAAATTTCCATTAAGAATGTTGACTCTAGAATGGGCGTGCATTACAATCCGGAGACAAAGATCATCACCTACATTGGTGAAGATGTTGTTGGCGATGAAGGAAATGACCAAGAAGTCGAAGGCGGTGAAGTTGTGCCTCCTCCTCCTATTGCTTCCTATGGTCCAAGAAATCAAGAGCTTATGGACTACATGACTCAACAGTTTGCTTCCACGAACACCAACATCAACAATCAATGGAGTGCGATCAACGATTCCACTACAACCTGGATTAATGACTTCCACACGGATGTGAATCAACAATTCTCGTACATGTACTCTCATCTTCATATTCCAACGTATGATCCAAACAATCCAGCTGCACCTCCCCAACACTATACAGAACCCCCACTTCAACAACAATTCCCGAATCAAGGCTCATGGTCTTATAACCATCCAGACATGCATAACCCTTAATGTTCTGGCTAACTGTTGTTCTGTTATGATCTTGTCTTGCTATTTCAATGTTTTGTTTGTTCAAATTTTTTGCATAATCCTTAAACAATTTGTGTTACTGTTTAATTCTATAAATTTTCTCAATATACTGCTCTATTATTATTTGCTTTATACATCTTTCCCTTCTTTTTGATAATGCCAAAGGTGGAGAAAGATGTGTGGTACTTTATGCTTGTATTTTCCGTGTCTTAATTTTTAAGGTACTATCCAATCAAGATGAAGAAACGCATAGGATTCCAACCCTCTCCTACATAGGGGGAGTTTTACATCTTAGGGGGAGAAGCTCTTCCGGAAAGTACATCGCATAAAAGCAAGATTGTTTGTCATCATCAAAAAGGGGGAGAATGTAAAATCAAGCTTCACAAATAAGCTTTTGTTTTGATGAAGACAAACTATGGCTAACAAAGAAGGCAAAGATTTTGATCAAAGCTCAAAGCATATAAGGATAATATCTTCATTCAAAGCTCTCAACATATTTAAAGGTATAATAATATTATCTACTTTGATCTTAAGATATAGATGCTCAAACATGAAAAAGAAATGTTTAAAAATCATTACTCAAGGTTTTCAAGTTAAAATTTCATTTTTCTCTTGCATGCAATCGATTTACATCTTAGTGCAATCGATTGCATACTTCAAAATTTCAGATCTTTTGCTTTTGTTTCTCAGTGCAATCGATTTACCTTCTTGTGTAATAGATTGCATACTTAAAATTTTAAAAACGTTTGCTTCTGTTTCTCAGTGTAATCGATTTACATTGCTAGTGCAATCGATTGCACTCTCTTAATTTTTGCTACTGACTTTGCATGCAATCGATTTGCATGGATAGTGGAATCGATTGCACTCTCAAAAGTTTTGAAAAAATAGTTGTTGAAACCTTGTGCAATCAATTTACACAAAGGGTGCAATCGATTGCACGCTGCACGATTTTGAAAAACAGCAGCTTTGTTCATGCTTGTTCATCATGCCTTTTCATTGAATCTTTTCACCCAAACTTGGCATTTGTTCATGAAACATTTTCAGAACTTCATGTTGTTTCTAAAGGGTGTTATGAACATATAAATATTCAATTTCAAAATCTATTTCAACACCTCTTCCATAATCATTTTCTGAAATTTCAAAATACAAACTCAAGCATTTCTTCACTTTCATGCATAAGTTTTTTGCACCTTTTCATACATTAACAAACAGAAAACTTTGAGAAAATATATCTTGAGTCATTGTACAATAGTATTATTGGAAGAGAAGATCTTACATTGTTAAATCACTCTAAGTGATCAATATTACTCTACTCGCTCAAACTCAAAAATTAATATTTACTTACTTATTTTTCCAGGATTGTTGGAAATAAGTTTAAGTGTTTTTGAAATCTTGTCTTTCCAAAGTTGTTGGATACAAGTGTAGTTACATTGAGAGGATTGTTCTTATAGGTAACTTAGTGAAAATCCAAGAGGATTGTTCTTGGTCCAAGAGGATTGTTTTTGGTTACTTGGTAGTTCTTGTTTAAGTTTGCCACAATAAGGAAATCTCTTTCATGTTGAAAGGGGACTGGAGTACTCTCGGACTGTGAGGGGAACCAGGATATATCACCCGTATCTCTTTATTTTTCTGCATTTTTTAAGCTTTCCTAAACTCACTTTTAACTAGAAAAATAAGAACCATCATCACTAAAAACCAGAATTTTTAAAGTACCTAATTCACCCCCCCTCTTAGGGGCACTTCGTACTTACATATGTCAGTCAACTTTATCCTCCTCAGACGAGCCGGAAGTTTATCCATCTCTTTTATCCCCAGTCAGGGTATAAACTCTCTAATAGAGCAGTGAATAACCAATGTTCTTAAAATTTTCTCCCCAAGCAAGAATTAACATTCTCCAGCAGAGTTTACTCAAGCAAAAAGCACAAATCAATGTTCCCCATCGGATTTTCCTAAAATAAGAAAGCATAAGTCCCTAGCGGAAACAATCCCCAGAAGATTGAAGATACACACACTCTTTATCCCCAACGAAAGTCAGGGATTTATTTTCCCCAGACAAAGATGTTGCTCAAATTTACAAATACATTTCAATAACATGTCACATTCATACATCATTTACCAAATATCATAGCATATGCATACGAAACGCATATAGCATGGTCTCATTCATTTTGAGAACATTGTTACACAATGCATTTCATACATCATGATGTTGCATACAATTAACTTTGTACCCTTTCAAGAAAGACTAATCAATAAACATCATCAACTACTTATATGACCCGATAGTCTTCTCAAAGGCTACATCTAACGAAGGGTTATTTCAACATTTTCCTCAGAAGGCCATTCTTAAAGAGACATCTGCTGGTTCAATTTAAATTGACTAATGATTTATCCTGATTCTTTTCCAGTAGACACTTTTTCTGGTTCAGTTTAAATCTCCCGAAGATTTATTCTGATTCTTATCCAGTTAAAGACAATCAAGAACTTTCTCTAGTTTAGTTTAAATCGCTCAAAGATTTATTCTGATTCTTATCCAATTAAAGTTAAGTACACACATCTGCTGGTTCAGTTTAAATCAACCAATGATTTATCTTGATTCTTTTCTAGTAGAGCTTTCTCTGGTTCATTTTAAATTAACCAAATATTTATTCTGATTCATACACAGTTGAAGACAATCAAGACCTTTCTCTGGTTCAGCTTAAATCTCTTAAAGATTTATTCCGATTCTTATCCAGTTAAAGATAATTATAGACCTCTGCTGGTTCAGTTTAAATTAACCAATGACTTATCCTGATTCTTTTCCAGTAGACACTTTCTCTGGTTTAGTTTAAATCAACCAATGATTTATCCTGATACATTTCCAATAGACACTTTCTCTGGTTCAGTTTAAATCGCCTGAAGATTTATTCTGATTCTTATCTAGTTAAAGACAATCAAGACCTTCCTCTGGTTCAGTTTAAGTCGCTCAAATATTTATTCTGATTCTTATCCAGTTAAAGTTAAGTACAAACATCTGCGGGTTCAGTTTAAATCGAACAATGATTTATCCTGATGCCTTTCCAATATACCTTTCTCTAGTTCGATTTAAATCAACCAAAGATTTATTTTGATTCTTATCCAATTAAAATCAATCCATACCTTTCTCTGGTTCAGTTTAAATTGGTTAAAGATTTATTATGATTCTTATCCAGTTAAACTTAAGTACAAACATCTGCTAGTTTAGTTTAAATCGACCAATGATTTATCTTGATGCTTTTCAAGTAGCCCTTTCTCTGGTTCAGTTTAAATCAACCAAAGATTTATTCTGATTCTTATCCAGTTGAAGACAATCAAGACCTTTCTCTGGTTCAGCTTAAATTTCTCAAAGATTTATTCTGATACTTATCCAGTTAAAGATAATTATAGACCTCTGCTAGTTCAGTTTAAATCGACTAATGCATTATCCTGATGCTTTTCCAGTAGGCACCTTTCTCTGGTTCAATTTAAATCGCCCAAAAATTTATTCTGATTCTTATCCAGCTAATGATAATTATAAACATCTGTTGATTCAATTTAAATCGACCAATGATTTATCCTTGTGCTTTTCCAGTAGACCTTTCAATGGTTTAGTTTAAATCGACCAATGATTTATCCTGATGCTTTTTTAGTAGACCTTTCTCTGGTTCAGGTTAAAATGACCCTAAGATTTTTCTGATTCTTATCCAGTTAAATACGATATAAGACCTCTGTTGGCTTAGTTTAAATTGACCAATGATTTATCATGATTCTTTTCCAGTAGGCACCTTTCTCTAATTCAATTTAAATCTCCTAAATATTTTTCTGATTCTTATCCAGTTAAAGACGATTCAAGACCTCTGCTGGTTCAATTTAAATCGACCAATGCATTATCCTGATTCGTTTCCGGTAGACTCTTTCTCTGGTTCAGTTAAATCGAACCTAAGATTTTTCCGATTCTTATTCAGTTAAAGATAATTCAAGACCTCTGCTGGTTCAGTTTAAATCAACCAATGATTTATCCTGATTCATTTCCGGTAGACTCTAACTCTGGTTCAATTAAATCGACCCTAAGATTTTTCTGATTCTTATCCAGTTAAAGACGATTCAAGATATCTGCTGGTTCAGTTTAGATCGACCAATGATTTATCCTAATTCGTTTCTGGTAGACTCTTTCTCTGGTTCAGTTAAATAAATCATAAGAATTTTCTGATTCTTATTCAATTAAAGACGATTCAAGACCTCTGTTGGTTCAGTTTAAATCAACCAATGATTTATCCTGATTCATTTCCAGTAAACGCTCTCTCTGGTTCAGTTAAATCGACCCTAAGATTTTTTTTATTCTTATCCAATTAAGGACAATTCAAGACCTATGTTGGTTCAGTTTAAGTCGACCAATGGTTTATCCTGATTCGTTTTCTGGTAGACTCTTTCTCTAGTTTAGTTAAATTGACCCTAAGATTTTTCTGATTGTTATCCAGTTAAACACAATTCAAGACCTCTGTTGTTCAGTTTAAATCGACCAATGATTTATCCTGATTCATTTCTGGTAGACACTTTCTATGGTTTAGTTAAATCGACCCTAAGATTTCTCTAATTCTTATCTAGTTAAAGACAATTCAAGACCTCTGCTGGTTGAGTTTAAATTGACCAATGATTTATCCTGATTCATTTTTGGTATATACTTTCTCTAGTTCAATTAAATCGACCCTAAGATTTCTCTGATTCTTATCCGGTTAAAGACAATTCAAGACCTCAGTTGGTTCAGTTTAAATCGACCAATGATTTATCCTGATTCGTTTCTGGTAGACGCTTTCTTTGGTTCAGTTAAATCGACCCTAATATTTCTATGATTCTTATCCAATTAAAGAAAATTCAAGACCTTTGTTGGTTCAGTTTAAATGGACCAATGATTTATCCTGATTTGTTTCTGGTAGACACTTTCTATGGTTCAGTTAAATCGACCCTAAGATTTCTCTTATTCTTATCCAGTTAAAGACAATTAAAGACCTCTACTAGTTTAGTTTAAATCGACCAATGATTTATCCTGATCCATTTTTGGTAGACGCTTTCTCTGGTTCAGTTAAATCGACCCTAACATTTCTCTGATTCTTATCCAGTTAAAGACAATTCAAGACCTCTACTGATCCAGTTTAAATTGACTAGTGATTTATTTTGATTCGTTTCCGGTAGACACTTTCACTTGTTCAGTTAAATCGACGCTAAGATTTTTCTGATTCTTATCCAGTTTAATACAATTCAAGATTTTTGCTGGTTCAGTTTAAATCCACCAATGACTTATCCTGATACGATTCCGGTAGACACTTTCTCTGGTTCAGTTAAATCAACCCTAAGATTTTTATGATTCTTATCCAGTTAAAGACAACTCAAGACCTCTGATGGTTCAGTTTAAGTCGACCAATGATTTATCCTAATTCTTTTTCCGGTAGACTCTTTCTCTGGTTCAGTTAAATAGACCCTATGATTTTTCCGATTCTTATCCAGTTAAAGATAATTCAAGACCTCTGCTGGTTCAGTTTAAATCGACCAATGATTTATCCTGATTTGTTTCCGGTGGACTCTAACTCTGGTTCAATTAAATCGACCCAAAGATTTTTCTGATTCTTATCCAGTTAAAGACGATTCAAGACATCTTCTGGTTCAGTTTAAATCTACCAATGATTTATCCTAATTCGTCTCTGGTAGACTCTTTCTCTGGTTTAGTTAAATCAACCATAAGAATTTTCTGATTCTTATCCAATTAAAGACGATTCAAGACCTCTCTTGGTTTAGTTTAAATCAACCAATGATTTATCCTGATTCATTTCCAGTAAACGCTCTCTCTGGTTCAGTTAAATCGACCCTAAGATTTTTCTTATTCTTATCCAATTAAGGACAATTCAAGATCCCCGTTGGTTCAGTTTAAGTCGACCAATGGTTTATCCTGATTCATTTTCTGGTAGACTCTTTCTCTAGTTTAGTTAAATCGACCCAAAGATTTTTCTGATTCTTATCCAGTTAAACACAATTCAAGACCTCTACTAGTTCAGTTTAAATCGACCAATGATTGATCCTGATTCATTTCCAATAGACGTTTTCTATGGTTCAGTTAAACCGACCCTAAGATTTCTCTAATTCTTATCTAGTTAAAGACAATTCAAGACCTCTGCTAGTTGAGTTTAAATCGACCAATGATTTATCCTCATTCATTTTTGGTATATACTTTCTCTGGTTCAGTTAAATCGACCCTAAGGTTTCTCTGATTCTTATCCAGTTAAAGACAATTCAAGACCTCAAATGGTTCAGTTTAAATCGACCAATGATTTATCCTGATTCATTTCTAATAGACGCTTTCTCTGGTTCAGTTAAATCGACCCTAAGGTTTCTCTAATTTTTATCCAGTTAAAGGAAATTCAAGACCTCTCTTGGTTCAGTTTAAATCAACCAATGATTTATCCTGATTCATTTCCAGTAAACGCTTTCTCTGGTTCAGTTAAATTGACCCTAAGATTTCTCTGATTCGTATCTAGTTAAAGACAATTCAAGACCTCTGATGGTTGAGTTTAAATCGACCAATGATTTATCCTGATTCATTTTAGGTATATACTTTCTCTGGTTCAGTTAAATCGACCCTAAGGTTTCTCTGATTCTTATCCAGTTAAAGACAATTGAAGACCTCAGTTGGCTCAGTTTAAATTGACCAATGATTTATCCTGATTAGTTTCCAGTAGACCCTTTCTCGGGTTCAGTTAAATCGACCCTAATATTTATCTGATTCTTATCCAATTAAAGAAAATTCAAGACCTCTGTTGGTTCAGTTTAAATGGACCAATGATTTATCCTAATTCGTTTATGGTAGACTCTTTCTCTGGTTCAGTTAAATCAACCATAAGAATTTTCTGATTCTTATCCAATTAAAGACGATTCAAGACCTCTCTTGGTTCAGTTTAAATCAACCAATGATTTATCCTGATTCATTTCCAGTAAACGCTCTCTCTGGATCAGTTAAATCGACTCTAAGATTTCTCTAATTCTTATCTAGTTAAATACAATTCAAGACCTCTGCTGGTTGAGTTTAAATCGACCAATGATTTATCCTGATTCGTTTCCAGTAAACTCTAATTGTGGTTCAATTAGATCGACCCTAAGATTTTTTCTGATTCTTATCCAGTTAAAGACGATTCAAGACATCTGTGGTTCAGGTTAAATCGACCAATGATTTATCCTGATTCGTTTCTGGTAGACTCTAACTGTGGTTCAATTAAATCGACCCTAACATTTTTCTGATTCTTATCCAGTTAAAGACGATTCAAGACATCTGCTGGTTCAGTTTAAATCGACCAATGATTTATCCTGATTCGTTTCCGGTAGACTCTAACTGTGGTTCAATTAAATCGACCCTAATATTTTTCTGATTATTATCCAGTGAAAGGCGATTCAAGACATATGTTGGTTCAGTTTAAATCGACCAATGATTTATCCTAATTCGTTTCTGGTAGACTCTTTCTCTGGTTCAGTTAAATCAACCATGAGAATTTTCTGATTCTTATCCAATTAAAGACGATTCAAGACCTCTCTTGGTTCAGTTTAAATCAACCAATGATTTATCCTGATTCATTTCCAGTAAACGCTCTCTTTGGTTCAGTTCAATCAACCCTAAGATTTTTCTTATTCTTATCCAATTAAGGACAATTCAAGACCTCTGTTGGTTCAGTTTAAGTCGACCAATGGTTTATCCTGATTTGTTTTCTGGTAGACTCTTTCTCTAGTTTAGTTAAATCGACCCTAAGATTTTTCTAATTCTTATCCAGTTAAACACAATTCAAGACCTCTACTAGTTCAATTTAAATCGACCAATGATTTATCCTGATCCATTTCCAATAGACGCTTTCTATGGTTCAGTTAAATCGACCCTAAGAATTATCTGATTCTTATCTAGTTAAAGACAATTCAAGACCTCTGCTGGTTAAGTTTAAATCGACCAATGATTAATCCTTATTCATTTTTGGTATATACTTCCTCTGGTTCAGTTAAATCGACCCTAAGGTTTCTCTGATTCTTATCCAGTTAAAGACAATTCAAGACCTCAGTTGGTTCAGTTTAAATCGACCAATGATTTATCCTGATTCGTTTCTAGTAGACGCTTTCTCTGGTTTAGTTAAATCGACCCTAATATTTCTCTGATTCTTATTCAATTCAAGACAATTCAAGACCTCTGTTGGTTCATTTTAAATGGACCAATGATTTATCCTAATTTGTTTCCAGTAGACACTTTCTCTGGTTCAGTTAAATCGAACCTAATATTTCTCTGATTCTTTTCCAGTTAAAGATAATTCAAGACCTCTGCTAGTTTAGTTTAAATCGACCAATGATTTATCCTGATCCGTTTCTGGTAGACGCTTTCTCTAGTTCAGTTAAATCGACCCTAAGATTTCTCTGATTCTTATCCAGTTAAAGACAATTTAAGACCTCTACTGATCCAGTTTAAATCGACCAGTGATTTATTCTGATTCGTTTCCGGTAGACACTTTCACTTGTTCAGTTAAATTGACGATAAGATTTTTCTGATTCTTGTCCAGTTTAAGACAATTCAAGATTTTTGCTGGTTCAGTTTAAATCCACCAATGATTTATCCTGATTCGATTCCGGTAGACACTTTCTCTGGTTTAGTTAAATCGGCCCTAAGATTTTTCTGATTCTTATCCAGTTAAAGACAATTCAAGACCTCTGATGGTTCAGTTTAAATCGACCAATTATTTATCCTGATTCTTTTTCTGGTAGACTCTTTCTCTGGTTCAGTTAAATCGATCCTAAGATTTTTCTGATTCTTATCTAGTTAAAGACAATTCAAGTCCTCTGTTGGTTCAGTTTAAACTGACCAATGATTTATCCTGATTCGTTTCCAATAGACACTTTCTCTGGTTGAGTTAAATCAACCCTACGGTTTATTCTGATTCTTATCCAGTCATAGACAATTCAAGACCTTTGCTGGTTCAGTTTAAGTCGCCCAAAGATTTATTCAAATTCTTCTTCCAGTCGAAGTCAACAATTACTTTGGATGGCATATATAAGCCATCTCCGATGACTCTCCGTCACCTCTCCAAATGGCATCAATAAGCCAATTCCCAATACAATTGACCAACAACGTCACTTCTTGCACAGGCGAGTGCAAATTTCTGGGCACTTAAGTGTTCAATCATTTTCTACCTTCAAGTCACGAATGGCGAACATGCCAATCTAACTCTTCAGGGTTAAGAAGATTGAACATGCCAATCTAACTCTTTCTGGGCACTTAAGTGTTCAATCATTTACCCCAATATTTTCCCTCCCCTTTTTTTCTCAAGACTTTCTTTCAAAGCTTCTCAAATACCTAAGACACTCAAGGGTTGACTAGTCAAGATGCACCTCCTAGACCAAAAGCCCACAACTAGGGTTTGGAGTTTCTCAAGTAAATTTGGTTTGAAAAGGTATCAAGTGGTTTCCATGGTTCTTCATAGGTTCTCAACAAGGTCCATGTCAAGTTTCAAGCCCTACATCAAAAGTTTGCTCAGTCAATGGCTCAAATGATTGAAAAGCAACTATATTGGTCAAAAATTCAATTTTGGTCAACATACAGTCAAACTTCAAGAATTTTGGTCAACATAAACATTTTGAAGTGATATTCATAATTTGATCAAGGATTTATCATGATTCCTCAAGGAAATCCCTCAAATCCTCAAAAGTCAAGAATCGCCAAATTACGGTTTTCTTAAGAGAAGTCAACTGAACTTTGACCAGGAATAATTTTCACATACTTCATCAAATTTTCCCCAAAAAAGCTCATTTTGAATAAAATTAAATTCACCACAACTTTTATTTTATTCTCAAGTCCAAAAACTGCTTCATTTGGAAGATATGAGGTCATCGATTATAGGTCATTTTCAAAAGTCAACAAAAAGACACTTTTTGTCAAGACAACTTACATCAAGATAATATCTTCAAGAGTAAAAATGATAAACATAGAGATTGTAGAGGACACCTTGGGATTTCCAAACACTCAAAGATCATCTTCAAAATAAGAAAATTGAGCCAGTTATGAGCTACATAAGTTGGGAGATTTTGAAGAAATTCATGAAGTTCAAATTGGGCAATTTTGAAACTTTGAACTAGTGAGCCTAATTTTTGGAGTTCAAACATGTTTACCAAATATTAGAGGACTTATAAATCCATTTGTAAATGGCCTTGACTTTTATTTATATTTATCTTGATTTTATTTAATTTAAAATCAAAATAAATTAAATAAAACCACAAAAATCATGGGCTATGCATATGGGCTTGTTTTGATCAGCTTTGGGCCCAAGAATTCGTGCAAGACCAACACAAGCTATCCAGGTTCATATAGTATCAAGAATGGCAAGAAATATCTCAATTTTTGGCAAGTTTTGATTTTGTTTTATGCTTGTCTCAAAGGCCATCGTGGCTTGGTTTTCCTTCCATATTGGTCTACTCCTCTCTTCCTCTATAAATGTTGATCCAAAACAAGCCAGAAAGAGAGGCATAAGTTGCATAACAAATCCATACGAAATTCTCAAAAATTCCCTAAAAGTTTCAAAATTTGAAACTCTCACTTCCAGCCTCTCCCAAGCCAAACAGAAGAATCAGGCCCAGATTCAAGCCTTACACGTCTAGAATTCTCAGATCCAGTCACCAGCAGTTTGGTATATTTTTCTAAATTCAACCTGTTAAAATATGCGTTGTTAATCAATCTAATGCATGCAAACATGTTCATAGTGATGCATAGAACATGTTGGACGTAAAGCATGTAAGCTTTGGGGCCTAAATCACAAAATGCCATTTTTAACTCCGATCAGACACCTTGCTTAGAAACGCATAATCCAGGAACCTTTGGCCAAAAATAATTCCAGATTCAGACTTAGGGAAATTATTTAAGGGGGGTAGGGTTAGTTTGCACCCTTGATCCTTGATTTTTTGTAGGTTTGGATGTGGAGCCAACCAGAGAAGACAACTAGAAGGTTGACTCCAGTGGCTGACTCCGGTGGCAGGCGTGCCGCTCCACTAGTGGCCCATTCAAATTTCCAACGCGCGCAAATTTTGGAAATCAAATATTTGAGTTTTTATAATATTTATTTTTCTTTGCATTTGTAATAACGAATGAGTTAAATGGCCTAGTGGTGAAGCGTGTAGGTGTGAAGCTAAGGAGCCTGGGTTTGATCCCCAGGTTTTACATTTTGTTTTTTCTAACAATTTCCTTTCAGATCCAACGAATGTAAGGTTTAACTAACGCACAATATGGTTCACATTTGGTCCATCAGATCCCCAACTCCAGGATCTAAAGTGTCTAGACATATAAGTGTATGGTAGACCTCCAAATAAGGGCAACAATAGATTGATTGCAGCTTCTGGGCTCAATCATTTGTGGGCCTAATGACATTCATTTTTGCACCCCCCAATTACTGCTTACATCGCCTGGGCCCTATTGCTAATGGGCCTAGGATTTCTCTGAAGTACACCCCCCAATTTTACAGCATGGCCCATTTTCATTTTTTTTGCTTTGATTATTTATTTCTTATTTTATTTTAATTATTTCTTTTTATTGAAAAATCATAAAAATTCATAAAATAAAATAATCACAAAATATTAGACTTAGGTTTTTATTAATTAAATTAATTTTAGTTAATTTAATCATATTTTTCTTAATTAATTAAACTAATTAGAATTAGGGTTTTCTTAATTGAATTTAACTTAAATATTATTTCTAAACAAAAATATGAAAAAAAAACAACAAAAAAATATTTCTTTTTATCACTTATAAATTTCTTAGGACTTTCTTTTCTCCCTGTGTTTATTTATTTATTTTATTCGCATTATTTCACAAATATATGTAACTGTCAATAGGATGTAATAGTTTAAATTAGGATCTTTTTACATTTTTTCTTCCCCATTATGCTTAATAGGCTTGTATGGAAAAATTAAAAGAAAACGCTAGAAAACCTAACATTCAAAGACAAATAACTGAAACACAACACACTCGCACGCGCACATCTCTAAGGTACCTCCACTTGTTGCCTTCGGAATAAAATGGTCATGTCTCTTGAACTTAAGATATTTTAGCAGAAACCCTTTGTTTTAACGATCATAAGTCCCTCGATGACCCTTTCGATGTTGCCTTGATAAATGATCTTAAAACCTTAGGGTAATTGCTAAAGTATCTTACGAGTTGCCTTCGTGACTGTATGATGACCCTCGCTTGTCCCTCAAAACATCCAACGATAGGGCTACCTACTAACTAATAGTAAGATAACACTATCTAAAAGAAAAGAGGAAAAGAACAAATATCTTTCGAGTAGGTAGACCGCTTATAGTTGCTTGCTCATAAAAACAAACAAAACAAATTTTCACACATACACAAACTCTTCTCTAAAATATTTTCAAAGACAAAACACTTTGTATACGTTCTCAACGATACGAGAAACATTACAAAATTCGCCGCATTAAGGCGTCTTTTCAAAAATATTTTCAAATGCACTTACACCAAAAAGCATTTTCAAAGTGAGCTAGCTACTAAGAGCCCGCAGATAACTACAGAAGGAAAGGGTGCTAATACCTTCCCTTTCCATAACCTACCCCCCAAACTCAAAATCTTTAAAAAGGTCTTTCCTGTTCTTTTCACCCTTTCCTTTGTTGGATAAAAGAAAAGTCGATGGAGACTCTTGCTAACCACAACATTTGCGATAAAATGCAAAACCAATAAAGTCAGTTCTCCCACGTATTACAGTTCCCCGGCAGAGTTTCCTCAAATAGAGAGTAGGAGTCCCCAATGACAACATTTCGTACGAGATAGAAGATACACATAGTCTTCATCCTCAGTAACAGTCAGGGATTTATTTTCCCAGACAGAGATGCTGCTCGAGTTTACAAATACACTTCAACAACATTTCACATTCATACAATTACGAACAACATAGCATATGCATACAAAACGCATACAACACACTCTCATTTATCTTTAGAACATCATTACGCAATGCATTTCATACATCATGACATTTCATATAAGCTAACTCTTTACCTTTTCAGGAAAGATCAATCAACAGACAAACGTCATCAACTACTTATATGACTAGACAGTATTTTCAAAGGCTACATCTGATAAATGGCAACTTAAGCAATTTCCTCAGAGTGTCATTCTCAAAGAAACATATTTTCTAGTTGAAGTCGGGCACAAACATCTTATGGCTCAAATTAAACCAAGCATAGATTTATTCTGATACTCATTCTAGTTAAAAACAAGCATAGACATTTTTTGGCTCAGTTTAAATCGAGCATAGATTTATTCTAATACTTCTTCCAGTTAAAGTCGAGAAAAAAAATCTTCTGGCTCAGTTTAAATCGAGAGTAGATTTATTCTGATACTTCTCCCAATTGAAGATGAGCATAAGTATCTCCCGTCTCAGTCTAAATCGAGCGTAGATTTATTCTGATACGTCTTCCAGTCGAAGATGATCGTAGACATTTTCTGGCTCAGTTTAAAACAAGCATAGATTTACTATGATGCTTCTTCCAGTTAAAGTCGAACATAAACATCTCCTGGCTCAGTTTAAATCAAGCATAGGTTTATTATGATACTTCTTCCAGTAGACATCCTCTGGCTCAGATTAAATCGAGCATAGATTTATTCTGATACTTCTTCGAGTCGAGGACGATCATAGACAATTTCTGGCTCAGTTTAAATCAAGCATAGATTTATTCTGATACTTCTCCCAGTTAAAATTGAACATAAATATCTTTTGGCTCAGTTTAAGTCCAGCATAGATTTATTCTGATACTTCTTCCAGTTAAAGAAAAATATAGACCTCTTCTGGCTCAGTTTAAATTGAGCGTAGATTTATTCTGATACTTCTTCCATTTGAAGACGGTCATAGATAGCTTCTGGCTCAGTTTAAATCGAGCATAGATTTATTCTAATACTTCTTCCAATTAAAGACGAGCATAGACCTCTTCTGGCTCAATTTAAATCAAGTGTAGATTTATTCTGATACTTCTTCCAGTCAAGTCGAGCATAAACATCTTCTGGCTTAGGTTAAATCAAGCATAGATTTATTCTGACACTTCTTCCAATTGAAGTCAGGCATAGACCTAGTCTAATTTCTATCAACAGATACTTTGGATGGCATCTATAAGCCCATCTCTGACGACTCTCTGTAACCTCTCTAAATGGCATCGATAAGCCCATTCTCGGTATAATCAACCAACAATGTTACTTCTTGCACAGGCGAGTGAAAATTTATGAGCACTTAAGTGTTCAATCCTCTTCTACCTTCAAGTTACGAATGGTCGACATGCCAATCTAACCCTTCAGGTTTAAGAAGATTGAACAGGGTCAGCTGTTGTAACCCAAAATTTGCCCTCCCATTTTGTTTAAGGAATTCTTTTTAGGGTTCTCAAAATGCTCAAGAATTTCAAGGGTTGGCCAATCAAACCCCCTCTTAAGCAAAGGGTCTACAATTAGGGTTTTGAGTTTCTCAAGGAATATTAGGTTTTGAGGGCCTCAAATGGTTTTCATGGTTCATCATAGGTCCTTAACATTGCTCATGTCAAGTTCAAGTCTTGCGTCACAAGCTTGCTCGGTCAATGGCTCATATGATTGAAAATCAATTGTATTGGGTAAAAAGTCAATTATGGTCAACATACAGTCATACTTCAATATTTTTGGTCAAAATCAACATTTTGAAGTGATATTCATCATTTGATCAAGAGTTGATCATGATTACTCAAGGAAAATCCTCAAATCATTAAAAGTCAAGAATTTCCAAATTAGGGTTTCCTTAAGAGAAGTCAACTGAACTTTGACCAAGCATAACTTTCACATGCTTCACCAACTTCGTATCTACAACTTCGTATTTATGCTAAGTCCAAAAATGCTTCATTTTAAAGATAGGATCTAATACATTACAAGTCATTTAAGTCAACAAAAAGACACTTTTGTAAAGGAAACTAGCATCAAGATAAAGTCTCCAAATGCAAAAATGATCAAAAGAGAAATTTAAGAAGACATCTTGAGCTTTTCAAAAAGTATAAGATCACCTTCAAAATATTAAAATTGAGAGAGTTATGATTGATGCAAGTTGGACAATTTTTGAAGAATGCATGAAATTTCAATTGGACAACATTGAATTTTTGGGCTTTTGGATCATTCTTGAGGCCCAAGATGCTGCATAGAACATGCTAAAACCGTGTAGGCCAAGAGAGGAAAGAACAATCTCAAAAATGGCAAGTTTTCAATATGTTGGATTTTTGGTTTCATGGCCATGAATGCCTTTGTTTTGTTCCATATTTGTTGCTCCATTTCACTCCTCTATTTAAGCACAACAACATCAGATCACAAAGACCATGAATTCCTGCCTCAAGCAACTAGCAAAAACTCTCCAAATTTTCTCAAAACCCTCGAGCTTCAAAACTCTCTCTACAAGCTCTCTTATCCTAAAACTCCGATCCTATTCCCTTCCTGGAACATTGAAAGGTAAATCTGGACCAGTTTCCATGATCCAAAACGCATGAGAATAGCATATCATATATCTCCGATCATATAGCATTGTGAAATCCATATCTTAAATTTTGTGTTGTTTTAAACCTTGTTGTTATTGCTAACGTGTTCCTGAGTGTCTTCTGAACATGTTTAGATCACCAATATCATCCCATGCACGCAGGTTTAACAAACACCATGTTTGTCTTCGATATGTGTAACTTGTTTCGAAATGCATGATCCAAGAGAGTTTAGCCAAAACTAAGGCCGAATTTGGAATCAGTGGGTTTGAATTGGGGGGTAGCATGTATTTCTGTTCTTAATTTTGATGTTTTCGCAGGGTTTGGGTTTTTGGATTGCCAGAGAAGACGATCGGAGCTAGGGCTCCGATGCTTCTCCGACCATATAATTTGTTTCACACTTTTGTTATTTTTGTTCGATTTAGATACCAGATGTACTGGCCGCCCCAGCGGCAAGCGTGTGTGTGATTAAGGCTTTGGTGTGCCAGGGCACGGGTTCAATCCCTGCCTCTGGCATATTATTTTTTAACATTTCTCTATTGCAGATCCCATGCCATGCAATCCAACACGCGTCTGATGCACCTCAACTCCACACTATGAGATCTCAATAGATCTTGACCCAGTGTTCCAAATCAGCATGCACACCATAGGCTTCATGGATCATCCTCACCAGATCAAGCGTAACAGTCTAGGCTTCTTGATTGGGCCTAAAGATTTCTGATTTTTACAACCCCCATTTACTTACATTGCAGGCCCATTTGTTTTCCTTTTTTTGTTTTAATTAATCATTTTTTTCTTTTAATTAATTTTATTAAAATCAGAAAAATCATAAAATTTTTAGATTTAGGGTTTTTGTTTAATTAACTTAATTTTTCATAAATATAGTTAATTTAATTTAATCACACTTTGTTTTATTTTATTAATTAAATTGTAAATTAACTAGAATTAGGATTAATCACTAAAAAACATTTATTTTTCTTAACAAAAACACCAAAAATATTTTCTTAAACACTTAGAAATTTTTAGGTTTTAATATTTCCCCCTTTCTCACAATCTCTGTGCACTTATCTATTTTCGCATTGTTACTTTAATAATCATGTATTTGTTAATGGTATGTAATAGTTTAAAATTAGGGTTTACTGTACTTTTTCCCATTTTATGGTTTGTACTCCCCATCCCCGAGGCATTGTAATAGCGTAGATTATTTCCCGCATTTTTAATTTCCGCAATTATGTATGAATGTATGTATATATTTAACTGCTAGTTTAATAGGGTTGTATAAAAGCAAACACTAGATAACCATAAATCCAAGACAAATAACTGAAACATAATACACTTCAGACACATGCACCTCTAGGGTGACCCTCACTTGTTGCCTCGGATGATAAACAATCATGTCCCTCGAACGTGGGACACTTTAGCAAAGACCCTCGATTAAAATATTGTAGTCCCTCGATGACCCTTCAATGCTGCCTCGGTAAACGATCTTAGTCCCTTATGACAATTACTAAAGCGTCCTACGAGTTTCCTTCATGACTATACGATGACTCACGTCTGTCCCTCAAACATCCAATGATAGGGCGTCCTACTAACTAATGGTAGGATAACACTATCTAAAGGAAAGGAGGAAAAGAACAAAGACTTTTTGAGTAGGTAGATAGCTCGTAGTCGCTTGCTCACAAATCAAAAACATTTTTTCACACAAACACTCTTTTCCAAAATATTTTCAAAAATAAACACTTTGTATGCATTCTCAATGATACGAGAATCATTACAAAGTTTTCCGAACTTAGGCGTTTTAAAAATATTTTCAAACTTACACATTCACAAAGAATTTCCAAAAGTTATCTAGCCTTTGTGAATGGTTGACCATAAGCCCACTTGGTCAACTTTGACTTTAGTTGACTTTTGGTCAAAATGATTGTTTTGCCCATTGTGATCAATTGAACCTCTTCCAATTCAAATTGACACTCAATCCTTCAATCATAGGTGCTTATTAGCATGTAGAGAGGCATGGAATCAAGTCTTGCCCAAAAAGTTAGATATTTCCTGATTAAATTCAAAACCTTAATTTTGACCTTTTGTGCTAGGAGATGGTGATCTATCTTCAAAAACCTAATTCCACTAGACATTCTTGAGAAATTCTTTGAACAAAGTTGTCTAAAATGATAATAAGAAGATGATGCTTCAAGAAATTGGATTGGACAAGCTTCAAGTCACACAATGAATCAAAACCCTAATCTCATTAGATGAAGGAGACAGATAAATCTCTTTTCAATTTTTTTTGCAAAACTTAAACTCTTGATAAACCAATGAGAGAAGTGAGATGTCTTGAGACATGTGAAGTCCTTGGGACTTGAAAGATCCAAAGTTTGAGAGAATAATACTCTCATTGAGCAAATTTTCAATACAATCAACCTCCAATGCTTGAAGAAGACCTGAGAACCAAAGTACTTTGATCCCATCATAATGAATGAATGCAATTCCATATGATGATTATGATGAAACATAAGCCTACAATAAGAGGGTAAATTTTTAGGTACAACAGTTGCCCCTATTCAATCATCTTAAACCTGATAAGTGGGAAAAATGATAACTTTCAAGCGTTCATGGTGGAAGAGGATTGAATACTAAAAGAACCCTAAAATTTACACTCTTGAATAAGAGAGTAAAACAAAATAGGTAACTACATTTATTGCAAGGATAACACCAAACAAACCAAATGAAAGAGGAGAAGATTAGCGAATACTTAATCTTATCAAAGAGTGTTAGATAAAATTAGACTCAAGAAACATACCAAGTAGAAATTGGTTTTGAACAGCGAGCCAAGACGAGACTGGGCTTGAAAAGTAAGCCAAGTAGAAACTAGTCTTACATGAAAGAACTAGTGGATACTAGTCTTCGCATAGCAAAGTGGCTAGAGTGCGCATTTCTAGAAACACTTGCTAGCCTCAAACCAAGGGAAAACAGTGTGAAGGAACTGAAAGATCCCAAAGGTTGTAAAAGAGACGTCTCAACCAAGGATAGACAGTAAGAAGGAACTGAAAGATCCCAAGGTCTAAAAGAGACATAAACGAGATAGATGCTCGACTCATGGATACTAGTAGTTCGAAACTTTACTAAAAATGAGTACCAGGACAAAATATGGATTCTATGCATAGGTAACGAGACAAAACTCGGCCTAAAGCAAAGTGGTGAGAGTGCATGTTTCTCAGAGCACTTGCTAGTCTCCGACTAAAGGGTAGACAGTAAGATGGAACTGAAAGAACCCAAAAGTTGTAAAAGAGATGTCTCTACCCAAGATAGACAGTAAGAAGGAAATGAAAGATCCCAAGGTGTAAAAGAGATTAGTTTTAACCCAAGATAGACAGTATGAAGGAACTGAAAGAAACTCGGGAGTAAGAAACTAAAGGAGGTGAAACTCGACTCATGAAGACTAGTTAGACAAAAGCAAACTAGAGATGAGTACAAGGACAAAAACTGGATTTCATGCACAGGTAACGAGAAAAAACTCGGCCAAAGAGAACTAGATAAAACTAGGCTAAAGATGAATATCAGTATGAGACTGTATTCAAAAGTAACAAAAACATGCTAATCATACTTAAACCCTTTTTCAAGGTAACAAAAATACCAACCAATTCAAACAATTTTGTGCGCTCAAGCACCTTTCCTCTAAAACCCCTTTTCAGGTAAGGACATGATTAGTTTACTTTTGTGCCAACGCATAAGTCTCCAAAGGTCGAGCTGCGGCAGAAGGCGGGATTAACATTATCCATTAAAAAACACAAAACAAACAAAAACATAAGAGCCGAACTACGGTAGCTCTGATTCCTCAAAACGGATACGTAGGCATTGGGGTAGGGCCCAAGCGAGCACAATTTTATCTTCCCTACATTCTTTTCCACTTTCTTTTGCATGCATTCTCCCCTCAGTAGTATAGTAAACAATAAGCATATATTAAACACACCCATAAGATAGATAACAAGAGTGGATACCATAAAGTACTACGGGCGCGTGGGGTGCTAATACCTTCCCCTCGTGTAACATAATCCCTTACTCGATCTCTCGATCGCAAGACCATGACTTCTCCCTTCTCAGGTTTTCTCGATGTCTACCTTTCCCTTCATGTGGGATAAAAGACGTTCGATGGCGACTTCATTGTTTGATGATTTTCAGCCGGTTGTTTCACCACCACCCTACTCAACTCTTTCAAACAAGGCCAATTGGAAATACATAACTTGTAACTGAAAATGTCTCTGGTGTCTCTCTTACAACATCATGGTTGTTTGCCATTTTTTATACAGACGTCTACTCTGAAACACCCTGGAAATGAAATGCAAATGCAGGTTAACTTTTTTAGACATATATATATGTTTTAAACATTTTTTTGTAAAAATAAATATTCCATGATGAAAGGTTCAATGACTCATGCAATCAAGATTTCCCACATTGTAAATCTGATGTACTATTTCTGGATGTGCCGAGAGTATCAAGATCACTAGTTAGGAACATAAACCACAGAAAACCAAGTCACTACGGTCACCAATAGAACAAGATCACCATCAGAACAAAGTAACCATCTGTACCTGTAAAGATTACCCCCCCCCCCCCCCCACTCACGGGTAAAGACTAGGTCAGGGTAAGCCAATGGTAACTCAAAATCACGGGTCTGTCTGGAAGCACTATCATCAAGCCACAAACATGGATAACGATAACACCCCACTTGAACCTCATATGAGCGTAGACGACATAACTGCACTTATAGGACCTTCGTCCAATAGATATCATGTTCTACTTTATTCCTAGGTTTCCTAGATAATGCACTCTAGCCTGGGTACTGGGTCTTTTACCTTAATAGTAACACCCACTCAACATGGAGAACTAAAATCCAGCACAGCAGATAACCAATATGGAAAGCAATAAAATGCAATGAAAACATATGCTCAAATAATCATGTACAAATAGATAAACTAAAAGCATAAAAAAGAACACCCAAAGTAAAACAAGAGCTTGGAGCGAATCCGGGATGGACCAACATTTGGTCAACCATGTCCCCAGTGAATTCGCCAGCTAAAATAACTGGCCGAAAAATCATCTTATATAAAATCAATGAAGTCGCCATTGGACGTCTTTTATCCTACCGAAAGGGGAAGGTGAACATCGAGTGAACCTGAAATGGTGAAATCAAAGTCAAAAGATCGAGAGATTAGGTAACAGAGTCGGTTACACGAGGGGAAGGTATCAACATCCCACACGCCCATAGTACTCTACGGTATCCACTCTTGTTGTTCTAATCTAAGGGTGTGTCTAATATAATATATGTCTAAAGCTTAAGAGCTAAAAAGAAATATGCAAAAGTGGGAATGCATGCAAAAGAGAAAACACGGGGAAAAGAAGGAAATATTACAAAGGTCGTAAGGCTGAGCCCCATGACCAGATGCATACTGTGATACGGTGGGAGAACTGACTTGAGTTTTGCGTTTGTATTCGCACTTGTTCGGTTTAGCAAGAGTCGCCACCGACTTTTTATTTTATCCTAAAGGAAAGGTTAAAAAGCACATGAAAAACCTTTTGAGATGTTTCGTGGGTTCGGGGGGTAGATTATGAAAAGGGAAGGTATTAGCACCCTTTTCATCCATGGTTATCCATGGGCTCTTAGTTACTTGGTTTTAGATCACTTGCCTTTGACTTTCAATTGCTTGAAATGGTGTGTGTGTGTGTGTGTGTGTGTGTTTTGAAAATGTTTTTGAAGAAGACGCCTTGTCTTAGGCAACCATTATAATGACTCGTGTTTGAGTGTTTACAAAGGTGTGTATCTTTTCAAAAAGATGTTTCAAATGTTTTTGAAAGTTTGTTTTTGAAAGTGTTTGTGGAGTGGAGTTTTGAAAAGTAGGCAAGTGTGTTTTGCAAGTTTGATCCAAGTAACTAAGAGTCATCTACCCCTAAATTTACTCAAAGGTTTTTCTCATGTTTTAACCCTTTTTAATAATTTTGTTCCACCATTGTATTTGGTGGGCAATCTTGCGTTTAGGACGTTTAACGGGACAGGCGCGGGTCATCGTATGGACCATGAATGCAATGGTGCCAAGTATCTATGGCAATTTGCTTGAAGGGACTATGATCATTTTGATTAGGCAACTTTCGAAAGCTTCATCGAGGGACTATGATCATGTTTAGGCAACTTTCGAAAGTGTCGTCGAGGGACTATGATCATTTGAATTTGTTTTGTTTTGCCAAAGATACTCAACGTGCAAGCATGGCCCATTTTGGAAGGCAACAAGCGGGATTACCCTAGGGGTGCAAGTATGATTGTGTATTGATTTCATGCATTTGTCTTGTATTAGGTTATCTAGCGTTTGATTTTATGTACATACAAATCCTAAGTCTAACCATGGTATATTTGAAAGCGATAAATTGCGGGAATTTAAAGTCTACGCTATTACAAAATAGTATCCGGGAGTGGGGGTACAAATTTACAAATGGGGATGAGACTTAAATAGGAGAGTAGTGTCCAAATAATTTACAACCAAATCGAATTGTGCAAATGTAAACAATGTAATGTAGCAATGTCAAAAGGGACAAGCAAATGTATCAATGTATAAGAAAGATAAAATGTGTATTGTAAATGTGTATGTGATTTATTTACAAGGTGAAAAATGTTAATTTAATAAGAAGATTAAGTATTGTTCATTTATTCTTTTTGTATTTTTGTTAATATGTACAAACAAAATATTTTAAGAAAAAGAAAAGAAAATGTTTTAAATTTTTAGAGAAAAGTGTCATTTACACATTTTTGGTTTATGTACAAAGTTTCAATTAAAAGAAAAAGAAATAAAGGAAAGTTTATTTTCTTATGTATTCATTAATATGCATTTTTAATTATACTAACAAAAGAATAATTTAAGAAAAAAAGTTATATATATATAAAAAGGGTTAAGTGTATCATTTTATTTTATAAAATTTGATTGTGTTAAAAAGAAGAAATAAAAGAGTTAATAAAATTTAGTGTAAAAAAAGAATTTATTGTGTTAGTTTATAAAAAATGTGATATGTAAAAAAGTATTAGTTTTAGAAAGTTGAATGGGCTAAAAGGGAATTAGGCCCAAACATAATTTGTAGAAAAAAGGAAAAGAAAGGGGGTGTGCCCCAAAACCTGATGGGCTTAGGCGTTGTAACGGGCAAGGCCCAAGTGGTTTACACGTTTTTTGTTTAGGGTTTCAGAGGATTTTCTTCATTTGGGAATGAGTTAGGGTTTGAGTTACAGAAGCGGCGCTCATCTTCTTCGTCTTCACTTTGTTTCCTCCATTCTTTCTCAAGCCATGGACTCTGAAAGCTTATCTCCTCGCCTCAAGTTGCTAAGCGTTGCCTCCGTCTCCCTCTTCTCAAGGTTGGGAAAAACAGTGATGACATGAAAGGTAGTTTCGTATATACTTTTTTAGGGTTTTCAAGTTTTCTGTTTTGAACATTTTACTTTGTTCTGATTGTGTGTGTTATCATCGTTTGAGGTGCGTGAATGGAAAAGAAAAAGGAGGGATACTACCTTTGGAGACGGAGGAGGAGGACGGCGGCGCTTCCGGTGGCTTGACGGCGAGGGGAGGGTGATGATGAAGCTAGCTTGCTGGAACACCTGGTATTTCGTATTTTGTCTTTTATGGGTTTTGTGATGACAACCTTCCTGAAAACCCTTACCCCCTGATTCTCTCTTCTGCTTATTTGCCTTTTGCTTCTGTTGCCTCGTATGCTTGACCCTTGAATGCTTGCTATACTGAGTTGCCTTGCTTATTGTTTGCCCAGAGATTATTTGATGATGATATGCTTGAAATGTTTGATATCTGATTTGTTTCTGAGTATGCTTGTTGGTATTGAGATATTGATGATATTGGTAGCCCAATGATGAGGATACTCTGAGGGCTTGTGTTGGTTTGGAAACTGGTTTTGGAAAGGGCTTGATGTTTAGAGGACGGTTAGGCTTTTGACAGGTTTGGCATTTCTGGTTCAAGGTTTGACACAGGTTGGTATGGTTATGTTGTTCAACAGGCTGGCTTATGTTTTTGACAGGTTGAGCCTTCAGCAGGCTTTTGTTATGTGAACTATGCAGGATTTAGGCTTGTGTTTCAGGTTTGAAATAGGTTGATGGCTTTTTTGGGGCCTTTTAGGCTTGTATAGGCTTATATGTTACAGCTTAAAACAGGTTGAGGCTTGAACAGTTCAGGCAGGTTTGACAGGTTTAATGGCTTCAGGGTTTTATGCATGCATGAGGCTCTGGCTCGTATAGGCTTGACAGTTCAGGCTAGTTTTGATGTTTTTGGTTTACAAGTTTGGGTGTTTACCAGCTTGTGGTTTGTTGTTTGTATGTTTGTTCTTTAAGCTTCTTTGTAAGTTGATCACAGGTTTGGGCAGGATGTTTTGAAGTGTTTGAAGTAGGTGAAGGCCTTGATACAGTTTGGAGGCAGGACTATGTTTTTTGTTACAGTTTGTGACCTTCTTGCTTTTGTGATATCTCTCTCCCCATAGTTTTAAGCATTATTATATTGCTTAGATGTACTATTTTCTGAAAAAGCAATGGCCTTGAAAATGATGAAATCTTTTGAATATGCTTGCACTTGTGGTTTTCCTCTGCATACTTCTATCTCCTTTTACAGATTTTCTGCATCTTTGTGATAGCCTTTTTGATAGCCTTGACATCCTTTTGGCAGCTCTTGTACCTTTGACAGATTTGGACAGTTTGCTGTCCAATTTGGACTTTGTTGATCTGGTTAGGCAATTCAGTTTGCCTTTGTACTTATACATGTTGTTAGGAATTTTTGAAATGGGAAAATTGTTGACAATGCAATATGTTTGACAAATTTGAATTTGTGCAATTATAACTTTTGTGCATTTCATACTTTTTGCAAGCATTTTTATCCCTCTTTGTGAACCGGGAGAAATCTCGTGACTTGCAGAGAGGGCAAACTGATTCCGGCCAGTTGCTTTTAATGATGAATCCAATTTAAATGTCTGCCTTTTATTATTTCATCTGCTTTTGACCTTTTTTCTTTTTCTTTGTTTTGCAGATAAAAATCAATGGAGAGGAGTAGCAGTAGAATAATGAAGATGAAGACTTAGGAATTTTAGGACATAGTTTTGTTTTCAATTTAAATTATTTGTAATAATATTAATGTAAATAACTATAAATAAATTTACAGCATTTAAATAATATCTGTAACAAACAATTCAAAATGAATAAACATCCATATTCTTTTGATCAGTTAATTCCTTCTTTCTTTTCAATTGTTTATTTTAATTATTCGAGTTTCTTAAATTAAAACAATTGGAAATAAATCCAATCATTCTGACTTTAGAAAAAGAAATAATTAATAAACGTCCGGCGTTCCGAATTAAACATAACAATGCAAAGTCAAATCAACACATGCCCAAATGTCTTTTCCTTTTACTGATTTAATCAAACACTGCAAACTTAATCCAAATGCTTCAGTCCAAATTTCAGAGTAAACTGAAAAGAACTATAGACTTAATTCTTTCTGAGAAATACACGCACAAACCCTAGTTCTTGATTAAATGTCCAAGAAGCGTCCGCCTGATCGAAACCTGAGCCAACTCAACCAAACCTTAGCAATCTGCCTGAACTGCTTTAAAATCAATGAAAACCCTAATTTTGTCTGACTGATAAGAAAAGTCTGTTTGACTGATTCTTACGCCAATCTGAAAAATCAGGAAAAGCTCGAAGCTGTGATTTCTTGTGGAAAAGTATACGAGGGCAAATTTTGGGGTACAACACATACGTATCCCTTTTAAGGAATCAGATATCCGTAGTTTGGCTCACATGTTTCTGTTTGTTTTGTGTTTTTTAAATGAACAATGTTAAATTCAATCATTCCACCGTCGTTCGACCATTGGAGACTCACACACTGTAGCGGAAAGGAATTAACATGTTCTTAGAAAAGAAAGGCCGAATGGAAAAAAGAAATGAATCAGTTGGTGTTTTTTACCATGAAAAGGATTTTTGTATTGTTAGCACGTTTTATACATTTGCAAAGAAAAAAAAGTTTTAGTTTTAAATGCAAATATGCAAGAAAAAATAAAGACAACTAGGGGAGACTATATTAATCTCTAGTCCTAATATGATCATACAAAGATGGCCCTACGTCAAGGATGAAATGGAATACCTACCTAAGTGGACATACATGGATATCTATCCTAATGTCTAGCTAGAGGACTAACCTAAACGAGCAAACCTAAACAAGCAATCCTAAGGGAGCATGACAAATATATCATAAAAGAGATTCAAGGGTAGTCATACTATCATAAGAGAAAGTACGATAATAGATGACGAAACATCCAATGGGAGATGGCAAAACATCACAGATTCTGTGAAGAAAAAACAAACAAACAGATGGTAAAACATCTGAAAAAACAAAAGCTCGAGCATCACTTGAATATCAAACACCTACAAGGCACATGCCAAGTAGTAAAGGGTAGGTCTTGCCATAGATAAGAAACCAAGCATCATACCAGGGGTCAAGCCATAGCTAAGAGGAGCGAATAACCCAAGTCAACCAAGCCATAAAATTGTGGGAATATAATAGGTTCTTAACTGTGGTATCAATTACCAGGGCAAGATGGATCTGGGGGAAAAGACAAAGTGTATGCAAACACTGAGCATCAATTTTGGTCAACATAAGCTAAAGAAGATATGGGGATCCGATTGCATGAACCATTTTCACTTGAATTAATAGGGCTTAGACTCATTCAAATCTTAGGCATATGTTCAGGTCATCTACTTATAAAAAGTTAGCATAGGAACGACACGAACGAGGGACTACAGTGGTTAATTTATAACCCTTTCGACTTGCCTACTCATGAGGACTTAGGAATGGTTGCCATTAAAAGGACCTAAAACCATCATCCCACTATGCAAGCACAAATAGTAAACAAACAAATACATGGCCTCCTAGTGAGGACTTCCAGAATTTCTTGCCAAGTGGCACAGATTCCAAATCCTAATTAAGCAATAAAATACGGAAAGAGTAAATTGGATGAGAAAGTACCAAACAAATATAAATCCGCAATAAAGCAACTAAACTGTAACGAGACCCAAAGATCTTTGAACAAGCTAGCATCAACAAATAAACGAGTCAAAAGTCGTATCATCGGACATAAACATCAATGCCTCGATATGAAAATAAATCATAAGCGGTGTATAACAAATACAAACACATAAACATCCTACAAGGCAATATATAATATGGTGGGAGAACTGACTTTTTTATTTTATCGCAAATGTTGTGGTTATCAAGAGTCGTCACCGACTTTTCATTTATCCAACAATTAGGAAAGGTGAAAAGAACATGAAAGACCTTTAATAGATTTTGAGTTCGGGGTGTAAGTTATGAAAAGGGAAGGTGTTAACACCCTTTTCATCCATAGTTATCTACAAGCTCTTAGTTGCTTAGCTCCCTTTAAACTTGCTTTGTGTGTGTGTGTGATTTGTTTGAAAATATTTTGAAATGCCAATGTAGGGCTAACTTTGTAATAATTTGTGTATCAGTCCTCAAGAATGTATACAAAGTGTTTTTGAAAATATTTGTTTTGAAAGTGATGTGAAAAATGTTTTGAGTTGTGAAAAAGGTTGTGAGTGAGCATTCAAGAGTTCTTACCCACTAATAAGTCTTTCTTGTTATTTTCCTTCTCCTTTGTCATCGAAGGCAACATATAAGGATACTTTAGCAATTGTATCGAAGGGACTATCATCATTTTTCCTGTAGGGTCATCGAAGGGACTAGATCATTTTGTAGGAAACTATGAGGGTCATCGAGGGATTATGATCTTTATTAGAAAGGGACTATGATGATATTGTTAAACCGGGGATCTTTTGCTAAAGTATCCCCACTTTCGAGGGACGTGACCAATATTCGTAAGGCAACAAGAGAGGTTACCCTAGAGGTGAAAGTGTGCAAAATGTGTCAGTTTCAGTTATCTTATCTTGAAAATTAGGGTTTTTCTAGATTTTCTTTTAGTCTTTTCATACAAACCCTAATTACTAACAGTCAAATATGTACAGAAAATTAAAGTGCGGAATATAAAGTGCAGAAAATTAAACCTAAGCTATTACATCTTGTGAGCAGTTACATAATTAGAAAAAAATGCGAGAAAAGATAAATCTACGCTATTACATCGATAGTTGCAACCTATATAGTTTTCTAGGAAATTAAATTATAAAAAATAAGAAAAAATGTTAGAAAAAAGTGTTTTAATGTTTTTGTGTTTTTATAGAAAATAATTGAAGTTAATAATTAATAAAAACCTAATTATTTCTAATTAATTTTAATACTAAGAAAAAGTCTAATTAACTTAAATAATTAATAAATATTTCAAAAACCATAATCCTAATTTGTTATGTTTTAAAAAAAAGTTTAAGGTTAATGGTTAATTAAAAAATAGTTAATTAAGAGAATAAAATGAAAATTGGGTTAGAAAATAAGGAAAACAAAAATGCATGGGGTGGGACTTGAACCCATGCCCTCAACCTCAAAGAATGTTTCCTTTACCACTGTGTCATGGTGTTGTTTGTGTTATGGAATGAGAATCAATCAATTTGGTATTAACTTGTGTTGAAACCTGAAAAAGCAAAAGAAATTGACAAAAGCTGGGATCGAACCCACGCCCTTTGCAATACTATACAACACCCTTACCAATTGTGCCATTGTTGTTTCTTGTTCATATAATCATTATCATTCAATATAATATAAAATAAATTCAAAAATCATAAGTCAAACAAAGTTGAATACGCGCGTGTTAGTGGGGCCTAAAAATTTGAATGGACCAATAGAATGGTGCCACGCCTAGGTCGCCTGAGTCAAGGAGGGTAAAACCACCGTGGAGGGTGGTCAACTTCATCTTCTCCCGTGAGGAGATTTTGAAAATCTGTAAAAAGAGATCTAATAACTTAGACCCACTAATTAGCCTGTTGCGAGTTCAATGGTGGTGTTAGTTTGGACTGAAAACGTCTGTAGCACAAAATATGAATCTCAAACAAAGCTTTACCCTAACATTGGAAAATCTTTATCCCTGCATCAAACCTTACAAATAATGGTTCTAAATTGTTCAAAATATTATTATGAACATGTATGAGTGCATCAAATCATTCAACAATGCGCATATAAAAAGTTTGAGATTGAAGAAACTTACCAAAATGGTGATGCTTGGTTGCGACGATCTGGGATGTTACAAGCTTCGGGGATGATTGGAATGATGTCCTGGAGACTTCAGGAAGCTTGATTGATGCTTGGAATAGACTGAAAACGGCTGGAGATAAGGGCTTGAGTTTACCCTAGTTCTTGAAAATTTTAAGATTTTTAGGGTTCTTCTTGAGACATTATGTGTGTCTTTTCTTGGTATGAATATGTTGTATATTTATAGGAGAGAAGATTAAGTCAACATTTGTGAGATGAATCCTTGTAATTCATAGTGAAGAGATTTAATTTGAATTTTGCAAGAAAAGCTTCTATTTTAGGACAAATAAAATATTCATGATCCATACAATTTTGGCAAGTTGTCACCAGCTTTTTTTGGGCCTTCATGTGATTAAAAATCAAAAGCCTTGCGCCTTAATCCATTAGTTTTAAATTTTATTTGATTTATTTTAAAATTAATTGAATAAAACCAAAATAAAAATAAATAAAATCACAAAAATATATGAATGGATTTAGAGGTCTAATATGAGGTCATGAACACGTTTGAACCTAAAAACATAGGCCCATTAGCCCAAAAATTCAAGTTTTCTCAATTTGAACTTCATGCATTTTCTCAAAATTTCTCAAATTGCACCAATCATAACTCTCTCAATTTTTGTTATATGAAGATGATATTGGAATTTTTGGAAACCTCAAGATGTCTCCTACAACTTTCATGTTGGTTATTTTTCCATTTGAAGTCTTTAACTTGATTTAAATTGCTTTGACAAAAATGTCTTTTTGGTGAGTTTTAAAATGACCTGTAATGTTTTGGCTCATATCTCTCAAATGAAGCATTTTTTGCCTTGAGCTTAGAGAGACAAAGTTGTAGATAATTGAATTTACTTCAAAATGGGATTTAATTGAGTAATTTATGATGAAGTATGTGAAAGTTATGCTCGGACAAAGTTCAGTTGACTTCTCCTTAAGAAAACCCTAATTTAGTAACTTTTGACTTTTGATGAATCTTAAGTTTTCTTGATGAATAATGATCAACCCTTGATAAAATGATAAATGTGACTTTAAAATCTTGATGTTGACCAAAAATATTTAAGTTTTACTTTCAATTGGTCAAAGTTAACTTTTTGTCTAATACAGTTGATTTTAAATCATCTGGCTAATTGACTGAGCAAACTTGTGATGCAAGGCTTGAAATTTGGTATGAGGATTCTTTGAAGCATGTGGGATACATTAAGTCCACTTGACACATTAGAAACTCAATTTACTTTGAGAAAAGCAAAACCCTAATTGTGGGTCAATTGCTTAGGAGGAGAGACCATCTGATCAATCGTTGATAAGTCTTGCTAAATTGAGACCTTCATGAGCATGAGGATGTATCTTGAATTAATTTGTCTTGAAAATGGGAGGGAAAATTTTTGGGTACAACACAATAAAAACAGACAAAGCACACAATGGTTCCTTGCACAACATTGAAAGTTTTTCTCAGGGTTCCTTGCACACTTAATAGACAAGTCAGTAGCAACAAGGCAAAGTTATGAAACGTTAAAGACAATACATCAAAGTAATTAGAAATGAAGACAATATATCACAAGGTATGAAAACTTCATGGTCAATCTTAGAGAAGTAATTACAAGCTCAAGAAATCAGTTACAAGCAATAAAAGAGGCATGGTATCAAGAAATCATTATAGTTATGACCTATATATGTTATATACCTAACAAGTATAATATTAACAAGATGAAACTCAATTGGAGACAAGAAACATGGTATAAACATTAAAACAGTCAAACTAGCACACCATAACAAAGGTGTAGTGAAGTATGCACAAGTGTGTGACTAACCAATAGTGAGATAATGTGTCAATATAGAATGAAGTCAGAAGATTTCACATAAGGAGAACACTCACCTAAGACCCAACATTAACCTTAAGAGGCCAAACCAACAAACACATAAAAGTTGACAAAAGATATAGTCAAAATTAAACCCTAATAAACCTTTAAAGGCAAGATATGTACCAACAAGGTATGGATAAATAAAGATAAAATTTATATGATGTTAAAGCATACAAAGTCAGTAGCTAAAGACCCATAACAAATCACATTCAAGGATATTTTAAACACAAGAGAAAGATTGTACATAAAAGCACACAAGATTGGGGTTTAAAAGCAACAAAATTTGGACAAGTTTAAAGTGATTGATAAAGATAAAAAATGGTCTTAATTGGATAATTAAGACATGTGTAACTTGTGTTATAAGTCAACTCAAGATAAGATTCACGAGAAACCAAAATTAAAGATGAAACTTCAAACACAATAGCAAAGTCACATGACTTGATAGTCAACATCATAAAAGATGGAAAACACTTGTCTAAAAACAATGAAGGGTAGTCAAGATCAAGTGAGAAAATAAAGGATGATGCTTATAGATCTTATGGAAGTAGCACATTCCTACTAAAGCATACATCATAAACTTAAAAGGAAATCTAAGCAATGTTATCAATCTAATCATATTAAAGTGTCATGATGATATATTAAAAGTGTAGTCTATAATGCATAAGAGAAAAGGGGATCTAAATAGATTAAAATTAAAGTTATTAAATTATATAGGAAGTAACCAACACCAAGAAAACTTAAAGATACATAACACAAAGTTTATGAAACAATCAATGAAGAATGAAACTCCAAACATCACAAAAATGGCCAATCTAGCTTCCAAAATGTGACCAAAATGAGATGACAATGGAGTGTCACTCAAGGATCCATGGAAGAAAAAAGAAAAGAGATGAAAATAAGAGTTGAAAACAATATTCTAACATCAAGGCAATGGATATAAGAGTCCTCAAGCAAACACAAATAACAACAAGGTCAAAACTAGTGGACGATTGCTCCTTTCTTGTAACCATGTTGAATTAACAATGAAATGCTAATCAAGGATCAAAGGATCTTTGTATGTTAACAAGCAAACCTTAAAATGTCATAATTACAAAATATTTGAATCAAAATGGTCTTAATTGATACATAAAAAGTGGTGTACAAAACCTACCTCCTAAAACATGGTCACAAATGATTATAAAACAATATTGACAAAAAAAGCAAAGCTATGAGAGCTTGAATAGTACATTGATGAACTCAAGTCTCTAAACCAGCAGTGAGGATAATAAAAAGAAAAGGAATTTATCCCTTATGGGTGGCACAAGTGCATTCCCTTTTCCTCTAATTTAAAAGAGTACAAAAGCATATATGAGGAAGATGATTGGGCCAAAAATAGAAACAAAGCTCATAAAAACAAAACAAGATTATTTAAAGGTTAGCAAGACATCAATAAGTTAGAAACATGAAGCTCAAGACAAAATTTGCAAAGTTCAATTTTAAAATTCAATCACACAAGTTAGACTAACCTAGGAAGGCCTCTATTTAGGAACCCTAGCTTGATAAATTGGAGAAAAAACACATCAGCTCCTAAAATTAAGCAAGATTAATTCTAAGGTCCTAAGATATCATAATATCCTAACCTAAACATAAATTAACTTAAAATTCAATGGAAGTTAATCAATAAGCCCTAACTTGTGATCTAAGCAAGCAAGAGTCACCAAAACCACACAATTAATGTGCAATTTTCAAAAGAGGTCAAGAACACGAATTAAAATTGAAATAAAATTCACAAGGCTAGAAAATGACTTAAAGAAGTCAGTGAATATTTTTCTTGATTCTAAGAATTAAAATAAAATAGACAATTAAATCAAAACATGACAATATTTAATTAAAAGCCTAGTTAATCTCTACATTTTTTGTCAAACAAAAAAAACACAAATATGAAATAAAATTCAGGAAGTCAAAATATATCAATAAAAAGACTCAAGACATTTTTTGTGATTTTTTTGTATTAAGGAAAATGATTAAAATAATTGTGAAAATACCTAAAAAGAAATTAAATTTCATAATTTATTAAATCCACTAAAAATGAGAAATTTCTAAAATAAAATTCAGAAACTAAAACTAGACCAATCAAAGTGTCTAAAAATATTTTGGTAGAATTTTTGTATAAAGAAAAAGTCAAAAACAAAAAATAACAAAAATAAAGTACAAAAATACATTAACCAAAACACAATTAATCTAGGAATTTATTTTACCAATCAAATGATTTTTAAAAAAATCCATAAAAATTATAATAAAATACTAGAGATTAATATGTACCTATGGTGTTTATTTCAGAATTTTTGGACAAGTTTTGATCAAGAAATAAAATTAGACAAAACAATTAAAATCAAATACAAAGAAAATGCATTAAAATTCAAATGAACGAATCAGATCACGCCATGCAATCAATCATCTTCAACCTTGTGACAAAACCTAACACGCGCATTTTACAGCTTCTAGACCTCATGTTCAAATCACGATTTCTACTTTGTTTCTCAACCAAAATTAGTGATTCAAAGCCTAAATCCAATCCAGATCTAAGATCTACATCATGCAAGTCGTGGAATCTCAAGATCAACCGTAGAGATAGAAATTAAGGAACGAAAAAAATACAAAAACCAATCTGTCATGGATTTTCAAAAGTTCACAAATTTCAACATGCTTCGAATTCAAATAAAATCATGCATTAGAATCAATATCTAAACATATATGAACATGATCAAGAGCTTAGAATCCCATGAAATAAGCTATAATCAGAAAATTCAAGATCTGAAAATACCTCTTGAGTTTAGAAATAAACTCAATTATTACCTCTGAATTCATGAGAAAACTATACTCCTCTTGGTCCTTATGTTTCACCCATGTTGAATGCATAGAGAAAATGGTGACTAGAGCAAGGGGAGAGTGAGAAGTCAAAGAAAAAAGTTGAGAGAGTGCTCTTGAGTTCAGATCTGGAATCCTTGAGAATGAAGCATGATCCGAGAAAGAGTGAGGTGTAGAGACTATATATAGTTGAGGGAGTAAGGATAGAAAGGTCTTTGAAACGTGTAAAACTGTTAGGGAGCTTTTTGCAAAAATCAGCAAAATGAAGTGTAACAAATATGCTTGCGTTTTATTCCCCTCTCTTAAGCCTTAATGTGTGTTTTGAGTAGTACAAGGTGAGTGAAATTTGAGTGAAAAGACTTCGTTGAAGAGGTGAGCTGGCATGGTGTCATTTTCAAATGAGAAAATTTTGCCAAAAAGTAGTAAATCCGAGTGTGCAAGGTGTGTATGGTAAAGCATGTTGTTTGGGTCATTTTTGGCAAGGGAATATGCAAGAAGATCGTGCAAAGAATGTTCTTAGTGAGGCTTGAAATAAATCAAAACTTGTTTGTACAGCCCAAACTGAACATGGCCATGGAAATGAAATTTCTTGACTAACTTACTTTATGCTCAAGCTTCTAAGAATTGGCTCGTGCGTTTTCTTGTTTATAGAGGCCTATCAAGAGATCTCACAATGAGCTTCACTATGTTCTTTAGATCATTGGAAATGGAGCTGAAATGAGTGAGATATGGTTGTTCAAAGTTGAGAAAAGTACAAGGGTTTATGGCCAGAAAATATGGGCGTGCATGGGTCCTGCATGGGGCGTGCAAATCAGCTTTGAGGTCATTGCTTCCAATGATCACATCTTGATCAATCTAGGGCCAAATTGAATGATTCCATGCTCATTGAAAAGCTTTCATGGCAAACTACACAATGCTTCAATTAGATTTTCAAATTGATTCTTGAATAAAAAGAAATCAAGCCATGAAAATGGCACACCATCTGTTTGTCAAAATTACGCGTATGACATGCCAATGAGAAGGCAACTTGACATTTCTTGTGGCCAGAACTACCAACTTGATTTTATCCCAAATGATTCACTTTTGAGCTTTCTACACACAATGACAAACTTTTAGGATTTTTCAAGAGCTTTCAGAATATGTTTGGTTTTCCTTCATTGAATAAAAAATGAGAAAATTACAAATGTCCAAAGTTTAGTACTATAGGGACTTGAGAACTTTGAAAATTTTCTAAGCATCCAAATGACTTCTTGAATAAGTTATCTCCAATTTGACCTCTTCTCTTGATCCTATGACACCAATGATCATGAAATGTTGAAATAGGATATTTTAATTGATGGTTGACCATAAGTCCATTGGGTTAACTTTGACTTTAGTTGACTTTTGGTCAAAATGATTATTTTCCCCCTTGTGATCAATTAAACCTCTTCCAGTTCAAATTGACACTCAATCCTTCAATTGTAGGTTCTTATTAACATGTAGAGAGGAATGGAATCAAGTCTTGCCTAAAAAGTCAGAGATTTTCTGATTAAATTCAAAACCCTAATTTTGACCTTTTATGCTAGGAGATGGTGATCAATCTTCAAAACCCTAATTTTGACCTTTTATGTTAGGAGATGGTGATCAATCTTCAAAACCATAATTCCCCTGGAACTTCTTGAGAAATTATTTGAAAAAACTTGCCTAAAATGATAATAAGAAGATGGTGCTTCAAGAAATTGGCTTGGACAAGCTTCAAGTCACACAATGAGTCAAAACCCTAATCTCATCAAATAAAGGAGACAGATGAATCTCTTTTCAAATTTTTGCAAAACTTCAACTCTTGATAAACCAATGAGACAAGTGATATGTCTTGAGACATGAGAGGTCCTTGGGACTTGAAAGATCTAGAGATTGAGAGAATAAGACTCTCATTGAGCAAATTTTCAATACAATCAACCTCCAAAGCTTGAAGAAGACCTGGGAACCAAAGCACTTTGATCCCATCACAATGAATGAATGCAATTCCATATGATGATTATGATGAAACATAAGCCTAAAATAAGAGGGTAAATTTTGGGGTACAATAGTGTCCTAGAGCAGTCGCTGGAGGAAGTGATTTCTGGCTGGTGGCGCCTAGGGCGGAGGAGATTTTTGGTGACGAAAATCTAGAGAGAAGCCAAAGATTATTTCTCTAACCTCCCCTATGTTATATTTTTCTTTGTGAAGAGAGAGAAGGGAAGATAAAAAATGAGACAATTTCTTAGAATTTCTCTTATATAGCCTCTCTCTCTCTCTCTCTCTCTCTCTCTCTCTCTCGCTCCTTAATGCATGCTAGGTGGCTTCTTGAGAGCCACTGGATAAGGTGACAGTTGACCGGTCATCTGGGCTTTGCTTATCGTACTATCTCAGTCAATGTTCAATCATAGCCATCCGTTCTCATTACTAGCAAATCAACGCTCTAGGACTAGATCTTGAGGGCCGTTAGATCATATAAACGCGTCAGATCTTGTTAGCACACCTTATTCCTTGTGCATCTCCACATAAAGTCCAAACGGACCTAGAGTCTGTTCGGGCTAAGGCCCAATTCTATTCCCACCCACCTTTTACTTCCCTATAATTAAAATACACCCTTTGCGCCTATTGGATCAAGAACAACTATTGGGCTCAGGCCCTTGCTATTTAAACTCCCTATTTTTACTACCCCGAGTAAAAGTACACCCTCTTGAGTTTATCAAAAAAATTTATTTAATTTATTATTTTCAGTTTATTTATTTGTTTTATTCATTTTTAACATTCAATTTTATTTTTGTTATTTTTTGCATTAAAATATTTTTGCATTCATCATAAAATCATTAATAAATAAATATTAGATTAAAATTAGAAATATTTGATATATTTTAATAATAAGAAAATAGTTATTTATTAATTATTTTCTAAAATACTAACCATATTTTTTTTCTACCAAACATTTTCATCATTCAAACTCTTTTTTACGTATTACATCATGCATTTTAAGACAACTAACCCATCAAACCTAACACCTTTTCTACTAACTTAATTTCAAATTCAAATTTATTTTCAAAAAAGGATTATGGAGATATTTTATATTAACTGCGAACTGCGTCTATGACTATGCTATTTTCAAACCCAGACAAGGTTCAAGGATAATTTCAAATATTTCCACAACCCATAAAAAAAACTAACCAAACACATTCAAACTACAAAATTGGTATTTGATTCTTCATAAGGAGATACGTAGGCACGCAGTTAAAGCCAAGGAGAGTTCACAACTAAAAAATTAAATCCTTTTCTCAACATATAGAAATATTAACTACTCAATTCCCCATTTTACCCTTATAACTAAAAGTGGAGCCCCTTGAGAATAAGGGAGATGAAGGGTGCCTAACACCTTTCATTTGTCTAATTGACTTACGAATTTAGAATCTCTGTATAAATTAGGGTTATCCGTTAAATATCCATCCTTAGGATAAAAGTTAATGGTGGCGACTCTATTTTTTTTGCCTGTTATGATAGTTGGCGAATCTGTTGGGGACACAACCCTAGGGTTTTGAGTCTTCCCTATCTTTTAGGTCTACGGTTTCTTAGGTGCTTTCTATGTTTGGTATGTTTTGCTTCTATGTATGTTTATGTATTTGTTTATTTATTCATATTATTCATTTTATCATATTATACATTGTTGGTGTGGGAATTCATTTAAAAATAAAATCAAACCTTTGAAAGAAGGATTGTCTATTGGCCAAGAGGGGTAAACACCCCCTACGAGCTTTTGTGACGACTTCTCCTAGAGTCGGTTGAATTCCAAGGAAGAAATATCTTTTAGAGGGCTAGACTCTCTATGAGATAGGACTTTAGAATTTGGCCAATGACTCTTTGTATAACCCTTAAATAAAATCTCATGGTGAGACCTTGTACGACCTAAGAGACGAAAGTCTCGGTCTACAAAGAGGCTCCTCTTAAGGGAGGCCCATGTGGCTTTCTCTCTAGTGTTATCCATGATACCCTTAAGGAAGCCACCTTATGGGGAGGGTAGAATATCCGTAGGAAGAAACTAAGAACCAACATACTAAGAACACCTTTCACAATTCCACTACCATGTTACATCACCATGCATACATACATCATTTTAAATATTCATTATTTTTGTATTTTTTTTGTTTTCTTATTCACATGATTTCTAAAAAAAGTAATCAAAGCTTTTTGGTGAGTATCCTAAAGATGAATACCAAAAAGAAACAAACCATCTGAGTTAGCGTCATAATTCCGGATATGCATAAGACAAAGCTGATTATGGGAAAATTGACTGAGAAAGCTATGAAAATGTTTGTTTGACGTTATGGATACATCCTTGAGTTGACCAAATTTAATGTGAAAGAGAAAGTTGTTACGTCCCTAGATCAGTTCTATGACCCTCCGCTTAGATGTTTCACTTTCCAGAATTTTTAGTTGGCACCTACGTTGGAGGAATTTGATAGGATCCTAGATTTCTCCAGAATCAAGGATGAACCTTACATAGGGATTGGGAAGACTGTCAATGTCTGGGATTTGGATAAAGGATTTGCAATACCATTTATTAACTTGTTGCTCAATTAAAAGAAAGATGGCAGAGTTCAAGGGATTAAAAGACAATACTTGGAGGCCAAAGCTCTTACTTTTGCTAATAAGAAAGAATGTGGGCCTTGTGTAGACTGTTTGGAACTACTTATTTTTGGTTTTATTCTCTTTCCGTATATTGTGGATTACATAGATCATGTTTCTATTAGTGTGTTTTGGGCCATAAAGGTGTTGAATGTTGATCCTACTCCCGCTTTACTTGCAGATGTTTATTACGCTCTTCATACCCGTTCTGAAAAAGGAAGAGGTATCTTGATTTATTGTATCACTCTCTTATATTCTTGGCTTATCACACATCTCTAAAAAGAAGACTATATGATTAAAAACCTAACCCGAGATCAATGGTCCCAAAAATTAAGGGCTCTCATTGCTCATTCAGTTTTATGGTACTCAAGGAATGAAAATAGAGGAAATTGTTGTTAACTGCGGAGATCAACAGATTCAAAGGGACCGTGAAGTGCTTGAAAATGAGAGTCTTAAACGAAAGAGTTCGACCGAAGGATTGTTGAGTGCTACTTCCAACTTGGATTCTCACAACCAACATTTGGATGATGCTGCTAAAGAAATTTGAAAGTTAAATAGGTGGTATGAAAAATCCCTACAAGACAAAAAGGAGATAGAAGAAATCTTAGAGCCCAAATCCAAGTGCTAGCAGAAGGTGCTCTAGAACACGAAGAACAAATCCAGTATCTCACTACAAGACTTCAGGATAGCCAAGAATCAGATATAGGAGAACACCTCAAGAGGATGAGGGAAGAAAGACTTCTCACCCAAAAGACAGGCAAGTATGAACAAATCTGTCAAGAACTAGAAGGCCTCCGAAAGGATTTACTCATTCAAAGTGAACTCTATAAGAAGACGAGGGATGAAAAGATGTATAGGAAAGGACAATATGTAAAGATTTCTCAAGAGGGGGAAATAACAAGGTTATAATCCCGACATTATACAAGGAGTATCAGAGGTATAAAGACAAGCATGTAAGGCTTGCCTTTTTGGCGAATAATCTTACTAGTGACATCCCTAAAATTTTGAGAGATGTAGAAGCCGTGATGGTCCCTTTTCTGAAGGACATTGAAGAATTCCTCAAGCTTTGTAGGGAATGGTTGATCGGTTTATGGTAGATATCCGCAAGCACAATTAGGAGATTTTGGTTTCCCTTTTGTTATTTCTTTTAGTAATTGACATTTGGTTCAGTATTTTTTCGTTTGGTATTTGTTTCAGTATTTGGAGTGTATTTCCCTTTTAAAGGATGGTTATTATTAACAAAAGTACTTTTGTTTCCGTATTCGAGTTGTGTATTTATTTTGGGATACTCACCAATAAAAAGCAAAACCTAAAAAAAATATAGAATAAATTAAAACTTTGGAATATTCATACGCATCCATTCACAAGCATCGCATTTAAGAAATTTCATACAGAAACTCATGATATCAAAATCATCTCCAGTTAAATCATTGGTAAACGAGCACCACCTTTTCGATCTCCATATCAAACCAGAGCTCATTAAAAGAAAGTGATGGAACAGATCAAACAAAATCAAGCCGTCTTCCAAGAAGATTTGGAGGAAGTGAAGGGTAGCATTGACTCGATGAAAGGAGAAAGAGTCAAGTTCTGCTAGCCTTTAAGAACATCATTGAAAGGCAATATCAGATTCCTAAGGTAGCCTTTGAAGAAGTATCCAAAACTATTGGTGCATCGAGCGGTCACCAACCAAGACAAGAACCAGAATCAGGTCCCCTTAAGTCAACTATGGCTCAACAAGAGATCAAACAAGCTAATACTGAAAGCTTTATCCCACCTCTTCCAAATATAGGGGCATCTTATACTATATAGATTCTAGTCAAAAATCCATACAACATGGATAACTAAATAGACCTACAGTATGGAGACCTTGACTTATAAGGAATCAACCAAGTGCCTCAAAGGACTGCCCATACTAACATTTCTGAAAATCTTATGGTGCTGAAGCAGTTTAAATCTCTTGAAGAAAGGTTGAAGGTTGTGGAGGGCTACGATGCTTTCGACGTCAATGCTCTAGAAATGGGTCAAGTTCCGGATGTAGTGATCCCTCCAAAATTCAAAGTACCTAACTTTGGAAAATATAAGAGACTCGCATGCCCAAGGAACCATCTATGCATGTACTGCACAAAAATGCATGCTTATGCTCAAGATCAGAAGCTGGTGATCCATTGCTTTAAAGACAATTCGAGTGGGGCATCTCTAGATTGGTATATGCAATTAGAGTGAGTCCATATCCAAACATTGGCAGATCTTGCTAACGATTTTTTTGAGACAATACAAGTATAACTTAGACAGGGCTCCTAACTGCATGCAACTTTAGAACTTATCTGAAAAGAAAGATGAGTCCTTCAAAGAATATGCACAACAATGGAGAGAAATGGAAGCCCGTGTACAACCATCACTCATGGAAAAGGAGTTAGTCGATATGTTCATAGGTACTTTACAAGGTTTGTACTATGAGAAAATGGTAGGCAGTGTCTCCTCAAGATTCGCAAGTTTGATGACTATTGGTGAAAGAATTGAAGCAGGTGTGAAAAGTGGAAAAATATAAGGGGCGTCATCCAGTACTCCTTACAATTCAAAGAAGCATGTTCCTAACTTCTCGAAAAAGAAGGAAGGAGAAATTAATGTTGTTGCATCACATCCAAAAGCTCAGCAACCATTGGTAATCCCACGAGAACAACAACAAAACATGTTTGAAAGGCCTCCGAGAAGATTTCATCCTCTCCCCATGCCTCACAGTCAACTACTACATCACTTACTCAAGGAATCTTTGGTAGAGAAAAAGCCAGTAGCTCCTCCGATTGGGTCACTCCCACCAAAATATGATGTAAATTCCATATGTGAATATCATGCCAACTCTCCAGGACACACAATAGAGAAGTGTTGGGCCTTCAGACATAAGGTTCAAGATTTGTTAGACTCCCAAGAAATCACTTTTGACAAGCCTACTATCAAGACAAACCATATGCCCCCACATGGCTGGCCAATTGTGAATGCAATTGAGGTAGTCACTGACTATGGGGCAAATAAATGAGTAAAAACTATGATAGATCTCCTAAAGGAACATCTATTTGAATATGGTTTCCTTTTGGAACATAATGACGCTTTTGAGAAAACTTTACAAAAATTGGTGGATCAGGGGATAGTCCAATTAGGGCGATACCCTAAAGAAGAATATGTAACAAAAATTGATGGAAATACAAAGAAGCTATTGGTGATTCCTTGCCAAGGTCTGAGTTTTGCCAAGAAAACTCTTAGAATTCCTTGGGGAGATACAAGTACGGAAACAGCACCAATGTCAATACCAAGCCAGACTCTAAGGATACCGGTACTTCCGAAGACTACAATGGTGATTAAGGGGCCATCCCTCACTCCTTACGAAAGTGACAAAGTTGTACCATTGAACCACGATACTACTGTCTATGTTAATGATTTAAATCAAGAATGTGAACCATCTATAAGCCAAGGACCTGCAATTACAAACATAGAAGGAACAGGGGGAATGACCCGCAGGGGTCAAATATATGGTCCCGAACAACAAAAGAAAGATGATATTATGGTTAAGGATAAAGGTAAAGTTATGATGGAAACAAGTCAAGAGCAAGAACCTCTGAGTAAGAATTTTACCGATCAAGAGACATAAGAATTCTTGAAGATAATCAAGAAAAGTGACTATAGAGTGGTGGATTAACTACACCAAACCCCGACCAAGATTTCAATACTCTCGTTGCACATTAACTCAAAACAGACTGAGACTCTTTAATGAATATTCTGAGTTCTGCTCATGTTACAAAGGAGATTATAGTAAATCAATTCGATAGAGTCATAACGAATCTGACATTTGAATCTCGTTTAGGCTTCAATGACAGTGAGTTGCTTCCACAAAGTAGATCTCACAATAAAGCGCTGCATATTTCTATCCAGATAGGAAACACTAGCCTATCCAAGGTGCTCACTGATACTGGTTCCACCCTCAACGTACTACCAAAATCCAGTTTTATGAAACTAACACTAGACGATGTTGGCATAAGGCCAAGTTCTACGATAGTTAAAGATTTCGATGGTTTTCAAAGCACGGTGTTTGGAGAAGTAGATCTTCCTGTCAAGATCAGCCTGCAAATGTTCTATATTACCTTTCAGGTGATAGATATAGAACTAGCATAGACATGCTTTCTCGGGCGACCTTGGATTCATACAGTAGGGGTTGTTACCTCAACCTTGCATAAAAAATTGAAATTCCTTGTGGAAGGAAAGTTGATTGTGATCGGAGAAGAGGACATATTTGTAAGTCACTTGGAGTCACACAAATATATCAGTATGGACGAATCCTGTGTGGAAACACCATTCCAAGTCTCAGAAGTCGCTTTAATCGTAACCCTATTGATGGAGAAAATCAAGAAACCGAGAACTACCATGACTTCATGGAGAGATTTACAAAAAATTGTGGAAGATCGTACCTCAAAAGGTTGGGGTAAACTTGTGGAGACACCTGAGAGGAAATATCATTTTGGTTTGGGATACAAACCGTCAAAGGCTATTCTGAGAGGCAAGGGGAAATTTCCTCCCACCCACGAAACCTTCGTCAGAAAAGGAGTAGAGCATGGTGGGTAAGTGGCAATGATATCCAACAAGAGCAACATAAAAGGAGCATCCAACGTTATCCATGAATTTGCTCCAGGAGAAGAGATCAAGAATTGAACAACTGCGGAGATTCCAGAGATCTTTTTCTTTCCGAAGTAATTTTTCTGTTTTTAAAAGAACCTATGTCATGCCCTAGGCATAGGGGTAGATTGTAAGGGCCCCCATTTGTTTTAATATAGTATTTTTCAATTAATAAGAGTTATGTTTTTCATTCAATTAAGATCCTAAAATGTACCAAAACATGATAAAATGTGAATATCCACATCTAAACTCAGCAATAATGTTACTGCTACTACCTGATATAATTTTGATGCACTGATTAACCAAGTTGAAGAGGTAGATGAGGAAGATCTTGAACTCTCCGAAGAATTGGCAAGGGTATTAGGGTAAAAAGCAGATAATATACAACCGTAACAAGAATCTATTGAGATCATCAACCTTGTGTAATATCAAGCTTCTCAAATGATTCTCAATGCACTTTGTTTTGATGAAGACAAACTATATTGGCAAAAAGCTAAATATTTTGATCAAGCTAAAAGCATCATTGGATAAAAGACTTTGTCTCAAGTTCTTAGCAAATTTTACAAGGTATAATGACAATACTTACTTTGAACTTAAGTCTTAGATGCTCAACGATCAAAAGAAGTGGTTTATCTTGTCCAAACTTTTTCTCAAGTTTTCTAAGCAAAAAAAATCGATTTTCACTTATGTGCAATCAATTTGCATGTTGGTGCAATCGATTGCATGCTTCACGTTTTCAAAGTGTTAGCTATTGTTTCTAAGTTCAATCGATTTGCATGTTTGTGCAACCGATTGCTCTCTATCAAATTTTGCTACTGTTTTAAAGTGAAATCGATTTACACACATGTGCAATCGATTGCTCACTGAAAATATTTGAATTTTTTAGCTATTAAAACCCGTACAATTGATTTACACAAGGGTGCAATCGATTGCATGCTGAACGTTTTTGAAAATCAGCAGCTTTGAACATACCTTTTCATAACACCATTTCATGGAAACTTTTCATTGAATCTTGGCAATTTTTCATGATTCATTTGCGGAAATTTATGCTGTTTCAAAGAGGTGCTATGAACATATAAATACTGAATTTTCAAAATCATTTTGTACCTCTTCCAATCAATAGTTTCTAAATTTTAAAATATTAAAACTCAAGCTTTTTCTTCACTTTCATACACAAAGTTTTTCTGCACATTTTCTTATATTGTTAAACAGAAAACTTTGAGCATTCTATAGTCTCGAGTCATTGTATATTATTGTTATGGGAAGAGAAGATCAAGTCATTGATAAAATCACTCAAAGTGATTATTGCACTACAAACTCTATCAATCAAATATTGCTATACACTTTCTTATTTTTCAGGATTATTGAAAATAAGTTCAAGTGGTTTTGTAATCTTGTTTTTCCAGGATTGTTGGATAAAAGTAAGGTCACCTTGAGAGGATTGTTCTCATTGTTGACATAATGAAAATCCAAGAGGATTGTTCTTGGTCCAAGAGGATTGTTCTTAGTTTTGGTATTTCTTGTTTTAAGTTTGCCACTATAAGGAAATCTCTTTCATGTTGAAAGGGGACTGAAGTACTCTCAGACTGTAAGGGGAACCAGGATATATCGCTCACGTCTCTTTACTTTTCTGCATTTTACTCTTTCATAAACACACCATAAACCAGAAAAATATTATCCATCATCGCTAAAAACCAGAAAAATTTTAAAGTGCCTAATTCACCCCCCCCCCCCCCCTCTCTTAGGCACACTTCATACTTACAATTGGTATCATAGCAGGTTATAGATAAATTGTTCCTAAAAGATCCATAATGGCTTCCGCAAATTAAAATCCTATTTTCAGAGATGGTGGTAGTAACAACAAGCCTCTTCTATTTTGTGGTGAATATTTTGACTTCTGGAAAATACGCATGAAGGTACATCTAGAAGCACAAGGAGAAGAAATACAGGATGCCATCGAGAATGGTCCATTTATTCCTATAACCGTGATCAATGGTGCTGGCTCATCAAATCCTAAAACTACATGGGATGAAGATGATAAGAAAAAGGTCCTCTATGATAAAAAGGCAATCAATCTTTTTCAAGGTGCACTTAGCATGGATGAATTCTTCTGTGTCTCGGCATGTAAAACGACAAAAGAAATATGGGATACCTTGGTACAAACTCATGAAGGAACTATTGAAGTTAAAAGATCAAGACTAAATACTCTGAGTCAAGAATACAAGTTATTTCAAATGCAGCCCGGAGAAACCATCCTTGACTTGCAAAAGAGATTCGTGCACTTGAGAAATCATCTAAGTGCTCTTGGTAAGACTTTGACGAATGATGAACTAAATATGAAAGTACTTAGATCCTTAACTAGGGAACAATAACCAAAGGTAACGGCAATTTCGGAAAAGAAAAGTCTTTCTTCAATGACTTCCGCAATGTTGTTTGGAAAACTTCAAGAATATGAAACCGAACTCGGAAGAATTGAAAAGCATGAGAATCAAGAGAATAAATCCAAGAATATTGCCTTAAAGATTGACTCTAAGGAAGTTGAAAAGGAAGACAATCCGGAAGAAGATGAAAATTTAATGCTTCTTGTTAAAAGGCTTGGTAAGTTCTTTAGTAGAAATGACAAATACATTTCTCATGCAAAAAGAAAGAAACAATTTAAGAAAAGGGAAGCTTACACATCAACACAAGAAGTCACATGTAATGAATACGGTAAACAAGGTCATATTAATCCGGATTGTCCAAAACTCTCAGAGAAAGGTGGCTACAAAGGCAAAAAGGAATTTAAGAACAAAAAGGCCTATGTTGCATGGGAGGATAATGAAATAAGTTCTTTGTATGATAACGATAGTGATGAAAGTGCAAATCTAGCATTGATGGCCTCACACCATTCTGATAATGAAGATGATGAGGTTAGTAATGAATTTTCTCTTTTTGATAGTGATGCACAAGGTGCTATAGATGAACTATTAAATGAATGCAAAATTCTGTATAAAACTATTTCATCTCAAAAGAAACAAATTTCATCTTTAGAATAAAAATGTGAAACTATGGAAAAAGATTTCAAAGATGAAAAACAAAAATTAAGTGATGAACAAAAACAAAATTTTGTATGCAAAAATTGTGAATCACTCTGTTTCCAAATTGTCTAATTAAAAAGAGTTATTGAAAGATATGAAAAAGGTCAAATTAGATTGGAAGGTGTTCTTAGCCAACAAAGATATTCCAATGATAAAAGTGGACTTGGATATTCAAAGTTTTCAAAACCAAGTTCTAATAAAACTATCTTTGTTAAGGCTAGTGATCAATCATCCAAAGAAAAAGTGAACAAACCTAAAGTGGTTCATCATTATCCTAAAAAGAAAACATTTCCTAAGAAGAAATATTAACCTTCTAGATATAAAAGTAAATTTGAACCTACTTATTTTTATTGTGGTATTAAAGGCCACACACCTAATGCTTGCTATGTTAGAAACTTTAGTGTGGCAAGTGGGCATTATGTGTGGGTAAAAAAAGGTACTAATTATGAAGGACCCAAAGCAACTTGGGTACCTAACAAAACCTAATTTGTTTTGTAGGTATGCTTGAAGACCACATACAATCTTTTCTATCTTGATAGTGGTTGTTTAAAGCATATGACGGGAGACATAAACCAATTTTCAAATCTAGTGCTAAAGGACAAGGGTTTTGTCACTTATGGAGACAATAATAAGGGAAGAATTCTTAGCAAAGGCAAAGTTGGTGATCCACCTTTCACATCCATTGAAGATGTTCTTTATGTTGAAGGACTAAAGCACAATCTTCTAAGTATTAGCCAATTATGTGACAAAGGCCTCATGATCAAGTTCACCAAAGATGAATGCTTGATAGAAGACGAAGTCACACGTGAGGTTATACTTAAAGGTAAAAGAATTAATAATATATTTATGATTTATATTTATAATCCATCTTTGAAGGTAAAATGTCTCATGGCGAACAATGATGATTCATGACTTTGGCACAAAAGAATTGCTCATATTCATATGGAGCACTTGAATAAATTAATCAAGCATGATCTTGTCATTGGGTTGCCTAAGAGAAATTTTGTCAAAGATAGACTTTGTGATGCTTGTCAAAAAGGGAAAAAAACAAAATCAACTTTCAAATCTAAGAATGTGGTGTCTACTACAATACCACTACAATTGTTTCATATGGACTTATTTGGTCCATCAAGAACAAGAAGTTTCAGAGGTAATGTATATGCTTTAGTTATTGTTGACGATTTCTCTAGATATACTTGGACATTCTTTTTAGTGAAGAAAAGTGATGCATTCAAGGCTTTTAAAAAGGTAAAGTTTACAAGACTTTGTTTATCAAGAAAATCAAAGGTGACACTTTGCTAGTTCAAGTCTATGTTGACGATATCATCTTCGGCTCGTCAAACAAAGAAATATGTGAAGAATTTTCAGCAATGATGCAAGGAGAATTTGAGATGTCCATGATGGGTAAAGTGAATTATTTTCATGGACTTCAAATCAAGAAATTAAAGGATGGCATTTTCATCAACCAATCCAAGTATTACAAAGAATTGTTGAAAAGATTTGACATGGATAATTGTAAAGCTATTACTACACCAATGGGTTCCGGTACATACGTTGATCAAGATGAATCGGGTGTCTCCATTGACATTACAAAATATAGAGGTATGATTGGCTCCTTATTATATTTGACGGCAAGCCGTCCTGACATAATGTTCAATATTTGTAAAACGGATCATGAAGTATCTCAAAGGAACAACAAATGTTGGATTATGGTATCCTAAAGGTAGTGTTTACAATTTATTTGGTTACTCTGACGTGGGTTATGCAGGTTGTAAAACTGATAGAAAAAGCACAAGTGGTACTTGTCACATCCTTGGAAATGCATTAGTATCATGGGCTTGCAAGAAACAAGCATGTGTTGCTCTTAGCACGGCCGAAGCAGAATATATTGTAGCGGGTAGTAGTTGTGCTCAAATATTGTGGCTCAAGCAACAACTTCGTGACTACGGACTCGATCTAGGATGCATTCCTCTTCGGTGCGACAATACAAGTGAAATAAACATTACAAAGAATCCGGTCATGCACTCAAGAACCAAACACATCGACATACGACATCACTTTCTTCGTGATCATGTACTTCAAGGAGATGTCGAGGTCACATTTGTAGATAATCATAATCAACTTGCCAATATCTTCACTAAACCTTTGGCAAGAGAACCATTTTACAAGATTCGACGAGAACTTGACATTCTTGATGAACACAATGTATAAGGTGCTTTCTATCCTTTTTATGCTTTCACATACTTGTATTAACTTGGTTATAAGTAAAAATGCATGATTATATGATGCTTTTAAATGCTATATATGTTAAGTGTTGTTAAAATTTAAGAAAAATGTGTTTTTGGTCATTTTTTGTTGATGCAAATCGATTGCACCATTGTGAAAATCGATTTCTCACTGTATGTTTTATTTTCTGACCTTTCTGTTTTTAGTGAAAATTGATTGCACGCTATTCATTTCAATTTTATGTTGGTTTTGTTTTGTGTGCAAATCGATTGCACCTGTATGCAAATCGATTGCACCTGCTATAAATTGCTTTTTTTGACAGGCTTTTATGTTGGTCAGAATTTATCTCTCTCTCGTATTCCCAAGTTCACCTCCACTATTGACAAATCAATTAAATATCATTGACTATATTAAAACCCACTCATCACTATCCACTCACAAATCCTATCCAAATTCATCTCATCAAATATCTACTTCTCAAAATCTACCAAACCCTAAATTCAAAAAAACACCTTCCTCATGGCATCCAGACAAAAACAAAAAGTGTCAGCTACAGAGAAAGGAAAGAAGAAAGTTGCTTCATCTTCTGCAGAAAATCCATTAATCTCAACTCTCACTGAAGTTCAAGAAACAAGGTTCAAAAGGGATTTTAAAAGGAAGATAATGTCCACTCCAAAATATGGTATGCTATCATCTTTCCCTCAGGAGTGCTTTACTTTTCAAAATGATTTGACTGCATATGGATTGGAACCACTGATTTCATCATTTGGTCCATACTTCCCGGATCTAGTAAGAGCGTCCTTCAGTAATTTGCCTACTTACAAAGGCAAGTTTGTTACATATGTGTTATGCACAAGAATTTCTCTAACCCCTGAAATTCTTGGTGATATTCTACATATCCTTCATATTGGGAGCTCTTTGTATGATCCTGAAGATGAAGCATGGGATAATTACAAGAAAAAGGATTTTTACTACAGCATTGGCAGATTGAACGAAGCTGAATTCCATGCTAAAAGAATTCGCGGTCTAGGAGGAGTCATTCCATCTAGAGACTCTTGGAGTGCAAGAAAAGAGGTATAAGCGTCAATTGGGTACGACTTATAATGACTCATATGCTAAGGTTTTATGGAAATTTAAATTCCTACCATATGCTTACTTTATTACTCTAATTATGGAAGAATTTGGAATTTATTTTTCCGGTTTTGAAAGAGTTGATATGGATCCAAATGGTCACAATATCTCAATCAAAAATTTTGATTCGAGAATGGGAGTTCTCTATAATTTGGAAACAAAAACAATCACATACATTGCTGAAGATATGGTTGGTGACGAAGGAAACAATCAAGAGGAAGAAGGCGGTGATGCTGCACCTCCTCCACCTACTGCTCGCTCTGGTCCAAGTAATCAAGATGTTATAGATTTTATGACTCAACAATTTGCTTCCATCAACACCAACATCAACCACCAGTGGAATGCCATAAATGACTCCACGACATCTCAGATTAATGATTTTCGCTCAGATGTGAACCAACAATTTTCCTACCTCTACTCTCACCTTCACATACCTCCATATGACCCTAATAATCCTGTTGTACCTCCACCACAATACACAGAACCTCCATTACAACAACAATTCCCCAATCAAGGACCCTTCTTCTATAACAACTGTGACATGAATCAACCTTAAAATTCTGTCCAATTTTGTTATTTCTATTGTTTTTATGTTATTTCCTTGTTACTTTATGCTATGTCTTGTTTGTTGATTTTGAGCTTTCTATGTATTTTTTATTCTACTATGACATGTATGTCTATGACTATGTTTAATTAGTGCATGTTTTGGTTAAGTTTTCAGCGTTATCCATTTTTATTGCACATTCCCCTTCTTTTTGATAATGTCAAAGGGGGAGAAGGATGTGGCACTTTATGTTTGTTTATTTCCTGTCTTAAACTTCTAAGGTACTCTTCAACAAGATGAACAATTTCAAGAGTTTCCAACCTTCTCATACAAAGGGGGAGTTATACATCTTAGGGGGAGAAGTCTCTTTCCAGAAATAACAAAGCTTCAAGAAAGATTGTTTGTCATCATCAAAAAGGGGTAGAATATAATATCGAGCTTCTCAAATGATTCTCAATGCACTTTATTTTGATGAAGACAAACTATATTGGCAAGAAGGCAGAGATTTTGATCAATCTAAAAGCATCATTGGATAAAAGACTTTGTCTCAAGTTCTTAGAAAATTTCACAAGGTATAATGACAATACTTACTTTGAACTTAAGTCTTAGATGCTCAATGATAAAAAGAAGTGTTTTATCTTGTCCAAACTTTTAGTCAAGTTTTCTAAGTAAAAAAATCAATGTTCACTTATGTGAAATCTATTTTCATGTTGGTGCAATCGATTGCATGCTTCACGTTTTCAAAGTGTTCGCTACTGTTTCTAAGTGCAATCGATTTGCATGTGTTGTACCCCAAAATTTTCCCTCTCACTTATCAATTATTTTCTCACAAAGATCTCTCTTGGCTCAAGACTGCACTAGGATTTGAGATTGCATAAGGATAACTAAACTTTCAATGCCTCATATGACTTCCATGGATCATTATAGACCCCCAAGATTACTCATGTCAAGTTTCAAGCCTTGAATCACACTTTTGCTCAGTCAATTGAGCAGTTGACCTAAAAATCAGTTGTATTAGGGAAAAAGTCAACTATGGACAATTTAGAGTCAAACTTCATAATTTTTTATCCACATAAGCATTATAAACTCATATGTATCATTTGATCAAGTTTGTACCACAATTCCTTAAGAAATTGGATCAAATCATCAAAATGGAAAAATGGTCAAAATTAGGGTTTTAATTGAGAAGGGGCAATTTCTGATTTTTGACCTAGCAAATGGTCAATTGGTTTGAAGCATGATTTCAAGAGTTCAATTGCATAATTTTTACCTAGTGGCATGACCCAAAACATTTCTCAAGATCAATTGGATTGATAGTGAATTTTCAGTCAACTGATCAAAAGTCAATTGTACACTGAAAAGTCAAACTTTGATTTTTTGGTCAAAATCCAATGTCAAAGATCACAATTAATCAAAAAATGTCAAAATATGAAACTTATTCATCAAGAAATCAAAAAGTCAAGATTTCATTTTGAAAAGTCAAAGTTTTCTAACTTAGAAATTTTTCTAAGTGTTTAAAATTTCATTTTTTTCACAACTTTGAGCCAATTTTTCACCATGATGAAAGATGACTCAAAAGAAACTTTCAACATGAAAGTTGTAGATCTCCATGATATCTACAACATTTCTTTACACAACTTCCTCTAAAAATGCTTGGATCGCAAGTTATTAATTCATAAAGTCATGGTCTTGAAATTAAACACTTAGTGAAATTTTGCCCTAGTTTTGGTCAGGATTTTGACCTAACTTCTTACCCAAGTTTCACATAGTTCTATTTGGATTTTGCAAAAGTAATTCAAAGAGGGGTTGTAGAGCACATTAAAAGCTTTATAAAATGTTAAGGAAATATTTGAGATCATTTGTGAGCAAGGATAATCGAAGGTCAGAAGTGGGGGTTTCAAGTAGTTTTACAAAGCATAATTTGTGATGCACAATGGACCAAATCACATAGCCATGCTGCATAATCTCACTTTGCAGGCTTCTAACTTGCAATTCACTCCATAATTAAATGTTTACACAACATATGGAGCCATTTTCCAAGCATTTGAACCATTATCCAAGTTGCATTTCCATTTTTGGAAGAAAGGCACCATTGTTATTCTTGAAAAGTGGCTTTAATCACAAAGTCCACTCTCCTTGAGCATTGAACTTGTTTTTTCTGCACACACAAACCCTATAAACCAAAATCAAGCATGTTCAAAGTACTAACCACTCTATGCAGCCCTGTACTTTGCCTTGGAACAAGATGTTTCAACTTTGCTTCAAAAACAAGAAAGATGCTACAACATTTGATTTTCAAATTCTGACTTGTTATAAGACATAAAACCTCTTGCCTATAAATACATACACTATTTTCAAGATAACCCACAGATACACAAGCCCTGAAAACTCCAAAAACCCAGAACTTCATCACAAACCACCATAGTTGCATGTTCTGACCAAGAACTTCAAACTTCCATTTCACTCGTGCATTTTCTGGCCTTTTGCTTCCAAAAGCTTCCAAACATCATACATAAACCATCCTTATCCCTATTACACGACTGTAACACCATCTTCATCCATTTCCAAGTTCAAAAACAGAGCATCACAGTTGGACTTCTTCAGACCATTCCAGCCACCCTCAGCTCAAGCCAGCCTTTGCATTAGCTTCCTAGAGGTCCAAGGAAGCTAACCCGATCATCAGCATTGCCTGAAACAAGCTCAAATCCATTTCACAATTGCCAGTTTTAAGGTATTTTTCTTGAACTTCTATCTTTATATTTAGGCATTGTTAGGCTTGCATTTGTGAAGATAAAATGTAGACATCATTGCCCTGAAACTATACATGTCCATAGATTTCATTTATTTTGATTGAGCTAGGAGAATTTTGAGTTTGAACTTTCTAAAATATTTAGGTCAGAATTTGGTACTTTTAGAAATTCCCATTCATCTTTGATTTTTAGTTTATGATATTTATATGGTTGAATTCGTGTGACAAAATGAAGCAATTTTCATGTTTACATTTTTGCAAATGATTGGGAAATGAGCAAGTTACAGATCTTTTGGTTGGAGGTTGAAGATGAAGTGTAATCAGGGCGCGTTTTGTGTTATGTATTTATCCTTTCACACAAGTTAACGGATGTATCACCACCCCAGTGGTTAAAGTGCGCGCCTGTCACTATGAGGTCTTGGGTTCAAACTCCAACGTGACCTTTTTTCCATTTTTTCACTTCTTTGACATTTTTTTGTTTGTTTGCATCGCATGGGCTTTCAACATTTTGGCCTATTGTTTTTTTTTCTTTTACTGACTCTCATTTGCTTGTGCACCCCCTGACCCATTTTTTTTAATTATTTCATTTTTCTGTTTCTTTAAATTTTTATTATATTTTATTTTCTTTAATATTTTTATTATTTATTATTATTAATATTAATATTATTATTATTATTATTATTATTATTATTAATAGAAATCCAAAACAAATATTTTTATTTATTATTCATAATTATATATTTTATTTTCTCTATAAAACAAAAAGATTAAAAAAACATTTTCTTAAACAAATTAATTTCTTTCTTTCTTAAATAATTAGTATTTTGACTTAGGTTTAATTATTATTATTATTATTTTTATTATTTAAAATTAATTTAGAACTTAGATTTATTTTAGTTAATTAATGTTCATATTATTTTCATTAATTTAAAACCTTTTCATAGAAAACTCTAAAAAATACATTTTTAACTTAATTTCCCTCTTAATTTGTTTAAGTTAATTTTATTTAATTTTCATTAATTGTTTTCTTAATTAGGTTTAGGGTAAAACCCCTTTCATAAAAACAACAAAGAAATCATTTCCTTTTTCATTTATCTCCTTGTATATTTATTCATTTATTTGCACATGTTCAATATGGTTGTAATAATTATTTAGATTTAATTTCTTGCAATATTCTCCATTTGTAATTTGTATACCCCCTCCCCCAAGTATTGCAATAGCGTAGTAACTTTAAATTCCGCAATTTATCGCTTTATATATAAATTCTAGTAATTAGGATTCTGTATGGAAAGACTAAAACCAATCAATTAGCAAACCCTAATCAAAGATAAATCAAGCATGAAAATTAATACACTTGCACACAAGCACCCCTAGGGTAAAATCCACTTGGTTGCCTTATGAAAATGGTCATATTATGCATGTGAGGTATCTTAGCAAAAATAAGCAAAAATACAAGATCATAGTCCCTCGATGATGCTATCTATGTTGCCTTTTCAAAATGATCTTAGTCCCTAAAGAAAAATGCTAAGATACCTTGCAACATTGCTAATCATGGTTATACGATGACCCACGCCCGTCCCATTTACATCCAAAGATAGGGTTACTTACCAAATCAATGGTAAGATAACAATGTCAAAGGAAAAAGGAAATGAACATGAAAGACTTTTGAGTAACTAGAATGTTCCTAGTTACTTGCTCCCTTTCAAATCAAAACATCCTTGCTATTTTCAAAATAAACACTTTCAAAACATCTTACAAACTTGAAAACATTTTCAAAAGATCAACATCTTTGTATACATTCTTATGAACAAGAATCATTACAAAGTTTGCCTAAACAATGGTCTCTTTATAAAACACTTTCAAAAACCACACAAAGCATAATTTCAAACAAAAGCAAGTGATCTAGCAAGTAACTAAGAGCCCATAAAAAGTCATGGATGAAAAGGGTGCTAATACCTTCCCTTTTCATAATCTACCCCCCTAACTCAAGAAATAATCTCAAAGGTCTTTCCTGTGCTTTTTCACCTTTCATTTTGGATTAAAAAAATTCGGTGGAGACTCTTGCTAACCGTAACATTTGCGATCAAACGCAAAACACCCAAGTCAGTTCTCCCACCGTATCACGACATGTTTGTGCAATCGATTGCTCTCTATCAAATTTTGCTATTGTTTTAAAGTGAAATCGATTTACACACATGTGCAGTCGATTGCTCACTGAAAATATTTGAATTTTTTAGCTGTTAAAACCCGTGCAATCGATTTTCACAAGGGTGCAATCGGTTGCATGCTTAACATTTTTGAAAATCAGCAACTTTGAACATACATTTTCATAACGTCATTTCATGAAAACTTTTCATTGAATCTTGGCAATTGCCCATGATTCATTTGCAGAAATTTATGCTGTTTCAAAGAGGTGCTATGAACATATAAATACTGAATTTTAAATAACATTTTGTACCTCTTCCAATCAATAGTTTCTGAATTTTAAAATATTAAAACTCAAGCTTTTTCTTCACTTTCATACACAATTTTTCTGCACATTTTCATATATTGTTAAACAGAAAACTTTGAGCATTCTATAGTCTTGAGTCATTCTATATTATTGTTATTGGAAGAAAAGATCAAGTCATTGATAAAATCATTCAAAGTGATTATTGCACTACAAACTCTATCAATCAAATATTGCTATACACTTTCTTATTTTCAGGATTGTTGAAAATAAGTTCAAGTGGTTTTGTAATATTGTTTTTCCAGGATTGTTGGATACAAGTAAGGTCACCTTGAGAGGATTATTCTCATTATTGACATAGTGAAAATCCAAGAGGATTGTTCTTGGTTTTGGTAGTTCTTGTTTTAAGTTTATCATTATAAGGAAATCTCTTTCATGTTGAAAGGGGACTGGAGTACTCTCGGACTGTGAGGGGAACCAGGATATATCGCTCGTGTCTCTTTACTTTTCTGCATTTTACTCTTTCATAAACCCAACATAAACCAGAAAAATTTCATCCATCATCACTAAAAACCAGAAAAATTTTAAAGTGCCTAATTCACACCCCCCCCCCCCCCCCTCTTAGACGCACTTCGTACTTACACCTTGGCACACAAAAAGATCCAAAAGAAATCAAGTTAGGTGCAACCTTAGAGAAAAGTGTCAAAGAAAAGATGATCAAGCTTCTACCTGAATACGTGGATATATTTGTCCGGTCTTAAAGAGATCTTCCAGGATTAGATACAAATATTGTGGTGCACAGACTATCTCTCAAAGAAGGTTGCTCTCCAGTCAGACAGAAGCTCAGAAGAACTCGCCCAGACATGTCTGACAAGATTCGAGAAGAGGTCCTTAAACAATTTAATGCAGGGTTCTTATTCGTGGTAGATTATCCACCTTGGATAGCTAAAATCGTGTCAGTGCCCAAGAAAGACGGTAAAGCGCGCATGTGTGTAGACTATCGGGATCTAAACAAAGCAAGTCCTAAAGACGATTTCCCGCTACCTCACATCGATGTTTTGGTGGAAAATACAACTCAAGCTTCAGTATTTTTTTTCATGGATGGTTTCTCAGGTTATAATCAAATCCAAATGGTACCTAAGGATATGGAAAAGACTAATTTCATGACTCCGTGGGGAACCTTCTGTTACCAAGTAATTCCCTTATGTCTAAAAAGCACAGGGGCAACTTATCAACAAACAATGGTCACATTATTTCATGACATGATCCACAAAGAAGTTGAGGTATACGTAGATGATATGATTGCCAAATACCATATAGAGGAAGATCACATCATTCACTTGAAGAAATTATTCGAACGTATACGAAAGTTTAGACTGAGGTTGAACTCAAACAAATGTAGATTTGGTGTCAGGTCAGGAAAACTGTTGGGCTTTATTGTAAGTCAACGAGGTGTTGAGGTGGATCCCGATAAGGTGAAGACCATACAAGAAATGTCAGCTACAAGAACACAAAAAGAGGTTTGTGGTTTCTTAGGACGATTGAGCTACATCTCAAGGTTCTTATCACACCTAACTTCTACGTACGAGCCTATATTCAAATTACTCTGAAAATATCAATCAATAGAGTAGAATGACGACTGTCAAACAACCTTCAAAATGATAAAGCAATATTTACAAGAGCCTCCAATTTTGATTTTCCTGTCTCTGGAAAACCACTTATCATGTACTTAACAATACTTGAGGGATCTACGGGATGTGTATTGGGGAAATACGATGAAACACGTAGAAAGGAGCACGCCATATACTACTTGAGCAAGAAGTTTACGGTCTGCGAAGCCAGGTACTCACTCCTAGAGAAGACTTATTGTGATTTAGCTTGGGCTACTAAACGACCGAGGCAATATATGTTAACTCATACCACATGGTTAATAGCAAGACTGGATCCTTTGAAGTATGTGTTTAAAAAACCAGCTCTAACTGGAAGAATTGCCATATGGAAGATGTTGCTATCCGAGTACGACATCTAATATGTTAGCTGATCACCTGGCTCATCAACCATTTCCAAAATATCAACCAATGAAGTTCAACTTTCCTGACGAAGATGTCATGGTTATAAGTGTCGCACCGCGAAAAAACATAGAGTCTCCACCGAACACTATTTATTCCGAAAGAAGGGAAGATATCTAGAGAACCCCAAAGAAATGGATAACACGGTCTTGCGACCAAGAGAAAGGGTGCGAAAGTCGGTTACACGAGGGGAATGTATTAGCACCCCAGAAGTCAAGAGCAAGAACCTCTGAGTAAGAATTTTACCGATCAAGAGGCTGAAGAATTCTTGGAGATAATCAAGAAAAATGACTATAGGGTGGTGGATCAACTACACCAAACTGTCATATCCCAAATTTGTTCACCTTGGTGCTACATTCGAAATTATTATCAAAATTGGGTTTTATAAAATTCTTTTGGTTTATCTATATTAATATTTTTGGTTTTATAAATATTCGATTTCAATTTATTTTGTCTATTTAAAAATATATAATAGTTATTTGTATTTCTTAAATAACAAATACTTGCTCGTCTTCATAAACTTTCAATTGGGGGTTTATTTCAAATAAGCAACATAATACAATTGGTAAGGAATAAAACTTGCAAACATAAGGACAAGAGTTCAAATCTCATTAGGTGCACTTTGAATATTTTTTTGTCTATATGTTACTAATTTTATTTCCATTTATATTCAAAAAGTCATTTTATTATTATTTAAATATATTTTTGGTACTTTTAGTTAATGCATTTAAAAAAAATTATTTATTTGATTTTATGCACTTTTTACCAAAATTGAATACAAAAACTATAATAAATATCAAAACTATTTTATTTTGTTTAATTATATTTTATTGGCCAATTGGTGTCAGTTTGTGTCATACTCTTCTTATGATTGATTAATTTGGTGACCAAGAAAAATTTGATTTGACAATTAACTTTATTTCCTAATTTATTGACCTAATTATCACTATAAATAGGTCACTATTTCACATTATTTTTCATTAACAACTCACTAAAGTTCTCCTAAAAGTTGTTGCTCTTCGCAACAACAACAAAGAAACTTTGAAGTCTTCGTCAACAATTATTTGGAGTTCAACAATCTTATCAACATATATTTTAGGATTCTGAACATAACACCTATAATTTTTCTCACAATTAAAGGGCGATTTTTCTAATACTATCACACACAACCTCTTCACATAGATTTCCACCGCCGCTACTCTCATCATCTCGTTCCTGTTTCCGACAAATAAGTTTCATTTCATGTTTCTTTGATCTGATTCTTGTTGTGTGTGTTATGTTTTTGAACTTGTAAAATGGAGACAAATGAATTTCTTGTTTTGGCTTTGTTTTATTTGTGCAGTGAGAGAGACGAGGAAAAGAAAAAGATGTTGTTGTTTCTATGTGAAAGTAACAATGTCGTTCTTATTTCTTATACTATTATATTATTTCTTCCTTTTTTATTATTGCAATTGGGCATAACATGTGTTCATTTATCAGCGGATGCTCATTTTTATTTAAAAGATAAATATTCTTGTTTGTTTTTGTTTTCCTTTATATACTAAAAAAAGAAGTTAATAAAAAACCTGATGCATATGATGGTGGCTGCTGCTCACCATGAGTCTTTCTTTTTAATTTTAATTTTTTTACTTTACTTTATTATTTTTTAGGAAATAAATTAGAATTTGGTATTAATTGGTTTTATATTGCTACACTTCTATTAACTATACCACATATGGCTATTGTACACCCTTTTTTGACTTCTTTTTCTCTTTCTTTAATTTATTTCATTTAGTTGCTTTCATAATTTTAAACATATATTAAAAATACAAAAAAAATGTGTCAGATTTCAAAAATGCAAAAATATACTTTAGGAAAATTAATTACTTGTGCATAAGTTTTTAGAGTTTTCCCGATCAATCTTAACATCTTTCGCTTGTAAGTGTCCTAACAACTATACATAAATTACTAATTAAATATCAAAAGTCAAAAAAATCAAAAATATTTTTCATAATTAAAATTAATTCAACATTTTTATAAATAATAGAATTGGCAGATTTTGCATCCACCATATCCTCCAATAATCGATCAGTTGACTTGACGCTTTACTAATTAATTATTTAAATTAAAACGTTTAAAATTCAATAACAAATCAAATCAATTTTTTCGCCTAGCACGAATTAATTCTAAAGAAGATCAACTCTTCTTCAATCCATCAAAAGCAATCTTAAAATAGCTAACCAACAATCAAACTATTTTTCTACTAACATAATAAAATCCAAGACATTTTCGAAAAAAAGGATTAAATAGAATTACTTTCAAAATTAACTGCAATATGCGTCTATGATCACTCAACTTACAACTCAGACAAGGTTCAAGGATAATTCGAAATCAATTCTACGTAATCCTATAAAAAAACACCAACCAACACTACGAACTACGAATTGGGACTATGATTCCTCATAAGAGGATACGTAGGCATACGACTTAAAAACCATGGCAAGTCTCCTAATTAAAAAACTAGAACCGTGTTCTTAAACCTTTAACTTAAACCCTAGTATCCTTGTGAAAAAGGTATATGAAGGATGCCTAACACCTTCCCTTCGTCTAAAGCGAGTCACAGATCTAGAATCCCTATATCATCAATTAGGGTTATTCCATTATATTCCCATCTTAGGATAAAAAGTAATGGGACGACTCTCTTATTTTTTGTCCCCTGACCAAGATTTCAATACTCTCATTGCTCATCAACTCATAAGCGCACCGAGAATCTCTAATGAAGATTATGAGTTTCGCTCATGTTACAAAGGAGACTATAGTAAATCAATTTGATGGAGTCATAGAGAATCTGACATTCGAATCTCGTTTAAGCTTCAATGATAGTGAGTTGTCTCCACAAGGTAGAGCTCACAACAAAGTGATGCATATTTCAATCTAGATAGAAACCACTAGCCTATCTAGGATGCTCACTAATACTGGTTTCGCCCTCAACGTACTACCGAAAGCTAGTTTGATGAAACTAACACTAGACAGTGTTGTCATAAGGCTGAGTTCTATGATAGTTAAAGATTTTGATGGTTCACAAAGCATAATGTTGGAGAAGTGGATCTTCCTGTCAAGATCGGCCCACAAATGTTCTACATTACCTTTCAGGTGATGGATATAGAAGCAACATATACATCATTGCTCGGGCGTCCTTGGATTCATGCGGCAGGGGCTATTACCTCAACCTTCCATCAAAAATTAAAATTCCTTGTTAAAGGAAAATTGGCTGTGATCAATAGAAAAGAGGATATCTTTGTAAGTCACTTGAAGTCCTACAGATATATCAGTATGGACGAAGACTATGTGGCAACACCATTCCAAGTCTTATAAGTCGCTTCAATGGTAACCCTACCGGTGGAGAAAATCACGAAACCGAGAACTACCATGACTTCGTGGTGAGATTTACAAATAATTATGGAAGATCGTACCTCAAAAGGTTAGGCTAAACTTGTGGAGATACTTGAGAAGAAAGATCGTTTTGGTTTGGGCTACAAATCGTCAAAGGCTATTCTGAAAGGCAAGGGGAATTTTCCTCCCACCTAGGAAACCTTCGCCATCAAAGGAGTAGAGCTTGGTGGGAAAGTGACAATGATATCTAATAAGAGTAACATCAAAGGAGCATCCAACTTCATAAAATGTGCTACAGGTGAAGAGCTCAAGAATTGGACAGCTGTGGAAATTCTATAGATTTTTTTCTTTCCAAAATAATTTTTCTGTTTTTAAAAGAATCTATGTTACGCCCGAGGCATAGGGGTAGCTTGTAAGGGCCCCCCATTTGTTTTCAAACAGTATTTTCAATTAATAAGAGTTATGTTTTACATTCAATTATGATCCTTGTCTTTCTCTTGCATTTCCCTTTTATTTTTCAAATTTAAATACTTTTCTTCAAATACATTTTTCCAGTTCACATTCTAAAAAGCACCAATTAACCAAGCTGAAGAGGAAGATGAGGAAGATCTTGAAATCTCCGAAGAATTGGCAAGGGTATTAGAGAAAAAAGTAGATAATATACAACTGTACCAAGAATCTATTGATATCATCAACTTAGAACAAAAAAAGATCCAAAAGAGATCAAGCTAGGTGAAACCTTGGAGAAAAGCATCAAAGAAAGGTTGATCAAGCTTCTACATGAATACATGGATATATTTTCCTAGTTTTACAGACATATGCCAGGATTGGATACAGATATTGTGGTGCAGTGACTACCTCTCAAAGTAGGTTACTCTCCAGTTAGACAGAAGCTCAAAAGAACTCGTCCAGACATGTATGACAAGATTCAAGAAGAGGTCCTTAAACAATTTGATGTAGGGTTCTTAGTCGTGGTATATTATCCACCTTGGATAGCTAATATTGTTCCAGTTCCCAAGAAAGACAATAAAGTGCGTATGCGTGTAGACTATCGGGATCTAAACAAAGCAAGTCCTAAAGACGATTACCTGCTACCTCACATCAATGTTTTGATAGACAATACAGCTCAAGCTTCAGTATTTTCTTTCATGGATGGTTTCTCAGGTTATAATTAAATCAAAATGGCACCTGAGGATATGGAAAAGACTACTTTCATGACTCCTTGGGGAACCTTCTGTTACAAAGTAACACCCTTGGGTCTAAAGAATGCAGGGGCAACTCATCAACAAGCAATGATCACGTTATTTCATGACATAATCCACAAAGAAGTTGAGGTATACGTGGATAATATGATTTCCAAATCCCATATGGAGGAGGATCACATCATTCACTTGCAGAAATTATTCGAACGTCTACAAAAATTCAGACCAAGGTTGAATCCGAAGAAATGTACATTTGGTGTCAGGTCAGGCAACTTGTTGGGTTTTATTGTAAGTCGGCAAGGTATGGAGGTGGATCTCGACAAGGTGAAGACCATACAAGAAAAACCAGCATCAAGAACAAAAAAAGAGGTTCGTGGTTTCTTAGGACAATTGAACTACATCTCAAGGTTCATATCGCACCTAACTGCTATGTGCGAGCATATATTCAAATTACTTCGAAAAGATAAATTAGTGGAGTGGAATGACGACTGTCAAACAACCTTCAAAATGATAAAGAAATATTAACAAGAGCCACAAATTTTGATGTCACCTGTCCCTGGAAGACCACTTATCATGTACTTAACAGTACTTGAGGGATCTACGTGATGTGTATTGGGGCAACACAGCGAAACATGTAGAAAGGAGCACGCCATCTACTACTTGAGCAAGGAGTTTATGGACTGCAAAACCAGGTACTTACTCCTCGAGAAGACTTGTTGTGCTTTGGCTTAGGCTACTAAACAAATGAGACAATATATGTTAACTCATATCACATGGTTAATAGCTAGAATGGACCGTTTGAAGTATGTGTTTGAAAAACCAACTCTTACAGGAAGAATTACCAGATGGTAGATGTTGCTATCCGAGTACAACATCCAATATGTTACTCAAAAGGCCATCAAAGGTAATGTGCTAGTTGATCACCTGGATCATAAACCATTTCTAGAATATCAACCAATGAAGTTTGACTTTCTAGACGAAGATGTCATGGTTATAGGTGTCATGCCACAAAAAAAACACAGAGTCGCCACCGAACTCTATTTATCCCGAAGGAATGGAAGATATGGAGAGACCCCCAAAGAAATGGATAAGATAGTCTTACGACCAAGAGAAAGGGTACGAAAGTTGGTTATGAAAGGGGAAGTTATTAGCACCCCACACGTCTATGGTACTCCACAAGATCCACTTAAGTTTGCTCTAATCTAAGGGTGTGTAAAAATCAATGTCTAAAGCTTAATGCTAAGAGGGAATGCATGTGAAAGAAAACACGGGGAAAAGAATGAATATTTATAAAGTTTTGATCGGCTGAGCCCCGCGACCAGATGCCTACTATTGTACCCCACAATTTTCCCTCTCTATTCTCAATACATTTCACACAAAAGATCTCAAATGCTCAAGAAGTTTCAAGAGTTTGATCAGACAAGTTCACCTCCTAAGCGTTGAGCCCATAAATTAGGGTTTTGATTTTCTCAAGGACAATTTAACTTTGATGCCTCAAATGACTTTCATGGTTCATTATAGGTCTCCAAGATTACTAGTACCAGGTTTCAAGTCTTGCACCACAAATTTTCTCAGTCAATTGCTCAAATGACTAAAAATCAACTGTATTGGGTAAAAAGTCAATTGTGGTCAATCTACAATCTACAATTCTGCTCCGTTGTATGGACAAGAAAGAAGCAGAGAAGATCAGGGAGGATACGCATGAAGGTATCTTTGGTACTCGATCTAGCAGACATACTATGGCCAAGAAGATTCTGAAAGCTGGTTACTATTGGTCGACCATGGAAACTGATTGTCACCACCACTCAAAGACTTGCCATAAGTGCCATGTTTATGCAGATAAGGTCCATGTGCCTCCAAATTCTTTGAACATCATGACTTCTCCTTGGCCATTTAAAATGTGGGGCATTGACATGATTGGAGAGATTAAGCCTACTGCCTCTAATGGACACCGTTCATTCTTGTCGCCATTGACTACTTTACCAAGTGGGTTAAAGTAACGTCATTTGCCTCAGTTACCAAGAACGTCGTGGCCCGGTTTATCAAGCACAACCTCATCTTCCGGTATGGTATCCCTGATAGGATCATCACTGACAATGGTACCAACCTCAACAACGCCATGATCACTGAACTCTGCATGTAGTTCAAGATCAAGCATCACAACTCTTCTCCATACAGACCTAAGATGAATGGAGCAGTGGAATCTACTAATAAGAATATGAAGAAGATTATGCAAAAGATGGTGGTTACCTATAAAGACTGGCATGAGATGCTACCATTTGTCCTCAATGGCTACCATACTTCGGCATGAACATCAACTGGGGCAACCCCTTTCTCTTTAGTCTATGGCATGGAAGTTGTCTTGCCTGTTGAATTTCATATTCCTTCTCTAAAGATTATGAAAGAAGAAAACTTAGACAAAGACGAATGGATTCAAACTAGCTTGGATTAGTTGAGTTTGATTTACGAGAAGAGACTGGTCAAATGTACCAAAAGTGTATGATCAAAGCATTCAACAAAAAGATCAAGCATCGGGTATATTAGGCTTGTGACTTGGTAATAAAGTGCATCCTTCTTCCACAAGGAAATCCCAGGGGCAAGTGGACGGCCACTTACGAAGGGCCATTTGTTGTCAAGAAAGTATTCTCGGGCGGTGCTATGATGCTAACCACTATGGATGGCGAAGATTTTCTGCACTCTGTGAACGTGGACATAATCAAAAAATACTACACATAAGAATGACCTGCTAGGTTGATATACCTAGGAAAAAATAAGGGTATCCCGACGAACTAAAAGGGTTCGGGTAAAATAAGGGATATATACAAAAGATTGTACACCCGGAAAATCGAAAACCTGAAAGGGAGGCTTGGCCAAAAAAGGGTATCATGGTGGACTGAAAACCTGAAAGGGAGGTCCAGGCAAAAATTAGGGATTAAAGCGTACAGCTATGTCCCGTTGGATCACTACAACCAGCTTTATTACTAAGGTAAAATTTTCAAAAGGTTCAATCAACTTCTTCCGATGGCAAAGGATGAGATGTTCAAAGACATAGGGGAAATAGCAGAGTTGGAACCCAACGAGATCATTTTCCACATGGCTATATACACTTGTTTTCACTTTTTCATTTTACGGCGACTTCCTCTTACTAGGATTTTTGTCTCTTTGTACAAAATCACTTGTTTTATAGGCAAATTATCAATACAAATATACTTTAAAATTCAAACTTTTTTTCAGTTTTGCTTGCAAAGACGTCCAATGACTAAAGTTGAATGAACATATGCATATGAACATGATTAACTGTTAGAAAATAAATAAGAACAAGAATAAACATTTATTAAAAAACTATAAGAGTTGGGATGACACTCAAGGTGTCTGTAAATCCCCACAAAATCCCTTTCATAAGGTTACCACCAGTGAAGTCGCCAGAGCCACCTCTATGAGATTATCCCCCACAGAGTAATCTTCACAAATAAGGGTACATTCCCCATAATCTCCCCGGAAAATCACTTTAACAAATAAAGGAGTATAATCTTCTCCCATTAAATCTCCCCGCGGAGTCTCAATCAGTACAATTTATAGAAATTCTCTTCCCCGACTGAGTTTGTTCCTCCAAAACCAAAGAAAGAGACCATGAAGAGTTTCTTCTCTTTAAAAATTTCAATAACCAAGAGAGTTAGTTTCCCCAGCAGAGCACATCTCCATCAACAAGGGTTTATTTTCCCAACAACCTACAAATTCCTCAGACTAGTACAAATCATTGACAAAATTCTATCCCCAGAAAATTGCTGCAAAGCCTGGAACACGACCAGATAACAGTTAATTTTATCCTCCCCATACGAGTCGGAAATTTAACCATCTCTTTTATCCCCAGTCAGGATATAAGAAATAGACTCCCCAGTAGAGCAGCAGACGACCAAAGTGCTTAGACTCTACTCCTCAAACAGAAATCAATGCATCCCCTGCAAGCAAGCAAGAATCCCTCAACGGAAGCATTCTAGGAAAGACTAAAGTTACACATACTCTTCATCCCCAACAATAGTCAATGGTTTATTTTCCCAGACGAAGATACACTTCAACAACATTACACATTCATATATCATAGCATATATATACGAAACGCATATAGCACAATCTCATTTACTTTGAGAACATCATTACGCAATGAATTTCATACATCATGACATTGCATACAACTAACTCTTTACCTTTTTAGGAAATATCAATCAACAGACAAATATCACCAACAATTTTCAACAGTTCCAGAGTAATTCCTAAAACAAGATAGGGCAACCATCTGTGAAAAATAATTTGTATATTAATTCTCGAAACAAGATGGGGCAACTATCTACGAGACCAGGTCATAGATTAATTCCTGAAACAAGACAAGGCAACTATCTCTATGGCCAACAAAAAGCAGGTTCCAGATTATTTCCTGAAATAAGACAGGGCAACTATCTATGAAGAACAAACTGATTATGGATCAATTCCCGAAACATGATGGGGCGACTATCTACATGACAAACACTTCCTTTAGACATCTGGTGGTTCAGTTTAAATCGACCAAAGAGGTATTTTTATTCTCTTCCAATAGATAATTTTTCTAGTTCAATTTAAATTGACTAAATATTTATTCTGATTCTTTTCCAGTTAAAGACAAATACAGACATCTGCTGGTTCAGTTTAAATTGACCAAAGATTTATTCTGATTCTTTTCTAGTAGACACTTTTTCTAGTTCAGTTTAAATCGACTAAAGATTTATTCTGATTCTTATCCAGTTAAAGACGAATACAAACATCTGCTAGTTCATCTTAAATCAACCAAATATTTATTCTGATTCTTTTCCAGTAGACACTTCTTCTAGTTCAGTTTAAATCGACTAAGATTTATTCTGATTCTTTTCCAGTTAAAGACAACACATACATCTTTTGGTTCAGCTTAAATCAACCAAAGATTTATTCTGATTCTTTTCCAGTAGACACTTCTTCTGGTTCAGTTTAAATCGACTAAAGATTTATTCTGATTCTTTTTCAGTTAAAGACAACACAGACATCTTCTGGTTCAACTTAAATCAACCAAAGATTTATTCTGATTCTTTTCCAGTAGACACTTCTTCTAGTTCAGTTTAAATCGACTAAAAATTTATTCTGATTATTTTCCAGTTAAAGACAACACAGATATCTGCTGGTTCAGCTTAAATCAACCAAAGATTTATTCTGATTCTTTTCCAGTAGACATTTCTTCTGGTTCAGTTTAAATCGACTAAAGATTTATTCTGATTCTTTTCCATTTAAAGACAACACAAACATCTACTGGTTTAGCTTAAATCAACCAAAGATTTATTCTGATTCTTTTCAAGAAGACACTTCTTCTGGTTCATTTTAAATTGACTAAAGATTTATTTTGATTCTTTTCCAATTAAAGACAATGCAGACATCTGCTGGTTCATCTTAAATTGACCAGAGATTTATTCTGATTCTTTTCCAGTAGGCATTTCTTCTATTTCAGTTTAAATCGACCAAAGATTTGTTATTATACTTCTCTCGATAGACCTTTTCCTGCCTCAGATTAAATCGACCAAATATTTGTTCTGATACTTCTCTCAGTAGACCCTTTTTCTGACTCAGATTAAATCAACCAAAGATTTATTCTGATACTCCTCAGATACAGTCAAGCGTAGACTCATTCTGATATTTCTATCAACAATTACTTTAGATGGAATATTTAAGCCCATCTCCGAAAACTCTCCATCATCTTTCCAAATGGAATCTTTAAGCCTATTCCCGGTATAATCCACAAACATTTTTACTTCATGCACGAACGAGTGCAAATTTCTGGGCACTTTGGTGTCCAATCATCTTCCACCTTCAAGTCACAAATGGCGGACAAGCCAGTCTAACTCTTCAGGTTTAAGAATATTGAACAGGGGCAGCTGTTGTACCCCAAAATATTACCTCTCTATTCTCAAGACATTTCTCACAAAAGATCTCAAATGCTCAAGAAGTTTCAAGAGTTTCGTCAGACAAGTTCACCTCCTAAGCGCTAAGCCCACAAATTAGGGTTTTGATTTTCTCAAGGACAATTGAACTTTTGATGCCTCAAATGAATTTCATGGTTTATTATAGGTCTTCAAGATTACTCATACCAAGTTTCAAGTCTTGCACCACAAATTTGCTCAGTCAATTGCTCAGATGACCAAAAATCAGTTGTATTGGGTAAAAAGTCAATTATGGTCAATCTACAGTCAAACTTTATGATTTTTGCTCCCCATCAACATTTTAAGGTCATATTTATCTATTGATCAAGAGTTGATCACAATTCCTCAAGAAAAACATTCAAATCATCAAAAGGTGTTGGAGTTCTGAGGAGGCTCCCTCAATGTTATCAGCTATGCTTTCAGTAAATGTTGCAATGCCTGAGACAATGGCATACTGATCTTGGTAAACTGCCTCATCAGAGTTTCTATCCTGCGTTTATTGCCCTATTGTTGTTGTTGTTGAATATACGAAGGATTAGAAATTAGCACCGCTCCTACATACTGGTTAAAGTCACTTTTAACACGGTCCTACTGGCCAAAACAACATTGGTCTCCTTCTTACCACTGAATGTCTTCTTTACAGCACTAGAAGACACAACCACTTGAATCTTTCCGCTCTTGATACCACTTTCGACATGTTCCCAAGTTAGGATTAGCTCAGTGAAACCAGATGAGGAGCTTCCAATCAGATGGCTAAAGAATGGGCCTGTCGGAGTTCCCATGAACATATCAACTAGCTCCCGGTCAAACAAGGGAGGTTGCACCCTTCCAGCTAAGTCTCTCCACTTCTGGGAATATTCTTTGAACCCTTCATTCAAACCCATAGTCATGTTTTGTAATTGAACGCGAGTTGGTGAAAGGTCAACATTATATTGATACTTCTTGTAAAAAGCAGCGGCCAAGTCTTCCCAAGTACGGATGTTGGTTCCCTCTAGCTAATAGAACCACTTCAGCTGTGTACCAGACAAACTTTCCTGAAAGAAGTGGACCCATAAATTTATGTCAGCAGTATGGGGTTTGATCTTCCGAACATAAGATCTCAGATGATGTTTCAGACAAGACACACTATCATATTTAGCAAAAGCGGGGACCTTGAACTTATGAGGGATAACTACTCCCGGAATAAGACCCAGCTCTTCAAAATCCAATCCAGGCACTTTCTAGATTTCCATGGCCTTGAGGCGATCTTCCAGCTGCTTGTATCTGTCGTCAGTTAGAGGATACTTTTCAACGGAATAGTCTTCATCAGAATATTGGCCAGAACCAAGGTTATTATTCTCTTCAGCTTTCACACTTTCGTCATCTTTCTCTTGGTTATCTTCTTCATTCAGGGGAACTTGAAAATCAAGAGCCCTTCTGACTAGACCCTTGAATCTTCTGCCCATGTTAAGAAAGACTGCTGGCTATTTAGTCTTCTTCTTATTCCCCTTTGTGATGAGAGTCTTCAACTCGTCTTGACCCTTAGCTAAGTCCAATAACATCTTCTAAAACTGAGCATTCTGAGCTTGAAGTTCTTTCACAGTTTGCTCGAGTGCCATCTTTTACTAAAATAAACAGCAAGAAGATGAGAAAACCTGTCTAGAAGGTACCTGTTATATGATGATATGCATGATGTGAAAATGCAAGTGCAATGTTTTCAAGGACCGTTGCGGGATTTAAATTTGTTTAAACAAAAGGAAACAAAATAAATTTTAGTAACAAGCTCAAATCACAATTGATTTTAATAAAAATAGTTACAAAATAGAAAACTGTTAATTTAAATCTCCCATGGACGCTTTCTCTTTGTGTTGACATATACATTAAAGCTTTGTTCTTTGTGGAGTTGTTTCGTCAGCTCCAGTACTTTCTTCTCACTAGCATAGAACTGAGCCTCGAAGGTATCTCTTTCCTCCTTGAGCTGAATCCAGGACTTTTGTAGTTCTTAGAAGTCGGTAGGCATATCAGGATGAAGAACGGTATGAAAAATATACCCTTCAACAACAAGCTCTAAGATCACTGGTAGGATAGCAGGATATGGCATTTTAAGATTCTGAGCACGAGACTGCACCCATCTGAGGTAAGGCTCTAGAGGAATGGAATTTTTGTGTCCCAAAGTCTTTCTATCAATCTTATTGACCATACCCCAAGCACATATAAACCTTTGATGGTAATTTCGAGGGTCGTTCTCATAGTCGAACACAATACCCTAGATGAGCATATCATGAGGACCATCCCTTTGAGCATAACGAAACTGACGCAGAGCTAGAGAAGGGTTGTAAGTGACGACCCCTATTATACCAAGGAGTGGTATATTATGGAATTCCCCATAGTGATTAATAATAGTGACATCTCCCTGAGATCGAGAACACCAATGGATATCTGTATGAGTGAGTGACATTAACCTTTGAGACTACCTCAAACCTTGTTCGTTCTTTATCACTAACCGGGGCAGGTGCAAAATAAACCACCTGGACAATAGAGGTATGTAAAACATAAGAGTTTATCGCTTATTCATAGTATGAGTGTCGATGGAATGTAGGACATCTCCAAGCAAAGTAGGTACTGGATTATGAGTGAGAAATATTTTGATGGCATTCATATCTACAAATTGGTCCGGATTAGGGAATAGTACCAACCGTAAATCAGCAAAGCCAACATATCCTCAAAAGCACGAAAATTCATGGCATCTAGAAACCAATGAACCTTTTATATTAGAAATTTAGGAGAAAAACCCTTGACTCCATTCCTTGTTTCCTAATTAGATACAATGTCTGATAGTTTCAGATGTAAGGCTACTGCAACGTCTTTAGGTTTCGGATCTTGCTCTAAACTGGTGAAGGGTATCTGATCAAGAATAGACACCTCAAGCAACTTAGAGAATTCTTCCATTGTGGGCACCAACTGATAATTCGGGAAGGTAAAACAGTGATGCTTCAGATAAAAGAACTAGAAAAGAGTGCTCATCATATCTTCTTGAAAGCTAGTAGTAACCAAACTGAGTAGATGACCATGTCTCTTGGTGAATTTATAATTGTTGAAACCTTTGAGACTAATTCCTAAAGCTTGGAAGGTATCCTTACGAAGTTGATCTGGATGGTATTCCTACGACTAGAAGCCATGACCCTGCAACACAGAACAAAGATAAATCTCTTATCTCCTTGAAATGGTTAGTCATGATGCTATGATATTATGATGTTATGATGTCATGTTTAAATAGATAATCAAACACAAGAAAAGCACGCAAAGGCCTTAGGTTTAAGGCTTGCATGGGGTTTGTAGGTAAGTACCCTCTTGAAGTTTAGTTGGCTCAACCTGTCCTAAAGAAGTAATCGGGTTCTAGAGATCTCAATATCACTAATTTTTCCCACAAAGTTTATCTAGCACGACAACCGACTTTCCACCAAACAAAACTCGAGAGTCGAATCTCAATGAGTGTAGTATCGAGTATCAACCAACTTCGGACTGCACCAAATCCGACTATCTCACTACCTTCTAATTGCTAAGTTGGGTCAATTAATGTTCTAAGGCGAGTTAGTGCTTATGAAACCACATGATATCCTAGTATTCTCCCCGACTGACTCGAGGGACACCAGTACAAACTAATGTGTCGCACTAACGTAGCCATCACTTTAACCATATCGGTATATGCCGTATAGTTTCCATGATCTATTGTTACTTACCTTAGATGCTCCTAGATCTAGGTGTAGGATCTTTGCGAGAAAATTAACCCAAACATCCCTTTAAAATAAAACAGACAAATCAAACAAAGAAGGCATTTAAAAGTGATCTAACTCTAAGGTAACCCCACTTTTTTAGTTCTCCCCAACAGAGTTGCCAGTTCTGTAATACAGTGGGAGAACTGACTTGATTTTGAGTTATATTGCAAATGTTGCGGATAGCAAAAGTCGCCACCGACTTTTCTTTTATCCAATAAGGAAAGGGTGAAAAGAACAGGAAAGACCTTCGAGATTTTTGAGTTCGGGGGGTAGATTATGAAAAGGGAAGGTGTTAGCATCCCTTTCATCCGTAGTTATATACGGGCTCTTAATCGCTAGCTCACTTTGAAATGCTTTGTGTGTGTATGTTTGAAAATATTTTGAAAATGTCTAAGTGCGACAACTTTGTAATGAATCTTGTATTAGTTAAGAATGCATACAAAGTGTTTGTTTTTGAAAATATTTCAGAGAAAAAAGTGTTTATGGAAAAGATGTTTGTTTTTGTGAGAAAGTGATTACGAGCTATCTACCTACTCAAAAGTCTTTCGTTTTATTTTCCTCCTCCTTTAGATGGTGTTATCCTACCATTAATTAGTAGGAAGCCCTATCATTGGATGTTAAGGGACAGGCGAGGGTCGTTGTTATGGTCATATAAGGCAACATATAGGGATACCTTAGCAATTCGAAGGGACTATCATCATATATTCGTAGGCAACATCGATGGACAAGATTATTTCTCATAGGCAACTCAAGGGATATCGCGGGACTATGATCTTTATGATGACTTTAACCAAGGGTCTTTGCTAAGGGTATCCCTACGTTCGAGGGACATGACCATTTTTATTTGAAGGCAACAAATGAGGTTACCCTAAAGGTGCAAGTGTGCAAATGATTCAGTTCAGTTATTTATCTTGTTTATTTAGGGGTTTCTAAGTTCAATTATTAGTCTTGCCATACAAATCCTAATTACTAGCAACAATATAGTAAAATAATAAAAGGAAAAGTAAAGCGTGGAAAATAAAGCTCTACATTATTACAAGGCTTCGGGAAGGGAGGTACAAACAATAAAATCGGGGGGAAAAGAAAGTAAAACCCTAATTTAACTATTACATACTGTAGTAGATACATAATTGGAAAAAAAACTAATGCGAAAGTAATAAAACACGCGAAGCGGTAAAAAAGAGAAAATGGAAAAATTGTTTTGTGATTGTATGACGAAAAAGTTTTGATAATCAACCTAACGTCTAATTGATTTTAATTAATTAAGAAAAAGGATTGATTAATTAAGCAAACCCTAAATTAATTTTGATTAAAAGAAAGTTTAGTGAAAATAACCTAAAAAATTTGATTGCTTGATTAAATAAATAAAAAACCTAAAAATTTAATTAGGGTTAATTAAACCTAAAACCTAAATTATGGTTTATTAAAAAATGTTTTAAAAAAAGGTTTTGTAAAAGAAGTTTTAAAGAAAAAAGATGAAAAAGAGTGAGAAACATAGAAAATAACCAAAAGAGCAGGGGTGGGTGTTGAACCCACACCCTCGGCAGTTTCACGCAACAAGCTTACCACCAGGCCAAGCGTTGGTTGGTGATGGATAACATAATCAATGCATTATATAAAAAACCTGCAAAAAAAAATGAAAATATAAGAATTTTGGCAAAACTGGGGATCGAACCCGTGACCTGGGAGACCAATGCCTTAGCGTGCGTTTCTGCCACTAGGGTGACTATACATCTATTTATATAAATAAATCCATAAATATATATTTTAAATAAGCTCTTTGTACCTGAGAGGCACTGAAGCCCTAGCTCCGGTCGTCTTCTCCGACGACCTTCTTCCATCTAACCTGCAAAATAGACAAAATTAATAATCCAGAAACACCACATCCCCCTAAATCAAAAGTTGCGGATCCAAAGGAGGAATTTTGTGGCCTAAAAATCCATGGTTTTTGAGATATGGTGCAAAAAAGGTGGATCGGTGTGATAACGTTGGTTCATGATTCTAACTGCATGGGACCCCTGCGAATGTTCTATCCTGCACTAACAAACCTCATGAGCACATTAGTAACATTAATGCATGTTAAACCAAGCAAAAAATCAAGATATGAATATTATGCATATAATGAAACCGACGATGCCATATAATGCGATTTCACATGTTTTGGACCATCCAATTTGGTCCAAACTTACTCTATAGGCTTGCTGGGAGAGAATGGAATTGAGGTTTTGTAGTGAAAGGGCAGGTAAATAAGGATTTCAAGATTTAGGGTTCTTGAGAAAAGTTTGGAAATTTTGACAAGTTTGAGGAAATGGTTTTTTTGTGCTCTGTTGTATGAGAATTGTGAGATTATATAGTGAAAATTAGGACAAAAGGAATGAGCTTTGTCTTTGTAAGAAAGACCTATGTATTTATTTTATTTATTTTGCATTATTAATGAATAAATCAAAAATAGTTAAAATAAAAATAGGTCAAGGGGTGTATGAATGCATTCTGAGGTGTATAAGGAGTATAGAACACATTTGGACTCTCAAACCATGGCCCAATAGTCCAAAATATCAAGCTTGCTCAAATTGAACTTCATGCATTTGTTCAAAATTTACCAACTTGCAATGGTCATAACTCAATCAATATTTATCTTTTGAAGGTGATCTTGGACTTCTTGGAAATCTCAAGATGTCCTCTACAATCTCTATGTTGATTATTTTTGATTTTGAAGAATTTAACTTGATGTAAGTTACCTTGAAAAAAAGTATCTTTTTGTTGACTTTTGAAATGACCTATAATGTATTGACTTATATCTCTCAAATGATGCATTTTTTAGACTTGAGCTTAGAGAGACAAAGTTGTAGAGAATTGAATTTCCTTTAAAATGAGCTTTATTTGGGTGAAAGTTTATGAAGCATGTGAAATTTATGCTTGGTCAAAGTTCAATTGACTTCTCCTAAGAAAATCCTAATTTGGAAACTTTTGACCTTTGATGATTTGAGAGCTTTTCTTGAGGAATCATGATCAACCCTTGATCAAATGATGGATGTCACTTCAAAATGTTGATGTTGGCCAAAATTTTTGAAGTTTGACTGTATGTTGACCATAATTGACTTTTTATCTAATATAGTTGATTTTCAGTCATCTGAGCCATTGGCTGAGCAAACTTGTGATGCAAGGCTTGAAACTTGACATGAGCATTCTTAGGAGCATATGAAGAACCATAAAAACCACTTGAGACCTTTGAAATATTTCCTTGTGAAAGATGAAACCCTAATTGTGGATCCATTGCTTAGGAGGAGAATTTATCTGATCAATTCTTGAGCCACCTTGAGCATTTGAGAACCCTAGGAGAATGTCTTGAAGAAAAATGGGAGGGAAATTTTGGAGTACAACACTCTTCCTTGCTCCTTGATGCGCGCCAGGTGGCTCCTTGAGATCCCCTAGATGAGGTGACCGTTGACCGATCATCTGTGCTTTGCTTATCATACTCTCTCAGTCAATGTTCAATCATAGCCATCCATTCTGATTACTAGCGAATCAACGCTCTAGGACTAGATCTTAAAGGCCGTTAAATCGTATAAACGCATCAGATCTTGTTAGGACACATTATTCTCTGCGCCTCTCCATCCACCTTTTTACTTCCCTAGAATAAAAATACACCATTTACGTCTGTTGGATCAAGAACAACTATTGAGCTCAGGCCCTTGTTATTTCAACTCCTTGTGTTTACTATCCTGAGTAAAAGTACATCCCTTTTGAGTTAATCACATAATTATAGTTAATTTATTATTTTCAAATTTATTTGTAATATTCATTTTTCTTTTTGTTATTTTTTGCATTCATCATAAAATCATTAATAAATAAATATTGAATTAATATTAGAAATATTTAATATATTTTTAATAATAAGAAAATATTTATTTATTAATTATTTTCTAAAATACTAATCATATTTTCTTTCTACCAAATATTTTCATCACTCAAACTCTTTTTTACGTATTACATCATGCATTCTAAGACAGCTAATTCATCAACCCTAACACTTTTTCTACTAACTTAATTTCAAATTCAACTTTATTTTCAAAAAAGGATTATGGAGATATTTTATATTAACTGCGAACTGCGTTTACGACTACGCTATTTTCAAACCCATGTAAAGTTCAAGGATAATTTCAAACATTTCCACAGTCCATAAAAAAATAACCAAACACATCCGAACTACGAAATTGAACTCTGATTCTTCATAAGGAGATACGTAGGCACGCAGTTAAAATCAAGACGAGTTCACAACTAAAAAACTAAATCCTTTTCTCAACATATAGAAATATTAACTATCCAATGACCCATTTTACCCTTATACCTAAAAGCGGAACCACTTGAAAACAAAGGAGATGAAAGGTGCATAACACATTTCCTTAGTCTAATTGACTTACGAATTTAGAATCACTATACGAATTAGGATTATTCGTGAAGTCTCTATCCTTAAGATAAAAATTAATGGTGGCGACTCTATTTTTTTTTGTCGGTTACGACAATGTGTAAACCGTATTTAGTAACAATTGAGTCGTCTAATTGCTGAATTTCTATAGAAACATGAAATTAAAATAGAGAAAAATACAAATTAGATGGATGATGTCTTTTTATATCCTACAAGAGCCGGTAAAAACATTTAATTTATTTCCAAACAATTCCAATACATAAATGTAATAAATCACAACGTGCAATACAAAAAAACTCACAGTATGGATGAACCAGATCCACTTGCTTGCAAAAAAAGTAATAAAGTTCACATAACAACCATTTTGAATCCGACCACCACCACACTCTCTGCCGAAAATGTGTTATCGGCACCACATATCTATCACCGCAAAACTGCACACCACCGTAAAACTGCCGTAATTATCAAACCAATAGAGTGAGCCTAACATGAAACTCAAGTGAAGATTGGACTGATTGAAGGGAGAAAAAGCGAACAATGAAGATCATACCTATTAACGGAAGAAGGAAGAAATCATGTTGGAGAATAAAGAAAACCTTTGGAGAAGAAGGAAGAAGCTGAGAAATGGTGTGTGAGGAAGAGAAGAATATTGTTGGTAGTATTAAGTAAAACAAAAGTTTGAGTATCGCAAAGAAGATGAGACAAAATTTTGATTAGACGTTAAAGTTCATAATAAATATAAAATAAGAGTAAAAGTTAGAAAATAGTGTACATACTAGTCCTTCAAGTAGGATAAAATATAAGATTTTTGTCTATAAATTAGATCTCAAAATTTTAAGGATTTTTTAACTTGACAAGCTCTCTATCCACTAGGACTAATTAATAGTAACATTAATTGTGTTAAACTTTTTTACAATGGCTTTCAATTATTAAGTGCATATATTTGAAGAAGTATTTGTACGTTTTTTTCCTGCAATTTTAAATTTGTAATCCATCAATTTAGAACATCCTAAAAATGGGTTGAAGTGTTGAATTTGATTAATGTCTTCTTTCCATTTTATTCAACTCATTTATTTATTTGTCGGCGTAATTATAAAATTAAAAAAAAATAGTAGCTAGCTACCACTTTTTAAGACAATCATAACCTACCTAGCTTGTGTACACACTTTTCATAACATGTACGTTCAACAATTATTTTCTTTGCACTGTAGATACCAGAATTAGAACCAGTGTACTACACGTACAAACAATGATTTTCTCATAAGATTCACTTATTACAAATATTAGTACTACTACATGCCAACATAATCATATATTGTCCCTCGTCATTATATCATACCATATGTACTAATAATGTACTTTCTCATTTATCTTTAAAGTTTTTATACCCAAATTAAAATGATAATAATAATATCATAAAATTCATTTTTATTATAGTATTAATTTTATAAATATGCTGGATGTATAGAGACTAATAATTAAAAGGTATTATTGAAAAAATAACAATTATGTTTATAATAAAAAATGAAAATAATATTCATTTTAAAATAAATTTTATTTATTAAAACTGCATTCATTTTAAAACATAAAAAGTAAAAAAAGAAGAAGTTATTATATCACCTGTATACTAATTAAAATTCCATTACATATAAGTGAGTAAAATTTGTGACTATTGTCTCATGGGGCTGTCGTTGCTTGACTAATTTGTCTTGCTTCACTTCTATATTGCTTTGTTGTCCTGTGCATTGACCCATCACCTCAATATCATCTGTTTTTTTATGTCTCACAACTGGCAAATCTTATATTTATGTACTTTTATTACTATGATAATTTTTCAAAAGTAAGTTATTCTCTTAGACTTTGGTACAAATTAATAAAATTGTATATTAGTAAGGTTTTTAGATTACGTGTGTATATGTTTTTCTCTTCCATCATGTTCGTATCTTTTTTTAAGAGTGAAATTCAAGTACATTCAACAAATAATATGTAGATTTAGAGTCAATTTTGAATTTAAAACTTAAATTTGACATAAACTACAGCATTATTTTTAAAATTCAATTTTAACCGATAAAATTTTAATTTTTAATGGATAAACTATATTAATTTAATATTTATTGACACTTTTTTTTATAAAATAAAACATTAATATTTAATCGATTTTATAAAATTCTAAAACATTAATTTCTTTTAAAACTATGAAAATTTTAGAATAATCTAAAATAAAACTATGTTTTTATTATTGAAAGAAAATTATTATTACATGATGTTATCTTAATATTAGTTTGAGCATTATCGTATTTTAAACTATAAATTAAATAATATTTAAAATTTTGTATTGTATATGTATGTGAGTACACAATACCACAATGTTGAATCACTTATTTAGTAATAAAAATAAATAAAATAAATATTAATTAAGTTTTATCAGTTTGGTTTTCGATAAATCTAAAATAATTATTTAAATCTGAACCAAATAATCTTATATATCAGAATTAAACAATCGAATTAATCTAACACCTAATTTGACCTATATGTATAAAAGAATAATAAATCGATCAATTTAAATCAGATGATTAAAATTTATCTACTTTTAACTAAATTTGATAAATGAGAGTGTCTTTCTATGAAATCCTTCTTATAATAATACAAGAGAAATAAACTACTCATTTTTCAAAGAGATATTGATATTTAAATAAGAGTATGGTTTTCTGAATATATTTTTATAGATCTACAATGTTTAATGTAAAAAGCCATATGTGCTATTTAAAATTTTAATTTCTAAAAATGTTTTTCTAAAAAATGTTGTTTAAAATAACGCTATAAAGTGCTGTCCTTCTTATGCACGAGATTTTTTAAGAATGTATTTGAATTTCAAAAACACTTTTCTTTTATGCACCTATTATTTTAAAAATGCATTTGAAATTCAACAAAGTTTTTTTATAAAAGTGTTGGTCTTTTCTTCATAAAAGGTACTCTGTTATGTAATTGTGAGTTGTTAGTTCTATATTGTTTGAAAAAATGGAAATTGAATATTTTATAAATGAAATAATTTATATATTTATTATTTTAAGATTTTGAATGAATATATGATATCTCTTTTATTTATGTGTTGTTTTTTATTCAATAATAGTATCAGAATCGATAATTCAATTAAAGAACTAATTTCTTATATTAAAAATGAAATTAAAAATCTTATATGTTTAGACACCACATACAGGTCAAAGGTGATTGAACACACAATAAAACATTGTTATCTTCTTCATTATAAATACTATTTTTTCTTTCTGATAATCACTTGTAATATAAGCACAAAGGGTGCAATCTAATATAAAAGTATAAAAAATTTGACTAACAAAAGGAGATAAAAAAAAGAAGAAGATGAAAACTACAATCCTACATAAGCCCACGGAGTGACAAACCATGCATGATGAACACTATTATTATTGTCTTTGAACAAAATACTATCATCTATCTCTTTTCACAAAATTTTAATTTATCTTTGTCTCTGACGCTCTAGGTTATGTTTATATGTGTATTTAAGTTCACATACTTTTAGATTATGTATAGGTTATACCTATTTAATTTCATATTTTTTATATTATAGTTATTAGAATAATAATATAAATGTGAGCATCTACATTGAATAAGAATGTAGTGATTTGAGAGAATTCATTCACCTATCACTATAAGATTTTAAGTCGACAAGTAATGTGTCTCTTACAAAAATGTGTTATTCAAACAGAAAATCTCAAAAACAAGAACGCTCCAAAATATCAACGACGGTACAAGTATTGCTCAAACAAAAAGTCATCAAAATAATAATGTTTCTCGTTCGACCCAATCCAATTGTTGCGCCAACAATATTTATCTCATAAATATTGTGGTTTTGATATATATATATATATATATATATATATATATATATATATATATATATATATATATATATATATATATATATATATATATATATATATATATATATATATATATATATATATATATATATATATATATATATATATATATATATATATATATATATATTTTATAATATATGTGAATATATATATTGTGAAAAATTAGTAAGACATATATAATATATATGATGGTGTATATTGTTATTATGATGTTGTAATTACTGTCGGTTTTAAGAAGTAGGTTCTCTATCTAATATGTGTGGTAAGATTTTAGTGAAGTAGATGCTGCCTACTTAGAATTCGCAAGAACATACATGTGGTTAATTGGTCATAACTTTTTCATATAGCTTGTATTCTAATAATTTCTAATCCAAGTACACAAAATCCTCTGCAAATAGACGTCATAATAATTCTTTTTCATTAAGTTAAGTAGAATAAATTTTGATAAATATTGATGTCTTATTTTTCGTATATGCACATGTTCTTTATAGAACAGAAGCAATTGAATATCCAAAATAAAAATTATATTTACAATTTCAAACATTTTAAGTTTTTTAAAGAGTATTTAGTTAATCAAATTTGTTTGATACATTAATTAAATTGTCGAAATTAAGGTTTAATTGTTGAAAATTTGATAATTGGATCCATGTAGGATTATGTTATGATAGTAATTTATTTTTTACCATAACATGACTTTAAAATTTAAGATAGATGAACATTGATATTTCCTTAGGATTCATTCAAATCCAAGTTTTTGGCACCAAAGTGTTGGTGGAGAAAATATGGTGTAGTCTTTGTAAAATTAGTTTCTTATCATTTGAAATAAATTGAAACTTTTGGCACCAAAAGCAGTATACATTTTTTGTTGTTGTTTTTCTCAGAGTATAACTCTTGTTTAGATTGAAACCCTTGTTCTTAATTTGCTAAGTTCTTAATGCACATGCGTAAATAACTCGAATAAGCCCAACAAAAATATCATGACTCTCCATTTTCTTTTCTTTTCACAGAAGTGACTTTAGTAATGAAACGTATTTCTTAAATATCATATAAAAACGTGTTTCTTAAATATCATGTAAAAATGAAACGTATTTCTTAAATAATATTGTCGATTTAATAATGTTTAGTTTAAAATATTATTCACGTAGAAAGTGTCTCAATTCCTACAAACAATCTCTTAATTTATCCGTTAACATAATCTCTTAGTAGTAGTTAAAAGTGTTCTCATTTGTCTATCTACTACATCACATTAAAAGCGTCGTTGTTTTTGTCACACCTTTAATACCGCAAACTTACAAGTCAAATTGACATAGTGGTGGTCTCTAAAACTATATTTATTTAAGGTCTCACATTATATGTGTTAGTGAGTGAGGCACTTTTAGTCAAGAGAGAAATAGAGAATAATAAAGAAAAATAAGGATTTGTATTATTCAAGTGTACAAATAATGATACACACTATGACTATTTATATACAACCCTAATTGGGCTTGGGGTAACACAACTTAGATTATATTAAATATTAAATCTAATCTAATCTAATTTAATATTTTAACACACCCCCATGATCCAAGTTGTTGAACATCCTCAAAAATAGTCAATCTGAACTATTCCTAATTTCTTTCTCAAATTCAGGAATATGTCGATCTTCAATCCTTTGGTGAAAATGTCGGCCAACTGTGCTTCACTTGAGCAATGCCTAACTTCAAGTTCACATTGATTTACTTTTTCCCTCAAGAAGTGAAACCTTGCTTCAATATATTTACTTCTTCCATGCAGAACTGGATTCTTCGCCAGATTTATGGCTGACTTGTTGTCGATTTGCAATACTAGAGGTTTCTTCACTTCGACGGTCATTTTTTCAAGTACAAATCTGATCTGAATTGCTTAACATGCAGCATAGGATCTCGCTATATATTCAGCTTCACACGATGACAATGCCACCACAGGTTGCTTCTTCGAACACCATGAGATTGGGGCACCAAATACTTGAAAGAAATATCCAGTTGTGCTTCTTCGATCTTCCTTATCTCCACACCAATCAGCATCTGAAAAACAATTAACTATTGCTTCTTTGCCTTCAGAATCTCGTCGAAATAGTATTCCACAATTTATTGAACCCTTCAAATATCGAAGGATTCTTCTTGCAGCCTTCATATGTGACACTCTTGGTTCACCCATATATCTGCTTACTAATCCGACCGCGAAACCTATATCAGGTCAACTATTGCACACATACCTCAAAGATCCCACAATTTGCTTGAACAAAGTTGTATCGACTTTGTCTTCCTCTCCATTCTTCTCCAACTTCACATTTGGTTCGACAGGTGAGGATGCAGGATTTGAATCATCTATTCTGAATCTCTTGAGTATTTCTTTGACATACTTTCTTTGATGTAGCACCATACCTTGCTTCGACATTTGAAATTCCATGCCAGAAAATAAGACAATTTTCCTAGATTCGACATTTCAAATTCCTTCGTCATCAGCTCTTTGAACTTCGACAAGTTCTCCAAACTATTTCCAGTTACTAGCAAGTCATCAACATACAAACAAATGATTGTTATATCTTGTGCTACAACCTGAACATAGACACCATACTCTGATTTACATTTGACAAATCCTAATTCGACTAAGTATGAGTCGATCTTCTTGTTCCATTCCCTAGGTGCCTGCTTGAGGCCATAGAGAGCTTTGTGCAATCTATATACTTTACTCACTTCCTTCTGAATCACAAACCTAGGAGGTTGTGTGACATAAACTTCTTCGTCTAAAGGACCATTCAAAAATGCTAATCTCACATCTAGATGAGATGTTGACCAGCCTTGGTTGCATGCCAATGCTACTACTCGTCGAACAATCTCTAATCTTGTTACTGGAGCAAATACTTCAGAGTAGTCAAGTCCTGCTCTTTGAAGAAAACCTCGAGCTACTAATCTTTCTTTATGTCTTACTATTGACCTATCTACATTGTGTTTCAACTTGAACACCCACTTTACTTTGATAACTTTTGTATGTGTTGGCAATTCGACTAACTCCCATGTGTTGTTTCTTTCGATTGTCTATAACTCTTCGACCATAGCTAACTTCCACTTGTTAATCTTCAAAGCTTTGCTATAGTTGATTGGTTCAGCACTTGCAAGTAAAGCAAAATGAACTAATTCTCCATCTAGTGTGATTTCATCATCACCCATCACTTCATAATCATGAAGTCTTGTTGGAAGAACTCTATTTCTTTGAGGTCTTTGGCTTGTTTCAACCACAACCTCTTCGACTCCGACTGTGACGGGAGTGTCAGTAACCGCTTCTTCTTCGACTTCGATTGGATTCTCAACAATTCCTTCGACCTCTACTTCATTAGTTTCTTCGTCGAAATCAAAGTTCATTAATGATTTATTAATTGAATTGCTAGAATTCCAATCCCAGGCAGAATTTTCATTAATCACAATATCTCGACTCAACACAATCTTTTCATTAACTGTATTGAATAGTCTGTATGCACCAGTTTTATAATATCCTACCAGAATCATAGGTTCACTCTTGTCATCAAGCTTCCTTCTCTTTGCATCAAGAATATGCTTGTAACACATAGAGCCAAACACCTTCAAGTGACTTACTAATGGTCGTTTTCCACTCAACACTTCTTCAGGAACCTTGTTCTTCAATATCTTAGTAGGACACCTATTCAAAATATAAACTGCAGTCGAAACAACTTCTCCTCATAAATATTTTGGCAAATTCTTTTGCTTCAGCATGCATCTTGTCATATCTAATATGGTTCTATTTCTTCTTTCAGCAATTCCATTATGTTGAGGTGTGTAAGGAGCAGTTACCTCATGATCAACACCATGTTCTGCACAGAAATCTTAAAACATCTTGGATGTGTATTCACCACCTCCATTTGTTCGTAGAACTTTGATCTTCTTCTCACTCTGGTTTTCGACAAGCATCTTGAATCTCTTAAAGATTTCGAATACTTCGTCCTTTCGTTTGATCACATAGATCCACAGCTTTCGACTAAACCCATCGACAAAGGAAATAAAATATTTGTTTCCACCAATTGTATGTTCTTTAATGGACCACATACATCTGAATGCACCACTTCGAGAATGCAGGATGATCTCATTGACATAGTCGAAATGAAATAATTTCTGGATTGCTTTCCCACTAAACAACCTTCACAAAATTTTTCAGGCATCTCAAGACTTGGAATACCAGTAACCATATCTTGAGTAATCAGTTGATTAAGTGATCGAAAATTCAAATGTCCAAACCTTAAATGCCACAACCAACTATCCTTGTGTTCGACAACAGTTTTAAAACATTGAACTTCTATCGAACTGATCATAGTCTTAAATGTCCTGTTCTTCGACAATAGAGATTGTAAAACCAAATTGTTCTTAGTGTCGTACAATTTCAAAACTCCATCTTTCATGACAACTGAGAAACCTTTTTCAACTAGTTGTCCAACACTTAACAAGTTGCATTTCATTCCAGGTACATAGAGCACATCTTTGATCATAGCTTTCCCTCCATTACTCATTTGAAAGACTATGTTGCCAGTACCTTCTGCTTCCAACGAACTATTATCAGCAAGTTTTACCTTGCCCTTCTTTGACTCGTCAAAATCTGCCAACCACTCCTTTCGACCAGTCATGTGGTTCGAGAAACCTGAGTCGTGAAACCAGATATTAGATTCAACATGGTTATCTGCAACTGTAGCCATAACCATCATACCACCTTTAGAATCGTCTTAATCTTGGCGTGCAAGGTTCGCTCCTTTGTCCTTGCCTTTCAATCCCTTGTCTTTTCTGTATCAACAATTCTTGGCTAAGTGTCCCCACTTTTCACAGTTATAACACTGCATGCCTTTCTTATCTTCTTTGTCCTTTCGACAGTTTCCTCCTCCCCTTTTCGAGGATTCAGAAGATCTATCTTCGACCTTATTCTTATGGGAATTCGAACAAGACTTCTTGCTATGAGTCTTGTCGAACTTGCCTTTGAATTTGTTGGAACCACCATCTTTTTTCCATGATTGAGCTTGCAGTGCCTGTATCGAGTTCTGAACTCCTTTCCTTTTGACAATCCTCATCTCATGCGCCTCTAACGAACCAACTAAATCTTTCACTTTAGTGGTTTCAAGATTGTTGGATTCTTGAATAGCTACGATAACGTGATCAAAGTGAGAGGTCAACGTTCTCATTACCTTCTCAACTATCATCTTATCAGTAATGGTTTCACCACAACCCTTCATGAGATGGACGAGTTTCTGAACCTTTAACACATATTATGCAACTTTTTCATCTTCTCCCATCGATAACAACTCATATTGTCGATGCAAGGTTTATAATTTGACAATCTTGACTTTCTCACCTCCTTCGAAATACTTTACCAAAATATCCCATGCCTCCTTTGCTGTTTCAGCATAAGATATTTTATTGAAGTTAGCAGTATCGGCAGCTGTTTGAATGCAATAAGCAGCCTTGCAATATTTTTTCTTGACTTCGTTGTGGCCTTTTTTTTGTTCGCCGGTTGCATTTGTAGCCAATGTCGAAACACTGTCGGTAACCACTTCTAGGGTTTCATGGAAGCCAAATAAGGATTGCATTTGTTTTTTCCATCGGATCCAATTTTTACCGTCAAACATTAGAAGAGAATTTGGAATGCCCTTATCATTAGCCATCTTTGCAGCGGCTGTTTTACTTGCCGTAGAAAAACGATCTCTGACGTTAAATTCTTGAAAACTTGATCAAGAACAATAACCGTAAGCTCTGGATACCAATTTATTAGGGGGTGAGGCACTTTTAGTGAGGAGAGAAAGGGAGAATAATAAAGGAAAATAAGGATTTGTATTATTCAAGTGTACAAATGATGATACACACTATGACTATTTATATACAACCCTAATTGGGTTTGGGCTAACACAACTTGGATTATATTAAATATTAAATCTAATCATTTCTAATCTAATCTAATTTAATATTTCAACAATATGAGAGTAAAATTTTATAAGGTGTGTAAGATTTGGACCCAAACTCACACTAAGAGTGACAATGTATATTTAAGTTGTATTTGACTCTGGTATTGTCAAAGTTTTTGGGTTATGCGTAGTATATATGTCTTTGGATGAAGTCACCTTATGAGTTAGTTTATAACTTTGAGATTCAAAACTATATAATATGAACAAAGAGATATATAACTAACTATTTTTAATTAAAAATAAAGGTTATATAAGTTAGTGTCCTCCTAAAGTTTTCAAATTTCGTTTGTAATTCTTCAAATTGTCTATTTGAAATAATCATCTTGTTAATGTTTTCCATCTACAGTTTGTATCCCTCAAGTTAACTTTTGTTAACAAAAACTGAGATAGAGGGACACTTAACACTTTTTTTGACACGGTGAATGATTACTTTTTTTTTATAAGCAATGAAATTCAAATATCAAAAACAAGTACCAGAGATATTCACTCAACAATACAACATCAATAATTTAAGAAATTAATCGGCCAGTGACTCCATAAAGTAAAATTACACTTAACATTTGTCGAGATTCCTAACATATTCCAAAGTCAAGATAATAATTTAGCCCTATGCACTACCTCCCCAACATGAAAAACCACCGAATTAAATTGAATATCATTCCTCATGCTCCATAACACCCACCATGTGGCTAACAAAACCAACAATTTTTTATTCTCTTTTACCGTCCCGCCCAACACCCTCTGAAATGCCAACATATGCTCCACCACCCCTGACATATCTTCCAATGACACACCAAGCGATGTTGCTATATCAATCCAAACCTTTCTAGATAGAAAACATTGCACCAACAAATGATCAAGCGATTCATTATGTAAATGACAAAAAATGCATATCTTCTCACTATTGTCAATTAAGATTCCTCTCTTGGCCAATTGATCATTTGTTTCTATTCTATTTTTTATGCACCTCCATCCATAAATCAAAATTTTTGATGGAACCTTTGTTTTCCACAATACCTCTATAGCTTTATAATTTTCCACGCTTTGAGCTTGAAAGGTTTTTCTTTTAGTAAACTCCAAGTACCCCGAACTTACCGAATACAATCCACCTTCGCCTTTGAAACATTTGTATTTCTCTTCAACGCCCTTATCTACCAACATTGGAAACATCCTTTGATTCGTGCCCAGTTTCCATATCCAATTATCCCTTTCGAATGTTCCCATTTTCATAATTGTTGCGCCTTGTTTGTTCGACCATCCAAACACTTCCGGAAAGACTTCCTTGAGTGGGATACCACCAAGCCAATTATTGTGCTAAAACAATATCGATTATCCTGACCTACAAGCAATTATATCTCGCCACCATAATGAGGATTTCTTTTTTTGATTCTTCTCTAACTCCACCTAGTACAAAGCCCACCAAGCAACCATACCTATACTCTAGAATCGGTCTCTATAATGCCTCTCTTTCCACCAAAAAAATCCACCTCCATTTACTTAACCAAGCTTTGTTGAAGGCTTCCAGACACCTAATTCCTAGACCCCCATGTTCCTTATCCTCACAGACCTCACTCCAATTTAACCAAGCTATCCCCTTCTTCTCCAAACCATCACTCCATAAAAATTCTCTTTGAATTCTTATCATCTTCTTTAATACAATCTCTAGAATTTTAAAGAACGGAAGATAATATATCGGGATTGAGTTGAGGATCGAGTAATCAACATGATTCTACCCCCAATAGGAAGAAACTTCCCTTTCCAAGTTGAAAGTCTATTCTTCATATTTCGCACTATTGGTTTCCACACTTTCCGCCTCCTGTGATTTTCCCTAACCCGTAAACCAAGAAAATTGAAGGGTATTGTACCAATTTCACATGAGAAAAAAGTTTCTGCCTCCTACCTAAACACTTCCTCCACATTCACTGTCATAAGGCTGTTTTTGCAGAGATTCACATTCAGCCCAGAAATAAGTTCAAAGCCTACTAGATGGCCATATCGTTGCCAATTAGGATTTGTTTTAGGACATTGTGAAAGTAAGTTTGATAATATATTTTTTGAAAATGGAAAAACATAAAAAAAAACATAAATTGTTTAGACGTCATCATTGTTAACCCTAAATCTGCAGTTGTCATATCATTTGACCTTAAAAACCTTTTCTTTACCCCTTCATGTTGGTTGAAGATCACCATAACAAGTTACATGTAGGAAGTGTTAATTAAGTGGCTTCAAACACAACGGGGTGGAAGGTAAACTTTTTTATATGGGTTTTGAATTATTTTTTTACAAAAAGTGATTTTACCTTCGTCAACTTTAATTAAAAAAAGGCAAAGTAGAGAAATAACGCATGGAAGATAAATGAAATATAAATTAAAAAAAAGAGTTAGAAAGAGCATACTATTGTACCCCAAAATATTCCCTCTCATTTATCAAGACTTTTCTCACAAGATCTCTTTGACTCAAGACTGGATTAGGGTTTGACCAGCTCAAGACACCTCCTCATGCACTGATAACCAAATTAGGGTTTGAGTTTGCACAAGGATTTTTGGACTATAAATGTTTCATATGGCTTTCAAGTATCATTATGGACCCCTAATATTACTCATGTCAAGTTTCAAGCCTTGAAACACATTTTTGATCAGTTAATTGGACATTTGACCTAAAAATCAGTTGTATTGGGGAAAAAGTCAACCATGGGAAATTTACAGTCAAAATTCATAATTTTTTATCCACATCAACATTTTAGACTCATATGTATCATTTGATCAAGTTTGGACCACAACTCTTCAAGAAATTTGATCAAATCATCAAAAGGGCAAAATGGTCAAAATTAGGGTTTTGACTGAGAAAGGGCAATTTCTGGTTTTTGACCTAGCAAATGACTAATTGGTTTGAAACATGATTCCAAGGGCTCAATTTCATCATCATTACCTAATGACATGGTTCAAAACATTGCAAATCCATTGGATTGACAGATGAAATTTGCAATCAACTGATCAAAAGTCAACTGCATACTGAAAAGTCAAACTTTGACTTTTTGGTCAAAATCAAATGCCAAGGATCACAATTCATCAAAACATGTCAAAATGTGAAACTTGTTCATCAAGAAATCAAAGATTGAAGATTTTGTTTGAAAATTGAAATTTTCTTAACTTAGAAATTTTTCTAAGTATAAAAAATTTCTTATTTTTTCTCAATTTTAAGCCAATTTTCCATCATGATACAAGATGATTCAAAGAAAGTTCCCAACATGAAAGTTGTAGATCTACATGAAATATACAACATTGCTTCAAACATTTTTCCATAAATATGCTTGGATCTCAAGATACAATTTTGTGAATACATGCTCATGAACCAAAATAACTTAGTGAAATTTTGCCCTAATTTAGGAAGGTTTTTGACCTAACTTCATGGCAATTTTTCACCTAGTTCCAAGAGTAATCTTAAAATTCATTTCAAAGATGAGTTATAGAGAACATTGCAAGTTTTCCAAAATGTCCAAGAACTCCTTAAGATCATTTTTGGTTAAGGAGAATCGAAGAGATGAAGTTGGCAATTTCTCACTTTGATTTCAAGTCATTTCATGAAGAACAAAATTCAAATATGAACCTATGCTGCCTAATACTTGATTTACAGGTCTCAAACTTGTTTCTCACTTCATAATTTAATGCTTACACAGATGATAAAGCCTTAATCCAAGCACAAGAGTCTTTGTCCAAGCTTTAATTCTATAAATGGCACAAAGTTGCCATTGCAATTTTAGAAAAGCATAACTTTTGCAAATTTTCACTTCTTGAGCATTGGATCTGTTTTTCTCTGCACACGCAAGTCCTATAAACCAAAAACAAGTTGCCTAGGACTCGTACCAACTCCAAGAAGACCTGTACAAGCATGTAGAGACTTGTCTCCTCACTTTGCTTCAAAAGCAAGTAAAAGTGCAAAAAGCCTATAACTCAAAAATCTGTTGTGGAGCTGACTTGAAACCTTCCTGATACTTATACACAAACACATTGCAACAAAAAACATGATTGCTCAAGGCCAGAAACTCCACAAAACTCCCTATCACCAAAAATCTGTCAAAACTTGCAGTTTGAGACCAAGCATAGCAATCCAGAAATCTACTCGTGCGTTTCAAGTTCTAATCATTCAAACAGTTAACCTACCTTATATCTAAGTGTTCCAGCCCATCACCCCTTCACTGTAACTCCTCCTTCTCCATCTGCCATTTTTGTTTTTCAAGCTTACAGGTTAACATGGATAGAGAGATTCAGGCACTTTCAGGACAAGGCAAGGATTGGAACACACTCAGGGAGGTTCAGGCAAGCTAAAGGAATCTTCAGGCCTTCATAAAACTCACTCAAACTCCATTCACAATCTCAACTGAAGGAGGTAAGAACTCTAACTTCTATCTCTTCATACAGACATCCATTGGTCACGATTTGTGAAGATAAAATATAGATATTATTGTGCTAAAGTCAACCATGTGCATAGATTTCATTTTTGTTCATTATGTATAGAGAATTTTAGAGTTCAAATTTCTATAAAAACCAGGGTTGAAATTAGGGCCATTAAAATTCGCTTTGATCTTTGATTGTTAGTTTACATGAGGTACATGGTTGAAATCGCGGGAAAGAGTACTATCATTTTCATGTTGAAAGTTTCCATTTTCATGGAGAAATGAGAAAGTTACAGAGGTTCTGGCTAAGCTTGAGGAAGAAGATGAAGTACAGAGCAATAAGGCATTATGTGTTATGTATTTTTTATTTCATATGAACTAATGGATGTACATCCACCCCAGTGGTAAGGCAGCGCGCAAAAATGCTTAAGGTCACAGGTTCGAGCCTTGGCGCTGCCTTTTTGCATTTTTCACATTTTTTCATCTTTTTTTGACTTGTTTGCAGCGTGGACTCAGTACCTATGGGCCTCATTTTTTTTCTAACATTTACCTCCTTTTTCTTAACAGCACCACTGGCCCATACTTTTTATTATTTTTTTTTATTTTCATTTCCATTTTTATTAAATATATTTTCCTTAACATAAAAAAATCATAAAAATATAAAACATGATAAATATTGCATTTTGATTTATTTTAGTTTATTTTCACATAAAAAATATTTTTTTTTATTAAATTATGTATTGACTAATTTTCTTAAATAAACTTTTAAAATAAAATAGACTTATATTTTTTTTCAATTTCTTTTTCTTCATACTTGTAAATATTTATTTTGACATATAAAAAAAAACTAAATATTTTCATAAATATTATTTATTATTTTAAGACAAAAAATATATAAAATAATACTTAAAGAACTTTATTTTCTTAAGTTAGAAATTAGGGTTAATCAATGTATAAAAATAATTTCCTTTTTTAATTTTTTAGGTTTAATTCAAAACTCTTCTTTATATGAAAAACAAAATAAAAATCTTTTTTCTTGCATACATATCATTGCATATTTATATTGTATATTATTTATTCAAATATTTGTACAAATTCGATTTGGTTGTAATAGCTTAATTAGATTTACATTATTGCAAATCCTCATTCATAATTTGTATTCCCCCCTCCCATACAATGTTGTAATAGCGTAGTAATATTTAAATTACGCAATTTACCGCTTTTATATACCATGCTAGTAATTAGGGTTTGAATGACAAGATCAAAACAAACCAAATAGAAAATCCTAATCCAAGATAAAATCAAGCATGAAAATAACACACTTGCACACAAACACTCTTAGGGTTACTCCACTTGGTTGCCTTACATAAAAATGGCCATATTACGCATGAGAAGTATCTTGGCAAAAAACAAACAAATATAAGATCATGGTCCCTCGATGACGCTATTTAAAGTTTCCTTATAAAATGATCTTAGTCTCTTAAAAAATGCTAAGATACTTTGCAACATTGCTAATCATGGCTATACGATGACCCATGCCTGTCCCGTTTACATCCAAAGATAGGTATGCTTACCAAATCAATGGTAAGCAACCATATCAAAGGAAAATAAAATAAACAAGAAAGACATTTGAGTAGGTAGATTACTTCTAGTTACTTGCTTCATTTCAAAACAACTATCCTTGCTATTTTCAAATCACACATATCTTACAAACATTGAAAACATTTTCAAAAAAGACAAACATCTTTGTATACATTCTTACGAATGAGAATCATTACAAATATTGCCTAAACAATGACCTCTTTTACAAAATACTTTCAAAACCACACTAAGCACAATTTCAAAACAAACAAAGCAAGTGATCTAGAAAGTAACTAAGAGCCCGTGGAAAACCATGGATGAAAAGGGGGCTAATACCTTCCCTTTTCATAATCTACCCCCCGAACTCAAGAAAACATCTCAAAGGTCTTTCCTGTGCTTTTTCACCTTTCCTTTTGGATAAAAGAAAAGTCGGTGGTGATTCTTGCTAACCGCAACATTTACGATAAAACGTAAAACCCTCAAGTTAATTCTCCTACCGTATCAGAGAACTGGCGACTCTGCTGGGGAAAATTATAAAAGTGGGGTTACCTTAGGGCTAGATCACATTTATTTGCTTACATTGTTTGACTTGTATACTTTACATTATGGTTCTTTGTTTGGGTTTGAAATCCTCTACCCGTTTTTGGGATACATTATAGGTAAATAGCAATACGTTGCGGAAACTGTACGGGGTATACCGACATAGTCTAAGAAATAACTATGTTAGTGTGACATATTTGTGGGTACCGGTAGCCTTTGAGTTGATCAAAGAGAATACGGGGCCGCTGAGTGATGTCATGAAGCACTAATGAACTTCTAGAACCCTTACTTGACCAACTTGGCCTTTAGGATGTAGTGAGATGACCGGCTTTGGTGCAGTCCGAAGTTGGTAGATACTCGATACTACACTCATTGAGGTTTGGTTTCTTGGGATATTTCGGTCCCCATTAAAGAGGCTTGAGCTGAAACAATGACCAAGGAAACAATCCGGTGATATTGAGCTCCTTAGAACCCGGTTACTATTATTAGGACAGGTTTAAGCCAACTAAACATCAAGAGGGTACTTACCTATAAAACACAATGCAAGCCTAAACTAAGAATTTGTTTGCTTTGCTTGTATATGCATACTTGTACATAACATCATGGACATCATGAACATTATATACATCTACTAACCATTTCAAGGATTTTGGAAATTCATCTTTGTTCTTGTTTTGTAGGATATGGATTCACTTCGCAGGAAACTTATCCAAGTCAACCTTGTAAGAATTCCTCCACAACTTAAGGAGCTAGCTTCAAGGATCCCCGAGAACTCTCCATTCACCGAGAGGAAAGGTCGTCTACTCAACTTGGTCACCTTCAACACAGATGAGGATATGATGAAAGTGCTCTTCCAATTCTTTGATCCTTTGCACCATTGCTTCACATTTCCCGACTATCAGCTTGTGCCTACTTTGGAAGAATTCTCTTAACTCTTGAGGATTCCCATTCTCAATCAACTACCTTTAAACGGTACGGAAAGATACCCAAAGCCAGAAGAGATTTCCCAAGCTATGCACTTGCACTCATCTGATGTCACAACTCATTGGGAAACTAGAAGTGATGTGAAAGGCTTCTTTGCAAAGTTCCTGTTTGAGAAAGCCCAAAGCTGGTGGAATTCCTTAGACTTGCAAGCCTTTGAGGAAATTTTGGCTCTTATTATCTATGGTATGGTCTTATTTCCCAATCCTGACCAACTCATAGACGTGAGCGCCGTCAAAATCTTCATATCACGCAATCCGGTGCCTACATTGCTAGGGGATATCCTACACTCTTTTCACACTCGTACAATGAGGAAAAGAGGTGTCCTTATGTGTTGCACTCCTCTCCTGGAAAGATGGTTTATTTCTCATCTTCCCCAATCAGTCTTAAAGAATTAGCAAGGTTCAAGGTGGTTACAAAGGTTAATGATGCTCAAACATTCAGATATTCATTGGTGCTCCCGATCCAAAGAGAGTGTTATCATTGTTGACCGTTGTGGGGAATTACCTAATGTCCCTCTACTTGGCATTAGGGGAGGCATCACCTACAACCCGTGTTTAGCTTTAAGACAGTTTGATTACGCCCGAAGGGATGGCCCACACGAGATGTTGATTCAAGGTTTGGTATTCGACTACGACAACGACGATCAAGGTCTTCGCCAGAGATTCATCCGAGCTTGGAGGATGCTAAACAAGGTGGATAGCAAGACTTTGGGACACAAGAATTCCATCCCTCTTGAGCCTTACCTCAAATGGGTACGAACCTGCGCTCAAAGTCTTATGATGCCTTATCCTTCCATTCTTCCGGTAATTATTGAGCCTGTTAAGGAAGTCCTCTAACCAGATTGAGTTTGTTAATCTGAGATATTCTTCTCATACTAACATGCCCCAATCTTCTGTGCCAGATCCATTGCTCATTGTTAACAGACAGAAGACACTTTACATTCTGACTTTTCAGTTCAGAAAGTTTGATTTTATAAATGTTGTTTTTCCTTTTTCCATTAAATAGGATAGTCCCATCTTTCTGACTAACAACTTTACATGATTTTTGATTAAAGATTATATCATAACCGTTATCACTTAATTGACTTATGGATAACAGATTATGCATTAATCCATCTACTAATAGAACATTATTTATAGAGGGAAGATTTCCATTACCTACTGTTCCAGAGCCAATGATCTTTCCCCTCTGATTGCCTCCAAAGCCTACGTGGCCTTCAGGCTTAAGTTCCAGACTTTGGAACATATGCCTTCTTCCTGTCATGTGTCGTGAGCAGCCAGAGTCCAGGTACCATGACTGGTGTTTCTGATTTGCTGCTAAAGATATCTGCAACATGTATTATTTTATCCTTAGGTACCCATATTTTCTTGGGTCCTGATTTGTTAGCTTTACCAAAACTCTGGTTGAATTTTGGTTTCACAGAATAATTACTACTAGTATATTTAATGTCATGTGTGTGACCATACACAAAGTGTGAATTCAGAGGAGTGCGTTTAATAATTAGATCCATGGCATTCTTTGGTGTAGGTACCTTAGCTTGGTATTCTATTCCCTTTCTGCCGTTTCTGCTAACTCCATAGATCATTGAAGCCATTTTGCTTCTATCTATGCTTTTAGCAAGGAACTTCTGAAAGCTGTGATCATACTCCTTGATGATCTCATCAGCGCTGCTGGGAGTTTCAGAATTTGTTTCCTTCTGAGAGTTTTGTAAAAGATTTTCTAATTTTGAAATTTTATTTTTCAACTCAAAATTTTCCAATTTTAGACTCTCAGTTTTATCAGAGTCAGAATCAAGATTCCTTTTCAGGTTTCTGAATTTAACTCTGATCTGCTGATATCTTACCAGAATTTCTTTAAGGCTTTCAGCAAGTTCAACCTTAGTAAAATTTCTGATATGTTAGCCATGAGAGCTATGTTAGCTCTCTCATCATCTGATTCTGAGTCAGCTTCAGATGAGTCAGAGTCATCCCATGTAGCCATGAGACTCTTCTTCTTTTCCCTTCCAAACTTCTTTTTGGGCTTTTCCCTCTGAAGCTTTGGACAATCACTCTTGTAGTGTCCTTGCTCGTGGCATTCATAGCAGATGATGTCCTTGGTGTTTGGCTTTCTGCTTCCTGAAGAGCCTTCAGATCTTCTGTATCCAGAGGAGGAGTCTGACCTTCTGTATCTGGAGGAGGACTCATTCTGATCGGATCTTCTGGTATTCCTGAACTTTCTTTGCCTCTGCTTCCATAGTTGGTTCACTCTTCTGGAGAGGAGGGAAAGTTCGTCTTCTTCTGATGAGGACCCATCAGAGGTTTCTTCAACAGCCTGCAAAACTTTGGAGTCAAATTTTATGTTAGACTTTAAAGCTAAAGGCTTACCTTGCTTCTGAGGTTCATCAGCTTCTAGCTCTATCTCTTGACTTATGAGGGAGCTGATAAGTTCCTCCAGAGAGATTTTGTTGAGATCTTTAGCTAGCTTCAGCGCTGTAACCATTGGCCTCCACTGTTTTGGCAAGCTTCTGATGATCTTCTTGACATGATCAGCAGTAGAATACCCTTTGTCCAGAACTTTGATACCAGCCACCAAAATTTGAAATCTTGAGAACATCGTTTCAATTGATTCACTTTCTTCCATTTTGAATGCCTCATACTTCTGAATGAGCGCAAGAGCTTTAGTTTCTTTGACCTGAATGTTGCCTTCATGTGTCATTCTGAGAGAGTCAAACATACTCTTTGCAGTGTCTTTGTTAGATATCTTTTCATATTCAGCGTAGGAGATGGCGCTGAGAAGAATAGTTCTGGCCTTGTGGTGATTTTTGAAGTCACGCTTTTGTTGATCAGACATTGCCTTCCTGTTAATCATCTGACCACTTGTATTCACTGGGTGCGTGTATCCATCTGTCACCATGTCCCACAGATCAGCATCATGAGCCAGAAAGAAGCTTTCAATTCTGTCTTTCCAGTAATCAAAATTCTCTCCATCAAAGACTGGAGGTTTGCCGCTGAATCTGTCTCTATCTTCATTGTTGTCATTGCTGGTGTGTTGATATGTTCCTGCCATTGTGTTTTCTGACATTGGATCTTGTACTGACACGGTTAAGTGTTTTAGCTCAGAACCAGGCCCTCTGATGCCAATTGAAGAAGTGAAAAACACAAGAAAGGGGGTTGAATTGTAAAACTTGAAATCAAATGCAGACAACATGTTATTTTTATCCTGGTTCGTTTGATCTCAAACTACTCTAGTCCACCCGTCAAGGTGATTTCGCCTCTCTCCAACGAGGTCTTAATCCACTATATTCAACTGAATATTACAACTGCTTTAACAACTGCTAAAGCCTTCTTGAGTCTAAACCACAGACCGGTTTCTCAAGGAAATTCTTTCTTACAGATAAATGAATACTATGTGTTTAATGTTTTCTACAAAAACTTTATATCACAACTGTGATAATACACAAATTAAGCTTATGTGAAACTAGGATGCTATGACTATAGAGTAAGCAATTTGAGAGATATAGCAATCTGTATGAGTGAGGATGAAGATGATTTGCTTTAGGCGTGTAAAGAGTTGTAGAGCATTAGCCAATTCATTTCTCACTGACTTGTTTATATAGCCTTGGAAAAGATACGTTGTAGTCAATTATTACATTTCAATGCCCATTACGTTCTTTCCATATTGAGAAGATCTTTCTCTTGGAATAAAGTCGTTGGTAATAAAGTGTCTTGAATGTACAGTACCGTTATCAATTCAGCATGTTATTGGCTTTTGCTTATTCTGGCCCTTCTAGGTGCTGATGATATAATTTTGGTCTTGATCAGAGTTTAGAGTATGTTAAGCGCAGATCTAATCATCAGGCTTCAATGTAAGCACATGCTTTGATCTTCTGATGCTGGCATATGATATTTCATCTTCTGATGCTAATGTTGACATTCTTATGCTGATATCCATCAGAGTTTCTATAAATGCACAATATAATTTTTAGGTAGCATATATGTCTCATATGAATTATACAATTTATTTAATCTTGCATTTTGTTATCATCAAAACTTTAACTTAGGGTAGTAGATTCAAACTTTGTTCTAACAATCTCCCCCTTTTTGATGATGACAAAAACCAGATTTTTTCAATTGAAATTTAAAGAAAAATAATCGGAGATAACCAAATAATAAATTGTATCAGAGATAAACAGAAAGGTATCAAATATAAGAAGATAGGGAATAAGAAGGTATCAGAGTTATGATCAGAAAAACTCCCCCTGAGTTTATTACTTCCCTTTAATCCCATGAGTCCTTTAGCATCAGATCTTTATTGAACTTTCTGTGAGCATTAGATCCTTCCTTTTCCAGAGCAGAGCTTCAGTGTATTAGATTTCATCAGATTATTGTACCTGTAAGCTTATGCAGAACAAAGAAACATTCAAGTATATCAGAGTGTTAGAATGTTTGAGACTTTTGTCTCAGTAATCCGTTATTGAAAAATATCATTCTTTCTGCCCCTTTTTGTCAGCAATCAAAAAGTGCAAATAATTGAAGTTAAAAACGATTAGTGGAGAAAAACGATTGTATTTAGTTCAAAGCTCAGAAAATATTACAGATAACATGTAAAGAAAACAATGAAAACATCAAGAAACAAAATCTAAGGATGGGGTGGAAGGCGTGTGAACAGAGCTTCTAGCATGTTCTAAATCTGATCAGTGGTTTCCTTCTACTGATGCACCATGCTGGCTACTGAGTCAATCTTACTATCCTGAACATCCATCCTTTCCTTCATTCGTTGATCATTATCATCCATTCTCTCCTGCAGTCGAAGATCATTTTGCTTTAGCTCTTCAAGAGTCTGCCTGTCCAATACAGCTTGAGAGGTGTCAGAATCAGGATGCTTTTGAGAGCTTTATGCAATAACTTCTTCTTGACTTAAATCTTCAGCTGAAATCGTCTGTTCTTCTGCTGGTTGAACTGTTGAAGTTGGACGCTTTTCAGACCAAGGCTCACTGTCCAGATGAAGAACTTCATCCTTCAGCAGCTGACTCAAAACTGGACCTTCAATTTCTTTCAGTAGATTGCTGAAGTTCTGTTGAGCCTGTCCATAGCTTTGGTCCTGCAGCTTAAAGGTTTCAGCGCATACCCATCTTCTGAAGAGTGTCCAGAGGTGGTCGGAAACAGCTGGATCAATCACTTCCAGACTAGCCTGTTTTAGAGAAGAAATCCACTTCTGCATATCTGTTTCAAAATTCAAGATGCTAGAACCAACATCTGGTTGTTTGGGTTTGGGAATGGCAGTTTTATTGCTAATGGCAGCAAGGCGTTCAAGGACTGTTAGATCAATGAAGGTCTTGTTGTGGTCATCTGGATTTTGCTTGGGTGAGGGAGTAGGAGAATCATGAATGATTATTGGACTGGATGGGGTATTAGGTGGAGTAATTTCTGGTGAGGATGATAGTTGAGGGATATTAACAGTGGTACCACCAGGAAATTGTATGGCTAAGGGTTGTGGTTCAGAGGATTCAGATGATTGAGGTTTAGGGGTTTGAGATTCAGAGTGTTGAAACTCAGGTTGTGGAGGTGATTCGTGTTGAGGTGAAGGTGGATTAAGTTCTGGTTGTGGAGATGGAGGTTGTGAAATTTCTGGTTCTGATGAGTGTGTAGTTTCTGGTTGTGGTGAATGGGGAGTTTCTGGTTGGGGATTTGGATTTTCTGTATGGGTAGTGGAAGAGTGTTGATCTCTTTCAGAAAGAACTTTTTCAAGTTCTGGTTCTGTTGAGGTTGTAGGTTTTGGATTATGAGGTTTGGCGCGGGATCTTCTGAGGGTTAATGACTCAGAAGGGTCAAACTCAGGTTCAGTATCATCAATGGTTGGAATGGGAATTGGGATTTCAAATGAAGCTAGGGTTAGAATAAATGTTGGAACAACAGATGAATTTAAAACATTAACAGAAGACAAATTACCTCTCTTCTTTGGGGTCTGCTGAGACGATCCTTCTGATACAACCTTTCTCTTCTTAGTCTTCTTCAGAGTGACCTCTGGTGTTTGCTGGTGCAGATCTTTAATGTTTAGATCAGGATCTGTGCCATCAGCTTTACAAGCATCCAAGTATCTGAGAATAATGACTGGTTTAGAGTCAATCTCAAAGAACATAGGAAAGTTGTCCAGAGGGATTCTTCTGCTGGTGATTTCAGCATGAGGAGTGACGCTGGGCTCCTTCCTTATATTCTCTATCAGCTTCATCTTCTTCAGATTCTTGGCATTCAGCTGCTTGCCAACAGAAGGTTCTAGAGAGCTTATTTCCTGTGCCTCTGTCAAGTGTTCAATCAGCCTATTCTCCGTTAGAATATCTGATATCAATCTGCCGAAGGGTATCCAATCCCTTTTAGTCCTTTCTTCTTCTCTCGTTTCCTTGACGCTTGTTTTCAGATGATTGAACAGAAGATGAGCTAGGTTGATCTTGGACTTCTTAGCAATAAAATAAATCAGAAATTGTTGATCTATGTTTATATAGTCAGGAGAGCTTGTAGGCTTCCTGTGGTTGAAGCAGCCCAGAATAATCTTTGCCCAAATTCTGTGTTGATCTTTCAAATCTCTTATTTTGCTGGAGGGAACCCCAAGTGTGAAAATCTCTCTTGCAATTAGGGCAGAGTTTGCACATCTATCTGCCATGTCAATACAGCGGATACCACCACCATTGTATCCAATCAGCCTTGCAATGTGATCTTCAGTAATCACAATCTTCTTTCCCATGATATACGAAGTAACCTGAATAGTTGAGGAAGATGCATGTATCCAGAATTCTTTAACCAAAATGGGGAACGTTGGACCCACAAACCTATCAAAGTACCTTTCCCAACCTTGTGCCTTAATTTCTTCAGACAAATCAAAGCCATTTTCCTTCAAACTGTTGAAATCTACTATCAATTCTGACAGAAATTCCAAGTTCTTGACCGGAGTGAGGAGCGTTCTGAAAGGAATCTGATACTGTTCAGAAGAAGCATCTTGCTGGGAACCTGCAGAAGGAGTGCTGGAGGATGCCATGTTCACACAAGGGTTTTTGAGAAAAAGCTTGAAAAGGGTTTCTTTGAGAGAAAAAAAGGTGAACACACAGTAAGAACACAGAAATATTTTGAAGATTGTAAGTGACGGTAAAAAGTGAATGAATGATGTTAAGGTGTTTAAATAGGTTTCAAAAAGTGTTTTAAAAATATAAACAGTTTAAGAGAGAGAATTAAATCATGATTACTCGTATTTAATGTTGGCTGATTTTAGGGGATTTAGAAAGATATTTGGAACGGTTACCCATGACATGTGTCTCAATGCATCCAATCAGCGCTTTGCCTTCTCAGAAGCGTGCACGCGTGTTCTGCCTCAGGAATTAGCTGATGACTGGATGACACTTGTTTGATTTAGTGAACAGCACATCTATCCTTGAAATGAAACGCTCAGATCTTTATGGATAGAATCTGATACAATCTGCATGTCTCAATTTCTGAAAGAAGATTGATCAGAAGTTCACAGTAAAATAAAACAAATTCTGAAGGTTAATATATAAAATTAAAACATTTTCATTCTGGGCAGAGCTTCATGCTGAGATGTTTCAGAATGAAGTTGAACCTATCTTCAGAAAGTGGTTTTGTGAAAATATCAGCCCATTGATGGTCTGTATCAATAAATTTTAAGTTTAAAATGCCTTTCTGAATATAAGTCCCTAATGAAATGATGTTTTATTTCTATATGCTTAGCCCTAGAATGCAAAATTGGGTTTTTACTTAAGCAAATGGCAGAAGTGTTGTCACAGAGTATAAGAATGTTACTCTCAAATATCTGGAAGTCTTCAAGCTGACTTTTCATCCAGAGCATTTGTGTGCTGCATCCTGCTGCTGCTATGTATTCAGCTTCTGCTGTTGATAGCGCAATTGTGGATTGCCTTTTGCTGGACCAAGAGATCAGATTTTCTCCCAGAAACTGGCATCTTCCAGAAGTACTTTTACGCTCTACTCTGTCTCCAGCAAAGTCAGCATCACAGTAACCTACTAAGCTGTAATCACTAGATTTTCTATAAAATAAACCCAGATTAGTAGTACCTTTCAGATACTTGAAAATTCGCTTAACAGCTATTAAGTGAGATTCTCTAGGATCTGATTGGAATCTTGCACAAATGCATACACTGAATAAAATATCAGGCCTTGAAGCCGTCAGATAAAGAAGAGAGCCAATCATACCTCTGTAGACCTTCTGTTCTACCTTTTTGCTTACCTCTTCTCTTTCCAGAATGCACGTGGGATGCATTTGAATCTTTGATGACTTACATTCTGAGAGATCAAACTTCTTCAGAAGTTCTCTGACATATTTTCTCTGATGAATGTAAGTTCCCTCTAGAGTTTGATTGATCTGAATTCCCAGAAAGAATTTCAGTTCCCCCATGAGGCTCATCTCAAATTCTGCCTGCATACACTTAGCAAATTTTCTTCCAAGAGAAGGATTAGTAGATCCAAATATAATATCGTCAACATAAATCTGACACACTAAGATGTCATTCTTAACTGTCTTACAGAATAAGGTTGTGTCCACTTTCCCTCTGGTGAATTCCTTTTCTAACAGAAAGTTACTTAGTCTTTCATACCAAGCTCTGGGAGCTTGTTTCAGACCATACAATGACTTCTTTAGTTTGAAAACATACTCTGGATTTTTTGTACTTTCAAAACCAGGGGGTTGGTGCACATAAACCTCTTCTTCTATATAGCCATTTAAGAATGCACTTTTGACATCCATCTGATATAGAGTGATGCCTTTATTGACAGCAAAAGAAATTAAAAGTCTGATAGATTCTAACCTGGCGACTGGAGCAAAGGTTTCTGTATAGTCTATCCCCTCTTGCTGACTATAACCTTCTGCTACCAGTCGTGCTTTGTTTCTGATGACTTCACCTTGTTTGTTCAGTTTGTTTATGAACACCCATTTTGTTCCAATGACGTTGAATCCTTTTGGTCTGGGAACTAGATCCCACGCGTCATTTCTGGTGAATTGATTCAGCTCTTCTTGCATTGCTAGAATCCAGTCGTTGTCCAGAAGTGCTTCATCAATTGAAGAAGGTTCAATCAGAGAAACAAGTCCCATGAGGGATTCTTCAGAGTTTCTGAAGCTGGCTCTTGTTCTGATTGGATCTTCCTTTCTTCCTAAGATTGTTTCTTCTGGGTGATCCATGCTGCTTCTAGGTAGCCTTTTCTGAGGTTGATCAGCAGATGTTGCTGGATTGCTCACAGTGCCTCTTTCTGATGTTGAAGGAGTGTCTTTGTTGAGAGCTTCTGATGACTTGTCTTCAGAACATGTGAATTCAACTTCCATACCTGCAAAGATTCATTCTGCTTTGACTTTTCAGAGTCAAGCTTATCATCAAAACGAACACTGGTTGATTCTTCCATAATCTGTTTTTCTGTATTGTATACTCTGTACCCTCTTGAGCGTTCAGAGTATCCTAACATAATACACTTCTGTGCTTTAGAGTCAAACTTGTTCAAATAATTTTTTGTATTTAACATAAAACAAGTACATCCAAATGGATGAAAATATGAAATGTTGGGCTTTTTGTTCTTCCACAATTCATATGGAGTCTTTTCCAGAATAGGTCTTATGGAGATTCTATTCTGAATGTAGCACGCTGTGTTTATTGCCTCTGCCCAGAAGATCTTAGCAACGTTTGTCTCATTGATCATGGTTCTGGCTATTTCTTGCAATGTTCTGTTCTTTCGTTCTACAACTCCATTTTGTTGGGGAGTTCTAGGACAAGAGAAATCATGCAGAATGCCTCGGTCATTAAAGAATGACTCAAAATCTTTGTTTTCAAATTCTCCACCATGATCACTTCTGACTTTAACGATTCTAAGATCCATTTCATTCTGAACTTGGTTACAGAAGGTGACAAACACAGGGTGTGACTCGTCCTTGTGTCTTAAGAACTTTACCCATGTCCATCTTCTATAGTCATCTACGATTACTAACCCGTACTTCTTGCCACTGACTGAAGGAGTTTTAACTGGTCCAAATAAGTCAATGTGCAGAAGTTCTAATGACTTAGAGGTGGAAACAACATTTTTAGATTTGAAAGCAGGTTTTGCAAACTTGCCTTTCTGACATGCTTCACACAGAGCATCTGAATTGAACTTCAGATTAGGAAGTCCTCTGACCAGATTGAGTTTGTTAATCTGAGATATTCTTCTCATACTAACATGCCCCAATCTTCTGTGCCAGATCCATTGCTCGTTGTTAACAGACAGAAGACACTTTACATCCTGACTTTTCAGTTTAGAAAGTTTGATTTTATAAATGTTGTTTTTCCTCTTTCCATTAAATAGGATAGTCCTATCTTTCTGACTAACAACTTTACATGATTTTTGATTAAAGATTATATCATAACCGTTATCACTTAGTTGACTTATGGATAACAGATTATGCATTAATCCATCTACTAATAGAATTATTTATAGAGGGAAGATTTCCATTACCTACTGTTCCAGAGCCAATGATCTTTCCCCTCTGATTGCCTCCAAAGCCTACGTGGCCTCCAGGCTTAAGTTCCAGACTTTGGAACATATGCCTTCTTCCTGTCATGTGTCGTGAGCAGCCAGAGTCCAGGTACCATGACTGGTGTTTCTGATTTGCTGCTAAAGATATCTGCAACATGTATTATTTTATCCTTAGGTACCCATATTTTCTTGGGTCCGGATTTGTTAGCTTTACCAAAACTCTGGTTGAATTTTGGTTTCACAGAATAATTACTACTAGTATATTTAATGTCATGTGTGTGACCATACACAAAGTGTGAATTCAGAGGAGTGCGTTTAATAATTAGATCCATGGCATTCTTTGGTGTAGGTACCTTAGCTTGGTATCCTATTCCCTTTCTGCCGTTTCTGCTAACTCCATAGATCATTGAAGCCATTTTGCTTCTATCTATGCTTTTAGCAAGGAACTTCTGAAAGCTGTGATCATACTCCTTGATGATCTCATCAGCGCTGCTGGGAATTTCAGAATTTGTTTCCTTCTGAGAGTTTTGTAAAAGATTTTCTAATTTTGAAATTTTATTTTTCAACTCAGAATTTTCCAATTTGAGACTCTCAGTTTTATCAGAGTCAGAATCAAGATTCCTTTTCAGGTTTCTGAATTTAACTCTGATCTGCTGATATCTTACCAGAATTTCGTTAAGGCTTTCAGCAAGTTCAGCCTTAGTAAATCTTCTGATATGTTAGCCATGAGAGCTATGTTAGCTCTCTCATCATCTGATTCTGAGTAAGCTTCAGATGAGTCAGAGTCATCCCATGTAGCCATGAGACTCTTCTTCTTTTCCCTTCTAAACTTCTTTTTGGGCTTTTCCCTCTGAAGCTTTGGACAATCACTCTTGTAGTGTCCTTGCTCGTTGCATTCATAGCAGATGATGTCCTTGGTGTTTGGCTTTCTGCTTCCTGAAGAGCCTTCAGATCTTCTATATCCAGAGGAGGAGTCTGAACTTCTGTATCTGGAGGAGGACTCATTCTGATCAGATCTTCTGGTATTCCTGAACTTTCTTTGCCTCTGCTTCCATAGTTGGTTCACTCTTCTGGAGAGGAGGGAAAGTTCGTCTTCTTCTGATGAGGACCCATCAGAGGTTTCTTCAACAGCCTGCAAAACTTTGGAGTCAAATTTTCTGTTAGACTTTAAAGCTAAAGACTTACCTTGCTTCTGAGGTTCATCAGCTTCTAGCTCTATCTCTTGACTTCTGAGGGAGCTGATAAGTTCCTCCAGAGAGATTTTGTTGAGATCTTTAGCTAGCTTCAGTGCTGTAACCATTGGCCTCCACTGTTTTGGCAAGCTTCTGATGATCTTCTTGACATGATCAGCAGTAGAATACCCTTTGTCCAGAACTTTGATACCAGCCACCAAAATTTGAAATCTTGAGAACATCGTTTCAATTGATTCACTTTATTCCATTTTGAATGCCTCATACTTCTGAATGAGCGCAAGAGCTTTAGTTTCTTTGACCTGAATGTTGCCTTCATGCGTCATTCTGAGAGAGTCAAACATACTCTTTGCAGTGTCTCTGTTAGATATCTTTTCATATTCAGTGTAGGAGATGGCGCTGAGAAGAATAGTTCTGGCCTTGTGGTGATTTTTGAAGTCACGCTTTTGTTGATTAGACATTGCCTTCCTGTCAATCTTCTGACCACTTGTATTCACTGGGTGTGTGTATCCATCTGTCACCATGTCCCACAGATCAGCATCATGAGCCAGAAAGAAGCTTTCAATTCTGTCTTTCCAATAATCAAAATTCTCTCCATCAAAGACTGGAGGTTTGCTGCTGAATTTGTCTCTATCTTCATTGTTGTCATTGCTGGTGTGTTGATATGTTCCTGCCATTGTGTTTTTCTGACATTGGATCTTGTACTGACGCGGTTAAGTGTTTTAGCTCAGAACCAGGCGCTCTGATGCCAATTGAAGAAGTGAAAAACACAAGAAAGGGGGTTAAATTGTAAAACTTGAAATCAAATGCAGACAACATGTTATTTTTATCCTGGTTCGTTTGATCTCAAACTACTCTAGTCCACCCGTCAAGGTGATTTCGCCTCTCTCCAACGAGGTCTTAATCCACTATATTCAACTGAATATTACAACTGCTTTAACAACTGCTAAATCCTTCTTGAGTCTAAACCACAGACCGGTTTCTCAAGGAAATTCTTTCTTACAAATAAATGAATACTATGTGTTTAATGTTTTCTACAAAAACATTATATCACAACTGTGATAATACACAAATTAAGCTTATGTGAAACTAGGATGCTATGACTATAGAGTAAGCAATTTGAGAGATATAGCAATCTGTATGAGTGAGGATGAAGATGATTTACTTTAGGCGTGTAAAGAGTTGTAGAGCATTAGCCAATTCATTTCTCACTGACTTGTTTATATAGCCTTGGAAAAGATACGTTGTAGTCAATTATTCCATTTCAATGCCCATTACGTTCTTTCCATATTGAGAAGATCTTTGTCTGGGAATAAAGCCGTTGGTAATAAAGTGTCTTGAATGTACAATACCGTTATCAATTCAGCGTGTTATTGGCTTTGGCTTATTCTGACGCTTCTAGGTGCTGATGATATAGTTTTGGTCTTGATCAGAGTTTAGAGTATGTTAAGCGCAGATCTGTTCATCAGGCTTCAGCGTAAGCACATGCTTTGATCTTCTGATGCTGGCATATGATATTTCATCTTCTGATGCTGATGTTGACATTCTTATGCTGATATCCATCAGAGTTTCTGTAAATGCACAATATAATTTTTAGGTAGCATATATGTCTCATATGAATTATACAATTTATTTAATCTTGCATTTTGTTATCATCAAAACTTTAACTTAGGGTAGTAGATTCAAACTTTGTTCTAACAGACATACCCACATCTCTTGAAGGCCTACAAAGGGATTGGATACAGCTCAAAGGAGAGCGAGATACTTTCGAAGCTCAATTCTACGCAAGCGAGAAGAAGGTTTTGGAACTCACTAGGCCACTTCATGAGGAGCAGACTCTAAATGCCTACATTGCACCAAAGAGGATGCACACTACTTTTTTATCTTAGAGTTTTGAATTATTTTGCCCAAGAGGCATTGATGTATTCAAAATTTATCTTATTAATATAACGTGTGTTTTCTTTTTGTCTAAAAAGAACTTGAATCTTTGAAATCCTTGAAAACATTGCATATGCACATATCATTCATCATAACATAAACATGTCTTTTCCTACGAGTTTCCTCATCTCTCTACTGTTTATTTTAGTAAGATGGATCTCGAACAGACAGTCAAAGATCTCCAAGCTCAGAACACGCAGTTTCAACAGTTGCTCATGACCCTAGCCAAGGGGCAAGAAGAGTTGAAGACTCTGCTTGCTGAGGAAAGGAAAAAGAAAACAAAGAAAGTCACTGGGGTTTTAAACATGGGGAGAAGATTTCAGGGGCAGACTAGAAGAACCTTGAATTTTACAACAACATCCGGTGAAGGAGAGGGGAAAGGAAAGGAAACAGTGGTTCCTTCAGAATCTGAAGAGGAGGAAGAAGAGGAAGACTACTCTAAGGAACAGTATCCTCCAGCTGATGATAAGTACAAACATCTTGAAGAGCGTTTGAGCGCTATGGAAATACAAAAGGTGTCAGGCTTAGACTTTGAAGAATTGGGACTAGTGCTTGGAATTATGATTCCTCCAAAATTCAAAGTGCCTTTGTTTGCAAAATATGATGGGGTGTCATGTCCTAATATGCACCTCTGATCATATGTGAGAAAAATCCAGCCACACTCCGCTGATAAAGACTTGTGGGTGCATTTTTTCCCCAAGATAGCCTATCTGGAACACAACTCGACTTGTTTTACCAACTAGAGAGAGCCAATGTCCACAATTGGGAAGATCTTGCCGCAGCTTTCTCCAAGCAATATCATTATAATGCTGATTTGGCGCCTACCCGTACTCAACTTCAGAGTATGGCTATGGCTTCCAATGAGGGTTTCAAGGATTACGCGCAGAAATGGAGATATCTAGCTGGAAGAGTTCAACCCCCTCTGTCTGAAAGGGAATTGGTGGACATGTTCTTAGGCACTCTATCAGGCCCTTTCTTCAACCATTTAATTGGAAGCTCATCTGCAAGATTTACTGAGTTAATACTGATCGGAGAAAGGGTGGAAGCTGGCATAAAAAGCGGAAAGATTCAGAAGGATTCATCTTCTTCTACAGCTCTAAGGAAGCCTTTTATTGGGAAGAAAGAAGTAGCTGTTGTATATCCACAAAGGAACCAAGGGAGAGCCGAACGTCGACCAATGGTAGGGGCTGTTATGATCCCAAAGCCTACATCTGATCAACCAAGAAATAATCAACCGAGGGTGGAAAGGCCAGTCCGGTAATTCACCAGAATCAATATGACTTTGTCCCAGGTATTACCGCATCTTCTGAAATCCAATTTGGCAACTCTGAAAGAAGCTCCAAAAAACCCCAACACAGCGTCCCCTCATTATCACCCGAATGCCCGTTGCGCATATCACTCTGAAAGTCTGGGTCATGACACCAACAACTGTTGGGCCTTGAAAAACAAAATACAAGACCTTATAGAGGCAAAAGAAATTGAGTTTGATGCGCCCGAGAAGCCAAACGTCATTTCTGCTTCTATGCCCAGACATGGTCACAACACCAATGCTATTAAAGAAGATTTGTTTGTTACCACAGTTGATGGACTCGTGACTCCACTCCTAATCATTAAGATAAACTTGTTGAAAGCCGATGTATTCCCGGGTTGTAATGAAGACTGCCACCTCTACTTATCCTTACCAACTGTTTGCCCTTTGTTGAAAACAGGCATTCAACGCTTGATAGACAATAAAGAGATCCTGTTTGAAAGTAATCCTGTTTCACCTGTTCCTGTTGAAGACGTTTCAATCATTACCATCTCCACCAATTCTTCAAGGGTCCCCAAAAGACCCGTTAGAATTACATCGGTTCCAAAAACTACTCCTCTTATAATCATAATGCCTGGGCCAGTCCCATATGAATCAGACAAAACTGTGCCATGGAATTAAGGTGGAGACATTTACTACCATGACATCAAACAAGATGGGCTGGCCGCCGAAGATATAAACTCAGAAGAAGAAGATTTCGACATTAGCAATATTGCCGGAACTAGTAAGATTACCCGAAGCGGTAGAATCTTTTCTCCAGAAATCGCCCCCCCCAAAGGCAGTTTTTGGACCTGTGGCTTCTCTAAAAGTTACTTCCGTACCAATAATCATCTCTATAAGTGCTCCTATTGAAGAAGCCATTAGAACCCCTGCTGTTATTCCTACCAACACTCCCGCTGCTGAAACTCGAGGAAAAAGTATTCAAGCGGAGCCTGTCCGGACGAAGGCTCAACCACTGACTATCCCAGAGACCTCGAAAAAAGAAATGGAGGAGATTCTAAAAATAATAAAAAGGAGCGACTACGATGTAGTTGAACAGTTAGTATAAACTCCCTCCAATATCTCCATGCTGGCATTGCTACTGTGTGCCGAGGCACATGCGAAAGCCTTGGTGAAGTTCCTAAAGACAACCCATGTGCCTCAAGAGACGTCTGCTGATCAATTTCAAGATTGTGTGGCCATCTTGACAGCGGATAACGGCCTAGGCTTCTCAGATGCTGATCTGACACCAAGGGGAAGAAAGCACAATGAGGCATTACATGTCTCTGGAATGTAGAGGCACAACTCTGGCCCATGTCTTGGTGGACACTGGCTCATCTTTGAATGTCTTACCGAAGAAAGCTCTCGACAGACTAGACTGCGAAAGACTGACATTAAAGCCAAGTAACATAGTCGTAAGGGCATTTGAAGGATCAAAGAGGATGGTACACGGGGAGGTGGATATCCCCATAAAGGTTGGAACTCAAAATTTTAATTCAACCTTTTATGTAATGGACATCTGCCCCTCTTACTCCTGTCTTCTAGGACGACCGTGGATCCATAATGTTGGTGCTGTCACCTCTACACTGCACCAGATGATGAAATATCTGGTCCAGGGAAAGATTATCATTATCCACGGAGAGGAAGAATATATGATTAGCCACCTCAATTCCTTCAGGTATGTGGAATTGGACGGCGAGTTCATTGAAACTCCTTTTTAGCATTTCGAAGATGTCCCCCAAGAGGTAGCAGTGACCAAGACTATGTCCCAGATTCCCAAGATTACAAGACCTCCACTCTGGATGTCATCTCTGAAGGACGCCAAGGCAGTAGTAGAGGAGGGTGGATGCACCATCTGGGAGAAACTTCTGCATATTCTGTATAAATCTGACAAATTTGGCTTAGGTTTCACTTCAAGTGCTCAGAAGGCTGTACGTCGTGCCCGTGCTGGAGGGCCACCCTTAAAGATTAGCAACCGGGAGGTCAATGCGGTAGAAGATGGTGAAGAGGATTGCAGCTTGGAGGATTGAATATTTCCAACTGTCAGCGGAGGACTTAGAAATTGGGAGGCTAGAGACTTTGTCCCAATTACTTTCATCCCTCAGTAATTTATCTCTACATTTTGATTGGACTTGTAATATTCAAAAACAATTCGCACACTTAAAACCTTGTGTCTTGCCCGAGGCACAATGGTCCATTTGTAAGGGTTATTATTTCATATTCCTATGACATTCAATGAATCATGGACGTTTTTCGCATACAAATTTGTGTGCTCATTGTTTTTCTTTTACATTTTATTTTTTAAGGATGGTTATACCCTTACACACACCCACACTCACAAATGCAGGTACCCTTCCATTCTGGATCCCATGGGTAACGATACTACTATGGCCTTTTGTGACTCTGAGGATCTAATCCACTAAGCCGAAGACGAAGGTGAGGAAGATTGTGAAGTACCAGGGGAACTGGCCAGACTACTACAACAAGAGGAAATAACCATTCAGCCTCATGAGGAACCTGTGGATACAATCAACTTGGGTACCGAGGAGGATAAAAAAGAGGTCAAGGTGGATGCCAATCTGGAACCCAGTGTCAAGGAGCGTCTGATTCAGCTGTTGCATGATTATGTTGAGATCTTTGCCTGGTCATATGAAGATATGTCGGGACTTGATACAGACATCGTGGTACATCGTCTGCCTACAAGAGAAGATTGCCCATCAGTAAAACAAAAAGTCTGCCGCATGAGACCTGATATGTCAAAAAAGATCAAAGTAGAGGTCATGAAGCAATTCAATGCTGAATTCTTGGTTGTCACTTCCTACCCTCAATGGGTTGCCAACATTGTTCCCGTACCTAAAAAAGACGGCAAAGTACGAATGTGCATGGACTATAGAGATTTGAATAGGGCAAGCCCAAAAGATGATTTTCCACTCCCCCACATTGATATTCTGGTTTACAATACGGCACAACACAAAGTGTTTTCCTTAATGGACGAATTCTCATGTTACAACCAAATCAAAATGGCACCTGAGGACATGGAGAAAACTACATTTGTCACACAGTGGGGCACATTTTGCTACAAGGTGACGCCATTCAGACTGAAGAATGCTGGGGCAACCTATCAACGCGCCATGGTAGCTTTATTTCACGACATGATACATCATGAAATAGAGGTCTACATAGACGATATGATAGCCAAATCACAAACAGAAGAAGAACACCTTGATCACTTGCAAAAGCTGTTTGAGAGACTGAAGAAGTACAAGCTGAGGTTTAATCCAAACAAGTGCACATTCGGAGTACGGTCTGATAAACTCTTAGGTTTTATTGTTAGTAACAAGGGTATAGAAGTAGATCCTGCTAAAGTAAAAGCAATACAAGAGATGCCTGCTCCTCGTACTGAGAAGGAAGTCAAAGGATTATTGGGACGCTTGAACTATATTGCCAGATTCATTTCTCATCTAACAGCCACTTATGAGCCAATCTTCAAACTATTGAAGAAGGATCAAGTAGTCAAATGGAATGATGAATGCCAGGCTGCTTTTGACAAAATCAAAGAGTACTTACAAGAGCCTCCTGTGTTGATTCCACCATTCGAGGGAAGACCGTTGATTATGTATCTGACTGTTTTAGAAAACTCAATGAGGTGTGTATTGGGGCAGCATGACGAGTCTGGCCGAAAAGAGCACGCTATTTATTAACTGAGCAAAAAGTTTACCGACTGTGAAACCAGATATTCACTACTCGAGAAAACTTGCTGCGCTCTGGCATGGGCTGCTCGCCGGTTAAGACAGTATATGTTGACTCATACTACCTTATTGATATCTAAGATGGATCCGATAAAATACATCTTCGAGAAGCCTGCTCTTTCAGGGAGAATAGCTAGATGGAAGATGATCCTAACAGAGTACGACATACAGTATACTACCCGAAAAGCCATAAAGGGCAGTGTGCTAGCTAATCATCTTGCTCACCAAGCTGTAGAAGACTATCAGTCCATGAAGTTTGAATTTCCTGATGAAGACATCATGACATTAGACAACTGTGAAGAAATCAGACCATATGATGGACCTGAACAAGGATCCCGATGGACCATGTTCATTGATGGGGCATCCAATGCACTTGGTAATGGTATCGGCGTTGTACTCATATCTCCAGAAGTGTGTCATACTCCTTTTACTGCCAGACTTTGCTTCAATTGTACAAACAACATGGCGGAATACAAAAAGTGCATCTTTTGTCTCAGAGCTGCCATAGACTTGGGAATCAAATCTTTAGATGTGTTCGGAGATTCAGCTTTGGTCATTAGTCAGATCAAAGGGGAATGGGACACTAAGCACCCAAAAATTATCCCTTACAAAGAACATGTTTTGACATTGCTACCACATTTTGAGAAGATTACCTTCGAGCATTTCCCGCGAGAAGAAAATTAGCTAGCAGACGCTCTAGCCACAATGTCATCTATGTTTAAACTTAATTGGGATAACGAGGCTCCCCAGATCACTATCAAATGAATGGATGAACCGTCATACTGTCACGAGATTAATACTGAAGAGGTAGTGGACCAACCTTGGTTTCATGAGGTCAAGAGGTATCTCGAGGCTCAGGAATGTCCAGAAGGAGCTTCGATCAATGATAAGAAGTTCTTAAGGAGATTCTATGCTAAATTCTTCCTTAGTAATGGCATCCTATACAAACGCAATCATGACTCCATTTTGCTTCGGTGCGTGGATAAGGTTGAAGCTGAAAAGATCATGGCTGAATTACATGAAGGTACTTTAGGCACCCACTCCAGTGGGCATACGATGGCGAAGAAAATCCTACGGGCAGGCTATTACTGGTCAACCATGGAAGCATATTGCTATCAACACTCTCGGACATGTCATAAGTGTCAAATTTATGCTGACAAGGTGCACGTACATCTGGTTCCTCTGAATGTCTTGACGGCTTCTTGGCCCTTTGGTATGTGGGGAATTGATATGATTGGAGAGATCAAGCCTACAACCTCCAATGGACACCGCTTCATCCTAGTGGCCATTGTCTATTTTACCAAGTGGGTTGAAGAAGCTTCCTTCGCTTCCGTTACCAAGAATGTTGTTGCCTACTTCATCAAGAAAAACCTTATCTGCCGGTATGGTATCCCGGAAAGGATCATCACTGACAATGGTACAAATCTCAATAACACTATGATCATCGCCTTGTGCGAGCAATTCAAGATTCAGCATCACAATTCTTCTCCCTATCGGCCAAAGATGAATGGTGTTGTCGAAGCTGCAAATAAAAACATTAAGAAGATCATACAGAAAATGACAGTCACATACAAAGACTGGCATGAGATGTTACTATTCGCTCTCCACGGGTATCGTACCACGGCTCGCACGTCAACCCGGGAAACAACCTATTCTTTGGTTTACGTCATGGAGGTTGTCCTGCCTATTGAGGTTCAGATCCCCTCTTTGAGAATTATGAAGGATGCGAGATTGAATGAAAACGATTGGATCCAAACTCGACTTGATCAACTGAACTTAATTGATGAAAAAAGACATACTGCTGTTTGCCATGGTTAGATGTACCAAAAACAAATGATCAAGGCTTTCAACAAGAAAGTCAGGCGCCAAGTATATCAAGTTGGGGATCTAGTGATCAAACGTATCATCTTGCCTCAAAGTGATCCCAGGGGCAAATGGATTCCTACCTATGAAGGACCGTTTATAATAAGAAAACATATTCTCTGGTGGGGCAATGATCTTAACCACCATGGATGGTGACGACCTGCCATACCCTGTGTGATCGGTGGGAATAGAACTGACTGTTTTTTAATGCTGGTTCGCGTTTGCGTTTTGCAAAATGTTGCGGTAAGCAAGAGTCGCCACCGTCTTTTATTTTTTCCAACAAGGAAAGGACAAAAGCACAGCAAAATTCCTTTTCGAGATGTTTCTCGGGTTCGGGAGGTAGATTATAAAAAGGGAAGGTGTTAGCACCCTTTCTATCCGTGGTTATCCACGAGCTCTTAGGTACTTGCTCACTATGTTTTCAAAAGTTTTTCTTTTCTTGTGTTTGTGGGTTTTGAAAAAGTTTTGTTTGAAAACTTCAATTTAACTCTTATGTCTGTTCTCAAGAGTGTATGAAGTGTTTGTTTGAAAACTTTGTTTGGAAAAGTGTAAGTGCGAAAAGTTGTTGTGTTTTGAAAGAGCAAGTACCTGAGAACCTCTACCTACTCAAAAGAAATTAAGCTGTGTAAATTTCCTTTAGACAGTACTATCCCACTATTGAGAAGTAGGTAGCACCGTCATTGGAGTTTTCGGGTCAATTCGATTAATGGGACATGTGGTCACTAAAGCAATAGTGGGACGCCTTAGCGGTAACCCTAATGTCCTAGATAATTTTTTATCGAGGCAACCGTTTCGAGGCAACTTTGATCTTTAGACATGAGGGTGACCTCTAAAACTTCCTATACTCAATGACCACGTCGAGGCAACCAAGTGAGGCGTACCCTAGGAGTGGCATGTGCAAGTGTGTCAGGTTTCAGTTAATGTTATCTTTGTACATGTTATGGTGAGCTACGATTGATTTTATTTTAAGAGAGATCTTGACATGCATAGCCTAGTTAGCATACATCTAGCAGTTAATAATTGCGGAAAATAAAGCTAAGCTATTACAAGGCGTCGGGTATTTACATCGCCAAAAACAAACCCTTGAAAAGTAAATTGCGGGAAATTAAATAAAAGCGATAAAAGGACACTAATTAAAACTATTACATCCTCGGAACAATTACAATTATATGATAAAAATTACGAATAAAAAATAATCACACGCGCGAGAAAAATTGGATCGGAGAGTTTCTAGGGTTTTGACCCTTTTTGAAAAAGAAAGAGATTTTTATCATTTTGCATTTAATAAAATTAAAACCTAAACTAATTAATTAATAAAAGAAATATTTTTGAGTTTTTTATGGTTTTTTTAGGGAATAAATAAATAAAAAAAATAACATGATCAAAAGTCATCAAAAACCCTAATTCTATATTAATTTTATTTATTGTGAAAATATTGAAATTAACCTAATTAAAAAAACTAAATTAATTATGTTGGTATTTATTTACAAAAATAATAAATTAAGGGTGAATTTAATAAATAATAGTAAAAAATATTATATTTTAGTTTTCTGATTTTATTATGAAAAATTAATTTGGTTAATTAAATAATAATAATTATTAATAATAAAACAATTAAATGAAAAAATATAAAAGAAAAAAGAATGAACCCAGGGGGTGATGGGCCCAAAGAGGAGGTGTTTCTGGAATTCTGAAGCCCAATAATGCTCAAGCCTGTTTGACTTTCTGAGATATCCACACGCTTGTTGACTAAGGACTATGGTAGTCATCATCTTTGGCCACTGGATCTTGGCCTGAAGCCACATGGCGCGCTGGGATTTGAAGCACATGGTAGAACATCTTTTGAAACCTGCATGTGATTATATGAAGCAAAATAGGATAAATGTTTAGGGGGACCTGGGATTCGAACCCAAGTCCCAATGCTTCCAGGCCAACGCACTCACCACTCAACTAAGTTGTTTTATTTGTTATTGAAATAAGTGGCGTTATTATATTGGGAAATTAATCAATATGCTGTAAAACAAAAAATCACGCGCGCTTTTTTAAAATCAGCCAACCATGTGATAACACATCACCGTCTTCTTTGTTTTTCTGTATAATTAACTTCAGATAGCGGGGGTTTTTAACCCCCACTATTTAGCTGCACGAAAAATAGCGATTAGAAATCTAGCAAGCATAAATATTTCGCGAGGGGTGAGTCATATTCGTCTGGGTCTAACGATTTCATCCATGTGTCTTATGAGTCCTAATTTTGCCTGGTTCAAAAAGCCCTAATTTAAAGCTCAAGAACCCTAAAAAATCAGTCATGGCATTCTTCGATTCATGGCGTTTTAGTTCAATTAAACCATACCATTAGCTTCGTATGGTTCCTAGCAATGCAAATCAACCAAGAAAACATGTTAACTATGCATGAATTAGGATATACGATTATGAATCAAAAATGCGAACCGTGGTTCTGTAGGTGACGATTCTTTGAGTTTTAATGCCCGAGTTTGATTGCAAAATGTTCCTGGAACCTCCTGCAATGTATTTGAATCAACAAAAACCCTTGAATCGCCCTAGAATGCAAGAACAGGTTTTTAATTTTCTTGGAATTTCTTGAATATGGCAGGGTCTTTTCTGCAGCTTTTTCCACGTCCATTAGGTCAGGGTCAGCTTGCTTATGTATATGGCAATTGAATTAGGTCAAAAAGCTGGGCCAATATCCATTGCATTGATGATTGAATCCTTGATTGAAAAATCAAATATCCTTGATTTTCATGATTGAACAAACTTGCCAAAATTGGATTTTTGTGTATCTTTGACTTGTGCACGAATTTGCCAGCATGTTTAGGTCATATTTGCTTCACAAAAAGATTTAAAAAACAAATCTTCTATTTTCTTATGATTTAAATTGATTAAATGAATTAATATTAATTAAAAATCCAATTAATCAATAAAAATAAGAAAATAAATCCAATTAATCTTGATGGGTCGTGCATAGGTCATGGGTGAAGTTTCAAGAAGAGAATTGAGGCCCATTAGCAAAAAGAAGGTGTTTTGAGCAAAGTTGACTTTTGCAAATTCATGAAAATTTCCCAACTTCTCCAATGCACAAATTGCTCAATTTTGATCATATAACCATGTTCTTGGACATTTTGGAAAGCTCTTGAAGTCCTCTAACCAATGCCTTTGGTCCCATGTCATTTGGATCTACCAATATCAAGTTATGGCCTTTGACTCAAAGTGTACTTTTGTTGACTTTTGAAATTGACCTATAATGTAAAAAATGGTAACTTCTTGTGAGAGCATTTCTTGAACTTGGAGTGTGAATATGGATTGTAGGAAATTGCATCCCCTTCAAAATGAGCATTGGATGGAATTTTTCTGATAAACCATGAAAAAGTTATGCCCTGGTCAAGATACAATTGACTTTTCTACTGTCCAAAAATAGTAACTTTTTGCATCTTGATGATTTTTAAGCTACCCTTATGGAATCATGATCAAGACTTGATCAAAAGATGATTGTGAACTCAAAATAAGATATTGACCAAAAATTCTGACTTTTGACTGTAAAATGACCATTTTGCCCTTGTAGTTGACTGTAGATCAAATGGGGCTTTTGACTATGCAAATTGGCACTGTGAGTCTTGAAACTTGGCATGTAGGTGCTTGAGGATGCATATAGGCCTATGAGACTTGATTGAACCATTGAGAACCCCAAATTCCTTGAAAGAACCAAAACCCTAATTTCAGCTGTCTTAGGAAGTGGTTTGACTGTCTAACCCTTGAGCAATCTTGAACCATTTGAGGATCATATCTTGAGGAATATGGGAGGGAAAATTTTGGGGTACAACAGTTGCCCCTGTTCAATCTTCTTAAACCTGAGGATGTAGATTGGTTTGCGTGTCTTTCGTGATCCGAAGGTGGAAGATGATTGAACACTAAAGTGCCCAGAAATTTGCACTCACATGGTGTAGTATTAGCAATGTGATGTCGGGAATGGGCTTACAGATGTCATTTGGAGAGATGATGGATAGGAAGATGGGCTTATAGATGCCACCTGGAGATTGTTGGTAGGTAGTTTTGTCTTCATTGACAGGTTGTCTTCATTAACAGGTTGTCTCTATTGACGAGTTGTCTTCATTGACGGGTTGTCTCTATTGACGGGTTGTCTCTATTGACTGGCTTCAGAAAAATCTTTAGGAATCGATTTAACTGGTTTTGTCTCCATTGACTGAATTTGTCTCTATTTGACTGGATTTGTCTCTTTTGACTGGATTTGGATGATTGTCAGAATTGTGTCTGCCTCTGGAGCGCATATGAAACATGAGTGACAGAATGACATCCGAATCTGGACCGTATCTGGACTTTATTTGAGAGAGTGACAGAATGACATCTGGATCGTATCTGAACTGTGCTTGAATGAGTGGCAGAATGACATCCGATTCTGGATCGTATCTGGACTTTATCTGAGAGAGTGACAGAATGATACCCGAATCTGGATCGTATCTGAACTGTATTTGAAATTGAGATCTATATGAGTAGCAGAATGACTTCCGTGTCTGGAATGTATCTATGCTGTAACTGGGATCTGGATAAGTGACAGAATAACTTCCGTGTCTAGAGTGTATCTGCACTTGAAGTTGATAGTTGAATCTGAATGAGAAATAGAATGGCTTCCGTATCTGGAGCGTATCTAGTCTGTATCTAATTGCTGACGTCTGAATGAGTAGTAGAATGACCGTCGTGTCTGGGGTGTATCCATACTGTATCTGAATGAGTGACAGAATGACATCCGAATCTGGATCGTATCTGGACTGTCTCTTGAATGAATCTGGAATAAGTATCAGAATGTCGCCATATAAGGGTCACATTTGAACTGTCTCTGGAAGGAATCTGGAATAAGTATCAGAATGTCTCCATGCTTGGGTCACATCTGAACTGTCTCTGGAAGGAATCTGGAATAAGTATCAGAATGTCGCCATGCTTGGGTCACATCTGAACTGTCTCTGGAAGGAATCTGGAATAAGTATCAGAATGTCGCCATGTCTGGGTCACATCTAAACCATCTCTAGAAGGAATCTGGAATAAGTATCCGAATGTCGCCATGCTTGGGTCACATCTGAACTATCTCTTACTGAGGTTATAGAACTGGTCCATACTATGACGGAGGAGAACATCAAGATCTAGGAACTGACTTGTGCTCAATGGAGTATACCGTTGAGGTTATAGTACTTGTCCACCCTATGATGTAGAGAAACTGTCGAGATTGAGAACCTTATCTGAACTTTAACCAAGGATAATCCGATTGAGATTTAAGAACTGGTCAGATCTGCATCTTTCCTGAAAGGTAAAGGTCAGTCACATGCAATGCATGAGATGGGTCAAGCAATGATGTTCTCAACATAAATGAGATTTTACTCGTATGATGCGTATATGCATGTATCATGATGTATGAAAATGTGATGTTTCAACTGGGGAAAATAAATCCCGGAGCTGCTGGAGAATAGAGTTGAGTTCTTCGTTTCCGCTGGGGATGGTGAATGAAGATGATTGTGAGAATAAACCTGCAGGAGAGGATGACTCCGTTGGGGAATAAACTGATGGAGAGATTACTCTGCAGGGAATTACTCTGTGGGGAAGAGGTACTTCGCTGAGATTTTAACGATAACTCCGCTGGGGATTCCGTTGATAAGCCCTATTGGGGGTTTTGATGATGAACTCCGTTGGGGATAGAAAGAACTTCGTCGGGGATGATCTTTCAGTTGCAACTTGATGAGGATAACCCAGTTAGACTCTTGTGGAGATAACCTTCTGAATATGGCTGAGGAGATACATTTGCACTCTGCAGGGGACAAGCTTCCAGAATCTACTGGGGAAGATGATTCAACTCTGGCGGGGAAGCTTTTTAGATTGTGCTGGGAAATAGCTCCACTGGGGGTATCTTGTATTTCGTCGGGGATCATTCTTATATTCTGTCGGGGAATATTAAGACTGTCGGGGATGCTCTTTATGCTTGCTGGGGAATATCTGTATACTCCGCTGGGGAATATTAAGATCTACTGGGGATACCGAACTTCTTTAGGGCTGATGGTAGACCAACTCTGCTTGGGGAGAGTATTGCTGATTTGTTCGTAGCTGCAAGTCTCATTAGGGAGAGCTACCATTACTGTCTTACTCTGCGGGGAGTGAAGGTATCTTAGCCATATTCTTCAGCTGAATCTACCTGGTACCTGGTGAGTAGAGCGGCTGTACAGTTTGGACAATTTTATTGCCCCAGTTTCTGCGGGAGAAGAAGGCCTATGAGATGCTTGATAACTGCCGATAGACAAATCTTCTTCTGGTAGGCAAGTGACGAGATGACGGGACATAGTCGTACGCTTTGATCCCTAATTTTTGCCTGGACCGCCCTTTCGGGTTTTCAGTCCACCGGGATACCCATTTTTGCCCAAGCCGCCTTTTCAGGTTTTCGACTTGCCGGGTGTACAGATTTTTTTACTTTCATCCCTTATTTTTGCCCGAACCCTTTTGGTTCGCCGGGAAGCCCTTATTTTTGCCTAGGCCAGTCGAACTAGCGGGTCTTTGTTTATGCGTAGTACTTTTTTTTTTACTATGTCCACGCTCTCAGAGTGCAGGGAGTTGTCACTGTCGGTAGTATTGTGTTTCCGTGCTACCAGAAGATCTTCTTTTGATCATGCAAGATTCGTTGCTGGAATTCATGTCCAATGCCCCAATTGATTCAGATGGAGATTTGCCCCTGGCTATTTGGCATCTTGAGAGATTCCTTGAATCTTGACTTGACTGCCCCAGATGATGGACAATGCTCATGTCGTTCCCCTGGATTGGAAGTGTTTTTCCACTTGATGTGATCCTTTTTGTTGAGAAGGTTTTTGTTCACTAGATATTCGTCGTGCGAATTTCTCTGCTGTTTGAACAAATAGTCATATGCAAACAATGTTATTTTAAGAATGCAAAGCTTATGTCTGTCTTGAAGTTTTTTGAAAATGCAGTTTTCAATAAAACAAGCGAATTTTTTTGTAAAATGTGATGTCAACTCATGATTTTACAACAAGCCCTACAAGAGTCAGGATACCTTTTGTAACAGTATGCTTTCGAACTAACCCATGCTTCAGCTAGGACTTTTAAGGGTTATAACGTGGCCTGGTTCACGGTTTAAGAAACAAAGGATAAAGGCTCAAATTTTATTTGTACCCACCCGTTCTTCGTGATGTTCTTCAATCCTAAACTCAGCTAATCGTGCATTAGATCTTGTTTGATTCTTTGCTCTGATATTCCGGTGATGGTTCAGATACTGACAGTTTATTTTGAATAGGCAGTCATTTCTTTTTGTTGAGGGTTTGTAGGACCTCTTTCTTTTTGATTTTATTATCCCTGTCTTTTTGCCTGAACTGTTTCTTTTGTGATTACAGTCAGCGGGATGCCCCCGTTTTTTGTAAGTCTCCTTCATAGGTTTTGACTTATTGGGCTTTTATTTTGAGAGACAACGACTGCCTGTCCTTACGATTATTCGGAACCATCACTGTCTCTTGTTTTGGAGGGACTCTTTTGATGCCATTCATTGTACACCTGGATCAACTGAGAAAACTACCCTGCCCCAGGTTATAATTAAGGGTTTTAATTTATGAAAGGAAAAACTCCAACTTCTTTGGCTCAAAGGGGTTGACGAGGGATTATCTTCCTTATAACTCCACTGTTTAGGATTTGAAACAATGCCTGTACTTCATCAGCGGGGTCTATTCAAAAGCATACTGTAAAGATCGTGGTATCATTTTCGTCATCCTCCCTCAAAAGGTTTAGAATTTTTTTAATCGAGAGTTGAACATCACAAAAAAATGAAAGCAATTTGAATATAGTGAATACGAATGGATTGATTCAAAACAGACATATGCGATGCATTAATGAAATAAAAAAAAGTTTGCCATGAAAATAATTGTTTGAATAAGCAAAGAAAAATACAACTTGAAAATTCAAATAAAACAAAAGCCTTCAATGATTTGGCATAGGAGCAGTGATTATGTTTGGAGTCTCTGGAGGGTCAAACTGGATTTCTTTGGCATCAATCATGTCTTGAACCTTATTCTTCAGGGCCCAACAATTGTTTGTGTCATGTCCCGGACTGTCAGAGTGGTATGCACACCTTTCATTGGGATGATAGGTAGGAGCGGAAGTGTTTGGATTCCGGAGAGGAGCCCTTAATGTAATCAGCCCTGCCTTCAACATTTGCTGTAGCGCTTGAGTCAGTGACATGTTGATCTTAGTGAATTGTCTTTTAGGTGCGACCTCCTTACGTTGATGCCCCTGTCTTTGTTGAGCAGGCGTAGGATTAGAGATCAAGATTTCTCCTACGCGTTGGTCATGACGACTCTTTTGACCATACACAACATTGGACTCTTTCTTCCCATTGTAGGGATTTTTCTGAGCCTCGGAAGGTGTAGCTTCTTGAATCTTCCCGCTTTTGATGCCAGCTTCAATTCTTTCACCAGTCAAGATAAGGTCTGTGAACCCGGCTGAAGAGTTTCCAATCAAATGGTTAAAGAATGGACCAGACAGGGTCCCCAGAAACATATCAACAAGTTCACGATCAGTTAAAGGTGGCTGCACCCTTCCGGCAAGGTCTCTCCACTTTTGAGCATACTCTTTAAATCCTTCACCCGTCCCTAGCGACATACCCTGGAGTTGGGTACGCGTATGAGCGAGGTCGGAATTATATTGATACTGCTTATAGAACGCAGTAGCCAAATCTTCCCAGTTACGGATACTGGCTCCATCTAGCTGATAGAACCACTCTAGCTGAGTCCCTGAAAGACTATCCTGGAAGAAATGGATCCACAAATTCTTGTCAGCGGTGTAAGGCTGGATTTTCCTTACATACGACCGGAGGTGCATCTTTGGGCAGGAAGTTCCGTCGTATTTGGCGAAGGCAGGTGCCTTGAGCTTATGTGGAATCACCACCCCAGAGGATAAACCTAGGTCTCCAAAGTCCAACCCGGGCACATTCTGTATCTCCATAGCGCTCAAGCGGTCCTCCAACTGTTTGTACCTATCCTCAGCAGGAGGGTACTGTTCTTCATCATAATCCGTCTCATTGTTGGAGACCACGGGGCTAGGAACCCTTCTCTCTTGTGGGCTGTCTTTCCCTACAGATGAGGTAGTCAGCTCAACCTTATTCTGCAGTCCATTCCCAAATCTGCGTCCAATGTTGAACAAGACGGTCCTCTTCTTCTTCTTCCTCTCTTTCAGAATCAGAGCCTTCAAATCCTGTTGACCCTGGGCTAGGCTCATAACCAACTCTTGGAACTGGGCGTTCTGGGCCTGGAGGGCCTTGATAGCTTGTTCAGTGGAAGGTTCAGAAGACATGATGATTGCTGAAATAAACAGCGAAGAAGATAAGTGACCTGTAAAAGGGGTACCTGTAATGCAATGATATGTATGATATATGTATGCGATGTTTTCAAGGATCTCGCGGGGTAAACAAAGAAACTTGTTAGAATTTGAATCTGGTAGCTTGATTGAAGGAACTTCATGTTGTTGAGAGCCCTTCTTCAAGAGTCAAGCTCACCATATCGAGTGGGTCATAGCCCCTGACTCAAGTTATCGTGCTTGGATTTCTAGACAACCTTGGCTAGAGGAAAATAAATCCCCTTTGCCCCTTGCTACACATTTGGTTCATCATGACCTGCATCACAAACCTTTGAGATCCTTGAAATGGGTTAGTCCTTATGCAAGATGTATGCAATGTTATGATGTTATGATGTCATGGTAAAGGCACACCACAAGTATTCACAAAAGGCAAACATGGTAAAGGCACACAAGTCACACAACAGAGCCCTTAGATTTCAGGCTGGCATGAAGTTTAGGTACTACCCTCTTTCAGTTTCAGTTGGTTAAGACCTGTCCTGAAAATAGTAACCGGGTTCTAGAGGATCTCAATATCACTGACTACCCTCAATCGGTCATAATTCCAGTTTGGCAACCTTTTCTTGCGGCCGGAACCATCGCGAGAGTTTAGCCTCAATGAGTGTAGCATACTGCTACTGTTCTATGGCCAAGTTGGTCAATTTAAGGTTCTAAGGTCAGTTGGTGCTTAATGACTCCTCAGAAGACCCATATTCTCCTTGTTCCAACACAAGGGATATCGGTACAGACCAAGGTATCACACCAACGTAGCTACTGCTTCACCCGTGTCGGTCTACGCCGTACAGGTCCCTCACAGTTTATTGCTACTTACCTAAAGGGTATTCCCCAGATCCGGGTTAGGATCTATGAAACTCCGATACAAGCCCACAAAATTAAAGCATACAAGGCATACAATTGAAAACATAGTGATCTAATCCTAAGGTACACCTCACTTATTAACTCCCCAGCAGAGTCTCCAGTTCTGTGATCGGTGGGAATAGAACTAACTGTTTTTTAATGCTGGTTCGCGTTTGCGTTTCGCAAAATGTCGCGGTAAGCAAGAGTCGCCACCGTCTTTTATTTTCTCCAACAAGGAAAGGACAAAAGCACAGCAAAATTCCTTTTCGAGATGTTTCTCGGGTTCGGGAGGTAGATTATAGAAAGGGAAGGTGTTAGCACCCTTTCTATCTGTGGTTATCCACGGGCTCTTAGGTACTTGCTCACTATGTTTTCAAAAGTTTTGCTTTTCTTGTGTTTGTGGGTTTTGAAAAAGTTTTGTTTGAAAACTTCGATTTAACTCTTGTGTCTGTCCTCAAGAGTGTATGAAGTGTTTGTTTGAAAACTTTGTTTGGAAAAGTGTAAGTGCGAAAAGTTGTTGTGTTTTGAAAGAGCAAGTACCTGAGAACCTCTACCTACTCAAAAGAAATTAAGCTGTGTAAATGTCCTTTAGACAATACTATCCCACTATTGAGAAGTAGGTAGCACCGTCGTTGGAGTTTTCGGGTCAATTCGATTAATGGGACATGTGGTCACTAAAGCAATAGTAGGACGCCTTAGCGGTAACCCTAATGTCCTAGATCATTTTTTATCGAGGCAACCGTTTCGAGGCAACTTTGATCTTTAGACAGGAGGGCGACCTCTAAAACTTCCTATACTCAATGACCACGTCGAGGCAACCAAGTGAGGCGTACCCTAGGAGTGGCATGTGCAAGTGTGTCAGGTTTCAGTTAATGTTATCTTTGTACATGTTATGGTGAGCTACAATTGATTTTATTTTAAGAGAGATCTTGACATGCATAGCCTAGTTAGCATACATCTAGCAGTTAATAATTGCGGAAAATAAAGCTAAGCTATTACAAGGCGTCGGGTATTTACATCGCCAAAAACAAACCCTTGAAAAGTAAATTGCGGGAAATTAAATAAAAGCGATAAAAGGATCCTAATTAAAGCTATTACATCCTCGGAACAATTACAATTATATGATAAAAATTACGAATAAAAAATAATCACACGCGCGAGAAAAATTGGATCGGAGAGTTTCTAGGGTTTTGACCCTTTTTGAAAAAGAAAGAGATTTTTATCATTTTGCATTTAATTAAATTAAAACCTAAACTAAATAATTAATAAAAGAAATATTTTTGAGTTTTTTATGTTTTTTTAGGGAATAAAAAAATAAAAAAAATAAGATGATCAAAAGTCATCAAAAACCCTAATTCTATATTAATTTTATTTATTGTGAAAATATTGAAATTAACCTAATTAAAAAAAACTAAATTAATTATGTTGGTATTTATTTACAAAAATAATAAATTAAGGGTGAATTTAATAAATAATAGTAAAAAATATTATATTTTAGTTTTCTGATTTTATTATGAAAAATTAATTTGGTTAATTAAATAATAATAATTATTATTAATAATAAAAAAATTAAATGAAAAAATATAAAAGAAAAAAGAATGAACCCAGGGGGTGATGGGCCCAAAGAGGAGGTGTTTCTGGAATTCTGAAGCCCAATAATGCTCAAGCTTGTTTGACTTTCTGAGATATCCATACGCTTGTTGACTAAGGACTATGGTAGTCATCATCTTTGGCCACTGGATCTTGGCCTGAAGCCACATGGCGCGCTGGAATTTGAAGCACATGGTAGAACATCTTTTGAAACTTGCATGTGATTATATGAAGCAAAATAGGATAAATGTTTTGGGGGACCTGGGATTCGAACCCAGGTCCCAATGCTTCCAGGCCAACGCACTCACCACTCAACTAAGCTGTTTTATTTGTTATTGAAATAAGTGGCGATTATTATATTGGGAAATTAATCAATATGCTGTAAAACAAAAAATCACGCGCGCTTTTTTCAAATCAGCCAACCAATGGATAACACATCATCGTCTTCTTCGTTTTTCTGTATAATTAACATCAGATAGCGGGGGTTTTTAACCCCCACTATTTAGCTGCACGAAAAATAGCGATTAGAAATCTAGCAAGCATAAATATTTCGCGAGGGGTGAGTCATGTTTGTCTGGGTCTAACGATTTCATCCATGTGTCTTATGAGTCCTCATTTTGCCTGGTTCAGAAAGCCATAATTTAAAGCTCAAGAACCCTAAAAAATCAGTCATGGCATTCTTCAATTCATGGCGTTTCAGTTCAATTAAACCATACCATTAGCTTCGTATGGTTCCTAGCAATGCAAATCAACCAAGAAAACATGTTAACTATGCATGAATTAGGATATACGATTATGAATCAAAAATGCGAACCGTGGTTCTGTAGGTGACGATTCTTTGAGTTTTAATGCCTGAGTTTGATTGCAAAACGTTCCTGGAACCTCCTGCAATGTATTTGAATCAACAAAAACCCTTGAATCGCCCTAGAATGCAAGAACAAGTTTTTAATTTTCTTGGAATTTCTTGAATATGGCAGGGTCTTTTCTGCAGCTTTTTCCACGTCCATTAGGTCAGGGTCAGCTTGCTTATGTATATGGTAATTGAATTAGGTCAAAAAGTTGGGCCAATATCCATTGCATTGATGATTGAATCCTTGATTGAAAAATCAAATATCCTTGATTTTCATGATTGAACAAACTTGCCAAAATTGGATTTTTGTGTATCTTTGACTTGTGCACGAATTTGCCAGCATGTTTAGGTCATATTTGCTTCACAAAAAGATTTAAAAAATAAATCTTCTATTTTCTTATGATTTAAATTGATTAAATGAATTAATATTAATTAAAAATCCAATTAATCAATAAAAATAAGAAAATAAATCCAATTAATCTTGATGGGTCGTGCATAGGTCATGGGTGAATTTTCAAGAAGAGATTTGAGGCCCATTAGCAAAAAGAAGGTGTTTTGAGCAAAGTTGACTTTTGCAAATTCATGAAAATTTCCCAACTTCTCCAATGCACAACTTGCTCAATTTTGATCATATGAACATGTTCTTGGACATTTTGGAAAGCTCTTGAAGTCCTCTAACCAATTCATTTGGTCCCATGTCATTTGGATTTACCAATCTAAAGTTATGGCCTTTGACTCAAAGTGTACTTTTGTTGACTTTTGAAATTGACCTATAATGTAAAAATTGGTAACTTCTTGTGAGAGCATTTCTTGAACTTGGAGTGTGAAGATGGATTGTAGGAAATTGCATCCCCTTCAAAATGAGCATTGTATGGAATTTTTCTGATAAACCATGAAAAAGTTATGCCCTGGTCAAAATACATTTGACTTTTCTGCTGTCCAAAAATAGTAACTTTTTGCATCTTGATGATTTTTGAGCTACCCTTGTGGAGTCATGATCAAGACTTGATCAAATGATGATTGTGAACTCAAAATAAGATGTTGACCAAAAATTCTGACATTTGACTGTAAAATGACCATTTTGCCCTTGTAGTTGACTGTAGATCAAATGGGGCTTTTGACTATGCAAATTGGCACTGTGAGTCTTGAAACTTGGCATGTAGGTGCTTGAGGATGCATATAGGCCTATGAGACTTGATTGAACCATTGAGAACCCCAAATTACTTGAAAGAACCAAAACCCTAATTTCAGCTGTCTTAGGAAGTGGTTTGACTGTCTAACCCTTGAGCAATCTTGAACCATTTGAGGATCATATCTTGAGGAATATGGGAGGGCAAATTTTGGGGTACAACACCCTGCGAACACATACATAGTCAAAAGATACTACACATAAGAGACCCGCTAGGTTGACACACCTAAGCAAAACAAGGGGCATCCTGGCAAACCAAAATGTTCGGGAAAAAAATTAGGGATAAAATATAAAAAAATCTGTACACCCGGAAAGTTGAAAACCCGAAAGGGAGACTTGGGAAAAAAGGGGTTTCCCGGTGGACTGAAAACCCGAAAGGGCAGTCCAGGTAAAAGTTAGGGAATTAAAGCGTATGACTATGTCCCATCGGATCACTTGACGGACAACATTTGGCTTCCACTGACAAACTCAGAGTTTCAGATCAATTCAATCATCTTCGGACAAGGCAAATAGACAAGATACTCGGAGAATGCAAAGGCTATAGCAGAATGGGAACCCCATGGGATTATTACACATAGATATCTTTCTTTGTATCAAAATTTTCTTGTTTTACGACAGCATTATCTTACTAGAATGTTTGTCTCATTTGTACAAAAATACTTATTCAAAGTCAATACAAAGATATCCCTTTAAAAGTGCAAAACTATTTGTATTTTCTTTACGCTTGTGTTTTGTTTGCCAAAACGTCCAATGATTCATTGATGAACATATGCATTTGAACATGATTACGGTTTACAAATAAACAAAATGAGAAGGCGATTACTGATAGGTTGAAAGAATAGGAAAATGTCTCTAGGATATTCCATAAGTAATACCCTACAGTACATCATTTAAATCCCCAACAGAACAAAACTTCAAGTTTTTAATCACCAGTAGAAATCGTCAACTTTCTCAGGATTCCCCAAGCAGATCTTACAAGCAATACACGACATTGCCCTCACAATAGAATTTACTTCTCTCAACAAAAATTCATCAACACTTAGACTCCACAACATGAAGACTTATACTTACATATCCCCAACAGCATTTAGGGATTTATTTTCCTTAATCAAACAACAATACAGCAAATCAACTCACATGCGCATACATTGCATCCATATATCATAAACATTAATAAAGCAAATACATTGCATCATACATTTCATGCAACATAAATTTGTGTTTCAGCTAACATTTTACCCTTTTCAGGATGAGATTAACAGCTACCATTAACAATATGCAATCATGATACAGTTCAGATACGCTCCAAACACGGATGCCATTCTGATACTCATTCAGATTCATTTTTCAGATACAGTTCAGATACGCTCCAGACACGGATGCCATTCTGATACTCATTCAGATACAGTACGGATACGCTCCAGACACGGATGCCATTCTGATACTTATTCAGATTCAACTTTCAGATACAGTACGGATACGCTCCAGACACGGATGCCATTTTGATACTCATTCAGATACAACCTTTCAAATACAGTTCAGATACGCTCCAAACACGGACACCATTCTGATACTTACAACTTACAATTCAACAATCACTCTGGGATGGCATCTACAAGCCCATATCCGACAAGATTCTACCACTTCTCCAAATGGCATCTGTAAGCCCATTCCTTCTATCATCACATCATCGAGTGCAAATTTTTGGCCACTCTAGTGTCCAATCATCTTCCATCTTCAAGTCACGAATGGTAAAACCCGCCAATCTAACTCTTCAGGTTTAAGAAGATTGAACAAGGGCAGCTGTTGTACCCCAAAATTTTCCCTCTCATTTATCAAGACTTTTCTCACAAGATCTCTTTGACTCAAGACTGGATTAGGGTTTGACCAGCTCAAGACACCTCCTCATGCACTGATAACCAAAATTAGGGTTTGAGTTTGCACAAGTATTTTTGGACTATAAATGTTCATATGGATTTCAATTATCATTATGGACCCCTAAGATTACTCATGTCAAGTTTCAAGCCTTGAAACACATTTTTGATCAGTCAATTGGACAACTGACTTAAAAATCAGCTGTATTGGGGAAATTTGACTCATATGTATCATTTTATGTATCATTTTAAACATTTTAGACTCATATGTATCATTTTATCAAGTTTGGACCATAACTCTTCAAGAAATTTGATCAAATCATCAAAAGGGCAAAATGGTCAAAATTAGGGTTTTGATTGAGAAAGAGCAATTTTTGGTTTTTGACCTAAAAAATGACCAATTGGTTTGAAACATGATTCCAAGGGCTCAATTGAATCATCATGACCTAATGACATGGTTCAAAACATTGCAAATCCATTGGATTGACAGATGAAATTTGCAGTCAACTGATCAAAAGTTAACTGCATACTGAAAAGTCAAACTTTGACTTTTTGGTCAAAATCAAATGCCAAGGATCACAATTTATCAAAAAATGTCAAAATGTGAAACTGATTCATCAAGAAATCAAAGATTGAAGATTTTATTTGAAAATTGAAATTTTCTTAACTTAGAAATTTTTCCAAGTATAGATGTTTTTTTTTTATGTTTTCTCAACTTTAAGCCAATTTTCCACCATGATACAAGATGATTCAAAGAAATTTCCCAACATGAAAGTTGTAGATATCCATGAAATCTACAACATTGCTTCACACATTTTTCCCTAAAGATGCTTGGATCTCAAGATACAATTTTGTGAATACATGCTCATGAACCAAAATAACTTATAAAAATTGTGCCCTAATTTAGGCAGGTTTTTGACCTAACTTCATGGTAATTTTTCACCTAGTTCCAAGAGGAATCTTGAAATTCATTTCAAATATGAGTTATAGAGAACATTTCGTGATTTCCAAAATTTCCAAGAACTCCTTAAGATCATTTTTGGTTAAGGAGAATCGAAGAGATGAAGTTGGCAATTTCTCACTTTGATTTCAAGCCATTTCATGAAGAACGAAATTCAAATCTGAACCTATGCTGCCTAATCCTTGCTTTACAAGTCTCAAACTTGTTTCTAACTTCATAATTTAATACTTACATAGATGATAAAGCCTTAACCCAAGCACAAGAATCTTTGTCCAAGCTTTAATTCCATAAATGGCACAAAGTTGCCATTGCCATTTTAGAAAAGCATAACTTTTGCAACTTTTCACTTCTTGAGCATTGGACCTGTTTTTCTCTGCACACAAAAGTCCTATAAACCAAAAACAAGTTGCCTAGGACTTGTACCAACTCCAAGCAGGCCTGTACAAGCATGTAGAGACTTGTCTCCTCACTTTGCTTCAAAAGTAAGTAAAAGTGCAAAAAGCCTATAACTCAAAAATCTGTTGTGGAGCTGACTTGAAACCTTCCTGATACTTATACAAAAACACATTGCAACAAAGAACACGATTTCTCAAGGCCAGAAACTCCCTAGAACTCCCTATCACCAAAAATCTGTCAAAACTTGTAGTTTGAGACCAAGCATAGCAATCCAGAAATCTACTCGTGCGTTTCAAGTTCTAATCATTCAAGCACTTAACCTACCTTATATCTAAGTGTTCCAGACCATCACCCCTTCACTGTAACTCCTCCGTATCCATCTTCCATTTTTGTTTTTCAAGCTTGCAGGTTGACTTGGATATAGAGATTCAGGCACTTTTAGGACAAGGCAAGGATTGGAACAAACTCAGGGAGGTTCAGGCAAGCTAAAGGAATCTTCAGGCCTTCATAAAACTCACTCAAACTCCATTCACGATCTCAGCTGAAGGAGGTAAGAACTCTAACTTCTATCTCTTCATACAGACATCCACTGGTCACGATTTGTGAAGATAAAATATAGATATTATTGTGCTAAAGCCAACCATGTGCATAGATTTCATTTCTGTTCATTATGTATGGAGAATTTTAGAGTTCAAATTTCTATAAAAACTAGGGTTGAAATTAGGGCCATTAAAATTTGCTTTGATCTTTGATTGTTAGTTTACATTAGTTACATGGTTGAAATCGTGGGAAAGAGTACTATCATTTTCATGTTGGAAGTTTCCATTTTCATGGAGAAATGAGAAAGTTACAGAGGTTCTGGCCTAGCTTGAGGAAGAAGATGAAGTACAGGGCAAGGAGGCATTATGTGTTATGTATTTTTTATTTCATATGAACTAACGGATGTACAGCCACCCCAGTGGTAAGGCAGCGCGCAAAAATGCTTAAGATCACAGGTTCGAGCCTTGGCGCTGCCACTTTGCATTTTTCATATTTTTTCATCTTTTTTTGACTTGTTTGCAGCGTGGGCTCAACACCTATGGGCCTCATTTTTTTCCCTAACATTTACCTCCTTTTTCTTAACAGCACCCCTAACCCATACTTTTTATTATTTATTTTTATTTTCATTTCCATTTTTATTAAATATATTTTCCTTAACATAAAAAATCATAAAAATATAAAACATGATAAATATTGCATTTTGATTTATTTTATTTAATTTTCACATAAAAAATATTTTTTTATTATTAAATTATGTATTGACTAGTTTTCTTAAATAAACTTTTAAAATAAAATAGACTTAGATATTTTTTTTTATTTCTTTTTCTTCATACTTGTAAATATTTATTCTGACATATAAAAAAAACTAAATATTTTCATAAATATTATTTATTATTTTAAGACAAAAAATATACAAAATAATACTTAAAGAACTTTATTTTCTTAAGTTAGAAATTAGGGTTAATCAATGTATAAAAATAATTTCCTATTTTAATTTATTAGGTTTAATTCAAAACTCTTCTTTATATGAAAAACAAAACAAAAATCTTTTTTCTTGCATACATATCATTGCATATTTATATTGTATATTATTTATTCAAATATTTGTACAAATTCGATTTGGTTGTAATAACTTAATTAGATTTACATTATTGCAAATCCTCATTCATAATTTGTATTCCCCCCTCCCATACAATGTTGTAATAGCGTAGTAATATTTAAATTACGCAATTTACCGCTTTTATATACCATGCTAGTAATTAGGGTTTGAATGACAAGATCAAAACAAATCAAATAGAAAACCCTAATCCAAGACAAAATCAAGCATGGAAATAACACACTTGCACACAGACACTCTTAGGGTTACTCCACTTGGTTGCCTTACAAAAAAATGGCCATATTACGCATGCGAAGTATCTTGGCAAAAAACAAACAAATATAAGATCATGGTCCCTCGATGACGCTATTCAAAGTTGCCTTATAAAATGATCTTAGTCTCTTAAAAAATGCTAAGATACTTTGCAACATTACTAATCATGGCTATACGATGACCCACGCCTGTCGCGTTTACATCCAAAGATAGGGTTTCTTAACAAATAAATGGTAAGACAACAATATCAAAGGAAAAGAAAATGAACAAGAAAGACATTTGAGTTGGTAGATTACTTCTAGTTACTTGCTTCATTTCAAAACAACTATCCTTGCTATTTTTAAAACACACATATCTTACAAACATTGAAAATATTTTCAAAAAAGACAAACATCTTTGTATACATTCTTACGAACGAGAATCATTACAAAGATTGCCTAAACAATGGCCTCTTTTACAAAATACTTTCAAAACCACACCAAGCACAATTTCAAAACAAACAAAGCAAGTTATCTAGCAAGTAACTAAGAGCCCATGGAAAACCATGGATGAAAAGGGTGCTAATACCCTCCCTTTTCATAATCTACCCCCCGAACTCAAGAAAACATCTCAAAGGTATTTTCTGTGCTTTTTCACCTTTCCTTTTGGATAAAAGAAAAGTCAGTGGCGACTCTTGCTAACCGCAATATTTGCGATAAAACGCAAAACCCTCAAGTCAGTTCTCCCACTGTATCACACATACAATAATTTATACTGGTTCGACCTTAAACCACTTGACTACTCTAGTCTTTAAGAGCCTCCCCTTGAGAGTTCCACTATCAATTAAGCTTTTATCACATGATCAACTCACAACCTCCTTACACCAAGATTTTTCTGACGTTCAACTTACACCCTATATAAATTTTTTAATGTTATAAGAGAATGAAACTCATGATTTATAATTACATCTCGATTTGATTCAAATAACAACTACATAGCTCTTACTCAAGACTTTCGCTCTCTCAACACAAAAATAATATAAAGTGTATAAAAATATATTCAAAAAAAGAGTGAGTAAAAGAGAAGAGTAAAATATCATATTTATTGATGTGATAAGTGTTCACACGACCTCCTTTATATAAGAGAGAAAAATCAGCCAACAAAAGGAAATAAAAATGGTCCATACTTGCTCTCTAACTAATTATCCTACAACACTAATCAATTTAACCTAGCTAATTAGAAAATAAACTAGCTAGGTTACATTGCATTCTTAGTTGCACTTATTGGTAAATTTAATATTTTTCTACTCTGATGATACTCAAGAATACATTGCATTATTTTTGTCATCATAAAAACTACAAACATAATCATAATTATCGATACAATACATAGAACCATATTCCCCCTTTTGGATGATGATAACACATCTCTTAGAAAAGTGGTAAATCAACAATATTAAGTTGAAAATTTTTTGGAGTTGTTAACTACGCATAATAAATAGAGTTTACTCTACTCCTCCTAAGAGTATACTTATCTCACTTTAGAATTCTAAAGCAGTACATAAAACAAGTATTTCACATTAAGAAGAATCATATATCACATTAATTATTGCGTGGTTGATTTAAAATTCCTAAATAAATTCTTATGAAAAAGATATTTTCATTAGTAAAAGGCTTAATAAAAGTATCTACTAGTTAATAAGATGTGGTTACAAACTCAATTATGCAATCTCCTCTTTCGACATAATCCCAAATGAAATGGTGCCTAATCTCAACGTGTTTAGTCAGAGAGTGAAGTGATGTATTGTTAATGAGGTTTATGGAACTAGTGTTATCACACTTAATCAAGTCAGTTATGAGATTAATTCCGTAATCACTTAAGTGTTGTTTTATCCAGACTACTTACATACAACAACTACCCACATTAATGTATTATGATTCAGTTACGAATAACACAACACTTGCTTGCTTCTTGCTATGTCAGGATACAAAATAGTTCCCGAGAAAATGACATGTATCACTGTTGTACCCCAAAATTTGGCCTCTCATTTCTCAATTAATATCTCACAAGATCTCCTTTAGATTCAAGACTGCACTAAGGTTGATCAGCTCAAGACATCTCCTCAAGCACTGACGACTGAAAATTAAGGTTTGAGTTTGCACAAGGACAAATGGACTTTTAATGCCCCATTTGACTTTCATTGATAATTTTGGACTCTCAAGATTGCTCATGTCAAGTTTCAGGTCTTGGATCGCATTTTTGCTCAGTCAATTGATCAGATGACCTAAAATCAACCGTATTGGTGAAAAAGTCAACTATAGCACCAAAAGTCAAACTTTGACTTTTTGGTCAACATTAAGTTTCAAATATCACAATTAATCAAGACATTCAAAAATATCAAGCTTGATCATCAAGAAGTTAAGAAAGTCAAAAGTCAACTTGAAAAGTCAAAATTTCCAAGACTTAGAAATTTCCTAAGTGTTTTTACACATGATAATTTCACCACTTCATGTCAATTTTTCACCATGATGCAAGATTATTCAAGGAAAGCCTCTAACATAAAAGTTGTAGATCTCAATGAGATATAAAACATTGTAGAGCAGGACTTTTTCTAGAAATGTTTGGATTTTGAGTTATAAATTCATGAAGTCATGGCATTTTTGAATAAACACTTAGAGAATTTTTCAGCAGGTTTGGACAGGTTTTTATCCTAACTTCTTGGCCAATTTCCATCAAGTTCCAGTTTGATTTAACAAAAGTGGTAAACATGAAAGTTATAAAGGATGTTTCAAGCTTTGCAAAACATCCAAGAGCATGAATTTATCATACTTGAGCTAGGAGATTCAAGGGCATGAAGTTGGGCATCCACCCTTGATTTGCAAGTCATTCTATTGAAGAACACACAACAAAACCCTTATGTTATGCTGCATAATCTTATGTTGCAGGCCTTCTTGCTTGCAAATCTCTATATAATTTAATGTTTACACCCACTTTTGAGCTATTACCCAAGTGTTTAAGCCATCTTCCAAAGGATCTTTCCATTTATGGCATAAAGGCACCATTGCTATTCTTGAAAAGCAAGCTTTTTGTACAAAACTTGTCTTGAGCCCATACTTTGTTTGTTTCTGATTTTACTCCAGCATAAAACATGGAAATCAACCCATCTAAACCAGAAACTTTGGTAATTCATCTTGGAACCATGGATTACTTGACATAGTTTGATACTTACAACCAAACCATAACATTCATCTTGAAAACCAAAAGTTTTGTTGACAAACTCTCAAAAAATATCATAACTGAAAAAGGTCATAACAGTCCACAAGGCAACACCTCAAGCTCAAAACATAAATTCTAGCTGCAAGGTAAGTCTCCTTAACTTTAAATTCTTCATTTCAATCATCATCATTTGATTCATTTTTGATGCTAGAATGCAGTGACCTTTGAAGAAAAGGTTTGTAAAAACTCATGAACAATTGCCAAGATTGAGTGAAAAGTTTTCCATGAAATAGTATCATGAACAGGCAGGTGTAAGGCAGCTGTTTTTCGAAACCATACAGCAGGCAATCGATTGCACAACCATGCAAATAGATTGCACGGGGCTCCAGTAGCTATATTTCCAAATATTTTGAGTGTGCAATCGATTGCACAACCATGCAAATCAATTGCACGGGGTTCCAGTAGCCAGATTTCCAAATATTTTAAGTGTGTAATCGATTGCACAACCATGCAAATTGATTGCACTGGAAGTCAGTAGCCAATGTTTTGAAAAACTGAAGCATGCAATCGATTGCACTAACATGCAAATCGATTGCACTCAAATAAAAATTTAATTTTTGCTTTGAAAAAACTTGAATAAAGAGTTGGACAATATAAAATGTTTCTTTTGAGCATTGAGCATCTATATCTTAAGTTCGAGGTAAGTATTATCATTATACCTTGAAATTTGATAAGGGTTTGAACCAAAGACTACATCCAAAGAGGCTTTTAGCTTGATCAATAATTTTTGCCTTCTTTATCAATCATGATTTGTCTTCCTCAAAACAAAAGTGCATTCGAGAAGCTTGATGTTACGGCATGTGTCGACACATAATGATCCAAAATGTTTTCTTTTCCTTTCATTTTTCTTTATTTTTACATGCTTCATATATTTTCTTCATGGCTATTAAATATGGTTGCAATAGATAATCAGGACTTTAATTTCTTGCAATCCCCATTTGTAAATTTGTACACCCCATCCCCAAATGATTGTAATAGCGTAGGATATTTACTTTCCGCAATTTATCGCTTCACATATAACATGTTAATAATTAGGGTTTGTATGGCAAGATAAAACCAATCAAATAGAAAATCCTAATTCAAGACAAAATCAAGCATGAAAATGACACACTTGCACACAAACACCCCTAGGGTTAGTCCACTTGGTTGCCTTGAACAAAATGGCCATGTTACACATGTAAGGTATCTTAGAAAAACAAATAAAAAAACAAGATCATAGTCCCTCGATGACGCTATTCAAATTTTCCTTAAATGATCTTAGTCCCTCAAAATGTTGAGATACTTTGCAACATTGCTAATCATGGTTATACGATGACCCACGCCCGTCCCGTTTACATCCAAAGATAGGGTTGCTTACCAAATCAATGGTAAGACAACAATATCAAAAGAAAAGAAAATGAACAAGAAAGACATTTGAGTAGGTAGATTACTTTTGGTTACTTGCTCCATTTCAAACAAATATCCTTGCTATTTTCAAAACAAACACACACATTTCAAAACATCTTATAAACTTAAAAACATTTTCAAAAAGATAAACATCTTTGTATACATTCTTACGAACGAGGATCATTACAAAGATTGCCTAAACAATAGCACCTTTTGCAAAATACTTTCAAAACCACACAAATCACAATTTCGAACAAAAGCAAGTGATCTAGAAAATAACTAAGAGCCCATGGAAAACCATGGATGAAAAGGGTGCTAATACCCTTCCTTTTCATAATCTACCCCCCGAACTCAAGAAACAATCTCAAAGGTCTTTCCTGTGATTTTTTACCTTTCCTTTTGGATAAAAGAAAAGTCGGTGGCGACTCTTGCTAAACGCAATATTTGCGATAAAAGGCAAAATCTTCAAGTCAGTTCTCCCACCGTATCACAATCGCTGATACTTTTATGATCTAATTTACAACCAACGAAATTAAAATTAGATTACCCAACTAAATCACAATCAGTCACTTTGAGGTATCATACTAGTGAGATGTGGTTCTTTGGGGTTTTCTTGAAAGCTTGCATGCACACATATAAAAAGAACATGATATCAAAGGGAGATGCAACAAGATAGAGATGAGAACTAATCATGCCTCAATATTTAATTTCTTCAATAGATTTTCCTTACTCATGGGAGTTGAAATAGGTTTTGCTTTTTCGATTGCTAATCTTTTTGTAAGTTGTTTACAATATTTATCTTGATTGATGAATGTGCCTTCTTTTGATTAATGTATTTGTAATCCAAGAAAGTATTTAAGCTCCCCAATTATAGACATTTCATATTCATTTTTCATTATATTAGAGAAATTATTACAAAGAGACTCGTTAGTAGGATAGAATATAATGTCATCAACATAGATTCACACAATTAAATTCCATGCTTAGATTTCTTAATAAAAAGTGTTTTATCAACCTTTCCCCTTTCAAAACCATTTCATGCATAAAGTTGCTCAAATGGTCATACCAAGTGTGAGGGTCTTGTTTTAAACCTTAGAGAACCTTTTTTATCTTGAAAACATGATTGGGAGAATAGAAAATTTTTAAACCAGTGGGCTCATCAATATACACTTTCTCTTGGATGTAAACTTTTAAGAACACGCTATTTACATCTATTTAGAAGATTTTGAAACTCATGATGCATGATAAATCTAAAAGAATTCTTATACCTTATAGTATAGATACACAAGCATAGGTATCATCAAAATATATGTCTTTCTGTTGATTGTACCATTTCGTAACAAGTATTGTTTCATTTCTTAAGATTGTGCCATTTTTGTAAAGTTTATTGTGAAAAACCCATTTGATTCTAATCAATAGATTTGTTATAGACCCAAGAATAAGTTCTTAGATATTGTTTCTCTCAAATTGATTTAACTCTTTTTGCATATCAACATACCTATGTTCATTAATAAGAGATTCATTATCGTCATTTGTATCAAATTGAGAAATGATAACCATAAATGTACATACCTAGTAAGGTAGTATGAAGTTGTTACCCCCTTATAAATGTCCCCTGTGATATTCTATATTGGATGTCTCTTGTTATTTTCCATTCCTTATGTAGATCTTGATTTTATTTACTTATCTCTTTGACTTGATCATTATTTGTATCTTCAATTTAATCTTTGTCTTTACTTTGTTCTTGGTTTTTATTCTAATCTTGGTCTTCTAAGAGAGTTTGATCTAGAATACATGCATAATCAAAGCCTTATACCTCTATCGACTTGGGGTTAGATTCATCAACGGTAACATGAAGTGATAATTCTATATATGAGTTCGTTTATTAAAAATTTTAAAAGCTTTACTAGAAGTGGAATATCAGACCATGATTTCCTCTAGCATCAAATTTCCCAATGTTATCATTCATGTTATTAAGGATAAAGCATTTTAATTTGAAAAACTATCCGCGAGAAGTATTAGGCTTCCTTCCTTTGTATATATCATAGGGAATCAACTTTAGAATTGGACTTATTAAGACACAATTCATCATATAGAAAACAATGTTCACCGCATTAGCTTAGACATACTTAGGAAGTTTGACTTCATCGTGCATCGTCCTTGTTAGATCTTCAAGAGATCTATTTTTATGTTCCACTATCCCATTTTTCGAAAGAGTTTGTGAAGTATAGAAATTATTTCATTTTCAATACAAAAGTTCTTAAACTCCACATTTTGAAATTCACCTATGTGATCACTTTAGATAGATGTGATGCTTAGGCCTTTATTTCTTTGTTTTGGATAACTTTGGCTTGTTTCCAAAAGGCAACAAACATGTATTTTTTATGAAATAAGAAAATCATCCAGGTATTATGAAATTTGGCCTTAAAACTCGTACATCTTCCCTTACTCCTAAAAGAGAGAAGTATTAGGCTTCCTTCATTTAAATAGAAAAATATCATTTCCAAAATTAGCAATTTACAACTTTTGCATATGGTTCTTTTTGACTCATTTAGAACCATGAGTTTTATCAAGAATACTACACCCTTATTATAGTGGTGCCCTTTTGGCACGCATCATATAACAAATTATTTTCAAAATGCAAGTTTGGAAAACAGGTTATTAATTCCTTGTGAACCAATTTATTAAAATCACTACTACAAAAATACCCATTTTACCTCGGGCGCAAAGCGGATTTTACCTCGGTTAGTCAAGCAAGGTAACAAAGGGAGACATGAAAACATGCTACTTTAACCTTCAGTTTTTGAATAATCAAGGGGATAGTTGAAATAGTCATGGGTTTGATCCCCAACAACAACATTTTTTGGATTTTCAAAACTGCACTACTTTTTACCTCGGTTTTAAATAATACCTGAGTGGGGTAAAGTCACGTTTACAAAGTTTTAGTTTTAAGGTGTTTTTTTCTGTTTTAATCTGCAAAGCATCAAATTTGTTGACAAATTCTAAATCTTCCTCATCATTGTCATCATCAACATCAACAACAACAGAAACAAAATTAATATAATCCTTAAACATTAAATATCAATAACAACAACAACAATAAAAATAACAACAACAGCAACAACAACAACAACATCAATAGAATCTTTAAATATTAAATCTCAACAATAACAACAACAAAAACAACTAATAAACAAAATTAATGGAATAGTAAAATATTAAATTTCAACAACAACAAAAACAATATTAACATTTTACTTGATACAACAACAACTAACATTAATAAGTTACTTTCATGCTTTTCTAACTAACACTGAATATTTTTAATTATGAATTACTAGAGAAGAGATTACATTAAGAAAACCAACCTTGAAACATTTTCCAGATCTAATTTTCATTATGAATGTTTTCATTATGTTAAGTTTACATTTCAGTACCGTTGTACCCCAAAATTTCCCTCTCTTTTCTCAAGACATCTCTCACAAAAAATTCTTCAATGACTCAAGCTTGCACAAGTGTTGATTAAGTCAGATCATCTTCTAAGCACTGAGACTCCAAATTAGGATTTTGACTGAGAATGACTGATCACCAACTTTTGACCTAATACATGACCTAATGACATGAAACATAGTCTCAAGGACCCAAACACAACATGTTGATCTAATTTTATGACTCGAATCATTTCTCAGGATCAAAGGTTTGATAGTTGAAATTTGGATCAACCGACAAAAAGTCAACCGATACACAAAAAGTCAAACTTTGACTTTTCGGTCAATAATAAATTTCAAAGATCAAAATTCATCAAGACCTACAAAAATATCAAAATTTATCATCAAGAATCAAGAAAGTCAAGAAAGTCAACAAAAAGTCAAAGTTTCCAATACTTAGAAATTTTCTAAGTGTTTTTACACTTGATAATTTCATTACTTCTTGACATTTTTTCACCAAGATGCAAGATGATTCAAAGAAAACTTTCAACATGAAATTTGTATATCTTGATGAATTCTACAACTTTGTGTTAGAGGGTTGATGTCCAAAAAATGCTTAGATTTGAAGATACAGGCCCATGAAGTCATGACATTTTCATCTAACACTTAGAGAAATTTTAAACAGGTTTTGGTCAGTTTTTATCTCAACTTCTTGGCCAATTTTCATCAAGTTCTAGTTTGATTTAACCAAAGTGGTTAACATTAAAGTTGTAGACAATGTTTCAAGCTTTCCAAAACATCAAAGAGCATGAATTTATCATACTTGAGCTAGGAGATTCAAAGGCATAAAGTTTGACATCCATTCTTGAATTACAAACCATTTTTGTGAAGAACACATGATCCAATCTACATGCTATGCTGCATAATCTTGTGTTACAGTCCTTCTAACTTGAAAATCTCATCACAATTTAATGCTTACACAAACTTTTAAGCTATTGTCCATTTGGTTTAAGCATTATCCAAGTGATCTTTCCATTTTTGACACAAAGGCACCATTGCCATTCTTGAAAAGCATGCTTTAATCACAATTTCATCTCCTTGAGCCTCTCAATGGTTCCTTTTGCACATACACAACGTCAAAGCAAGAATCAACCATCTACAACCTGCAAAGCACTCCTAAAAAATAGGTCATGCCCACATTGGAACTATGAAAAGTCATGAACTCTCACTTACAACCCAACCTAGCCACAACATGTGATTTTGAAAATATGACCAACCCTTGTCTTAAAACCTCTTGCCTATAAATAGAGAGATCATTTGCAAGATAAAAAGAAAGGGATGAATAAGCCCTCAAAACCCACATACTCTTAAAATACCAGAACTGTCCAAAAAAACCTCCATTTTGAGCTTTGAAGTCCAAATCTTTGAACCTCTCACATCTTGCAAGTTTTTCCAAAACAAACCATAAAAATACTTCACATACATCATATAGAAGTTGTTCAAACACAAGAATAAATTCTGTAACATCATTATCACTATCTTCCAAACTCAAAAACGATACTTTGCAACTTGACTTGGTTTGAGTGATTCGGCTACTTTCAGCACAAAGGGAGGATTGGAACAACTTCAAGAAGGTCCAAAGGAGTTTGATCAATTACCACTTTGCACCCGGAAACATCCGTACACGTTCTAAATTTTTCACTTCAAGAGGTAAACTTTTTCGAACTGAAATATATTTACCTATACATCATTTGCTTTCGTTTTCAAAAGGATACAACATGACATATTAAAGAAATCACTTAGAAAAAAGGCAAGCCAGGGGCTGGCACGGATTCATGTGTCACATGACACAACCTGTGTCAGCTCAGCTGGGTTGAAAACTTAACAAGAATGCAGGACAGGCCTTGACACGGGTGCCCGTGTCACACGACCGACCCGTGTCAACTCAATTGGTTCAGACACGTGCAAAAGCAAGCAGAACAGGGGATGACACGGGTGCCTGTGTCACACGACACGGACCGTGTCATTTTAGTTGGACAGGAAAAACATGCGCCGAGCCACAGACAGGTCCTGACACGGGTGCTCGTGTCCACTGACACGGCCAGTGTCAACTCAGGCACCAAATTTCCTTATTTTGAGATTTTTTAAGTTTACTTTTGACATGTTGTATTGCTTAGAGTTGATCTAGCACCATAAAACCGTTTTTCTTAATGAAACATAAAAAACATTTTTATAAACAATTAGTGTTCTTTTAAGTTAACTTAGACCTAGTTTTTTTCTTCAATTAAATGAACTACAAAACCATTTCTACCAAAAAACCAAAAAAACAATTTCTTTTCACTTTATATTTTCTTGCGCAATTTTTACTTTATGAATTATGTAATTGTCAAAGCCTTATAATAGTAATTAGGGTTTACTTTACTTGTCATCCCCATTTGTAAATTTGTATCCCCCATCCCTCAAAGTATTGTAATAGCGTAGGACATTTAAATTCCAGAATTTATAGCTTTCCATATCATTGCTAGTAATTAGGGTTTGTATGGCAAGACTTAAAATCAAACAAGTAGATAACCCTAAATTCGAGACAAATGCATGAAAACAATACACTTTGCACACTTGCACCTCTAGGGTTAACCCACACTTGTTGCCTTAGAATAAAACAATCATGTGCCTCGAACGTGGGATACTTTAGCAAAAACCCTCGATTACAAGATCGTAGTCCCTCAATGCCACCCTTCGATGTTGCCTTCGGTAAACGATCTTAGACCCTTATGATAAATTTCTAAGATATCCTACAATGTTGCCTTCTATGACTGTACGATGACTCGTGCTTGTCCCTTCACATCCAATGATATGATTTCTTACTAATTAATGGTAATATAACACTACTTAAAGGAGGAGGAAGAAAACAAAGACTTTCTTTTGAGTAGGTAGAACATTCGTAGTTTCTTTCTCACAAACATTTCAAAACAAAAATCTTTTCAAACACACCAACACCTTCATGAAATATTTTCAAGAGTCAACATTTTGTATACGTTTTTGCCGAAACGAGAATCATTACAAAGTTCGCCTAAACGAAGGTACTTTTCAAAAATACTTTCAAACAAACACAAACACATTTCACAAAGCATTTTATAAGTGAGCTAGGAACTAAGAGCCCATAGATAACTAAGAATGAAAAGGGTGCTAACACCTTCCCTTTTCATAACCTACCCCCCCGAACTCAAGAAAAATTCTCAAAAGGTCTTTCCTATTCTTTTCACCATTTCCTTTATTAGATAAAAGAAAATTCGATGGTCACTCTTGTTATCCGCAACAATTGCAATAAAACACAAAACACCCAAGTCAATTCTCCCAGCGTATTACAGAAGTGGCAACTCTGCTTGGGACTTTACTTAAAAGTGAGGGTTACCTTAGAGACTAGATCTCCTTTAAATGCTTTCATTTTTTGACTTGTTTGCTTTACATTTTTGGGTCCATGTTTGGGTCTTGAATATATCCTCTACCCAGATCTGGGAACATTATTAGGTAAGTAGAAATAGATTATGGAGACCGTACGGCGTAGACCGATATGGTGGAAACAATAGCTTTGTTAGTGTGACACATTTATGGATACCGGTATCCTTTGTGTTGAATAAAGGAGAATATGGGGCCGCTGTATGGTGTCATGAAGCACTAACTGACCGTAGAACCTTTAGTTGAACAACTAAGCCATTAGGAAGTAGTGAGATAGCCGACTTCGGTGGAAAGCTGAAGATTGGTTGATACTCGATACTATACTCATTGAGATCAGACTTTTGGGATATTTAGGCCACAAGAAAAGATTGATTGTGCTGAGACAATGCCCAATGAAGAAATATCAATGATATTGAGATTCCATAGAACTTGATTACTTTCTAGGATAGGTTGAACTAACTAAACTTCAAGAGGGTACTTACCTATAAACCCCATGCAAGCCTAAACATAAGGACTTGTTTTCTTTGCTTGTATATGATTATTTGTACATAACATGATGACATCATACCATAGTATTTGCACTAACCATTTCAAGGACCTTGGGATTTATTTTTGTTCTGTTTTGTAGGAAATGGATTACATTCGCAGAAAAACCATCCGAATCAGCTTTGTAAAGGAGCCTCCTCAACTCAAAGAGTTAGTATCAAGGGTTTTTGAGAATTCTCCGTTCACCCGAAGATATGGTCGACTTCAACTTGGCCACCTCAAGCTTTAAAGAGAAAATGATGGGTGTGCTCTTTCAATTATTTGACCCTGAACATCATTGTTTCACATTTCCTGATTATCAATTGGTGCCAACGATGAAAGAGTTTTCTCAACTATTGGGAGTGCCTATTCTTGATCAAATTCCTTTCACCGGTCTAGAGAAAGTTCCATGACCTGAGGAGATCACATTAGCCTTATATTTGCAACGGTCTGACATTGTAGCCAATTGGGAAACAAGGAGAAGAGTCAAGGGTTTCCTAGCCAAGTTTCTGTTTGAGAAGGCTCAACAGTTTTGGGATGCTCTAGATTTGCAAGATTTTGAAGAAGTTTTGGCTCTTCTAATCTATGGGTTGGTACCGTTACCTAATCTATACCAACTTATAGATGTGAATACGGTCAAAGTTTTTCTCTCTCATAACCCCATGCCTACCTTTCTTGGAGACATCTTACACTCTCTTCACACTCGTACCATAAAGAGAAGAGGGATCCTTATGTGTTGCATACAATTGTTGTCTAGGTGATTTATTTTGCACCTTCCTCGATCTGTTTTGAAAAACGAACAAGGCTTGGGGTGGTCTCAAAGGATGATATCGCTTTCGCCTTTGGATATCCATTGGTGTTCCCGATCTTCGGAGGATGTCACCATAATTGACTGTTATGGGGAATTCCCTAATGTCCCACTCATTGGCATTAGATGAGGTATCACTTATAATCCTTGCTTGGCTCTATGACAGTTTGGTTACGCTCGGAGGGTAGGTCCTCATGACGCACTTGTCCAAGGTATTGTATTTAACTATGAGATCAATGTCCAAGGTTATCGTTAAATATTTGTACGAGCTTGGGACATGGTAAACAAGGTTGATAGCAAGACTTTGGGGCATAATAACTCTACTACTTTGGAGCCTTATCTCAAGTGAGTGAGAGCTCACGCTCAAAACCTCATGATACTGTATCTAGCTATCTTACCAATAATTGTGGAGCCTATTGCCGAAGGAGACATTCCCTACACCATTCTTCATCCTGACATGCCTACTAGTCTCGAGAGCGAGAAACCTTTGTAGCCCAATTCTACACAAGCAAGAAGAAAGTGTTGGATCTCACAAGGTGACTTCACGAGGAGCGAAACTTGAATGCCTACATCAGTCCAAAGAGGAAGCGTCCATGGGAAACCTAAGTCTTTTTTTGTAAAAGTTCTTTGTATTATTTTTCTTTCGTTGTAAGCCCATGGGGAAATCTGTAACCTTTGAACTTATTAATACAATTAATGTTTTTTTCCTCTTTGTTTAAGCAAATTTAAATCTTAAAGGTCTTGGAAAACATTGCATACGCATAACATGCATCATATCATAAGCAGGTTTTCCGACACAGGTTTCCTCATCTTTCTACTGTTTATTTCAGTATAAGATGGATCTTGAGAAAACTGTCAAGGACTTGCAGACTCAACACTCTCAATTCCAAGAGACTCTTCTCAACCTGGAAAAAGGTCAGCAAGAAATGATGGCGCTTCTCATCACGAAGAAGAAGACCAAAAAGAAAGCTGTAATCAACATGGGGAAGAGGTTCAAGGGCCCCGTTCGACAAGTTAAAATTGAAGAGGACCCCTCAGAGGAGGATGATAATCAAAATGAAGATGCTAGAAGCACCCATGCTTGGGGTGGAAACAATCAAATTTCTGAGGACGAGGATTATTCCAATGAGCAATACCCGCCCGCCGACGACAAATACAAGCAACTAGAAGACATACTAAAGGTTGTAGAGATCCAAGCTATGTCTGGCTTGGACTTTGGAGACTTGGGTTTGGTACCTGGGGTAGTCATCCCCCACAAATTCAAAATCCATATCTTTTCCAAGTACGACCATCTCTCATGTCCGAAGCTTCATCTAAGATCATACGTCTGCAAGATCCAAACGCATATCACTGATAGGAAACTATGGGTGCACTTTTTTCAAGAGAGTCTATCTGGAATGCAGTTGGAGTGGTTTTAACAATTGAAGGGGGAAAAACATCCATACATGGGAGGATCTGGCTGCTGCCTTTTACCGTCAATACAAATATAATGATGATTTGGCGTCGACCTGAGTACAATTGTAAGGCATGACTATGGGTTCAAATGAGGGCTTCAAGGATTACGCCTAAAAGTGGAGAGACTTGGCTGGTAGGGTGCAGCCACCTTTAACTGATAGAGAGTTGGTAGACATGTTTATGGGAACACAGACTGGTCCATTTTTAACTTGCTAATTAGAAGTTCATCATCCAGATTTACTGAATTGATCATGACTGGTGAAAGGGTTGAAAGAGGAATTAAAAGCGCGAAGATACCCATGGCATCCACCTTTAATGCTGTGAAAAAACCATTTTGTTGGTAAAAAAGAGACTAATGCCGTGTATAGATCAAGAAGCCGTGATAAGAATGTCCACCATCATTCAGTGGGGCAGTATTAATTTCCAATCCAACTCCAACTCAACAGCCACGTCAACAAATTAATCAACAAAGGTCGGATGCCAAAAGAAGACAATTTACTAAAATAAATATGCAACTATCTCAAGCTCTGCAACACCTATTGAAAGATAATTTGGTGACCTTGCGATATCCCCCTTCCAACCCTAACACAACTCCTCTGAAATATAATCCCAATGCAAAATGTGCTTTCCGTTCAAATAGTCCTGGACATGATACCAATGATTGTTGGGAATTAAAAAACAAAATCCAAGACCTGATTAATAATAAGACGATTGAATTCGGCCCTCCGTCAACTCCCAACGTGATCACCACACCCATGCAAAATCATGGTAAGGGTGTCAATTCTATTGAATGAGCCTCCTTTGTTTCCTCCATCAATGATTTAACCACTCCTTTGAAGAATGTTAAAAAGAATTTGTTGAAAGCCGGTGTATTCCCAAGCTGCTTTGAAGACTGTTAACATTGTGCTGTACAAATTAATGGTTGTGAGTGGTTGAAGAAAGGTGTCCAACACCTGATGAATAGCCATGAAATTCTATTTGAGAAAACTCCATATGTGAAAAGATTGACCCAAAGTGTATCTCAATAGTTTGAAGACGTGTCCATCATTACTATCTCAAACACTCCTATTAGGATCACCTCCAAAGGTCTTATTAAGATTCCCGCTGAACCAAAAATAGCTTCATTAATTATCACCACACCGGGGCCAGTCCCCTACTCTTCTGATAAGGTCGTGCCCTGGTATTATGGGGCGGAAGTATATTACCATGGTATTTGTTGTACCCCAAAATTTTCCCTCCCATTTTACTCAACATATGTTCATTGAGATCCTCAACTTACTCAAGGATGCCCAAGAGTTGACCAGACAAACTCTCTCCTAAAGCAATGAACCTCCAACTAGGGTTTCCATTTTCATCAATATGGGTGAGCTCTAAAGGCCTCATAAGATCTCCATAGTCCTAATATGTTCTCAAGACCCTCCATGTCAAGTATCAAGTCTTGCACAAGAAGTTTGCTCAGTCAATTGCTCAAGTGTTGGAAAATCAATTATACTAGGTCAAAAATCAACTGTGGCCCACATACAGTCAAACTTCAAGATTTTTGGTCAACATCAACATTTTGAAGTGATATCCATCATTTGATCAAGGGTTGACCATGATTCCCCAAGGAATGCTCCTAATTCATCAAAACTCAAAAATTACCAAATTAGGGTTTCTTAGGAAAAGTCAACTAAACTTTGACCAAGCATAACTTTCTCATACTTTATCAGAAATTTCCCATCCAAGGCTCACTTTAAAGAGAATCCAATTCCCTACAACTAATCTTCATCCCTCAAGCTCAAAAAATTCACTCATGGAAAGATATGAATTCAGACATTATAGGTCATTCGAAAAAGTCAACAAAAACACCTTTTGGGTCAAAGCTCCTTACAAGAACATGGAAGATCCAATTGAGATGAAACCAAAGAGGTTGCTTAGGGGACATCCTAAGATTTCAAAAAAGTAAAAGAAGACCCTCTTAAGGTCAAAATTGATAGAGATATGCATTGTCAATGTTGTCCATTTTTGGAAATTTGTATAAAGTCAACAATGCCCAAAATTGCATTTTTTTCCACATGGGCCCATCTTTTCAAGATTGAATCTGAATCCTAGTATAGTCCACGACCTATGGACCCCCCATGATTTATTTATTTGCTTATTTAATTTAGTTTGATTATTATTCATTTAAAAATCAAATAAAATCTAATAAATCCAAATAAATCATATAATTTGTTTTAGGAAAGATTTTTGTATTGAATAGAGATCTTATATGCTATCAATAGCCAAGAGAAACGTGCAATATTGAAAAGAGAAGAAATCTCTATGTTTGGAAAGATTGGATGTAAGAATTGAAATTCATTATTCTTTGGATTCATCCTAATTTTATGGACCTAATTTGATTCTCACATATATACAAGATCATTCTAACCCTAAAGGAAGAGAATTTGCATGTGCAACCTGCCTCCAAAGCAAGAAACAAAACTCAATTTTTTTGTCCAAAAGTGCAAGACCTATCTTCTTCCACATGCTAGTTCAAGATGTTTTGAAGGTCAAATCTTGTTCCTGGGTGATCATTGAGGCGATAGCAAGCATCATTAAGGCCTGAAGCATCAAGAAACAAGCGCTAGCCATAACCCGGTTTGTTCATATTTTTGAAATTGGTTTTTACAATTCACGCATGATAAATGAGTTATAAGTATATGTTCGTGTTTATATCAGGCTTTAGAATGTTTTTGCATACTTAATTGCATGTTTTGGTGTTTATTGCATAAAACGCCATTGCTAGGGTTTACAAGGCCGATTTAGGGCTTTCAAATGCAGGAATAGTTGGATCTCAAGATGGATACTATCATGATCAGAGGATCAAACCCAATCGATCCATGATCTTGAATCTAATTTATGTTGCCTAGACAAGATATTTGAGGATTGCAGGTTTGTAGCTATGGCCAATGTCCATGGGTAAAAGCTCTGGACCTAGGACGACAGTCCCCTGGAGAAGACGAATGCGTGTCACAACCTGAGTGGGCAGTTTAAACATTGTGCGCGTTTTGGTTATAATTACTGACCATCTTTCAATATATTATTTATTGTGTGTTTATGTTAACAAATAGGAAGCTGGCTCAGTTGGTGAAGCGAATGGTGTTAAGGCATTCATGTGTAGGAGGTCAGGGGTTTGATCCCTTCCTCCTACATTTTATTTTCCATAATATTTCCTTACAGATCCTGCGTATCTCAATGCCCATCGTCCACCATACGCCCCTGATCTCATCCTTGAGATCCATCATCATGTAGATCTCACGCCCCAGTCTTGGGGGTCCACCATGAATCATCAAAAGAGAGGTGCATTGGATCAGGCGCAGACTCTGGGCCTCCAGCTTTGGGCCTAACAAAAAATTTGGCAGCACACCCCCTTAATTCCTTCCAGCAACAGGCCCAAGTTTCAATTCTCTTTTAATTTCTTATTTCTTTATTTGTTTTAATTATTTTACAATAAAAATATTTTTTAATTAAATCATAAAATCAGAAAATTACAAAAATATTAGGTTTATTTAATTATTTTCATAAAATATTTATTTGCATTTAATTAATTAGTTTAATTAGGTTAACTTAAACATTTTCTTGTAATTAAAATTTAATAGAAATTAGAATTAATTTGAAAATTGCGACTATTTTTCAATAAAGAAAATACAAACAAAAACATTTTTAATTAATTAGATTTCTTAGGTCCTAATTTGTTCCCGTTTTAATTTTTGCGCGTGTCTTTACTTTCCCTATTCTTATTAATTATTGTAACTGTTCCCAAGTTGTAATAGTTAATTAGGTTTATTATTTCGTTATCATTTTCCCCCGGTTATTGATTATGTAATCCCCTCCCCGAAGCCTTGTAATAGTTAGGGTTTTAATTTCTCACTTTTAATTTCCGTAACTATTTAACTGCTAGATGTATGGATAATAGGCTTACATGCAAAAGATAAAGGATTAATACAGTAGAAAACCCTAATTGTGCAAAGATAATTAACTGAAAAAACACACTTGCACATGCTCACTCCTAGGATTTTCCCCACTTGGTTGCCTCGGAAACAATGGTCGTGTCCCTCGAATGTAGGGATACCTTAGCAATGACCCGCGATTCACAATCTCGTAAAAGATCATAGTCCTTATTTGTCCCTTGAGTTGCCTACGAATTAATCTTATGACGATAGCCCCTTCGAAATGCTAAGGTATCTTTACTTGTTGCCTTCAGAGACCATTTCGTCCCTTCGAACATCCCTTTACAAATCCAACGATGGGGCTACCTACTCCTTAATAGTAGGATAATGCTGTCTGAAGGAAAACGAGCAGACTTTTTTCGAGTAGGTAGATAGTTCCTAGGTACTTGCTCAAACAAACAAATTTCACACAAACACTTTCAAAAACATTTTCAAAAACAACTTCGTCACACTGTTGAGGACATATACAAGGGTTATCACGAAGTAAACAAAACTTTTTCAAAACAAGCAAACACAAGCAATTTCAAAATGAGCAAGTACCTAAGAGCCCGTGGAAAATAACGGATAGAAAGGGTGCTAACCCTTCCCTTTCTATAATCTACCCTCCGTATTCAGAAATATCTCGAAAAAAGTTTTTTTTCTGTTCTTTTCCCTTTTCCTTTGTTGGATGAAATAAAAGTTGGTGGCGACTCTTGCTTACCGCGACATTTGCAAATACAAAATGCAAACCAGTATAACAGTCAATTCTGCCACCGTATCACAGAATTGGAGACTCTGTTGGGGATTATTTTTAAGTGGGGTTTACCTTAGGATCTAAGTCATTTTAAATTTCTTTCTTGTTTGTTTTTCCTGCTTTATCTTTAAGGGTTTTTTTGCTTGGGTATTGTTGAAGATCCTACACCCGGATCCGGGGACACTTTTTAGGTAAACAACAATAGATCGTGGAGACTGTACATCATAGACCGATATGGTTTAAGTGATGGTTGTGTTGGTGTGACACTTTGGTTGGTACCGGTATCTTTTGTATGGAAACGAGGAGAATACGAGGCCGCTGCGTGATGTCACGAAGCACTAACTGACCTTAGAACCTTAGTTGAACAAACTTAGCCATTAGAAAGTAGTGAGATAGATGGCCTCGGTATAAAGCTGAGGATTGGTTGATACTCGATGCTACACTCATTGAGATCATACTTTCGGGATATTTCGGTCGCAAGAAAAGATTACCAGAGCTGAAACAATGCCCGATAAAGGATGATCAGTGATATTGAGAATCTTTAGAACCCGGTTACTTTTCTAAGATAGGTTTGAAACCAACTAAACTTCAAGAGGGTACTTACCTTTAACCTCATGCAAGCCTTTGAACCTAAGGTCTATTGTGTGTTTTTCCTGTGTGTGATTTATTCTGTTTGAACATAACATCATGAATCATAACATAGCATCCATTCTTATCACACTAATAATTTCAAGGACCAAGGGAATTTATCTTTGTTATGTTTTACAGATCATGGCTTCCGCTCGTAGAAACACTATCTGAATCAGCTTTGTAAGAATACCTCCAAACTCAAGGAGCTAGTATCAAGGGTTCCTAAAACTTCTGCGTTCATTAAGAGACATGGTCGACTTCTCAACCTGGTTACTTCAAACTTTGATGAAAAGATGATGGGTGTACTCTTTCAGTTCTTTGATCCCAAGCACCACTGCTTCACCTTCCCAGACTATCAGTTGGTGCCTACCATGGATGAGTTCTCTCAGTTATTGAATATACCCATTCTTGAATAGTTGCCTTTCACAGGTTTGGAAGAGGTTCCTAAGCCAGAAGTCATTGCCTCAGCCTTGCATCTGAAACGGGCCGACGTGGTATCCAATTGGGAAACAAGAAGCGGAGTCAAGGGTTTTCTACCTAAGTTCCTAATAGACAAGGCCCAGCTGTTTTGGGATGATATGGACTTTCAGGATTTTTAGGAGGTCTTGGACCTTCTAATCTATGGGTTAGTACTATTCCCTAATCCAGACTCACTCATAGATGTGAATGCTATCAAGATTTTCCTCTCTCGCAACCCTGTGCCTACCTTGCTCGGAGATATCTTGCACGCTCTTTATACAAGTATCATGAAGAGAAGAGGGGTTCTTATGTGCTGCATGCCATTGCTGTAGAGGTGGTTTATTTCTCACCTCCCTAAGTCCGTACTGAAGAATGAAGAAGGTTTGGGTTGGTCACAAAGGATAATGTCACTCGATCACACGGACATTCTCTGGTATTCCTGAGCTATGAGAGATACTGCTATTATTGACCGCTGCGGGGAGTACCCTAATGTCCCATTACTTGGCATTAGAGGAGGCATAACTTACAATCCTTGTTTAGCTCTGCGAAAATTTGGATACGCCCGAAGGGATGGGCCCCATGAGTTACTTATCGAGGGCATTATATTTAACTATGAGGATGTTGTTCAAGGGTATCGCCAGAGGTTCATACGAGCTTGAAGCATGGTAAACAGATCTGGCGCCAAGGCTTTGAGGCTGAAGGCTTCCATTCCTATGGAACCTTATCTCCAATGGGTACGAGCTCGTGCCCAGAAACTTATGATGCCCTACATGGTTGTTTTACCAGTGATTGTGGAACCCACTACTGAAGGGGGTATTCCTTACACGGTTCTCCATTCTGATATGCCCACTGGTCTGGAAGAACTACAGAGGTCTTGGGTTCAGTTGAAGAAAGAGCGGGATATTTATAGGGATCAGTTATATGCCCAGGAGAGGAAGGTTTTAGAGCTCACAAAGCAGCTTCATGAGGAAAGAAGCCTTAATGTCTATCTCGACACGAAAAGGAAGCATCCATGGGAAATTTGATTTTTTTTCTAGTTTTATAGAATTGTTTTTAATTGTAACGCCTAAAAGGCGATTGAACTTTGAATTCTACTAATAAAATCTTTGTTTCATTTTGATTCACAAATTTAAATTTCCCAAAGTCTTTGAAATCATTACATACGCATCCCATCCATAAACACTGCATATACAGGTACCGTTACAGGCTTCTCATCTTCTTCGCTATTTATTTCAGCAGAAATGTCTTCTGAACAAAGAATCAAAGATCTTCAGGCACAAAATGCCGAATTCCAACAGATGTTCATAACTCTGGCGAAAGGGCAGGAGGATCTGAAAGCCCTCATCCTGAAGGAGAAGAAGAAAAAGAAGAAGGTCTCTGGTATTCTGAATATGGGCAGAAGGTTCAGGGGGGCGTTTAAGAGACTAGCCGATCGAACCTCCTCACCCAAGGAATGGGAGAATCAAGAAAGGGAGACAAGGGAAAAGGACCCCAGTCTTGAAGTTTCTGACAATAACACAAGCTACAATGATGAGCAGTATCCTCCCACTGAGGATAGATACAAGCAGTTGGAAGATCGTTTGAGTGCTATGGAATTCCAGAGGATACCTGGGTTGGATTTCGAAGAACAGGGATTGGTGTCGGGAGTGGTCATCCTGCAGAAATTTAAGGCTCCAATTTTCACAAAGTACGATGGGGTGTCTTGCCCAAAGCTCCATCTCTGTTCCTATGTAAGGAAGATCCAGCCCCACACCGCTGATAGAAACTTGTGGGTTCACTTCTTTCAAGAGTCTATCAGGGACTCAACTTGAATGGTTCTACCAACTGGAGAGAACCAATGTCCGAAACTGGGAGGATTTGGCCGTTGCTTTTTATAAGCAGTATCAATACAATGCCGACCTTACCCCCACTCGTACTCAACTCCAGAGTATGACCATAGGTGCAGGTGAAGGCTTTAAGGACTATGCGCAGAAGTGGAGAGACTTGGCTGGAAGATTCCAACCCCCTTTATCTGACAGGTAGTTGGTCGATATGTTTCTTGGGACGCTGTCTGGTCCTTTATTTAAACATTTGATTGGTAGCTCATCAGTTGGTTTCACCGAGCTGATATTAATATGAGAAAGGGTAGAAGTTGTGATTCGGAGCGGTAATATACGGAAAGACGCCTCTTCGAGTTCGGTAAAGAAGCCTTTCACTAGTAAGAAGGAAGCCAGTGCCATCTATAGCCCGAGAGGCCAAAGCAGAGTTGAACACCGTCATACAATAAGTGCTATAATGATACCTAAACCTGCGGCTGCTCCACAACGCAATAATCAACAAAGGGTGGAAAGACAACAAAGGCAGTTTATCGAATTAACTTAACATTGGCCTAAGTTCTACCCCATCTGCTGAGATCCAACTTGGCAACCTTGAAAGAGGCTCCCAAGAATCCGAATACCACATCTCCTCGGTATAATCCAAATGCTCGGTGTGCCTACCATTCCGAGAGTCCTGGCAACGATAAAAATGATTGCTGGGCTCTGAGAAATAAGGTACAAGATATGATTGAGTTCGATGCTCTGGAAAAGCCCAATGTCATAACTGCTCCCATGCCTAAGCATAATCATGGAGTTAATGTTGTGTATACCGATCTGTTTGTGACCTCAGTTGATGAAGTTTCTACTCCTCTTATGACTATTAAGAAGAATTTCTTGTTGGCCGGTTTATTTCCGGGTTGTGGTGAAGGTTGCCACATGTGTTCATCTCTGCCTTCCGATTGCCATTTGCTGAAAACAGGTGTCCAACGCCTGATGGACAGCAGAGAGATTTTGTTCGAGAAAACTTTGATTCCAACTGTTCCATGTGAAGATATTGCAATTCCAACCATTTCCGCCAATCCTTCCAAGGTCTCCTCGAGAAGACCTGTTAGGATTACATCTTCTCCAAGAGTCGCTCCGTTAATAATCACCCTTCCTGGCCCTGTCCCATACGCCTCAGACAAAGTTGTCCCTTGGCATTATGGCGCCGATGTCTACTATCATGACGTTAAACAAGACCTGAAGAATGAAGAGGCTGATACCGATGTTAATAACATTATCGGGACCAGTAAGATTACCAGAAGTGGAAGGGTTTTCTCTCCCGAGATTTCCCTAAGGACTGTCAATAGGCCTATTGTTATTTCACCTGCTATTCCTACCGATACTTCAACTACTACTCTTGTTCTTACTCCAATTGTTACCCCTGCCGGCGAGTCATCTGGTACCTGAGGCAAAGAAGCTATAAGTGAGCCTGTCCGGACGGAAGCACCTAGAAAAATTGTCGTAGAAGCCTCTAAGCAAGAGATAAAGGAAATATTAAAAATAATTAAGAAGAGTGACTACAATGTGGTCGAGCAGCTGGGACAGACCCCCTCAAAGATATCCATGTTGTCTCTGCTATTTTGCTCTGAGGCCCATGCGAAGGCTTTGATCGCATTCCTCAAGACTGCGCATGTTCCGCAGGAGACCTCGGTTGATCAATTCAAAGTCTGTGTGGCCAGCCTGACTGCTGACAATGGGCTGGGTTTTTCAGATGCCGATTTGACACCGAAAGGGAGGAAGCACAATGATGCCCTGCATGTCTCGATCGAATGCAAGGGCACCACTATGGCTCATGTGCTGGTAGATAATGGGTCTTCACTGAATGTCTTGCCGAAGACGGCTCTCGACCGAATAGATTGTGAGGGCTTGACCTTAAAGCCTAGTAACATTTTGGCAAGGGCTTTTGACGGGTCAAAGAGAATGGTGCACGGGGAGGTGGACATCTCCGTCAAGGTAGGTTCTCAGACTTTTGAGTCCACTTTCTAGGTAATGGACATCCGACCGTCATACTCTTGTTTGTTGGGTCCTCCTTGGATCCATGAAGCTGGGGCTGTTACTTCTACATTACACCAAATGGTGAAGTATTCAGTGAAGGGGAAGATTGTCACTGTACGTGGTGAAGAGGAGTATATGGTGAGCCACCTCAACTCCTTTAAGTACGTAGAAATGGACGGGGAATTCATAGAGACTCCTTGCCAGAACTTGGAAGAGGTTTCCCAGATATTGGCATCGACTGAGACCACTACCAGCACCAAACCTCCTCTGAAGAGGCTTCTCTCAAAGACGCCAGAGCAGTGGTTGAAGAAGGTGGGTATACCAACTGGGGACAACTCCCTGATTTTACTTACAAAATTGACAAGTTTAGTTTGGGCTTTACTTCAGGAGCTCAAAGGGATGTTTGACGCGCTCGAGCTGGAGGACCTCCCATACACATCAGCAATAGGGGAATTAATTCCATTGAAGACAGTGAGGAAGACTCTGACATTGACAGCTGGATCTACCCAACTACCTACGATGGACCAACTAACTGTACGGCTAGGGATTTTATACCAGTTTCTTTTATTCCACAATAATTGTCTTACTTGTTTTTAAGATTGTAATAAACAATTTGAACTCTACAGCCTTGTGTCTTGCCCGAGGCACATTGGTTTTGTTTGTGGGGGATATTATGTGTCATTTCATATATCATCAATAAAACATTGGACGTTCCTTGCATACAAATTTTTCGCTCTTTACTTTTTTCTTTTCTGCTTTCACTTTATCAAAACAGCTATACTCTTACACACACTCACGTCTCGTACTGCAGATCCATATCCACTATGGATCTCATTGACAATAGTTTTGCTACTTCCGGTTATGACTTCGAAAATCTGATCAACCAATCTGAGGACGAAGGTGAGGACGATTGTGAGGTGCCGGGAGAACCTGCTAGACTGTTACAGCAAGAGGAGAGGGCTATACAGCCCCATGAATAGCCAGTTGAGATGATAAACTTGGGCACGGAAGTGGACATAAAAGAAGTCAAGATTAGCACAAATCTAGAAGCTAAGACCAAACAACAGTTGATACAGATGTTACACGACTGTGTTGAGATCTTCGCCTGGTCATATGAAGACTTGCCTGGTTTAGACACTGATATTGTGGTACATTGTCTGCCGAACAAGGAAGACTGTCCTCCGGTTAAACAGAAGGTTCGTCGTATGCACCCTGAAATGTCAGGGAAGATCAAGGCAGAGGTCATGAAACAGTTCAATAAAGGGTTCTTAGTTGTCACCTCCTATCCACAGTGGGTTGCTAACGTCATTTCGGTACTTAAGAAGGACGGAAAGGTACGAATGTGCGTGGATTACAAAGATCTAAACAGGGAAAGCCCCAAGGATGACTTCCCGCTTCCTCATATTGATGTTCTGGTCGACAACACCATGCAACACAAAATCTTCTGCTTCATGGATGGTTTCTCTGGCTTCAACCAGATCAAGATGGCTCCTGAAGACATGGAGAAGACAACCTTCGTCACACAGTGGGGCATCTTCTGTTACAAGGTGGTGCATTTTGGGTTGAAAAATGCTGGGACAACCTATCAGGGAGCCATGGTTGCCTTGTTCCATGATATGATTCACCATGAGATCGAGGTTTATGTTGATGACATGATAGCCAGGTCTCAAACTGAAGATGAACACCTGGATCATCTACAAAAGTTGTTTGACAGGTTGAAGACATACAAGCTGAGGTTGAATCCGAACAAATGCACCTTCAGGGTAAGGTCTGGCAAACTTCTGGGTTTCATTGTCAGTAACAAAGGTATTCAAGTGGACCCCACAAAAGTCAAGGCCATGCAAGAGATGTCGGCTCCCCGTATAGAGAAGGAAGTTAGAGGTTTCTTGGGACGTTTAAATTATATTGCCAGGTTCATTTCACATCTGACTACTACTTGTGGACCCCTCTTCAAGCTTCTGAAGAAAGATCAAGTGGTAAAATGGAATGACGAGTTCCAGACAGCTTTCGAAAGGATCAAATAATATCTCCAAGAACTGCCAATTCTGATGCCTCCGGTTGAAGGAAAACCTTTGATACTATACTTAACAGTGCTACACAATTCAATGGGGTGTGTGCTGGGGCAGCATGACGAGTCTGGTCGAAAAGAGCATGCAATATACTACCTTAGCAAAATGTTTACCGACTGTGAGACACGATACTCACTTCTTGAGAAAACTTGTTGCGCTTTGGCATGGGCTGCTCGCTGACTAAGACAGTACATGTTGACCCACACTAATTTGTTGATATCTAAGATGGATCCAATCAAATACATCTTCGAGAAGCCGACTCTCTCTGGAAGAATAGCAAGATGGAAGATGATCTTAACTGAATACGATATACAATATACAACCCATAAAGCAATCAAGGGGAGTGTATTGGCTGATCATTTGGCTCATCAGGCCGTGGATGACTACCAGTCCATGAATTTTGAGTTCTCGGATGAGAATATTATGCTGGTGACTGACTACGAAGAACCTGGAATGGATGAAGGACCCGAGGAGGGATCCCGATGGACTATGGATTTTGATGGAGCTTCGAACGCACTCGGTAACGACATTTGCACAATAATCATATCTCCTGAGGGCTGTCATACTCCTTTCACTGCTCGGCTATGTTTCAACTGCACTAACAACATGGCAGAGTATGAAGCCTGCATAGTGGGTCTCAAAGCCGTTATTGACCTCAGGATCAAGTTCTTAAATGTCTTTGGGGATTTAGCCTTTGTGATAATTCAGATCAAAGGCAAATGGGATACGAAGCATCCGAATCTCATCGCATACAAAGAGCATGTACTGACATTTCTCCCACACTTTGAGGAGGTAACCTTTGAACATTTTCCACGAGAGGAGAATCAGTTAGCGGACACGCTAGCTACCATTTCTTCCATGTTCAAAGTCAAATGGGACAACGAAGCTCCCCAAATCACCATTGAGAGGTTAGATGAACCAGTGCATTATTGTGAGATTGATACCGAAGAGGTGGCAGACAAACCCTGGTTTCATGAAGTGAAGAAGCACCTCGAGACTCAGGAGTATCCCGAAGGGGCATCTGTTAATGATAAGAAGTTTCTGAGAAGGTTCGCCGCGAAATTCTTCTTAAATAATGGAATCCTCTACAAATGCAATCGTGACTTTACCTTACTGCGATGTGTAGACAAGAGAGAAGCAGAGAGGATTCTGACTGATCTACATGAAGGTACCTTCGAAATCCATTCCAGTGGACATACCATGGCTAAGAAGATCCTACGGGAATGATACTACTGGTCCACTATCGAAGCAGATTGTTATCAGCACTCTCGAACTTGTCATAAGTGCCAAATCTACGCTGATAAGGTGCATATGCCTCCGGTTCCCTTGAACGTCTTGACAGCTCTGTGGCCCTTTGCAATGTGGGGCATTGACATGATCGGAGAAATCAGGCCTACTGCTTCCAGTGGACATCGCTTCATCTTAGTGGCCATAGATTACTTCACGAAATGGGTTGAGGCGGCCTCCTTTGCTACTGTGACCAAGAATGTTGTGGCGCGGTTTATCCGACATAATCCGATCTGTTGGAATGGTGTGCCAGAGAGAATTATTACTGACAATGGTACAAATCTCAACAATACGACAATCACTGAGCCCTGTAAGCAATTCAAGATACAACATAATAACTCTTCTCCCTACCGGCCGAAGATGAATGATGTTGTTGAAGAGGCTAACAAGAACATCAAGAAGATTGTACAGAAGATGATGGTGACATACAAAGACTGGAATGAGATGTTATCATTTGCTCTTCATGGATATCGTACCTCAGCACGGACGTTGACAGGGGAAACACCCTACTCTCTGGTATATGGCATGGAGGCAGTCCTACCCATCGAGGTCCAAATACCTTCTCTCAGGATTATGAAGGATACGAGTTTAAACAAAGACGACTAGATCCAGACTCGACTTGATCAGCTAAATCTAATCGATGAGAAGTGACTTACTGCTATCTGTCATGGTCAGACGTATCAAAAGTGAATGATCAACGCTTTTAACAAGAAAGTCACACGTCAAGAATATCAGGTCGGGGATCTAGTGATCAAGCACATCATACTACCGCAAGGTAACCCCAAGGGAAGATGGACTCCCACATACGAAGGGTCATTTGTGATTAAAAACATTTTCTCGGGTGGAGCCATGATTCTAACCACCATGGACGGTAATAACCTTCCTCACCCTATCAATGCAGACATAGTGAAAAGATACTACGCCTGATTAAAAGACCCGCTAGGTTGACTAGCCTAGGAAAAAATAAGGGCTTCTCGACGAAGCAAAAGGGTTCGGGAAAAAATAAGGGATGAAAATGAAAAATCTATACACCCGGCAAGCCGAAAATCTGAAAAAGCGGCTTGGGCAAAAAATGGTATCCCGATGGACTGGAAACCCGAAAGGGAAGTTCAAGCAAAAGTTTGGGATGTAAAGCATATCACTATGTCCCATTGGATCACATTATGATCAGACCTCAGTATCAACTGTCAATCTCGAATGGCACGGATCGATCTAATCAACTTCGGACAAGCAGCCAAGTGATGAGACGCTCGAAGACATGGCGACAATAATAGAATTGAAACTTAAATGGGACTATTTCCCATAGTTGTTTTATTTTTGTTGTACACAATATCGTATAGCCTCTTTTTCACGGCGGCGTTCTCTTACTAGAGCGTCAGCTTCCTTGTACAAAAAATGCCTGTTATAGGCCAACTTCAAGAAATTAATACAAATCATTTTTTACAAAACCATTTGTTTTTATTTTCCCTTTTTGTTTTGCAAGAACGTCCAATGATTTATTCTTGACATATGCATTTGAATATAATTGCTTCTCATAAATATTTATATAATAAACGAAAAGACAATTTCTCGTAACTTAAGAAACAGGGGCAAAAAAAAGAAATGTCAAACCTGACAGTTACTCTGCCCAGCATGTACTAGGGCAGAGATAGCTTTAGAGCACAGTCATCAGTACATATACTCCCCACAGAGTAAAAGTATTCAAAGCATTGATGTCAGCTTTCCTGAAATAGGAAGTAACCTCCCCAGCCAGGGTCTTTCAGAAACCTGACAGTTATATCCCCCAGCCAAATTTCATAATCGCGAGCGGGTCATCATAATTTTTATCTCCCCAAGCAGAGTTTATTTCTCTGGATACAGAAGCTCAACCCTCGACAGAGCCTATTACTTTAGCTACAGAAGTTCACCTTCTAAGTTATTCCCCGCAAAGCTACTCTCAAACAGAGTCTCTCCCTAACAGAATACTCACAAACAATAAGGAGTAAAACTCCAGCACAATTATTTCCATTCACTGTCCCCGGCGGAAGTAGAAGAATCACAATTCTCTACAACAGTCAGGAATGCTATATTCTCCAGTAGCAGTCAGGGATTTATGTTCCCAGAGTCGGACATACCCCAATAGCATTTCATGTACATACATCATGACGTGTGCATACATATCATATACAACATAATCTCATTTATTTTGAGAGCATCATCTCACAAGACATTTCATGCATTACACATATAATTAACCATGTTATCTTTTCAGGAGAGACAATTATCACCAACAAATCCAGAAGTTATACATGTCATATCTGCATACAACCAGTGGAAAATCTGTTCCTGAAGATCAAACGGGTTAACTAATCTATGTAACCAAACGAAGTAACTCTACGACCCAGGTTCCTTCTCATAAGCCCTAATATCCAGGCTGTCATCTCGAAGAAACCCTATGACCCAGGTTCCTTCTCATAGCCCTACTATCCAGGCTTTCATCCCGAAGTAACCCTACTATCCAAGTTCCTTCCCATAAGCCCTACTATCTAGGCTTTCACCCCGAAGTAACCCTACTATCCAGGTTCCTTCCCATAAGCCCTACTATCCAGGCTTTCACTCCGAAGAAACCCTACGACCCAGGTTCCTTCTCATAAGCCCTATTATCCATGCTTTCATCCCGAAGTAACCCTACTATCTAGGTTCCTTCCCATAAGCCCTAATATCCAGGCTTTCACCCCAAAGTAACCCTACTATCCTGGCTTTCATTTTGAAGTGACCCTACTATCCATGTTCCTTCTAATAGCCCTATTATCCAGGCTTTCATCCCGAAGTAACCCTACTATCCAGGTTCTTTCTCACAGCCCTACTATCCAGTATTTCATTCCGAAGTAACCCTACTATCCAGGTTCCTTCTCTTTTATCTCCAGACAACAGTTTACAACACTGTAAGACCTGGACCCGACCCGATATAGTCAATTTTACAAATTCCCTAGTAAGTTACTATGCAGCCTGGACCCTGACCAAATATATAGTTCACTTCCACTTCCTCAATCAGGAGCTAGCTCCCCAATAGAGTAATGGACAACCGAAGCTCATATACTCTATATCCCAAGACACAAATAAACATTCCTCGGTGAAGTCCTCCTAAACGGCAGGTACATGAATTCAAGCAAAGGAATCTCTTATGCAACCGATATCTTTTCTAGATGGCATCTTTGAGCCCATCTCCGACGATTCTCTGTCGACTTCCAAATGGAATCTATAAGCTTATTCCTGATATCACCAATCAGTATTACTTCATGCCAGTGCAAATTTCTGGGCACCCTAGTGTTCAATCATCTTCCACCTTCAGATCACGAAAGGCAGACAAGCCAATCTACACCCTCAGGTTTAAGAAGATTGAACAGGGGCAGCTATTGTACCCCAAAATTTTCCCTCCCATTTTACTCAACATATTGTACATTGAGATCCTCAACTTGCTCAAGGATGCCCAAGAGTTGACCAAACAAACTCTCTCCTAAAGCAATGAACCTCCAACCAGGGTTTCCATTTTCATCAAGATGGGTGAGCTCCAAAGGCCTCATATGCTCTCCATAGTCCTAATATGTTCTCAATACCTTCCATGTCAAGTTTCAAGCCTTGCACAAGAAGTTCGCTCAGTCAATTGCTCAAGTGTTGGAAAATCAACTATACTAGGTCAAAAGTCAATTGTGGCCCACATACAGTCACACTTCAAGATTTTTGGTCAACATAAATATTTTGAAGTGATATCCATCATTTGATCAAGGGTTAACCATGATTCCCCAAGGAATGCTCCTAATTCATCAAAACTCAAAAATTGCCAAATTAGGGTTTCTTAGGAAAAGTCAACCAAACTTTGACCAAGCATAACTTTCTCATACTTTATTAGAAATTTCCCATCCAAGGCTCACTTTGAAGAGAAACCAATTCCCTACAACTAATATTCATCCCTCAAGCTCAAAAAATCCACTCATGGAAAGATATGAATTCAAACATTATAGGTCATTCTAAAAAGTCAACAAAAACACCTTTTGGGTCAAAGCTCCTTACAAGAACATGGAAGATCCAATTAAGATGAAACAAAATAGGTTGCATAGGGGACATCCTAAGCTTTATAAAAGTCCAAGAAAACCCTCTTAAGGTCAAAATTGATATACATATGCATTGTCAAAGTTGGCCATTTTTGGAAATTTGCATAAAGTCAACAATGCCCAAAATTGCATTTTTTTTCCACATGGGCCCATCTTTTCAAGATTGAATCTCAGTGCTTGCATAGTCCACGACCTATGGGACCCCCCATGATTTATTTATTTGCTTATTTAGTTTAGTTTGATTTTTATTCATCTAAAAATCAAATAAAATCAAATAAATCTAAATAAATCATATAATTTGTTTTAGGAAAGATTTTTGTATTGAATAGAGATCTTATATGCTGTCAATAGCCAAGAGAAACGTGCAAGATTGAAAAGAGAAGAAATCTCTATGTTTGGAAAGATTGGATGCAAGAATTGAAATTCATTATTCTTTGGATTCATTCCAATTTTATGGACCTAATTTGATTCTCACATATATACAAGATCATTCTAACCCTAAAGGAAGAGAATTTGCGTGCGCAGCCTGCCTCCAAAGTAAGAAACATAACTCAAAACTTTTGTCCAAAAGTGCAAGACCTATCTTCTTCCACAGGCTAGTTCAAGACATTCTGAAGGTCAAATCTTGTTCCTGGGTGATCATTAAGGCGATAGCAAGCATCATCAAGGCCTGAAGCATCAAGAAACGAGCGCTAACCATAACACAGTTTGTTCATATTTTTGAAATTGGTTTTTACAATTCACGCATGATAAATGAGTTATAAGTATATGTTCGTGTTTATATCATCCTTTAGAATGTTTTTGCATACTTAATTGCATGTTTTGGTGTTTATTGGATAAAACTCCATTGCTAGGGTTTACAAGGCCGTTTTAGGGCTTTCAAATGCATGAATAATTGGATCTCAAGATGGATACTATCATGATCAGAGGATCAAACCCAATTGATCCATGATCTTAAATCTAATTTATGTTGCCTAGACAGAATATTTGAGGATTGCACGTTTGTAGCTATGGCCAATGTTCGTGGGTATAAGCTCTGGACCTAGGACGACAGTCCCCTGGAGAAGACGAATACGTGTCATAACCTGAGTGGGCAGTTTAAACTTTGCGCGCGTTTTGGTTACAATCACTAACCATCTTTCAATATATTGTTTATTGTGTGTTTATGTTAACAAATAGGAAGCTGGCTCAGGTTGTAAACCGAATGGTGTTAAAGCATTCATGTGTAGGAGGTCAGGAGTTCGATCCCTGCCTCCTACATTTTATTTTCCATAATATTTCCTTGCAGATCCAGCGTATCACAATGCCCAACGTCCACCATACGCCCCTGATCTCATCCTTGGGATCCATCATCATGTAGATCTCATGCCCCAGTCTTGGGGGTTCACCATGAATCATCAGAAGAGAGGTGCATTGGATAAGGCGCAGACTCTGGGCCTTCAGGTTTGGGCCTAACAAGAAATTTGGCAGCACACCCCCTTAATTCCTTCAAGCAACAGGCCCAAGTTTCAATTCTATTTTAATTTCTTATTTATTTATTTGTTTTAATTATTTTACAAAATCATTTGTTTTAATTATTTTACAATAAAAATCTTTTTTAATTAAATCATAAATCAGAAAATTACAAAAATATTAGGTTTAGTTAATTATTTTCGTTAAATATTTATTTACATTTAATTAATTAGTTTAATTAGGTTAACTTAAGCATTTTCTTGTAATTAAAGTTTAATAGAAATCAGGATTATTTTGCAAATTGCGACTATTTTTCAATAAAGAAAATACAAACAAAAACATTTTTAATTAATTAGATTTCTTAGATTCGAATTTGTTCCCGTTTTAATTTTCGCGCGCGTCTTTACTTTCCCTATTCTTATTAATTATTGTAACTGTTCCCAAGTTTTAATAGTTAATTAGGTTTATTATTTCGCTTATCATTTTTCCCCGGTTTTTGATTATGTAATCGCCTCCCCTAAGCCTTGTAATAGTTAGGGTTTTAATTTCTCGCTTTTAATTTCCGCAACTATTTAACTGCTAGATGTATGGATAATAGGCTTACATGCAAAAGATAAAGGATTAATATAGTAGAAAACCCTAATTGTGCAAAGATAATTAACTGAAAAAACACACTTGCACATGCTCACTCCTAGGGTTTGCCCCACTTGGTTGCCTCGAAAATAATGGTCGTGTCCTTCGAATGTAGGGATACCTTAGCAATGACCCGCGATTCACAATTGTCATAAAAGATCATAGACCCTACTTGTCCCTCGAGTTGCCTACGAATTGATCTTATGATGATAACCCCTTTGAAATTCTAAGGTATCTTTACTTGTTTCCTTCAGAGACCATTTCGTCCCTTCGAACGTCCCTTTACAAATCAAACGATGGGGCTACCTACTCCTTAATAGTAGAATAGCGTTGTCTAAAGGAAAACGAACAGACTTTTTTCGAGTAGGTGGATAGTTCCTAGGTACTTGCTCAAACAAACAAATTTCACACAAACACTTTCAAAACAATTTTCAAAAACAACTTTGTCACACTCTTGAGGATAGATATAAGGGTTATCACGAAGTAAATATGATTTTTCAAAACAATAAAACACAAGCAATTTCAAAATGAGCAAGTACCTAAGAGCCCGTGGAAAACCACGGATAGAAAGGGTGCTAGCACCTTCCCTTTCTATAATCTACCCCTGTACTCAGAAATATCTCGAAAAAAGGTTTTTTTGTTCTTTTCCCTTTTCCTTTGTTGGATGAAATAAAAGTCGGTGGCGACTCTTGCTTACCACGATATTTGCGAATACAAAATGCAAATTAGTATAACAGTAGGTTCTGCCACCGTATCACAATATCAAACAAGGTTCATGGATTTCCAAAGATGAAGCTGCTGACATTACAAACATTGCTGGATCAAGTAAAGTTACTAGGACGAGGAGGATTATCTCTCCAGAGATTTCACCTCTGACAACCAAAACTACACCCATTCGTATTACTTTTGTTAAACCTATTGGTGATACTCTAGGAAAGGAAAAAATGACTGAGCTTGCCAGGACGGAGGCGCCCACAAAAGATATTACCATTGAGGACCCATCTACCCAAGATATGGAGGAGATTCTAAAAACTATTAGAAAAATTGATTACAAGATAGTGGAACAGTTGGGGAAAACACCCTCGAAGATTTCCATGCTGTCTTTATTGCTATGCTCTGAGGTGCATGCTCAAGCACTGATAAAATTCTTGAAAAATGCACATGTACCACAAGAAACTACGACCGTCCAATTTGAAAACTATGTAGCAAGCCTGGCTGCTGACAACAAGTTGGGATTTTCAAATGCAGATTTGACCCCAGCTAGGAAGAATCACAACAAAGCTCTGCATGTTTCCATCGAGTGTAAAGGAACCACTTTAGAACATGTGTTAGTAGATAATGGATCCTCCCTCATTGTCTTACCTAAAGGAGCTTTGGATCGACTAGACTGCGATGGACTGGTGTTGAAACCCAGTGATATTATAGTAAGAGCTTTTGACGGATAAAAGAGAATGGTCTATGGAGAGGTTGATCTCCTTATAAAGGTCATATCTCAAGTTTTCAACTCAACATTCTATGTGATGGATATCCGCCCGACCTATTCTTGCTTACTTAGACACCCATGGATTCATAGGGAAGGTAAGGTTACCTCCACACTACATCAAAAGCTGAAGTACCCGGTCAAAGGGAAAATTGCCATTGTTTGTGGGGAAGAAGAGTTTATGATCGGTCATCTGAATTCATTCAAGTATGTTGAACTGGATGGCGAGTTCATCGAGACCCCTTGTCAAGCATTTGAAGTGGTCTCTTCAATGGTTGATGTTGCCAAAGCCACTCCTGACACTCCAAAAGATGCTAAAGATACACCAAGGATGGCATCCCTCAAAGACGCTCGTGTTGTTATTGAAGATGGAGGTTGCACCATTTGGGGATAACTTCCTGATTTCCCTTTCAAGTCAGACAAATTTGGGTTGGGCTTCACTTCCAAAGCTCAAAAGTAGGTTCGACGTGCTCGTGTAGGGAAATCACCTCTCCGCATTAGTAACCATGAGGTTAATGCTCTTGAAGACTCTGATGCTGATTGTGACTTTGATGATTGGATCTACCCGACTGCTGGTGGATGACTCAACAACTGGCAGACCAAGGACTTCATCCCAATCTCCTTCAGCCAGGAGTAATTGTCATTTCCTGTTTTTATTTACTTTGAAGACTTTGTATGTTATTTCCATTAAAACAATGACTTTAAGCCATGTGCCTTGCTTGGGGCATAATGGTCCATTTGTTAAGGGTATGTCATTTTCATATGCCATATGCTCATTTTAATGAAAAACAGTGGACTATTTTACATTCAAATTTTTCTCTCTTTGTCTTTATTTCACTTTACTGCATTTTCAAATAGCCATGTGACCTTACATGCACACACACACATTTGTAGATCCACATCCACTATGAATCTCATTGACAACGACTCTGCTATTTCCATCTATGACTTCCAAAATCCAATCTATCAAGCCGAAGACAAATGTGAAGAAGATTTTGAAATACCTAGGGAACTCGCCATACTCCTGATACAAGAGGAAAAGGCCATTCAACCGCACGAAGAACCAGTTAAAGTGGTAAACTTGGGTACTGAGGCAAATATGAAAGAAGTCAAGATTGGCGCTAACCTGGAAGAAGGTGTCAAGAGAAGATTGGTCCAGATGTTGCATGACTATGTTGAGGTGTTTTATTGGTCATATGAAGATATGACAGGGCTTGCTACTGATATCGTAGTTCATCGCCTACCAATGAAAGAAGGTTGTCCTCCGGTCAAGCAAAAGGTTCATCGTATGCGGGAAGATATGTCTGAGAAAATCAAGGTTGAGGTAATGAAGCAGTTCAATACTGGTTTCCTGGCAGTAACATCATATCCCCAATGGGTTGCAAATGTGGTCCCAGTCGCGAAGAAAGACGATAAGGTCCATATGTGTGTAGACTATAGGGATTTAAATAGGGCAAACCTCAAAGATGATTTTCCACTACCACACATCGATGTATTGGTTGATAATACTGCTTAACATAAGGTGTTCTCCTTCATGGATGACTTTTCCGGGTATAACCAGATCAAAATGGCGCATGAGGACATGGAAAAATCCACTTTCGTCATATAGTGGGGCACCTTCTGTTATAAGGTCATGCCTTTTGGTTTGAAAAATGCAGGTGCAACCTATCAACGAGCTATGGTAGCTCTATTTCATGATATGATTCATCATGAGATAGAAGTCTATGTTGATGACATGATTGCAAGATCGCAAACTAAGTAAGAACACCTTGATCACTTACACAAGCTATTTGAAATGTTGAAGAAATACAAGCTGAGGCTGATTCCAACAAATGCACCTTTGAGGTGAGGTTTGGAAAACTCCTAGGCTTCGTCGTCAATGGAAAAGGTATTGAGGTCGATCCTACAAAAGTCAAATCCATACAAGAAATGCCAGCTCCCTATACTGAGAAGGAGGTCAGAGGTTTCTTAGGTCGACTCAACTACATTTCCCGATTCATCTCTCACTTAACGGTTGAAGGATGGAATGACGACTTCCTAACAGATTTTGACAAGATCAAGGAGTACTTAATAGAACCTCCAATACTGATGCCTCCAGTTGAAGGAAGACATCTGATCATGTACTTGACCGTGTTAGAGAATTCAATGGGGTGTGTGCTTGGCCAACATGACGAGTCTGGTCGAAAAGATAATGAAATATACTACCTTAGCAAAAAATTTACCGACTGTGAAACAAGATATTCATTGCTCAAGAAAACTTTCTGCGCTTTGGCATTGGCTTCTCGCCGACTAAGATAGTATATATTGACTCATACTACTCTCTCGATCTCTAAGATGGATCCCATCAAGTACATCTTCGAGAAGCCAGCTCTCTCCGAACAAATAGCTAGATGGCAAATGATCTTGACTGAATATGATATCCAATACACTACACAAAAAGCAATCCAGGTAAGTGTGTTGGCGGATCATTTGGCCTATCAATATGTTGATGACTACCAATCCATGAACTTTGAGTTCCCGGACGAGAATATCATGCTAATAACTGGCTATGAAAATCCTGGACCGTATGACGGACCTGAACAAGGATCATGATGGACTATGGTTTTTGATGAAGCTTCAAATGCATTGGGTAATGGGATTGGTGCTCTGATCATTTCTCCTGAAGGTTGCCATACACCTTTCACTTCCAGAGTTGACTTCGACTATACAAACAACATGGTCGAGTACAAAGCGTGCATCTTGGGTCTAAAGGCTGCTATTAACCTAAGAATCAAATTCTTAAGCACATATGGATATTCTACCCTAGTAACCAGTCAAATTAAAGGAGAATGGGATACCAAACATCCAAATTTGATCCCCTACAAAGAGCTTGTGATAACCTTGATCCCATACTTTAAGGAGGTTACTTTTGAGCATATCCTGAGGGAAGAAAATCAGTTGGCAGATGCCTTAGAAACTATGTCGTCTATGTTCAAGGTTAGTTGGGACAATGAAGCTCCCAGAATTACTATCGAAGGATTTGACGAACATGCGCACTATTATGAGATTGACACTGATGAGGAGAAGCCTTGGTACCATGAGGTGAAAAGGTACCTTGAAGCACAAGAGTATCCTGAGGGAGCCTTAATCAACGACAAGAAATTCCTATGGAGGTTCTTAGCCAAGTTCTTCCTAAGCAATGGGATTTTGTACAAACGTAACCATGATTTAACTCTGCTCCCCTGTGTGGACAAGAAGGAGGCAAATAAGATCATGAAAGACATGCATGAGGGTATCTTCGGAACTCACTCTAGTGGATACACTATGGCCAAGAAGATTCTGAGGGCTGGTTACTATTGGTCGGCTATGGAAATTGATTTTCATTACCACTCGAGGACTTGCCATAACTGTCAGATCTATGACGACAAGGTTCATGTACCTCTAATACCTTTAAACATCATGACCGCTCCGTGGCCATTTTCAATGTGAGGAATTGACATGATTGGAGAAATCAAGCCCACTGCCTCCAATGGATATTGTTTCATCCTCGTCGTCATTGACTACTTCACCAAATGGGTCGAAGCTGCTTCATTTTCCTCAGTTACCAAGAACGTTGTAGCCTGGTTTATCAAGCATAACCTCATATTACGGTACGGCATCCGTGAACGGATCATCACTGACAACGGAACCAACCTCAATAATTCCATGATTACTGAACTTTGCACGCAGTTCAAATCAAGCATCATAACTCTTCTCCATACAGACCTAAGATTAATGGCATAGTGGAAGCTGTTAATAAGAACATAAAGAAGATTGTGCAAAAGATGGTGGTGACATATAAATACTGGAATGAGATGCTACCATTTACTCTTCATGGCTATCGTACTTCGGCACGAACATCAACTGGGGCAACCCCATTCTCTTTAGTCTACGACATAGAAGTTGTCCTACCTATCAAAGCAAAATTCCCTTCTCGAAGGGCCATTTGTTGTCAAGAAAGTTTTCTCTAGAGGTGTTATGATGTTAACCACTATGGACAGTGAATATTTTCCACACCCTGTGAACACAGACATAGTCAAAGAATACTACTCATAAGAACGACCCGCTAGGCTGACATACCTGGGCAAAAATAAGGGCATCCCGGCGAACCAAAAGGTTCGGGAAAAAATTAGGAATATATACAAAAAATTGTACACCAGGTAAGTCGAAAACCTGCAAGGGCGGTGTTGTACCCCAAATTTTTCCCCTAAGATCCCTTCATCATACCATTTTGATTTAATCACAACATATCACATTAGGGCTTGTGGTTCTTCTCCATATCTTTAGCTTTGCTCTTTGAGGAATCCCCAAGCACCTTGACTTATTTTCTTTTGTGATCATGAATATTTTGTCTTGATTTTACTTCTAACTAATAAAATGCAATGTTGGTTTGTCTTACTTGTTGATAATGTAGGTAAAGGTAATGTGGCTTAGCAAGTTGATCCATGGGTTCATAAGTTTATTTCCATGCCATAGTCAGTAAAACTTGAGAAATTCAAACCTCACCATTGAAGTTGATTTGGAAGGGATGGAATGGCAAGGTTTATTTTGGTTCACTACATTTCCAATTTATCAAATTGATTCAAAAGTACAAGGGGTTGATTAAAGAAGTTGTCATGGTTGGACAAGGTCTTGTTCCCATTGGTCACAAGTGCATATTTCTCTCAATTCTCAAGATATGGAAGTGTTTTTGGATGCTATGATTCCTTATTATCATCCTCGACAACTTCTATTTACAAAGCAAGAGTGTTGGTACAAGAAGGTTGTTCAAAATTGTCAAAGTTCCTCAAAGCATTTTCTTGATCTAGGAGATAGGGTTTTGAACTTCAAAGAAGTATGTATTGCTCATCTTTTGGTATTTTTGAGTGATTATAAAGACATCCTTCTCTTAAAAGCTTTATTAAAAAATCACTTCAAAAGTTTCAAGGAGTTTTCATGTGGAAGAAACTTGATGATGAAGAAATATTACAAGTCTTCCAGATGAACCCTCATTTTCTCATGTGTGACTTCAAATGATCATAACTTGGTCAATTTTTATCACCTTGATCCCACTATTTTTCCATAATGATCTTGAGGATGTGAACTTTATTCCTTATTTTATGTTCAAAGTGAGAAAATGGATGGAAGATTCCCTAAGGATACAAAAGATTATAGGTCATTTCATGATTTTTTGTCAATTTCAACAATTCATAACTCTCTCAATTTTTGGATATTTTGAATGGTTCAAGTTTCAAAATGTTATTCAAGAGGTATATTTCATGCCATCCTTTTTGGTCAAGAGCAAATTCTAAGTGGAAGGCCATGTTTGGATGCAAAACATTATAGGTCACTTTTGAAGAAAAATTTGAAATATTTCTAAGTATGGAAAGTCAACCCTTTTTCTCCAACTTTGACCCAATGCAACTCTCACCTCAAGCATCCATTTGATTCCATTATTTTTCCATTGCAAATATTGTAACCTCATCTTTCTAAAACATCAAGAATCATGCCCTAAGACCCATTGAGTTGAAAATTCCCTTGTTTTGAAATTGGTAGCTTGAAACTGAAGTTTCATCACAAGTCAGATTTTGAAATCTTTGTTTTGCCTTCTAATCACAAGTTTTCCACGCGTTTTTGCTTCTAATCATGTTTAGCAACTTTCCAAAGGTGTTTAGTATCATGAAACACACGATTTAGTTGAGTTTTGATGCTAAACAAATCACACTTTGTTCATGCTGCAGACCTCCCACGATTTCCCTCCAAACATCATCATTTCACACGCTTGAGGATCCCATTCATTCTCCTATAAATAGAGGGTCATCCCTCATTCATTTCCTCAAGCTTGGATAGCCAGAATCACCCTGCCAAACTTGTTCCATAACTCAAATTTCTGTAACTCCGAAATCAGTGTTCAAGCCTTTTTCAATCCAATTTCTCTATCAATTTACCTTCATTGATCTTCCCTGAAGCTAACCATCTAATTACCTTCAAGAATCGTACTCTATATTGCTCCATAGAAGTCCAGTTTCAGAGCTATGCAACTCAACTTCAATAGGTAGATTTCTCCATCAATTCTTCAAAACTTTGATATCATTGTGATGCTTTCATTGCCCTGGTTCTAGCCGCAACACTTACTTTTATCTGGAAACATGTTTTGACAATGAAATTTAAAAATCCCTTTTTAAAACTTTCCTTCGAAATTGCTTGAGCTACAGTTTATATAAATTTGTCACGAAGGTGTGGTTGTCTTCGTCTTGAAGAGACGAAGCAAATGACATATGTCTGAGCTTCTAATTTTACAGTTTGAGAGACCTACAATTCAAGTTGGGTGGAGGTTGAAGATGACCAACGTGTCATCTTCCAACCAATGAAGGTGTGTCATCTACTTTTTTTTTAAATCTTATTTAATTAATGATTCAGTGCTTTATTCACTAATGACCATGTTATGCATAACGCGCCAGATCCCTTGGATTTGATTACTAACGCGTTTTGACTCTCATCCAATGGTCCATATATTTTTGACTTTATTTTTCTTTTCTGATTTTTTATATTTAATTGTTTTAAATTTCAAAAAATCATAGAAAATTCATTTTTAGTCTAAAAAATCTGAAAAAATTATGAAAAATATTTTTGAATTTTCTCTTTCTGAGTTTTATTTTTTTCACAATTTTATTGTGTGTTTTGATATTTTTTATAAATTTTTACTTTATTTGAATTGTTTTGAATGTTTAAAAATACTTTTATGCATTTTTAAATTCTGAAAAAATTATGGAATGATCCAATGATATTGTGACAAATATTGGTGACCTCATTTATTTTTTATTTCTGGCTTAATTATTTTTTATCATTTTTTTGTTTATTTTTCCCATTTCTTTTAATTTTAAAAATAGTTTCTGACTTTAAAAAATAACCAAAAATTTTATAAAATTATTTGAGTTCATTTCTAATTTTTCTATGGTCTTACTTAATATTTCTTGATTAATTTGAACACAGTTTCCTTTTTTCTCTATTATTTTCATTTCTTAATCATTTTTAAATCCTAATTCTTTTATTTTAAAATACTATTTAATTTTTGTATATTTTCTTGCTGATCTTGGGTTGAATTTTTTATGATGAACTTTATCAACATCATTGGATCCATGGTATTGAGTCTAACTCCACAAAAATGGATGAATAATTTTAATAATAATTAAATTTTAATTCAAATGTGGTTTATATATTCTTTCCCACCCTTCTTCATCTTATCCCTTTCTTATTGCACTAAGTGTTATTGGAGCATGATCTCTATATCATGTCTCAAAATAAATGGTGCATATATTGTTGTTGACCGATTTGAATAGTGCTAAATTTTGTCCCGATTTCTTAACATAGTGCTAAATTTTGTCCCGATTCGAATAAATGATCATTCGTGGCCCAAACCTATGTTTGCAAGCCCAAGTATATTAATTTGATCTCTTTGATCCAATAACCTTGAGACTCATTGTGTGGAGACTTTGGTTCTACACATTCTCTAATGGATCAACAACACTTTTGGTCAACGCGGATCACTTAAACATTGTTGATCATTAAATGGTACTTTTGAGGATTCCAAATGGATGATATACTTGAAAAAAAGAAAATGCAACTTATTGTGTGGAGGATTTGGTTCTACCGATCCTCTAATGAATTCCAAATTCAAGTTTCAAGATGGTCATCAAACTAACCACTAATTATTAAATTATTTTTATTTTATGCTTTTATTTTTTATGCTTTATGTACCATTTACTTTAAGCATTACATTTCATGCCATTTTTATTTTGCTCACTTGAGCTTTTCTTTTCTCTTCTTAGACACCTAATAATAAACATGAACCATAAAAACCTTTAATGATACTTGGACTATTTGGTTACTATCCTTGGCATTATGGAGCATTGGACTTTTTGGACTTAGGATTAGAAGCCTTGGCCTATGTTGGAGACCTTGTGACCTTAATTGATATTTTGTCCGGAGTTCTTGAGGTTTACCTCAAGACATTAGGTTGTTTGTTTGTTTTGTGTGCAAGTTATTGTGATTACATTCTTTGTCTGTAATCTGGAATTCACCCGTATACATCCGTTACTCGGCCCAATTTTTGTGAAGACTTAATACATTTGAAGTTTGGTTCTCAAGAGGTCTAGTATCTTTGCTTGTTTGGTTTCAATCCAAAGAATGAGAATTCCATCTTGACTCATAATGTCAAGTATTGACTTCTTGTTGGTTAGATGGTTCTTCTCCCTAACTTTTACCTTATGCTTTAGGATAGTTCTTTCTTCCCCTCCCATCTTCTTTAATTTCAAAAATTCTCTTCCTCCTTTTGAAAACTCTTCTTGTTTTTTAAACTTGAACCAATTTCATAATAAACTTGAACTTATGTCCATGCATTTTCAAAACCATTTCATAAAAAAATTTCAATCAACTTAATAATACTTTGACATTTTTTTTGAGAGAAGACTAAAAGTCAATCAATCTCATTTCAAACCATTTTCCACTTTGGCTTGCCATTCTAAAACTTTTCTCAAAATATTAGACTCTTGTCAATCCTTGTAGTGATGCAAACAACTATACTGCTACAATATATAGTGAAGTGAGACATTTTCCACTTGGGTGTTGAGTGAGGTGTTGTTGATTTTAAAATCCAAGCCATATCCTCCACTTTGAGATGATGCAAATTCTCATTTCTCATGATTGTAGGTAGTAAGTATGTTTTCCACACGGATAATGACGATGATGTGTTATCTCATAAAATCAATCAACACACTTGTGTTTTAAAAATTTTAAAAGAGGAACTATGTGTACCCTGATCCCCTATTGCACGAAAGGTGGTACATAGGCACTAAAGGTTCTCAACCGTGGCTGGTGCAAAAATCATAAAAATATATTTCTTTTTTCACCTCCACCGTCTATTTTTATACAAAATTTTATAGCCAAAATATACAGATTTTACAAAGAGGTTCCTATAGAGTACCGTAGATGTTTAGGGTTCTAATACCTTCCCTTTGCATAACCAACCCCCTTACCTTAAATCTTTCCCCCTCTTTTTGGGTTACTCGCTCTTTTCCCATTCCTTTGGAAACAATAAAGTGCGTTGGTGATTATTATTTTGATCTGTTTAAGTCTAGTCAATCCAATGGCTTAGTCTTAAACATTTCTACCGCTACAGAAAAATAGCGACTTCACTGGGGAAAGATTGACCTCTTGCTGGTCCATCCTTAAGTGGGTTAGCCTATCTTTGTTTATATCTGTATATGCGCTATTGTTGTTTATGTGTTATATGTTGTATATATGTTTGTCTGGATTTTCCTGGTTTTCAGGGTGCTTAGTGATTACTCATGAGTCCTATACACAGACTTGGGAAAACTTTAAGATAGGATGGGCGGTATAGTCATGTCAACTTTGAGGGAGTAATCCCAAAAAAGGAGGCATGAGATCCCCCACTCAGTGAAGGCCCCTTTGACTGTAGTATCGTTTACCAAGTAATTGGGAAGACGTATTGCTTTCAACCTGGGAGCCTGCCGAAGCTGAGAATTGTAGAATACCTAACCCATATTATCCTTTTAGGTGTAGTGCGGAAGCTATGACGGAGTAATCCAAAAATAGTTGTCACGTGATACTACGCTCAAACGATCTTTTCTTGAGAATATTACTAATTACCGAGTCAATCAGGAAGTTGGTAATATCCGAAGGAAGGATGTAGACTCTGGGAACCTCTAAAACCTTGTTCGATAGGTGAATACTTTTAGACTATACCTTATGGGTAGTACCTTCGACCTCATGCTCGTGACGTTAAACCTATGATCTTGTGTGTGATTGTTGCATCATGCATCCATGCACTCATAAGCATCTTTTGAAGAAATTTTCTTTCAAGGGACTTAAAAGTTGACCGTTTGTGAATATCTCAGGTACTTTTTTACCATGGATCCTGGAAAAAGAAATACCGAAAAATATAGTTTCAAAGATCCCAAGATAGATGAGTTGATCAGTCTAATTCCCGAGATTGAATGTTCTTCAGATTTTCAGAAGAAGTATAGATCCCTCATTTCTCTCATGAAGCTTAGGATGAAGGAGGGTATTCTCTCGACCTTTGTCCAGTTCTATGATCTGATGTATCATTGCTTTACTTTCCCCAACTATCAGTTGATGCCTACACTGGAGGAGTATTCTTATCTTTTGTATTTACCCATTACCGAGTGTTCCTTTTACCGGTTTGGAGGGTGAGCCAAAACCACATGAGATTGCTTCTTTGATCCATCTGAGGAAGTCTGAGGTTGAAGCCCATATGAATACTAAATAAGGGATTAGAGGATTACCAGCTCAGTTCTCATTGGAGAAAGCTCGTTACTTTGCCAAGATAAAGAGTACAATTGCTTTTGGGGCCATCTTTGCTCTAATTGCTTACGGGTTATTCTTATTTCCTAATGTGGATAAGTTTGTTGACGTTAATGCTATCAGGATCTTCAAGATTGGAAACCCAATTCCTACATTGTTGGGAGATGATTATTACTCTATTCATCTTCAGAATTCTTATCATGGGGGAATGATTATCTATTGCACGCCTTTGTTGTACCAGTGGTTTATCTCTCATATGCCTCAGTCTGACGCTTTTTGGGATATCGGGAAGGAACCCCGTTGGGATCCTAAGATCATGGCACTTACTCACTCATATATTGATTGGTATCATCGGGCTTACCATGATGTAGAAATTGTCGACCGTTGTGGTAGTTTCCCCAATGTACCTCTTCTTGGTACAAAGGGAGGAATTAACTATAACCCTGTTCTTGAATGACGACAGATTGGTTATCCGATGAGGGATAAATCAAATAGTATTCATTTGAGTAGTTTCTTTCTGAAGGAGGGAGAAGACCATAAGGAAGCTAGGGAGCAGGTTGTGAAATCCTGGCGTCACATTCATAGGAAGAGTAGGAAAGACTTGGGACCTAGGGGGATGTTTCTTTGGAGCCTTATCTTCAGTAGGTCTAAATGAGATCTATTCAGTTGAAGATATCATATTCTTGGGAAACACCTATGCATGATTTGTTTGTGAAGACCACTCCTCCCTTATTAGATGATGTGGAAGAACTACAACTTGCTTTGGTCAGAATGCAACAGGAAAAGGATGCTTGGAAGAATAAGTGCCAAACTTTAGAGATTTCCTATAGAGCAGACTTGAAGGAGAGAGACAACTTGATCGAGATCCTTGAGAGTCGGGCTGTAGAGATGATGGAAAGGCAAGGGGATTTATTTTCTCCTAAACCTCATTCAGTTGATAGTTGCTCACTTCCTAATTCAGGTGATTGGAAGGAAGTTGCCACCAGATATGCTGAAGAAAACCAGAGGTTGAAGGCTCAGATTACCAGGCTTACAGGGAAACGTATAGAGTTATCTCCATCAGCTTTACTTCCTAGGGTTTTAGACTTTATTTTCATCTTTTACTTGGGATTGTTGAAACTTGTAACCTATTTTGAAGTTATTATAATAATAAAAAATTAGTATTTCAAATGTGTTATTACTTTGATATTTGCAAAGTGTCTATAAATATGTAAGTCCCTTGAAATATTAATAATAAAAGTAAATCATGGGAACCACATATCATGTATCATATTACACATATTTCTTGCATTTGTTATGCATATCCAGGTGTCTTACCAAGCTTCTTTACTTAGTTCAGCAATATGACTCACCACTACAACAATCGAGATAATTTCAGAAGGAAGATGGATAACTTAGAACAAGAGAATCATGAGTTACGCGATGAGGTTTCTGCTTTGAAGGCCGGCATGGCCAATCTTACTGCTCTGATGGAATCTCTGGTGGCTGCTCAGAATCAGCCACCGAGTGTTCAACCTCAACCAACAAGGGCTACTGCTGAAGCTCCGAGTGTTCCTATGTCTGCTACCCAACTGTTGTTCAGAATCACATACCTCAAGGTTATCCATGGGGAATGCCAGAGAACTTTTCGCCTGAAAGTTTCAATCTTGGTCCTCGAGATACTCTAGTTGTTCAGACTACTGTTACTCCCGAACCTCCTATGGTGCATGTTTCTCCTCCTACACCTCCTTCGATGAATATGGTTCTAGTTGTTAATGATGATATGGGTCATCCTTTTCCTCCACCAAGTTAAGACTTGGGTCTTTATGATAGAATGGATGATTTTCAAGAGCAGTTTGACAAGATGCAGAGGGAGATGAAGGCCCTCAGGGGAAAGGAATTGTTCGGGCATAATGTGAATGATTTATGCTTGGTACCAAATGTTAAGATACCTACAAATTTTAAAGTCCCGGAGTTCTAGAAGTATAAGGGCAACACTTGCACTCGTGCTCATCTGGTGATTTATGTAAGGAGAATGTCTACCCATACTGATGATCAGCGTCTGCTGATTCACTTTTTTCAGGATAGTTTGATCGGTGCTGCGATGAAGTGGTATATAAGTTTGGATAGTGTCAATATCCATACTTTCAATGACTTAGGAGAAGCATTTATCAGACAATACAAATACAACATGGACATGGCGCCTGACCGTGATCAACTCAGGGCCATGGTTCAGAAAGACAGTGAATCATTCAAAGAATATGCACAGAGATGGCGTGAGGTAGCCACCCAAGTGATTCCTCCCATGGAAGAGAAGGAGATGACTAAGATTTTCTTGAAGACTCTGGATGCTTTCTACTATGAAAGGATGGTAGCGAGTGCGGCAAGTGACTTTTAATGAAGAATGAAGGTTCTGGAAGTGCGAAGAATCCATCCTATGGGTTTACCAAAAATAAGGAAGGAGATATAAATGCTGTTATGCAAGAGAGGAGAGTTAATCCTCCTAGAAGAAATTATCAGTGTCATCAGCAAGTCGCCTCAGTGACTCTGGTTTTTGGTGTTGCTCCAACCACCATTGCTTATCAGAGACCATCCCAACAGGGGAATCAAGGGTATAATCAGAGAAGGGAGAGTTATGACCCTACCTTATGAGTTATACAGAGTTACTCCCGACATTAATTCAGAAGAAGTTGGTTCATACCCGACCACCTCCCATTGTACCATCGCTGTTGCCTTGGTATTACAAAGCAGACCAAACATGTGCTTTCCATTAGGGAGCACCAGGGCATAATGTTGAGAATTGATATCCTTTGAAGACTGAGGTACATAAATTTTGTGAAGTCCGGTATTCTATCTTTCAAAGATATGGGCCCTAATGTGAAAGACAATCCTCTACCAAAGCATGGATGAGCAAATGTTGTGAACATGGTGGCCGGTTGTCCAGGCGACTTCCAGATTTTTGATATTAATTTGGTTAGGGGAGATTTGGTGAAAATGCATGCAGACCTCTATGAATTTAGCTATTATAAGCATGACCATGCCGATTGTGCTATTTGCAGTACAAACATATATGGTTGCGATAAGATAAAGGTTGATTTGCAGGAGATGATGGATGAGGGCCTCATCCACATAATCAAGCCTAGGGTAGAGTATGAAGAGGAAGTGAACATGGTTTTTGGATGTCCTAGAGAGTTCCGAATTTTTGATGTGGAGTATATGAACGAGGATCTTGTACAATTGCATGCTACTTTTTGCCACATGGCTGGTCAGGTGGAACATCAGTAAGGATCTTGCCGAATTTGCTGCCTGGACTCCCGAGGATGTTCAATCGTGAGGAAAGGTGTTCAGTTGTTGTTAGATAATGGAACCATCAAGGTTACATGTCAAAGGGATGATTATCATGAAGTTGATATGATTGAGGTTTGTTTGGATGAAGAAGAGTCAATGATGAGTATGCCTCTGCAGATGAGTATTTCTCCTCAGATGAGGATTTTCTTTCTAGAGATGACTCCATAATGATTGATTGTGTTGAAGAAGGGGTAAACGTTATTGTGCCTTGTTTTGGTGCACCCGCTCATTTTGAAGTTAAGTATCATAGCAAGCCGACTATTACTCCAATAGTGATTAGTTTGCCGAGTCCTATCCCCTATAATTCAAATAAGATTGTACCCTACAAATATAATGCTACAATCTTAGAGGATGGTGTGGAAGTTCCCATCTAGCCGATGCCTGATGATGGAAATATTGCCGAGACTAGCAGAGTGACCCACATAGGTCATATATTTGCACCAGTTGTTCGTGAAGATGTTAGTGCTAGAAAGAAAATTGTTGAAAATTTTGAACCCAAGAAGGCAGTGGATGAATCTAGTGGAGCTATGCTAGAAAAGGATGTGGATAATATTTTGAAGATGATTAAGATGAGCGACTACAGAATTGTAGATCAGCTACTGCAGACTCCTTCAAAAATATGTATCTTGGCTTTATTGATGAACTCCTCTGCTCACGGAGAATCTTTGATGAGGGTATTGGACCAAGCTTTTATGGAAAGTGACATGCCTATAGACCAATTCAGCAGTGTTGTGGGGAACATTATGTCATGTAATAACCTGAGTTTCTACGATGATGAATTTCCAGATGAAGGAAGGAATCACAACCTGGCCCTCCACATCTCTATGAACTGCAAGAATGATTCACTATCCAATGTGTTGGTTGATAATGAATCCTTATTGAACGTCATACCAAGAAGAACGCTTATGAAGTTGAAATATCAAGGAACTCCCATGCGCCCATGTGGCGTTATTGTGAAAGCGCTTGATGGATCAAGGAAATATGTTATTGGTGAAGTGGACTTGCCTATTCATATAGGCCCACATTTGTTTCAGATTACTTTCCAAGTCATGGATATTGTACCCGCTTATAGCTGCTTGCTGGGACGGTCGTGGATACATGAGGTAGGGGCTGTCACTTCGACTTTACACCAAAAGATAAAGTTTGTACATGAAGGAAAAGTGGTAATTATAAATGGAGAACAAGCATTATTGATATCTCACTTGTTCTCTTTCAGCATTGTGTGGGCGGATGAAGGTGTTGTTGGAACTCAGTTCCAAGCTTTATCCATTAATAACATAAGGGGAAATGAGAATTCCATGGTTTCGCTTAAGGATGCGCAACAGGTTGTACGTAATGGTCATAGTGAAGTATGGGGACAGATTATGGATCCCCCTATAAACAAGAACAGAGTTGGCTTTGGGTTCTCTGTGAAGAATGATAAAGGTAAGAGCATGAAGCTGAAGTCTGCTTCAGGTAAGTATCAAGACATCTTCTGTAGCGAGGGTTATCTTCATCCAACTGTCTCCGGGATTAATGCCATTGTGGAAGATGAAGTAGAGCCAGAAATTCCGAATTATGTGACGCATAGAGTTAGGGTTCAGAACTGGATTACCATTAATGTTCCCTCTTGCATACATGTTTCAAAGTAATTTGTTTTGTAAATCTTTTTGAAAATCTTTCACTCTGCCTAAGGTGAAAGTATTAATATTGTACAGGCATATTTGTTTGATGTGACTTTTAAAATGAATAATAAAGTTGTATTTGTTTCCCCAAATTAGTTTTTATTTTTTGCTTTTTTCTTGGAAAATGGTAATCAGAAAAAAAACTTTTCAAAATAAATAATGACTGAAATTCAATCTGCATGATCACTTGTTATATGTGTCAGTTTCTAAAAACAATCATAAATCATATGTGCAGATTATTTAAAAAACCCGTTGAATACAATGACCTTGCACCCACTCTCAACTTTGAATGTCTTGTGTATGGGGCCGAAGAAGAAGACTATGATGAGATTCCAGAATAGGTCTCATGGTTGTTTGAGCGCGAGGAGAGTTCCATTCATCCATATAAAGAGCCATTGGAAGTAATCAATTTGGGTTCATAAGAAGGTCCGAAAGAAGTCAAGATTGGAGCATTACTACATCCTGATGTGAAGAGCAGGTTAACTGAGATGTTGAGAGAGTATGTGGATATTTTTGCTTGGTCTTACCAAGATATGCTTGGTCTAGATACAAATATTGTAGAGCACTATTTACCATTGAAGCCAGAGTTTCCGCCAATCAAATAGAAGTTGAGAAGAACTCACCCAGATATGGAAGTGAAGATCAAAGAGGAAGTTCTAAAGCAGATTAATGCCGATTTTCTTGTGACATCACTGTACCCTCAGTGGATTGCCAATATTGTCCCAGTACCGAAGAAAGACGGAAAAGTTCGCATGTGCGTAGATTACAGGGATCTAAATAAAGCTAGTCCAAAAGATGATTTTCCATTGCCACATATTGATATGTTAGTGGATAGCACAACAAATTTCAAAGTTTTCTCGTTCGTGGACGGATTTTCCGGGTATAATCAAATAAGAATGGCTCCATAGGACATGGAAAAAACAACATTTATCACACCCTGGGGAACATTCTGCTACAGAGTGATGCCCTTCGGGTTGAAGAACGCTGGTGCAACGTACCAGAGGGCTATGATAACCCTATTCCATGACCTGATGCACAAGGAAATTGAGGTATATGTCGATGACATGATTGCTAAATCCCAGACTGAAGAAGGGCATGTAGAAGATTTGTTGAAGTTGTTTCAGCGTTTGAGGAAGTATCGTCTCTGCTTGAATCCAAATAAATGTACATTCGGTGTTCGATCAGGGAAATTGTTGGGTTTTATTGTTAGCCAAAAAGGAATTGAAGTTGACCCTGGTAAAGTCAAAGCAATTCAAGAGATGCCAACACCAAGAACTGAAAACCAAGTCAGAGGGTTCCTCGGGCGTTTGAATTATATTTCCATATTCATTTCTCATATGACTGCAACGTGTGAGCCAATCTTTAATTTGTTAAAGAAAGATCAAGGTTGTGTATGGACAGATGACTGCCAAAGTGAATTTGAAAGTATTAAAGAATATCTGCTTGAACCTCATATCTTGCTCCCTCCTGTTGAAGGAAGACTATATATTATGTATCTGAGAGTGTTAGATAATTCCATGGGCTGTATTATGGGACAACAAGATGAAACCGGGAATAAAGAGTATGCCATTTATTATCTCAGTAAAAATTTTACTGACTGTGAGTCATGGTATTCCATACTGGAAAAGACATGTTGTGCTCTGGCCCGGGCGGCAAAACGTTTGCGGCAGTATATGTTAAATCACACTACTTGGTTGATCTCCAAAATGGATCCAATCAAGTACATTTTTGAAAAGCCTGCTCTTACTGGGAGAATTTCCCGTTGGCCGCGCTGTTATCTGAATATGATATCGAATACTACATTAAAAAAGCTATTAAGAGCAGTGTGTTGGAAGATTATCTTACTCACAAACCAGTTGATGATTATCAGTCTGTGAAGTATGATTTCCCTGATGAGGATGTGATGTCTCTGAAAGTGAAAGATTGTGATGTATCATTCCTGAGGAAGGTCCTGACCTTGAATCTCGCTGGAGTATGATATTTGATGGAGCTGTAAATGCTTATGGTAAAGGAATTGGTGTTATGATTGTCACTCCACGTGGATCACACATTCCTTTTACTGCAAGGTTGACTTTTGATTGTACTAATAATATGGCAGAATATGAGGCTTGCATCATGGGTCTCGAGGAAGCTATTGATCTTAGAATTAAAATTCTAGACGTGTATGGTAATTCAGCTTTAGTAATAAATCAGATTAAAGGAGAGTGGGATACCCGTCACCCTGGCTTGATCCCTTACAAATATTATGCTAGAAGATTGTTACCCTTCTTTAATAAAGTTGAATTCCATCACATCCCCAGGGACGAAAATCAAATGGCGGATGCTCTGGCAACTTTGGCTTCTATGTATCAAGTAAATACTTGGAATGATATACCTTGAATTATAGTTCGGCGACTGGATAAGCCCGCTCATGTGTTTACTACAGAAGAGGTAGAAGATGAGAAACCTTCGTATTATGATATCAAGCATTTCATCCAGACTCAGGAATACTCGATTTGTGCATCGAATAAGGATAGAAAGACATTGAGAAGATTGGCTGGCAGTTTCTTCCTCAGTGAAAATGTGTTGTACAAGAGAAATTATGACATGGTCTTGCTCAGATGTGTGGATAGACACGAAGCAGACATGTTGATGCATGAGATTCATGAAGGTTCATTTGGCACTCATGCCAATGGATATTCGATGGCTAAAAAGATGTTAAGGGCGGGTTACTATTGGCTGACAATGGAATCTGACTGTTACAAATTTGTAAAGAAGTGTCATAAATGTTAGATTTATGCGGACAAGACTCATATGCCTCCAACACTTCTCAATGTGATCTCTTCACCATGGCCTTTCTCTATGTGGGGTATTGACATGATCGGGATGATAGAACCCAAAGCTTCCAATGGACACTGTTTCATCTTGGTAGCAATCGATTACTTCACCAAATGGGTGGAAGCTGTTTCATATGCTAATGTTACTAAGCAGGTGGTTGTGCGCTTCATTAAGAATAATCTCATATGTCGGTATGGTGTGCCGAGCATAATTATCACTGACAATGGCTCAAATCTGAACAACAAGATAATGATAGAACTTTGTGAGGAATTCAAGATTCTACATCACAACTCATCTCCGTACAGGCCAAAGATGAATGGGGTTGTTGAAGCTGCTAATAAGAATATCAAGAAGATCATCTAGAAGATGGTTGTTACTTATAAAGATTGGCATGAAATGCTCCCTTTTGCTTTACATGGATACCAAACATCTGTCTGCACTTCAACAGGAGCAAAAACGTTCTACCTTGTGTATGGAATGGAAGTTATGCTCCCAATCGAGGTTGAGATTTCCTCTTTGCGTGTGATAATGGAAACCAAGTTGTCAGAGGCTGAATGGGTCCAGAACATGTTTGACCAATTGAATTTGATCGAAGAGAAGAGAATGAAAGCTTTGTGTCATGGACAGTTATATCATAAGAGAATGAAGAAAGCTTTTGATAAGAAGGTCAAGCCTCGTGAATTTAGAGAAGGCGACCTCGTGCTCAGGAAGATCATGTCTTTTAACGCTGATTCTAGGGGAAAGTGGACTCCCAATTTTTAAGGCCCATATGTTATCAAGAAAGCCTTCTCTGGCAGTGCATTAATTCTTGAAACTATGGATGACGAGGAGTTCCCACGTCCCATGAATGCTGATGCAGTTAAGAAATACTTCGCCTAAAGAAATAATAAGAACAACTCGCTAAGTTAAAAACCCGAAAGGACAGCTTAGGCAAAAAGGAGCGTCTCGGTAGACCAAAAACCCGAAAGGGAGGCCTAGGAAAAAATTAGAGACATAAACAGAATAAATTTCCCGCTAAGTTGAAAACTCGTAAGGCCAGCTTAGGAAAAAGTTAGGGACTTTCTTGGCAAGTAACTACATCAGACAAGACTTGATCATTGAAGCAACAATCTTCTCGGATCCTCATCATACTTCAACGGAAGCTGCTGCTCAGGATTTCAAAATTTGTTAGAGGGGATAGTGGTCATTGTATCTCAATGTATCTTTTCCATTATATATTACCATTTTTCAAACTTTGTAATTATGCATGGAGTCTCGCCATTTGCAGACTACGTCTATCAATGAAATTTGAGCTTTTTCCCCAATTCTTTGTGTTTCTTGTTTTATTTAGCTTACAAAGACTCCATTTATTATTGATATAATTTTCAAAGCGAAAAGATTAAATAAAAAATTTGTTTTTCAAAAAGAATTTACAATTTACTTTTACTTTAGATTTTGTAATTCAAGAGGAAAACAAAAAGTAGTGATCCCAGGAACGGATGAACTCAAGTGGTTTTGAGAAGTTTTGTTTCTCCCCGAGAAGGTTTTCTCATGACGTTTTCGCTATATTAGGTTTGTGACTCTAGTGTCCCCAGTCAAGGCTTGGTTCATTTTTCTTCTTTTCTGAGTTTGTGTGAAGATCCAATTCAACTTTTCTCCATTGAAGGTTTCACTTATTGGATAAAAGTCCTCTTTTCCTAGAAAAGTTGGTACAATTATTACTCTCGAAGAACACATATCTCTGGTTTCCCCAGTGAAGAACGTGTATTGGTTTCCCCTTTGATGATATGGTGTTTGATCTCCTCAATGGAGTCAGTACAAGGTCCCTAATAGATGTCTCGATGATGAGGCGTTATATGCTTTGGGGAAGTCTGTATGTTTTTCCTCCTTCAAAATGGGCCTGAATTCCCCAGTGAATGATTTGATGATTTGGTGTCCATCTGCTCTATTTCAAAATAGTTTTGCAATCCCCAATAGAAGTGTTACATTTGAAAAAATTTATTTCCCCGTTGAAGTATGAGTGTTATTCCCTGGTGAAGCCTGGAGAAGGATGTTATATCCCTGTATCTGTACTGGTTTGTCACTATGATATGTTTCTCCCCAATGAAGTTAAGCCATGCAGTAGGACTTTGCTTCCTCAGTTGGTGCTTATTTTTCTTTTGGGATGTTCGTCTTGGATGTGATTTAGCCGAGTATTGTGTTCTCCCAAGTTGATTTTGTTTGTTTATCCCCAGTACTATATGTTTATTTTGTCAACATATGCACGATAACACTCATACATTCATACCTACATCATGCATAGCTAAACTTAGCAAATCATTGCTCATTCATATCCATTGATACTTTGTTGATATATTACCATGTTTTGCAGATTTGTGTTGTCCTCTCTCCAATATAGTGTCAGCTTTAAGCATAAAGTGTATATTCTTTCAATTCCCCCATTGAGTTATCCCTCGTGGAAGTTTTTTTTTTGCTTTAGCCTTCCTACACAGCTCTTTGTCTGGATAGATTGGGTTTCCCTCTTGAGTTTATTTCTCAAAGGATGTATTTTGGTAGACCATTTTACTCCAGTTTATTTCTGGATTGAATCTTTGTTTCCCAACAATTTTATTACTTTGGATGTCTGGAAGCTTCGAGTTTTGGTTTGAGAATGTGCATTTATTTTGCACGATAAGACTTTTATCTCCTCAGCGGGAATATGTTGGCATTTCCCCAGGCAGCTGTATGTCATTCCCCAGGAAGTCATGATTCATTCCCCATGAAGCCATATTGCTTTCCCCAGAAAGTAATTTTTACAATCCTTCCTATAACAACAAGTAGCAGGTCTCTTTATTTGAGACAGCTTATATATTACCCTTTCCAGGCAGAGTGCCTTGGTTAAAGAAGAAGTTGAAACCCATTCTAGGTGAAACGCCAGAATTTTGGGAAAAACTTATTATCTTTTTTCTACCCTCAGTGAATGTTGATAGTTCATCATCAGTGAACGGCGGTGCTATGATATATTCTCTTTCTACCTTCAGCGAAAGTTGGTAGGTCACCTTCCGTAAACATCGGTGATTGTTATATTTTTGCTACCCTCAGTAACCGTTGGTAGTTCATCGTCAGTGAACGGCGGTGCTATGATATATTCTCTTTCTACCTTCAGTGAAACTTGGTAGGTCACCTTCAGTAAACGTCAGTTATTGTTATCTTTTTGCTACCCTCAGTGAACATTGGTATTTCATCATCGGTAAACAGCAGTGCTATGATATATTCTCTTTCTACCTTCAGTGAAAGTTGGCAGGTCACCTTCAGTGAACGTTGGTGATTCTTATCTTTTTACTACCCTCAGTAAATGTTGGTATTTCATCGTCAGTGAACGACGGTGCTATGATATGTTCTCTTTATAACTTAAGTGAAAGTTGGTAGGTAACCTTCAGTGAACGTAGGTGATTGTTATCTTTTTGCTACCTTCAGTGAACATTTGTAGTTCATCGTCAGTGAATGGTGGTGCTATGATATATTCTCTTTCTACCTTCAGTGAAAGTTGGTAGGTCACCTTCAGTGAACGTCGGTGATTGTTATCCTTTTGCTACCCTCAGTGAATGTTGGTAGTTCATCTTCAGTGAACGACAGTGTGATGATATATTCTCTTTCTACCTTTAGTGAAAGTTGGTAGGTCACCTTCAGTGAACGTTGGTGATTGTTATCTTTTTGCTACCTTCAGTGAATGTTGGTAGTTCACCGCAAGTGAACGGCGATGCTATGATATATTCTCTTTCTACCTTCAGTGAAAGTTGGTGATTGTTATATTTTTTGCTACCTTCAGTGAACGTTGGTAATTCACTGCCAGTGAACGACAGTGCTGTGATATTTCTTATTCTCTCTACCTTCAATGAAAGTTGGTAGTTCATCATCAGTGAACGTCGATGATTTTTTCTCTCTGCCCTCAGTTAACGTTGGTAGTTCACCGTCAGTAAACGTCGGTGTTGTTTTTTTCTCCTCTTTCTACCTTCAGTGAACATTGGTAGTTTCGCCTTCAGTAAAAGCTGGTGTATCATTTGACTTTTTACCACCATCTATGAGTCGGGTCTTTTGATCCACCTGTGTTTTATTTTCCTGGTTGGGTTCCCCTTTTGATCTTTATTTCCTTTGTTACATCCCCAGTGGTGTTTTGTGTCTCTTTGATTTTGTTCATATGCATTCATACTCATAAGCATTGCATGGCATCTTAGGGCCAAAAATAGGGCTTGTTTTATATTTAAGTATATTCGATCGTGTCGGCACGAAGATTTTTTTAACCTTCAGATCTCGGGATAGAAGAAACTTAAATAAGGGAAACTGTTGTACCCCAATTTTTACCCCTAAGATCCCTTCATCATACCATTTTGATTCAATCACAACAAATCACATTAGGGCTTGTGGTTCTTCTCCCTATCTTTAGCTTTGCTCTTTGAGGAATCCCCAAGCACCTTGACTTGTTTTCTTTTGTGATCATGAATATTTTGTCTTAATTTTCCTTCTAATTAATAAAATGCAATGTTGGTTTATCTTACTTGTTGATAATGTAGGTAAAGGAAATGTGGCTTAGCATGTTGATCCATGGGTTCATGAGTTTGTTTCCATGCCCTAGTCAATAAAGCTTGAGAAATTTAAACCTCACCATTGAAGTTGTTTTGGAAGGTATGACATGTCAAGGTTTATTTTGGTTCACTATATTTCCAAGTTATTAAATTGATTCAAAAGTACAAGGGGTTGATTGAAGAAGTTGTCATGGTTGGACAAGGTCTTGTTCCTATTGGTCACAAGTGCATATTTCTCTCAATTCTGAAGATATGGAAGTGGTTTTGTTTTCTATTAGTCCTCATTATCATCCTCAACAACTTCTATTTACAAAGCAATAGCGTTGGTACAAGGAGGTTGTTCAAAATTGTCAAAATTCCTCAAAGCATTTTCTTGATTTAGGAGCTAGGATTTTGAACTTCAAAGAAGTATATCTTGCTCATCTTTTGGTATTTTTGAGTGATTCCAAAGACATCCTTCTCTTTAAATGGTTATTAACAAATCACTTCAAAATTTTCAAGGAGTTTTCATGTGGAAGAAACTTGATGATGAAGAAAGATTACAAGTCCTCCAGATGAACCCTCATTTTCTCATGTGTGACCTAAAATGATCATAACTTGGTCAATTTTTATCACCTTGATCCTACTCTTTTTCCACAATGATATTGAGGATGTGAACTTTATTCCTTATTTTATGTATAAAGTGAGAAAATGGATGGAAGATGCCCTAAGGATACAAAAGATTATAGGTCATTTCATGATTTTTTGCCAACTTCAACAATTCATAACTCTCTCAATTTTTGGATATTTTGAATGGTTCAAGTTTAAAAATGTCATTCAAGAGGTCTATTTCATGTCGTCTTTTTTGGTCAAGAGTAAATTCCAAGTGGAAGGCCATGTTTGGATGCAAAATATTATAGGTCACTTTTGAAGAAAAGTTTGAAATATTTCTAAGTATGGAAAGTCAACCCTTTTTCTCCAACTTTGGCCCAATGCAACTCTCATATCAAGCATCCATTTGATTCCATTCTTTTTCCATTGCAAAGCTTGTAACCTCATATTTCTAAAGCGTCAAGAATCATTCCCTAAGACCCCTTGAGTTGAAAAATTCCATTGTTTTGAAATTGGTAGCTTGAAATTGAAGTTTCATCACAAGTCAGATTTTAAAATCTTTGTTTTGGCTTCTAATCACAAGTTTTCCACGCGTTTTTGCTTCTAATCATGTTTAGCAACTTTTCAAAGGTGTTTACCATCATGAAACGTACGATTTAGCTGAGTTTTGATGCTAAACAAGTCACACTTTGTTCATGCTGAAGACCTCCCACGATTTCCCTCCAAACTTCATCATTTCACACGCTTTAGGATCCCATTCATTCTACTATAAATAGAGGATCATCCCCCATTCATTTCCTCAAGCTTGGATATCCAGAATCACCCTACCAAACTTGTTCCATAACTCAAATTTCTGTAACTTCAAAATCAGTGTTCAAGCCTTTTTCAATGCAATTTTTCTATCAATTTACCTTCCTTGATCTTCCATGAAGCTAACCATACAATTACCTTCAAGAATCGTGCCCTATATTGCTCCATAGAAGTCCAGTTTCAGAGCTCTGCAACTCAACTTCAATAGGTAGATTTCTCCATCAATTCTTCAAAACATTGATATCATTGTGGTGCTCTCGTTGCCCTGGTTCTAGTCGCAACACTTACTTTTATCTAGAAACACGTTTTGACCATGAAATTTCAAGAGGGTGTGGTTGTCTTGAAGAGACGAAGTGAATGGAATATGTCTGAGCTTCTGATTTTACAGTTTGAAAGACCTGAAATTCACATTGGTTGGAGGTTGAAGATGACCAACGTGTCATCTTCCAACCAATGAAGGCGCGCCATCTGTTTTTTTTTTAAATCTGATTTAATTAATGATTCATTCCTTTATTCACTAATGACCATGATATGCACAGTGCGCCAGATCCCTTGGATTTGATTACTAACAGGTTTTGACTCTCATCCAATGGTCCACATATTTTTGACTTTATTTTTCTTTTTTGATTTTTATATTTAATTGTTTTAAATTTCAAAAAATCATAGAAAATTCATTTTTAGTCTAAAAAATCTGAAAAAATTATGAAAAATATTTTTGATTTTTCTCTTTCTGGTTTTTATTTGTTCACAATTTTATTTTGTGTTTTGATATTTTTTATAAATTTTTACTTTATTTGAATTGTTTTAAATGTTTAAAAATACTTTTCTGCATTTTTAAATTCTGAAAAAATTATGGAATGATCCAATGATGTTGTGACAAATATTGGTAACCTCATTAATTTTTTATTTCTGAATTTGTTATTTTTTATCATTTTTTAGTTTATTTTGCCCATTTCTTTTATTTAAAAATAGTTTCTAACTTTAAAAAATTACCAAAAATTTTATAAAAATATTTGAGTTTATTTCTGATTTTTCTATGGTCTTACTTAATATTCCTTGATTAATTTGAACATAGTTTCCTTTTTTCTCTATTATTTTCATTTTTTAATCATTTTTAAACCCTAATTCTTTTATTTTAAAATACAATTTAATTTTTGTATATTTTCTGGCTATCTTGGGTTGAATTTTTGATCATAAACTTTATTAACATCATTGGATCCATGGTGTTGAGTCTAATTCCAAAAAAATGGATGAATGATTTTAATAATAGTTTGATTAAATTTTAATTCAAATATGGTTTGTATATTCTTTCCCATCCTTCTTCATCTTATCCCTTTCTTATTGCACTAAGTGTTATTGGAGCATGATCTCTATATCATGTCTCAAAACAAATGGTGCATAGATTGCTATTGACCGATCTCAAAATAGGTGTGACTTCTATATAAGTCCACTTACGATTGCTTAACATAGCGCTAAATTTTGTCCCGATTCGAATAAATGATCATTCGTGGCCCAAACCTATGTTTGCAAGTCCATGTATGTTAATTTGATCTCTTTTATCCAATAACCTTGAGAGTTATTGTGTGGAGGCTTTGGTTCCACCAATCCTCTAATGGATCTACAACACTTTTGGTCAACGCGGATCACTTAAACATCGATGATTATTAAATGGTACTTTTGAGGATTCCAAATGGATGATATACTTGACAAAAAGAAAATGCAACTTGTTGTGTGGAGGCTTTGATTCTACCAATCCTCTAATGAGTTCCAAATGCAAGTTTCAAGATGGTCATCCAACTAACCACTAATTATTAAATTGTTTTTACTTTATGCTTTTATTTTTTATGCTTTTATGTATCATTTACTTTAAGCATTACATTTCATGCCATTTTTATTTTGCTCACTTGAGCTTTTCTTTTCTCTTCTAAGACACCTAATAATCAACATGAACCATAAAAACCTTTAATGATACTTGGACTATTTGGTTACTATCCTTGGCATTATGGAGCATTGGATTTCTTGGACTTAGGATTAGAAGCATTGGCCTATGTTAGAGACCTTGTGACCTTAATTGATATTTTGTCTGGAATTATTGAGGTTTACCTCAAGACATTGGGTTGTTTGTTAGTTTTGTATGCAGGTTATTATGATTACATTTTTTGTCTGTAATCTGGAATTCACCTGTATACAGCCGTTACTCTACCCAATTTTTGTGAAGACTTAATACATTTGAAGTTTGGTTCTCAAGAGGTCTATTATCTTTGCTTGTTTGGTTTCAATCCAAAGAATGGGAATTCCATATTGATTCATAATGTCAAGTATTGACTTCTTGTTAGTTAGATGGTTCTTCTCCCTAACTTTTACCTTATGCTTTAGGATAGTCCTTTCTTCTCCTCCCATCTTCTCTAATTTCAAAAATCTTCTTCCTCCTTTTGAAAACTCTTCTTGTTTTTTTAAACTTGAACCAATTTCATAATAAACGTGGGCTTATGTCCATGCATTTTCAAAACCATTTCATAAATAAATTTCAATCAACTTAATAATACTTTGACATTTTTTTGGAGAGAAGACTAAAAGTCAATCAATCTCATTTCAAACCATTTTGCCACTTTGGCTTGCCATTTTAAAACTTTTCTCAAAAGATTAGACTCTTGTCAATCCTTTTAGTGATGCAAACAACTATACTTCTACAATATGTAGTGAAATGAGACATTTTCCACTTGGGTGTTGAGTGAGGCATTATTGATTTTAAAATCCAAGCCATATCCTCCACTTTGAGATGATGCAAATTCTCCTTTCTCATGATTGTGGGTAGTAAGTATGTTTTCCACACGGACAATGACGATGATGTCTTATCTCATAAAATCAATCAATATACTTGTGTTTTAAAATTTTTAAAAGAGGAACTACGTGTACCCTGATCCCCTATTGCACGAAAGGTGGTACGTAGACACTAAAGGTTCGCAATCGCGGCGGGTGGAAAAATCCTAAAAATATATTTCTTTTCTCACCTCCACCGTCTATTTTTATACAACATTTTATAGCCAAAATATACAGATTTTACAAATAGGTTCCTACGGAGTACCGTAGATGTTTAGGGTGCTAATACCTTCCCTTTGCATAACCAACCCCCTTACCTTAAATCTTTCCCCCTCTTTTTGGGTTACTCGCTCTTTTCCCATTCCTTTGGAATTAATAAAGCGCGATAGTTATTTTTATTTTTATTTGTTTAAGTCTAGTCAATCCAATGGCTTAGTCTTAAACATTTCTACCGCTACAGGCGGCTTGGGAAAAAAATGGTATCCTGGTGGACTGAAAAGCCGAAAGGGCGGTCCAGGAAAAAGTTAGGGATTAAAGTGTACGACTATGTCCCATTGGATCACTACAGCCAACTTTATTACCAAGGTCAAAATTTTAAATGGTACATGATCAATTCAATCAACTTCTTCCGACATCAATGAATGATGTTCGAAGACATATTGGAAATAGAAGAGTTGGAACACAATGAGATCACTTCCACATGGCTATATACACTTGTTTCCACTTTGTACTCTCTCATTTTTATGACGATTTCCTCTTACTAGGATTTCCGTCTCTTTGTACAAAAACATCTGTTTATAGGCAAATTATCAATACAAATATACTTTGAAGTGCAAACATTTTGTTTTTTCTGTTTTGATTGCAAAAATTTCCAATGACTAAAATCAAATGAACATATGCATATGAAAATGAATAACTGTTAACAAATATATACATAAGAACAGGAATAAACATTTGCTCAGAACTCCAGGAATTGAGATGACAGTCAAGTTGTTCATAAATCCCCACATAATCCCTTTCATAAGGAGATCCCTAGTAAAGTCGCCAAAGCCACCTCTATGAGATTATTCCCCACATAGCAAATTCTCCATAATTCCCTTTCAGAGTTTCAATCAGCATATCTCCTGGAAATTATCTTCCCCAGTCGGGTTTGGTCTTCTAAAACTGAAAGAGAAACCTTACAAAGTTCTTCCCCATAAGAATTTGTTTACCCAATGAAATCTCCAGAATACCTTCCTCAACAAGATTATTTCCCCAACCGAATACAATCTCCCCAGCTTGAGTCTATTCCTCGGACTACTACACATTACTGACATAACTCCTCTTCTCTAGTAGAGTTGATAATATCCCCAGAGAGTTGCTGTAAAACATGGAATCTGACCAGAATACCAGTTAACTTTACTCTCCCCAGACAAGTCGGAAGTTTAATTATCTCTTTTATCCCCAGGTAGGGTATATAAGAATTAAATTCCCTAGTAGGGCAACGAACGACTAAGGTTCATAAGCTCTACTCCCTAAGCAGACATTAACATCCCCTGCAGAGTTTTCTCAAACAACAAACATGAATCTACAAGCGGAAGTATTCCAGACAATTGAAAATACACATACTCTTCATCCCCAGTAGTAGTCCGGGATTTAGCCTCCCAAAATTCCCCAGCAGTAGTCTGAGATTTAGCTAACAAAAAAAACGAAGATACGTTTCAACAAACATTCATACATCATAACATATACATACGAAACTCATATAGCACAATCTCATTTATTTTGAGAACATCATTATGCAATGCATTTCATACATCATGACATTGCAAACAACTAACTCTTTATCCTTTCAGAAAAGATCAGTCACCAGATGAATATCATCAACAACAAACATTTCCTTCACAAGACCTTTACTGGTTCAATTTAAATCAACCAATGATTTATCCTGATTTGTTTCCAGTAGACACTTTCTCTAGTTCAGTTAAATCAATCCCAAGATTTATGATGATTCGTTATCTAGTTAAAGACCATTTTAGACCTCTGCTGGTTCTGTTTAAATCGACCAATGATTTATCCTGATTTGTTTCTGGTAAACAATTTCTCTGGTTCTGTTAAATCGATCCTAAGATTTATGCTGATACGATATCCAGTTAAAGACAATTTCAAGACCTCTACTGGTTCAGTTTAAATCGACCAATGATTTATCCTGATTTGTTTCTGGTAGACACTTTCTCTAGTTGAGTTAAATCGATCCTAAGATTTATGCTAATTCGATATCCAGTTAAAGACCATTTTAGACCTCTATTGGTTTAGTTTAAATCGGCCAAAAATTTATCCTGATTCGTTTCCAGTAGACACTTTCTCTGGTTCAGTTAAATTGATGCTAAGGTTTATGCTGATTCGATATCCAGTTAAGGACCATTTTAGACCTCTGTTGTTTCATTTTAAATCGACCAATGATTTATCCTGATTTGTTTCCAGTAGACACTTACTCTGGTTCATTTAAATTGATCCTAAGATTTATGTCGATTCTTATCTAGTCAAAGACGAATACAGACATCTGTTGTTTCGGTATAAATCGACCAAAGATTTATTCTGATACTTCTTCCAATCTCTATCAACAACTACTTTGGATGGCTTCTACAAGTCCATCTCCAATAAATATTTATCACCTCTCTAAATGGCATCTTTAAGCCCATTCCTGATACAATCAACCAATAACATTACTTCATACACTAGCGAGTGCAAATTTCTGGGCACTTTAGTGTCCAATCATCTTCCACCTTCAAGTTACGAATGGCGAGTATACCAATCTAACTCTTCAGGTTTAAGAAGATTGAACAGAGGCAGTTGTTGTACCCCAAAATTTGACCTCTCTTTTCTCAAGACATCTCTCGCCAAAATTTTTTCAATGACTCAAGCTTTCACAAGTGTTCACTAAGTCAGATCATCTCTTAAGCAATGAGACTCCAAATTAAGGTTTTGACTGAGAATGACTGATCACCGACTTTTGACCTAATACATGACCTAATGACTTGAAACATAGTCTCAAGGACTAAAACACAACATGTTTACCTAATTTCATGGCTCGAATCATTTCTCAGGATCAAAGGTTTGATAGTTGAATTTTGGATCACCGACAAAAAGTCAACCGATACACAAAAAGTTAAACTTTGACTTTTCGGTCAACATTAAATTTCAAAGATCAAAATTCATCAAGATCTACAAAAATATCAAACTTGATCATCAAGAATAAAGCATAACCCACAAATGTAAAGCAAACAAAGGAAACAAGTAAAGGAAATAAAGGTGATCTAGCTCTTAAGGTAACCCCACTTTTAGTTTATTCTCCATAAGAGTCGCCAATTCTGTGATATAGTGGGAGAACTGACTTGGGTGTTTTAAGTTTTAACGCAATTGTTGCAGATAGCAAGAGCCGCCGCCGACTTTTCTTTTATCCAATAAAGGAAATGGTGAAAAGAACATGAAAAACCTTTGAGAATTTTCTTTAGTTCGGGGTGTAGGTTATGAAAAGGGAAGGTGTTAGCATCTTTTTCATCTGTAGTTATCTACGTGCTCTTTATTTCTAGCTTACTTTGAAATGCTTTAGTGTTTGTGTAAGTTTGAAAATATTTTGAAAATGCCTAAGATTGGCAAACTTTGCAATGATTCTCGCATCGTTGAGAATGTATACAAAGTGTTGGTTTTAAAAATATTTGTTTGAAAAGGAATGTTTGAAAGATGTTTTGAAGGTTCCAATATAAGGCAATTTTGTAATGATTCTCGTATTGTTGAGAATGTATACAAAATATTTGTTTTTGAAAAGTGTTTTGAAAATGTGAGGTGTGGAAATGGTTTTGTTTGTGAGCAATCAATTAAGAGCAATCTACCTACTCAAAAAAGTCTTTGTTCTTTTCCTCCTCCTTTAGATAGTGCTTGTTTACCATTAGTTGGTAGAGAGCGATATCATTGGATGTGAGGGACGGGCGTAGGTTGTCGTACAGTCATAAAAGGCAACTTGTAATATGTTTTAGCAATTGTCATAAGGGACTAACATCATTTACCGAAGGCAATATTGAAGGGTCATCGAGGGACTATGATCTTTTAATCGAGGGTCTTTTGTTATAACATCTCACATTCGAGGGACATGACTGTTTTTATCTGAGGCAACAAGTGTGGGTTACCGTAGGGGTGCATGTGTGCAAAGTGTTTTATTTTCAATTATTTTATCTTTTGAATTAGGGTTTTGCTAGCTTTTATTTTAGTCTTGTCATGCAAACCCTATTTATTATCAATAATAAGGAAAGCGATAAATTGCAGAATTTAAAGGTCCTACGCTATTACAACGCTTTGGGAATGGGGGGTACAAGTTTGTGAATAGGGGGAAGAAAGAAATAAAACCTTAATTACTATTACAAACAATTGAATATGAATATTAATTAAATGTACAAAATGTAAAGGGGAAGGAAGAAATTGTCTTTTAGGTTTTTTGATGAAAAGGTTTAGAGATTAACCTAATTGAACTAGCTAATTTTAATTACAAGGAAAGTTAATTAATCATTTAATCAAAACCTAAATCTAAGTTAATTAAAATAAAACCTAAGTCTAATTTAATTTGTTTAGAAAATAATTTTAAATGTTAATGTTAAGAAAAATGTTTTTTATAAACAAAAGAACTAGTAGAATTTAATTTAATTACAAAAAAAAATAAGTATTTAAATTAAAATATTTTTAATTATTTAATTATTTGAGAAAATGTATTTTTATATTTTTTGATTAAATAAAAGTTAATTAAAGAAATAACAATAAGAAAATATAAAGCATATGAGAATATTGGGCTTGGGGGTTTAAAAAGAAAAATGGGAGTTAAAAGTAGCAAAAGGCCCAAATCACGTTTTGTTTTGAATAAGAAAAATAAAATAAAAATATAAAAAAAGAATCATTGGGCCTGCACTATTTTTAGTAAAAAAGGGGGTGTTTAGAATGAAAATCAGTCTACGCCAAAAACAGAATCCAAGCGTTTACTGATCCAGTATGGTTGATTTTTGTTAGTACACCATGGGTCTGCCCTTGTGGAGCGTTAGATTTAAACTTGTGATGATCAGATGTCACTAATGTGAAGCTTCAGGGTGGGCGCGCGTGGCTTGATGCACTGAATGTGCAAGAAAAACATGAAAAAAATACAAAAGGGTACCACTGGGGCTCGAACCAGGTCCCTAGTAACAAATGCCTAACGCGCGCTTCTCCTGTCATTGGGGTGGCTGTTTCATCTGTGTATTGAATATGTTTCGATAAACTTAAAGTAAAACCAATCCTAATGGCACTTCATCCCTAACCTCGCGCAAACATCTCCAACATCATTTTTGAATTTTGTAACTTCCTCATTTCTCAACCATTTGCAAAACTATAAACATGAAACTTGCTCCATTTTTCAATATGAACTCAACCATGTAAACAACTTAAACTATAAATCAAAGATGAACATTAATTTCTGTTGGTACCAAATAAAACGTAATTGTTTCAGAAAGTTCAAACTCAAAATTCGTATCACTCAGGCAACATAAATGAAAACTAAAGCATGGTTAGCTTCAAGGCTATGATGTCTACATTTTTCATTCACAAAGTAACCATTAATGATGCTTATAAAGAGAGTTCAAAGTTGAGAAAAATTACCTCAAAACTGGAAATCGTGTATAGAGTTCAAGCACTTCTGGAGGTGTTGTGATGATCTGGATAACTTTATTGCAGTCCTAGGAAGCTAATGCAAATCTTACTTTGTGCTAAAAGTTCCTGAATCGTGCTGGAGAAGTCAATGTGCAGGGTTCTATTTTTGATTTTGGAAGATGAGGAAGATGATGTTACAATTGTGAAATAGGGGTTGGGAATAGTTGTTTATGATGTATAGATGCTCTGTAAATGATTAGAAGTGAAAACGCACGAGGGATTTAAGTGTTTGAAGTTTTTGGTAAAAAATGCCAACGATGGAGGTTTGACTTGCAATTATGAGTTTTAGGGAGTTTGAGTGACTTTTAGGGATATTGAATTTGTGCTTTGGCTTGCAAATAGTGTCTCTATTTATAGAGAAAAGGTTTGGAATGCTCAAGTTGATCATAATTCAAAATCACATGTTAAGCTCAACATGTGATTTTCTTGAAAAATCAAGTTTTAATGCCTTGTACCTTTGATCATAGAGTGGTTAAACACTTTAATCACAATAATTTTGACCTTGTAGATGGAGTGTGATCAGAGGGAGCAAGTGAGAGGCTCAAGAATTGACTTTTTGCATAAAGCTTGCTTTTCAAGAATGGCAATGTTAACTTTCTCCCCAAAATGGCAAATTGACTTAGACAATGCTTAAACCACTTGGATCATAGCTCAAATGTTTGTGTAATCCATTAATTATGGGTAGATATCCAAGTTAAAAGGCCTGCAAAGCAAGATTATGCAGCATAACTTTGAGATTGGATTATGTGTTCATCAAGAAAATGACTTGTAATTCAAGAATGGATGTCCAACTTCATCTCTTCGAATCTCCTAGCTCAAAAATGATCTCTTCAAGTTTTTTGACATTTTAGAAAGCTTGAAACATTGTCTATAACATTCACGTTGACCACTTTGGCTAAATCATCTTAGATCTAGGTGAAAACTGGTCAAGAAGTTAGGTAAAAAAATCTGCCTAAACTTGTTGAAAATTTCATTTTTTGGACATCAACCCTTAGGGACAAATTTTTAGAATTCATCAAGATCTAAAACTTCCATGTTGAAAGTTTTCCTTGAATCATCTTGCATTTTGGTGAAAATTTGTCACGACGTATTGAAATTATCAAGGTTAAAAACACTTAGAAGTCTTTGAAATCTTGACTTTTTTGTTGACTTTTTGACTTTCTTGATTCTTGATGATAAAGTTTGATATTTTTGAATGTCTTGATGAATTTGATCTTTGAAATTTAATGTTGACCAAAAAGTCAAAGTTTGACTTTTTGTGTATCACATGACTTTTCATCAGTTGATCAAATTTCAACTATCAGTCTGTTGATCTTGAGAAATGATTAGAGCCATGAAATTAGGTAAAAATGTTATATTTGAGTCCTTGAGGTCATGTTTCAAGCCATTAGGTCATGTACTAGGTCAAAAGTCACTTATCAGGCATTCTCAATCAAAACCCTAATTTTGACAAATTTGCCCCTTTGATGATTTGATTGATTTTCTTGAGGAATTATGATCAATCCTTGGTCAATAGATAAATATCACTTCAAAATGTTGATGTTGGCCAAAAATCATGAAGTTTGACTGTATATTGACCACATTTGACTTTTTACCCAATACAATCGATTTTTAGTCACCTGAGCAATTGACTGAGCAAATTTGTGATGCAAGGCTTGAAACTTGGTATGAGAAATCTTGAAAACCTATAATTAACCATGAAAGTCATTTAAGGCATCAAAAGTCCAATTGTCCTTGAGAAAATAAAAACCCTAATTTGAAGGCTCAGTCCTTAAGAGGTGAGCTTATCTGATCAAACCCTTGAGAACCCTTGAGCATTTGAGATCTTTGGTGAGAAATGTAACACCCCAATTCTACCCGACAATTAATATAAAAATCAGAGTTACAAAATTTCGACAACCGAATCAGGATGTTACAATTACAACTTAAAACAAAGGCATTCATTGCAGATACATAACACATTAAACTTGGATGAACCAAAACCGACATAAATTAATCTTTTAAAACCAATAACTTTCATAACTACGTAGTGGAATCAATTATTTGACTTAAAGGAATATAACATCTTTATCCAACTAAAACAACTTCAGATAACAAGTATTTAACGAATAACAACTTAAAGTTCAATCAACTAAAATGATAACAACAATAAAATATCAAGCGTTCATCCCCTGAGTGTTACGTATCAGAGCAATGACACCGACTCGAACTACTGAAGGTAAACCGCCTTCACTCTGGATTACCTGCACGTTACCAACATCGGGTTAACATTCGAACAAAAGGGGTGAGACATCGAACAATATAATTGGATGTATGATAAATATTATATTAGAATCAGTTCATACATATTAACCACTCCTCAGATTTTAACAAAATAAGCATAATCAAATCAACCATACAACGACTCAGAATGCAACACAGAATGCAACTTGTCTTTATGAAAATACATGTGGTACCCATGGAATAGAACTCCTAACTTAAAAATCTTCCAATAAATAGAGGCATGAACAAGGCATAAGCCTTCAACTTAGTATTTTGCCAATCTAGGCCAACTTAACGAGCATCAGCTCCAACTTGATATGCGATGTATGCGACACAACATGAACGTAGCAACAACAGCAACACAAAACAACACATAATTCAACTTTGGCCATAAGCCAACAAAATCAACATCAACATAATTCAACTTTGGCCATAAGCCTACAACATCAACAACAATTCAACATCAACATAATTCAACTTTGGCCATAAGCTTACAACATCAACAACAATTCAACATCAACATAATTCAACTTTGTCCATAAGCCTATGACATAATATATGCCCATAATTAGAGGCATCTCAACATAAATCATCAACCTGTAAATTTGTCAATTCAAAACAACTTATACACCACTAGTATCGACCAAAACAACATATAAGAGCAATAGGGCTATGGAAACTACGTACCCCTTGACATGCACAGCAACTAGGAAAAATTAATAACAAACTCATACTCCTCGACACACATAGAAAAAAAGAATAATAACAACTAACTTATGTTCCTCGGCACAACCTGCAACTTCGTGCTGCTCGACAACAGTATCGTGCTCCTCGGCACGCCTCGCAGCCTAATGTCGCTCGGAATCCAACACATATATTCTCCGACATACTTCGCAGCCTCAATGTCACTCGACACCTAGCATTATCAGCATCTTCCTCAACTACTAATTCCATCCAACAACGTAGAACAATGCAACAACACAACGACTACTACAACATAATCCATGATTTCCGGCCAACTGCTCGGAATAACACAGCAACGGATAACTATATATACTTTCAAAAAATTCACTAATTATAAAATAAAGTCACACAGAAACCTTCCTAAAACGACCATAACAACAATTTACTAATTTACTGCCAACTGCTCGGAAGATATAGCAACCTAAATACCATATCAACGAATAAAAATCTACAGCTAACCTATTCCTCGATTATACCGGGAAATTATACAAACAACTCAAAACGCCCATAAAATAACAACCAAGCAACTTCCTATAACTGGTTTATTAAACAGTCGTACAGTAACTCCCTAAAAGACCACAACATGAGGAAACGAGAAACTTCAATAACTGATTCAGAACCATCAACGCACAACAGTCATACAAACGACCAATTCCAACATAATACACATCATATATCCCATTATAAGGTTAGAACCCCATCCTTACATGGATTGAAGGTCGCTCTACAAAAATCCCAGCCGACAACCTTGTTTGTTCTGCTCGACACCGGGCAGCTGCTCCTCTCTTCGCGCGGCTTCACACGGTCAGCGTTCAAAACTCCTTATTCTCCAAAAACCAAATCCTTGTGTCAGCTTAATTTTATATCATCAATTCTATTGGTCCTAACTTACACACTCCCATATTGCTTCCTCCAACCATTAACATAAGCCCAACACAATTGTTCTATTAATTCCAACATTATTATTATTATTATTATTAATCAACTAATTAATTAATTAATAATAATCTAACAACTCACACCAACAATTCTCAACATCTCACAACTTCAACAAATAATCCAAAAATAATTTAATTAAATAATTAATTAAATTAATGTGTGTTACAACTCTCTCCCACTTAGAATATTTTCGTCCTCGAAAATCTACTCGATACTACCACTCTTAACGCGAATTTCGCATCTCATTCTCTGATTCCCAAGTCACGTATGGAAACACTTCGACCACTACTTCCTCGACATAACAATAACTCAACACGATTTAAATCAAATACACACATACTAATCATTCAACACTTCGTAACATAATCATTAATAACTTATCAACCACTTCAACCATATCTTGTCATATCAACATTTAAAGTAGTAACAATCATAACACATTTATACTTGGAAATACAACATCACATTATCATCTTAACAACATTTTCAACACCAAACACATGCACAATTTCATTCCCATGTATATATATATATATATATATATATATATATATATATATATATATATATATATATATATATATATATATATATATATATATATATATATATATATATATATATATATATATATATATATATATATATATATATATATATATATATATATATATATATATATATATATATATATATATATATATATATATATATATATATATATATATATATATATATATATATATATATATATATATATATATATATATATATATATATATATATATATATATATATCAACTATCGACAAAATATCAACAACCTCATTCATACCGTCATATCACCCTTATAGTGACATCAACATACCCAACATAATCAACTTCGTCATATTATGGAGTAGTATCCATCATTTACGGTAACCAACGAAAACATCACGACAACGGGAACAAAATCATTATAATGTCAACTTAACAGTATAACTCAACAAGTATACACATAATTCATCATCAACCAACAACCATATTAATATCCTTATAAAATCAGAAAATATATACGAGAAAACATAGTAACCTGGCACATCATCCCTATATTAACAATCCACCAAAACAAACAGGTAGTTCAAGACATATCATTCCCATAGGCTTCTAATATTATTCCTTCACTTCTAACGAGTCGTAAAAGCATAGCAATTACGCCACATCACGATTCAGCTGCGCAACTCTAATCATCTATCTTAAGTCATTGACCTCATTAAAATTTCCATCAACTATATGATTTATAAGTCTCAACCTAGTTTCAGACTTTCTTTAACACCCACCATAAAATCGTTGTTCACTTGATATTCTTAATCTTTCGCTTTGTAACGTTAGCTCACATATAAGCCCACTACTCTGAATTGTTCAATACATCTCAACTCTTTCCTAGCCACTCCTCTATTACTTCACACAAACTGATGAACCACTATCCTCACGATATAACATCAATCACTTTACACACCATTAAGATAGCAAGACAAGTCTATACCATCCAACACGATCTTGTCTACTATCAATAAGAGATTAAGGGTGATCAGTTCCTCAATTTGTCAATAGATAGCCGACAACCATAATGGAGTATAAACCATCGTTACCAAACCATAATAGTGTTCCTTTAGAACTTGTACTCAAGTCACCTAAAGCACCATAATCCAATAATTTCTAATGAGGTTTTCAAATACTCCCATAATTTCCCTCTCATTCGATCTTGTCGATGAGACACCAACACTCAACATATTACACGGTCCATATTACACTTACTTAGCCTCACACGAAGGTTAAATATCCTCCAACTCAAAAATTACTTTCTTCATCTCCGCATCATCAGGAATGCATATTCGATTAGAAAATCTCAACACACCCTGCGCATCTAACTTTTGAGCTTCTTTGATACTGTCCAGAGAATCATTGTTAATCTTCAACATCTCCAACATAACACTCTTCAGTGTCACAATGCAAACTAAGCTCATATCTCTAAATTGTTCAATCAAATCCAACTCTTTAACCATCATTGTTGACATATGTAAAGTCTTTCGACTTAACACATCAACCACCACATTCACTTTTCTTGGATGATAATTCAAACCGAAACCATAATCTTTTAACAACTCTAACCATCTTTGTTGTCTCATGTTGAATTCTTTCTGATCAAATAAATACTTTAAACTCTTATCGTTGCTAAATACTTCGAATTTAGAACCATAAAGATAATGTCTCCAATCTTCAACATAAACACCACCGCTACTAACTCTAAGTCACGCTCAGGATAATTCCTCTCATAAACTATGAGTTGTCTAGAAGCACAAGCAATAACTTGTTCATTCAACATTAGCATACAATTAAGTCCCATCTTAGACGCATTCATAATACACTATAAATGACTCACTCAGATTAGGCAAAACCAATACCGAAGCAGTCGTCAATCTTTTCTTTAGTTCTACAAAACTTTCTTCACATGCAATATCCCATACCTGAAATGATGAACGACTATCCTTTTTAATGTTGAACATCTCATTTCTCAACTTATTCGCCAACAACATATTATGCTTGACCTCGTCTCGAACAACTGCGATAATAATCATTTATGCCCAAAAAGCCTCTAGTTCCGTAAATGACTTTAGAGTTCCTCCATACGGGAATGCATCAACCATATTTGAAAACACTTTCATATGATAAAATATATTTCTATCTCTTCATGGGTTCAAACGGAACACCATTCCGATACTCGGAACACAAGATATGAATTTCTAAAGTTATCCGAAAATGTGAACCCCTGACGTCATGCAGCGACATACTAATACACACCTCACGATAACATCATAATAGAATTTCTTTATACGATTACCAACACTTTCCGTTCTTATTTCTTGAAATCGTACTCATCTCCTCGCATTTCCGACTACGACTCGCAATTCAAAACATTCTAACAAATTAAACAACTTTTACAATCACTCACAAGGATCCCACGACAAGGTCTACAACACTTTGTAACTCTATCATCGTTTAAACATCGATATCTTACGCAAGGGCTACCCAAACCGACAACTTCGCAGTCTACCAGCAGCGCTGAAACATCGCACCTTTCTAAATTCCATCTTCTAAAAATCATCCTTGTTACTTAACAATCACATTCAGAAACATCAGGGATTTACACTCTACTCGTATATCAACAAATGTTACAATGCTCCTCATCCTTCGAGAAGTAAACATCAACAAGGTCTTATCATCCTCCCTCAAGACGCTCCAACTTGATTAACAAACAAAATCTTGAATCCATATCACCTTCAGATTCGGGAAAACAACAAAACTTCAACAATACTTGCACTGTTGCCATTAACAACATATTGAACTAACATCTTACACCTGAAACATAACCGAGAAGCAAAGCTTCTTCCCCACTTATCTTCAAACCAACTCCTGCATACAAATCGACTGGAAAATCAAACAAGTATCGACAGTGTGTTGCACACACATACTAAGAAATAACACATCGACAATATTCAATTGTCACACTACTTTACATGACTCAACAACTTGGTCGGACGAACTCAACTTGCTCTGATACCAACTTTGTAACACCCCAATTCTACCCGATAATTAATATAAAAATCAGAGTTACAAAATTCCGACAACCAAATCAGGATGCTACAATTATAACTTAAAACAAAGACATTCATTACAGATGCATAACACATTAAACTTGGATGAACCAACAACGACATAAATTAATCTTTTAAAACCAACAACTTTCATAACTACGTAGCAGTAAAGGAATATAACATCTTTATCCAACTAAAAAAACTTCAGACAACAAGTATTTAACGAACAACAACTTAAAGTTCAATCAACTGAAATAATAACAACAATAAAATAGCAAGTGTTCACCCCCCCCCCCCCCCCCCCCCCGAGTGTTACATATCAGAGCAATGACACCAACTCGAACTACTGAAGGTAAACAACCTTCACTCTGGATTACCTGCACGTTACCAACATTGGGTTAACATTCAAATAGAAGGGGTGAGATATCGATAAATATAATCAGATGTATGATAAACATTATATTAGAATCAGTTCATACATATTCACCACTTCTAAGATTTTAACAACATAAGCATAATCAAATCAACCACACAACGACTCAGAATACAACACAAGATGCAATTTGTCTTTATGCAAATGCATGTGGTACCAATGGAGCAGAACTCCCAACTTAAAAATATTCCAATAAATAGATGAATCAACAAGGCATAAGCCTTCAACTTAGTATTTTTCTAATCGAGGCCAACTTAACGAGCATCAACTCCAACCTGATATGCGATGTATGCAACATGAATGTAGCAACAACAACAACAACAAACAACAACTTAACATAATTCAACTTTAGCCATAAGCCTACAACATTAACAACAATTCAACATCAACATAATTCAACTTTGGCCATAAGCCTACAACATCAACAAGAATTCAACATCAACATAATTTAACTTTCGCCATAAGACTACAAAATCAACAATAATTCAACATCAACATAATTCATCTTTGGCCATAAGCCTATGACATAATATATGCCCATAATTAGAGGCATCTCAACATAAATCCTCAACCTGCAAATTCCTCAATTTAGAACAACTTATACAACACTGGTATCGACCAAAACAACATATACGAGTAATAGGGCTAGGGAAACTACGTACTCATCGACATGCACAACAACTAGGAAAAATTAATAACTAACTCATACTACTCGACACACAAAGAAACAAAGAAGAATAACAACTAACTTATGTTCCTCGGCACAACCTGTAACTTCGTGCTGCTCGACAACAATATTGTGCTCCTCGGCACGCCTCGTAGCCTAATGCCGCTCGACATCCAACAGATATATTCTCCGACACACTTCACATCCTAAATGCCGCTCGACACCTAGCACTATCAGCATCATCCTCGACCAATAATTCTGGCCAACAACGTAAAACAATACAACAACATAACAACTACCACAACACAATCCATGATCTCCTGTAAACTGCTCGAAATAACACATCAACGGAAAACTATATCTACTTTTAATAGATTCACTAATTGTACAAGACAGTCACGCAAAAACCTTCCTAAAACGACCACAACAACAATTTACTAATTTCCTGCCAACTGCTCGAAAGATACAACAACCTTACAACCACATCAATGGATAACAATCTACAATTAACCTATTCATCGATTATGCCAAGAAATTATACAGACAACTCAAAACACCCACAACATAACAACCAGGCAACTTCCTATAACAGGTTCATTAAAAAAATCATATAGTAACTCCCTAAACGACCACAACATGAGGAAACATACAACTTCAATAACAGATTCAGAACCATCAACGCACAACAGTCATACAAACAACCAATTCCCACATAATACACATCATAAATCCCCTTATAAGGTCAGAACCCTACCCTTACCTAGATTGAAGGTTGCTCTACCAAAATCCCAGCCGACAACCTTGCTTTGTTCTGCTCGACACCGGGCAGCTACTCCTCTCTTCGTGCAGCTTCACACAGTCAGTGCACAAAACTCCTTATTCTCCAAAAACCAAATCCTTGTGTCAGCTTAACCTTATATCATTAATTCTATTGGGCCTAACTTACACACCCCCACATTGCTTCTTCAAACCAATAACATAAGCCCAACACAATTATTCTATTAATTCCAACATTATTATTATTATTAATCAACTAATTAATTAATTAATAATAATCTAATAACTTATACCAACAATTCTCAACATCTCACAACTTCAACAAATAATCCAAAAATAATTTAATTAAATAATTAATTAAATTAACGGGCATTACAAGAAATGTCTTGAGAAAAGAGATGGCAAATTTTGGGGTACAATATTGTAGTTCAGAGAGAAAATTAAGGCTTCAATGCAAGTGGACTCTGATCCCCTCCAAGTTTAAAAGGCACATTTTGGTGATCCTGTTGAACATAATACTACAGAAAATGTTACTGAAAAGATGAATGTGGTATTCCCCAAGGCGAAAGAAGAGCTCATCAAATTTCTAAATTTATGAAAGTTGAGTAGCTCCAGATTTATGCTATGCCCCATATGTAGCACAATGTTTGATGAAGAAGCTTCAAAAGATCTTGAAATTATTAAAATCCCAGATCTTAGGAAGAGTAGATGAGGTAGATTGACATATCGATTCATCTTTGACACGAGGGGAATCCCTCGCAAGAACTAGGTCTTTCAAAGGAAGTATGGAATCCACCAAAAGACTTACGCCCCCCTTTCAACGCACCTAAAGGAGAATGAGTTTGACCTATGAACCAGCGAAGCTCAAACCAGCAGGAGTGGAAGGTAGTCAACATGGGAGTATGGTCGTCATACCACAACAACTCTCACATGTCAAAAAGATATTCTTACGGTCCTCCAAATTATAAGGGAAAAATTCCCATGACAAGAACACATTGGCGTAGACCCGAAAGGACCAAAAAAATAACATATGAAATCTCAAGTTCGAACACCAACAATAAATCTAATGCAAAAAACTTTAGCGAAATGACCGGAAAACCATTTAAACTATGATTATTTCTAGCAGTGCTACCTTTAGGAAAAAGTGGATTTGATCCCATAGTACAACTTACGAATGAAATGGTTATTAACAATTTCGTTTCAGGGTCGGAGAAGGATTTCGAGGTTATTTAAAATATTGTGTTCGTCTTACCCGTGGATTATGACTGTATCTTAGAGGTCTTCAAAGCAGAAGATGACTATGTGCTAAAAGAGGCGGAAAATTAAAATTTGTCATGTTACTACGTGATGAATAAGGGCGTTGTCAAATAACAATAGGCCATATTTGAGAAGCCCGATGAATCACCTTAAGCCTTTTTTTATATGGGAGAAAGTGGACTACATACCTCAGAGTCCCTTTAACATACTTTAGTATCCTGACAGTAGCTTATGATGTTACCAATTTGATTTGTTCATAAACCTACTCACTATTCTAACTGCATAGCAAATGTTAGGCCTGGTGTTAAAAAGATATACCAATGATTCAACCAACCGTTTAAAAATTATAGCATCTATATCATCACCCTCAACATCAGGATCCTGGTTGTGATTTGTTTCAACAGGTGTGATTGCAGACTTGCAATTTGTTAACTTAAATCTCTTTAAAAGCTCAAGTTTATACTTCCATTTATGCAAAATTATACCCTTCTCAGAGTACAAAATCTCCATCCTTAATAAATATACCATGTTTCCTAGATCAATCATCTCAAACTCATTTGTCAACACCTTCTTGAACTTGAACATCTTATATGAACAACTCCTTGTTAGCAATATGTCATCAACATAGAGACACACCAAAGTCGTATTGCTTTCATAGGTATGCTGAACCAAAACCCCATACTCCATCTCACATTTTCTGAATCCTTGAAGCTTGAAAAATGAATCAATTTTCAGATTCTAAGCTCTATGAGCTTGTTTCAGTCTATATAAGGCTTTATTCAACTTATACACTATTCCTTCTTGATTATTTTTATCAAATCCAGGAGTTTTTGACACATGAAATTCCTCTTATAAAGTACCGTTCATAAAATCAGATTTCACATCTAAATGCATCAGAGGCCAATTCCTATTTGTAGCTATAACAATCATTAATCTAATTTTTTCATGTCTAGCTACAGGAAAAAAACCTCAAAGTAATCTGATCCATATTTCTCTAGAAGTCCTCTAGCTACTAACTTTGCTTTATGTTTTCCAATTTATCCATCTCACTTTAGTTTCAACTTGTAAACCAATCTAACATTGATGGCTTTCTTCTCCTTTAGAAGTTGAGTCAACTCCCAAGTCTTGTTTCTTTCTATAGCCTCAAGTTATTCTTTCATGGACTTTATCTACACTTTCTTCTTGAGAGCTTATTCAATACTAATTGGTTCAAAGTCTACTAACATGGCACACTGAATGACTTCTCCTTCAGAGTCTATCTCAGTATCTTGCAACATATGAAACTCTGCAAATATTTTTTGTATTTGTCTGATTCTTTGTGGCCTCTGAACTTGTTCAAAATCTTCTTTAGATGTTGGAACAATATCAAATGTTGGACTATATTAAGAAGTTCCACCTTTAGAGACATGACCACCGCCATAGGTTAGATTTCCACCAGAGTATGGATCATCATCATAATCATATTCACCTTCAGAGTCAAACTCGCCTTCAGAGTCTCCTTCAGCTTCAGAGCCTCATTCAGACCCAGACTCATCTTCAGAGGAAGAATCTCTTTTAGAGTGAGAAATACCTCCAGAAGTTAACTCAAGTGTCAAGACTGCACCCGAGTTAGAATGAGACTTTCTCCAATCCCACGCTTCTTCTTCCTTCATAATAACATCTCTGCTAAGTTCAACTTTGTTAGTGACTGGATAATAAATCTTATAAGCACATGTACTATGGTAGCCAATTAACAATATTACTTTTCTTCTATGATCCTACTTTCTAGTAGAACTTGAACATGTTTGTAACAAATAGAACCAAAATATTCTGAAATGACTCACACTTTTCTTATATCCAGTCCATTTCTCAAAAAAGAACAGTTTCCTTCAACTTCTTGGTTGGACACCTATTGAGAATATATGGTGCAGTGGCAACAGTTTCTCCTCGCAAGGAGTGAGAGAGTTTATTCTCTTCCAGCATGCTACTTGTAATATCAAGCAAAGTTCTATTTATTCTTTCACTAAGACCATTATGTTGAGGAGTGTATGGAGCAGTAATCTCATGCTAAATTCCATTCTCCTCATAGTACTTCTTGAACTCTATAGATTTGTACTCACATCCACCATCATTTTCTAGAACTTTCAGCTTCTGACCAATTTGTTTTCAGCCTTCACTTTGAACTTACGAAACTCAACAAACACTTTATTCTTAAACTTGATTAGTGATATCCATGTCATTCTTGTGAACTCATACACAAAAGACACAAAGTACTTGTTTCCTCTAAGTGAAGGTACTTCAAATGGTCCACATAAATTAGATTGCACTACTACCAAATCATGCTTTGCTCTTGGATCCACTTCTGATGCAAATGACAATCTATGTTTCTTTCCTTTCATACATATCTCATATGACTTCGCAGGCTTCATAATATTAGGAATGCCATATACTAGCTTCTTAATACTCAAATTCCCTAAGCTTTTGAAATTCAAATGCCCCAATCTCTTGTGCCACATATCACTCTCACCTTCAGCACCTTCTGCACTAAGGAATTTAGTTTTAGTTGTCTCCACATTCACCTTGGTGTTTTGTTGCTTCCCTGCTAAAATTGCACAAACAACTTTTGATCATAATCATACAACTTCAAGAGAGTGTTCTTCATAGTTACTAAGAAACCTTTCTCAATGAGCTAACATACACTCATTATATTTCTCTTCATACTAGCAACATACCAAACATCCTTTATCCTAACAGTTGTTCCATTCCTTACCATGACTTTGACATTACCTATTCCTTCAGCATTAAGGTACTTAACATCAACACATCTGATATTTGTCCTTTTTCTAGAGTCAAAATCAATCAGCCGTTGTCTGTTTACAGTTAGGTGATTTAAGTAGACAATGTCCATATTGAAGAATGGAAAAACACAAGAAGGGGGGTTTGAATTAGGGTTTTTAAAACTTAAAGTAAAAAACACGTTGATTATCCTGGTTCGTTTGAACTCAAACTACTCCAGTCCACCCGCCAAGGTGATTTCTCCTCTCTCAACGAGGTCTTAATCCACTAATTAAACTTGATTACAAAGCTACTATGACAACCGTCAAAGTCTGCTTGAGTTTAAACCATAACCTGATTTTCTCAAGGAATTACACTATACAATATTTAAGAGAGTGTACAAAAAGTGTTTTCTAATAAAGCAGTATCACACGAGTGATGTTTTACACAAATGAAATTCAGTACGTTGAAGGTGATGAAGATAACTCATTTGTTATGCACTCAAAATCGTAAATGATTTCCCCTTCACACTTTGTTTATATAGGAAATGCATGTGGGAGCTTTTGGAATATTGATAAATAGTAATTAAAGAGCTTTCCAAAAATAAGAATTCTTGTTCCCTTTCAGTTGTTACTTTTGACTAGCCATAAGTGATTTGTAACGCTTCAGAATAATCTTGCTTCAGAAGATGAATGTTACCGTTACTTATTTCCAGAACTGTATGAATCAGAATAACGGAGTTCCTGTTTGCAGCGTTTAGGCACTCAGAAGTTATAGCTTTAGAACTTCTTTATAAAAGATGTATTGAATCAGAGTTTAAACAGCTATCTAACTCATCTTCTATGCTTCTACCATCAGAACTTCTCTACAAAAAAATTTATTTATTTAGGGAGCATAATTGTTCTTTGAGTGTTTGTTATCATCAAAATTCTTACAAGGGTTGTAGAATCAAATTATGTTCTAACAACCTCCCCCTTTTTGAAGATGACAAAAACTTGGATATTTTGATAGAAACTTTAAAGAACATAAATCATTTAAAGTCTCCCTCTGAGTTGAATACTCAGATAAAGAAGAAATACTTCCCTGAAGATTATTCTGATCAATGTTTTTGAGAAAAGAAACTATGATGCATCCACTTCTGTCCTTAACAGAGGTTACTCCTGTTTTTCTTTCAGGAAAAAAAACAGTAGAAGTTACGATATTCAAAATGTTTGAGACTGAGTCTCGATACTGTTATATTAGAAATATCTTACGTTCTCCCCCCTTTTTTGTCAAGAATAAAAAAGAAATAAAAACACTTTAAGCAATAAAAGACAGTTTGCATTCAAAAGGATTTCAATAAAACACATTATGAAGAAAACGGAAAATAAAGAAAACAAATTTCAGAACTAAGTTTGAGGTGGTGGAAGTCGTGTGAACAGGGCTTCTAATAAACTCTTGATCTGACTGTTTAATTCCTCTTGTTTTCCAAGCATCCCCTTGATTTCAACTCATGTATCATCCTCCTTGTCTAGCCTTTCCTTAAACACAACATTCTATTTCTTCAACTCCTCTAGAGTTTGCAGCACAAGAGACGAAGAAGGTATATCAGCAGAAGGAATCACTTTTTCAGAGTAAGTTGCGGCTAATTTTGACTCAGTAGCTTCTTCAACTTCCTTGCATTTATCTTGAAACCTAACCAGAAGCAGAGGATCAGGGAATGGTTCATTACATTTTGTGGTTAATGATCGTCCCAAGGGACATTGTCCAGCAGAAGGAGTGGCTTCTTTTCCCAATGACGCAGAACTTGATCTTTGAAGATATTCAGATGATCACAGAAGTTCTATTATGCAATTTCATAACTCAGCTCCTTGAGTTTCTGGGATTCAGAGTTGGACCATTTTATGAACTGGTTCCAATGAGAATTAGAAGCAGCAGGATTAAGATTCTCTAAGCAAGCTAGCTTCAAAGAGTTAACCCATTCCTGTATTTCTGTTTCAAAAATCAGTAAAGATTTACCAACATCTGCTTTGGAGATTTTTGGTTTTGGTTTGGGTACGACAATTTTTTGAGTGCTTGTGACAAGATTGTCCAGAGCTTCTAAGTCTATAACAGTTCGAAGGGGATCTTCTGGGAGGTTCTTTAGAGAGGGAGAGTCAGGAATAATAATGAGTGAATATGGTGTGTTTGGTGGAGTGGATTGATAGGGAGATGGAATATCTGGAATGGAGTGGATTGTGAGTGGTTGTGAGACCATGAGAGGACATGTGATTCCAGTAATGGATGTTGTGGTATCAGAGTCAAAATTTGGATTTTTTGTGTGGGGGGCTTCAAACAGCGGACCAAATTGATCAATATCAGAAAGAAATTGAGAAAGTTCAGGTTGATTTTGGTCAAGATGGGTAGTAGGTGGATTGTTCAAAAGGTTATCTAGAGATAGTGAGGGGTCAAATTCAATGTTAAAGTCATTAAAAGTTTGTGGTGATGGATATTCTGTGGGTTTTGGAGATGTAGGGTTTTCAGATGTTGATAGCAGTACTGATTCAATAACAGAAATAAAAGATGGATTACCTTTCTTTTTAGCAGCCTTGGGAAACTTCTGAGAAGTTCCTTATGCAACAGCTTTCCTTTTCCTTGATTTTCTGGGAGCAATTTCCAGAGGTTGTTGTCTCAAATCACAGATGTTTACTTCTGGATTTGTCCCATCCCTTTTACAAGCATCCAGATACCAGAGAATAATCTCTAGAGAAGCATCTGTTTGGGTAAAGAGTGGAAAGTCCTTCAGAGGTACTCTTCTATTTTTAGTGACTTCCTTGGTTGTTTTTGTTGGATCCTTCTTGATGGTTTCAATGATCTTAATCTTCTTCAGGTTATTAGCATTGAGAGGTTTACCAGCACAAGCTTCCAGAGTGATGACTTTTTGAGCTTCATTCAGATGTTCTATTTGTTTGTTTTCTGTCAGAATATCTGAGATGAGTCTACCCAAAGGAATCCAGTCTCTCTTTGTTATTTCTTCTTCTCTTATCTCTTTGACGCTGGTCTTCAGATGATTAGACAGATGATGAGGAAGATTAACCTTTGATTTTGTTGCTATGAAATACAGAAGATACTGCTGATCAATATTTATATAGTCTGGAGAACTTGTGGGTTTTCTGTGATTGATGCAACCCAAAATGATTTTTGACCAAATTCTGACGTAGTCTTTCAGATCTTTGATTTTGTTGGAAGTTTTCCTAGTAGTAAAAATATCTTTTAAAATCTTTGTTAGGTAAGAGCTTTTGTCCCCCATATCGCTGCAACAAATACCTCTGTCGTCGTGACCTATCAATTGCCCAATGAGATCTTTAGATATTACTATTTTCTTTCCCATCATAAAAGAAGTGACCTGATGATTTGAAGCAGTAGTGTGAATCCAGAACTCTTTAACTAGTCTTGGAAAAACTGGACCCAATAGACGATCAAAATACTTTGTCCATCCTTGAAATTCAACATCAGGAGTTAAATTGTATTCGTTTTCCTTCATACTGACGAAGTCCACAATGAGGTCACACAGAACTTTCAGTGAATCAATGGGAGTAAGGAGTGTTTTTGACGGTTCTTCGTACTTTTCTGCTGTTGAGGAAGAAGAGCCAAGAACGCTTTCAGAGCTTTCAGCAATTTGTTGGGAGGAAGCCATTGTTCACACAGACTTTTTAGGGTTTTTAAAGATTGAACACAAGTAAGAGAGAAAAAAGGAATTGAGAGTGAAAAAGTGATATTGAAAGTGAGCAACATATTTATAGAAAAATAGGAAACTTAAGTAACAAGAAAATAAAAAAAAATGATTACTAGCATTAATGATTCCTGAAAAGAGGGATGGCGTAGAGATATGAAATAGTTACCGATACGACACGAGTCTCAATGCATCCAATCAACATTTCAGTCTCTTCAGAATTTGAACAAGTGTTCAGCCTTTGAAGAAACCCTTATGAAGAGATGACAAATATTGATATTGTGAACTGCAAACCTATCTTTGAAATGAACCGTTTGGAGACCGTTCAGATCTTCTTAGATAGATCCTGATACAACTTTCCTTCTTACTTCTGAAGAATTATTAATGATATGTTCACACAAAAAACTTATAGAGTTCTGAGGGTTAACGTATACATAAATAAAATTATCATTCTGGGCATAGTTTCATGCTGAGATGTTTCAGAATGAAGTTAAACCTATCTTCAGAAAGGGGTTTCGTGAAAACATCAGCCTATTGATGGTTTGTGTCTATAAATTTAATGAAAGAATTCCTTTTTGAATATAGTCCCTAATAAAATGATGTTTTATTTATATATGCTTAGCCCTATGTGATACGGTGGCAGAACCGACTGTTAATACTGGTTTGCATTTTTTGTTTGCAAATATCGCGGTAAGCAAGAGTCGCCACCGACTCTTATTTTATCCAATCAGGAAAAGGAAAAAGAATAGAAAAAACCTTTTTCGAGATGTTTTTGAGTACGGCGAGTAGATTATAGAAAGGGAAGGTGTTAGTACCCTTTCTATCTGTGGTTTTCCACGGGCTCTTAGGTACATGCTCATTTTGAAAACCGCTTGTGTATGCTTGTTTTGAAAAGTTTTGTTTTACTTCGTATTAACCCTTGCTTCTGTCCTCAAGAGTGTTACGAAGTTGTTTTTGAAAACTTTGTTTGGAAAGTGTTGGTGTGAAAAAGATTTGTTTGTTTGAGAAAGTACCTAGGAACTAATCTACCTACTCGAAAAAAGTCTGTTTGTTTTCCTTTTAGACATCGCTATCCCATTATTAAAGAATAGGTAGCACCGTCGTTGGAGTTTTAAGGGACGTTCGAAGGGACAAATACGATCACAAAAGCAATGTTAGGAAATGTTAGTAATCATACTAAAGCCTTAAAGACCTTTTTCCAAGGCAACATCTGAATGGGTCTTTTAGATCTTTCGGGGCTAGAGGACAACCACTAACAAACCCTGTACTTCATGATCGTTTACCAAAGGCAACCGGAGTGGAGTAAACCCTAGGAGTGAGCATGTGTGAGTGTAATTTTCAGTTAATTTATCTTTGCACATTTAGGGTTTTCTACTGTATTAATTTTCAGTTTGTCTTTCTATACAATCCTACTAACATACATCTAAGCAGTTTATAGTTTGCGGAAATTAAAGTGAGAAACTTAAAGTCCTAGCTATTACAGGGCTTTTGCAGATACATAATTATTTTGACCGAAAATAAAGATGCGGAATTGAAACCCTAATTACTATTACAAACTCGGAGCAGTTACAATAATAATAAAAAGGAAATTCAAAAAATGCGCGCGGCGAATTAAATGCGAGAATAATTAGCAAAACCTAAAAGATCTAATTAAAAAATGTTTAGGTTAGTTTTTTGAGAAAAAAATCAGATTATATACAAAATTAAACCCTAAGTCTAATTATTTTAAATTATGACAAAAGAAAGAATTAAATTGCCTTAATTTAATTAAAATAATTAATTAACTAAAGAAACAAAATATTTTTTTATGAAAAATGATTTGGGATGTTTTTTTATGATTTTTTGATTAAATGAAAAAAGTAATGATTTTTGTGTTATTTTTAAAAAAGAAAATAATTATAAAATGATTAAAAGAATTAAAATAAAAAAAGATAGAATGGGCCTGTTAGAAGTTGAATGAGGGGGTATGATGCTGAATTGCTTAGGCCCATGAAGTTGAGCCCATTCCATGCGTGTGATTCCCTGTTGTGCCAGCTCGGGAGTGCACCATAGTCCTTCCTTGGTTGAGGCGTTGGATCTGGCTAGCAATGAATCCAATGGCAAGATGGTGACAGCGCATGGGAGGCGCTTGGAAAGGCAATGCACATAATCTGTAGAAACAAAGTGAGAAAATAAAATTTGCTGGGACCTGGGATCGAACCCAGGTCCTCCCACTCAAATCAATACACGTCTTGCCATCTGGGTTATCTGCTTTGTTTGTTAGTATAATAAAAACAAATAATAATATATGAAAACACATGGATAAAAACAAAAATGTGCGCCAGCATTTGAATGGACCAGTACCATGATGCCAAGTTATCGTCTCCTTCATTGAGACCGTCGTCTTAGGTATCACCTTTTACCTACAGACAAACGTCTGTAGCCATAGCCTGTACACTTCAAACATCAAGAAATACGCATGATAAATGAAATTAAAGACCATGGTTCAACTTATCTTGATGCCACGAACACCATGGCATCCTTTTCTTGGCCTAATTTAGCTTGTAGAGAAAAAACCTAAAACGGCTATGAAAACCCTAACAATGGCAAACACACATACAAGCCTCAAAACTTCAATTAAACAATCCAGGCATGTTGAAAACACATCAATAATCACAAGTATATCATTAAAATATGCTAATGATGCAAGAATTGTTGTAATCGATTTTGAAAAAGAAAGCAAATCGTATGAAGTCTAGGGGTCAATTATGGGCGTGAGGACGCGTGAAACTGATCGTGTTAGCTTCAGAGAGGCTTCAGGAAACGATTGGGAGTATTGGAATGGCTTGAATTGCCTTCTAGGTCCAAAAACGATCAAGAACTTTTGTCCAATTTTTTGAGTTTTGGTATGGCGTTTTACGACTGTCAATCCTTGTCTTTTTGGCTTGTTCTTGCTCAATATATATGCTGGAATGAATTAGGGTAACAAAAACAATTTGAATCTTTGAAGATCATCAATACTTGATTTGTTTTTTCCCTTGCATCATATCTTTCTAAATGCATCAAAATCATGCCAATTTGAGCCATTCCACACTTGCACGATTTTATTTGGTCATGCTAGGTTGATTTGATTTGATTCCTATAAACAAATTAGATCAAAATCAATCTTTTGTAGTTTTTGCCATTTATTTGATTTAATTTGTATTTTAAATAATAAAAAATCAAAAGAAAATAAATAATGAAGCAAATAAAGTGTGGATGCTGATTTGGGTCGTGGACCATGTCCCCAATAAGATTCAATCATGAAAAGCTAGACCCATTTGACAAAAAATACACTTTTGAGCACATTTGACTTTTGGCAATTTTGCAAAAATGTTCAATTTTGACAAGGCATATCTCCTCCAATTTTAACCCTAGAGAGGTGTTATTGGACTTTTTAGAAATATTAGGATGTCCCCTAAACAACCCTTTTGGTTTCATCTCAATTGGGTCTTCTATTTTCATGTAAGAAGCTTTGACCCAAAAGGTGTTTTTGTTGACTTTTCAAAAGGACATATAATGTAGAAATTCATATCTTTTGATGAGTGCATATTTTGAACTTGTGGGATGAATATGAGTTTTAGGGAATTGCATCCTATTCAAAATGAGCCTTGGATGGAAACTTTCTGATAAAGTATGAAGAAGTTATGCCTAGTCAAAGTTTGGTTGACTTTTCCTATGAAACCCTAATTTAGCAACTTTTGGGTTTTGATGAATTTGGGGGCATTCCTTGAGGAATCATGATCATACCTTGATCAAGTGATGGATATATCTTCAAAATGTTGATGTTGACCAAAAATATTGAAGTTTGACTGTATGTGGGCCACAGTTGACTTTTGACCTAGTACAGTTGATTTTCAGGCATCTGGGAAATTGACTGAGCAAACTTCTTGTGCAAGGCATGAAACTTCACATGGATGATCTTGAGAACATATTGGGACCATGGAAATAATTTGGAACCCTTTGACTTCAACCATCTTGATGAGGAGTGAAACCCTAGTTTGAAGCTTGTTGCCTTAAAAGGAGGATTTGTCTGGTCAATCCTTAGTCATCCTTGAGCAATTGAGGACCTCTAGTGGCATGTCTTGAGTGAAATGAGAGGGAAAATTTTGTGGTACAACAGATGCCCCTGTTTAATCTTCTTAAACCTGAGGATGTAGATTGGTTGGCTGCCTTTCATAATCTGAAGGTGGAAGATGATTGAACACTAGAGTGCCCAGAAATTTGCACTCGTCTGAGATGGTGTTGGACTGTGTAGGTAGTATCGGGAATGGGCTTACAAATGCCATTTAGAGGAGATGACAGAAGGTCACTGGAGATGGGCTTAAAGATTCCATCCGGAAGATATGACGGAGAATCGTCAGAGATGGGCTTAAAGATGCCATCTAGAGGATATTGATTTCCCGAGATATTCCTTTGATGAGAATTATTGTCCGTGTCATTAAGGAGAAATATGCTGAGGAATGTTGGTCTCTCTCTTGGGAGAAATGGAATTTTAGGAACTTCAGTTGTCCGTTACTCTACTGGGGAATCATCTCTTAGTCGAGGAGATGAAAATGAACTACTATTTGGTCGTGCTCCAAGCCTTACAGTGATTTGCTGAGGATAATAAGATTGACATCTATATGGTCGTGCTCCAGGTTTTATAGTGACTTACTGGGTAGATGAGATTAAACTTGCTATCTGGTCGTGCTTCAGGATATGCAATCTCAAAAACTATTATCTGGTCGTGCTCTAGGCTTCAGAAGGAATTAAGTGGTTATCCGATTGCATCTGGGTTTCAACTTGAATTTAAGGCATACTAACATCCGGTCATTTCCAGGCTTCAATAGTAATTGGCCGAGTAAACTGCTATCTGGTCAAATTCTGTGCTTCGCAGTACGTCATACTATTATCTGGTCGTGCTCCAGGTTTCACAGTGTCTCTTGCCGCTTTCTGGTCGTGCTCCAGACTTCACAGCGTCTTATGCTGTTATCTGGTCGTGCTCTAGGTTTCAGTAATTTGGGGAAATTAAGTTGTTATTCGGTCAGTTTCCGGGCTTCATAGATTTTTTAACTGGAATAGAAATATTAGTATCAATTTGAAAGAACCAGGGAAAGGTCTCGAGTTTTCTTCGACTGGGAGAGAAATCTTAGTATCGATTTGACTGAACCCGGGAGAGGTCTCGGATTAACTTTGACTGGCATAGAAATCAGGGGAATCTTAGCGGCGGTTCGGCTGACCCAGACGAAAGTATTAGAACATCTTTAACTAGAATAGAAACCTTAGTGTCGGTTTGAATGAACCAGAGAAAATCTTGAAAAGTGTTGGAATATCTTCAATTGGAATAGAAATCTTAGTGTCGGTTTGACTGGACCAGAGAGAACTTATGAGAACTTGATTGCTTCTTTCCCTAAAAGGTAAAGAGTTAGTGGTATGTAATGTCGTGATGTATGAAATGTATTGAGTAATGATGTTCTCAAAATAAATGAGATCGTGCTGTATAATATGTATGCACATGACATGGTGTATGGATATGCAATGCTATTGTGATATTCTCTAGCTGGGGAAAATAAATCCTGAACTGTTGCTGGAGAGTATAAGGAGTTGAGTTCTTCGTTTCCGCTGGGGATAGTGACCGAAGATGATTAGCTGGGGATTTACATCCATTATGCTTGAGAACATTCTTCCGGAGGAGACTCTGTTTGAGAATAATCTTGCGGGGGAATGACTCTGTGGGTAAGAGAGATACTCTATTGGAAGATCTGCTGATTTGGAGAAATAAACTCAGCTGGGGATGAACTTCCATTGCTGGAGAGAAGAGCTCTGTTGGAGATTGAGCTTCCGCTGTCAGAGAAATAAACTCTTCTTGGGAGATGGCTTTATAAACTGCTCATGGTTATAAAACTCGGCTGGGGAATGCAGATATCAGCTTTCTGAAGGAACCTGCTGGGGAAGGAATTCCTGCTTGGGGATACGGAGGTCGGACCTTGGTTATCTCGGCTCTGTGGGGAATATAGGTATCACTGGCTTGTATGTGATAGTGACTTCGCTTCTAACTGTCTCTGCCCCTTGTACCATGATGGACGGGGTAACTATCGGTATTTAGGTTTTGTACCAGTTTCTTTGAGTTCTTAGTAACTGTCTTTCTATTTTATATGCAGATATTTGTGAACAATAATCATATTCAAATGCATATGTAAAGAATAAAACATTGAACATTTTTTTTGCAACAAAAAAAAACAGAAAATGGAAAAAACAAACACAGAGTTTTGTACTCAAAAGACGCTTTGTATTGATTTGAAATTTGCCTATAACAGGCATTTTTTACAAGGAGGTTGACGCTCTAGTAAGAGAACATTACCGTAAAAATGGAAATTATTACAGAAATTGTGTACAAAAAGAAAACAGCTATGTGTAGTGATCCCATTGGGTTTCAATTCTGCTATTACCCCTATGTCTTCGAGCATCTCATCACTTTGCTGCTTGTCCGAAGCTGACTGGATTGATCGGTACTATTTGAGCTTGATATCTGATTACTGAGGTCTGATTGCAAGGTGATCCAATGGGATATAGTGATACGTTTTAATCCGTAATTTTTGCCTGGACCGCCCTTTCGGGTTTTCAGTCCACCGGGATACCCTTTTTTGCCCAAGCCGCCCTTTTGGGTTTTCGACTTGCCAGGTGTATAGATTTTTTCATTTTTTATCCCTTATTTTTGCCCGAACCCTTTTGGTTCGTCGGGATGCCCTTATTTTTGCCTAAATATGTCAACCTAACGGGTCTTTATTATGCGTAGTATCTTTTCACTGTGTCCGTATTGACAGGGTGTGGAAGGTCGTCACCATCCATGGTGGTTAGAATCATGGCTCCACCCGAAAATATGCTCTTAATTACAAATGTTCCCTCATAGGTGGGAGTCCATTTTTCCCTGGGATCACCTTGCGGCAGTATGATGCGCTTGATTACCAAATCCCCAACTTGATACACTCGTTGTCTGACTTTCTTGTTGAAGGCCCTGATCATCCGTTTCTGATACATTTGACCATGGAAGACAACAGTAAGTCTTTTCTCGTCGATTAAGTTCAGTTGATCAAGTCGAGTCTGGATCCAATTGTCTTCGCTCAAACCCGCATCCTTTATAATCCATAGAGAAGGGATCTGGACCTCCATGGGTAGGACAACCTCCATGCCATATACCAGAGAATAGGGTGTTGCCCCTGTCGACGTGCGTGCTGAAGTACAGTACCCGTGAAGAGTAAATGGTAACATCTCGTTCCAGTCTTTGTATGTCACCGTCATCTTCTGTATGATCTTTTTAATATTCTTATTAGCATCTTCGACAACCCCATTCATCTTTAACCGGTAAGGAGAAGAGTTGTGATGCTGAATCTTGAACTGTTTACAGAGTTTAATGATCATCGAGTTGTTGAGATTAGTACCATTATCCGTGATGATTCTCTCAGGGATACCATAACGACAAACCAATTTATGCTTGATGAACCTTGCCACCACATTCTTGGTAACCGTAGCAAAGGAGGCAGCCTCAACCCACTTCGTGAAGTAATCAATGGCCACTAGGATGAAGTGATGCTTGTTGGACGCGGTAGGTCTGATCTCGCCGATCATGTCAATGCCCCACATTGCAAAGGGCCAGGGAGCTATCAAGACGTTCAAGGGAACTGGAGGTACACGCACCTTATTAGCATAGATTTGGCACTTGTGATAGGTTCGAGAATATTGATAACAGTCGGCTTCTATAGTGGACCAGTAGTATCCTTCCCGTAGGATCTTCTTTTCCATGGTATGTCCACTGTAATGAGTGCCAAAGGTACCTTCGTGTAGGTTTTCCATGATCCTCTCTGATTCGCTCTTGTCTACACACCGCAGTAAGGTAGAGTCATGATTGCGCTTATAGAGGATTCCATTACTGAGGAAGAACTTTGTAGAAAACCTTCTCAGAAATTTCTTGTCATTGACAGATTCCCCTTCGGGGTATTCTTGAGCGTCGAGATACCTTTTCACATCATGAAACCAAGGTTTGTCGGCTACCTCCTCAGTATCGATCTTACAGCAGTATGCCGGTTTATCTAACCTCTCAATAGTGATTCGGGGAGCTTCGTTGTCCCACCTGACCTTGAACATTGACGACATAGTAGCTAGCGCGTCCGCTAACTGATTCTCTTCTCGTGGGAATGTTCAAAGGTGATCTCTTCAAAATGCGGAAGTAGTGTCAGTACATGTTCTCTAATGGATAAGGTCCGGGTGTTTCATATCCCACTCTCCTTTGATTTGACTTATCACCAAAGCGGAATCCTTGAATACACTCAAGAACTTGATCCTTAGGTCAATAGCAGCTCTATGACCCATGATACACGCTTCATACTCTGCCATGTTGTTGGTACATTTGAAACATAATCGGGCAGTGAACGGAGTATGACAACCCTCGGGAGATATGATTACAGCGCCAATGTTGTTACCCAGTGCGTTTGAGGCTCCATCAAAAAACATAGACCATCAGGATCCTTCCTCAGGTCCTTCATTCGGTCGTGGTTCTTCACAGTCGGTTACTAACATGATGTTCTCATCCGGGAACTCAAAATTCATGGACTGGTAGTCATCCATGGCTTGATGTGCCAAATGATCAGCTAACACACTTACCTTGATTGCTTTTTGGGTTGTGTATTGCATGTCGTACTCGGTTAAGATCATTTTCCATCTTGCTATTCTTCCGGAGAGAGTGGGCTTCTCGAAAATGTACTTGATCGGATCCATCTTAGATATCAATAAAGTAGTGTGGGTCAACATATACTGTCTAAGTCGGCGACCAGCCCATGCTAAAGCGCAGCAAGTTTTCTCGAGCAGTGAGTATCGTGTTTCACAGTCGGTAAACTTTTTGCTAAGGTAGTATATTGCGCGCTCTTTTCGACCAGACTCGTCATGTTGCCCCAGCACACACTCCATTGAATTATCTAGCGTTGTTAAGTACATTATCAAAGGTCTTCCTCCAGTCGGAGGCATCAGAATAGGAGGTTCTTGGAGGTATTGCTTGATTCTGTCAAAGGCGACCTGACATTCGTCATTCCACTTTACCACTTGATCTTTCTTCAGAATCTTGAAGATTGGCTCACAAGTAGCAGTCATATGTGAAATAAATCGGGTAATGTAATTTAGGCGTCCTAAGAAACCTCTAACTTCCTTCTCAGCACGGGGAGCCGGCATCTCTTGTATGGCCTTCACCTTTGCAGTGTATACTTGAATATCTTTGTCACTGATGATGAATCCCATAAGCTTACCAGACCTTACCCTGAAGGTGCACTTGTTCGGATTTAACCTCAGCTTGTACGTCTTCAACCTATCAAACAACTTTTTTAGATGATCAAGATGTTCTTCCTCAGTTTGAGACCTGGCTATCATGTCATCGACGTAAACCTCCATCTCACGGTTAATCATGTCAAGGAACAGAGCTACCATAGCTTGCTGATAAGTTTCCCAGCATTCTTCAACCCAAACGGCATCACCTTGTAGCAGAAAATGCCCCACTGTAACAAAGGTTGTCTTCTCCATGTCTTCAGGTGCCATCTTGGTCTGACTGTAGCCAGAGAAGTCGTCCATGAAGGAAAAGACTTTATGTTGTGCAGTGTTGTCAACCAGAACATTGATGTGGGGAAGCGGAAAGTCATCCTTGGGGTTTGCCCTGTTCAGGTCTCTGTAATCCACACATATTTGTACTTTACCATCTTTCTTAGGTACTGGAACCACATTAGCAACCCACTGCGGATAGGAGGTGACAACTAAGAACCCTGTGTTGAACTGCTTCATAACCTCTGATTTAATCTTCTTTGACATCTAAAGGAGCATACGATGGACCTTTTTCTTTACCGGAGGGAAGTCTTCTTTAGTCGGCAGACGATGAACCACTATATCCGTGTCTAGTCCCATCATGCCTTCATATGACCAGGCGAAGATTTCAACATACTCATTCAACATCTGTACCAACCGCTGTTTGACACTAAACTCTAGATTTGCACCTATCTTAACCTCTTTTCTGTCTTCCTCTGTACCCAAGTTCACTGTCTCAACCGGATCTTCATGAGGTTGTATGGCCCTTTCTTCCTGCTGTAATAGTCTAGCAAGTTCTCCGGGTACCTCACAATCTTCCTCACCTTCGTCCTTGGCTTGGTTGATCGGATTTTCAAAGTCATAATGAGCAGTAGCAGAACTGTTATCAATGAGATCCAGAGTGGATATGGATCTGCATTTGGATACGTGAGTGTGTGTAAGAGCATAGTTGTATAGACAGAATACAAGAAAAGAAAGACAGAGAGTGCAAAATTTGTATGCAAACGTCCAATGCTTTATTGATGTCATATGAAAATGAAACATGATAACCCTCACAAATAGAACCATTGTGCCCTGGGTAAGACACATGGCTATAGAGTTTATATTGTTTTTAAATTACATATCCGAAAAATCAAAAAGAAAATTACTCCTGAACAAAAGTAATCGGTATAAAGTCCTTGGCAGTCCAGTTACTGAGTCCGCCGTTAGTAGTCGGGAAGATCCAGCTGTCAATGTCGGAATCACCATCACTATCTTCAAGAACATTGACCCCAGGATTGCTGATGCATAGAGGAGGTCCTCCAGCCCGAGCATGACGAACAGCCTTTTGAGCACCTTCTTCAACCACTGCTCGTGCATCCTTGAGAGAAGCCATCTTCGAGGGAGATTTGGTGACCTTTGGAGGACTGTCAGTAGTTTCTACTGTAGCCATAATCTGAGGTACCTCTTCAAAGTTCTGGCAAGGAGTCTCGATGAACTCGCCATCCATTTCCACGTACTTGAAGGAGTTCAAGTGACTGATCATATACTCCTATTCACCATGCACATTGACAATCTTTCCTCTTACTGGGTACTTCAACATTTGGTGGAGGGTAGAAGTAACAACCCCAACCCTATGTATCCAAGGACGTCCCAACAAGCAAGAATATGATGGTTTGATATCCATTACATAGAAAGTGGAGTCGAAGGTCTGGGAACCAACTTTGATATGGACATCCACTTCCCCGTGCACCATCCTCTTCGAACCATCGAAAGATCTCACTACTATATTGCTAGGCTTCAAGGTCAAACCTTCGCAGTCCAATCTGTCCAGAGCTTTTTTAGGTAGCACATTCAACGAGGAGCCAGTATCTACCAAAACATGGGCCATAGTCGTGCCCCTGCATTCAGCGGAAACATGAAGAGCATCATTATGCTTCCTCCCTTTTGGTGTCAGATCCGCATTGGAAAAATCCAAACCATTATCGGCAATCAGACTAGCCACACAATCTTCAAACTGATCAGCAGATGTCTCTTGTGGCACGTGAGCCGTCTTCAGAAACTTAACCAAAGCCTTCTCATGGGCCTCAGAACACATCAACAAAGCCAACATAGAAATTTTGGATGGGGTATGCCCCAGCTGCTCGACCACGTTGTAGTCGCTCTTCTTTATTATCTTCAAAAAATTTTCCATTTCTTTTTTGGAAGCTTCTGGTATGGTTACTGAATTGGCCTTTGTCAGGACAGGCTTAATCAGTATGTCTTTGCCTCGAGTCTCGGCCGACTCGGTGATGGGAGGGTCAACAGGAGTGATTACTGGAATTGCAGTAGTAGTCTTGGGTGGAACCACAGCAGGAATGATCACATGTCCGATAACAGTCTCCGGGGGAGAAATTTCATGGGAGAACACTCTTCCACTTCTTGTTATTTTACTGGTTCCGGCAATATTGACAATGTTAGAATCAGCATTTTCAGCAATCTTTTCTTCAATGGCTAGCATGTCCTTCTTTACGCCGTGGTAATAGACGTCGTCCCCATAGTTCCAAGGAACAGCTTTGTCCGAGGAGTATGGGATTGGCCCTGGCATGGTTATGATCAACGGAGTCACCTTTGGAATTGATGTAATCCTGACAGGTCTCTTAGCGGAGGCCGGAGAGGATTGGCGGAAATGGTTATGATAGCAACGTCTTCACAAGAAACAGTCAGAACATGAGTCTTCTTAAACAGAATCTCTTTGTCATCCATCAGACGCTGAACACCTGTCTTTAACAAAGGGAAACCAGTCTGTAGAAATGAACAAATGTGACAATCTTTATCACATCCCGAAAATAAATGGGCCTTCAGCAAATTCCCTTTGATAGTCATGAGTGGGGTCACCAATTCTTCCACAGAAGTCACAAACACATCTTATTCAACGGCATTAACACCCCGACCATGTTTCGGCATAGGGGCAGTGATAACGTTGGGAGTCTCTGGGGGATCAAATTCAATCTCCTTAGCATCAATTAGATCATGTACTTTGTTCTTCAAAGTCCAGCAGTCATTGGTATCATGGCCTGGACTTTCCGAATGGTAAGCACAACGAGCATTCGGTTTATAGTAGGGAGAGGTGGTGTTTGGATTCTTCGGAGCTTCCCTCAGAGTAACCAGATTTGACTTCAGCAAATGAGGTAAAACTTGAGACAGCGTCATATTGATCTGAGTGAACTATCTAGCTGGTCTTTCTGCTCTTGGTTGATTGTTTCTTTGCTGAGCAGGTGCGGGTTTGGGAATCATAACAGCCCCTACTGCCGGATGGCACTCGATTTCATTCTGATTCTTTTGGTTATAGACGTAACTGACTTCCTTTTTACCTGCAAACGACTTCCTTGCAGCACTAGAAGAGGCATCATTCTGAATTTTTCCACTTCGGATTCCAGCTTCCACTCTTTCTCCTGTTAAGATCAGTTCAGTAAAACCCGTCGATGAACTTCCAATCAGATGGTTGAAGAATGGCCCAATCAAAGTTCCTAAAAACATATCCACGAGCTCCCTATCAGCCAAGGGAGGTTGAACTCTTCCAGCCAAATCTCTCCACTTCTGAGCATAATCCTTGAAACCCCCGTTCGAACCCATAGACAAATTTTAGAGTTGTGTACGGATGGGAGCGAGGTCTGCATTATACTGATATTTCTTATAAAATACAGCAGCAAGGTCTTCCTAGTTACGAACATTGTCTCTTTCCAGCTGATAGAACCAATCCAGTTGTGTTCCAGACAAACTACCTTGGATGTAGTGAACCCACAAGTCTTTGTCAGCAGTATGAGGTTGTATATTCCTCAAATAGGAACGCAGATGCATTTTAGGACAAGAGACCCCATCATACTTAGCAAATACCGGTGCCTTGAATTTTGGGGGGATGACAACCCCGGAGACCAGACCCAACTCTTCAAAATCCAGCCCAGGAACCTTCTGGATTTCCATAGCACTCAGACGCTCTTCTAACTTCTTATACTTTTCATCAGCCGGAGGGTACTGCTCCTCATTATAATCAGTTTCATTGTCAGACTCTTTAAGACTATGGTCCTCTTCTCTGGCTTCACCCTCTTGATTCTCTCCCTCTTTAGATGAAGAAGCTAAATCAATAACCCGTCTTGGCGGCCCTCTGAACCTTCTGCTCATATGTGCCACACCGGTTATCCTCTTGATCTTCTTAGTGTTCTTCTTAACAATCAGAGCCTTCAGCTCTTCCTGTCCTTTGGCCAGAGCTACAATCATTTACTGGAACTGTGTGTTCTGAGTCTGTAGATCTTTCACAGGTTGTTCAAGAGCCATTGCTGAAATAAACAGCGGAGGAGATGAGAAACCTGTTATGAATCCTGTTATACAATGATATGTATGATATGTATGCAATGTTTTCAAGGGTTCTTAAAGGCTCAAATTTGCTTAAACAAAAAGGAACAAATGCGAATTGTATTAGTAAACTTGAATTGTTACAAAGAATGTATTTTGAGAGTACAATTAAGCAAAATAAAACAAAAAGAAGACTAGGTTTCCCATGAGCGCATCCTCTTTGGCGCGATGTAGGCGTTGATATTCCTCTCTTCATGAAGTAGCCTAGTGAGTTCCAAGACCTTCTTCTCGCTGGCGTAGAATTGGGCTTCAAACGTATCTCGCTCCTCTTTAAGCTGAACCCAGGACTTTTGTAACTCTTCGTGATCAGTTGGCATGTCTGGATGAATAACAAGATGAGGAGTGTCTCCCTCGGCAACTGGTTCCATAATCATAGGTCGGATAGCGGGATAAGGCATCATAAGAGTTTGAGTGCGGGCTCGTACCCATCTGAGATAAGGCTCGAGAGGTATGGAATTCTTATGCCCAAGTGTCTTGCTGTCAAACCTATGTACCATACTCCAAGCTTGTATGAACCTTTTACGGTAACCCTGAACATCATTCTCATAGTTGAAGGCGATTCCTTGAATAAGTGTATCATGAGGACCATCCCTTCTTGCATAACCAAACTGTCGTAATGCTAAGCAAGGGTTATAAGTGATTCCTCCCCTAATTCCTAAGAGAGGGACATTAGGAAATTCACCACAACGATCGATGATAGTAACATCTTCCGAGAACCGTGAACACTAATGAATGTCTGAGTGCGTAAGGGACATCAGTCGATAAGACCATCTTTTACCCTATTCATTCTTCAAAGTAGATCTGGGTAGGTACGAAATAAACCACCTAGCCAATAGAGGAGTACAACACTGGAGGCTCCCCCTTCTTTTTAGAGTGCGAGCATGCAGAGAGTGTAGAATATTCCCGAGTAATGTAGGTACCAGATTCCGAGACAGAAAAACCTGGATTGTGCTCACATCTACGAGTTGATCCGCATTAGGGAACAGTACCATCCCGTAGACAAGGAGCGCCAAAACCTATTCAAAAACTTGTAGATCCAGGGTATCCCAAAAATAGTAAGCCATCTCGAACAGAAATTTAATCGGAATTCCTTGAACACTCCCTCAGGTTTCCCAATTTGTCACTATGTCGGACCGTTGTAAGGATATAGCTTTAGCAATTTCTTCAGGTTTGGGGTGTCTTTCTATACCGCTGAAAGGTAGCTAATCAAGAATGGGTATCCCTAATAACTGAGAAAATTCCTCCATAGTAGACACTAACTGGTAATCCGGGAATGTGAAACAGTGATGCAGAGGATCGAAGAACTGAAACAGCACTTTCAACATTTCTTCGTCAGGTTTTGTAGTGACCAAGTTAAGCAACAGACCATGCTTTTCAGTGAAAGGAGAGCTTTCGGGAATCCTTACTGCCGAGTCCCTTAATTGGGGAGATACTTTCACTAGGTTAATCTGAATAGTGTTCCTGCGGGCGGATGCCATATCCTAGAAAACAGAGCAAAGATAAGCCCTAGAAACCCTTGAAACAGTTAGTATGATATGTTATGGTATGATGTTTATGATGTCATGATAAATCACAGGTATAACAAACATAGAGAAATCACACCAAGTCCTTAGGTTTAAGGCTTGCTTGAGTTTTAAGGTCATACCCTCTTGAAGTTAGATTGGTTCAACCTGTCCTATAAATATGTAATCAGGTTCTAAAGGGATCTCAATATCACCGATCTTTCCCCCAAGCCTTGTTCAATCAACGATTGACTCGTAATCAAACAAAACTCAGAAGTCAAACCTCAATGAGTGTAGCATCGAGTATCTGTCGACCTTGGGCATACACCAAAGCTGGCTATCTCACTACGTCCTACTAGCCAAGTTGTACAATTAAAGGTTCTAAGGTCAATTGGTGATTTATGACACCACGCGGCGGCCCCGTACATCTCCCTTATTGACTCAAGGGTTACGAGTACTAACCAAAGTGCCACATCAATGTAGCTACTGCTTCAACCGTGTCGGTATACCCCAGCACAACTCCCTCACATTTTATTGCTACTTACCTAAAAGGTGTTTCCCGATACGGGTGTAGGATCAAATAACCCAAACAGTTCCCATAAATATAAATCAAGCAAGACAATCAAGAGAAAGAAATTAAATATGACCTATATCCTAAGGTTTACCCCACTTTATATTTTATTTCCCCAGCAGAGTCGTCAGTTCTGTGATACGGTGGCAGAACCGATTGTTAATACTGATTTGTGTTTTTTGCTTGCAAATGTCGCGGTAAGCAAGAGTCACCACCGACTTTTATTTTATCCAATCAGGTAAAGGAAAAAGAACTGAAAAAACCTTTTTCGATATGTTTCTGAGTAAGAAGGGTAGATTATAGAAAGGGAAGGTGTTAGCACCCTTTCTATCCGTGGTTTTCCACGGGCTCTTAGGTACTTGCTCATTTTGAAAACTGCTTGTGTGTGCTTGTTTTGAAAAGTTTTGTTTTACTTCGTATTAACCCTTGTTTCTATCCTCAAGAGTGTTACGAAGTTGTTTTTGAAAACTTTGTTTGGAAAGTGTTGGTGTGAAAAAGATTTGTTTGTTTGAGAAAGTACCTAGGAACTAATCTACCTACTCGAAAAAAGTCTGTTTGTTTTCCTTTTAGACAGCGCTATCCCATTATTAAAGAATAGGTAGCACCGTCGTTGGAGTTTTAAGGGACGTTCGAAGGGACAAATACGATCACAAAAGCAATGTTAGGAAATGTTAGTAATCATCCTAAAGCCTTAAAGACCTTTTTCCAAGGCAACATCTGAATGGGTCTTTTAGATCTTTCGGGACTAGAGGACAACCACTAACAAACCCTATACTTCATGACCGTTTATCGAAGGCAACCAGAGTGGAGTAAACCATAGGAGTGAGCATGTGCGGGTGTAATTTTCAGTTAATTTATCTTTTCATATTTAGGGTTTTCTACCGTATTAATTTTCAGTTTGTCTTTCCATACAATACTATTAACATATATCTAAGTAGTTTATAGTTTGCGGAAATTAAAGCGAGAAAGTTAAAGTCCTAGCTATTACAGGGCTTTTGCAGATACATAATTATTTTGACCGAAAAAAAAGATACGAAATTGAAACCCTAATTACTATTACAAACTCGGAGCAGTTACAATAATAATAAATAGGAAATTAAAAAAAGCGCGGCGAATTAAATGCGAGAATAATTAGCAAAACCTAAAAGATCTAATTAAAAAAATTGTTTAGGTTAGTTTTTTGAGAAAAATATCTGATTATATACAAAATTAAACCCTAAGTCTAATTATTTTAAATTATGACAAAAGAAAGAATTAAATTGCCTTAATTTAATTAAACTAATTAATTGATTAAAGAAACAAAATATTTTTTTATGAAAAATGATTTGGGATGATTTTTTATGATTTTTTGATTAAATGAAAAAAGTAATGATTTTTGTGTTATTTTTAAAAAAGAAAATAATTAGAAAATAATTAAAAGAATTAAAAGAAAAAAGATAGAATGGGCCTGTTAGAAGCTGAATCAGGGGGTATGATGCTAAATTTCTTAGGCCCGTGAAGCTGAGCCCATTCCATGCGTGTGATTCCCTATTATGCCAGCCTGGGAGTGCACCATAGTCCTTCCTTGGTTGAGGCGTTGGATCTGGCTAGCAATGAATCCAATGGCAAGATGGTGACAGCGCATGAGAGGCGCTTGGAAAGGCAATGCACATAATCTATAGAAACAGTGAGAAAATAAAATTTGCTGGGACCTGGGATCGAACCCAGGTCCTCCCACTCAAATCAATACACGTCTCTCCATCTGGGCTATCTGCTTTGTTTGTTAGTGTAATAAAAATAAATAATAAATATGAAAACACATGGATAAAAACAAAAACGCGCGCCATCATTTGAATGGACCAATACCATGATGCCAAGTCATCGTCTCCTTCATTGAGACCGTCGTCTTAGGTATCACCTTTTACCTACAAACAAACGTCTGTAGCCATAGCCTGTACACTTCAAACATCGAGAAATATGCATGATAAATGAAATTAAAGACCATGGTTCAACTTATCTTGATGCCACGAACACCATTGCATCCTTTTCTTGGCCTAATTTAGCCTGTAGAGAAAAAACCTAAAACGGCCATGAAAACCCTAACAATGGAAAACACACATACAAGCCTCAAAACTTCAATTAAACAATCCAGGCATATTGCAAATACATCAATAATCACAAGTATATCATTAAAATATGATAATGATGCAAGAATTGCTTTAATCGATTTTGAAAAAGAAAGCAAACCGTATGAATTCTATGGGTTGATTTTGGGCGTGAGGACGCGTGAAATTGACCGTGTTAGCTTCAGAAAGGCTTCAGGAAACGATTGGGAGTATTGAATGGCTTGAATTTCCTTCTAGGTCCAAAAATGATCCAACACTTTTGTCCAATTTTTTGAGTTTTGGTATGGCGTTTTACGACTGCCAATCCTTGTCTTTTTGGCTTGTTCTTGCTCAATATATATGCTAGAATTAATTAGGGTAACAAAAATAATTTGAATCTTTGAAGATCATCAAGATTTGATTTGTTTTTTCCCTTGCAACATATCTTTCTAAATGCATCAAAATCATGCCAATTTGAGCCATTCTACCCTTGCACGGTTTTATTTGGTCATGCTAGGTTGATTTGATATGATTCCTACAAAAAAATTAGATCGAAATCAATCTTTTGTAGTTTTTGCCATTTATTTGATTTAATTTGTATTTTAAATAATAAAAAATCAAAATAAAATAAATAATGAAGCAAATAAAGTGTGGATGCTGATTTGGGTCGTGGACCATGTCCCTAATAAGATTCAATCATGAAAAGCTAGGCCCATTTAACAAAAAAAAATGAACTTTTGAGCCTATTTGACTTTTGGCAATTTTGCAAAAATGGTCAACTTTGACAAGGCATATCTCCTCCAACTTTAACCCTAGAGAGGTGTTCTTGGACTTTTTAGAAATATTAGGGTGTCCCCTAAACAACCCTTTTTGTTTCATCTCAATTGGGTCTTCCATGTTCATCTAAGAAGCTTTGACCCAAAAGGTGTTTTTGTTAACTTTTCAAAAGGACCTATAATGTAGAAATTCATATCTTTTGATGAGTGCATATTTTGAACTTGTGGGCTGAAGATGAGTTGTAGGGAATTTCATACTATTCAAAATGAGCCTTGGATGGAAAATTTCTGATAAAGCATGAAGAAGTTATGCCTGGTCAAAGTTTGGTTAACTTTTCCTATGAAACCCTACTTTAACAACTTTTGGGTTTTGATGAATTTGGGGGCATTCCTTGAGGAATCATGATCAACCCTTGATCAAATTATGGGTATCTCTTCAAAATGTTGATGTTGACCAAAAATCTTGAAGTTTGACTGTATGTGGGCCACAATTGACTTTTGACCTAGTATAGTTGATTTTCAGGCATTTGGGCAATTGACTGAGCAAACTTCTTGTGCAATGCATGAAACTTGACATGGATGATCTTGAGAACATAATGGGACCATGGAAAGCATTTTGGACCATTGGACTTCAACCATCTTGATGAGGAGTGAAACCCTAGTTTGAAGCTTGTTGCCTTAGGAGGAGGATTTGTCTGGTCAATCCTTTGTCATCCTTGAGCAATTAAGGACCTCTAGAGGCATGTCTTGAGTGAAATGAGAAGGAAAATTTTGGGGTACAACACCCTAGAATGTAAAATAGGATTTTTTAAAGACATATAGCAGAAGTGTTGTCACAGAGTATATCAATGTTACTCTCAAATATGTTGAAGTCTTCAAGTTGAATTTTCATCCAGAGCATTTGTGTGTTGCGTCCAGTTGCTGCTATATATTCAACTTCAGAAGTTGATAATGCAATGGTATATTACCTCTTTCTGGACCATGATATGATATTTTCTCCCAAAAAATGGCAGCTTCCAGAAGTAATTTTCCTTTCTCTATAAATATTCTGTTCTACCTTCTTACTTACATTTTCCTTTTCCAGAATGCATGTGGGATGCATGGGAGTTTTGGCTGGCTTACATTATGATAAGTCAAATTTATTTAGAAGTTCTTTGACATGTTTTCTTTGATGTATGTATGTTCCTTCTGGAGTTTGATTAATTTGGATGCCCAAAAAGAACTTGAGTTCTCCCATCAAGCTCATTTCAACCTCTGCCTGTATAGACTTAGAAAATTCTCTTCCCAAAGAGGCTTTAGTAGATCCAAAAATAATATCATCTACCTAAATATTACAAACTAGAATGTCATTTTTAAATAGTTTACAGAATAAAGTTGTGTCCACCTTCCCCCAGTTAAAATCATTTTCTAACAGAAAACTACTTAGTCTTTCATACCAAGCTCTGAGAGCTTGTTTCATACCATATAGTGATTTCTTTAGTTTATAGACATATTCTGGATGTTTTGAATTTTTAGTGATTTCGTTAGTTTATAGACATATTCTGGTGCACATAAACTACTTCATCAATGTAACCATTTAAAAATGAATTTTTAACTGATAAAGAGTGGTGCCATTATTTATAGCAAAAGAGATGAAAACTCTAATAGATTCTAACCTGGTGATTGGAGAAAAGGTTTTTGTATAGTCTATCCCCTCTTGCTGACTATAACCTTATGCCACCAGTCGTGCTTTGTTCATGACGACTTCTCCTTGTTCATTCAGTTTTTTTCTGAATACCCATTTGGTTCCAAAGATGTTGAACCCTTTTGGTTTAGGAACTAGATCCCACATATCATTTCTAGTGAATTAGTTTAATTCTTCTTGCATTGCAAGTATCCAGTCATTGTCCAAAAGGGCTTCATTCATGGAAGTTGGCTCAATCAGAGACACTAATCCCATGAGAGATTCTTTAGAATTTCTGAATGTAGATCTTGTTCTGATTGGGGCTTCTTTCTTTCCCAGAATTTTGTTTTCCGGATGAGCTAAACTGCTTCTGGATTGTCTTTTCTGGAAAGGCTCTTCAGATGTTGTTGTAATGTTTGTGACATCTTCTACTGGAATTGAATGTAATTCTTTATGAGATACTTCTAATGCAGTCTCTTCAGTACCTATAAATTGGACTTCTATATCTGCAAAAGTTTTATCCTTCTTTGAATTTTGAGAGCCAATCTTATCATCAAATCTAACACTGATGGACTCTTCTACAATCCGTGTTTCTGTGTTATATACTCTATAGCCTTTTGAGTGTTCAGAGTATCCTAACATGAGACACTTCTATGCTTTAGAGTCAAACTTGTTTATATGTTCTTTAGTGTTCAGAATAAAACAAGTACATCCAAATGGATGAAAATAAGAAATGTTGGGATTTCTGTTCTTTAATAATTCATATGGAGTCTTATCCAGAATAGGTCTTACGGATATTCTATTCTGAATGTAACACGCTGTGTTAATTGCTTCTACCCTGAAGTTCTTAGCAATGTTAGTCTCATTGATCATGGTTCTAGCTATTTCTTGTATAGTTCTGTTCTTTCGTTCTACAACTCCATTTTGTTGAGGAGTTATAGGACAAGAGAAATCATGAGAGATGCCATTCTCATTACAAAATAGTTCAAATTTTTTGTTTTCAAATTCTCCACCATGATCACTTCTGACTTTAACAATTCTAAGATCTTTTTCATTTTGGACTTGGTTACAGAAGGAAAAGAACACATAATGTGACTCGTCCTTATGTCTTAAGAACTTTACCCATGTTCATCTGCTATAATCATCTATGATTACTAATCCATACTTCTTGCCACTAATGGATGCAGTTTTCACTAGTCCAAATAGGTCTATATGCAGAAGTTCTAATGGTCTAGAGGTAGAAACAACATTTTTGGTTTTGAAAGAAGGTTTTGCAAACTTGCCTTTTTGACATGCTTCACACAGAGCATCTGAGCTAAAATTCAAGTTAGGAAGTCCTCTGATCAGACTGAGTTTGTTAATCTGAGATATTCTTCTCATACTAACATGCCCTAATATTTTGTGCCAGACCCATTTCTCATCATTAACAGACAACAAGCATTTTACATTCTGACTTTTTAGTTCAGAAAGTTTTATTTTGTAAATGTTGTTCTTTCTCTTTCCATTAAAGAGGACAAGTCCATCTTTCTGACTAACTGCTTTGCATGACTTTTGATTGAAGATTATATCATAACCATTATCACTTAATTTTCTTATGGATAACAAGTTATGCATTAATCCATCTACTAACAGAACATTAGTTATAGAAGGAAGTGTACCGTCACCAATAGTTCCAGAGCCAATAATATTCCCTTTCTGATTGCCTCTGAAACCTACATAGCCTCCAGATTTAAGCTCCAGGCTTTGGAACATATGATTTCTTCCCATCATGTGTCGAGAGCATTCAGAGTCCAGGTACCAAGGTTGGTGTTTCAATCTTGGTGTTAAAGACATCTGCAACATAGACAATTTTATCCTAAGGTACCCATATCTTTTTGGGTCCTTGTTTGTTAGAGTTACAAAAATTTTGTTTAAATTTTGGTTTAGTAGAAAAAGCATTACTACTATACTTTATGTCATGTGTGTGCCCGTAGGTGAAGTGAGAATACAGAGGTGTGCGTTTAATGACCATATCCTTAACTTCCTTGGGTTGAGATACTTTACCCTTGTATCCTATTCCTTTTCTTCCATTTCAGCTAACTCCATAGATCATTGAAGCCATCTTGCTTCTATCTATGTTTTTACCAAAAAAAAAATTGAAAGCTATGATCATATTCCTTTATGATCTTATTAGAGTTACTAGGAACTTCTGAGACAGTTTCTTTTTGAGCATTTTGTAAATTATTTTCTAGTTTAGAAATTGTTTCTTTCAGCTAAGAGTTTTCTGATCTCAGTTTCTTAGTTTCTTTAGAGTCATAAACTAGATTCTTTTTCAGGTTCTTGTTTATGAATCAAAATTTCTGATATCTTTCAAGAATTTCTGACAGACTCTCTTCTAATTAAGATCTAGAAAAGTTAGAGAATACCTCTTCTACCTCTGAGTCTGATTCTGATCCAGATGATCCAGTGTCTTCTGATACGTTGGCCATTAGGGATATGTTGGCTCTTTCATCTTCTGATTCTATTTCAGCTTCAGAAGAGTCTGAGTCATCCCATGTTTCCATGAGGCTTTTCTTATTTTCCTTAAAGAACTTCTTTTTAGGTTTCTCTTTTTGAAGATTTGGACAGTCGCTTTTGTAATGCCCTTGTCCATTGCATTCGTAGTAGACGATGTCTCTGTTACTTGACTTTCTGTATCCAGAAGATGGTTCAGAATGATTCCATGTTCTTCTGGAAGTTCTGAACTTCCTCTGCATGTATTTCCACAGTTGATTGACTCTTCTAGAGAGAAGAGATAGTTCATCTTCTTCTGATGAGGATCCACCAGAGTTTTCTTCTTTTGCCTGCAAAACTTTCTATTCATATTTTTTGTTAGATTTAAGAGCTAAAGACTTACCTTGCTTTTGGGGCTCATCTTCTTCTAACTCTATCTCATGACTTCTCAGGGAGCTGACAAGTTCTCCGACAAAGATTTTGTTCAGATCTTTGGCCAGTTTAAGAGTTGTGACCATGTGTCTCCATTTCTTGGGTAAACTTATGATGATCTTCTTTACATGATCAGCAGTTGAGTACACTTTATCCATAACTTTTAACACAACAATCCGAATTTGAAATCTTGAGAACATTGTTTCAATGGATTCATCTTCTTCCATTTTGAAGGCTCCATACTTCTGAATGAGCGCAAGAGCTTTGGTTTCTTTTACTTGTGCGTTTCCTTCATGCGTCATTCTCAAGGAGTCAAACATGTGTTTTGATGACTCTCTATTTGTGATCTTCTTATACTCTATGTATGAGATAACACTTAAGAGAATAGTTATGGCCTTGTAATGATTTCTGAATTCTCCCTTTTGATGATCTGTCATTCTTTTTCTGTCAATCTTATGACCGCTTTCATCAATAGGATGTATTTACCAATCAGTCACCATATCCCAGAGATCAACGTCACGAGCTAGAAAGAAACTTTCGATTCTGTCTTTCCAGTAATCGAAGTTTTCACCATCAAAGATTGGAGGTTTTCCGATGATTCTGTCTTTCTCATCATGGTAATCATTGTTGATGTTCTGACTTGGTCCCACCATAGTGTTTTTCTTGCTTGGATCTTTTTCTGACATGGTTAAGTACTTGTACTCAGAACTAGGCGCTTTGATGCTAATTGAAGAATGGAAAAACACAAGAAGGGGGGGTTTGAATTGGGGTTTTTAAAACTTTAAGTAAAAAACACGTTGGTTATCCTGGTTCGTTTGAACTCAAAGTACTCCAGTCCACCCACCTAGGTGATTTCGCCTCTCTCAACGAGGTATTAATCCACTAATCAAACTTGATTACACAGCTAATATGACAACCATCAAAGTCTTCTTGAGTTTAAACCACAACCCGGTTTTCTCAAGGAATTACACAAAACAATATTTAAGAGAGTGTATAATTAGTGTTTTCTAATAAAACAGTATCACACAAGTGATGTTTTACACAAATGACATTTAGTACGTTGAAGGTGATGAAGATGACTCGTTTGTTATGCGCTCAAAATCGTAAAGGATTTCTCCTTCATGCTTTGTTTATATAGGCAACGCATGTGGGAGCTTTTGGAATATTGATAAATAGTAATTAAAGAGCTTTCCAAAAATAGAGATTCTTGTTCCCTTTCAGCCGTTACATTTGAATAGCCATAAGTGATTTGTAACGCTTCAGAATATGCTTGCTTCAGAAGATGAATGTTACCGTTACTTCTTCCCAGAATTGTATGAATCAGAATAACAGAGTTCCTGTTCACAACGTTTAGGCACTAAGAAGTTGTAGCTTTAGAACTTCTTTATAAAAGATGTATTGAATCAGAGTTTGAACAACTATCTAACTCATATTTTGTGCTTCTTCCATCAGAACTTCTCTGCAAAACAAAATATTTATGTAGGGAGCATAATTGTTCTTTGAGTGTTTGTTATCATCAAAATTCTTACAAGAGTTATAAAATCAAACTATGTTCTAACACATATACCACCAGTCTATCAAATGTCCACCACCAGATTCAGCAGCCATCAATAGCACAGGTTCATCATAAGAATCTCTTATGACTATGTTTGCTTCTTCTGACTTCCTTCCCTTGTTTGACCAACAGTCAGCAGCAAAGTGTCCAAACCTATTACAGTTGTAACACTAAAACTTTCTCTTATCAAGCTTATCCTTTCCCTTCTGATGTTTTTTCTCATCAGAGTTGGAGGCTTCTAAGTTTTGAGACCTATCACGTCTCTTCTTGGCTTCTGACCAATATTGCTTTTGATTCTTCTTACCAGAAGACGCTTTCAGAGCCTTCTCTACTTCTCTTTTAAAGTTTCTCTTAGTCAGACGCAACTCTTGTGCCTCTTGACTACTCTACAGCTCCTCAATTCCCATGGTACTAAGGTTCTTAGAATACTCAATTGCTACAGCAATGTAATCAAACTGAAGAGTAAGTGATCTCATTACCTTTTCAATGATTTCTTATTCAGAGAGCGTTTCTCCACAAGACTTCATCTCATTTGTAATCAAAATTACTCTGGAGTCATTGTTTTTCATGTTAAGATTCTCATACTGTTTACGTAGACTCTGAAACTTCATCTTCTTCACTAATGCATCATCACTGTAAGAATGTACCAATATGTCCCTCGCAGACTTTGCCGCTATTGAATCAACGATCTTCTCAAACACATCGTATTCACACACTGGTAGATATAGAATAACACATTCTGATTCTTTTTCCTCGTTTTCCTTTGCGCATTTCTTTGCGCTTCAGTTGCATCTGTTGTAACTGGCGTGTAACCGTCATTGACGAGATAAAGAACATCTTGAGCGCCATACAACATGCATATCTGAATAATCCACTGATTCAAGTTCTTTCTATCAAATAATTGTAGTTTGTGTTCAAGCTACTATTTTCGTCGTTCATCTTCGTTCTTGTGCAAGTTCACTCATATCACACCAACACTGGTGTTTCTCAATCTAGCAGAATTAATGAGTGTTAAATTATTGTGAATTTGAGTGTGAATAATTAACACTCATCGACTTAATTTGTTTACTTTTCGTCAATAAACCTCACTTTAGTATATATTCGGTATAGTTTACATTATAGTATATATATTGTGTTATCGTGTAAATATTATTGAGTTTAATTGATTTTATCTCATTTTTCTAGGTATTAAAGCATTAATATTTAGAAAATGTTGAATAGATCATTGAATAAGCTTTCGAATGCTTCCAACCGTGCATAAATCAGAGTTACAGTTCTCAAGTTATGACCGACACAGTGCTGGTTTTTTTAACTTACTATCAGGCAGCGCCCCGAGAGCGTTGGGTGGTGCAGAGGCGCTCCGAAAACGTGAAAATGCACTAAAAATGCAGTTTTGAGTGTCGGGCGGTACCGTTTCACTGTCGGGCGGTGTGGGCTGGGCAGAAACTCATATTTAGGTCAAAAACACATTTTTTAGGGTATAGTTGGGTATTTTTTGCTCACACTCCATCACCAAACATTCTTTTGATTCTTGATGATTCTACAACACTTATGGAGCTTGTAACTTGTTGGATTGTAGGTGGATTCTCACCAATCGTCGTGACAACTCGAGAAGTATCGGTTTATCTCTTTTTCTCTCTCTATAATCTCAATTGTGTTGGGGTTTTGTTTGTAAGTATGCTTTGTCTTGTATATATATTTATTACTCATGGTGTTGTATGAAGCTTTTTTTGCAAATCTTTGTCAATGTTTATCCTTTTTAGCTTACTATGTGTTTGGATTTGAGTTTCTATAGACATATGTGTTTTGAATTTGGACTTAGGATGAATATCTATTAGGTTATAAACTCTAGAGATAGATTTAGACTTAATAATCACTTAGTTATCGAATCTTAATGCCTCCGTGTTATTTTGTGTTGCGCTGAGAGATCGCTGGTGCAGAGCAATACAGTTGATATCTCACTCTGCATTAGAGATAACCTCTGTGTGAGTGATACATGATGATATCGAGGAGTAATTTAGGTTAAATGCAATTAGATAGTAAGTTTAATTATTTGACGGGTATATGGAATTCAATCCCGTGAGTTCTCACTTTCCCGAAGAATGTATTTATTCCTATTCATATGTTTAATTCTCGTACCTCACATTTAAACTCATTTTAATCCAAACTCATAAACGCGAGAAATTTTCGAACGGTAATTCAGTAGCAATAATCCCTGTAGAGACGATATGATATAACCTATAAAAATACTTACTTTTATTTGCTGCTTTATTGCTTCAGCAAAAATCAAGAAATATGATTTTGTTCCAATTCTGATCTTCAATTCATTGTGAATTGAATGAACAGAAATCAATCACAAACACCTTACGTACACACGTGTTTCCCTGTGAATCTAACCGGAATTCTAGATATTAATTATTGGTGCACAAAATTGAAGATGAAGATGTAGATAAAAGAAAAGAGAAAAATAAATCTGTAACTAATTAACTTTTAAAAGAAGAGAGAAATTCAGTTTCACTCTTTCGAAATGAGAAACAGTTACAACAAACTAAAAAACTTTCGGTTATATACTACATCCCAAAATGTCAACTACACTTAATGCAAATGAAATACTAACTAAATAGTATTGAATTTAGATTATACTTCAAAAGATATATTATAATAATTAGACTTCTATTAAAAAAATGGTCATTATATTTCCGCACATCTAATTGATGGTATTGTGGTAAATATAGATAAAAATATCTAGAGTAAATAAGATAAAGAAAAAGTACAACACAATATAAAAGAAAATTATTATCACTACAACTTTTGATATTTGAAGAGTTTTTGCATGTTTATCAATGCGATACTGCATTCAAAGCTTTTCGTTTCGACAATTCTTCTCCAAATCCCGAACATAAGCTATAGGAGTAGCTTTATAACAAGCAAACACATTGCAATTAGTTGAAACATCAATGTCCATTGCAGCCCCCTAATGTGTGGAAGATTTTGGTCGTAGGCCACGTGTGGATGGTTTTTTCTTCATACACACAGGGATAAGATCTGCTTTTTAGGCCTTTCCTTCAACTTTGCATAAATTTAGCTAGTGGATTTTTTAAAGAAAAAAAATCATTGAACAGTGTGTTTAATTTATACTATTATGGTGGTAGTTGTCAAGCGTGTGGCTAGGACATTGCCCAAAACTGATTTCCTAGAATTCTGTAGTGTGGACCATTGCTAATAGAGACTTTATAAGTCTATATAGAATGTATCAAAAGCACAAGATTGTACAACTAAAGTTGCAAATTTATCGCATTCATGCATTTATCATTTTTTTCAGTTGTTAGATTAAGATTAAAGATTTTTTTTTAAATAATCAAAAATTTCAATTTTAATATCCAATTAACCAACTTTTCTCTATAATTTTTAATTTAATCATGTTTTAAACCAAAAAAAAATGGATTAAAGAGGAGGCGAATTGACGTCTCCTATATTCTTTTACTTTTTTCAATTACCTGCACATTTATCTGCAAATTTGTTTGCAGATATTCTTGTGGATTTACTTACAGACAAACACGCACAGGTAAATCTGCAAGTAAATTCGCATGTAACGTCAAATCCGCAGATAATTGAAAAAAGTTGAAAAAAATATAGGAGACGTTAATTCAAGTGGCGCCTCCTCTTTAATCTTGTTTTTTGTTTGAAATATGGTTAGATTGGAAATTATGTAAAGAAATTGATTAGTTAAATATTAAAATTGAAAATTTTGATTATTTGAAAAAAAAAATTCAAGATTAAATGATTAAAATTTTACATTAATTATTTTTTATTTAACATAAATTGAAAGTTATATAAATATTTTTTATTAGAGAAATATTAAATGTGTGAATACAACTAATTGTTTGATGTTTGATATTTAAATTTTTTTAAGGATAAAACTTAGGTACGATTTTTTTGGCGTGATTTTTATTATTTTCTAATAAAAATATGATAAATATACTTAAATATCATTTAAGAAGTAAAAATAAGAGTAATTTGTATATGTGTAAAAGAAAATTATACACTTATTATATTTTCATTAGAAAATAGTAAGAACCACACCTAAAGAGTTATACCTAAGTTTTTTATTTTTTTAATTTATTAAAATAATATTAAGATTATTTTAACTTGATGAGATTTTAGCCCAATATATTAAAGTTGTAAGAGTGAAGTTAAATAAAATTCTAAAATTGTCCTTGTTTTTTCAAAGAAGCTTCTCCTTCAATGCTCTAAAAAGAAATTGCACTTGGGTTTTAAGCCCACTAGGGCTATCCTGTTCACCAATAGTAGTGGTCTTTCTAACACAAAACCTAGCAAAATCATGTGCTATTTTGTTGTTGTCTCTCTTTGTGTGATTGAACCTTATCCCTTCAAACTTTTCCTCATCTTCCACACAACTTTGCAAATCACGCCCACTCTATTTTTTGGCAAACTCTCTCTTTATTGTTCATCATCTTAACGAGCTCCATGTTATCATATTCAAACTCAACCCTCTTAAACTCGCTCTGACTAGCTAGCTCCATCTCCATTTTCAACGCCATGGCTTCTGCTACTATAGGGTCTACGTTTCCCTTCATCCTACATGAGTTACTGATGATAGTTTGACCAAGTTCGTTTGGAACAATCACTCATATCCCATTGATGGATTTTTTTATTAGACTTGCATATGTGATGATCTTCAGCCAAACGTCTTCTGGAGGCACCTAGTTCATGTTTTTGTTTTTCGTCTTCGATTCTATCTTTCGCTTTACTCTTATCTTTCACAGTTTTCTGACTATTATTGTTTTCAGGAGCGACATTACTCGCAGTTCTCATCACTAATTTGTGAAGGTAGTTCTGCTCCTTAGACTTATCTATAGATGTTTTCTGATTCTCCTTGCGCAAATTTTGTGTTTGATGCTTATTTACCTCTTGCATGTCAACATTGGCTTCCTCCCGTTACCGTGAGGCATCTGCATTGTTAAAATAATTAGGTTATTCGAGAATGAAGAAGTGAGAGAGAAGAAATTGTATTGAAAACAATTAGGGTTAATTGTTATTCAAATCAACACATGCTATTTATAGGCTGCTAACTGTTGCAACTGGTTTTTAAATCAGAGTCGTCACCCTTAGTTTTTATCCTAAAGGAATGGAGTATAAAAGAATAACCCTAAAAGTCAGAGGTTCTAGATTTGGACTTGGTTCTAAATAAGGGGAAGGTGTTAGTACCCCTTATCTACCTTGTTCACAAGGATACTAGGTTTAGAAGCGCGTTCTTAGGAAATAGGATTTTTAATTATTATTGGGAAAAAAAGGGTTTGAATTTTAGTTAGAGGGACTCACCATGATTTTGATCGTATGCCTACGTATCCTCTTAGGAGGAATCAGAGTCTCATTTCGTAGTTCGCGGTTGGTTGGTGTTTTTTATAGGATTACGTAGAATTGATTTTGAATTATCCTTGAACTTTGTCTTGGTTGAAAATTGTGTGAGCGTAGACGTAGTTCGCAGATAATTCGAAAATAGTTCTCCTTAATCCTTTTTCGAAAATGATCTTAATTTTGATTATGTTAGTAAAAATAATTTGAGATAGTTAGTTGTGTTTTGAGTGTAGAGCGGGAGAGTCTGATATATTCTCCTCATCACGTGGCCAGATATTGGTCACGTGTCATTCGCAGATGGTGAATTTGGTGAGTTTACGGGGATTTTAATTGTTTGATTTTGAATAATAAACCGATAGACGACGTGTCAACCGATTTAATTACTCGAAGATGGACATTCTATTATTTACAGAATATTTTAGATTAATTTAATTATAAAAAATATTTGATTATATACATGAAATCGTTTTGTTTTTGTTATATTAATTTTATAAAGTAAATTAAATTAGTTGATTATAACTAAGTAAATAGAATGAAATTTGAATGTTTTATTATTTATTGATTTTTGGATGAAAACTAATTAGTCTAAATAAACTAAATAAAACAAGTAAACTAACTATAAGAAAATTAGATAAAAGAAGTGAGTTAACGAAATTAGATGGAGAAGTAGAATAAGAAATTAAGCTCAGGCCCATTTTCTCTAAGACCTAACCATGATTGTATTTAAATAATAAAAACAACCATGATTGTATTTAAATAATAAAACAAAAATAAATAAAACTAAGAAAATAAAGAAACTAGGACGATGAGGGAGTGTCCCCACTACTGTTTTGTTAAGAGTAACGTGCTCCAAATTTA